>JAEOAD010001556.1:3046667-4358750 GCA_036365145.1 Orientallactaga sibirica | reverse complement strand
ACAATACAAACATACACACACCATTTGCAAAAAGGGAAATACATTAAATGTATTAATAATATATTACTTACTATAACTTAATGTATAGTTTTGTATGTTAGATAATTATATTATTAACATCAGATGTAGTCTACCTATATATCCATCTTTATATCTATTTATATACATCTGTATGTATGTCTGTATTGTTCAGAGCCAGGAATAGATTCAATCCCTCAAGAATGCTAAGCATGTGCTTTATAACTGGACTATATACACAATTCCAAAATATATTTTATAACAATAATAATTACATTAAACACATGACTGTTAAAGCTTTTTAGCAATGCACGTTTTCTTATAAATGGATGGAAAAGGTGGGACAGAATTTCAAAATCCCCTTCGTTGCTTGGGGAAAGGACTAGAATTTGATGTGTCTGAGGGAACTTGGCTGTGATATTTAACGCTAAAGCCTTATATCAAGATGATTGTATCCATAAATTTCTTAGGTCAGTTATTCCACAATGATATTAATCACAGATTGAGTCTCATATGTTGCATGGAACTTTGTGGAAGTTTCTTCCACATGTTAACTCCTGCCCATTTTCTTATAATACTCAGTAACTAGATACTTTCAAACCCATAATCTCATTCATGACTCCAAACTGGAGAAGTGGGACAACGAATAAGAGAAAACTGTTGGTGTGATTCAGTAAGGGCCCACAGCTCCCGCTTCTGAACTCAGGGTCACCATATTCCTTTTTCTTCTCATATCTGTGTCTTAGAAACAATATAACTTGCTTCAAACCACCCATCCTGGCTGAGTCCTCTGGGGTCACATGCTGTTGTGGAACACTGTCCTTGGAGCATGACAGCCACCACTGTCTTCCTCACAAGAAACCCTCAGGCTCAGGCCTGCTGACGAGCCAGCATTGGGAAGGGTGGGAGGGGTCATTAGGCCTTTGTCTGAGATTCCAGCAGTATGTAATTCTGTCCCAGCTGTTTGTTGTCTCAGGAGATCTGGAGTGTATAGAAAGTGGAAGGCTAACTGAAGGGGGAATTCCATCTATGCAGCTATGAGGGTGTGCATGAGCCTCTTTGGTGATGTAGTTGTTTTGGCATCACCCATGCTCCTGGAAGAACCTCTCACCAATTCTCTGTAACCCAATGAACTCACTGGTTCAAAAGGCTAGACTTGGGTGGTATCCTTACTTTGATTTGTCATAGGTGCCCAGAGGTGACAATTTGTTTGTTCTTGCTTCCCCACGAAGTTTATGCCACATAGACCCAAGTCCAACTCATCTGGGCTGGGTGCACATTGCCATCTCATAATGCCCACAGGCTTATCAGCATACAAGCAAGCAAGAGCTGACTTTCCACCCATCACCCTAAACCTGTCTTGACACTTTCCAACACCACCAGGACGGCCCAGATGTATTACTGAGCTCTGCACTATGCAGCTGGAACAATGATTATTACCCCCGCATTGTGGCAGTTGTATGATAGGTCCTTAAACCAGGTCATCTGATGATCATCAACTGGGTCATTCAGACCAAATGTCAGCATCCCACTTAGAGTTAAGAACCAACAAGCATTGTTTTTCTAAGTCTGTGTAGCAAGGTAGATTTCTAATTCTTCAATTATGTTCACAAAATTATATACCCCAAAAAATATCAATAAGGTGATCACACCAAAATCCTCCACGGTTACAAATTTCTTTAGGATCAATTAATTGTATTTTCCACCCTTTCTTGAATCACAGCTTCATAGCACTGAGTAAAGCAGTAACAGTTGTGCCAAGTGAGAAAAGGGGGAAAAGGCAAGGGACAGGGATTATGTGTGCATCTAAGAAGGAGGACAGAATCCCTTTGGAATCCTACTGCTGTTTTATAGCTTCTCAAAGGAATGGAGGACAGATGTCTTGGAAAGACTGGGCCTCTGGGGATTTAGCTGGGTGACCTTATGTGGCAGAGGCTGAAAGACAATTTGGAAGATGGTGATCAAGGTGAATCATGGCTAAGAACATAAGTGTGTGTGTGTGTGTGTGTGTGTGTGTGTGTGTGTGTATGTATGGATATACAAATTCATCAAGGGGCCTGCTCATAAATATTGACACAAAAAATAACTAAAAAAAAAACAAAAACAGGAGATTAGGAATGCAGTGTGGGGAATATGGAAAACACATCAATTCTGCCACATAAAGAAAGAAAGGAGAGTATCCAGGCATGCTTTTCTTGCTACGCAGGCAAAATCAGAAAACAATCATATCTTGTAGTCTACAGGCTAAGAGAATAGAGCACTTCCTATGTTATTACCAGAAGCAAATGAAGTTTGTTTTGTTTTTTTGTTTTTTTTTTTTTTTTTTTTTTTTTTTTTTTTTTTTTTTTTGTTTTTCGAGGTAGGGTCTCACTCTGGCCCAGGCTGACCTGGAATTAACTATGTAGTCTCAGGGTGGCCTTACAAATGAAGTATTTTTGCAATGGCTTTTTAAAACTGTTTTTGACTGAAAATTTTCATATAAGAACACAATGCCATTTGATCATACCCCTCCCCTTTTTGTGCTCCTCCCCCCTTCCATTGAACTTCTTTTCATATTCTTTCCCATATTCTCTTTGGTCTCTTCTTTTTCTGACATCATCTGTGTGGAAGTGTTGATGAACCCAATATTACACAGGTCTTGTGCAGGAAAGGACATCCTCTGGCTCCTACAATCTTTCAATGTCCTCTTCCACAATGTTCCCTGAGCCTTGGAAACCTTGATAGAAATTCCTTCTTCAATGCTGAGCCTTCTCTGACCAAAGGTGAGAGCAGCACTAATCTATGTACATAAACACAAATATTTAGAGGACAACTGGAAGGGCACAATATATCCATGTAATCAAACAATAGTAGTATCTTCCCCTGTAGGGTTTATGACCTTTCTGGCCACAGGCTCTTTTAAAATATTTTTAAATTATGTTTTAGCTGGCACACAGACGTTTAAGCTTTCAAATAGGTTTTCGTAACAGGCATGAATTTTCTCTTGTGGAGCGGGTCTCAGATCCAATCAGAGAGCAGTTGGTGATCCTACGGCAGTCATGCCACTGTTGTTCTAGTATATGCATATCTAGGCTGGGTGGTCGCTTGTGTAGCACATAGAGTGGAGTCACCACTCAGTAAGACTATTGAGGATTTTTCTCCCCCAGAGCATACACATTACTTTCCAGCATGATCACAGCTACACAGCCTGAAAGAGGATTTGACTCAGTTTCAGTTTGGTTATTCAGTCAGTGTCGTTCAACTGACACATGTGTGTCTTCCAACATAGGGTTACCATCTGAATGTTTTGATTTCAATGACCTAGTCATTACCCATGTGTTGTTTAATCTTGAAAAATTTATGTATTTTCTTTAGTTTTTTCTTACCATTAATTTATAGATTTATTGCATTTTGATTGGATAATATACAAAGAGTTATTTTAATTTTCCCAAATTTGTTGACACTTGCTTCATATGTAAATATATGATATATCTGAGAAAAAGTTCCATGGGCTGCTTAGAAGAATGGGTATTCCATAGTGTTTGGATGGAGTGCTCTATAAATGCTCATTAGATTCATTTAATCAATGGTATCATTTAACTCCAGTGTTTCTCTGTTTTCTTTTTGTCCTGATGACCTGTCTATGAGTAATACTGGAGTACTGAAGTTGTCCACTATCATTATGTTGATATTTGTCTCTAATTTTATATTTAGTGTTTGTTTTATAAAACTAAGTACACCTGTGTTTTATGTGAAGTGACTATGATTAGAATTGTGATGTCCTCTTGGTGGATGGTACCCTTAATCAGTGCAAAGTGATCTTTATTTCTTCTAGTTAATTTTGATTTGAAGTCTATTTTTTAAAAGATATTAGAAAAAGAATGCTTGCTTATTTCCTGGTACCATTTGTTTGGAATATCTTTTTCCATCTCTGTCCTCTAAGGCAGTGTCTGTCTTTGATAGTGAGGTTAGTTTCTTGAATATAGCAAAAGGATGGACCCTGTTTCTGTGACTCAGCTATTAGTTTGTCTTTTGATAGGGAAATTGAGACTACTTATTAATTGTTAATCAGAATTGTTATTGAAAAGTGTGAAGTAACCACTGCCATGTTGATGATTTTGTGGTGGTTGATATTTCTTCCTTGTGACATTCAGTACCCATGTTTTTATGCTCACTGTTTGTCATCGTGATAAGCTGTGCAGAGTTTCTTTCCCGAATCCTGTCTCTTTGCTGTTCTGCATGTTTCTTGTACCTGGCTGGTCATGTCTTTTCTTAGATTTGTGAATATTCTTCTTTTAATAATTTTAGTAAAGATATTGACTAGGCCACTGGCCCAAAGTTCTTCTCCTTCTTTTATTCTCATTATTGAAAACTCTAGTTTTTCCATGGTGTCCCAAATATATCCCTCCTGTTCTGTTCATGTTTCTTTTTTTTTAACCTATCATTGGCTTTGACTAACTGATCTGATTTCTCTATCTTGTCTTCAAGGCCTGATATTCTGCCTTCCAATTGGTCTATTCTATTGGTGAAAGTTTCCCTAAAGCTTTTTGACTTACTGTATTTTTCATCTCCAGTTTCATATTAGTTTGGTTTAACTTCAGGATTTCTATCTCTATTGAATTCCATTTTCATATCTGGTTTGACTTTCTTATTTCTTCTAGTTGTTTATATGTTCTCAGAATTCATTTAGGCACTTAATGGTGTCTTATTTGAATTTATTCCAGATATCACTCATGTTTCTATGTGTATATTCACTGAGTTATTTTAATACCTACTTATAATCATTCTTTTGAATTCTCTGTGTGGAGTTTCCTCTAAGCAGCTCCTTTGGTCCTCTGCTATGGGATTGGCAGTTCTTGGGGAATTCATATTGGCTTCACTTTTTTGTGTTGACACCCATCTGGAGATAATGTATCAGTCAGGTCTGTCAAGCATACATGTATGTGTTCATGTGTTAAGTGAGCACTTAGGAAAGTGCTTGGTGTTTCTTTGTGTTTGTTTGTTTTTGCTTCTGTGTTGTGATATTTGGAGGTCAGTCTTGGAGGTATTGGTACTACTTCGTGGATAGGGTAGGTTAGTTATCTTAACTTTGTTCCAGCTGTGTTTGAAATCACAAAGTCCCTGCTTCTAATGGAAAAATGTCAGCTGCCTGCATGGGAGAAAGGGAGGTAGTTTTAGGGAGAATTTGAACTGCATCACCCACTCACAGGGCCCAGTTCAAATGGTGTATCACTGGTGCCCATGAAGGGTAAGTAGGTTGCTAGGAAGAATCTGAGTCCCAGATTGAGGCACAGGTCCCAGCTCACATAGCTGACCTTTGGAGCCTGCAGAGAAAGAAAGGACGGGTGGCTGAGTCCCATTCTCACATGCAGGTCCCAGCTTAAATGCTAGACTTTCTACTCTTGTGAAAGTCCTTTTGAAAAATCCCATCAAATATATATCTAAGAATAAAGCTTTCATTAAAATTATTCATACTGTAGTTATGTAACTACAAAAGTTTATATGTTTTTCGATCATTTTTTCTCTGTCATTAAAAAAAACATGAGAAATAGTGTACAAGCTCTCAAGACAGTTTTCAAACTTTGCTCTGTATGGTGTTGGGGAAGTTCATTTTACCTTTCTGTTCCTCAGCTTCCACCTGAGAAAATTAAGTATAAAAACAGAGACCAGGGCTGGAGAGATGGCTTAGCGATTAAGGTGCCTGCCTCCTAAGCCTAAGAACGCTGGTTCCAATCTCCAGGTCCCACATTTAGCCAGATGCAAAAGGGCACAATCCTGCACTTGACCACAAGGGGGCACACACATCTGGATTTCATTCTCAGCAGCTGAGAGACTGTTGGCGCGCCCATCTCTATCTGTCTTCCTCTCCTTCTCTCTCTGTCTCTCTCAAAAAAAAAAAAAAAAAAAAACAGACACCAATCCATAAGATTTCTATAGGCATTCAACAAGTGACATCCATCAAGTAGTACACTGCAAAGAATGTGGTAAAGTTTTAAAACTGGCCCAGTCATCTCAGTGTGGAAGAAACATCTTAGGTCAGCCAAAGCTCTTTGTCACTGGACCATTTAATGCTAATAACAAGTGGGGCAGGCACCAATTACCTCAGACCCTACAAAACCCTCGAAGTGATTGATGGGATTATTTTATATGTATCATTTGCTTAATATGTGACAGGTACAGAGGCATCACAGGGAAAAAAATGATCCGGGCTCTTTCCCTCGTGATGATTACTTATGGAGAAGAGAAAGAACGTGATCCAACCATGCAAATCAATGTCAACTTGCACCCGTGAACATAGGAAAAAGGAGGGAAGCTGGCCAGGTTTGTGAAACCATGGACACTGATGAAGATGGGCCACTGCAGGCTTCCACTTGGGATGTGTCAGAGGATGTGTAGGTCTGGTAAGGTCGAGCAGGGAGGGTGGGTCTGTCTTGTGAGCTCATGGTGCAAGCAGAGGCCTGTGGTGAGGGGCCAGTGTGAAGAGAGGACCTATGACCATAGCAGAGGGAAGGCAGCAAAGACAGGCAGAGCTCAACCAGGCAGAATCCGGTTATGCAGGACCCATGATGTCAGAAAAGATTTCAGGTTTTACTCTAAGACATATGAGAAACCTCTGAGGTATTTAGAAGCGGGAGGGAGAGGAGAGAGTGGAGCAGCTTATAAAAAAGAAGGCTGGCAAGCTTATACTCTTGTACACACAACAACGTACTCTTGCTGGCAGGTCGTGTACATGCAGGTGGTCCATAAGCTATCTGACAACAGAGCAAAGTCAATGTGACGCAACACTGCTTCTGCAAGTGAGAATTCCAACATAGAAATTGATGAAAGGGGACAAAGTAAGTAGTGTATATTTGTATAACATACTGATGCAGATAGCTATATGAAAATATCTAGGATGTATTGTTAAAGGGAAAAAGTTTCACAACATATTATATATAGAGAATCATGACATTTGTGTAAAGGCATAAAACATAGATTCACCAAAAAAAAATCTTGAATCACCATGTCAAATTATAAATAGCAATTATCTGAGGATGTGGGACGATAGTTTGGCTTTAGGCCTTCCTAATTTGTTTTCCTTTATTTAAATAGGTGAATATTCTTTTTCAGGAAAAAAGGAATAAAAATATTTTCAAAAATTCAATAGCTGGCTGGAGAGATGGTTTAGTTTTTAAAGCACTGGTTCAATTCCCCAGTACCCACGTTAAACCAGAGGCACAGGGTGGTGCATACATCTGGAGTTCATTTGCAGTGTCTGGAGGCCCTGGTGCACCCATTCCTCCCTCTTCATAAATGAATAAAATATTTTTTAAAGTTCAATAGCATTCAGTGGAAAGGTAAACCAAAACGTGGCAATGAACAACTAGAGAAAATAGCCACTTCTCCAGTGTCATTCTCAGACAGAGGACATAGGATTGCTCTTCTTATCATTCAATGCAATTTAGGGTTCTTGTCAAGTATGATGGTTAATATTAACTATCCACTTTACAGGATCTAGAATCCACTAAGAGACAAATTCCCTGAGTATGTCTGTACTGGAATTCCAGAATAAGTTAAGTGAGGTGTGAAGACCAGCCTTAACTGTGAGCAACACTGTTCCATGGCCTGGGGTCTCAGAACGAGCGAAAGGAAGAAAGTATGCAAAGCAGTGCCATTTGTCACACTCTGTTTGCTGAGCCTGGATGCAATGTGACCAGCTGCTCCATGCTCCTGCCACCATACTTTCCTCACCACAATGGACAGTACCCTTGAGCTGCAAGTCAAAAATAAGCCCTTCTTTCATTAAGTTGCTTTTCCCAGGTACTTCGTCACAGCAATGAGAAGAGGGAACAAGTGCTACATCCCAGGATGAAGTTCCTCCTGGTGTGATTGACAGCTGAGGGGTAGCATGAGGTACAGATGATAGATTTTCAGTTGTGTTGTCATAGTGCTGCAAAGCAAAATATTCATAATGCACTATTCCCCATTTCCATGAAGCATGTAAAGAGTAACATCTTGTTCCATGTGCAAGAAAAGAAGTGTCACTTGAACTATGAGCCACAGCTGCCTGGATGTTCCCGCATCAGTTCCAGGGAGTTCCCACAGCCAGGGAGTTTTTAAAAGAACAAAAGCTACAGGTAAACTTGCAAAAAAAAAAAAAAAAAAAAAAAAAAAAACTTAGTCTTAATAGTTAATTTTCACCTTAACAGGATCTAGAATCACAGGAGTGTCAGATCTCTGGGCAAGTCTATGAAGGAGTTTTTAGATTAGGTTAATTGAAGATGGAAGACCTACCCTAACTATAAATGATACCATTCAATGGATTTGAATCCTGGAGCGAATGAAAAGGTGGACGCAGGCTGGAGAGATGGCTTAGTGGTTAAGGAACCTGCCTGGGAAGCCTAAGGACCCATGTTTGCTCTCCCTCTCCAGATCCCACATAAGCCAGACACACCAAGGTGAGGTAAGCATAAGGTCACACATGCCCACTAGATGGTGCAAGTGTCTAGAGTTCAATTGCAATGGCTGAGGCCCTGGTGCACAGATTCTCTCTCTCTTTCTAACAAAAAAAAAAAAAACAATAATTTAAAGGTGTATGTAAGCTGAGTATCAGCATTCATCTCTCTCTGCTACCTGACTCCAAATGCAATGTGACCTGCTGCTTCACGCCTCTACCCCCATGACTTCCCTGCATGATGGACCGTACCCTCATTGTGTGGGTCAACATAAACCCTTCCTTCCTTAACTCTCTGTTGTCAGGTATTTTTGTCATAGCAATAAGAGAAGTAACTAACACACTCATCCAGGGCTCAAACAATGGAGTGAAAATGCTTTGCACTCCATAATGGTCCATTGTTTGGTACAAATAGTATGGTCTCTGTTATCAGGAATTGATCCTTCTGGTAATGTTTTTAGATTGATTTTGTGATACAATTACAAATGTACTATGGGAAATTAAATCAATTAATGACATCAAGTAGAACAGTATCAGAGGTGAGTGGAGCATAGTACAGCTGGGCCCTATGACCGTCTCCATCCTGAAACTTCTCCCAAGGCTATAACAGTCTGGAACCCATTTAGCATAGGGAATCAAGTCAACATACCAGTACAGTCCTTCCCACAGAAGGAAGGACACATGGAAAACCAAAGGGTAGGCAAGATTTGTCAGGCTAGGCAGATGATCAGCCTGTGTCATCAAGGCTTGCTGGAAGCCAATCCCTAGTCTTTCATGTACATTCTTTACCATAAGAACCCTGTCCCCACACCACGAAAGAACTTATTTCAAGAGACCTGACTGGCTCAAGGCCCAACAGTCCTTCTTCTCTGAGGTGCTTGCTCACTGGTCCCGAGTATGGGGTAAAAGAGCCAGAAGAGGGGAGACACTGACTGCTGCTGAAGGCCAAGGACCTCCAGCTGTGGGGAGGAAGCAGTTTAACTGGCTTTGGAGTTAAAGGAGGAGAAATTGTTTATGATTTATGCATTATAAGAACAGGGATACAGAGAAGCAGCCAAAGAAACGATAACATCATAAAAAATGAAAGGTCTCCGCTGAGGCAGAGTGCACTTGGTGACATTTACAGCAGCTACAGGTCATGCGTGTGGCAGCATGATAGGAGAACTCGTCATTTCTGAACTTCTTCCAACCACACTGGCTGAAATGTCTTGCTGAAGGCAGGACTGGCCAAAAACCACACAGGGACCATTAGGAATGGTAATACTTGGAGGAGAGAAGAATTCTCTCAAGTGCCAACATTATGATCTGGGGGTCATTTGCAAATATGCAAGCATACCATGTCTGAACTTTCTAAAAGTATCTTCTTTTCATGCATAGTGACATAGGTAGAGCTGTATATTACTGCAGGAGGTTGATTTGGGGCAAATCTCCCACTTTGAACCAGGAAGAAGAGAGTGTCACAATACCTTATGAGGGCATGTTCCCAAGTGGCCTAAGGACTTCTCTCTAAGCCCCACTTCTTAAAGGTCCATTGAACCTGATGCCACCCTGGGAACAAAGTCTTTACATAGGGATTTGGGGGACATGTCATATCATACCCATACCACAGCAATTGCTGAGCTCAAAACCAAGTCAACATTACTTGAAAAGCTTGCTGGGGATATGGCTTAGCAGTTAAATGTGCTTGCTTGCAAAGCCTGATGGTCTGAGTTCGATTTCCCCATGCCCAAGTAAAGCCAGCATGAAGTGGCTCATATGCCTGGAATTTGTTTGTAGGAGACTCTGGAGAGTTCATACCCATTCATATTTTTTCTCTTTCTTCTCTTTCTGTCTCTCTCTCTCTCCCTCCTCTCTCAAAATAAATAAATAAATAAATAAATAAATAAATAAATAAAATGTTTTTCAAAGAAAAGATTGTTTCTTCTTGCAAGTTCAGGCAAGAGTGGATGGTCCTTCACTAGACATTTGTCAGTCTACATGAGGGCTCTGAAAAACTACTGGCAGGAAAAAAAAAAAAAAAGTCTTGTAGAGAGAAGTACTTGAGTATTGAGGGCCAAGTTCAGCTTTCTTTGAGATGTCATTTGTGTGGCTAGCAGTATTGTCCATGCCCTTTGCCTGTGAGCTTGCAAGTGTCCTGAGGGTAAGGACAGTAGTAGAAAGAGTCCCATCTACACTCATGTCAGCCTTGATAAAGTTCTGGCAGGCTTTCACTGGTACTGTGTGGTGATAGGAACAGCTGAAGGGGCACTGGGGCAGAATGCTTGGGTTCAAACTATGACACCATCAGGACAAAATGTCATGGCTTTGGGCAAAGTCCTCTCATCTGTGATATGGGGAGGATAACTTCACAATAGGATTAAATAGCTTGTGTATAAACCTCATTTGGAATGTGTATTTATCTCATAGAAAGTGCTGTCAATATTGGCTGTTGTCATGGGGCATGTGAGACATGCATCATGCCTCTATGTACTCATGATCCTTGTAGTAACATTCTTCTGACCCAATTGACATCTCAACCTCATTTTGCACAGATGAGAAACTGAATTGCAGCGACTTTTGCAATTATCCGAGGAAAAGATAATACTGGACCCAGATTCAAGTCCCTGTCCTTCACATGAGCAAGGGTTTGTTTTGCTTTAAGCCATGTCAAGGAGTTGATTTCAAAATCATTAGTGATAATCATATACCTCATTAACTCTAGTCCTATGTAGATCATATTAATGTAGGAAGGAATTACTATCAAGCGAGTACGTATCACCTGATGGGTGGTCATCCTTAATAGCTGTGATGGGCTGGCTATCCAAGGGATGCCCATGCTCAGCCACAGCTGCCACACATAGCATTGTGCCTGCATATTCACATGTGCACAACCTTACTCTAGCCTCAGCTGGTTTGCTGCTCAAGCTCTGGACTATCTGTCTCGTATCTCTCTTCCCAATACAAGTCAGGACTAGAGGCTAGCCCCCGGTGTGACCTATTGCTGATGGAGAAAGACCCAGAGTCTTGAGCTAACTAGGAAATCATTCTATCATTTCCACAACCTCAGTCTGAAGAATTTAATTTCTTCTTTCTTTATCAGTGTAATAATTATTTATTAGAAATAAAATGTTAAAGTATATTTTTCAAAAATGTAATATGTCTCATATAAACACAGGGAGAGCATGTGTCAAGATTTTTATTTAACTCATTAATGAAGGAGGGTGCCTATAAGAAGCACTGGTAGCTACTTCAAAAAGCCTTGTTGGTGCTAAGGCATTTACTGGAAAATAAGAATGCTAGCTGAGTGTGGTGGCTCATTCTGATCCCAGTACTTGAGAAGCTGAAACTGGAGGTTTGTTATGAGTTGGAGGATAGCCAGGGCTATAAAGTGAGATTCTGTCTCAAAAAAAAAAAAAATCCAACAAATTAACAGAAAACAAACCAAAGAATGCACATGTCATCATCATGAAATATACCCTTTCCACCAATCAGGTTATGGAAAAGGCAAAAAAAATTTTACTTCTTATTAAGAATTCTAAGACAGATTTATCACCTCAACAGAAAGCCAAGTTCAAGTTTTAATATAACATTTGGCAGTAAGAATTTCACAAAAATTTTCCCCCTGCTTATGAATAAATCCATCAAAAATGAGCCAAATTTGGCAACATTTTAATTCATTTTACTGCACCTTCCAGACTTGCTCTTACAAATCAAAGTGAGTGAAAATTCTCTTTATGAAAACCTACAACTTTGGATATCAATTCGGGTTTTGTTTTGCACTCTTATCTCATTTCTGGAAAAGCCAGGTGCCTTAAGACACAGCCCCCTTTTATTAACTTGAAAAGCAAGAACTTATCTAATGAGAACACATTCCTTCCTTGGACATGTATATTTCTCTGTTAACCTTCCTCCTAGTAGAATCTCAGCTACATGCATGTATTGTTACTTTTTTGGTAGGGTCTCACTCTGGCCCAGGCTGACCTGGAACTCACTCTGTAGTCCCAGTCTGGCCTCAAACTCAGAGACCCTCCTACCTCTCCCTCTCAAGAGCTGAGATTAAGGGTATTACACCATCATGTCCTGTGTATTGTTATTTTTAATCAAATTTTTATTCAGTTATTTATTTTGTGTGTTCATGTGTGTGTTGTGTGCATGAATGTGTGTATGCATTTTCCTATGTACATGAGCTGACATATGTGTAGGGAGGACACTATACATGTGTAAGCCAGAGCTCAATATTGGGTGTCTCTCCACCTTCTTCATTGACACAGGTTCTCCTTCTAAACCCAGAGCCCATGGATTTGGCTAGTCTAGCTATCTAGCTTACTTGGGCATTCTCCTATCTCCACCTCCCATGGAATTCTGGGATCACAAGTACACACCACCAACCTGGCATTTATGTGGGTATTGGGCATCTTAACTCAAGTCCTTATGCTTGCATGGCAGGTTCTTTGCCAATTAATTCATTTCCCCAGTGCCTCAACCTAACTCTTTTATTATAAGGAAAGGCTATGAGATAGAAAAAAATAGAGAAGTGTGTGTGTGTGTGTGTGTGTGTGTGTATGTGTGTCACAAATACAATTGACATCACATTATACAGCTATATACAACCCTCTTTTACTGGGCCATAGGAAGTCCAGATCTTTGTTTAAACAAATATCTGTGTACGAGCAGATGAGGTGAGTGTTTGTGGATAAAAGAGACATTTGAATCAGTGGAGTATTATCTTTGAAGGTGGATGAAAACCATTAAAGGTGTCAACAGAACTAGAAGCTTAGCAAGAGAGAATTCATTCTCTTTGCACAGAGGTATCTAAGCAGGGCATGGACCTACTCTTGCTTTTAGACTCATAGAATTATACCATCAGGTGTTCTGGTTCTTGGGCCTTCTCACAGAACTTGGGATTTCTGTCTCAGTGCCAACACACACACACACACACACACACACACACACACACACACACACACTCTGTCAGCGTATTGCCTATTTCTCTGAAGAGCCCTATTACAGGGGGGATGTACATTACACCAAAAGCTTAATCCTAATCTAATGATCAGGAAAGAGGCTGTTTCAAATTATAAAGGAAGAATACATACAGCTATAGAAACACTTTCCTATATACACAAAATAATATAATCAAAGTGATCACTCTTCAAGTTTTCCCAAGATCTTTCATAGAACATGTCACTTGTGCTATGATTGGTTACTTAGTATCTATCTCATAGCTCCCCCTTGCCTCCCTATGATTTTTTTTTTGATGGGTTTGGAACCATATTTTTACATATTTCATTCACTATCCTTGGAATAATACATGATATGACCCTCAGAAGGCAATTTTAATATGAAGGATATTTTTGCAGTAAATAAACATATGGATAAGCAATTTTTTTCAAAGATGACACAAATGAAACTCAATATACAGAATTAAATTGAAGTTTATAACAGTTAAAACAGTTTTCAGACAAAAATAAAAGAATAAATTTCAGGCTTCAAACATGACAGAACAATATTAAAAATGGCAAAATATAACTTGGATGGTAAATGTTGTTTGTCAATTCAGAGTATTTAAAATTATCATAGACAAAAAAACACTCAAGGAATGTCTATGAGGGATTTGTCTAGATTTGGTTCATTGAAGTAGGAGGACCCACCTGAACTATGGACAGTCCCATTCTCATGTACTGGAGTCTCAGACAATCAAAAAGAGAAAGTGAGCTGAGAAGTAAGCATTCATCATGCTCTGTTTCCTCAATGTGGACTTAATGTGACCAGCTTCTTCAAGTGCCTACTGCCCCACCACCACTGCAATGGTGAACTGTAATCTTGAACTGTAAGCTAAAACTAAACCCTCCTTCCTGAAGTTTCTTCTTTTCAGATATTTAGTCACAGAAAGTAACTAATACAAAAAGTTGGTACCAGGAGTGGTGACAAACATTATCGTGTAGTTTGTAGGCATTTGGAACTGCTTTGTGGGAGGAATATGGAAGAGTTTGGCACTTTAGGCTACAAAAGTCATTTAATATTATAATAATAGCTTAATGTGGCATTATAGTGAAGCTTGAAAGACAGAAATACTTAGAAAAATGTGAACAGTAGAGGTTCAGCTCTTGAGGTTTCAGAGGGGAAAAGGAAAGCTATCAGGAAACAATATATAAGCAGTTCATGTTATATATTGTCAAAGATACTGTCTAAATTCTGCTCTTCTCATGTCCATATAACTTGAATGACACTGAACTCAAAAGCAATGGATTGATTTATTTGGCAGAGGAAACCTCACCATAATGGGTGTGGGTGATGTGGACCAAAACTGTTCAACTCACGGTGGCCAGAAAGGAGAACTAAGAAAGACAGTAACCAGTGAAACTTTCCAAGACCACAATGTGCAGAGAAATGCAGATAGTGAATGCCCATCTCTCAAGGTTTCCGAGCAGAATAAGGACTCTATTGAAACTAGAATAGAGGTCACTCTTGCTACATCATAACAGAATCTGCATGCATTCTGCCCATGTTCTGAGAATTTGAATTCAAAAGCCATGTACTTATTTATATGGCAGAGAAAATTTCAAGACAGCATAGCATTCAGGCTGTGGTATGGTTACTACTCAGTGCTCTTATTCAGATCTATAGCAAGAGATAGAAAAAAAGATATGAAAAATGTGAAGTTTGGCAAAGGAAGGTGGGTGAACAAGTTTAAAATTTCATATAATGAAGTATAGATGACAAAGCATCTATAATTGATAAATATATTATTGAAATTACAGAGAAACCTAATTCTCCTCACTGAGACAATGAGAAAGGTGCTCTGAGGGTCAAATCTCACTCATCAAAGATTCTAACTTGTGTGAATATAAATTCACTGGAGATAGCCTGACACAAGAATGCCAAAGGGGTTCCCTGCTTGAAAACAACTGCCTAGGTAGACAGTAGCAACTACAATTGTGATTGAACAGGCTGCATCTCAGAATGTGGCAATGTCAACCACATGGTCCTATAGGCATTAAAGATACAAGATTGAAGGGGTCATGCAAACTTTTGCAATGAGACTTTCTGGGACCAGGTAATGTGTGTCATGGTTAAAGGCTTTGCAAGGAGCTCCTGAGAGGCCATGGTATGATGCTGTTGAGGTGAGCCTTAAGTTGTAATGGAGATCTTAAGATGTTGGAAATCCAGGGCCAGGGGACAATCATTGAGGAAAGTTGTATATATGGAGTGGAGCTGGACCAAGAGAGTGGCCATGTGTGGGTACTTAGATGATTCCCTCATGAACCCCAGCTGTTGAACATAGAGCTGTAGGATTTTGTCTTTGCCCTGCTGGGTTTCAATTTTGCTTTTATCAATATTTGTTTGCTATGCCTCATTCCTCTTTTGGAATGATTTACTCCTTGCCATTGTTTGTTGGATGTATGTAACTTACATTTTGATTCTGTAAGGGCTCACATTTAATAGAGTGCTGAGTCTCAGAATAAACTCTGTATTTATACTTTTGAGCAGATTGACACTACTAAAAATTATATGGACTTTTAAAGTGGGACTGATAGCATTGTGCATTATGAAATGGCCATGAGCCTATGGGGACAAAGAGGAGAAGGTTATGGAGATGTTAAGTTGACAAAGGGATTGACTCATGATGCTGTTGTCAGTTTGATTGGAAACAAAAGTATGGGTAGGTCTGTGAGAGATTTTCTAGTTTAGGTTGAATGAGGTGGGAAAACCCACACTAATAGTGGGTGGCATCATTGACTAGACTGGGGTCTTGGAATGAAAGGAAGAAGGCAAGCTGAGCACCAGTATTCATTTTTCTCTGCTTTCTGATTGTGGATGCAATATGACCAGTCTTCTCAAGCTCCTGCTGCCATGCTTTCCCACAATGAAGGACTGTACTCTCAAACTGTGAAGCCAGATGTACAAGGTGACACATGCATCTGGAGTTCATTTGCTGTGGCTAGAGGCACTGGCACCCCATATTTACTCTTTGTTTCTCTCTCTTTCTCCTTACCCCTTTTACTCTCTCATCTCAAATAAATAAATATATTTTTTAATTCTCTCCTTCCTTAAGTTACTTTTGCCAGATACCCTATCATAAAAACAAGAAAAGTTACACCCATTTGCCAATCTGAGCAAAGGCTTATTTTGGATTAAATGTGACAGAGTACTAATGATCAGCACCATATACTATGGTGAGGGTGATAATGGGAACCACAGAATTTCAGGGAAGTCAGTGGCAGGAGGCCCAGCCTAGTCCAGCAGGGCAGGAGTCTTTGGCTGTGGTTCAGAGTGACTATGTACTCAACTTTTCCAGGATAATCCTGATTATTATCTACTACAGAGATATAACCAATCATCTTGTGTCTACTTGTTCTCTTTGAACTCTGTGGTACATGCCTGAGTCAGCTTGAATGTGCCAGCTGGGTGCTTCTTCCAGGGAAGATCACTGTAAGCTTGAGCCTAGCCTGGAGCTACAGAGTGAGCTCCAAGTTAGCCTGGGATATAGGGAGAACCTGTCTCAGAAAGACCAAAAAAAAAAAAAAAAAAATGAAAGTCAGAAAAAAAGAGGTCAAACATTTAAATTCAGGCAGGTGGCACCTGGCATAACAAGACATTGCCTGGAGCATCCCATGCCACGTCCCACGGTCATTTCCATTAGGGTATCATCATGAACCTGGCCTTTTGCCAGAGACTTCCTTTATATAGCTTTGGATGCAGTGAGGCCTTGAAATTTTGAGAGGACATGATCATGTCTGCCCACATTCTTGGGATGTTCCTAAGTCCTGCTCCTCTATTATCATCCTGCCTCATGTGCAGGGATGGAAGCACTTTTAGACAATATTCAGGTCAATGCCAAGTTCCTGGGAAAAATTCCCAGAAACCACAAGGATCCTCCAAGGTCCTGAGACAGAGTGACATGCAGAAGGATGTGGCTGCCTTCTGACTCCTTCTCTAACCCCTAAGACTCCCTTAGCACCCCCAGGAAGTCATTTCCTTCCTGACCCAATCTTTCAGATGCTTGTTTCTTCATCAGTTTTCCACTGCTATGCCATGATATACACTATGATGATCTAATGAGGGTTAGGATTGAGTTTATTTTGCAAGTTATAAAACAGTAATGCACTACTTGTGGCTTTATGGAACCACATAATTTTTCTAAAGGAAAAATAATGCTGCACTATTCTTTATTATCAAATAGAATACTAAGTTCATTACAGTGCTAGCCAATTCTGCAATATTATCATGAAAAAGAAATTATAATAAATTAAAATGTTCTTTCTTCTAAAGAATGCTAAAGTACACTAGTGATTGCGAATTATTTGCATGCTCATTATTTAGCACATGAACAATTTCATCAGATGTATATTTACATAATATTTGTATATTAAATGGTATTATAGTATTGGGTATAATTATATCTTAAAATTGTGGCTCTTAGCATAGATAAGGACACAGTTCATTTCAATGAATCATCAAATGTTGTAGAGGAAGACATCAACTAGAGAACATGATTGATGTCTTAAATAAAAATAGAATTTAGCCCTTCTTCAAAGGGGTCAGGGTATAGGGTACAAAAAGCTGAGGTAGAAAGAGCAGGGCCATAAGTAGATACATAAATAGGAGACAGTGATGGCTTGTTGAGTATGGTACACTAATCTGTAATATACACTGAAATAAAATAGAAGAAGGGGCTGGAGAGATGGCTCAGTGATCAAAGGCTCTTACCTGCAAGGCCTGAAGGCCTACTTAGATTCTCCCAGTACCCATGTAAAGTCAGATGGAGAGTGGCACATGAATCTGAAGTTTGTTTGCATTGGCAAGAGGCCCTAGTGCACCCATACTCTCTTCTTGCTCTCTCTCTCTCTCTCTCTCTCTCTCATAAATAAATTTCAAAAATTTAAAAAATATAGCTGCAATCTACAATGAATTGCTTTGCTTTTGTATAACTAGTTATTTTTAAAAAATACCTGAAAGAAACACCTCATAGGAGTAAATATTTCCCATGACTTGCAGTTTCAGAGTCTCTGCTCATTACCTCAAGAAATAACATATCCAAATTAATATAGCAGGAACATTGGTTGAGTGCTTTGGTTGCAGGGCACTGAGAAATCAAGCTGGAAGCCTCCTCCCTGTTGTGGAGCTATGCTAGTACTGGGAAGTGTCATACAGCCTCCTGGGGGAGAAAAGTCCTCAGTGGTCTTAACTAGCAGTGGACCCTGCATGCTATATATATAGCTGGCCAACCAAAATGTACCAACTGATACAATTGTGGTATAAGTGTTATGTGGGAAACCAACTGTTCTCTGATTGGATTTGAGGCCCACTCTGTGGGAAGGAATCCTTGCCTGGTACTGAAAACTTCATAAAATGTCTATGACTGGGTAAGCCATAAGCTGTAGGGGGGAGTCTTACTACTATTGTTCGACTAAGTGGATATATTATGCCCACAAAATTGTCCTCTAAATAATTATGCTTGTGCCAATATATTAATGCTACTCTCACTTTTGGTTAGAGAAACTTCTCTTCAGATGCCAGTGACCACTGGAGAGACTCAAATCTCATCAAATGGATTTGCCCATAGTGAGGGGAAGAGTTGTTCATATGTTAAATAATGAGCCTGCAAATAATTTGCAGTCACTAGTGTACTTTAGCATTCTTTAGAATATAGAATATTTTGACTCATTTTGCTTTGTTTCTTTAGTCAGGCCTATAACTTTATTTGCAGAAATTTTCCCATTGGAACACAATCTCAGAAAACTAAATATTTTTTTTCTAATAAATAGCATTTCATAGAGAAGACATATTCTTTATGGCATAAATCTAGTCAGAACATAAATATGAATTTGAAATAAAGAAAAGGCACAGGGCTGGAGAGATGGCTTAGTGGTTAAGGTGCTTGCTTGTGAAGCCTAAGGACCTATGTTCGAGTCTCCAGATCCCACATAAGTCAGATGCACAAAAATGAGACAAGCACAAGGTAGCACATGCCCACCAGATGGCAGAAGTATCTGGAGTTGGAGTACAGTGGCCGAGGCCCTGGTATGCCAATTCTCTCTCTCTCTCCCTCGCTTTCCCTAAAATAAATAAATAAATAAATAAATAAATAAATAAATAAATAAATAAATTTTAAAAAGAAAAGGTACAAAGGAATAATTACCTTACTTCATAAGCAAAGACTAAGAACTTATTTCCCCATACATTATGATAAAAATTAAATGGATACACTTTAGTCATGATCATTTTAGTCATCATGTTGGATGTATCTAAGGGAGCATTTTCTTGATAAGTTCCTTAAGTGCTAATCTGCAAAATAGTCCTCTTCAAAAACCATACCATGCATAAACAGACTTACCAATCACCACTCTCACTGACACAAATACACACTCAAAATAAATAAATATGTTGGCATTAGTACCTTGGAAACACACAAATCCTTACTAGGTAGACATGTTCCCTCATGGTCTCCCAGTTTCCAGTGCAGACATGGCCTCACAGGATTCTAAAACCTAACGAAAGTTTCTACCAAACCCATTATGCACTCAGCAGGAGAAGCTTCCAATCCAGCTATTTGACCTCAGCCCAGTCCAAAGAAAATGGGATTCAGTCCACTGGCCGTGAAATGAGCTAGTCTCAAACCTGCACCTGTTCCTGCAAACCCTGTTCCCAGAGCCCCCCTGGGCCCCTAGCTACTGGGTGTGGCTCTCCAGTGGTCCTGTGTAGTACCTCCTCTCACTGTTGACCACCTAGGACTAATGAGCTGACGTGGAGATCTCATTGGCGTTCCTGTTGTCTCTCGAATTTTCCTGTGCTATTTTCCACCAGCCTCCTTCCCAAACAAGGCGGACAGGAGGTGGGCAGAACACTTAATGTCACACCACCTTAGAAAATGCAGCTTTAGCTGGGAGTGGTGGCACACGTCTTCAATCCCAGCATACGGGAGGCATAAATAGGAGGATCTCCATGAGTTTGAGGTCACTCTGACACTACATAGAGAATTCCAGGTCAGCATGGGCTAGAGTGAGACTCAGAAAACAAAACAAAACAAGAAAACAAAATGCAGCTTCATTTGCTCCTCACTGGAATTACTTTCTTAACCCATGCTTAAGTTAGGAGAAATGCTCTGATGAATTGAATGAAATGTCTCCCATGGGCTCATGGGTTTTGAACACTTTGTACTCTGGTGGGAATGTTGTGGAGTCTGTGGGAAGCGGAGCCTGCTTGGAGGAGGGATATCACTGGGACTGGCCCTTGAGCTTTATTAGTCCAGCCCACTGGATAGTCAGCGCCATCTCACTCTTGCTGCTCCCTCCCAACTGATGTGACATGTGGGAAATTCTGTGAAACTCTATTCATGCCATGTTTTCCCCACATGATGAAACTTCCCCTTCAAACCTAAGGTGACATAAACCTTTTTCTTCCGTTAGCTGCTGCTCATCTCCCAGAATGAGAAGGTAATAACTACAAATACTATCCTATGTTATCCAGTAAAGACATTTTAGCTAAAGGATTATCTAGGTTTTATTTTCTGGAAAATATTCATTGACTCAACAATAGAAAAGAAGAAAACTTGTCACTGAGAATATTAAGTTGTAAGACTTTGGAGATACTGCCAGCAACTATTTATACATGGATTTAACAACTTAGATAAAAGCGAGCCATTCTTGGGCTGGAGAGATGGTTTAGTGGTTAAGGTGCTTGCCTGCGAAGCCTAAGGACCCAGGTTCAATTTCCCAGGTCCCACGTAAGTCAGATGCACATGGTGGCGCATGAATCTGGAGTTTGTTTGCAGTGGCTAGAAGTTCTGGCACACTCATTCTCACTCTCTTACTCTTTCCCTCTCCCTGTCTCTATTAAATAAATAAAAAGAAATATTTAAAATGAGCCATTCTTTTAAGAGAAGTAGCAAATAACAGTTAAATGAAATAGATAAACTTAATAATCCTATATCTGCTTAAGAAGTTGAATTTGTACTTAGAAACTTATTTAAAAGGAAATGCAATGTAGATATTACTTCAAGAATGCCAAACATGTAAAAAATTAATAACATAAACCTTATCCTAATTTAAGAAATACAAGAGAAAGAAATATTAAAGTAGTTTAGATATTTGCTGATCTTCTTTGAGACTTCCTTTCTAACACATACTTTTTTAGAAGTGTTGTTTAGTTTCCAAGAATTTCCAGTTATTGCTATGTTAGAGTTCATATAACATAAATACTGAAATTCTGAACAAGGGCATCATGAGAACACATTATTTATTTTAATATTGCATGCTTGTGTATTTAAAATCCTATACTGTGTGTTTTTATTTTATTTATTTATTTAGTTACAAGCAGAGAGAGAGAGAGTGGGGGATGGAGGGAGGGAGAATGGCCATGCCAGGGCCTCTAGCTGCTTGCTGCAAATGAATTCCAAATGCATGCACCTCTTTGTGCATCTGGCATTACATGGCTAATGGAGAATCAAACCCAGGTTGTTAAGCTTTGCAGGCAAGCACCTTAACCACTGAGGCATCTCTCCAGCCCTTTATTGTATGTGTTTTATGAGCCCTTGAAGGCTGCCATGAACATTCTTGAATTTCTCTCAGTGATATGGTGAAGGTGGCTTATGTTCAATAATATACTAAGTAGGCCACTGAGGGTTTTGAACACAAGAGTGGTAAGATCTGAGTTAAGTTATAAAAACAATCATTTTGGGTAATGTGAAGGCACTGATCTCAGGAGAGATGAGAAGTGGACAGTAAGTTAGGAGGAAGGTTCCACAGCATCCTTGGATGCTGTGACTTGGGCCAGAGCAGCAGTCAGGGCAGTCACAGGAAGGGTAACACATGGATGTGTTTCTCCACCATCTGTGAGAGGACTGCTGTGTAAGGTAGTGTGGGGTGCACTAGGATGAGTTCCAAGTGTGGAGCTTGAGAAGCTGGTTTACCAGAGAGTTCATGAAATAAGAAAATATTTGAATGGGGCAGGTTTGCAAAGGGTCAAGAATTCAGCCTCAGCCATGTCAATTATAAGGTGGTGATTAAACATCCATAGAAAATTCCAAGTAGACAATTGGATTTATGATCTGGAGTTTAAGGTAGAAGGCAGAGTTTAAGATTAAAAATATAGTAACTGGATCATTTCAGATGGAAATGATATAATAGTGTGTTATCAGAATTGGTCATGAGGCTGGGGAGATGGCTCAATGGTGAAAGCCTACTGGCCCAAGTTCAATTCCCTAGCAACAAAGTAGAGCAAGATGCAAAAAGTGGTGCATGCATCTGGCATTCATTTATTGATTTTGAGGCCCTGGTATGCCCATACATACACAAAGAAATAAAGAAAGAGAGAAAGAAGAAAGAAAGAAAGAAAGAAAGAAAGAAAGAAAGAAAGAAAGAAAGAAAGAGAGAGAGAGAAAGAGAGAAAGAGAGAGAGAGAAAGAAAGAAAGAAAGAGAGAGAGAAAGAGAGAGAGAAAGAAAGAAAGAAAGAGAGAGAGAAAAAAGAAGGGATGGAGGGAGGGAGGGAGGAAGGAAGGAAGGAGAGAGAGAGGGAAAGAGGGAAAGAAAGAAAGAAAGAAAGAAAGAAAGAAAGAAAGAAAGAAAGAAAGAAAGAAAGAGAGGCTTTTAAAGAGAATCGATTTGCTATCTCAAGAAGGTGGGGAAGGGGCTGGAGAGATGGCTTAGCGGTTAAGGCACCTGCCTCCTAAGCCCAAGAACACTGGTTCCATTCTCCAGCGGTTCCGATCTCCAGGTCCCACTTTTAGCCAGATGCAAAGTGACGCAAGAGCACAATGCCACACTTGACCAAAAGGGGGCGCATGCATCTGGATTTCGTTCACAGCAGCATCTCTACCCGTCTTCCTCTCCCTCTCTCAATGTCTTTCTCTCTCTCCAAAAAAAAAAAAAAAAAAAAAAAAAAAAGAAGGTGGGGAAGCCTCAAAAAAGGTGGGGAAGCCTCAAAAAAGAAGGTGGGGAAGCCTCAAGTCTTGCCCACCTAAGGTCAAGGTGTTAGCAGAGTCAGCTGAAGATCCCCTCCTCAGTGACGTCATGTTCTTGTTGCATCCTCACACGGTAGAAGAGTTGGAAGGCCCAGGCGGCTCACTGTAGCCCCTTCTGTAAGTATACTAACTTCACTGGTGAGGATGAAGCCCTCAGGAATTGTTCACTTCCTCAAAGTTATTAAGCTGTTTCTTATTACCCTTTTATGGAGTACAAGTTTCAACAGGAACTTTGGAAGGACACAGTCAAACCATAGCTGAAACATATGCATATAGTATGTCCCCAACGATTTTGTGAAAACTCTCTCAAAGGCTGGAAGTATTGAATAGAAAACAGAACTGTAAGGCAAAAAATAATAATATCTACATACTAAAGGGACACTTAATGTTTTTCCTAAATATTTGCATGAATAGAGATTAAAAAATCAAGGTACTACTTCATTTCTAGATACACCTGAGGGAAAAATAGTACAGTAGACACCAGCATCCAATCTTGGAAAAAATGTCAGGGAGGCACAGGAGTATTTCTAGTCATGATTCTAAAGAATAAACTTTTGTTTATTGGAAACGAAAGCCTTCTGCTTTTCTACTTCCGATTAAATTCAAATCAAATATTAATACTCAACTTAGTGTACCATACCTCTGTGGGTTTTTGCTAGGACACATATAATGCCCACTCTTTGGTAACAAGGATATGCCACTTTTGCCCAGGTGGGTTCTGGCCTCCCTAGACACTGTTTCAATACTGTCCTTGAAGTTCGGTCTGGAAAATGCCACTGTCTGTAACTCCACAACCAATAAATCTTAAAAAGTTCATGGAAATACCATCTCTAGCATGTCTCTTTTCAAAAGCTGGATAGTAGACTGCTTTTTTAAAATTTGCAATTAATTATCTCCATCTGTTGGAGAACAAAGAAAGAATGCTCCAAGACTTAAAGCATCATATGAATGTTCTTCATGCCCTCCGGGTGCAAGTTTAATATGCTTGTGCGAACTCCACAGAAATGGAAAGGAAATTAAACAGTACTTTAATCCAATGCTCAAAGCTTCATGGGAGGAAAGTGAGGCTCCGGGTGGATACGTTAGATGCCCAAGGTCAAACTTTAAATTTGTACTTCATCCAGAGCATACTTTGAGTTTAAAAGGTTTATAGGTTGTGTTTTTCTTAATTATTATTCCATTTCCTTAATCAGGAAACCTAGAGGACTGCACTGAGCCTCAACTGTATATTGCATAGGAGTGGTGTGTGTGTGTGTAAACCACTTGACCAGAAGCAGTTTAAGGGAGGAAAGAGCTCATTTCAGATTACAATTTTGGGAGAACTCTTCATCATGGTGGAGAAAGCACGGCAGAGCAGGCAGTCAGCTCACATCTTCACACATCAGCAGCATGGTGGGAGCAGAAAGAGTGAGCTAGCTCTGAACACACAGTGAGCTGGGTTAGTAAACTTCAAGGCTTGCCTCCAATGACATCCATCAAGCAAGACTCCACCTTCCAAAAGCTCCACCAGCTGGGGATTGAATATGAGGCTTAATTACAAACACATGAGGCAATGGGAGACATTCACATTCAAACCACTACTGTGTGTTTGTGTGTAACAGAGGAGGTAGTCATGGAAAAGAGTATGAAAAATAATGAGAATATATGACAAGCATAAATAAACATGAATCCCACAGTGCATTTTCCCCAATGGGTATATATGTTCCTCAAATCATTTCCAAGAGCCATTGGAAAAGAGAACAAAATGGCTATTTTGAGCTTTACTTCCCAGGCCTACTATCACCATATGTTCTTGTGGAAATGGTGTAACATAATGAACTGGACAAAGGTTGAGTGACTGGGGAGCAAAGTAAGGCAGGAGACTGAAATATGTAAGGGGCTTCCCCTCTGTCTCTGAACACTGGCTACATAAATACATTGGAAGGCCACTGAGATGCAATCACATTGGTTCACTGGAAAGGGATTGATAATGTAAACATTCTGCTCAGCATTATACTCCCAAGGTACTATGCAACTAATCCTGTCTTGAAACAGCCTCCTATGGTCTGAAGACTCACCCTCTCATTAGGAATCCAATTCTTGGAGATAGACATGGATGACCGCTGGGTCATGGCCATTCATTCAGTATAATGAGGAACATCGTGTCTTCCAACATCACCTCATGGCAGTAACTTGGCAGCTGCACCATTGAGAGAGGGAACGACTTAGAGAGCTCAAAGACAAGTCTGCATTCCTTTCTCCAGCACAAATCCACTGTGAAATTATAGTAAGTTATGTCAGCAACTCCCTGTGTCTTTTCCAGAGACTCATCTGTAATACATTAATGGTAGTCTGTGAAATGTGAGCCACATACTTTCTTGTGTTCTTGATGAAAAGGAAAACATGGCTACTAAAATGCTTATAGTTGCTGTGGTGCCACTGGTCAGACCTACCAGCCAGGCAACTGGGACAAGGCTGTGATTATCTGGAATAGTCGGTCTGAACTTCCTGTCTGTGCTATGGCTGTCGATGAAGGATATCTATGTCCCATGGATAAGGTAAGCAGTGACTTAGACGTCTTTGTCTCATACATACATTCACATTCATAGAGACTTACACACTCATACAAATGCCACATGCATCCTTTCACACACACACTGTCATACATCTCATACCACATGTACATTCTTTTTTTTTTTTTTTTTTTTTGGAGAGAGACACAGAGAGAGACAGAGAGAGAGAGAGGGAGGAAGACAGAGATGGGCTCACCAGCAGTGTCTCAGCTGCTGCGAACGAAATCCAGATGTGTGCGCCCCCTTGTGGTCCAGTGCGGCTTTGTGCCCTTGGGTCACTTTGCATCTGGCTAAACATGGGACCTGGAGATTGGAACCGCTGGAGATTGGAACCAGCATTCTTAGGCTTAGGAGGCAGGTGCCTTAACCCCTAAGCCATCTCTCCAGCCCCACATGTACATTCTTATATACATTTCCACATATCCCATACCAAAAGTACACTCATATACACTTCCACAGACCTCATATACATACTCACCACACACACACATCTCATACTACATACACACACACACACTTCCACACATCTCATAGAACACATGCTCACACACACTTTCACGAATCTCACACCACATGTGCATTCACTCACACACTTCCATACATCTCATATCACACTCTCACATAATCACAGTGTACAATCACTCATACCTCACACCAACACACGCTCACAGGCACATGCATCTGACACTTGCATTTCACACGTGTTACTATGCACCACACACACACTTCATACAAGTCAAATAGTGCATGGTACCATGGCTGATGTAGGCTTGCTCACCTCACCTCTGAGACTTTGTACATGTGGCTCCCATCACTCTCCTCATGAGACTCCTAGATGACTCCTCACTATCCTTCAGGATTCCTTCAAGTCGGTCCTGAACCCTCCACCAGGCCATCTCTGCTCCCTTGGATGCTTGAGGGAGCCCCTCTGTACACTTCCATTGAACACTGTGCCTATCCATGTCTTTAGGAATTGCATTCATCTGCCTGTTGCCTACACTACATTGTCTTCATTTCATGAAAAATGGCACAGATTAAATAATAGATGAACAATGACTAAACAAATGAGTAGAATTTGTACACAAAGGGCTACTTGAGAGGCATCATACAAATCTACAAAATTCTACCTTTCAAGAAAAGTTCTCAGTAGTGTTGGAGTAGTGGTTCCCTTCTTGTTGCTGGTACAAAACACCTGACCAAAAGCTATTTATGGAAGGAAAGGGTTTATTTCAGCTTCCAGTCTCAAGGAGATGTTGCAACATGGCATGGCATGGCATGGCATGGCATGGCATGGCAGAGCAGAGACTGGGCATCATATCTTGCCACAGCAACTGAGAGGTAGCAGTAAGAGTGAACTAGCTGTGGGTTGGGGGACCCAGACTATAACACCCCAACAACATGACTCATAGATGGCTCACAAACTGAGTTGGCTCCAGATGGCTCACTACTTCAGATCTGAAATCTGATTGTGACACTGTCTTTTTTTTTTTTTTTGAGAGAGACAGAGAGAGAGGGAGGGGAAGACAGTTAGAAAATGAGCGTGCCAGCAGCCTCTCAGTCACTGTGAACAAAATCCAGACATGTGTGCCCCCTTGTGGGCAAGTGCAGCATTGCGCCCTTGCGTCACTTTGCATCTGGCTTAACGTGGGACCTGGAGATTGGAACCAGCGTCCTTAGGCTTAGCAGGCAGGCGCCTTAACTGCTAAGCCATCTCTCCAGCCCAACACTGTCTTTTTCTACACTGTTGACAGTTCTTTTATGTCCCACATTTCTTACCCTGCTTCCTTAAGGGAAGTGTGCCTTGTGTTTGGGGCTTCTCATTTGAAGTATTAAATGACGGGTGAGAAATGCTCCTTTCTTGGCATACATGCTTATTGTTGTATAATTCTTACTTATTCAGTCCAAGAATCTCTTTTGCCAAGTTTTGTGCATTTTCTCAAGTGTTCTTGGGCTCAGACATTTTGCTCATCTATGAGAGCATTCACATTCCTTATCCATTTAACTCTTCTTCCTCATTATTCTTCATACAGGAAGCCTGTCCGCTAGGCCTGCACTTGCTTGCTTACTAACTCACGTCCTGCCAGTGATTGCAAATTGTGAAGTTTTACACGAGTGAGAGAATTTAATTATCTTCCATTGCTTCTTTTAGTGCAGCCCTTTATACAAATGACAGACTGAGCAAAAACTAATGACCCACAGCAACAGTCACACATGAATACGTGACGCTCTCTACCGTTCACAGAATACAGACCCAGCCCCATTGCCCTGGCCGAACCATATCAGAAATGTTTGTGAGTGGGCTGGGGAGGTGATTCAGTTGGTAAATTGCTTGCTGCACAAACATGAGGACCTGAGTAGGGAACCCCAAAGCCTATGTAAAAGCCAGACATGGTGGTGTACACCTATAATTCCAGTGCTAGAGGTTGACACAGGAGGATATTCAGAGCCACATCCATGAGCTCTGGGCTCCGCGAGTGACCCATTCTCAATGAATGAGGTGAAGAACTACTTAAGAAGATAGCCTACACACACCTTTCACACACACACACACACACACACACATGCACATTGCATGTGTGCCTGCATGACATGTACACCCACCCACATATATACACACATGCACGCACACACATGCATAGGAATGCAAAAGAATCTGTGAAATCAAGACCAAGAGACAGTATTTGTTTAAATATACCATTTCAAGCTGGGCGTGGTAGCACACACCTTTAATTCCAGCACTCGGGAGGCAGAGGTAGAAGGATCGCTGTGAGTTCAAGGCCACCCTGAGACTACATAGTGAATTCCAGGTCAGCCTGAGCTAGAGTGAGACCCTACCTCCCAAAACCAAAAACAAACAAACAAACAAATAAATAAATGTACCATTTCGAACACAGTTATACAACATGTAATAATGTTTCTATTAATAAGAGAACAAAGTCATATTGTCTAATGACAATGAATCCAGGTCATATAAGGTCATATTGTCTAATGACACTGTAGCCATGTGAGTGTGTGTAAGTATACTTTGTGATATTCACACGTGACAACAATCACCTGCTGATGCATTTCTCAGACCACATTTCTTCCAGCATGACCATAACACAAACTCCCCTCAAACTCTATAAACAAAGTACATGACAAAGACATCAGGACCTTGGAGACCAAGGGCAGGACTGGGATTGGACTCCAAGCTCAAATGAGACCAGACACCATGGCATCAGGATTTCTCTCTGCTGTCTACTTTCGTACTTTCAGACGCAGCCAGATCCTTCACCATCTCCACAGTCCTTGGTCTATGATTTTTAATTTGCTGTGCTCCATCATCCTCACATCCTAAGGTGAGGCAACCACAGGAAGCTAACGCTCATGCTTCTCTCTTCCAAGATTCCTAAAGGGGAGATTTTATTAACCTATCCTGGGTCTCACGCCCAGGCCTGGACAAGCCAATAATGACCATGTGGTGGGTTACCTTCCTAACCTAGCTAACCTAACTCTCATAAGAACAGAGATTGCTGGGTGGGGACTGCAAGACTAGTTCAGAATCAGAAGTAGAAAACCTGCTTGCTATGCACTGTATATATGCAGGTCTATAACTGTGTAAGAACTTGGGAGGGATACACAGCAAAACAGTGCTGGAGAAATGGCTCAGTGGTTAAGGTGCATGCTTGCAAAGCCTAATGACCCAGGTTCAATTCCCCAGCAGCCATGTAAAGCCAGATGCACAAAGTGATGCTGTGTGTGTGTGGAGCTCATTTGCAATGGCTTGAGGCCCTGGCATGAAAAGTCTATCTGCCTCTCTCATAAATAAATAAATAAATAAATAAATAAATAAATAAATAAAAAATAGAAACTGAGTAGAGTACTTTAGGAAGGGGTTGTGGGTTTAAATTTCTTTTGATCTTTCATTATATAAACAATTCATGTTGCAGTTATAACCAAAGTGTATTGTCAGTTATATTTTATCTTCCTCCCTATACCAAATGTCTGCCAGCCCACCCCCTACTTCCCATACCACACTCACACACTCACTTGAAGTGCAGATGCCTTAGCAGAAAGTTAGCTGTCACTATCACTTTTAGCATTCATTAACATGGCCAAAAGAAGAAGGCTTTTCTAAAATTTTAAGCAAATGAAGTTTATTGAGAAATGTTAGCTGTTGGTCTGTCATCCAATTGGATATTTTGTCTATTACTTCATTAAATTCTCCTCTATCTTGCGTGGAAAGCTGACTCAGTGATTCCTTTTGCAAGGAATACCTAAAAGCCAAGAGAGATCACAGTGCTTGCGGTATCTGAAATGGTTATTTCATCTCCTTCTTACTTTTCAGTTGCTAGAACAATTTCCATCAAATCTCTGTACAGTTCAGCTATCCAGAGTTAGAGCTGGGTGAGACAGAACTTTTGTCACCATAGCGGAATAATATAGTGTGAATAATACAATACTGCATGCTGAGTGTGGGGTTAGTTGGGGTGGATTGTGGGAGGAAGTGTGCCATGGCGTTCATGTGGCAATTAAAGGACAAGTTGTTTTGAGATAGGGTCTCTTCTTTTTCACCACTGTGTTCATCAGACTAGCTGACCCACAAGCTTCCAGACTATTGTTCTGTCTCTGCCGATCTTTTCCTCTTAGGCCTGCTGGGATTACAGACACTAGCCATACAGCACCAAGCTTTATGTGGGTTCTGGTGATCAGAACTCAGGTACTTTTGCTTGTGTGACAAGTGCTTTATCCATGAAGCTATCTTCCGAGCCCCTGTTATTCTTAAGTAGATCATTTATGACTACGGGAATACAAATTTTGTTACACTTAAAAACACATAAGAGCAGCAGTTCACAAGTAGGGCATAGATTGGAAGGAAATGTGTTGGGTAAAATTAGGGATTCCTTTGAAAATCAATGTGATCTAGGTGATGGGGCTTCCAGCTTAGTGCTTGCTTCCTGCAGTTCAGAGGACACACTCGCTTGTATTTTGCTGAAAGTAAGGGAACAACAGTTCAGGGAATTGGCTGGCTGGCTGGCTGCCTAGAGATGGTGCGTGAGGAAAGGCAGAAACTATTGAGAGAAATGAGCAGGAAAGGCTGGGCCATGTCTGTAGAGTCTCAGGCTGAGCCATCTTGATTGAACCTCTTCTAGGAGGGCAGCTGAGGGTGTGAGGTAACACGGGAACTAGAGAAGGGGGGGACTACAGTGAGCCAGAGTCAGACAAGGAAAGATTTGTCCATGACAAAACTCCTGTGACAGAGATAACCTTTATAAAGGATTAAGATGATCCCTTGAGAGAGCATCTGCTCCAAGAATCCATAGGACCCAGCTTGCAGTTTTAACAGCTTAGTATGACAATGGTGATTCTTTACCCTCAAAAAGCAACAACCAAGTCTGGTGTGTTGATGCACACTTTTAATCCCAGCACTCGGGAGGCAGAGGTAGGAGGATCACCATGAGTTTGAAGCCACCCTGAGACTACATAGTGAATTCCAGGTCAGCCAGGGCTAGAGTGAGACCCTAGCTCAGAAAAAAAAAAAAAAAAAAAACAACCACCACAAAATAAGACTAATGCAGGAATGGAAGTTGGTTAGAACATTTAAGGAAGGAATGGTGGGTATTATTTTTTGATCTTTCATTATACTATCTGTCCATGTACATAGAGCAAAATAGTCTCTTCTATATTTTGCCGATATAACCAAGGTATTATATTATATTGTGACTTTATTATATTGTATTGTATATTGGTTATATCATAGTGTTCCTTATATTTTTATCTTCCCAGCCTTCAGTTGGAATCCTAGTTTCTTCCAATCCATGAGTAGGAGGGGAAGTGACGCCACGTAAAGGAAAAAAGCCCTGTCCATACTGGTTTTGGGCCTAGTGTGTGCATGGAATTGAGACCTCAGTATTAGCTTTATTTCAAATGGCAACTCATCTGCTTGGAAACACAGGCTGTTTTTACTGTTAGTGACTAAGAAGTAAACAGTCTGAAACTACAGTGTGAAGAAAATAAAGGTGTAGAGACAGTGGTGAGAAAACTTGTCAATTTTTCTTGTCTCTTTCAAATTCTTCTCTGTTCAGTTAGGTTTTTTTGTGCAGGAAGTGACATATTATTCATGGCCTGACTTCATTTGTAAGCTCTTTTACAGAGGCCTCTGTGCTTGGCTCTCTCAGGGCATTGTAGAAGGGACTTGGGGCTTCTTACTCTACATAGAGGGAGACATGGAGGAGTTTTGCCTAATACATGTTCAAATAAAAAAATAGTATATATGTTCAATTTCAGAATACTTCTCTTAGAAAATTCTTAGCTTGTCCTTATCTGGGCTCCAGTGTCATAATCTAAGTGGCCTGTAAGGGACCAATTTCATTAGAAAATATATACTGTCAGAGCTTGGAAGATGGTTTAATGGTTAAAAGTACCTGCTTACAAAGCCTGAGAACCTCGCTTTAATTCCCAAGCCACCCATATATCTAGACACAAAACGTGGCTCAAGCATCTGGTGTTCATTTACAGCAACAAGAAGTCCGTGCATACACAAATTATTACCAAAAAGCTTCTTTTTAGCTCTATTTTGACCTGCTCATAGTTAAAGGGATATAATCTCTCCTGTTCATGACTCTATCTTTTAATTACTGTCACATGAATTTGCATGAACTTTGATGCCCTGCCATAAGACTTCTAAGACATAAGGAAGACCTCTATTTTTCATATGTTTCTACTGAACCACTTACGACTCTCAAATCTCTCTCTCTCTCTCTCTCTCTCTCTCTAACTCTAAGGAACTATTATTGGAAGGGGTACCAATGCTAACCTTTGTCATTTATTCTATTGAACTTGTTTTTACTGTCTCGGGATACTAACTATTAACATCTAAAAAGAGATTGACTAAAAACAAAGGATGGTATGGTAAAGAAATCAAATATTTTGACACTGGTGTAACATAAAGCCTTTCATAATGCCTGGCTATATCCATCCCTTGTAAAACAGCAATACAAGCCAGTTCTTTGGTGACTGAAACCACTCAAAAATGTTTAAACATTTTATAAGGAGTATGCAATTATGATAATTTTATGAAATAATTAATACTCAGGGACACAAGCGTTTCTCAGAGCATTCTACATTCCTCCATCACTCAGAATAAGAATAGTTATGCTGATAAAGGTGCTCAGGGAATACCTATTTTCCTTTTGGAGAAATGAAGGATATGTATTCTTCAACCCAAAGTGATTGGCTGCCATCATTGATTTCCAGCCTGAATCAAAACTGGTTGAAAACTATTTTAAACATTAGCATTAGTTCAGTGAGTGCATACCTCTTGCCCAAGAAAAGTTTTTAAGAATGCATTTTAGACAGTAGAGTGTTCAGCACTAAATGAGACATCTCTATCGCACCCTCCAAGGCTCAGGGACCATTGCAGAAGGGGTGGTGGAAAGAATGTAAGAGCCAAAAGGAGGGAAAGAGTGCTTATACTACTGTCTTCCAGACACAAAGGGGCCATGGTATTCATGACCTCACAGTGGCTGCATAATAGAAGGGAAAAATGATAATATCAAAGTAGAAGAGAGACTAGTTGGAAAGAAGAGATTCAGTGGAAGGGGGATTCGGGAGGAGGAAAAAGGAGGGGATTGTGACCATGTTATATTGTCTATATGTAGAGAAGCTGTCAATAAAAAGTTTAAAATGAGCCAGGCATGGTGGTGCACACCTTTAATCCCAGCACTCAGGAGGCAGAGGTAGGAGGATCGCCATGAGTTCAAGGCCACCCTGAGACTACATAGTGAATTCTAGGTCAACCTGGGATAGAGCGAGACCCTACCTTGTAAAACAAAAACAAACAAACAAACAAAAAAGTTAAAAAGGAATTCATATTATAAAGGATCACTTTGTATACACTGCTGGTGACATTCTTTGACAAGAAGCACAATGACACATATCCACCAACAGATCCCTAGCTTTACCTGTGTCACTGTAATGTCCTAGCTAAGTCTGAGACACCAGCAGTGGTACAGTGTAAAGGATGGCATGAGGAGAATAGAACTCCACCCAGGTATGGTGGTGCATGCTTATACTCCCAGCATTCAAGAGACTAAGCCATAGGAGGAGCTCAAGTTCAAGATGAGCCTGAACTGGATAACAGGACTCTGAAAGAGAAGAGAGAGACAGACAAGCCTCTTTTGGTCTGAGATCATTGTCCTTGACCCCATATGTATAGTTCCTCTTATAAAATAAATACAAAGTATCTTAGTAATTTCATAGAATTACATGTGAGTATCTTGTCAGTCAGTCTCAGGGTGACATTGCTCTCTATCTTTGGGCCCTGTTAAATTTTACTGTTGAAAACCTTTGCATTTTTATTAATTATGATAAGCCAAATAATTGCAAGGACTTTAATTTAGTGATGAAAGTTGTTCATTTTGTTGCAAAAAAAAAAAAATTAGAACCTTGTGAAAAAAAAAAAAAAAAAAAAAAACTTCTGTACAGCAAAGGTATTGGTCCTTCCAGTAAAGATCCAGCCTTCAGAATCAGCAAAAGTTTGCCATCTATATATCTGACAAAAAGTTAATATCTAGGATATACTATCCATTCAAAAAACTAAATATTAGAAAAATAGACAACTCAATCAAAAAGTGGACTGTGAAGCCAGATGCACAGGTGGCAGTTCTGGAGTTTAAAAAGTGGCTGGAGGCCCTGGCATGCCTGTTCTCTCTCTCTCCTTTAATCCCAGCACTCAGGATAAATAAATAATAAAATATTTTTTTAAAAAGTTAATATCTAGGATATAAAAACCACTCAAAAAGCCAAATATTGGAAAACTAGACAACTCAATCAAAAAGTGGACCCTACCTCGTGAACAAAAACAAAAACAAACCAAAAAAAAAAGCACAAATGGCTAGTAAATATTTTTAATTGTTTTTAATTTAATTTAATTTAACATTACTAGTCATCAGGGAAATGAAAATTAAAACTACTTCAAAATTTCACCTCATTCCAGTCATAATCATAATGGCTGTCATCAAGAGAACAAATGAGAAAATAATGATGGAAAGAACATGTGTGGGGAAGAAATTGTTATTTACTGTCAGTGAGCATGTAAAACTGGTGCAACCATTACGGAAATTAGAGTAGAGGCTTCTCAATAAGCTAAAAGTAGAACAACCGTGTGACCCAGCTATGCAGTGCTTGGATATGTTCCTGGAGGACTCCATATGCTGCTACAGAAATGCTTGCACATCCATGTTCATTGCTACTTTGTTCCCAACAACTGGGAAATGGAACCAACCTATCTGCCCACCAGCTGATTAATGGATAATGAAAATGATGCACATATATTATTGCATATACACAATGCGATTTTATTCAGCTGGAAAGAAAAATTAAATTTGCAGGAAAATGACTGAAACTGGACAATTTAGTGAGTCAAGCAACCAAGGTTCAAAATGACAAATGCTGCATGTTCTTTCACATATGTGGCTCCTCGCTTTGAGTTTTCCAGTTTGGGTTTTTAACTTGTACTATCTAAAGAGACCGGAGGTTCCATAGGGGAAGCTATAAGTGGGGAGGTATTGATTATAATGTCTTCAGAAATGGAGTTTGGATTAAACAATTCCTATGCTAAGTTAGAGATGATGGAGGCAGATCATCACACTGTGTCAAGTGCAACATCACCAGTCTTGGCATGTGAAGGTCATTTCAACTGAGACATTAAGCTAGATGTAAGTCAATGAACTCTAAAATAAAGAGAATTATTCACAAAGCGAGAGCAGGTTACACAGGACTCTGGAGGAGGCAGATTTGCCTAAATGTCCCTTCTTCATTCTATAGCAGTCAGTGGATGAGGACCAAGTATATACCCATCACCTACTATTAGAAAGTGCCCTCAGTCGAGACTGCAGTGTAGTCTAAGAAGCCATAGTGAAGGTCAATCTGTTTGCTGGAGGCACTGAGGACATGGAAGGAATCCGGAGGAAGCTGGCACATGCATGCTTGTGGGTTAAGATGCAGAGATTATTAGAGGACTTTTAATTCTTATGATGAGTAAAGATATGCCCTCAATGAATCATTGTTGGTACTTTTTTCATTTTAATCCTTTCCTATTAAAAGACTTTGAAATATTGAGCTTTTCAATAAGCCATAGTTTTTTTTTTTAAACTATAATTACAGAATCTGAAGATACTTTAAACTGTTGAGATGTACAGTTTTGGAAATGTTTGAGGAGCCTCCTTAAATCACACACAGTTTGTTAGTGGATAATTTGGGTGGGAACACATGAACAGATGTTTCAGGCTTGACCTTCAAGGATTTATTCGTGGGACAAAATGGGGGCTTCTTGGAAGCAAAATCTTGGTTGGAATTTCTTTCTCACTTTCAAGCACCATTTTTCAGGCATAGTGCTAACCTGCTGCCAAACTGAAAATTATACAGTGTATTTAGCTTGTTCCATCAATTTTCACTGGGCCCCTTCCTGGCTCTTTCTTGAAGAGTGTGGCTCTTTGTTCTCTCCAGATCTCAGTTCATTCTCGGCTGCTGTATCACAATCACTGAAATTGAGGATTTTATGAAGAAAGGAAATTCATTTTGGTTATGCTTCAGTAGTCCAGGAAGTCTGACAGCACAGCCCCAACAAAGATGTGGTGTTGCTTAGATGTGGTAGACAGGCGAGAATGTGAGTCAAAGGAGGAAGGAAATGAGGGGCAGCCTCACTTATAACCATTCACTTTTGTAGATTTAAACAAGGCCTCTGAGAGGAAGAACCCAGTATGTGAGGGTTGACTCATTTCTATGAGAAAGGCATGAGTCCCTTCTTGAAAGTTCTACCCATGACCCAAATATTTCCATAGGCTGCACCTTTTAGCTGCATTAAGGAATTAAGGTTCCAACATATAACTACTGGGGAACACACTCAAACCAAACATCCCATCCCCAGCTGCAGGAAGCTAAGGCCTCTCCTTCCTGAACCCCAGCGGAAGCATCTGTTTGCTGATCTGTGAGAAGTCTGTCTGTCCGCTCTCCTTGCGGGAAGAAGTGGTTTTATCCATCCCTAGCCATCCACTGGCATCCCCGTCATGCTTCTAAGCACACGTCTCTGGGAGACCCGATAAAGAAGCCCAGTATATGAAATAGAAGCATATTAAACAGAAATGCCTATTAGAAGCTTTATTAAATGCTTAATAGGAGCTCAGTGAGGGCTTTGAGTCAGAGACAGGGCCACCCCAACATTGCCCTCTCTTAATAAGTACCAGGAATTAGGCAACAGGCCTCCCAGCTACTTTGAATGCTGCCTTCTCAGTTCTTCTCACATCATGCCTTCCTACCTCTCCTTAACTCTCCTTCTTCATTGGCATGTTGACGCCTTCGCCTGCAAAATGCATCCTAGAGCAGTATGAAAACGAACAACTCTAAATATATATATATAAGTATTACGTTCCTGAAATAATATAAAGAACTGATGTGAGAGGCTGAATGTGAAACAACCCCCCCACACACCACACAATATCCTCATATCTGTGATTAAGCCTCATACTCAGTCCCCAGCAGGAAGCAGTTTGGGAGGAGGACCCTTTTTGGAGGAGATGTGCTGCTTGGGATGGGCCTTGGGGTGTAACAGGCCAAGCTCCCCTTTCCAGAACTAACTCACTCCCTGCAACTGCTATGGTAAGATGTGATGCCCAGCCTCTGCTCTGTCGTGCCATGCTGAGACTTCCCCTCGAGACTGGAAGCTGAAATAAATCCTCTCCTCACATAAGCTGCTTCTAGTTGGCTGTTTTGTACCAACAACAAGAAGGTGACTATAACACATGCCCTACACCACAGAACTAAAGAAAAACAGTGAGCATGTGCTGAAATGATACGAATGAGTAATTGGAGGAGAATCTGACAAGTAAGGAAGTGAATTCAAACCAGTGGGCATTTCTATTTCAGGAACTAGATGGGAATGCGATTTTCACAAAGCAGAAAGAAAACAAGATCCAGGAAAGGACATGATCACAGGGAGGAAATCTAGAAAGGACATCTTACCTCCTCCTGGGATGGGCGGCCCTCTGCCTTGAGAAAGCCTTGCAGTATTTAGATGCACCACAGAACCAGCAGACCTTTCCGGTTGCTCTTTCAATATGAGATGCATCAAACATCCAATCTCTGGACAGCTGCCTCTGTTTTTGTCGTTGTTGCTGTTAATCCCCGCCCCCCCCAGATGTGATCTTCACCTTCGTTTTAATATTTCCTTCTCCTCTCCAAAGAGGGACAGGCACTGTCAGCTTGTATATGTCCTTTTTAATTGAATTGTTGTGGAAGAATTTTGATTTTTGTTTATGGTTTACGTCGACAGATGCTTCCCTGGACAGAGTGCTCTGGAAGAGTGTATAGTACAGGCATGTAGCACCAAGGAGTGGCCCTGAGAGAGTCCTGTGTAAGCACAAAGCCAGGGCTTCATCAAGCCTTGGGGCTTGATGTTTTGTAATGGACTGATGGATCAGGGTACCCGTCACTTTGTGTGAAGAGAGACCTAGAAGAGAGCATGTGGAGGATTCTCTGGCACAAGACTAGCTTCCAGGGTCATGTGCTAAGGTTCGTTCAATTCCAGCCCAGACAGAGACTAGCCAGCACTGTCCATGGCTATTGTGGGAATAGCCAGCTGTCATCATTGTGTGTTTATTCTTTGTTTTTTTTTTTTTTTTTTTTTTTTTAGAGAGACACAGAGAGAGACAGAGAGAGAGGAAGAGGAAGACAGACATGGGCACGCCAGCAGTCTCTCAGCGGCTGAGAACAAAATCCAGATGCGTGCGCCCCCTTGTGGTCAAGTGTGGCATTGGGCCCTTGTGTCACTGCATCTGGCTAAATGTGGGACCTGAAGATTGGAGCTGCTGGAGATTGGAACCAGCGTTCTTGGGCTTAGGAGGCAGGCGCCTTAACCGCTAAGCCATCTCTCCAGCCCTATTCTTTGATTTTTAAAAGATTTTTTTAAATTATTTTTATTTTGAGAGTGATAAAGAGGCAGAGAGAGAGAGAGAATGAGAGAGAGAGAATGGGCACACCAGGACCTTCAGCCTGCTTCAAATGAACTCCAAACATGTGAGCTCCCTTGTGCACATGTGTGACATTGCAACATTGTGTGCTTGCGTCACTGTGCATCTGGCTACCTGGAGGTTTGAACATGAGGTTTTAGGCTTTGTAGGCAAGCATCTTAACTGCTAAGCCATCTGTCCAGCCCTATTCTTTTCTTGAAATCAATATTTTCTGGTTTGAAAATTAGCATTGCAGCTGATACCCACTGATGTTACACTTTTACATTCTGGAAACTCATAAGTTCAAGGTGGAAGTAATATGCAAATTGAACAACTGTCGTAGCTATCTTCCCATGGCTGAGAGAAAAAACCCAGCGAGAGCAGTTTATGGGAGGAAAGGGTCCATTTTAGTTTACAGTCTTAAGGGGAAGTTTCAAAATCGCATGGCAGAGCACAACACTGCATCTTGCTACAGCAGCTGGGATGTAGCATCAAAAGTGAACCCAGTAGGGCTGAACTAATAAGCCACAAGGTCTACCTCCAGCAACACAGCTCCTCCAAGGGTGAGGACTGAGTATGAGGCTTAAACACAAACAGATGGAGCTATAAAAGGCATTTCACATTCATATCACCACTACAACCAGACATATATTCCTTCCTTCTATTTCCTATATTTCTTTTGTATTTCATAAATCAAAGTCATTCGTTAGTACATTTGCTTGTAAATATTTATTAATCATCTATTATGGGCTGGGTATTGCCTGAATCCAAGGGATAAAACAGGAAGTGTAAGTGATCTGCAGCAAATAACCCAGGGATGCACATATCTGCAGAAGGAAATTCCAAGCCCAAGAAGCAGCAATTGCAAAGACAATGGGGGCATGAGTAATATGGCATAACTGAGGAGTAGCTAAGATGCTCATGTTTGTGGAGACAGGGGATAGGGTCACCAAAATCTCAGTAAGACTTTGAATTTTCTGTTCCTATAAGATGGGTATTGATGGAAAGAATGACGGCATATAGCTTGGGCTTTGATAGGGTCACCAAAGCTGTTGTGTGAAGTCCATAGTAGAGAAGTATTGTTATGAATTACCTGCCTGGGATCTTTTAACTCTAATAGGATAGAAAATCCAGGCAGAGAACTCAAAAGAATGATGATCAATCTGTACAAAGAATGGGAAGAGGACATAGATACCTGAGTGAAATCCTGTATGAATATAAAGAGGACACAATAAAACAGCTGAATGAAATGAGGAAGTCAAACCTGGGTGTGAAAATGGAATTTAATAAATAGAAATTCTGAAGAAAGCAAACTGACATGAAGCTGGAAATGAAAAAAAAATACAAGAAGTCAAATTAAAGTAAAATGATAAAAGTAAGCTAAAGGAATTTGTGAGCACTAAGTCAGTTCTACAGAGGATACTGGATAGAACACTGCATGCTGAAGAGGAGAGATTAGACCTCTCAGTGCCTACAGTGACAGAGAGAGTTCAAATAAATAACCTAATTGTGCACCTGAGGGTCTTGGAAAACACAAGAGCAAATCAAAGCAAAAGACGAGAAGAAAAAAATAAGATAAGGGCAGAAATCAATGAAATAGAAAGAAAAAACAATTAAGAGCTTGATGAACTAAGAGTTGGTTATTTGAGAAGATAATGAAATTAACCTAAAAAAAAAAAAAGAAAAAGGACCTACATTAATAAGATTACTTATTAATTAATAAGAAGTAATAAGATTAGAGATAAAGACATTTCAACTGACACCAGTGAAACTGAGGAACTCAATAAGGACATACTTCAAAAACCTCTATTCTACAAATTAGAAAATCTAAAAGAAATGTATGAACTTCTAGATATGTGTGACCTACCAACATTAAACCAAGATGAGGTGAATAGTTTAAACAGATCTCTAATGTAAATAAGCGTTCAGTGGAGGGGTGGGGGTAGGGAGGCAATAGGTGATAATAGAGGGGATTATGATCAAAATGCGTTCTGTCCATGCTTGAAGTTTGTTAATGAAAAGTTTTTTAAAAACATTTAAAGATTTATTATCAATACTAATAGTGATTTAAACTGATCTTATTTTTATATTTATTTATTGTTTATTTATTATTATTTATTTGCAAGCAGAGAGAGAGAAAAAGAAAGAAAGAAAGAAAGAAAGAAAGAAAGAAAGAAAGAAAGAAAGAGGGAGAGAAATAGTGTGAGTATGGGCACTCACCAGGTCCTCTTGCTATTGCAAACTCCAGACACATGAGCCATTTTGCACACCTGGCTTTATGTGGGTAGTGAGAAATCAAAACCAGGCTGTTAGACTTTGCAAGCAAGCATCTTTAACAGCTGAGCCATTTCTCCAGCACTTAACTGATTTTAATAGGTTGATACATGCTCAGTACCTCAGAGGAAGGTGGCTATCCCTCATTTGTCTTAGTACCATTCAAGGTAGGGTCTCATTTTAGCCCAGGCTGACCTGGAATTCACTATGTAGTCTCAGGTTGGCCACAAACTCACAGTGATTCTCCTACCTTTGCTGGGATTAAAGGCATGCACCACTACGCCCAGCACCTGTTACATTTTTTTTTAACAATCCTCATTTTAAAACTTCAAATACATTCTCTGTGCTAAATAACAGGGTGATATTCTGTTAACAATATCTGAAATGATATACCCTACAGGCCAGCTGATAGAAAAAAATCCATCACTAACATCAAAACCATGAAATCTCTTTCCAAACAAAGCTGGCACTATTTGACTTTGTGATTTGGGTTTTTTTGTTTTGTTTTGTTTTGTTTTTGAGAGAGAGAGAGACAGAGTGGGCATACCAGGGTCTTTTCAGCACCTGTGAAGGAACTCTAGACACGCGCGCCATCACAACATTGTACACTCGCCTCACTTTTGCATGGGACCTTGAGATTCGAACAAATGCTCTTAGGCTTCGTAGACAGGCGCCTTAACCACTAAGCCATCTCTCCAGCTCTGTGATTTGGTTTTTATTTTGCAAGATACAGCCAAACCGCCATGCGAGGGTGGGATAAGGGATGAAGTTTGTTGATTAACAGAGTTTTCTCATTAACAGACAGACTAATTTGATGGGAAAACAAATGGGAAAGAATGCTGCCAATGCTCCTTTCCTTAATAAGCATGTAAAGTGTGATTAAGATTGCTTTGTTGATAGAAATAAACCTCGCCCTGGCTGCATGGGCCAATGGGCGTTCACTAAAAGAAGGACTTCCACTGGAAACATGGGCCTTCTGCTGCTCAGAGCATCTCTCACCCCGTCACGCTCTCCCATGCAGCCACCCAAAGAATAAGACCCAAGTCTGCAAGACTCCTGGGGGCAGAGCCCTCACTGTGGTCATCACCAGCCACAGCAGAGCTGCCCTTTCATTTTCACTCACTGTCCCTTGGTTCTTTCTGCTCCTCTGACCATGACCCTTCCACCTATTACTTACTTGCTTTAGGGACTGAGTCTGGAGGTGACACAGCTCAGCTGTGTGTTATTAGTGTCTTGCTGGCTCTGGAGTTCTATGATGGTAGTGCTCGACTAGGCTACTCTTCAAGGTTTTCAATACCAATTTTGTTCAAACTATTAACCTTTCATTTTGGACTGAGCAGATGTCTGATTGGTGACCTAGTGACATCAGGAGGCCAAAACAACCTCCATCTTGGGCGTCAGAGATGGCTTAACAGTTAAGGCGCATGCCTGTGAAGCCTAAGTACTGCAGTTCGATTCTCCAGGTCCCATGTAAGCCAGATGCACATGGTGGTGCATGCATCTGGAGTTCATTTGCAGAGGCTAGAGGCCCTGGTGTACGCATTCTCACTTTCTCTGTCTCTTTCTCTCTCTCTCTCTCTTGCTTGCTCTTTCTCTCTCCCTCTCTCTGATAGATAAATAAATAAATAAATAAATAAATAAATAAATAAATAAATAAATTTTTTTAAACCCTCCATCTTTTTCCCATAAATATCCCCAAATCCTACCCTCAGAGAAGAAATCTGAAATCTTGGTCACCCTACCCATGCTCAGCTGCCTTGTGACTGCTCTTTAGCAAAACCCATTGTCTCTGTTGATGCATGCTGTGTGAGTGTGGCAGGCAAACCAGGTCTGCTTTGGTCACCAAGAATCTTCATTTTTAAGTTATCAATAGAAATACCTAAAGCTGGGCTGGAGAGATGGCTTAGCGGTCAAGGTGTTGGCCTGTGAAGCCTAATGATCCATGCTTGACTCTCCAGATCCCACATAAGCCAGACACACAAAGTTAAGGCAAGTGCAAGGTCACACATGCCCACTAGGTGGCTCAAGCATGTGGACTTCAATTGCAGAGGCTGAAGCCCTGGTGCACCAGTTCTTCCTGTGTGTGTGTGTGTGTGCCTCTCTCTCTAAATAAAAATTAAAAAAATAAAAATAAAATAAATAGTAGAAATACCTAAAGGCACAAATGGTGCTTGAGCTGGGACGATGGAAATATGCCTGGGGGACTGAAGACACATTTTCGGAAGGAAGGCACTGGGAAAGAGATATCAAGGACACATGACAAGTTTTGGGCTACGTGTCCATGAGAGGAGACACTTTCAGGAAGAAGTATCCAGACTCATGATCCTCAGAGACCATCCTGCTCCTTGCTTCTCCTCTCAGCTCTTTGGTTTGCAAACTGGCTTACACATCAGTCTGTACCGTCTCACCTACATTCACTCATACTATTTATCTGTTTTAATCCCTGACTCTTAGGCTCGCTCACCAAACAAACTTGTTCTCAGTGAAAGGTTTGAGACCAGAGCCAAGTAATCCTGCAAACACAGGCAGATCTTTCCCAGAACTCCTATTAGTTTAATAATTTAACTCTCATCAGAGTGTTGTCTGACACTGAAAGCATTCTAAGTGTTAGGGTTTTTCTTTTCTTTTTTTTCCCCCCTCCTGCAAGTGATTGAGTTTCTTCTTCCCTGCAATCACCCAGCAGGGAAGGCTGCCGATCCTGGGGATTTGGATGTTCGCATGCTGCCACTACAGCCACCAGGCACCACAGCCAGCTTATACTCCTCACCCTTGCAGAAGCTATGGGTACAACTGAGCCTGATACGCATTCATTTGGAAACAAATAGTAATGTCCCAGGGAGAACATACAAATGCATTTGCACATTGCATTGCTCAGAAGGAAGCTAGCCCCTCCGTGCTTGTTGAGGAGATCTGGAGAGTCTGGAGAGATCTGGATGTGTATGCCATTTCCATGGGCTGGATGCAAGGCACAAATATAACATGCATTATTCATGGCCAAAGGCTTCCAGCCAGCCATTGAGATAGATACCTTTGCTCGAAAGTCAGAGTGACAGTATAAAAAACATCCTGCAATCCAACTGGCTCTGTCCCCTGATGAGCCATCTTGACTACTACTGAGGTACAAATATCTGTTCAAGATTATCTTAAGCAATTATTTTTCTCACTTTAATGTTTTGGAATTTTTTTTAAGCAAGAAACAAAAGACCAGGGGGTCTTTTCTTCCTGGAGACCAACTGGAGACACTTTATTGATTGGCTGGGCTTCTGATGGGCAGGGGAAGCAGTTCACAGTCAGCATTACCATCCAGGGATATTTCAACTCTCTATCATTGCTTTCCTTATTTCCTACTGAAGTTCCCTTATTCAACTTCTCAGCTACATAAATTAACTATTATTTTAGAGTAGGGTAGCACAGCAAAAACAAAAAAATGATATGAAGAATGGAATAGCCGGGCATGGTGGCACACGCCTTTCATTCCAGCACTCAGGAGGCAGAGGTAGGAGGATCCCCAAGATTTTGAGGCCATCCTGAAACTACATAGTGAATTCCAGGTCAGCCTGGACTAGAGTGAGCCCCTACCTCAAAAAAAACAAAAAATAAAAATAAAATAAAATAATAGAATAGAATATATAGCTGGGCATGGTGATGCACGCCTTCAATCCAGCACTCAGAAGGCAGAGGTAGGAGGATATCTGTGAGTTAGAGACAGCTTAGGACTGTAGAGTAAGTTCCAGGTTACTCTGGGCTAGAATGAGACTCCACCTCAAAAAAAACAAAACAAACAAACAAACAAAAACAATGGAATGTACAAGCAGCAAGTGGAATATGATATTGGAAATTACTGACTTTTGAACAGCATGGAAAAGTCTTGGTTGATGTTTCATGGGTTGCCTGGAAATGGACATCAATCTTAAGACCTTGGGTGAGAGATGGCCCTAGTCCAACTGTATATGGCCCTCTACTTTACCCAGTGCATGTAAACACTGAACCCTGGAAACAGACCCCTGTGCACAGGATGCAGGGCACATCTACAGGCAGGCTTAGCAGGACAAGGGCGGCCCCAGAATATGACATCAGTAAACCTTTTCATCTCTGAGAACTACACAGAGCCCACTGGCTTCAAGTAAGAACACAGTGGTTCCTGAGACTTTATAGTGACCCAAAACAAGTTGCCTAGTGTCTTTAGAGACATCTTGGTTTCTTCCTTTTTCAAATGTGTAAAATAGTATCTACTCTACAAGATTTAGAGCATCATTTTTAGGACAAAGAAAACTTTTAAGAAGAACACTAATCATTTTGAAAATACTCTGAATAAAATAAGTTCAGGCGGCTGGAGAGATGGCTTAGTGGTTAAGGCGCCTGCCTTCTAAGCCTAAGAAGAACGCCGGTTCCAATCTCCAGGTCCCATGTTTAGCCAGATGCAAAGTGATGCAAGGGCGCAATGCCTCACAAGGGGGCACAAGCATCTGGAGTTTGTTCATAGCGGCTGAGAAGCTGCTGGCTCGTCCATTCTCACTCTCTCTCTCTCTCTCTGCCTCTCTCTCTCTCTCTCTGCGTCTCTCTCTCTCTCTGCCTCTCTCTCTCTCTCTGCCTCTCTCTCTCTCTCTCTCTCTGCATCTCTCTCCAAATAAATAAATAAATAAATAAAAACAAACAAACAAACAAACAAATAAGTTCAGGGCAGAGGAAATGGGTCAGCAGTTAAAGGTGTTCGCTTGTAAGCCTACTGGCCAGGGTTTGATTTCCCAGTACCCATGTAAGTCCAGATGCACAAAGTGGAATATGCATTTATATATCTTTTGCAAGAGGCCCTAGCATGCTCTCTCTCTCTCTCTCTCACTTTCTGTCTCTACGCCCCCTCCAGATAATATACAATCAAAATTGGCAATGGGGAAATTTTGACATCTGATCTCATTGCTTCCTCCATGAGGATTTTCTGCCCTAAAAAATACCATCATTGTTTCCAAAAGTTAAGGATGGTTTTGTCAAGCACTTGTCAAGTATAAAATACTATGCACAGAGACATTGCCTCTTCCCCATAACTGATGGCTACCCCCACAATGCATGACCCACATTCCCCAATGAGGAGGGTACCTTTGGAGCAGGGAGGACAGGAAGGAGGCTATCGAAGGCACCAACATGAATGTATTCATATTATGATCATAGCTAACAAAATACATAATATTTTTTTAAGTCTCCATGCTTGAATACCTGATTAAGTGAATTAAATTATATGACTTAATTATAATTATACCTAATATCATATTATAATATATTCACTCATAATTATAGATTACAACAGTTGTTACTGTTATTAAATACCTTCTACATGGCAAACACAGTGTATCATTATGCTTTAATTACAGAAAGGCAGGAAGCACTGCAGCTAGTCCCACAGGCTCTGAGGACTAATGTTGGCTCTGCAACTTTCTAGCTATATAATGGATCTCACTATGCCTCATTTTCTTTGTTTGTAAATTGGAGATTATCATAAAACACCACACTGAAAGATTTTCTTCCTTTGTAAATTGGAGATTATCATAAAACACCACACTGAAAGATTTTCTTCCTTTGTAAATTGGAGATTATCATAAAACACCACACTGAAAGATTTTTGGAAGACCGTATTAATAAATGAATGTGTCAATCACTTCTGAGAAACATCAGAAACCCAGGAAAAGGACCCAAGAGCACATGCCTCGCATGTAGGATGCCTTGGTTCAATCTCCAGCAACAATAGTTCAAGAAATGAGCAAGAGTTATACATGGTTATCCATCCTCACTAATAACCCTCAAGTTAAATAAGTATTATTATCAGATTTTGTAGGTTAGGAAAAAATACCTGTACTCGGACTTGTTACATTATACAGCAAACAAGCAAAGGAATTTGCCTGGCTCACCAGCCCGAGTTTATTTAACTTTTCAGTGTCAGACTCTTCAATAACAACAAATATATATATATATATACACCCTATATCAATTCAAGTAAGTTCAACAGAAATTTAGCTAATATCTGTAATGTAAAAATAAACAACATATGGCTGTAAAGCTACTTCACTCAAAATTATTTTGTCAGGCTTGGATCTAGACAGACAAGTGGTGGGAGGGATAAGGTTAACGGAAGACTGTGGGCTCTAAGATGTTCAAAACTATATAGATAGTTGAAGCTGTTGGACTCAAAAAGATTAATAAAGAAATTAAGCCAAAAAATATATAACAAATATAGGACTGGAGATGTATCCCACTGTGAGAACGTTTGCCCAGGACCACACACACACACACACACACACGCACGCACGCACGCACGCGCACACACACACACACACACACACACTACAGAGTAAAATAATGAAGAAAACATTGTACCACTGGTTATGGCTAGTTAGAGAATTTCCTTCTCTATTTTTAGTTTTTTTGGTAGGGTCTCACTATAGCCCAGACTGACCTGGAATTCAGTATGTAGAGTCAGGCTGACCTCAAACTCATGACCAATTGATCCTCCTACTTCGGCCCCCCTCCCCTGGTGCTGGGAATTAAGGCATGCAGCACCACGCCCAGCTCTGGTTAGAGAATTTCTAACATTTCACTTACATGTAGATGTGGGAGGGTTGGAAAAGGGCAAAGGATGTTACTGAGAAGGTAACATGTATCTCAAGCTCATGAATAGTGACAGAAGTCTAAGGACCTATGGAGAAAAAAAAAAAAAAAGTCAAGACCCAAAGCTGAAAAGCAATGCACTCATTTAGAGAAACTGTGAGCATGCTCACAAAAACTCAGGGGCCACAGAATTTAGTATATATATATACATACATATATATATAGAGAGAGAGAGAGGTAGAAAACTTAGTCTGGCAAAGTTTTAAGCCAGGTCTTGGCTACGAGGCTGCAATTAGATTTATTCTTTCTGGCTGTAACAGTTGATGAAAAAAAGAGTGATATCCTTGGATTTCTGCCTGGGAAAAAATGCTCTGATGTCTCCAGGAAGACTGGCTGGGAGTGGGAAAGGGAAGGGAGGAGCCTGATGCAGGCTGGAAGTCATGTGAGGAGTAGAGGTGAGAGGCAAAGAAAGGCTGACCTAGTGCTGGTGTGGAGGAATAACAAAGCAAAGGCCTGCAAGCTGGAGGCAGCATCCATAGAACTTTAACCCTGGGCCGGCGTGGTGGCGCACGCCTTTAATCCCAGCACTCGAGAGGTAGGAGGATCACCATGAGTTCGAGGCCACCCTGAGACTACAGAGTGAATTCCAGATTAGCCTGGGATACAGCGAGACCCTACCTCAAAAACCACTCCCTATCCCACCGCAAAAAAAAAAAAAAAAAAAAAAAAAAAAAAAAAAAACTTTGACACTTGATGAAGGAAACGACGAAGAAAAGAGTAATAAAGATGAAGATAGCTTTAGCTTGAGCATCTGGGAGAAGTCTGGCACACTTGGTTGAGAAAAGTAGCCTAAGAGACAAAAAGCCTTGGGCCAGAGAGATGGCTTAGTGATTAAGGCACTTCCCTTCGATGTCATGTAAGCCAGATGCACGTGGTGGTGCATGCATCTGGCGTTCGTTTGCAGTAGCTAGAGGCCCTGGCGCACCCATTCTCTTTCTCCCTATCTCTGTCTCTAATAAATAAATAATCAATTTTTTTAAAAAAAGCCTCTTTTTTCTATGAGAAAGGATTGAATGGTCAGGAGCCTGGTCTTAGAGTTGTGGTCTAAGAGTCATGGTCCTAATGTGGCATCTGAGGGACATGCCTTACAGGCGACTGTGGACCCAGCTGGACTCAAGCACTCAGATGTGAAGCCAGAGTGTAGAGTCACCCTTCAAATGGGATGGTCCACATGCTGCAGTGGGAGAGTCTGAGAATAAATGGAGATAGAAAGTCACACTCAGAACCAACAGTGCAAAGTCAGTGAGAGAAACTCAGAAGAAATTACTGGTGTGTGTGTGTGTGTGTGTGTGTGTGTGTGTGTGTGTGTGTGTGTGTGTGTGTGTGTTGGGGTGGTGGAGTTGATACCAGAAAAATGTAGCAGTGGCTGAAAACTAGAACATGGCAAGTGAGGTTAGTGGAGGTGGAGGCAGGAGAGAAATGTGGGTGGGTCTGATCACAGCAGAGTAATGGGGTGACTGCGGAGAACTCCCGGTTAGATCAGCGAAACGTCAAGAAACAAAACTTAACACTGTAAAGATTTCATGTATCACGTTAAGATGAAAAATACCCCACCCAAAAGAAATGCAGAAGGATGTTTTCTTTGCAAATCTATGCCTCTGCGGTGATTTAAATGGGTTTGAACAGCACAGTATTTAACTCAAATAGTAGTGTGACCTATTTAAGATTATAAATCAGGTGAGTGAGACAAGCCATTGTATTTTTCTACTTATGTCTCTCTCTTGCCCTCTGAAGTCGATTAATTTGCATACTAGGTGTCTATTCAGACATTTGTAAAAGTGTCTTCCTTTGGATCAGACTTTTAGCACTGTTTATTAAACACTGAAAGAATAGTTCTTTGATTTGCATGTTTTTCTTATTTGGGGGGAACTTTTTGCTTTGAATTTTGAATATATTGAAAGAGTGAAAATGCTGGCAAATTTATCTGAAGGAAGAGTGCACTTAGAAAAAAAAGGATTCGCAAAGAATATGTTCATACTGTTGGACACATGGTAAGAAAAAAATACAGAAATAACTAATAGACCAAGTGGAGCTGGAGAGTGCGCATGTCTGCCCCTGAATTCCAGAGGACAAGTTCAGTAAGGCTGCAGAGGCTGTATGGCCTCCCCTTCCCTTCCCAGTCCACGGCAACATTTAAAAATGCAGACGTGGCATTATGAATGGCTGCTGATAGTCGAATATTCTCAACAGAAAAATCTGTTCTTAACTATTTTCCTACTGCCAAGCACGGTCAAATAGAATGTACAGCCATTTAGGTTCTCATCCAGCTAAGGTCATGTTTGGGGGGAAGCCAATTGCGGAGGCAGCTTTCTGCCTATGAGCTGAAAACTTCTAGTTAAACTAAAGTTCAGGAGGTTAGAGAGACAGACTACAGAGAGGGGCAGGCGTGTCTGTGTGGTGGTGTGGGACAGTTACAGAATGCCCTGACCCCAATGGGTTCAGGTCAGTGCACAGTAAGACATCAAGACACGGATTTCTTTTCTCATCAGCTTGACTCCAAGGCTGTTCTCACGGAAGACCCTCAATCAGCATATGCTAATTTAGTTTTGATTTCTGAATATATCCCATGTTTTGGTTCTCCAGTTATCTTCATTTAATCAAATAGCTCAGAAGATCACTTTGACTTGGCCAATTTTTATCTTACTCTCATGACATTGTAGAAACAACTCCATGAGCAAGGCCATGCATGCCAACTGCACACAACCTCCCAGGAACCAGAAAGTCAGCACATTTCCATCCCAGGACAGTGGCCACACGGGTAAATTCAGTTACCCTGGACTGCAGTAAAGATTTGCCAACTCTTAGGAATGTAGTCTCCACATGTGGCCTTGCACCACACCTCTCCACAATTCTGAGTTCAGGTTTTAAAACAGAAAGAAAATTGGAAACTAAAACATTCTGTGTGCAAGCCTAGAAACAAAGCAATAAAATAAACTCAAAGTCAACCAGCAAAGACGTGAACTTCACAACTGCACAGTAATAGATGGCATGCTAAGCAGGTTTCTTTTTTCAAATTTTTATTCATTCACTTGAGAGAGAGAAAAGAAAAAGAGAATGGGCACACCAGGGCCTACTGCTACTGCAAACGAACTCCAGACATGTATGCCACTTTAGTGCATCTGGCTTTAGTGAAAAGTGGGGACTTGAAACCAAGTCATCAGGCTTGGCTTTGCAAGCAAGGACCTTTAACCACTGAGCAACCTCTCCAGTCCCAGATTTATGTCACTATAACAACAGCCTGAAACAACTTATAAAGAGGAAAGATCCATTTGGGCCCAGAGTTTGGGATGTTCCAGTCTGTAGTCAATAGGTCCTGTCGTTTGGGGTCTGTGCTGAGGCAGTAAATCATGGAAGGTTAGTGTGGTAACGCAGAACAGCTTATCTTTTGGCCCAGAAGTAAGAGAAAGGAAGTGGAGGGAGCTGGAATCCCACTATCTCTTTGGACTTTATTTATTTATTTATTTATTTATTTATTTATTTATTTATTTATTTAAGAAAGGGAGAGGGGGAGGGAGAGGAAGAATAGGTGCATCAGGGCCTCTAGCCACTGCAAATGAATTCCAGACACATGCGCCACCATGTGCATCTGGCTTACGTGGGACCTGGAGAATCAAACCAGGGTCCTTAGGCTTCACAGGCATGCGCCTTAACTGCTAAGCCATCTCTCCAGCCCCCTTTGGGCCATACTCTTAATGGCCTGTTTGGCTCAACTCCTTAAACTCTCAACACAGCCAAGCTAGAGACCAAAGCCCATCAGTGACCTTCCAGATCCAAACTCTAGCAGAGGATGAGAGAATGTTTTCCTACATATAAAGCCTACACCCAGGATCATAGGTAGAAGTGATAGAGATTAGGATCAAAGCAGACTCTTTTTGTAGGTAGTGAAGGACAAACGCCCAAAAGAACACAGATGCCCGCCTCCCTCACTCAATTTTCTCATTTTTTCCCCTGTGCCTTTGTCCCACCTGACAGCTCCTTCTGAGTCTGCACTCTCCTCCCTGATCTACCAAGCCATCAAGGCCCTCCGTAGACATTTAGACTGAACCAGTGAAGTATATCCTAGCTGGATGTCTAATTGACATCTCCAAGGTGATAAGAAAACCCGATCCAAGTTTCCATGTGGATAGGAGGGGTCCTACCTTACTTACTTTCTGCTCTATGCCTTAAATCTTTCTTCACTTAGCCTGCTGTGTGTCTGCAGTGGCCATCTCTTTGCTGGTTGTTAAGACAAGAGCTCAGGAGCCAGCGGCTTGGGGAATTAGTTCTTGTCTGGCTCTCTAACCCTTAAGCTATGCCCATCCAGAGCCGGGGGAGAGGGGGCTAGATGCCTCCAAAATGAATGACAGAAGTAAAGAACATGAATTTGTGAAAAAAATCAGTGTAGTTTATTGTGTATCTAGTTATGATAGTTGGGAAATTTTTTCTTCCTCTAAAAGTAATAATTTTTTATATATTTTGTTTTCATTTATTTGGCAGAGAAAAAGAGGGAGAGAGAAGAGAGAGAATGGGCACACCAGGGCCTCTAGCCACTGCAAATGAACACCAGATGCATGAGCCACCTTGTGCATCCAGCTAATGTGGGTCCTGGAGAATCAAACCTGGGTCCTTTGGCTTTGCAGGCAAATGCCTTAATTGCTAAGCCATCCCTCCAGCCCAAATACTTTATCCTTTGTAGGATAGGAGATGGCAAGGAGGCTCACTGTGACTGGGACCCAACAGAAACCACATAAAATATGTGAACAAGCCGGACGTGGTGGCGCACGCCTTTAATCCCAGCACTAGGGAGGCAGAGGTAGGAGGATCACAGAGAGTTCGAGGCCACCCTGAGACTACATAGTTAATTCCAGGTCAGCCTGGACCAGAGTGAAACCCTACCTCGAAAAACCGAAAATCCAAATATATATATATATGTAAACAACCAGTCTAACTATAGTCAGGGAAGAATTTTTATCTATCTATGGATCATCTGTCTGTCTGTCTGTCTGTCTGTCTATTAAGTGAGATAAAAAGAGAAAGGAGAGACACAAAGTGAAAGAAAGGGCACCCAGAGCCTCTTACCACTGCAAACCAACTCCAGACACATGCACCACTTTGTGCATATGGGATTATGACTGGGGAATTGAACCCTGAGTTGGCCAACGTTGCAAGCAAGTGCTTTTAATTGCTAAGCCATCTCTCCAGTCCTCAGAAAGATTTTTTTTTTTTTTAGCCAAAGTAAGCATCAGGCCTAGTTGCTGCCTCCCACCTAGTGTGTCTATCATTCAATGAATTGGAAGGACCTGTAGGGTTGTTCAACTTCATTGAGCCTGCATTGGACTAAATCCTTATTAGAACACCAAACCCATTGTAAATTTGTAATATTCTATTGAAATTTAACTTTTATCAGAGTTCCTTTTTTATCAGAAAAAAAATCAATGTAATTACCTAGGATTAAAGATTTTAAAGCAATCCCCCAGGTTCAGCCCTATGCCCATGTTTCTATATCTACTAAGGGAGAAAATTACATTATAGATATCCAAAGTCCATATTCCTGACTTTCAGAGGATGCAATCAATATCTGACCTTACTTATGGTAAACTACTAAGGCAATACAAACTTTTTCTGTAATTAGAAAAAGAAACAATGTGCTTTAAAAATAAAGTTGAACACAGAGTCGGACCTTTGGACTTTTTATTCTGTCATACTATTTTTCCCTTACTGTTCAGCTGTGTTTCAAGTTATTGTAGTTGATATATTTGTGTTTGTTAAATCTTAACTTGATTACACATTTACACATTTCTTGCCAGAAAATGAGAATTCAAAATCAAGAAAAAATTTGAAATTATAGATTTGTCATTCTTGGACAGCCATCTTATGTTAATCTACCTGTATGCCATTACTCTTTGGCACTCATGAGCATCAAAAGAAAGATAAGGCTGGAGTTCAGCAGTTAAAGGCCCTTGCTTGCAAAGACAGCCCACCTGAGTTTTATTCCCCAGCACCCACATAAAGCCAGATGTAAAAAGTGGCACATACCTCTGGTGTTCATTTGCAGTGACAAGAGACCCTGGTATGCCACTCCCCTTGCACATATATACGCAATATAATATATATTTTTTTGAAAAGTAATTTTTTGAAGATTTGGAGGGATAATTTCTTACAGTAAAAATGCTGAAGTCAAATAAACATACTTATTTTAAAGAAAGAAAAGTTACAAAGTAAGAAATAAGCTTCCTAGCATTTTGAAAACTTCCCAAAGGATCAATTTTCACTTCTCATTTCTCTGAGAAGTTAACTTGCCAAGAGAAAAGAGAAGTACACACTTGCTTCCTTTTATTTAACCCATACTTAAGAAGTTCCTATTTGGTTTTACAGATCTACTTGAATTGGTCTCTGGTTAATATCAAATGCTCCTTTGGAATGTTTAGTAAGGAAAACACGCTTTAAAAATAACAGTCAACATTAAACATCACGGTATCACCACAAGTAACAGACCCAGATGATCAAATATCTTATGGAAGGGCCTTTATTGAAACTTTTTAAAAATAAAACAATGGATGAGGTTCTGGGGAGAGGCAAACTCTTATTCACTGTTGGTGGTACAGCTGCTATAGAAATTAGTGTTTCTCAAAAAGTTAAAATTGAACTACCATATGCCAGTTATATACTCATAGGCATATACCCAAAGGTCTCAATATCCTACCACAGAAATCCATGGTAATTGCTGCTCTCATCTCAATAGTTAGGAAATGGAATCAAACTAGATATCCACCAACTGGTGACTGGATAATCAAAATACATTATACATACACACAGTTGAATTTTATTCAGCTGTAAAGAAAAATGAAATTATGAAATCCACAGAAAAAAATGGATAGAATTGGAAAAGATTGTACTAAGTGAGGTAACCCAGGCCCAGAAATATAAAAGGACCAATTTTTAATGTTTGTTCATAAGTAAATAAGGGAATGTAAGAATGAGTACAGACCATGAATCAAAATAGGAGACCATGAGAGGGGAATGAAATGAGAAGGTATAAAAGCAGAAAGAAAGTGGGCAGGGGAGGGCACAAAGTAGGGACAAGTGGGAAGAAAGGATAGCGAGGAAAACAAAAAGCAAAATTTGTGGGCTGGAGAGATGGCTTAGTGGTTAAAGGTGCTAGCCTGCAGAACCTGAAGGCACAAGATCAGTTCTCCAGTACACACATAAACCCAGATGCACAAAGTGGCACATGCATATGGAATTTGTTTGCAGTGGCAGGAGGACCTTGAGTGCCATATTCTCCCTCTCTCTTTCTCTCTCTCTCCTTTCTTTAGCTCTCTCAAATAAATTAATTAATTAATATTTTTAAAAATCAAAAACAAAATTTGAAATGCAACTTGATGAAACCCAATTCTTTGTGTGCTAATAAAAAAAATAAAGCAATGTATTTGTGAGACTGTGACATTTTTTTTACAAAAGTTTGGCATATCTGTCTTTTGATCTTTGTTGTGGCATGAATATTTTAAAGATTTGAGATATTAGGCAATGTTTTCAGAAGATTCGGTTGTTAAATAATTTAAGGAGGTAATTGCTAAGCATGTTTATCTGCCACAAGCACCTAGTTACAAGCCCTAGGTCTGTATTTCCTGTGGCTGAAATCCCATTGCTGAGGGACTAAGCAGATCGTAAGCGGGGTGGGTTGGCTGCTTCCTTCAGGAACATTGGTTTCAGGGGTGAAAGATGTCAGATTTGAAAAGGAGCCACCTGGGTCTGCCTCTGAGAGCCAGAGCCAGCAAAGCCAGAGTTCCCAGGTCCCAACAACTGGACCTAGCCCAGGGCAGCAGCAGTGCAAGGAGATCTGGCTACCTGTGCTGGAAAGCTTGCCTGTGAAGCAGTGTCCCCAAGTCCAATCAGGAATAGTCTACTGTGACTCTAGGAGAGGTCACCTGGTCACTACAACCATTCCTGGGTCATGTGATGCCACAAGAGCCGGAATGCTCTTTCTAAACACGTACACTGCTTTTCTCTTCTCCCAGTCAAATCCCAAATTTGCTTCTGTTCCAGGGACATACCAGAGCCACCCCTTCATGTGTCCTGGATAGCAATGATATTCTTATTTATTCCCAAATACAAGTTCCTTTTTTTTGGAGATTGGCATCTGTGTTAGTTAGCTTTCTGTCAGAAACAAAATACCTATGCTGATCAATTTAGAAAGAGGAAAGCTTTGTTTTGATTCAAGGTTCCTTGGACCTGTTGCTTTGGACCTGTGGTGGCACAGTGCACCAGGGCAGGACAGTGTGGCAGAGATGGTCTGCCCAGCCCTCACCCCATTCATTACGGAATGAATTTCCACCTCCTCCGGGAATACCTAGTTCTGCAGCTCTGTCCTCTGTGATGACGTGAGGAGGTGGGACCTTTGGGAGGCAATTAGGATGAAGCAAGAACCACAGTGTCATGTAGGCCGCGCCTCCAGGAGAATTGCAGTCCGTATAAGAGTCCTGCGACTTAGCTTTGCTGTGTGGTTTGAAACTGAGGGCATGTTGAGCGGAGGCTCGCATGCCACCCAGAAACAAATCCTCACCAGTATCCTGACCTCCGAATTCCAGCCTCCAGCACTGTGAGAAACAAGTTCTCATTGCCTATCAGTCACCCAGCTTCTATCTGCCCAGGGAGACCTCAGCACGGGCCTTGGAGAGCAGTGCCAGCTGTAATGGGCACACAGTTATTGTAATGGAAATGTAAAGACATGGTCTCGGATCGGTGCTTATGCTCCCAGTGTGTGCAACATGGCAAACTAGGTGACAGGGCTTAGATTTCTCCTCATGGCCACGTTCATCTTTACCTAAAAGTAGTAAAGTGTTGTCTTCTTATCTCAGTGTGTGTCCCTGTAATAGTCTGAATGCAGAGAATCCCCCAAAGCCTCATGTGTTTGTGATTAAGCCTCATATTCAGTTCCCAGCCAGTGGAGCCTTTGAGAGGCGGAAGGAGGAGGTGGGTTACTGGGGGAAGGTCTTGAGGTTTGTTAGTCAAGCTCCAAGCCCAGCACTTAGACTGCTTCGACACAGATATGAGGTAGCTTCCTGCCCGTGCCCTGTGAGTCTGTAATCCTGACAGAAACCCTTTCCTCCTATAAGCTGCTTCTGGGCAGGTGCATTCTAGCAATGAAAAGCTAATTGCTACAGTCCCTTACTACCAAATGACCCCCAAGCATAGGGTACATCCTTGCTGGTTCAATTTAGCCTCACAGGTTATATATGTGTGACTGCAATGCACTGGCTGTATCATCTACATTTAACTAAGCGTCATAACACAAGCCACTCAATAGAAACAATTCTTACGACGGAGCTCAAAAAGACCAGAAATTGGAGAAGTTAAACTCTCCTAAGAGAGCCACATTTACAGGTAAAAATAATTATTACTTCATTTTTGTGACAACCTTTAGAGATTGCTCCATTTAAAATGTATAATGTAGGGCCTGGGGAGATGGCTCAGGGATTAAAGGTGCTTTCTCACAGGACAGGAGAGATGGTTTTGCAGTTAATGTACTTGCCTGCAAAGCCAAAGGAGCCAGGTTCAATTTCCCAGGACCCACGTAAGCCAGATGCACAAGGTGGCGCAGGCATCTGGAGTTCATTTGCAGTGGCTGGAAGCCCTGGCATGCCCATTCATTCTCTCTCTCTCTCCACTCTCTCTCTCTCTCTCTCTCTCTTCCTCTTTCTATCTCTCTCTCTTAAATAAATAAATAAATAAATAAATAAATAAATAAACAAATAAATAAATAAATAAATATGCTTGCTCACAAAGCCTGATGTCCTGAGTCCATTTCCCTGGTACCTACATAATGCCAGATGCACAAAGTGGTGCATGTATCTGGAATTTATTTGCAGCCACTAGAGACCCTGACATGCAAAATTCTCTCTTGATCTCTCTATCTCTCAAATATACATATATATAATATTTTTATTTATTTATTTGCAAGCAGAGAGAGAGAGATAGAAGAGAGGCAGTCAGAGAGAGAAAAGGCACACCAGGGACTCTAGCCACTGCAAACGAACTCCAAATGCATGTGCCCCTTGTGCATCTTGCTTATGTGGGTCCTGGAGAATCAAACCAGGATCCTTTGACTTCACAGGCAAATGCCTTAACCATTAAGCCATTTCTCCAGCCCTCAAATAAATATAGTTTTTAAATGTATAGTGTATAAGATGTACCTGGACCACAGATTATTCAGAGATTTTTATTATTTTAAATATATATTTATTTATTTGCAAGAGGGAGAGCAGGAGAGAAAGAAAGACCATGAGCAAGTATGGGCAGCAAATCTCCAGACACCTGTGTCCACCACTTTGTGCATCTGGCTTTATATGGGTATTGGGGAGTCAAACCCGGGTGGGTGGGCTTTGCAAACAAACAGCTATAATCGCTGAGCCATCTCTCCACCTCCAGATTTTTTTAATGAATACAAACACTCGCAGAACGCTTACAGTATTTCAACAATGCTTTCATTGCCTGAATTATAGAAGGAGCATTGATAACGGCTTGTAAAGCCCCATCTGAGCTTAGCAGCCCTCCCGCCAGGTAGGCCACTTGTCCTGTCCTCAGCGCCAGTTTGCCTCTGCACCATACCAGCCTCTCTGACTCCTCCAGCAATGGGACAATGAAGACAAGTCTCCTGTGACTTGTGAAGGTCCAGAGGAGCTCTTCCAGTCCTCTTCTGAACTCTCACAGAGCTTTAAATCCAACCCAACGCTTTGCCTATCTTCTGCTGGGGGAGAGGCCAAGCACCACAATGAATGCTTTGTTTGACTGAGCTCCCGGTGGTTTGCAGTTTCAAGTCTCCTTACCTTGCTCTGGATGTAAACCATGTAAAACCCTCATGTAAAACTCTCACGTCTCATATTGTTTCCTTTCTAGACTGTGAACTCATTGGCCTCCATCCCACTCAAACCTCAACCTTTGGCGTGCACTTACAAACTTCAGACAGGTTCCCATCACGGAGGCTTGAATCGAAAATCTCTTTGCCCACATTTAAAACCTGGAATACTTACAACAGGATTCTCAAGACTCTTAGACCCATCCATCCCGTTATATATTTGCTTTTAAAATAAAAAAGAAAAATAGAGGGTAATGAATAGAACTACACTGATATGACCAGTCATTTTCAAAGCTATAATAGCAGACATTGTCAACCTAGCATATATCCTGACAGACACGTGAACAATATTAACAGGTATCTTCCCACACAATTTCTTTTAGATCTTAGTACCCTAATTTGCAAAATATTCTCCATACGTTCTGTAGAAAAGACCATAGTCCTTTTAAAAGTAAATTCTCGGATGCTTTCTGTGGCTACATATTTGCATTTTAATAACATGCATGCACTTGTGCAAAGGGCTACAAGTATACAATATTTGCCCATTCGAGAATTTTCAGCTGGGCCTCACAGAGTTAACACTACCATGGAAAATGTTGCCTCTGCAATGAATGTGTCTATTGTACATATAATACATACAATCCACCATATACATTAGAGCCTGTAGCCATAATATAGGAAATTTACATAAAGGTATTTGCAAAGGAAACATTTATATATCATTATCTCTCAGACCTGGCTCCATCCTCCAAATATTGGCTGGGGGTGCTTTTTGATCCAAGTTTTGATTCGTTCCTGGTCTTGGGGAGATGGGAACTGAAAGGACTCCCTAATGTACAGAAAGAAACGGGCCTTGTTTGTTTTCCTGCCTTAATATTTATTATAGCACCTGGTGCACATAAGCAATATGTACTCGTGGTGAGATTCAGAGACTAGGCCACAGGAAAGCCCCTCCCTACACACACCTCAAAATAAAAGTAAAACATCCCACCCACCAAGGTTTCTGTGGGGGGAGGGCTTCCTGGTACATACTGGTAATGATACTCACTGTTGTGCTTAATCTTCCATTTAGACATGTGCCTATGGGATAAATGAAGGAACTATATGGTATTTGGTGGCTGCCAAGACTAAAGAAGGTAAGTCTTAAGCCATATACAAGAAATCAAAGAGGTGAGGTAAGATAACTATATGTGTCTATAATGTAGGTGAATGACCCTGAAGTTCAGAAACCGGGACTGGAAGGTGGTGATTCCCACCTCAGGACAGTTAAAGTGCTTATAATATCCAGGTTGCTTAGACAATAGCACCTGGTTTACTACTGTGAATTGCACAGGGTCTTCCATCTCACTGTGTGATGTTGACTGACAGGTGTCAGTCCATCCCTTTGCGTGTGTGAAGTCTCAGGAAAATTTGCTCATCAAACCTTTTATGAACTTGAGTTTCTTTCTTCCTTTTTTTTGGTGGGGGTGGGGGGATTTTCAAGGCAAGGTACAATCTTACTCCAACACAGGCTAACATGAAATTCAGTATGTGGTCTCAGGGTGGCCACAAATTCATGGTGATCTTCCTACCTTGACCCCCAAGCATGTGCCACCACACCTAGCCAATTTCGGGTTAAAAATTTATTTCTTTCTGAGAGATTGAGAGAGAGAGAGAGTGGATGCTCCAGGACCTCCTTCCACTCACTGCAAATGAACTCCAGATGCATGTCCCACTTTATGCATAATAGGGAATTGAACTCTGGGCCAGCAGGTGCTGCCAGCAAGCACCTATAGCCGCTGAGCCATTCTCCCCAGCCTCTGAACTTGAGTTTCTCACCACAAGCCAGACAGTAAAGTGAAACAGCAATTCCTAAATTTAATGCAAGATCATTACAGGGGTTGATCATCCGCAAAGAAAATGGGAACATCTCATGGTTAACTCATGGTCTTACCTCACTGTCTTCACTGAGTTACCAACCATGGTTGCTCATCAAATCTAAAAGACCATTGATTGCAATGGACAGAATTAAAAATACACTTACCAGTTATATGTGTAAAAGGCATCAGATGGAAGGTGCAAACTTATTGCACAGAGATGTTAAATATGAAAACACAAGTTATTTGGACTTGGTGAAATGGCGTACTTGTGGTGTGCCTAATGCCCATTGTTAACTGGATTTGCTGCCAAATCAGACATGAGACAAATTCTGTCTGTGATGGAGGTCAGGCTCCCTGGTCCGGTGGTGCAGTACAGATAAGTCAGCTCCTTACACTCATATTTACAAACAAAGCAAGAAGATAAAAGAACACGTCAAGTCAATACAAGTCCTCCAAAGAGCAAGCACCTGAATTGTGCAGGGCGGGATACACTCATAAACCTAGCTCAACAAATGCTCGTGGATTCCTTTTGGCTTGCACACAGGTTTCCTGTATTTATTCCTTTCAAACAAAATAGCAATGGCCTCGCTCATTCCCATAAAAATAAACATACTCCAAATCACAGATGGCAGTTCACATGGATGGAGAAGAAAAGAGCTCTGTGGAGCAGAGCCCAGATAGAGATCACACACTTTGAAGTAAGATGTTTTTAGTAAATTGTTAATTGCCTCCCCTTCCTCTTGGTGCTTTAACCCATCCTGCTTTAGAAAAAGTGCCTGGAGGAAAGGCTTTGTTTGAGCTGGACTTCATTATCATTTTTGACCCTAAAACCCACTTCCTAAAGTAATCAGGACAGCTATTGAAAATAGAAGGAACTCTGGCCAGAGACCAGGACAGGCGGCAGGCTGGCTGCACTGTCTGGACCCACTCTAACTTATCTGCCAACCCTGAAGGCCGGAAGCCATTGACGTTCATCCCTGATAAGATTCCTACATCAAAAAAACAAGAACTGTCCTCCATCCAATGGAAAGGGACCCATCTCTCTGTATCAGAAACATCTTTCTTACAAACATACATTTTAGCCTAATTTATTTCTTTGAAATTAAAAGCTTCATAAAAGAGCCTAAAGAGATGGCTTAGTGGTTAAGGGGCTTGCCTGTGAAGCCTAAGGGCCCATGTTCCACTCTCCAATCTACTCTCCAGATCCCACGTAAGCCAGATGTAAGGTGACGCAAGTGCGCAAGGTCACACATATGCACTAGGTGGTGCAGGCATCTGTAGTTTGGTCACAGAGGCCCGAGAACCTAGTGCACCAATTCTCTCTCTTTCTGTCTCTCTCTCTTTTTGTCTCTCTGTCTTTCTTGTTCCCATTCTTTCTGGGCTTGCCTCAAAAAAAATAAAAAATAAAAAACACCTTCAGAAAAGTCAAGAGCTAAATATGTTCCTTTAAAAATGATGTCACTGACGGCTTCCCTCTCCAGTGTTAAGAAAAAGAACCATGGCAGAAAGGTTGCTTGCAGGACTTAGAAGTGATACAATGCCCAGGTGTGGTGGCGCACACCTTTAATCCCAGCACTCGGGAGGCAGAGGTAGGAGGATTGCTGAGAGTTCGAGGCCACCCTGAGACTACATAGTTAATTCCAGGTCAGCCTGGACCAGAGTGAGACCCTACCTCACAAAACCAAAAAAAAAAAAAAAAAGTGATACAATGGTCTGCAATGTAAATTGAAAGCATCCCATCAACCTTCTTGCTACAGTCAATTAGCCTGTCTTAGTTCAGAATTCTAAGAGGTATTTTCACCTATTTGGTTAGCATTTTGAAAACATATGTAACAATGCTGTCATTGAGAGTAGGGAATTCGCTCAAGGGTATCTCAAAAGCAGATCCTAAATAAACAACCTCACTGTCACTCTGCCATCCAGTTCCAGAAAGCTCTTTTGTCTGAGATTAAATTAAGTATGCAGAAATCTTTAAAATCAAGAATAATCAAACCCTGACCACCTGTGACTGAAAACAAATCAATGAAGCTCTCATAGAATATTTAATACTAAGCAATAAAACTTCCTGATGCATTCACCAAGAAAATATGGCCACAAAGTTATGTCTGAGCAACTGAAAACTTAAATAGCCATGTAAGTTTATTAATGACAAGAAAATAAAATGTTAGCGAAATGTTTCACAAAAATTATGTAATTTTATATCACCAACTAACTAGAAGGCTGATTCATGGCATAAAACCCACACCCTTGAAATTTGATCAATAACCCCAGGTAGGGGTTATGATCAATAACAATGTTTTATGTTACGTTATGCTCTATAAATGATGGCATCACCCCCAGGTAAGGTGTCGATTTGTTAATCCAGAGGGTAATAAAGCAGATTTTGTAAAACAGGACACTCCTTGAGCACTCAGGCCCCTTCAAAAAAGTCTACATTCTTCCTGATGCTCCAGTGCAGGTCAGCTGGCCCAGTCTCAAAGGTTGTCATCTCATATAATAGCAGCTGAATGAACAGAAGTTTCAGCCCAAAGATTTCTCTTTTTTTCTCTGTGCCATATCCCTTTGCTCACACCAGTCCATTTCTACACAATGCAACCCTGCACAACTTCTCAGGACACAGGCATAACAGCAACCCTCTCACACAAACTGCTTCTAGCCCAGCCCAGGCAAATCACTTTCTCACCCTCACAAGCCAAACCTCAGAGTCCATAGTTCTTAATACATTCAGGTCTTTCAACTCTGACCAGAATAGTCCATCAAACTGTACTTACAGCACAGCAAGGAGTCTCTTAGGCCAAAGCTTTACTACAAATTTCTCTTGAAAATCAATTCCAAAAGGCCAAAACCACACAGTCAGGTATCTAGCAGCAATCCCACTCCTTGGTACCAACTATACTATTGCAGTCAGATTCGCATTGCTGGCACAAATCAAATGACCAAGATCAGCTTTGGGGGAAAAACGGGGTATATCTTGGCTTACATACTCAAGGGGAAGTTCCATGGTGGCAGGGAAAATGATGGCATGAACAGAGGGTGGACATCTCCTTGGCTAACATAAGGTGGACAATAGCAACAGGAGAATGTGCCAAACACTGGCAAGATGAAACTGGCTATAAAACCCATAATCCTGCCCCCAACAAGAGGTATTAACTCCCAAATTTCTATCAGCTGGCAACCTAGCATTCAGAATATCTAAGTTTATGGGGGACACCTGAGTCAAACCACCACAGATATATATAGGGAGAAAAAAAAAATGAAGGAACATGACCAAAACATCTAAGAACTCTCAAACACTTATAAGAGACTAAACCTGAGAATCTATTGGAACTGAGATAAAGTCAAAAGGCATAATCAACTGATTCAATGAAATTATACTAGGAAACTTCACAAACCTGAATGAAAGAAATGGACCTCCAGGCCTGGAGAGATGATTTAGCACTTCATGTGCTTGCTTGTGAAGCCTAAGGACCCATATTCTACTCTTCAGATCTCACGTTAGCCAGACACACAAAGGTTAAGCAAGCACAAGGTCTCACATGCCCACTAGGTGGCATAAGTGTCTGGAGTTTGTTTGCAGTGGCTGAGGCCCTGGCACTCCAATTCTTTATCTTTCCTCTCCCTAGTTCACTCTCTCTAAAATAAATAAATAAATAAATAAATAAATAAATAATAAAACAAAAGGAAGAAAAAAGAAATAGACCTCCAAAGAAAAGAGACATTTAGAACCACAAACATACTTGACCAGAGAAGAACCTCTTCATGACAGATCGTCAAGATTTCAAAAATACAAAGCAAATACATGTTAAAAGTTGTAAGGAGAGCCAGAGTGATGGCTCAGCACTTAAGGCACTTGCTGACAAAGCCAAAGGACTCAGGTTTGATGTCCCAGTATCCACATAAAGCCAGATGCAGAAGATGGTACATGTATTGAGTTCATTTGCAGTGGCTAGAGGTCCTGGCATGCCCATTCTCTCTCACTATCTATCTATCTGCACCTCTCTATCTCTCTCTTATAAATATATTTTTTAAAAAGTTGTAAGGAAAAAATGCCAACTTACTTATGCAGACAAACACTTCAGAATAACATCAACTCCCAAGTGGTAAGCAGCTGCTCCCCCATCACCTCAGGCTGACTCTGTCCATCATCCCTTACGTAATGTCCCTTTCCAAGAATAATACGGGAACCAACTACATCTCTGCTCTAGCCCAACATTTGAAGATTGTGTAGTCTGAAAGAAGTTTATGCTCTCCAACTCCTAACCCTAAAATGTCTAAAAGCAAATTCAAGCAGCCCCAAGAATGTCCACCCACCATGGACATTCCTCCCTATATATAAAAGCACATATGAAATAATTGGAGAGCAAACGAAAATGAACTAAGAATATTTCCCTTAGCAGTATCCACCGTGTTAATCAAATCTCATCTAAAGTAATTTATCTGAAACTCCAAGCACAAGGAATGGATTTAAACTCCGAGACAGAGGATAAATGCCAACAAATGTGTCTTTGGCATAAAAGGAAACCTGGAGACAGGAAGTGGTTGTCAAAAGATTATTTCTCCGTTAAGCTATTGGATTCATGATGTGCTTACAAAAAAAGATGAAGAGGTTGTTTCCGTCTGAGGATCCACATGAAAGAATGTGTAAATCTAAGTTACTACCAAAAGTTGTAAAGGCTAAGCGATGGCCAAGCTCGCGAGTCGTTTTAAACCCACATTGTCATGTCATGTCTCTTTATTGCCATAGCAGACAATACTGAAATGTCATAGGGCATTTAACCAAATTTAAGGACAAGGCATTAAAAAGTCATGGAATAAAAGTAACCATAATGGGGCTGGAGAGATGGTTTAGAAGTTAAGGCACTTCCCTGCAAAGCCTGGCAGCCTAGGCCTGATTCCCCAGTACCTGTGTAAGGCCAGAATCTCAGAGTGGTGCATGGTCTACAGTTTGTTTACAGTACCAAGAAGCCCCAGCATACCCATACACTGTCACTCGATCTTTCTCTCTCTCTCCAATTCTCTCTGCCCCTCTCTCTCTCTCTCTTTCTCTCTGTCTCTATCTCTGTCTCTAGCTCAAATAAATAAAATATTTTTTTAAAGGAACCAGAAGAAAAACATGCCTAGGGCTAACATTTGAGCAGTTAAGTAGAGTGTTGTAGGTTAGTAAAACCAATAAGTAGGGGAGGCAAGAAGGGAATGCTTTGGGAATAGTGTAAGAGGGGAAGAAACAGTGTATTTGGGGCAGGTTTGGTCTGAGATTCCTATAAGAAACATAGAAAGGAAGGTCAATTACACTGCTGGTTATACAAATTCCTAACACTAGAAATTTTGGCAAGAGACATAAATACATGAGTAAAGAGCAAATAAATACACAAGGGAAGATATGTAGATGAAGGCCTAAGACAAAGAATAGGAGTTTCAGTGTATACATATACTTGGGGGACATTGTTTCAGTGCCACTCAATCATGCTAAAATCCGTGGATATGCAAGTTTCCTATAGAAAATGTAGTGTTTGCATAAAGCCTATCCACATCTGTTTACACTCATTAGATCATCTCTATATTATAATAGTTCAATGTCAATGCTATATAAATAATTGTTATACTGTATTGTTTAGGAAATAATGACCAGAAAAAAGTCTGTACATGGTCATTGCAAATGTAGTCCCCTTTGTATTTTTCAATATATTCAACCCATGGTTGGTTTACTCAGTGGATATAGAACATGTGGATACAGAGAGCCAACTGTATACACATACCACAAAGGAAAGGAGGAGCCATGCCTGGGTAAAGAGTTCCCAGCCATTTTCAAATTACTAGATTCACAGATAGTTGGTGTAGTAGCTACCTTCTTATTGCTGGAACAAAACACCCAAGTAAAGGCAGCTGATGGAAGGAAAGGGTTTATTTTAGCTTATAGACTTGAGGGGAAGTTTCATCACAGCAGGGAAAGAATAGCAGAGCAGAGGCTGGGCATCATATCTTGTCACATCGGCTCGGAAGAAGCAGCAAGAGTGAGCTAGCTGGCTAAAGAATACCCAATAGGGAGCTGGAGAGATGGCTCAGTAGTTAAGGCACTTGCCTACAAAGCCAAATGACCCAGGTTCAATTCCCCAGGACCCATATAAGCCAATGCACAAGCTGGCATATGCGACTGGAGCTTGTTTGCAGTGGGTAAAGGCCCTGGCATGCCCCTTTTCTTTCTTTCTCCCCCCCCCCTTTTCCTCTCTCTTTCTCTGCCTCTTTCAAATAAATAAATAAATAAATAATGTTTTTTTAAAAAGAATACACAATAGGGCTGGATTAACAAAACCCAAGGCCTGCCCCCAGTGACATACCTCCTTCAACAAGCTTCCACCTCCCGAGTTGCCAACTAGCTGGGATGAAGTATTCACAGCCCATGAGCCTATGGGGGATAGTTCATTCAAACCACCACAACTGGTATCTTAGCAGTCCTCATAATGGATTACTAGAAAACCTTTAGTGAGTTTACTTATCAGTGTGCAGTTGGGGTTGATAGCCACAGCAGTAGCAAGGGATCATGCCAATGTGGCCAGACCAAACCCAAAGGGGTAGCAACAGCAGGAAGCCTTGCCATTTATAGGAGGGGCATCCTATACAGAGTGTAGCCAATCTGGAGTCAAGCACAACTACTGTCTGGTTCAGACTGACACCCCACACCGTCTGTCCTCCATGTCTGCTCTTGACCAAACCCAGTGGGCAGACAGTGCTGAGACAGCCCCAGAAACCAGCCTCCAGAACACAGCTCAGGGGCCTCTAGATACCTGCTCAGTGCTGGAATGCACAGATGAGTAAATAAACACATTCTTAATACCATTGTTGTACCCTGTTTGCCAACGTGATCAAGGGCCTATTTTTGATTAAGCGTGAAGGAGCATTGATAAGCAGCTCCACACATTGGTGTGAGGATGGAGACAGGAATCAAAGAGTTTCAGGATGCCATTGGCAGGAGAGCAGGACTCTTCAGCTGTGGCTCAGGGTGCTCATGTACTCAGGTTTTCCAGAATAGACCACTGTCTGCTAAAACAATGTAATCAAAACTTGGTGTGCTTCTGTTCTCCAACCTGTCCCATTTGGGACTTTGTGGCACATATCTGGATCAGCCTTTATGTGCCAAGTGTGTGGTTTTTCCTTGGAAAGAGCAAATCTTTACATTTTGTAAATTTTTTTTTGCTTGTGTGTGTGTGCTATACACACATGTAAGTTCCTTTGTGCTCCCCTGCAGTGGGCTGTGCCATCCTGGGTGAACAGAGTAAAAAATCAGGAGTCACTCTCCATGACCCTTCTACACATTCTTGTTTGAGCCAGGGTGCTTCCAGAGCTTGCAATTTGTTTCTCTGGTGATTCCCAGTCTCTGTGCTTCTATTAGACTGGGCTTACAGGTGCACATGACCATGTCCAGCTGTCCATGTGAGTTCTGGAGATACTGGAGAGATGGGTCAGCAGTGAAGTGCACTTTCTGCATACAAGCATGAGGGCCTGAGACTGCTCTAGTCTGAATCTCAAGAGCAGCTCTTAGAAACTTGAGCCATTTTATACTCCTTCATGTCCCTGTAAGTACCGCATGCTGCTTGAATGTACTATAACTCAATAACTGAGACAATCAAACAGCAATTCATGGCATGTCCCCTACATACCATACCATGCATGGTACTCCCCCATGCCTTCCGCATCTTCCACATGTAGCAGCACCCTGTTCAAAGATAAAGGTCAAGAAGTAAAGAGGTTGAGTCTTTGCTCAAATTCAGCTAGGTGGCACCTGGCAAAACAGACCTTTCCTGGAGCATTCCATGTTGCCTCCCAGACCTGATTCTACCAGGGAAGCACCAAGAGAGCTTTCCATTTTTCTTGTGTGGCTTTGAAGAGTTCAAGGGCTTAAGGCTCTGAGAGGAAATAATCTTGTCTGTCCAAATCTTTCAGATGTCCTCAGCCCCAGCTTCTCTGGACACTACCTTATCCTGCCTTGGAGTTAGGGACTAAAGACTCCCTCGGACAATATAAAGGTCAATACTCTGTTCCTAGGTAAAAGTCCAGGAAGCCATGAGAGTCTCTCAAAGTACCGAGACTAGACACAGTGTTAGTTTGGTCTGTCATCTGTTCTCTATCTGGACTTAATAGAGGTTCATAGCTCCCCAGCAAAAGTTAACACAACATAATTGGTGCCAGAACACAGGCACCACAGAACTAAAGACGAGTCTGGGAGGAGCACTTACGTAGTCCTGGCTACGCAACCAACATGAACCATCAAAGGGGTGGAGCATCTGTGGAGGAAATCCCAACATGGACGTCTTTCCCCACGTCTTGCTATTGTGGCGGCTGCGTGGGCCTTGCTATGGGTAGTAAGATGCGTAACTAAGCCTGAGCCATCTGGAGGGGGAGTGTCCATGGCTGGCAGGGGTGGAGGGGAAGGCCTACTGCATGAAAATGGTCAAAGGACCAGAAAATGCCCATTCCCTAAGAATGACATATATGGAATGGGATTTCTGACTAGAAACCACAGTGGTTAAATAAATGGCCACTGCTTCGAGTAATAAAAAGTGCACTGGAGGCATGGATGACTGCCCAAAAGGAACTTGCTGTGTACAGATGAGACACAAAGGAAAGGGACATGGCTTCCACATTAGCTTCTGACTTAGTAGGTAAATGAGATAAAGGAGTGGATGAGCTAGGGGCCCCAAAATGGAATACATATATGTATTAAAGGGTGTCTGCTGGGATCAAACACTTAGAACCCATGGGGAGAGTTCAATAGCAAAGAGGGAGAAAATCAGGCAGAAGTGATAATTTACTCCTTAGCTCTGACCTTTTATATAGAAGAAAGGAAAATCCATGATTCAACATGCATACATGATGGTCCAGTACAAGAGACTGGTAGCTGGGGAGCATCCTGCCCCTAATCGGCTAAACGGGCAGGGACTTTTATTCATGAACCTCTCAGGGCCTGGCTGCTGAGGGTGTGAGACATGCGGGAAGATGGGATCAGTCTGAGTGCTGTAGAAGATGAGAAACAATCATATAGCTACCCATCCCTCTGAAACAAAGGCTACATGATCGGAGGCAATAGCAGGGGAATCTGTCACTGGTTATTGCTGTCTGAGGTCTCCATGAATATCAGGGACCAGAAGAGAATGGAGGATGGACAGGAGTTACTAGGAGAACTAGGCACACAAGAGGTGCTATGAGATGCCCAGCTCGCTACTCCCGTATTCATTCTCTCTTTCTCTCTCTCCCGCCCCTCCTTCTGTCTGTCAAATAAATAAATAAATAAATATTGTAAGAAAAGTAGAGCTTCAAATGGATTGGACTTTCAGCTCAGTCGATCACCCAACCCAAATGAGCTTATAGAAGCAGCCCACTTCCCTTCGTTGGAAGATAACCACCTCACTTGTTTGAGGATCACGAGGAAAACCCAATGAGTCAGTTTCCCACTGAGTCAATGTTAGTCTCATCTCTGGACCGTCCCAACCTGCGCTCTTGACAGCCAGACCAGTAACAAGAGTAAGTTCCCCAAAATCAACTGGGTACATGGTGTGCCTACTAAGGAAAGAGAGGGGAATTTGCCAAAGGGATTCTACTAATATGAATAACACGAACCTTCAGGGTCTAACTGTGGAAATAGAACTGGCTGCTCAGAGTGATGCATCAAGTGGACTGGACCTTCAAATTGGACTAGAGAATCACCTGAGGGAATGGCTGCACAATACTTCACTCTGGCTCTTGTATTATTCCTACCTTCTTTTCCACAAAGTCCTTTCAGCTTTTGGGGTAGAGAGTAATAAGGAAGCCTGGTCATCTTCTTGTGTGTGTGTGTGTGTGTGTGTGTGTGTGTGTGTGTGTGTGTGTGTGTGTTTTGACTGAGCATAGGGTTAGTATTGCCATAGCAACAGACATTTATTCTTGGTAGTTCAGAGAGTTGTGAGCACCCACAGTAACTGCAGTCCACTGAAGAAAAATATTTTTTTACCTACCTGACTAACACTGTCAGTAGCGGCATAAACACATATTTAGAAGATAATTTTACAGGCAATCCATGTGTACTTAACAAAATAGTATCAGTGGTATCAGTAGCCTTCCCACTGGGGCCTATGGCCTCCCTGGCTACAGATTTTTGTCATGGCTCATAGTACATAACGTGAGTTCCGTTCTATTGAGTAGGCCTAAATCCATCTTGAAATAGTTGGTTGCACCCATAATGGTCATGCCACTATTGCCTCACTGGCTGCATTTAGTCTGGCATGTTGGTAGTGTAGTATATACGGACCATAACCAAGCAAGGCTGTCACTGACAGTTCTTCCTCAGTAGTCCTCAGACTACTTTCCAGCATTAGGAAATCCATCCAGTAAAGAAGAAGTTTCTAGCTCAGTCTCAGCATAATTTCTCCGTGTGCTACAACACTGAGTATATTCAGCAATAGGGAGTCACATTCGTAAAGGAACAACAAATCTGCATCCTACAGATGGCCCTCATCCTGCCAGCAACCTTGGTCATCCTGTTAGGGAATCAGCTGAGTTGGTTTTTGCCCTACCAAGATCTCCTTCCTCCATAGCAAGGGAGGAAGGGGAGGCCACCTATTTCTGTATCACCCTGTCTCCTACCCTTCCTTTCACCCCTTTGTTAAACTGCTATTCAGGCTTTAAACCCTTCCAAAAATTCATAAGTGCGATTGGGGATTTAGCTCAGTGGCTGAGAGCTTGCCTATTAAGTGCAAGGCCCTGGGTTCAGTCCTCAGCACCAGGGCGGGGGTGGGGGGGAATCACAAAAAACACTCATATGCATAATGGTTAACTATTATCATCCCTCCACCCTCCAGGAAGTCAGTCTCAAAACAAATCTTGTCACATTTGCTTTCAAGTAATCCAAGTATGACCTGTCTTCTGCTTTTCCTTTTGTTTCAATCTCCTCAATGATCTAGTACTTTACAGATCTGATTCACATGCACTTTATATCATTCAGATCAAACAGAGCCACTCCTGCCTCATAAAGATTGCTTCTCACCATAGGGCTCAGCAAAACCATTAAAACACCATATCAACCCTGAGGTTCTTGTTGAATTAATTTCCTTCTACACCCTCCTGTGAACACAGTCTTATTAGGTCCATTGAACTTGGCATCAAACACTGTCTTTCTCATGTCCAGTTCATGCCTGTTCTTCCTCTGTGGCCCACAAATATTCCTAAGGACCTCAGCCAGGGAAAACCGACTGTCTGTAATATCTTACATGAACCAATCCATCAGAGACTGATTTCCCTCATATTACCTCAGAATATGGAGTCTTTGTGTCAGGGAGAGATGAGTAGTTATATTACTCAGTTGCTCTGCTTCCATGACATTCAGATTGATCCCACCCTCCCCACATGTCCCACAGCCTCATGAGTCAGGCTGTGAGAGCCTCTTTCATTTCTTGCCTATTTCCCAATTCAAGAAGTTCAGAGGCAGAGTTTCCCCTAGTTTTCATAGCTTCCTGTACTGAGTCATCAAGGTCTCCATCAGTGTGCTGTATCATGGACTCTCCCTTCCTTTGTATTAAAGTTCAAGTCTCAGGTCTATGTCCTACCACCTCTTCCTCACTGTCTCCTGCATACTGTCTGATTCATTTCATAGATTATAAGTTTTTGAATCTCAGAAGTGCTCCTTAGAATACTGGAAATGTCAGGTCCAGTTCAAAGTAGACTCCATGGATTTACAAACTCACCAAGTGTTCATTTCCCGGTCCCAACTATATCACTATAATGAATTCATCTGGACTGGTACCAAAACAAACTTGGTTTGTATTTACCTTTCCTGTCTAAAATGTTTCAGCCAGAGCCAGTGAAGATTTATAGAACTCCAAGATGAATTTAATGATTTAAATACTATAAATAGGGCCTTCCTTATTTCCTCACACACTGTAGACTGCTTGTGGAAATTGTCCTTCTATTTTCATGCTGAACATGGAAAACAACTTGTATCTCATATCTAACCCACTTATCCCTCAAAAATAACAAGCAGCCATACATAGGTTTTGTAATTCTGAAAGACAGAAGCATATAGGTTCTTTGTCTCTGCTTAGTTTAGTTGCCAGTGAACAGAATTGAAAGGAGTTTTCAACACTGAATTTCACAAAACAATAATAGAGGGGATATGTCCCTTCATTCTAAATATGTCCCATAATTATTAAAGGATATATTCTTTATCTTTAAATAAAATTAAGCAATCATTTGGTTCATTTAGAATCAAGTTAGCCAAGTGTGGTGGCGCATGCCTTTAATCCCAGCACTTGGGAGGCAGAGGTAGGTGGATCACTGTGAGTTCAAGACCACCCTGAGACAAATAGTTAACACTTGAAAGAAATTACACTCAAAGTTTTTCTCTGGCCTCCACGTGCATGCACACACATACACATGAACCTGCACACAAATATGCTCATGCACACACAGAAACATGTACATACACAGAGAGAAAGTCATTTCATTTCTAATGAACTTGTTTGTCTGCTTTTATCATGCTGCTCATTTTTCCATCTCAATCAAAACTTTTATAAAGGGCCATTCTAGGCACATGTGTAAATTATTCTAAGTTGATCTTTAAACAACCCCAAAAATTAATTCACTGCATAAATATTAAAAACTAATTATTGGGCTGAAAGTGGAACTTATTGGTGAAGAGTGTGTTTGGCATTCATAAGGGAGTGGGTTTAATTTCCAACACCAAAAGGTAATAAATGAAATAATTCTCTGAATTATGTTCTGAACACCATAAAATTAAGACCAACTAATCAGCTGCAATGAATCATTTTTATTATTACAGACTCTTTTGCTCATTTTAGTACTTAAAAAAAAACACCTTCATTTAATCTTAAAAGGAATTTTCTCTTCCTTAACTAAAATACTATAGTTCACACTCAATAAATATTGACTTCTTTCCTTTTTATGAGTTTATCAGGATAGGGAAGGATTATTCAAGAAACTTGGATTTTTCACTAAACTCAAATTTATGCATAGGAATTTCCTTATGAACCTCTTTCTTCAGATGAATTTAAACTTCAGTGAAAAACTAGATTCATTCCCTCTCTTGAAAAATAATCTATGAAAAATGTCTTTTATACAGTAGACATGTGATGGCTAGCACAGAAGTCATCCCTCAGAGATAGAAATAAATCAGGAGAGCCCCCACCCCTTGCACTAGTTGGGTAGAAAGATACCTAGAGAGCCCAGATTCTGGACTTTACAAAGAGCTTGGTGGCCAGACTGCAAATGACAGGAGTCAGGAGAGGAAGCAACTACGCTGGGAACTTACTGTAACAGTTACCTTCTTGTGGGTGGGAAAAAACACCTGACCAGAAGCAACTTATAGAAGGAAAGGGTTTATTTTGGCTTACAGTTTTGAGGCATATTAGTCAAGGTCTGCCATTAAAGGCACATCTCCACCAGCAAGGCTCCACCTCCCAAAGGCTTCACAACTGTCCCAAATGACCTCATCTGGGAACCAAGTTCTCAAAACACATGAGGCTATGGCAACATTTTACATTCAAACCATCATACTTACTATGGTGGAATGTATGTGAATAAGCCATCTGCAAAGACCAGAGCAAACAGTCCCTGAAGCTCAGATCAACATAGGAGTCACTCATGATCTTACTAACCATTAACATGTAGCATTTTGTAGTTCACAGATACAAGGTAGAATCCTCAGAACAACATTTGATTTAGAATGCTGTAAAGTGAACCTTGAAAGAGTTTTTCCCTAGGATAAAGCTCAAAGATGTTTATAAAATCATCAAGCACCTAAAAAAATTAATTTCACAATTTCCAGAAGACCAATCAAAATACTACAGATATGCAAAGATGAAGAAAATGCAATCTGTAATGATTGTAGCAATCAATTAAAAGAAACAGATTGGACTAGAGAGATGGCTTAGCAGTTAAGACACTTGCCTGCAAAGCCTAAGAACTCATCTTCTACTCTCCGGGTTCCATGTAAGCCAGACACAGAGTGATGCAAGCATGCAAGGTCACACATATACACAAGGGGGCATGCACATCTGGAGTTTGATTGCGTGACTGGAGGTCCTGGCATGCCAAATCTCTCTCTCACTCTGTCTCCCTTTCTCTCTCACACACACATACACACATACTCTCTCACATAAAAAAGAAACAGATCAGGAAATGACAGAATTAATAAGTGAAAACATTAACAGTTATATCAGATAGTAAAGAGGAGGTGGTTGGCTAAGGAGTTATTAGTAATAGGTATAGAATTTTATAAGATGAAATAATATATGGCAATGGATAGTGGTAATGGTTTTGCATCAAGAATTATGTGTAATGCTACTAAACTATGTATTTGAAAGTGAGGATGATAAATTTAATATGTTTACTTTAGCACAATAATGTTGAAGTAAAAGTTATATTTATGTTCTACTTGTCTAAGAAGGTAGAAGAAATGTTGAGGGTAAGTATGGACATAGAACACATGCAATACTCCCAATAATATATTAGTGAAAAGAAAAGAAAAAATACTTGAGATAGAAAATATATTGTGTGGGCTAGACAGTACATTAGACACCAAGTAAAAGATCTGTAAATGTTAAAAACAGCAATAAAAACACTCTAAAATGATGAAACACAAAGGAGAAAATAAGCCATAGAAAATTACGGAGTTGTACAACTTAGGTGTCCTAATATCCATGAAATTTGGATCTTGTGATAAAGGAAACAGAACAACTACTTGGAAAAATAATTATCTTATAGTTTCTGTATTTCATGAAAACTATAAAACCATTGATCCATAAAGCTCAGTAAGCCCTATGTGTGATAAACATGGTGAAAATTGAACACATTATGATCATAGCCAGTGGTTAAAAAGCAATTTGTGGGGGTATTAAAATATCTTTTTTATAGTAATATGGAATTGTATTATCAATATTGGATGAAATATGGTCTGCAAATGTCTGTTTACATATCGAATAATGCATTGTGAATTTGCAGGACACAAAGGCTGAAATATAAGCATAAACTAGATGATAGTCAATCTTTCATTAATTCATTAATTGTGGGTGCTTTCCTATGACAAAAACAGTGACCTCAAAAACCTATGTTTTTCCTTAAGGTTAAGAATGCCAGGAAATGTAAACCTGCCTCTCATGTTTCGTTTGTTGGAATTTTAGTTTTGCTTATTGGTTTGTTGATTTTAAGAGGGGAAAAAACAGGGCTGTGACACAAATGCTTGTTTTTCAAAATAAGAATCACAATGAACAACAAAGTAAAGTTAGGGAGTTTAGAGAAGGAAAACCTATAATAAATAAATAAATGCGCAAGAGAACTTACAGGCTGAGGTCTGTCCAGGAACTCAGGAACTATTTCAGAAGCATTATTTTACTTATCACTTTGAGTAAATGTTTTGGACATTTTGTGGCTAAGTAAAGAAAAGAAAAGAATACATCTGATGTGAAAATGTTAATGTAATCATATCTGTAGTTTTAATGCATCCAGAATGGCGGGTCTTTTGTACATTATAACATTGAATTCTAAGACAGACATGTTGTAGATGAGTTATTTAGTTATCAGTGTTGCTACAAAGTAGAGGCGGATGTTTGTAGAAATTACTGTATATGCCAACATTTAAATCCATACAGAATGTAAAGTAGCCCCAAACAAAAGGCACGGCAAAGATGGCTCAAACTTTCTTCCCATTAAGATCCATAAATCATGTGTCTGGCTCACTCCTATCCTTCTACTCATGTTCTGTGAAGTCTCAAGTCCCTGATAATGCTCCCACCACCCAGAATTTCCTACCACTGTTCTTCGTGACTTTGAATTGTTTCTGCATACATTTAGTTTCCCTGTTTACTGACTCAGTAGGCTTTAGCCCCATAAAGAAAGAAATATTGTTCCCTCCATTCATCACTCACCATCATCTACCCAGCACATGTATTGACAAGTTTCTAACACTGTATTTAGAGCTGTATATGTGTTTCTGTATGGCAGTGCAGAAGGGTAATAAAGCATAGCACAGAAGGTTTCTTGTCAAAGCAACAATAAAATAAGAGAGCCGCAATGTACTCATTATGGCAATAGGAGCAAAGACAGTTTAAGTTAAACCTAATTTGAATTGTCACTCAAGAACTCAATTTATTTGGTTTCTATTACATGTCTCCTCTTGTAGAAGCAGACACTTTCATTAGAAGCTACCATTTTCAATGTGCAATTTCTACTTTTAGTTCAAGGGAATTGCATTGGTTCATCAGTGATGCAGGAGAGAAACATAACAAAGTAGACCTCCACTTTGTATTTTCTAAGAAATCTGTGTAGCGTGTTGAAAGTAATTCAAATGTTCCTGGCTTTTGGATACTTAATATTTTCTGATACGGCCATTCAGACAGTCAGCTGTTTGCCAACAGACTATGGTTTCGCATAATGGGGCATAGAGCTCCGTGAGTATTTAACATAAAACACATGAATATACACACACCCAGAAGCAATTAACTCAAGGGGTAAATCAGAATGTATTCTATTCCCCATAGCTTGGAATTCCAAAAACTATAAATTGGTCAAAGACAATTTTGGATTGAGTGCTTAAATTAGGGCATTTTAAGAAAAACAATCAACGGTATTCCTTAAGGTAACAGATTTGTCAAGAAACATGACCCAAAGTATAAATCTCTTATAGCAAATGAGGACTATTTACTTTTAAAAACAGATGGAATTTACTCAGTACATTCCTTCTACAATTCCACCACAGGTTGTCCCTGCCTCCTTAGTACTTCAAATGATGACGTCTCAGCACAAAGTTTATACCTTGACATCTATCTTATTCTACTGAGGTCTTTCATAGGATTTAAACATTGTGGTTGGTCAAGTTCAGCCTCTGAACTCCTAATCTCTTCCTAAGATTGCCCTCAGCCTAGGGTTATAAATACCTTTGCAAGAGGAGAATTCTCTCTCACTCTCTGATCACTTGGGAACTTCTAGCTGTAGGACTGAGGGGGTTGGCCAGGCCCAGCCTGGAAGGCCCCCTAGCCCTTACTCTTTGCATGGGTTCTTTATACTCCTGAGCTTCAAGTGGCCCACATGGGCTTTGGGGCTCCATGTGGTATATTTCTCTTCTCCCCACTTTATTTCCACATACATCTCAGCCTTCCCCTTTCCACACTCCTTTATAAAGTCTGAATAAAATGCAGTATTTTAAAAATCAAAAAAAAATACAATGTGGGAGTAAATGTGATTTTTATCCTTCAGCCCTCATTTTAAATCTTTGCTCTCTAGCAAATTCTTCATCTATGAAATTTTTATGGTGATTAAGCCAAATAAAAGACCACATAGGCTCTCATGAAGATTCATTACATCTGTCATATTCCCTAGAACATACTATTGAATTTCTGACTAGTCAGCTTTTCTGTTGCCGGCCACACCCAATTTCTCAACTCACACTAGGTGAAATGTTGACTTTCCCCAGGTCTGTGACATAGTGAGCAATTTGCTTGTGGCTTTCCTTGCTCCCATCCAATCAAGTCAGCTTTTTGATTAAAAAACAAAAGAAATCTTCAGGCTCTTACCACCACCCTGCCCTACTCTGCCCTACCCTGCCCTGGAAGAATGTCCACAAATAATTTTTCTAGGAAGAGGTGAGGGTTGGTTGGCAGCAGTCCCGACCAAAGCTCTCATTGTCCTCACCAAAGGTTCAGAACTCTTCCTTCACTCAGTAACCTCCCTTCAGTAAGGTCTGTTTGTTACATGCTTTTCCAGAGTTCTTTAGGGGATGCTCCTGACAATTGTATCCAATTTTAGTCTTTTTTTTTTTTTTTTTTTTTTTTTTTGGTTTTGCAAGGTAGGGTCTCACTCTGGTCCAGGCTGACCTGGAATTAACTATGTAGTCTCAGGGTGGCCTCGAACTCTCAGTGATCCTCCTACCTCTGCCTCCCAAGTGCTGGGATTAAAGGCATGCGCCACCACGCCCAGCTATTTTCTTTTTTTTTATATAAGAAATTGCTAGTTATTTATTTTCATATATGGGGTGTGCATGTGTGTGTACACCAGGATCTCTTGCTTGTGCAAATGAATGCCCATCTGGCTTTACATGGGTAGCTGGGAAATGGAACCTGGAATCAGTAGGCTTTGCAAGCAAATGCATTGAACTGCTGAGCCATCTCTCCAGCCCATTTTGTTATTCTTTTTTTTATGTTTATTTTTATTTATTTATTTGAGAGTGACAGACAGAGAAAGAAAAAGGCAGAGAGAGAGAGGGAGAGAATGGGTGTACCAGAGACTCCAGCCAGTACAAAGGAACTCCAGATGCATGTGCCACCTTGTACATCTGGCTTACGTGGGTCCTGGGGACTAAAGCCTCGAACCAGGGTCCTTAGGCTTCACAGGCAAGTGCTTAACCACTAAGCCATCGCTCCAGCCCATTTTGTTATTCTTGTTGTTGCATTCTTGTGGTACTGTGAATCAAATTCAAGGATTAATACATGCTGGGCAATTACTCTACCCATTGAACTACACCCCCCCACACACACACACGCACACATACACGTGTAACATACACATATATCGTTGTTCAGTTTTATTACTTTTTAAGGGGAAAATATGTTAAGCTCTTTGTTCTACCATGCTGAAGGAGGGCACCTGTCCCAGGCCTGACCCCATCATGTCCCTCTCTGGCACTGCATTTGCCTCCTTAACCTTGAGTCACCTTGAATTCCAGGAATCACAAGACTGATCAATAACTATCATTGTGACATGAGACTCCAACTACAACCCCGGAGTAGCCAGTGAGGATCTGGGTCGGACTGTGTCAAAAGGGGCAGGTAATTATCAGTGATGGTGAAGCTATGCCCCAGAGCAGAAGTGCTCATCTCACAAGAACCAGATTGCTCCCTTCGGGTGATGGTGGTGGCAACTCCTGACAGGACCAGAGCTGAGACAACGACCGGGATTGTTTGCATGATTATGCATATCTCCTGCTCCCCCACCTGCTCCTCCCACCCCTGCCTGACACCCCAATTTTTTCTCTACTTAAACCTAAAGCTCACGTCAGTACTCCAAGCATGGGTCACTGGATACCTTCATTCATTCTCCTTCCTTATAAGTCGTATCTTATGCCTTCCACCATTACTTAAGCTTTCATAGGGATATGAAAGTGAAGAAGGTGAAGGGAACAGAGCTCTGGTGAGCCCCCTTAAAAGAAACCCATTTCTCCTGGTCAAATATGGTCATTTTCTTTTCTTTAATGCTTTCTAATCTGGTTTATTACATGATTTTTAGTCAGAAGAATGAGATCTGAGTCATATCTGGCTCTGGGTAAAGACATGACTTTCTAAAGTTCTGGGAAGAGTCCTTTCTAACAGGAAGTTTTCTGGCAAAGAGCAAAGACAGATCATTGCCCCTCCATTCAGAGTTGATGCAGATTGGCCTTTCAATTATTACCTGAACCAGAAAACACCTTTCAGAAAGATGTCTGTTGCCCAGATTCTATTCTGCCTCAACATGTGAGCAAGCACAATGGTCTCCCTAACCATTGTCCACTCTCACTCCATGAGAATGTTTCCCTCTACTTTGGTCATTGCCTACTTTCTTGCTTGAGAGTGCCTGGTGTTACTCTGTAACAGACTCCACCATCTTCTACATTATTCTCTAAATTTATTCAACAGACAACACACGACTGGGAAGCTGAGAGGAATGCCAGAGTGAGATCCCAGTTACAAAAGTATATGTCTTCTAGTATAAAAGTAAGAATATAGGGGCTAGAGAGATGGCTTAGCAGTTAAGGCGCATGCCTGTGAAGCCCAAGGACCCCAGTTCAATTCTCCAGGTCCCACGTAAGCCAGATGCACAAGGGGGCGCATGCATCTAGAGTTTGTTTGCAGTGGCTGGAGGCCTGGTGCACCCATTCTCACTCTCCCTCTCTTTCCCTATCTGACTCTAATAAATAAATAAAAATAAAATCTTTTTTTAAAAAGTAAGAATATAGGAGTCCTCCACATACCCTATAGCATAATTGTGGTGTGTAAATCACTTTTAAGTTTAATGAAAATGTTAAAAGACATTATTATTTAAAATATAGTTATTTGTTCATGGTTTTATAATGTGTACAATATAAACTTCAATAACGTGCAATATGGAGAAGGATTAGGTGTAGAAATCTTGTGTACAGTTGATGTTAAACTATTATCAGCTTAAAATAGCTAAGTCTACAAAACAGTATATAAGTTACATGACAATCACAAGGAAAAGATTTGAAATATGTATGCAAAAGAGAAAGGAATGAAAGTGTACCACTACAAAGAAAAACACATCAAATCACAAAGACAACAGGAGAAAGAAATCAAATGCAAAACAAGAAGGTAGTTAACCAACCATCACAAGAAACAAAGGAGGTCATTATACCATGACAAGGATGTCAATTCATGAAAATGCATGGAAGAGAGAAAGAGAGTGTACTGACTGAGATAACCCAGGTTCAGGAAGACAAACATCATTATGTCCTCTCTCGTGTGTGGATCCTAGCTTCAACTGTTTACATTTGTATTTAAGTTGGAGAAAGTGTCAACAGAGGCTAGGGAGTTAGAAAGAAATCAACTACAAAAAAAAAAAAAAAGATAGTTAATAGTATAATAGAAGTAAGTCCCAACCTAAGAATTAATACTTTAAAGGTAAGTGGATTAAAACACTCATCAAGGGCTGGAGGGATGGCTTAGTGGTTAAGGCATTTGCCTGCAAAACCAAAGGACCTCAGTTTGATTCTCCAGGACCCACGTAAGCCAGATGCACAAGGTGGCGTATGTGTCTGGAGTTTGTTTACAGTGCCTGGAGGCCTTGGAGCACCCATTTTCTTTCTCTCTCTCTCTCTCTCTCTCTCTCTCTCAGTCTATCTATCTCTGTCTGCCTTTTTCTCTCTCTCACTCTCTCAAATTAATTAATTAATTAATTTTAAAAATACCCATCAAATGAACTGGAGTGGCTAAGTTGATGAAATAACAAGGTCAACCACATGTGCCTACAAGACACTCATACGAGCTTTCAGAATACAAATAGGACAAAGGTGAAGGGATAGAGAGATCATTCCATGTAAACGATAACCCAAAGAGCAAAGGTAGCTATTCTTATCTAAGAAAAAAATAGACTTGAGGGCAAAAACCATCACCAGAAACAAAGGAGAGTGTTAGACCATGGCAAGGGTGTCAATTCATCAAGAGGATACAATATGTGCATCCAACACTAAGGCATGTAAAAACGAATATTAACAGAACTGAAGGCGAAATTGATGCAATGCTAAACTAGTGGGGATTTTAATACCTCATCTTCCATAATGGATAGGTCATCCAGCCAGAATATCAATAAGGAAACATGAGACATAAACTATAATGTGTAGTCTTATAGTTTCAAACACTGGCAAGACTGCTGGTAGGAGCATAAAATGGTACAGCCACTTGGAAGACAGCTTTGCAGTTTACTGCAAAGCTAAACATATGCTTACCAAATGATCCAGAAATCATGTTCCTAGATGTTTACAGCAATGAGTTGAAAGGTTCTACTGACACAGTTATAGAAGAACTTTGACAGTGGCTTTATTCATTATTGCATCAAACTAGATGTCTGCACAACTGTAAAGTCAATGGAGGCTTAGTGGAGGCTTAAGGATCCAAGAGGTATCTGGGAGACATGAATGGGTGGATTTACAATTGCACTAAAAATATTTGGTTTGATACTTTCATTTTGGAAACATGACAGTATGCATTTATAAAATCTACAGAATCATACAACACAGAGTCTCCTTTATGTAGACTTGTGTTAACAATAATGTATTCATTCTGGTTCACTGATTGCAACATACACACCACAGTAATAGAAGTTAACAGGAGGTTAAATTGTGATGAATGGTAGATTACATGGGAACCCACTATGCTATCTGTTTGCTCAATCATTTTGTAAATCTAAAATTGTTTCAAATATGAAATCTTATTTTTTTAATTTACCCAGCACTTGGGGTGAAGAGGTAGGGGATCACCATGAGTTCAAAGCCACCCTGAGACTACATAGTGCATTCCAGGTCAGCCTGGGATAGAGAAAGACCCTACCACAAAAACCAAAAATGAATTAAGTCCTTCTAGGGCCTGAAATAAAAGTCAATGCCAATTGAACCAATTGAATAATTGAACAGAGACATCAGTGACTAACGTAAACAAAATAAAGATGAGAGCAGAAGAAGGGAAAAAAATGCTGGTAAGGTAGGGTGGGGCAGCCGAAATTATGCTGTAGGAATCTTCCAGACCCTACACAAGAGATATGAAGCTGCAGGTATGTGAGGTACCCAGAAGTGTGCAAAAACTGAATGTTTCCACACATGGAGGCAGAGAATATCCATGCCTCCAATATCAATAGATGTAAAGGGATCTTACTTACCCTTTGGAATATTAATAAATATATTCAGGGAATTTTAAGAATGCATTTGCAGGCTAGGGAGATGACTCAGTGGGTAAAAGTTCTTGCTTGCATGGCCTGCCAGCCCAGGTTCAGTTCTCCAGTACCCACATAAAGCCAGATGTACAAAGTGGCACTTGCATCTGGAGTTCGTTTGCAGCCTCAAGAGGCCCTGGTATGCTCACATTCATTTTCTCTCTCTCTCTCTCTCTCTCTCTCTCTCTCTCTCTCTCTCTCTCTTCTCTATGTCTCTCTTATTCCCTTTCTCTTTGTCTCTCTCCCTGTGAAAATAAATAAGTAAAAATATTTAAAATAAAATGCCCTTATAATCCAAAATTCCACCCCTTTGAAATGAAATGTCTCAGGAGAAAATTAAATCTCTCAGGTGACCCCAGAATTATGCAATCTCTCCAGTTCCCAGATTCCTTCCCAGGAATGTTACCTTTTGTCACTCTCAGGAAAATAAAAGAACTTATGTTATCTTTTGGATGGTAGTGTATTAGCTTCAATCTGAAAGTGACAAATATTTGTAGTTATAATAATCAAGTCATGTGAAAGTAAAATATTTGAAGGGCAAAGTGACACATTCCCTAGCTTCATAGCATTTCATTTTCAGTGGTTCAAGAGGCCAGAATTTTTCAGAAATAAGAAAAATATTATAGAGAAGATTTACTTTTCCCATGCATGCATTTTAAAGCTATAAACTTCCCTCTGTTGACTGATTTAAGGGTATTTTACAAACATTGCCTTGAAATGTATTCACTTTGAAATATTTTTGATTTTCTCCTATGATTTCTTTCTTCACTGTCTCTCCTCCCTCTCTCCTTTGAAATATTTCTAAGTGTTCTTCTGAATTTCCTGACAACTTGGGGGGAGACATGACCTTCTTTATCTATCCATTTTATTGCTCAATTGAAATGTCAGTGTGTGTCATCAAATAAACTAGCCAGAAGCTCATGCCAACTTTTTGTCAGAATTTGTCAAATCTAGTTTTGCTCCATTTGGGTTTTTTTTTTTTTAATTATGATTCCAGACATGTTACCCCCAAATATAGCACCTTGGCATTTGAGAAAATAGCAGAAAAAGGCCAAACCTTTAATCTTTCATTCATTTTCTCTCCTGAAGCAGTCATGAGACACAGGAAGATCACTGTGACCTTGCACTCTTCTGTCTAGAGATCTTTTTTTAAATATATTTTATTTATTTATTTATTTATTTATTTATTTATTTATTTGAGAAAGAGAAGGAGGGATAGAGAGAGAGAGAGAAAGAGAGAATGGGCGTGCCAGGGCCTCTAGCCACTGCAAAGAACTCCAGATGCATGCACCCCCTTGTGTATCTGGCTTACGTGGTTCCTGGAGAGTTGAACCGGGATCCTTTGGCTTTGCAGGCAAACGCCTTAACCTCTAAGCCATTTCGGCAGCCCTAGAGCAGATCTTAAAGTCTTTACTTGAGAGCTGCTCTCTTATCTGGAGGAAACTAGCATCCTTACCACTGAAGACATAAGGGAGGGGGGAATGACATGGGCAACACACAAAGAAATAGGTCAAGTGAACTTCCCCCAGCTAAATGTCACGGTCTCAGATCCACTTTCATCCAGGAATATTTCTCCTGTCCATTCTGAACCACTGCTATCCATAAAAACATGTAAGCTTACCTTTTGCCTTGGGTCATCATTTCCTTCATTTCCTCCTGTATTACATAAAATCTATACTAATGAGTGCTGTGATTTGAATGGATAATGGCATCATGATATGCAGAAGGGTTAGTCCTCTGTTGGTGGTGAGACTTGGGGACATGATGGGAACTTTGGGAGGTAGAGCCTAGCTTTAAAAAGCATATCTATTTTGGGCTGGAGAGATGGCTTAGGGGTTAAGGCGCCTGCCTCTTAAGCCTAAGAACACTGGTTCCAATCTCCAGCGGTTCCAATCTCCAGGTCCCATGATTAGCCAGATGCAGTGACGCAAGGGTGCAATGCCGCACTTGACCACAAGGGGGCACATGCATCTGGATTTCGTTTGCAGCAGCTGAGACACTGCTGGCGTGCCCTTCTCTGTCTTCCTCTCCCTCTCTCTCTCTGTCTCTCTCTGTGTTTCTCTCCAAAAATTATTTTTAAAAAAAGCATATCTATTTTAATTAACAGATGCTAATTAAGCATAATAATAGGCTTAATTATGACCATTTCATATGTGTATATAATGTACTTTTTAGCATATTCACACCCATTCCTTGGGGGCCATAGGTTGGCCTCCATACACTGGCCCCTTCCTCTGTATCTCTCTACTTCCAGGCTACCTTGAGTTGAGCAGCGTCTTCCACATGTTCCCATCACAATGATACTCTGTCTTGGCTCAGGATCAAAGCAAAGGAGTCAGATGGTCTTGGAATAAAACCTCTGAAAGATAGCAAATAAATGTATCGACTTTTTTTTTTTTTGAGGAAAGTCCAATAGACTGGCCTTTTGTTATGCAAGAGAGTTAGAGTGAGAATAAAACAGAGAGAAAATTGGTGCACCAAGGCCTCTAGCCACCAAAATTGAACTCCAGATGTGTGCTCCACCTTGTGTCAACTGTGTGTCTGGCTTGTATGGGATCTGGAGAGTCAAACATAAGTCCTTAAGCTTTGCAGGCAAGTGCCTTAACTGCTAAGCTATCTCTCCAGCCCTGTATTGACTTTTCTCGATCAAGCTGTGTTTTGTTAGAGAGGCCTCAGCCATAAACTTTGTGATGGGTGAGAAAAAAATATGTCTTATCCTTTATAATAGTAAAATATCAATAAATATAGATAACACTTTTTCTATTTAAACTATCTTCAAGTGTACAATTTAGTGATATCAATTAAGTTTTTAAAGTATCCAATTTTTAGTTGTAGGCTTATAATTATGTGTCCTGAATCAACGGTATTGTGTTACCCAAATCAATATCCTTATTCACTTTTCTACTTAAGATTCAAAGAGGGACAAGTTCAATCATCACAATTTCATAAGTTATCCCAAAGTTTTGTAGTTTTTGCACCATATATTTGAACACCAAGTTGCAAGAGCCACAGTTATTATAGCTTCCCATAAAAACTCCTCATATTATCAACATAAAATTACTTCTACATTTTTTTTTTTGCCTTGAAGCTTATTTCATTTTATGTGATCTTGTCACCAGGGTCAAGCTGAATGACTGAAGCAGTCCCTATAGTCTATACAACATGGCCAGGTTTATTTTCCTTCTCATGGATGGTCATGTGAAAGCCCCAAACCACATGGGTGAAGAGGGAATTGTGTGGAATGAAAAACAAAAGCAAATTTTTATTCAATCCCCTGTGGGATCGCTGGGCTTTCTCTTCTCTGACGCCAACTTTCCTTAAAGATAACATGACATGTGGCTACTCCACGTGACTCCGAGTCATCTTGCAAGTGACCTAGGTGGCTGGCACTTTATAATACCCAATACTTTTCATTTTCTTATTCATGTCTATGCTATGTGCAGCCAAAAGAAAATTTATACAACTTGGTACCCTTTGCAATTCCTCCCCCTGTGATATCTACACTCCTTGTTTTAAGCCTTGGCCAGAGGTCAGGGGTGGAAACCACAGTCCTTTGGACGGTACTTTCTGTTTTTACAGCATTCACTGTGACTTGCCCACACGACAGTCCCAATAGGATCTTCACATTTATTTTGGTTGAATGAGAACAGAACTGGAGGCTCACTTAATTGGCCTTGAGGAAAGCAGCAGTGAGAATGAGGGCAAAGAGCCATGCAAGGCCATAACTCACATCTTGATTGCACTGTTTAGTTCCTTGTTTTTCTTCCTATATTTCGTTTGAATGTTTCATCGACAGCCTCCATACATATAGACATACGATCCTGTCCCACCATCCTTCCTGTTCCCCTCCCCTTAGACACCCTCCACTGAGTCTCTTTCCAGCAAGTCTCTCTTCTGTGTCGATGCTGTTAGTTGCGATGTTGTTAGTTAGTTGTGACAAAAGGTCTCAGGATCTAGCCCTGGCTGGCTCAGAACTTGTTAAGTAGCCCAGCCTGTCCTTGAACATGTATGCCAGTCCTCATGCCTTTGCCTCCCAGGGGATGGGATTACATGCACAAAGGTACAAGGCCAGTTTATTTTTTATATATTTTAGTGTGTGTGTGTGTTTTGTAGATTGTTTGATCAGGGAACCCCAGGGATCCTCCTGTCTCTCTGCCCCCCCTCAGTACTAGGGGTACAGGCAAGAACATGATACCTGGGTCTTTCCATGGGTGCTAAGGATCGAACACAGTCCTCACGCTTTCACAGCAACACTCTTACCCACTGAGTTATCGCCCCAGACCCCGAGCCTAGTTATCGATGGGCACTTTTTTGTCGTTTGTTGCTTCCTGAGACAAAGTCTTACGTATCTCAGGCTGACTTTAGATGGCCTTGAACTCCTGTTTCTCCCACCTCCACCTCCCAAGTGCTGGGAGGTGTGCACCACCATGCCGGGCTGTGGTAACGCATGTACCTGGTGTCCACCAAGGCCCTAGGTTTAATCTCCAGGAACAGCACTGTTGTGTGACAGAGTCCTCTGAGAAAATGTACTGTTGAAATGAAAATGAACTGTTTATGGGAAGAAGCTGTGGCCATTCATGTCAACAGGCTCTATATTGAGCCTGTTAACATTTCCCCACCCACAGAAAGAGAGGGCCAGGAAGGGTCACTAGCCCTTCTCACCTGAGAGCTCAGGGGTCCCCAGCCATACACAATAATGTGTGTGGTCTTGTGAACTCAGAAGCAGAGAAAGCACATAAAGGGTAGATGATCAAGACAGAGGAAGCTCCAGCTGAGCAGCTATGGAGAGGTGGACATCCATGCGAGGATAGAATCTTCTGGTGCTATGACCACTTTGGGGTCTCTATGGTCCTATAAAGAACCCCTCACCCATGCTCTGTAAGGAAGCCCAAGAAACTCATTTATTGATTCACCAAGGAGACCTTTGATGGAATCAAACTGTAGTCTATCTAGGATGTTCTGCTTGGGAGAGCTTGTCATTATCATCAGCTTGTCCCCAGAAAAGAGTTTATTCAACACACACACACAGATTTGCACTTTTTTTTATATTTTATTTTTCTTTATTTATTTTAGAGAGACAAGTAGGCACAGAGAGAGAGAGAATGGGTATGCCAGGGCCTCCAGCTGCTGCAAACAAACTACAGATGTATGCACCCCCTTGTGCATGTGGCTTACATGGGTCCTGGGGAATAGAACCTGGGTCCTTTGGCTTTGCAGGTAAGTGCCTGAAACACTAAGGCATTTCTCCAGCCCAAGATTTGTACTTTTAAATAATAAAACACCCTGAATGTGGCGCCCTGTAGTCCCCGCTTCTTGGGAGGATGAGACAAGAGGATGGCTTCAGGCCAAGAGTCTGAGTAGGACGCACAGCATAGCTGCAGAAGGCTGCGAAGAGGGAAGGAACAAAGTGATCAGGCACCCTTTTCAGTGGCTCACTTCAAAGGAAAAATAGCTCCTCATTCATAAAATTTCAGATGACCTCCACTCTTCACGCTTCAGTTTGTCCTTCAAAGAGATGTCGGTGGCTTCCCTGCCACCATTCACAAGTGACGCCCATGTCCTCCACCGGCCTTCTCCTCTACTTTTAAGACATTTCCACACACTGTCTGTGGAAGAACTTATATTCCAGGAAGCTTTCCATGTTCTGCAAGATATCCCTTCCTAACAACACCAAGGATGTGACTAGCATTCCGTTTCTTTGTATCTAACCAGGCAAAAATCAACTAGTGTCTCGGTCTGTGTCCTTTGATGAAGAACTTTCCTCTCATTTATTCCACATTATCTCCGATTCACTTTACAGGCTGATAACTTTTCCTGATAAAGTTAGTAGTTTGTTCCCTCTCTCTCCACTTCTTTTGAATCAACTGATTCGTTGTTTTGAGGGTGACAAAGCACACATAACATGAAATACCCAAGCTTAACCATACATGACCAGAACATGGTACCCTAAAATATGCTTTTTGCACACTAGAATCATTTTGAGCTGATTCCTTTGAGGAGCAGAAGACACAAGTAGACGCTCTGTAACGGAATGCAAGTGACACCTTTATAAGGGAAGTTCACGTTTATGGAGTAAATCTCCATTTGGAAGGATTTCTCTGATATGGATCAGAAGCAAGGTGCTTTCTTCGTGGGCAGTCAGCTAGGGACTGGTGAAAAGGAAAATGAACACTCCTGCAAGGGTGAGATTAAAACTCCAGTCTGAGTCAGTCTCGTCCATGATGTGCAAGCAGCAGCAGCATCTTCCAGGTCCTTCCTGTTTCTTCTTAAAAGTTTCCCAGGCTTAGCACCTGTGGGCAAGGCCCTTCCTGAGTCAGCGTCCTTTCTGGGCACCCTTCAACCAGTCAGTCAGAATCCTCCCATATACTTGAACTTGGCAAGAAGGTTCCTTCTAATTGGATGCCAATACATGTTCGTAGACCTGATCGAGCATCTATGGGGCTGAAAGAGAGTTTTCCAGACTTACTTTGCCCTCAAGCCAGGAGAAAAGAATTTCCTCTTGGCTTGGGAGCTTTCTTGTACTTTTCTCTTCTTTTTCCACTCTCTCTCTCTCTCTCTCTAAGTAAATCCTCCATAGCTCACTCTTCTCAGTGTCTGCTCAGGGTCCATGTTTTTCAGTTCTTTGCTAAGGCATTGACAAGTACTCAGGCTTCTGAGTTGATCCTTGGAAGTTCCAAGCCCAGAGGCTAGTGTCTCTCCCGCATCATGATGGAGACCCAACCCGCAGTCTCTGTACCAGGAGAGGAGGGAAGGTCTTAAGTGGTCACAGATTCATCACACTGGAGAACGCACAACAAAACCATGCTGGTGTCCACTGTCCTTTTAGTGTCACCTGCCTCTGCTCACCATATTCTTTTTTTTTCTTTGTTTTGTTTATATTTATTTATTTATTTGAGAGTGACAGACAGAGAGAGAAAGAGACAGAGAGAGATCCAGGGCCTCTGTAAATGAACTCCAGATGCTGCCCCCCATCTGGCAGTACCTGGGAATCGGGTCAACCAGGCCTTAAGAACAACCACTAAGCCATCTCTCCAGCCCTCGCCATATTCCTTTGGGACATGGGTTTTGTTGCTGGTGGTTATTTCTTTCTTCTCCTTCTTCTTCTTCTTCTTCTTCTTCTTCTTCTTCTTTCTCTTCTTCTTCTTCTTCTTCTTTCTTCTTCTTTGTTTTAAGCCTCAAATACATGCCACCTTTTTAGGTTATTCATTTCCTGTATTTCTCTGATGTTTTTATTAAAATATACGTGGTTATAGTAACTCTTTTCTATTGTTAGTGTGTTTTTTTTAACAGGTGACCCAGATGGGGACTTAGAGCCCCCACCACCAGCAGCCAGCACCAGAGCTCATCTTACAAAACTGAAAGCTCACACTCACCACCGCTGACTCCACACTCACTCCTCCTCCAGCCTCCTAACAACCACCTTCTACCTCCTGTTCCAGTGAGTTGAGACAAAGTCTTCAGAAAACGTCAAGATAGTCCTTTCAGGCTAGTTTAATTAGCTTATGGCCTTTAACACCTGTTTCTCCCACCTCCACCTCCCAAGTGCTGGGAGATGTGCACCACCATTTCCGATGGGAAAGGAGCTGAGCATTGAAACCAGCAGGTCTGGGACTGTCTCAGCTCACATCTGTGATCACCCCTGTTCAACAAGTCAGCATAAGGCCCTAAATGGTTTAATGTCCTATCCAGGAAATAAAGCAGGATCATTTTATCATGTGGTTTAAACAAGGCATTGATGACCATTGTAGGACAAATCCATTAAAATGGGATTTAAGCTCACAGGACAAAAAAACATTCAGTAAAATGTACTGACTTGAAATGAAAATGAACTGTTTATGGGAAGAAGCTGTGGCCATTCATGTCAACAGGCTCTATATTGAGCCTGTTAATATTTCCCCACCCACAGAAAGAGAGGGCCAGGAAGGATCACATAGCCCTTTATTTTAATTAATATCCGTCACCTGATTTTAAATGATTTTATGCTCAGGGGTCCCCAGCCATACACAATAATGTGTGTGGTCTTGTGAACTCAGAAGCAGAGAAAGCACATAAAGGGTAGATGATCAAGACAGAGGAAGCTCCAATTGAGCAGCTATGGAGAGGTGGACATCCATGTGAGGATGGAATCTTCTGGTGCTATGACCACTTTGGGGTCTCTATGGTCCTATAAAGAACCCCTCACCCATGCTCTTTTTTCTAGTTTCTCATATGCCATTTTTATTTTTTTATTTTAGTTTTTTAATAAGGAGGCCCAAGAAGGAGGAGGAGCATCCCTGTCTGCTTATTTTTTAAATTATTTTTTATGAACTCATTTATTGATTCACCAAGGAGACCTTTGATGGAATCAAACTGTAGTCTATCTAGGATGCTCTGCTTGGGAGAGCTTGTCATTATCATCAGCCTCTGAATGTTCCATTGTCCAAAAATGTAAGTTTCCATATGACTTATCTAGATCCTCTTAGATTTTGATTAGCCCTTCCTCCACATTTGCTTTACTCAATCTCTTTCCCTGACATCACTTAGGCCTTTTCACCCCCATTAATCAGTTCTTCTACTTACATATGTACAATACCAGCCTATTAAGTACCCCCTCCCTTCCTTCTTTCCCTTTATATCCCCCTTTATATCACCTCTATCTACTGCCTCTGAATGTTCCATTGTCAAAAATATAAGCTTACTGGCCTCTGCCACTGAGTTTTATTCCAACTCACATAGAAATCCAATCATTTGTAGCTTAGGATCCACATATGAGAGAGAACATGTGATGTTTGGCTTTCTAGGCCTGGGTTATCTCACTAAGTATAATCCTTTCCAGATTTCTTTTGACAAAAGGTTAAGGGTAGTAATTTCTTTCACTGATTTTTCAGCATCTTATTATTCTGGCATTCTTCAGCTTTCATCACCCCCATTGCTGACATTTACAAAATCACTGACATGCTGGCTGCTTTATTAGCAGTCCTGGGTCAGGGGAGCCCAGGAACTCACGTGTTTCATCACAGCCCTTAGGAAGTTTTATTGGAGCCGGGCGTGGTGGCACACGCCTTTAATCCCAGCACTCAGGAGGCAAAGGTAGGAGGATCACTGTGAGTTCAAGGACACCCTGAGACTATATAGTGAATTCCAGGTCATCCTGAGCTGGAGTGAGACCCTACCTCAAAAAAAACAAAAAAAATAGTTTTATTGGCTAGATATTCTAATAAACATATATTTTTCAATGTGTAAGTACAAATATGCATTTAGAATTCATTTTTATATTAGAGTGAGCAAGGGATATATTTTCAGAATAAGCATTCAGTTTTACTAAAGCCATATACTAAATAATGAATTTCTCCATATTAATTTGTTTTTAAAATATTTAGGGTGTGTGTATCAGACTGGGTCTTGCTATGTAGCCTGGGATAACCTTGAACTCCTTTAGATCACAAAGGCTGGTCTTTGAACTTGCAACAATCTCCTACTTTAGACACCTGACTACCGAGATTAACAAATACACAAATGTCCTTTTATTTCCTCTTACTGACTTGAAATTGCATGCTATAACATACTAAAGCTTATGTATATATTATTTTTACTATGAAATCTCTGTTCCCATGAAGTACAGTGTCCAGTATTTTACTGATTACACAATTATAATTTTAGTACTTTCAAAATATAGGTAATGCCATTGTGGTGTGTGTTTTCTCTCATTTTTCTTTCATTTTCAAAGGTTTCTATATTTTTCTTTTTTCTCACTGTAAACTGATACCAACAATGCAACATTCAACACTAGCTTCTAGCACTCCTCTGGGCTATAGTAACGTCAGGAAGGTGAATTCCATAAAATTACCCTTGTTATCTAACAACCGGCAATACCACTCAATTTGTGCAATTTTTCCTTCAGATTCTTTAGTGAGATTTTTCATTTGTATCCTTTTCTAAAGGTACTACCAATGAGTAAATTACAGTATTTTAGTTTGACGGTCGAATTGGCTGATTTTCAGCTCTAGAAACAGACCTCCCACTCTTTCCTGCTTCCTTCCTTCTCATGTTCTCTCTTCCTCCCCGATGCTGTTCTCCGAATGCCACCCACCAGAATCCAAACCGCGAGGCTCAATGACTTTGAACTAGCACCCTCTCAAATTGAAAGCTAAATAAACTTGTTTTCTTTATAAAGTTCCCTGCATCAGGTAGCTTGGTGAAAGCAATGGAAGACAAACTAATACACTTGTTTATGTAAACTTCAAGGTCATGATGTTTACCAGGTTAAATTATTTTCTCTTTTATAATTAATAAATAAGCTGGAGAGAGGGACAGATAGCAAGACTACAGAATATATTTTTTCTCATCTAAGTTTTAGAATCCCTTGATAATTTTTGTTTGAGTCAAATATTAATGACTATGCTGGTAGTTAAAATGCCATTTCAAATTCTGCCATTTCTTTCTATATTTATCAGTTGATATTTTGTGAGGAAATGATTTTGTTTCTTTTGTGCTTCCCTTTTCCTACCACCCTCTTTCCATCTTTCTTTATTTTCCTTCTGTCTTTGGACTTCAAAAATCTTTTCCCTGGGCTATTATCCATTACTATGTTTATTTCATGATTGTGAAGGTTGTCCTCTGGTTGCCACCTTGACAAGATTTAGAATTACCATGGAAACAAATATCTAGTCCTGACCTTGAGGTGTGGGCACCCACCCTAATTGTGGGTGACACCATTTCATGGGCTGAGTCCCTGGACTTTATAAAAAAGAGAAAGCTAGCTGACATTAAGCATGCATTACTCTGCTCTTTCCTCCTCCCTGCTGATGTGACAATGTGAGGTGGCTTCCTATTCCTGCCACACTTTCCCCACCATGATGGCCTCTATCTTCTGGAACTGTAAGCCAAAATAAATCCCTTTCCTTCCATAACATGCTTCTGGCCAGGTATGTTGTTCCAGCAATGAAAACATCAGTGTTGTTCCATTGTACAGCTAGACTCTATTTCTTAATATTTTACTTATTTATTTATCCTTAAAACATTTGTGATGCCAACCTATAGGTTTTGTGTTATATACTACTGTTTTAGTTCATTTTTATATAGGTGCTATAGGAGTGACCAAAAATTCTAAGACAATTGAAATAACAGAAAAATTCACCTATATCTTCCATGTTTGGGAGAATTTCCTTTCAAACATTTTGTGATTGGATGAATCATTTGGTCCACTCTCTCACGGATTTTGCACTTTTACTTACATTTTACTTTATACTTAACCTTATTTAAGATAGTTTTTTGGTGGGGGTGGTTTTGGTTTTTCGAGGGTCTCACTCTAGCCCAGGCTGACCTGGAATTAAATACACAGTCTAAAGGTGGCCTTGAACTCACGGTGATCCTCCTACCTCTGCCTCCTGAGCACTGGGATTAAAGGCGTGTGCCACCATACCCTGCCTAAGATAGATTTTTGAAGTCATTTTCTATAATTACTTTTCTCTTTGATTCTGGTATTTCCCCCTTCTGATTTGATATTTTCATGATTTTTTTTGGTATCTACTTTTTTCACAATTATAGTTTGTCTTTTTCTCATATACAGCCCTAGGTATTTGGAACAATTCTGTTATTTTTCCTTTTTTCCATTTATGTAATAATTTTATCAATTTATTCCTTTTGCTTTTCTTAAGTTTCTTTTCCATTACTTTTTCATAATCTAAATTTTATTCTAAATTCTTTTCCCTTCTGAATACAGATTTAACAAAATTCAGAATTTCATTTGGAATATACCCATTATTGTTATTTAATAAGTATTCAAGACTGAATTCCTTCTTGCTCTAGAGTTATTTTCAAGATCATTTTAGAAGCTCAAAATTGCTAAGGCATTTAGACATAATGTTATTACATAATCAGAAATATGTAATTTTTTTCTTACTAACCTTATTTACAATTTTCTTTCTTCCTTTCTTTTTTTTTTTTTTTTTTTTTTTGTTTGTTTGTTTTTTTTTGGGGGTAGACTTTCACTCTAGCTCAGGCTGACCTGGAATTCACTATGTAGTCTCAGGGTGGCCTTGAACTCTTGGCAACTCTCCTACCAAGTGTTGGGATCAAAGGTGTGCACTACCATGCCCAGCTTACAATTTTCTATTTGTCATTTAAATAAATTGCTAATATACATGTTTAATGAACATATGAATGGAGACTCCAGTGTCTTTATATGATTTATATTTCAGTGTATACCAGTACTGTTAAATGATTCTTATTATTTTACTCAGAGAGACCATATGTGTTCTTATATATCTCATCACGAAGGACTGAGAAGGGACTATGAAACACTTCTACCTTTGCCTTGTATCAGTTTCATTGTGATAGATACACTCCATATCAATCTAAAAAGAGCAACTCCTACGGCTCAAATTCAGCATTGTATTCTATCCCTGCCTTGTAAAGATATACCTTACTTAAGTTTGCTCTCTTAAGTTGGTTCTCTTTCCAGCTTACTTGAAGTAGATGAAGTTCAGAAAATGGGAAGTGGCCAGATCCAAACTAGACCATGAGTGGCAAAGACCAGACTCTGTCTTTGCCCTGCTGTCCTGCCTCCTTCTACCCTGTAACATTCATGTTCTTTACCCACTCTAGGGCTTCTCTCTACAGATGGAAAGTGGCTCTGAATAGGTCCAAAAGGAATGTAAGAAGTCTTACCACCTACAAGGTATTTGTTTTCTATCTATAGCAGGAACTTTTCATAATAAATTAGTCTCTATGACAATGTAAGAAATAAATTTGGGTGAACAATGCCCCCAAGATCCTTGCCACACTGATCCTAATGCTCAGTCTTCCTTTGTGCTTTTCCTGGCTCCCAGGGGCTGCCACACCATGCTTCTATCACTGCAATTATCTTACCATATCTTTTATTTAGGCTGTAAAAGAAAATATTTCTTTGGTGTGCTATGAAAATACCAGATAAAATTTACTGAGGCTGTGATACACCACACACAGATGCAGAGAGTTGCAAACCTTTGGAACTGTTAACAATAGCTAACCTTTTCTAGCTCCTACAGATGCACCAGTCAGTGAGTTAACTGTTTCCACAATTTTCACAAAAACCCTACCAAGTTGGTATCAATTGACTTTCTAGAAATCTTGCAACTAGTTGTTAATACAGTGCAGAATTGAACTAGCCTTGTTTCACTTCCACGCCACGCCGCATCTTTGCTCAAGCTTTAGGTACCCAACAACCAACCAGGGTGTCATCCCCAAATAAAGATTCCATAGTTTATTGTGGGATACAGAAATATGAATTTACAGCTAAGTCTATGAAGAGGGCTAAGCAACCACACTTTAGAGAGCTATGCTCCCCATACTGGCTAGTGATGGTATGCAAGGACAACCCTCTGGAAGTTGCTGTCACTTGCTCATAAGAACACCATCAAAAAGCTTAGTTTCATCTCTGATATGAAAGTCGGGTATAACTAATGGCTCATTTTCCAGTGACACCCCACAAACATGTCAGAGAGGAATGAAGGCTTCTTCTGAGTCTATTATTGCACTAAGAAAGTTGAGATTTTATCACCATAGGTTGTAATTAATTCCTCTTATGTATAGGGATTTAAAAAATTATTCACATCCCAAAGTCAAATCATTCAATAGATTTTTTTTCCTTTGTAGTACAATGTCACATATGTAAAGTGAGAGAAAAATAACAATGAAAAGAATTCTTCTACCAGAAACTAAATCCTGTGTTTTTTGGACTAGCTTTTCCCAATCTACCTTTTTAAATATATATATATATATTTATTTAAATATTTGTTGAGCACAGAGCACTCTTTATTCTATGTTAAGTTATAATAGGAAAAATAACTTGCATGACTGTTTGACCCTACCAACTGGGTTATTTTATTTGATGGGGAGATTTGAGCTGTGTCTTAAAAGTGAGTAGTAGCAAGTAACGGGTCAATGCCTTCCAGGTAAAGACCACAAAATCCAGCAGGGTTAATCCAGGAATAGCCCATTCATCAATCCAGAAACTTCCATTTTCCTCAAAAACTCACTCTTCATTATGACCACAGGAAACACTCCATGAGTAATGTTGAAGGTGAGGAAACATGGGAAAGTTTCCATCTTTTTCTGGATACTTAGCTTTGGAGAGGATGTCAAATTCTCTGAGTCACAGTTTATTAATCAGCTTTCTGTAAGTTTAACAAATACTTGAGGGCTGGAGAGATGGCTCAGCAGTTAAAGACATTTGCTTGCAAAGCCTGCCAGCTCAGGTTCAATTCCCCAATGCCCACATAAAACCAGATGCACAAAATGGCACATGCATCTGAAGTTCATTTGCATCTGCAAGAAGACCCATTCTGATTTTCTCTCTCTCTCTCTCTCTCTCTCTCTCTCATACACACACAAATTATATATATCACATATTATTATATATGTGAATTTTTAAATATTTAAGAAAATCAACCAACAAATATTGGCTTATTTTGACACATTATTGTGGAGATTCCAGTCCATGGTTACCTGACCCCTTGCTTTTCAACAAATGTTGAGGTAGTACATCATGGCAGGAGCATGATGTTGAGAAAAGGCATTCATGTGATGCACAGGGAACAAAAGGGAAGAGGAAGGTACCCAGATTCTACTATAACCTTCAAGTGCCCGTCCCCAATGACCTACAGAACCTCCCTCTAACCCCCACCTCCTAAAGGTTCCACCACTTCCTAAAGATGGAACGATAGGGACAAGGCTTTTAACACATGGGTCTTTGGACGGTTTTGCACTTGAGTAAAAAATTATAGCACTTATGTAAGAAAGTAAACTGTTGCAGTTACCATCTCATTGCTGGGGAGAACATCCAATCATAAGCAGTATGTGAAAGTAAAAGGTTTATTTCAGGCTTACATCTCCAGAGAAATTTCATCATGGCAGGGAAGAGCATGGCAGAGCCAAGATCGGGTATCATAGCTTGTCCCATCAGCTGAGAAGTATCACAGTGAGTGAGCTTTGAACACCCAGTGGGCTGGACTAATAAACCACAAGGTCTGACCCCAGTGACACACCTCCTCCAGCAAGGCTCCACCTCCCAAAGACTCCACCAGCTGGGAATCAAACCATCACAGAAACCACACCATTAACTCAGGAGAGAGCAATGAAGACTAAACTTAGATGGTAAGTAACTCTTCTCCTGACCAATCATCTGATTAAATTCTGGTCTGTGAGATTAGATAGCAACATGGCATGGCATAGTTAGTCCTCAGTTACTATTATTCGTAATATATGGCTTTGCCAAGTGATAATTTTTTTTTTGGTTTTGTCATTTTTCGGTTTTTCAAGGTAGGGTCTCACTCTAGCCCAGGCTGACCTGGAATTCACTATGTAATCTCAGGGTGGCCTCGAACTCATGGCAATTCTCCTACCTCTGCCTCCCAAGTGCTGGGATTAAAGGCGTGCGCCACCACACCCAGCTGCAGAGGTATAATTTGTAGAGTTATAATTGCATATAAGTACCTGGCTGTTGCAGGAAACTTTTTCCCTGGGCAGATGTGAACATATGTCTAGTCACCCTCATTAGGGCACAGACAACATGCTAAAAGCATGATTGCACCAAAACCAGTAATGGTGAACCAATGAGTTTATTGGGATTACTCACAGAGCAGGGTGAGGGGGTTGCTCACAGGAGCATGGGTGACTCAAAGGTAGCTGCATTACTGGAAAACCCACCCCAACATAGGTGGCAAGTCACAGAAGCTGCATCTCTGGAGCTCACTGCGTGACTTGCAGACAGCTCAGCAGGTCCAAGAGTCTCTTCCCCAGCAGTTGTTTACCCTTCTATAACCTTAGGGAGGGGTCTTGCACCCTTTGTCCCAGATTTGTTGACCACCTGAGTCTCCTGAGCCTCCCTCTTCTCCCAAAGACTGAATGTTTCAATTGCCACACAACACTGATCAAAATATGCCCCTGAACAGTTGTTTACCACTGTCACCTTGGGGAGTGTCCATGTGGTCTTTTAAGTTTCTACTTCCCCTCATTTAATCTCAGTTTCCTGAGCCTCCCTCCTCCCTTCAGGAGGGAATGTCTCAATTTGGAGGAATTTGCTATTCAACAATGATTTAAAAGCCAATCTTGCCAGGTGTGGTGGCACACGCCTTTAATCCCAGCACTTGGGAGGCAGAGGTAGGAGGATCACCATGAGTTCGAGGCCACCCTGAGAATACAGAGTAAATTCCAGGTAAGCCTGGGCTAGAGAGAGACCCTACCTCGAAAAAACAAAAATAAATAAATAAATATAAAATCCAATCTCATTCATAGCAATTCCATACTTATAAAAGAGGTACTGCATATTGCTATATAAGATTTTGTCCACTAAAGTGATTGCATGCTAGTCAAGAGACTTCAACATAAGGTGAGGACATATAACAATTTTGGATCTATGTAGACTTAAAACATACCCACCATGGCTCAGGGAATTTTGCAGAAGAGGGGTAGAAAGGTTGTAAGAGCCACAGGTTGAGACATCATGCCCAGAGGCATTGCCTCTCCCCCCAAATTTATGCTGCTCCCATAATGCGTAACTCAAAACCCCATGGGGAAAACCTGCAACCCCACTAAGGACGGTCACCAGCAGAATGGGGGTAGGGACTAGGGAAAAGAGAGTACCAACATATCATGTATCCATACAAAACATGTTGTTAATAATAATAAATTTTTAAAAAGAAAAAGAGTCAAAATGCCAGCACCCTCTCAGTTTTCAGGTAATGCAGAGGTAGCAGAAGGCAGATGGCCAGAGAGAGGGGTGGGTTCTGTGATGCACTGCTGGTTCACATTTTGATTAAAATCATAGAAAATCCAAATGTATCAGTTCTATAGATTTCATATTACTTCTCAAATGTAGTTAGTTTTTAATTAATAAAAATCATATAAGGACTGGAGAGATGGCTTAGCGGTTAAGGTGCCTGCCTGCGAAGCCTAAAAACACTTGTTCAAATCTCCAGATCCCACATTTAGCCAGACACAAAAGTGATGCAAGCGCACAATGTCGCACATGCGCATGAGGGGACACATACATCTGGAGTTCATTCATAGGGCCTGAAAAGGCCCTGGCATGCCCATTCTCCTCTCTCTGCCTCTTCCTCTCGCTCTGTCTCTCTCCCTGTCTCTCTCAAATAAAAAAAAAAATAATCTAAGCATTTCTTTGAGGAAATTTTTTCACTAAAAGTTTATAAAATCATTGATGTTGTGTGACCATCTCACCCAGTGGTAAAGAAACTTGCCCAACTCACATTGCTGTCTGGGATCTGGATACAGGATGTGGGCTTCTAACTAGTTCTTTTGTTCAACTCCAGCATTTGGAAAGCTACATGTACACATAGGCATAAAGTAGCTCAAGAGGGAGGAAGTAAGGGATTCAGCTGTACATGTTGCATGAGATAGGTTTGACCTCTGTCCTCTTCATTTTCTACTAGCATGGGAATCATCAAAGAGTATTTTTAAGGAGATTTAAAATAATCCTATGTCCTAAATTATACTTATTTGGAATATTTTCTTTTTGATGGGAAACTGAGCATTTATTGAAGAAGTTACAAGGCAATCATTTTTTAAAAATAATTTGGTGGAAGGAGATTTGGTTTCCAAAACTGAAAGCATACCTGAGTTTTTTGTGTTTTTGAACCCTCTTGAATGAGTTTAATGCACTCCAAAAATCACAAATCGTATATTAACTTGACTTCCTGTTTGACATGAGAGAAAACTTTGATAAGTTGGGGCTACAGGAAAGGTTTGGTGGAAAGAGGAGCAGGAAGTTAGTAGCAGTCAAGCATCGCTTTCTCATTTAAAAAAAAAAAAAAACTGAAATAAAATTCCTGAACTGAAATGTGTTTGATTCATGATCAAGTTTTGGGATGAACCACTAATCAGTGCAGCGGGGAATTAAAACAAAGCTGTGTTGTTTTAGCTGAAATCCATTATATTCATCAGTCTACAGATCCACACCATTGCCAAGCCCACAAAATTTGCTGAGACTAGACTTAGAAAGATGAAAGCTATCTTTTTAACCATTCTCAACCCTTTCATTCACACTATCCCATTAGCTGTGAAGTAGCAAATGAGGGAGAAAGGCTGGGATCAGGCCATTTCTCCAAAAGGTTTGTCTCATCTTACTTAAATGCACTTTAAATGCAATTTCTCTTACTATACTCCAATGAAGCTGAGGGTGCCACTGAAGTGGCTGATGATGCTATGAAGGCATTTCTGCCCTGAGTAGACAGGAAACACCAGGCAGTCAAGCAGGGCCAGAGGGAAGGCTTTAAGAGTGGTTACTTGCAGAGGAATGGCAAGAGGGTCTTGATCAGGACCAGCATGTAGAAGTCAGGGGACCAGGAACCAGATGCTGTACAGGAAGCAAGGACTCTACAGGAGGAACACCTGTGCAATGTGGTCCCCACAGGTCTGGGTCTGAACCCAGCTCCACCCTGCTGCCCCTCGTGACTCTGTCAGATGATTTTTGCATCCAAGAACCAATTTCTTCATTTGCGGCCCAGCACTGCCTGAGGAATACGCACACTACAGCTCCTAAGGTGCACCAATCAGAGAGAGCCTCAGCACCGAAAGCCACTTGTCCATCCTGCCCTGGCTTCAGAGAGTCCCTTCTGCACACTACCTGCATGGGCAAGGATTGAGTTTCCTGGGGTGGGATGCTCTAGTCAGGTAGGGCCAGTTGGCATGTCCTTGTACAGAGAACCATGACAGGAGAGCCATGAAAGGTGCCAACCTTTGCTACTCACAAGGGGACAGCAGTCCTGGGGGACCCTGAAACACCTGACAGGCAGGTAGACACCCTGTCCAGGCCACCGTCAAGATGTGACGGCAGCTTCTTGTCTGAATGACAAGACATTGCTGGAGGAAGTTGATTTGGGGGGACGGGCTTATGGGTGTTATAGCCAATTCCCCCTTGCCTGTGTCTGGCACACTCTCCTACTGTTGCTGTCCACCTGATGTTGACAAAGAGGTGACGTCAAGACTCTGTTCATGCCTTCCTTTCCCCTGCCATCATGGCATTTCCCCTCGAGTCTCTAAGCCAGAATAAACCCTTTCTTCCCGCAAGCTGTTTGGGTTGGATGTTTTGTGCCTACAATGACAAGGTAACTGCAACAGGCAATGAAAGACCATCAGTGACTTCAGAAAGTCTCTGAAACAGTCAGGGATGGTTTCAGAAGTCACACAAGGAAATAAGCACACAAGAGGCTTCCCCTCTCCCCCTTAAAATGAACAAGACAGCATTGCAGACAAGTGGAGCTGGACTCAGCCCACTCACACCATGTTTTCTGGCCCCAAGACCATCAAATGTCTTAGAAATGCTACCGGTCAGCCCTGTCTTCCAGAGGAAAAGCAGGACAGCATCATTTCCCCAAATATGTGGAGCCACAAGAAGCCATGTACTGGTACTGAGGAGACCGCTGGTAAACATTGAAAAAGCTATGCCAGTGCGGGTTTTAGGGAAACCCGATACTTTTATCATGTACCTCAAAATAACCAGAAAAGTCCAAAGATGGTTAAACTGAGGGTTCTGTTATTGCTATTTGTTTGTTTAGTACTGGGGATTAAACCAAGGGTCCCTGCATGTTACACAAGTGTTCTGCCACTGATTTATACCCTCAGCCCCCAAAGTTTTTTTCTTTTGTTTTTTCAAGGTTGGTTCTCACTGTAGCCCAGGCTGATCTGGAATTCACTATGTAGCCTCAGGCTGGCTTTGAACTCACAGCTATCCTCCTACCTCTGCCTCCCAAGTACTGGGATTAAAGGCGTGTGCTACTATGCCCAGCCCCTAAAGTTTTTAACACAGAAAAGATACATGTTTGAAGAGACAGAAATACTAATAACTCTGATTTGATCATTAATTATATATCATAGGTAGGTATTGAATCTATATCCTATAAATGTGCACAAATACTATGCATTAACTAAAACCTAAAAATGAGGGCTGAAGAAATGGCTCAGCAGTTAAGGCCTGCAAAGCCTAGTGACCTGGGTTCAATTCCCCAGTACCCACATAAAGCCGGATGTTCAGAGTGGCACATGCATCTAGAGTTCATTTTCAGTGGCTAGAGGTCGTGTTTCACCCATTAGCTCTCTCTCTCCCTCTGTCTCCCTCTCATACACACACACTCTCTCCTTCTCCCTCTGTCTCCCTCTCATACACACACTCTCTCTCTCCTCTGTCTCCCTCTCATACACACACACACTCTCTCTCTCTCTCCTTGCAAAGGATAGATAAACTAAAAAAACTAAAAACAACAAAACTCTATGTTTGTGAAAGGTGTGCAGGATGCCTATGTGAGATGAGAGACAAGAGGGAGCACGTCTGCATGTGAAGGGAGCCACCGTCTACTTGCAGGGCAAACCAGGGGGCAGTTGACTGGCACGTGACGAATATGTAATCTGGCATAAATAAGTTGCAGAACTGATTTTCTGAATCCATATCCAAAGGTTCTAGTGATTGAGAACAACAAATAAAATATCTTTTAACATCGTCCTTGTTTCAAGACCATTTGGATTACAGTAAAAAGAAATCTTTTCTGCATGTGTCTATGGTGTATGAACATCATGCACTTGTCTGCAGCAGGGTGCGCTCACCTGTGATAGCTGGGGCAGGAAGTCCAGGTGTCCCACGCCATTACTCTTCCATCTTTCCTGATTTGAACCAGAGTCTCTTACTGATTCCAGAGTTTTTTTTGTTTGTTTGTTTTGTTTTGTTTTGTTTTGTTTTGGAGCTCTGGTGATTCTTGGGTTTCTGCTCCCCTACAGAATTGGGTTACAGATGCATGGGGCCATACCCAACTGTTTATGGGGGTCATAGGGATTGAGCCCAAAAGTCTCTGAGGCCTCTTCAGGCCATCGTGCTTGCAGAGGAAGTACTCCAACACTCAGCCATCTCTCCACCACTAAAAACAAATTTCCTTTGAGTACAGTCCAACTTCTGGAAGAAAGATGCTATTCTTGACCTATTTTCAACATTTATGCCACGCTAGGACAGGCTCGTTTCTAAATTATGGAACTTATTTCTTTCTTTTGTACAGTTAATTGAAATTAAGAAATGCTGTAGGGGAGGCAATTCCTCTCATAACAAGGACATGAAGGTGTTCTTTTATTTTTATTGCCATTGTCACTAAGATCAAATCAGTGTTTCCTGGAGGGATTCATTCACAAGGACATGCCAGTGTCCCCACTGTGCTAGCCAGGATCATGGCAAGAAAGGTTAAAAGGCACACTCCACTTTGGTGATGTAAGGAGTGAGGGAAGGGATGACAGGCATCCGAGAGGGATAGTGGTGAAGCATGTAGCTACAAACATTGGATACCCTTAGAGGAGCATTTAACGAAATGGAGACAAGGAGTTATCCAGAACACGGTGACTACAGGAAGTGAGCAGGGAGCAGGGCAAAAGGAGGTGATATGCAATCAAGATGCCACAGACCATGACATCTCTGGAAGTGAGGCTCATTGGTACTGTCATAAACACTAGGGTGGGCTTAAAAGGAAACTTCTGACTCTGAATGGTGGCCAGGCAGACAGAGGTTTTAGGACCTTCAAGTAGCAAGAGAGACAAGGAGGGAACTGAGGTTAAAGCTCTCCATGTCCTTTTTCCAGGGTAGAGCTGCTGGAGAGGGTGTTTAAATCCAACCCCTTTAATCTGTTTCAAATAGCTGTTTACATGATGGTATGTATTTCAAACATCCTGCAAGTCATCCTGACTGGCCAACAGAACTTCTGTGATCATGGAGAGATGGAATGGTGCAGGTCCAGAGCCAAATTACATAGGGCTATCTTTAGGCCCCTTAATAACCTTTTACTGCCCACCTCTGTGACCTCACCTCCTTGTGACCATCAGCTGATAAGGATTCCTTTTGGTAATGTACTGACAGACCATCAGCTTCCGCCAACCCAAAGGCTAAGGATGTCATCAGATGACATCTGAAACCTAGCCAAGCTGTCCATGCTTGCCTGGAACCTGCCTACCTGATGTTCCCACCAACGTGTTTGCAAAGCGTGTGGGTTTATAACTCTCTGGTTCTGGAACTATAAAAACTTCATGAAATTGTCAACACATTGGAACATTTGCGGTAACCGAAATCCGTGTCCCCTGGCCATGGTCATTCATATTTGGCTCCAGAATAAACTATCTCCTATTCCCTTGGGGATGACAGCTGTGTGTTTTGTATCGACAGTGGGAAGGCAACACGAGTGTCCTTCAAAGCAAGGCTTTCTTGGCTCCACTCCTAGAGAGACGAGTACCCTACAGACTGAAGGGACAGAGGGACCAACAGGACCTTGTGTGTGTCATGGTGCTCATTCGGTGAAAGATCAAAAACTAAAATTACCACTTGTGGGCTAGGGATTAGCTCCGTGGTAGAGCACTAGCTCAGACTTCACAAGGCATGGGTTCCTGTCCCAGCTCTGTAAGAAGAAATGTACGAGTAGGATGCTGATTCTTTATAAAATATTTATCTATTTCTTGATTTAGAAGCAAAGAGAGACAGAGAGTGAATGGGCATGCAGGGCTTCTTGCCACTGCAAACGAACTCCAGACACAAGTGGCACTTTGTGCATCTGGCTTTACATGGGTACTAGGGAATTGAATCCAGGCCCTCAGGCTTTGCAAGCAAGTACGTTTAATGGCTGAGCTATCTCTCCAGCCCGGATACTGACTCTTTAAGAGCAGAGGCACTGTGCATCTTGTTCCTACCAAGAACTCAGGACCTGGGACCATTTGTTGACTGATTGTCCTATGATAGATGAGTAAGAATTTGCTTGGCTAATAAAAACACTTTCATCTGGTGCTTTCTGAGCTCTTTAAAACACATCAAAGAAGTAAGAACTGGAATGCATACAACACTGGGTAGGAGCCTGTGATAAATGGTCATGATTATTACCGCTAGCTATAGGAGGTAAATGGGCTCATTTACATTATAGTAAAAAATCACATTTGATCAGACCAGCAAAGAAAAATAACATAAAGTGTACATTTTTATATCTTACCCCTGCCCATCTGTTGGGAAGGGAAATAAAATATGATGTTGTTGGGCTGGAGAGATGGCTTAGAGGTTAAGGCGCCTGCCTCCTAAGCCTAAGAACGCTGGTTCCAATCTCCAGCGGTTCCATTCTCCAGGTCCCACGTTTAGCCAGATGCAAAGTGACACAAGGGCGCAATGCCACACTTGCCCACAAGGGGGCGCACACATCTGGATTTCGTTCTCAACAGCTGAGAGACTGCTGGCGCACCCATCTCTATCTGTCTCCCTCTCCCTCTCTGTCTGTCTGTCTCTGTCTCTGTCTCTCTCCAAAAACAAATGATGTTATTATTTTGCTGGCTTAAATAAACACTCAAAACTCAACATGTGCCAAACCTTTACTAAAAGTGAGTCCTTTTAGTAAAGGGGGAGGAATACATTTCCACAAGGAATGACTTGTTACAAGACGTTTAGACTGTATATCCTCGATCCCTCATACATCTCCATTAAGTTAATTTTCTTCCAATTCAAGACTATATGTGACACACTGAAAATTCTTTCACCCAGTCATTGCAATGACAGCCTTCAATCTTTCTTCCTTGGTCAAGTTTTCTCATACTGACAGAATGTGTAACAGGGAGTTATTGACACCATGTGACATTGTGGTCACCTGGCGTTGGGTACATTCACACACAATGAGGATTGATTCTCGGTAATTATTTTCAACAATCTCTACAGCAGCAAAATTGGTGACATTTGTAGGAAAAGGAAACTGGTAAATTATTTCACTCATACACAGCAAACTTTTGACCTTCTGCTAACTTCTTTCTTTTTTCTTTCCAAAATAACAGCAGTTTTGTCCACTTTGGTAGAAAGTGATTGGAAAGGCCTTGGTTTTTTTTTTTTTTTTTTTTTAACGGAAAAACTACTTTTCAAGAACTATAATTTTGTGTGTCTCTGGGGGAACTTGAAGTCAGAAGCCAAAAGCAAAGGAAATCTCCAAGTTCAGGGGGGAAATCTGGCAGTGGGCCCGCCTCAGAATGCTAAGAGAATGCCTTCCCAGTTCTGTGCTAAGGGGTTTAAATAGGAATTCTGGAGCCTCCTGGGCAGGAATCCCTGAGAGGATTGGCATTTCTTCTCCCATCAATCCTCGTGGGAAAACAAAGACGTGAGGCGAGCTCCACAGTTGCTCGGGGAACGATTCTATCACGTTCCCAAAGGGGAACAAAAGTCAAAGCAAACCACAAAAGGAGAAGAGAAGTTCTGCTGGAGAGTTTCATTACACGTAGCCATTTGAGGATACCAATGGTTCGATGAAGTCGGAGAGAATGGGGAAAGGCATTATGAAAAATAAACGGACTCCACGTTTTGTTTATCATTATGGTTTGAATGAAAAATATCCCCCACAGGTTCATGTTTAAGCAAGTGGTTCCCAGCTGGAAGCTCTGTTTGGGAGAGTTATGCACACTTTAGAAGGTGGAATCTTGCTGGAGGAAGTGGGTCACTGATAACCTGCCTTGAGGTTTTATTGCCCAGGCCCACATCCTGATCGCCCTCACTTCCTGACTCTGAAGGAGGGTGACCCGCCAGCCTTCTGCTCCTGCTGCCCTGATGCCCACCGTGATGGAACGTATGTTTCAAAACTGTAAACCAGAATAAACCTTCTCAGCCCAAGTTGCTTCCTGTCAGGTATTTGGTTACAGCAACATGTAAAGTAGCGTATGTAGTCTAGCATTTAAATATATTTTTATTCATTTATTTCAGAGTGGGGGTGGAGAAGTGAATATGAGTGTACCAGGACCTCTTGCCACTGCAAATGAACTCCAGATATATGGGCCACACTTTGTGCAGCTGGCTTTATGTGGGCACTGGGGAATAGAACCCAGGCAGGCAGGGTTTGCAAGCTAGTGCCTTTAACCACTAAGCCATCTCGCCAGCTCAGTTTGTTTGGCTTGTTTAGTCAGTTAGTTGGTGTCTTTGAGATAGGGTTTCACTCTGTCCACCAGCCTGGCTTTACATTTACCATCCACTTGCCTCAGCCTCCTGAATGCTGGGATTATAGATGTGTGCCACCATGCACAACTGTCCAGTTTATTTTTATCTCCTTAGAAAACTTAACTTAAAGGAGTGAAAGTAGGAAAGATGATGATGTTTTATCTTTTTAATCAGTATAAACCAAATATTTCATTTCAAGAAATGTCTTGAGGCAGGCATGATGGCACACACCTTTAATCCCAGCACTCGGGAGGCAGAGGTAGGAGGATCGCCGTGAGTTAGAGGCTACCCTGAGACTACATAGTTAATTCCAGGTCAGCCTGGATCAGAGTGAGACCCTACCTCGCAAAACCAAAAAAAAAAAAAAAAAAAAAAATGTCTTGGACAAAAAAAACAAAACCATGTTTTCCTTGGTCACAGATAGGTAGAACTTTCCTTGATCCACATCTGAAATTCTCTGGAAAAAAATAATGAGCGTATTTATTGTTTGACATGAACATTGCTCTTATCGTGGGATTTTAGTAAATCAACTGGGAAGCTGAGAAAGATGAAATTAGGTATGGATAGTATGAAAATTATGAACACAGCATCAGCTGCTTTTCATTCAATTTCATTCATAGAGTGAAATATTTCTGACTAAACTAGATATTCTTCAACAGCTCTCTTAGTTAGTTATCTACTATGGGTTAGTTATCTACTATGGGTTAGTTATCTACTATGGGTTAGTTATCTACTATGGGTTAGTTATCTACTATGGGTTAGTTATCTACTATGGGTTAGTTATCTATTATGGGTTAGTTATCTACTATAGGTTAGTTATCTACCATGGGTTGAACATCCTAAATCTTATACTTTTTAAGTACCATCCTAACACAAGTGGAAATTTCTACACCCGACCTCAGATGATGAGTTACAATCAGAACATGGGGATACGCCTTCAACTGCTAGCCAAGCTCCTGCAAACTCCCCTACTCTTGGGATAGTTCCTCCTAAGAAGAATATCACTACTGATAACAAGAAAAAAAGCACACAAAGGGAGCAGGCATGGTGGCGCACACCTTTAATCCCAGCACTCGGGAGGGGGATGCAGAGGTAAGAGGATCACTGTGAGTTCAAAGCCACCCTGAGACTACAGAATGAATTCCAGGTTAACCTGAACTAGAGTGAAACCCTACCTTGGGGAAAAAACAACAACAGCTCTCACCTCAAAGATAAGAGATAATTTATTCTGGAGCCAAATATGAGTGACCATGGCCCAGGAACACAGATTCAGGTTACCCCTAATTCCAAGTTCCAATGTGTTAACAATTTTAGTAAGTTTGTACAGTTATAAAACAAAGAAGGTCATACAACAAGGCATTTTTCAAATATATTGGTGGAGACAGGTAAGGCAGGCATAACAAAGTGGAGAAATCTCAGGCCTCAGATGCTATCTGATGGCATTTTTAACTCTCAAGTTGGTGGAAACTAGGGCCTCTTCATTCCATAAAGAAATTTACTGTCGGGGTTGAAGACATGGCTTAGTGGTTAAGGTGTTAGCCTGCAAAGCCAAAGGACCCAAGTTAGATTCTCTAGGACCCATGTAAGCCTGATGCACAATGGGGTGCATGCATCTGGAGTTCGTATGCAGAGGCCCTGGCATGCCCATTCTCTTTCTCTCTTTCTCTCTCTCTCTCCCTCCTTCTTTGTCTCAAGTAAATAAATAAAATATATTTTTTAAAAAAAGAAATTTACAATAGTTAAAATCAATAGTTACAATAGTTAAAAACAATAGTTAAAATCATGAAATTTCAACTTGATTACATCTTTAATACTATAGATATCATATTATTTTGCATCCTCTTAAAATAAATATTATAAACATTTCACCATGACAATAAAGTTTACTCAAAAACAAAAACACCAGATACACTAAAATAATGTGTAAAATGACCTTCAGGATGTGTGTTTAAGTTGTATATGCTGTGTAAATGAATTTCACATTTAAGAATTAGGTCCCAAGATATCTCATTATATATATGTAAACATTCCAAAAACTGAAGACACTGTAGCATGCCTTTGCTTCTAAAAACAATCTGATTTAACTCCTAAGTGTTACTTCTCTACCACAAATGAAGGAGATGCCCTAGTGCCTGAATAAAATTGGGAATTTTCTTAAAAAATGTTTGTTCACACTTTCACCTAAAGAGTATTCTACAAACTTCTAGCCCAGAAAGAAAAGAAGTGAACTATTTGTGATGGCTGATCTCTGATTGTCAATGTGACAGAATTTAGAACCACTTTGGTCTGATTATTCTTCACCAGGCCCCCATTCTTCCCTTTTGGAAAGGGAATGTTCATTCTGTGCCATTATGTGTTAGAAGTATGTTGCCTGTGTTTTGATTTACAGGGCTCAAGTTGAGAGACTGCTTTGAGTCTCAGATGAGACTTTGGACTTTTACCCAGTGTTGGGACTGATAAAGGTTATGGGGACCTCTCTCTCTCTTTCTCTCTCAAATAAATATTTTTAAAAATTACTAGAAGCATGAGAAGACAGGTCATGATAAGAAAATTGTCAATCAATAGATATAAACCCACTGATGATAGAAGTAATAAAATTAAGGCTGGAGAGTTGGCTCAGTGGTTAAAGGCACTTGCTTGCCCAATGCACAAGGTGACACATGGATCTGGAATTCATTTGCAGTGGCTGGATGCCCTGGTGTGCCCATTCTGTTTCTCTCTATCAGCCTCATCCTATCACTCTCTTTCAAATAAATCAATAATTTTTAAAAAATGCAACAAGGGCTGGAGAAATGGCTTAGCAGTTAAGGCACTTGCCTCTGAAGCCAAAGGACCCAGATTCGATTCCCCAGGACCCGTGTAAGCCAAATGCACAAGGGGCACATGCATCTGGAGTTCATCTGCACTGGCTGGAGGCTCTGGTGCATCCATTCTCTCTCTCCCCCTATTTCTCTCCCTCTCTCTCAAATAAATAAAAATGAAATAAATTTTTTAAACATGCAAAAATCTGTGCAAGTTTATATTCACTGTGAACTTCAAAGGACCTAGAATCACCTCCATGAAATTATGCACACAAGGTTGGCCTCTGTGCATATATGCGGGGATTATCTTGGTTAGGTTAATTAAGGTGGGATACCCCCCTTCCCTTAACTTGAAGTGGCATCATTCCATGGGCCAGAGTCCTGGGCTATGTCAGAAAAGGAGAGAGCTGGCTGAGAGGCTGCATTCATTGCACTCTGCTCCTCACTGCGTTGAATGAGACCAGCTGCCTCAAGCTCCTGCCAACATGGACTCTACACCCTGAAACTGTAAACTAAAAAAATCCTTTCCATCTTTAAACTAATTTTTGTCAAATATTTGTCCCAGCAACAAGAAATCGGCTAATAAAAAGTCAAAGGAAAAGTTCTTAAGAAAGCCTCACTGATGTAGAGACTAACTCTGTGGAGGGCAGACCATCAGGGCCCAAGGACAAGGTAGAGGAAATACATCAGGTAGCCAACACCACTGTTGCAACAGTGGCATGAAAGTTAAGAGAGCAACCAACAGCTCTATGGTTGAATTTGAGACCTGTTCCACAGGATGGAAATTATACCTGGTATTCTAAAGTTGGCCAACATCCTGTGGCTAGACGTAGAAGCCCTTGGAGCAAACCAACTACTGTGGCTATGCTGAACATATAACATGTCAAACTGCCTTCGAAATATCTATGTTTGTTCCCATACATTGGTACTGCTCCCAGCCCCACAGAAGTCCCTTCTTACAAAGGGCAGAGGTTAATGCAGAAATGTATAGCTGGCAAACTTAGCAAGAATAGGTGACTAGTGTGGGCTTATCCCTAAACATAACATCTAAAAAATGCCTCCTTCAAGGCTCAGGGAACCTTGCAGAAGAGGGGACAGAAAGAATGTAAGAATAGGAGTTTGGGAAGGGGGGCTGCAGAATGCTATCTTCTTGGCAGTAAATGACTATTACTGTCATGAACTCGGAGCAGACATAGTCTCTTGCGCAAGAGGGTGCCTGTTGGGGCTGGACGGATGGCTTGGTGGTTAAGGCGCCTGACTGCCAAGCCTAAGAATGACAGTTCTAATCTCCAGGTCCCACATTTAGCCAGATGCAAAAAGTGATGCAAGGGTGCAATGCTGCACATGCCCACAAGGGGGCGCATGCTTCTGGAGTTTGTTCACAGTGTCTGAGAGGCCGCTGGCATGCCCATTCTCTCTCTCTCTCTCTCTCTCTCTCTCTCTATCTCTATCTCTACCTCTCTCTCTCTCTTTCTCTCTCTCTCTCAAATAAAAAATAAAAAATGAGGGAAGCCTGTCAATATCTCACTATGGGTAGGGAAGGGGCTCATGAGACCCCACACCTCCCAGAGTATCTGGTGGAAGCTGATGATTGCTGGGAGAGGGAAAGTCATGTCCTTCAGTGGTGTAGCCAGGTGACCACTTTTCAGCAAATAACCTCCCATCTGTGATCATGCAAGTGACCCTAATTTAGCTCAGTGAGTTAAGAAAGGGGGGCGTGAAAGTAGGGTGAGGATTAAATGGGAAGAAGGTTTCAGCAGGAGGGGTAGGAGAGAAGGTAAGTGGGGTGGGAAAATGGGATCAAAATGTATTATATGCATGAATAAAAATGTCAAAAATTTAAAAAGAATTGAAAACAAGCAATAAAATCAGTAGGCAAGGACATTTAAAGTCACTGTGGCTGCAGTCTATATGCCTAAGAAGGCATTAGAGAGTAGCAGCATGTTGAAAAGACGCTGTAAATAAGTTTGGGAGCTGTGCTAAGGAGATGATCTTTGGTCTCAGAATTCTATGCATCAGTACAACCTTCTAATGCGCTCTCCATGGAATCATGCTCTTCCCACAACCTCACTGTGTTTCCAAGCCCACATCTAGTCACTGGCAGTACCGAGGCAGAGTCTGGGTGCCCTTTTCCAGGTCTGATGTTCTCCCCACTATATAGTCTGCTTTGGAAGCTTCAGAACACCGTTCAGTAAAACCAAATCTTCGTCAGTTATCATCAGCCAAGACTTTATACTTGTTAATATATACCAGGGGCAGCTGTAAAGCATGTGGACACTCTCCCAGCAATGATATTTATAGAAGAAGTGTTAATTTCACTTAAAAGCTGAGGGGTGATAAGGGAAAGGAAAGAACAAGCCAGTAGGATGAAGGAGGTAAGGATGCACTCTCCAATGCACAGAGTGGGCAAGCTATTGCCAAGACAACATACATATATGTATAAGGCTACTTCCTGTTTCTCCCAAACATTTAAGATAAATCTATGCTACATGATAATCTGAACCAAAGTAAATAGAAGCCAGCAAAGCGGGTCCTCTGTGGTACCAGATCACCATGTATATTGAACCATACAGCCCTGCAGGGCCTCAATCTTGAGTCTCCCCGCCATCACTTCCTTCTCTCCCTCACAGTAAATACACATACTCACAGACATGTCCATGCTGAGGAGTGGAGTCAAGGGAGTTGATAAGAAATAGAGGCAGGAAAATGAATGACTTACTCTTACACCTGCTTTCATTTCTCCCAGAAATTGTGAGTGCATTGTGGCAGTTGGTAATTAAGCCCATGGCTGATGGCAATTTGGGAGGTGGAGCCTTGCTGGAGGAAATGTGTTGCTGGGCTCTGGGGGTGTTGTAGCCCAGCTCTCCCTTTGTCAGAGCTCAGCTCACTCACCTTCTGTGGCAAGATGTGATGCCCAGAGCTCTGCTCTGCTCTGCTTACCCTGCTGCAATGAAACTTCCTCTCAGACTTCAAGTTGAAATAAACCCTTTCTTTTTTTTTCTTTCTTTCTTTTTTTTTTTTTTTTTTGTGGCTTTTCAAGGTAGGGTCTCACTCTAGCTCAGGCTGATCTGGAATTCACTCTGTAATCTCAGAGTGGCCTTGAACTCACTGCAATCCTCCTACCTCTGCCTCCTGAGTGCTGGGAATAAAGGCGTGCACCATCATGCCCAGCTTGAAATAAACTCTTTCTTCCCTCAGCAGCCTTTTTAAATATTTATTTATTTATTTATTTATTTATTTATTTATTTATTTAACAGAGAGAGAGAGAGAGAGAGAGAGAGAGAATGGGCGTGCCAGGGCCTCCAGCCATTGCAAACAAACTCCAGACACCTGGACCCCCTTGTGCATCTGGCTAATGTAGGTCCTAGGGAACCGAACTTGGGTCCTTTGGCCTCACAGGCAAATTCCTTAACTGATAATCCATCCCTCCAGCCCCTCTCAGCAGCTTTTGATTGGTTGTTTTGTCCCAGCAATGAGAAGGTAACTGCAACATGCATTAATCTATCTGATTCCCACCAATGTTTATAAAGCAGCCCCAGGAAGACCATCCCCAGGTGGCTGGTGTGAAACATGATAAACTGAGAAGATGTGGCAGCCCCAGCCCTGTGGGGAAAAGGCAGCCCCATCCTGATTCATGACTGTTCCACTGGACCCTGGACCAGTGACATCGTCTGAGCTCATCTTTGCAGTCTGTTAGAGTCCTGGGAGGGAAACGTTGTCATTGTCAGGGATAGTATTGGGGTTCGGTGCTAAATATTACCTATGAACTTGGATGATAAAAACATAAAGAAACTGTCAATGCAAAGATAAAGACAAGAGGTCAGGAATGAAGAAGAACAGAGGATATAAACCAGTGTGGCTACTTGTTTAGGGTGCATTAGCAGCAGCCATCAATACAGTAGGCATACTTCTAACTGAAATGACAACTACATTAACTGAGTTCCGTGAACCACTTTGATGGGCATGAATAATGTTTTCAGTTAACAACATAAGAGTCTCCATTAGTGGAAGCAACTCCAAGCTGGTGAGGCCTGGAGACTTTCACAGGTACAATAAAGCCATGAATAATTAACATGACATAGACTGCCCTTTCCTTCAACATTTCCTCTCAGAAAAGTCCATAAATCTCTTCAATAAAAGTGTCTTATTTTTGTAAAGCCCAGATCTGTGTTTAAGTCCTTGTGTTTCTTTCAGTGTATGTGACGTAGCGGGAATAAATTGATGGTCTGTTTTATAATGTCACAGACATGTGACCATCACTCAGTACTTCTTGGCAAGAGAACATTCCCCAAAGTAGATTTCCCAAGAGAGTAAACATAACCTTCCAGACATTTTATTCTCCCTTCTCTGATCCAGACTGGTAGTTAACCATTCATTCTCTCTTCAGAGGAGTCTTTTCTGGAGTAGACACAATGGGGTGACAGCAACCTCCACAGCCTACCAAGGACTTGCTGCCTAAGATCCCCTCTTTCATCACACACTCAAATGCCATCATGCATGCTTTATCCTATTTTCTCCACTTTGCAGACTTCACAATCTCGTTCATATGGTGCTGGTTTCACATGCTACAGAATACACAAGTTATGGGCCAAGATGGTTTTCTCCATGTGTGGTAGTTTGAATAGATGCACCCCCTCCAATAGATTCAGGAGTTTATTAAAACTTCTTAGGCCAGGTGTGGTGGTGCACGCCTTTCATCCCCAGCACTCAGGGGGCAGAGGTAGGAGGATTGCCATGAGTTTGAGGCCACCCTGAGATTACATAGTGAGTTCCATATATATATATATGCCTAAAACAGCAACTAAATAATAGAAGTGTTAGAGCCAATAATTCAATAAAAAATACACAGAGCCAGAAGTGGTGCATCCCAGAAAGAACAAGCATGACCCCAGAAAAACCATAAACTTGCTGGGTCTCCACCATTCAGATTCACGTCCTTTTCGTATAATCCTAGTACCTGGGACACAGAGGCGGTGGGGGGCAGATGAATCCAGGCTAGTTAGCTTGGGCTATATAAAATGATGAGAGGTTCAATTCCCCAGTTCTCACATAAAAGCCAGCTGCAGGCTGCAGAGTTTTTGTAAATAATAAAAAAGAAGCTTATCAATGGCAGGTTTTCTAATATCATTAATGCGCCTGCCTGCTTCTTATCTGGAAGGCAAGTGCTAGGTGCAAAAGCCTAATAACACCCATTCGATTCTCTAGGACACTACTAGAAACATTGTCTACCTGGTTTCAATTTATACTGCAAAGCCACGTGTACAAAACAGCATGGTTCTGGCACAGAAACAGACCTCAAGATCAATGGAAAAGAGTAGAAAATCCAAGTGTAAGTTCATATAAGTATAGCCACATGATTTTTGACAAAAATCAACTCCTAATGGATCATGGAGCTCAATGTAAGACCTGAAACCCTGAAATGAATATAGGAAAAATGAGAACACTTCAATGTAGGACCTGAAACCCTGAAATGAATATAGGAAAAATGAGAACACTTCAGTGTAGGACCTGAAACCCTGAAATTACTATAAGAAAAATCAGACAGAACACTTCAATGCAGGACCTGAAACCCTGAAATGAATATTGGAAAAATCAGAACACTTCAGTGTAGGACCTGAAACCCTGAAATGACTATAAGAAAAATCAGACAGAACACTTCAATGCACAGGTGTAAGAAAGCTCCCTTAAAAAAGAAAGAAAAGAAAGCAGCTCCCTTATTATCCAAGAACTAAGACACCCAGCCAATCCATCTCATGAAACTAAGAAGCTATTGTTCAACTAAGGAAGTGATCAATTGAGTCAAGAGTCAACATACAGAATAGGAGAAAATCTTCACAGCTATATAGCTGACAGAGGAATAATATCAAGAATGCACAAAGAACACATAAAACTAAGCAATAAAAATAATCAAACAATCAAAAGATGGGCCATGAAACTCAACCGAGAGTTTTAAAAGAAGAAATACAAATGACCAGTAATTATATTTTAAAATGATCCACATCTTTACCCATCATGGAAACATAAATTAACACTTTCTTGACATTCCAACCTGGTCATAATGACTGTCATCATCAACAACAACAACAAAAAAAAAAACATCAAAAGACATGGCTGGAAAGATGATTCAGTGGTTAAGGTGGTTGCTTACAAAGTCTAAGCACCCAGGTTCAATACCCAGCACAAAATCGCACATGTATCTGGAATTTGTTTTCAGTAGCTAGAGGCCCTGGTGTGACTATTCTCCCTCTCTCTCTCTTTGCTTACAAATATGTGTGTGTACATTTTTAAATCAGAGACAACAAATGCTTGTAAGGGTGTTGGGGAACAGGAACCTCTGACCTTTGTTGAGAATGTAAACTGGAGCAGCCACAATAGAAATTAGTGTGGTAGTTTCTCAAAAAGTCAAAACTAGAACTAACAGATGATCCAGGTATGCCACTCATGGGCATACACCTAAGGACTCTACACTTCACTATAGAGTCCCTTCATCATCCATGTTTACCACTGCTGTAGTCCCAATAGCTTTGGAAATGGAATCAGCTTAGATGCCTACCAACTGATGAACGGATAATGAAGATGCGGTACATATATACAATGGAGCTCTGTTCAGCTGTAAAGAAAAACTGAAATGCTCAGAAAAATAGATGGATCTAAAAAAATATACATTAAATGTCTTAACCCAGGCTCAGAAAGACAAACACTGCATGATCTCTCTCATACACCATTCCTAACTTTGACTTTTTAGATTTGTATTTAAGTTGGAAAGTCAGTAGTAGAGGTCAGAAAATTAGAAAGGAGTTGTAAGGGGGTAAGAGGGAGGAATGCTTAAGTGGAGGGAATATGAGATATGTAAGTAGAGGGACGGAGCACTGGGGGTAGAAAGGTCTTTGTGAGTCAGCGGAGAGGGGATGGAGAATAGGGGGGATTGAGACAATGCTTAAGCAAAACTAAAGACATTATGAATAAGCCATATGGAAACCTACTTCTTTGTTGGCTAATTTTAAAAGAGAGAATTTGGACAGAAACACCCTGCAACAATAGAGAATGCTGCTCTCAGATGTCCTTGGTTTTTACAGGGAAATCTCAGTGGCAGGGGTGGGATATCTTCCATTAAGTTTTTGGACAGGGAGGCCCATGAAGCTTCTAAAACATCCTAGGCTATGGCCAGTGTTCTTGGTCGCCCATGAAAACTGAATGGTAAGATCTCATTGCCTGAGACACCACGTGTATCTGTTGCAGGACACGGAGTCATCAAACTCGATCTAAAATGCAAAACTTCTCCCTGCTGGCTAGAGCTGTCATAGTGCTGGGAAGCAGAATGCAGGCTGCTGGGAGGGAAGTCATCAACAGAATTAACCAGCAGTGTTCTCTGGAAGCCCCACACTGGTCAGCCAGGCAAAACGTGTCTACTGCTGAAATAGTGGTATGACTGCTATGGTGCCAATCAACTGTTCTCTGACTAGGTTTGAAGCCTGCTCCACAGAAGGGATTTTTATGATGGGTGCTGAAAACACAGTCATAACCCTATGGCTTAGAAGGTCATAGGGCCTAGGGAGGAAGCTACTACTGTTGGTTGGCAAAACAGATATATTTTGCCCATCGAATTGCCCTCTATATATTTATGTTTATGCCATTGATTGGTGCTGATATCACTTTTCAGCAGAGAAGCTTATTTTTTTGCAGATGATGGTGACTGCTGGGGAGAATCAAAGCTTGTCAAAGTGCTGAGAAGAAGCAACAGTTGAGTGTTCAGCACTAAATGAGATACCTCTATCACACCTGCCAAGTCTTGGGGAATAGTAGTACAGAGGAGGTGGTGGAAAAGATGTATGAGCCAAAGGGTGTGGAGGAGTGCTTTGGAATGTGGTCTTTTGGACACAAAGCGGCTGTTGCATCATGGCTTTGCATCAGCTGTCATTACCTGCACGAGATGGGACCCATCGACATGTTCTCATGGTTGATGGAGGAAGGTAATAAAATTAAATGAAAATTAAGAAGCTACTAATTGTAAAGAAGAGGAAGGAAGATGCAGGACGGGGACCAAAAAAGGTACTGGGAGGGGATTATGATCAAAATACATTAGGTACATATAGGAAAATTGTCCATAAAAAGTTAATATTTTAAAAAATGTGTAAACCAGGCTGGAGGGATGGTTTAGCGTTTAAGGCATTTGCATGCAAAGCCAAAGGATCCAGGTTCAATTCCCCAGGATCTACACTAGCCAGGTGCACAAGGGGGTGTATGCGTCTGGAGTTCATTGTGGCTAGAGGCCCTGGCATACCCATCCCCCCCCCTTTCTCTGTGAAAGAAAGAAAGAAGAAAGAAGGAAGAAAGGAAGGAAGGAAGGAAGGAAGGAAGGAAGAAGAAAGTGTAAACCAATTGTAATTAAAACATCTTAGAGAAATTGAAGATATTCTGAAGTATTTTAATCCTGAATTAATTGATCCTGTCTCTGTCTGTCTCTCTCTGTCCCCAAACCCTCTGCTGGTCAAGAACTCATGATCCTTCTGCATCAGTATCCTCACCTCTCCCTTCATTTATTTCACTTATTTTTATTCCATGCTCCCTCCTCCCTTCCTTGGCCTCCCCTCCAGTCCATGTAAGCCCTCATTGCTCCTCCTTCCCTTTCATCTCACCCCCTATTCTTTCTGTCAGCATGGCCTCCATTCACCCCATCTACCCTCCCCTCATCTTCCTGCTCCTGCCTCCTCTCCTCCTTCTTTGTTGACCCATCTTCCTGCTTCCCTCCATGCTTTCTCTCATTAGAATCCTCTTTTGCCTCATAAAACTTCCCAATTTTCCAGGCTGGACACATTGCCCACTGGTTAAAGGCACTTGCTTATAAAGCCTGATGGTGCAGGTTTGACTCCCTAGTGCCCATGCACGGCCAGATTCATAAAGTGGCACCTGTTTCTGGAGTCCATTTGTAGCACCAAGAGGCTCGGGCATATTTATTCTCTCTCTCTCTCTTTTCTTTCTCTCTCTCTCTCTCTCTCTCTCCCCTTGCAAATACATAATGAAAATATTTTTAAACTTCCAAATTTCTCATTGATTGGATAAAAATCCAATTTAACATGAAATACTGAAAAATACTGAGAGGTAAAACCAACACACACAAAAAAATGAAATTAATACTGGCTAAAACCTCATAAAGCCTAAAATCTATTGCTTCATAATAGTGTGACATTACTTTTGGAACTGCAAAATTTGACCTACATAAATTTTTCCCTAAAATAAAGAATGACTACAGATAAAAATTCACAAAATCTTAAAATTTTATTTATTAAATGAATCAAGCCTATGAAAAAAATGTGAAAATATGATGAAAACTTACATAGAAGCTGTTTGTGTTGTATAGAATGTGGATCCAGCCAGGGGTGGTGGCACACGCCTTTTTAATCCCAGCATTCAGGAGGCAAAGGTAGGAGGATCGCCATGAGTTCGAGGCCACCTGAGATAAATTCCAGGACAGCCTGGGCTAGAGTGAGACCCTACCTTGAAAAACCGAAAAATGAAAAAAAACAACAACAACAAAAAGAATGTGGATCCATAGCTTAGCTTGACATAACAGAATCTATTTCACAAGCTACAGTCTTGATGAGTACATCCAGTCTTGGTTAGGCTGAAATGAATAATCAAAGAGATTTTCCAACGAATAATGGTACGGTAATGGGATATTGATGAGAACAAGAAGAGCCAGAGGAGATGTGCATGCCATAGTGCACTATGGGACTCTTCAAGGTTGGATAGGAGAAATTAAAGGCAAACAAGGAGAAATTACACCTTTTTTTTTTTTTTGATACAGGGTTCATGGGTCTTGCAGAGCAAAGAAAGGCGTCAGCACTACCTCTCTGGAGGTGCCATCGCTGGGCAGAAGCTATTGATAGGAATTAGGAATAAGGTAGCCCCCTATTTTGTAGGTTGCTAGCCAGGGTTACAGGCCCAGGATGAATAAGTACATTTGTGTGACCTGACAGAGCCAACCAGCACAGTTTCTAAGACTGAAAATAAGTCCAGAAAGCACAGTCCAAGAGCCAAAACCCAAAAAGCCTTGACTTCCAAAAGGTCAAAAGCCCTGAATATTGCTGCCTCACCTGGAAGTCAGCTGGCTCACACACACAAAGTAGCCAAGCCTTTGTCTCAGTCTTCTGTCTAGCAGGAGCCCTCCACATGCATTCCAAGTAACCAATCCAAGCCAACCTGACTTGATACTCAATTTACATGTCAAAGGGTAGAAAAAGCCCCAATCCAAGTTAGGGGGTGGCTCCAGGACCCATTTAATTTAACTTTCAGCTGTATTTTCACATTCTTTTCTAGTAAACCCTCCTTTAACTTGCCCGCCTGCCATTTCTGCACTTGTTAATTCTTTGAGTCACAAGATACTGAACACCAGAACCACTGGCTTGGAAGTGTCGTGACTGTTGAGTATCCAGAGCTCTGACTCCTGAGCTACACCTGTCCAGAGCTGAGAGGCTCCAGAGAGGCTCCATTGCTCTCAAAACTGGTATCGCTAAACTGGAGAGATGGCTTAGATGTTAAGACGCTTGCCTGCAAAGCCAAAAGACCCCAGTTTGATGCCATTTGCACAAAAGGGCACATGCATCTGGAGTTCATTTGCAGTGGTGGATGCCTTGGAGTGCCCATTCTTTCTCTCTCTGTCTCTTTCTTTCTTTCAAATAAATAAATAATAAAATATGTTTTTTTAAAAAAAAAAAAAAACTGGTACCACTGTGGGCATCTTGAATAAATTGCTGCAATCTTAAAGAATGTTAAAGAGAAGCTGACAGAGAAATGTGTTCTGTATGTGTGAGGTGTGTAAATGTGTAAAGCAGGGTGTGTGTTTGTAATACGCAAAGAAAGACCTACATGACAGAATTGATCTCAGGTACCTACTCTCCCAGCCTTCGTTCCTTTCTGGTTCCAACAAGAATGATTTTATCTTGGTATCAGTAACTTTCAGAAAATATTCATGACTTTTTAAAGTTTTTATTTTTAAATCCTCCACTTCAAATTGTCAAAAGTTACAAGGGCTGAAGTGCACAGATCCCCTAATTACATCACTCCATGCAGCAGCTAAGCATTGCAATAGTGGCTGTCTTTGCAAAGAAAAGGATGTGAGGCTGGAGAGATGGCTTAGCAGTTAAGGTGCCTGCCTGCCAAGCCTAAGAACGTCCGTTCCATCTCCAGGTCCCATGTTTAGCCAGACACAAAAAGTGATACAAGGGTGCAATATCACGCTTGCCTACAAGGGGGAGCACGCATCTGGAGTTCGTTCACAGTAGCTGAGGGGCCCTGATGTGTCCATTCTCTCTCTCTCTCTCTCTCTCTCTCTCTCTCTCTCTCGCTGCCTCTTCCTGTCTCTCTCTCTCAAATCATATTTTTAAAAAATTAAATTAAAAAAAAGAAAAGGATGTGGTGAGTGGCTGTAGACACTCTTCCTTCAGAGCTACAGAAGGGATAGCGATGACAAAGAAAGCCGTGGAAAATGTGCTGAAGACCTCCTTTAGACACTGTCTGTGCCCACAGTTTATGTGAGGGAGATCTGTCACAGTGTGCTCTGTAGAGCCAGACAGTGTGGAAACATTCTGGGAACCACAACAGAGCTGTTTTCTGGCTCTCAGGGACTCAGCTCACCATGCCTCTGCACAGGAGATCAGCCAAGAGACCCAAACCTAGAGGAAAGGAAGCTGTAGTGTAATTTATAAAGTTAAGCCACTTCCTGGATGGTGTTCAAAACAGTTATTATGGAGCAGGGAAACTTGAAGGGCTGTGATCAAGCCACAGGAAATTATCTAGCAGGTTGTTCTGCCTACATGATGGTAACAAACTGGAAAAATGCCCAGGAGAGTACATTCTGCAATCCTGGAGTCTTAATCTACCATCCTTTTAAACAGGTAGCAACCTCTCAGTGCAAAGTGTCAGAGAAATATTCCCTCCGAGTCTCAGGGACCACTGAAGAAGAGGTGGCAGAAAGAATGAAAGAGCTAAAGGAAGGGGTGGGGTGCTTAAAGTGCTGTCTTCTGGACACAAAGTGGCCTTGATACTCATGACCTGATAGTTGCTGGTGCTACCTACACAAGATTTGTATAATAGAAGGGAAAAATTAAGACATCAAAATAGAAAAGAGACTAAATGGAAAGCAGAAAGGATTCAGTAAAGGAGGGATTTGGGAAGGGAAGAAGGGGGTGGTGAGAGAGGATTATGATTATGCTATATTGTCTATATTTATGGAAGTTGTCAATAAAATTTTTTTAAATATTTTATTTATTTATTTAGAGAGAGAGAAAGACTTGTTATGCCAGGGCCTCCAGCCACTGCAAATGAACTCCAGACACATGTGCCTCCTTGTTCATCTGGTTTATGTGGGTACTGGGCAATCAAATCTGGGTCCTTAGTCTTCACAGGCAAGCACCATAACCACTAAGCAATCTTTCCAGCCCTAAAAAGTTTTTTTTGAAAAAGCAGCAGCGGAGGCTGTGCTTGGTGATAACCAGGCAAGTTAAGGATTCAGCAGTCCCAGTGCTGGGTAAACTGGCTCATGCGCGTGGGCAGCCATGTATAGGAAAGCCCGGAGCAGAACTATGGGTAGGAGTAAAGAATAGGAAACAATCCAACGCCGCTCAACAGAAGCATGGATAAACAAGCCACATGGTGTGTGCACAATACAACAGTGCCCCAGAGGGAAAATGAATGTTGCTTGTCACTTTTTCACCAACATATGTTCTAATAAAAGAGCAAGCACATGTCTTTTCGCAACAACAACAACAACGCTCTCCTGCTGCTGTTGTCTGCCTTATGTTGACCAGAAGGTGATGTCCAGTCTCTGCTCTACAATCTTTCCCCTGCCATCATGGAGCTTCCCCCTGGAAAGACTGTAGGCCAAATAAATACTCTCCTTCTACCGCTGCTTCTGGTCGGGTTCTCTGTCACAGCAACAAGAAGGTAACTACAAGTGGGAAGCAGCAGAGAGTGGGTTTAAATGTCAACTATGGCCAGAGTTCTACACTTGCTTGAATCACTTCTAGTGTGCCATGCTATCATGTTGAGATTCGGAATGCTGAAACTACCCTGGGAAGTCTCTTATACAAGTAGGGTGTCCTCTGAGATAACTCTCTGTTAAGCGGCTACACTCGTCTCTAAAGTGGGATTCTAAAGTAGAAGCTCACACAGAGAGACTAGGTCTTCCGGCAGATAGAGTTGATAAGGGTGTCTGGTAATTCTACATTAGTTGTAGGACACGTTCCACTTTGGGCAAGAAGCGGCTGCTTTTGGATTCTGCTCATCTAGACTGTACCTTTGTTTTAATTTTGAATATGGAACATTCTGGCTGCATTCTCAGACGTGGCGATATTGAAAACACAGCAAGATACAAGGACCACTGGTAGATACGGTTTTAGAAGAAAATTAAGAACATGGACATTTATGTTTGGTTATCTGTTGAGGTTGGGATGAAGGTCATCTTACAGAAGAGTAACTATTTCTGGGACTGAGGAGATGGCTGAGTGAATAAAGCACTTGCCTGCCATCAAGACTGGACATCAGAGTTCAGTCCCCAGACCTCACATAGAAATCCAGAAGCCATAACCTCACCATGCTAATGGCAAGATGGGAAGTGGAGAAAAGGAGAATTTCCTGAAAGCTTGAGAAGAGCGCAGCATAGGAAACCAACAGAAGCACAAGTTCCAGAGAGAAAAACTGTTGCGGTGACCTCCATGTTGCTGGAAGAAAGCACCTGACCAACAGCAGCGGATGGGGGAAACATCTTTTACTCGGGCTGAGAGTCTTGAGAGGAAGCTTTGACATGGCAGGAGAAGGCATGGCTCAAGCAGAGGCTGGACATCACCTCCTTGTCAACATCAGGTGGAAAGCAGCAGCAGGAGAGTGAACTAAGTTCTGGCAAGGGGGAGCTGGATATGACACCCCAACAACACACCTCCTCTAGCAAGGCTTTAGCTCCCAAATTACCATCAGCTGGGGACCAAGCGTTTAAAACACATGAAGTGATGGGGGACATCGAAATCAAACCGCCACAGAAACTCTGCTTCAAATGAGGTTGAAAGGCAGGGATCAACCCCAAAAGTTGACCTCTGATCTCTACGTCTGCATGGACGTGCACACAGAGAGAGAGAGAGAGAGAGAGAGAGAGAGAGAGAGAGAGAGAGAGAGAGAAAACTATTTTATAAGGCAAGTCTGAGAAGCCAAATGCCTATTGTGATATGCCCCTGGACCTGCTAACACTAAAAGGAGGACTGAAGTAAGCTGAGGGCATCTAACTGCTAAAGGCCAAGGTGGTATTAACAAGGTCAGAATGTTAAGTGCTTTGTTCAAGGCATGGGGCTTCTGGAACAACTTAGAAAAAGAATCCCTTGCCTCTTGCCAGTGATTGGCTGCTGCAGCCAAATATCATTGCTTAATTATCATAAAATTTAATTTAAAACCTCCCCTTCCTCTGTCATTTACATTTAGGATAATGAGACATCAAGAATTAGAAAAAGAGGCAAGTGGTGGGATACTTCTTGACTTGTTCATCAGATGTTAGCCAGCATAAGCAGCCCTCTCTCACATGAAACCTGGGAAGTTTTGACTTGTTCAAAAGTCCTGCAACAATTCTATTTTAGTGACGTTGTGAGGGAATGCCACCTCTCTTCATGCCTGCCCAGAGATCCTCATGTTGGAAAGACTCCAGAGGGCACAATTCTTATCTTAGTGCATGTGTGTGAATAAACTAGTCAAAACTGTGTCACAGATTTAATGGTGGCTTCTGGCAATGTTTCTGATGATTCTGTCCAGGAACCTACAAAAATCAGCAACCATAATTTCAGGAATATTACCATCAAATGTTGAGTCTATTGGGTTAAGTCAAGGAGCCAGAACAGTCAGAAATCACCAGACATATCCCTGAATGCCTGTCTTACTGATGGGCCTAGTTACAGAAAGAGCAGAAGCGATGCTTCCTGGGTGAGAGGGGGTACCTTATGATGCTAAAGTACACTTTGCCAGCTCCATGGCTGCCCACCCTGCAGCTCTTTCTGCTCAGTCATTTATTTCTCTGGCTTTCAAAGGAGCTTTAAAGAGATGACCTTTATGATGGGTGACAGCTACCTGTGGAAGCAGCCAATATTAACCCCCTAGGACATATGGAGAAGAGTGGTCATTATTAACTCCTTCCTTTCCCGTGGTTACATGGAGAAAGCACCAACACCCCACCCAGAAATGATGTAACCATGTAACCTTTTACCCTGCCCAATGATGACGTTTCAATGAAAACAAGCTCAGCTTTTCCAGCTGTGGCATATGCCCTGGAGCCTCAGCCATCCTGGAGCCTCATGGGATAGTAGAGAAGCCTCTATTTAACCATCTCCAGTCCTATCTCCATCTTCTAAGATGGTATTTCTTTAATTCATTTCCCTTGCTTCAAAAGACATAAGTTTCTTTGGTCATTCTCTTGCATGTTTTTACTGTCTGTGCTCTTCCTAAATCCCATGTCCCCTGACTTTCATTTCAATACTATTGGCAGGCTGAAGAGATGGCTTAGTGGTTAAGGTGCTTGCCTGTGAAGCCTAAGGACCCAAGTTTGACTTCCCCAGTACCCATGTAAGCCAGATGTACAAAGTGGCATATGCATCTAGAGTTTGTTTACAGTGGTTAGAGGCCCTTTCATGCCCATTCTCTCTATATATCTGATTCTCTCTCTCTCGCTTTCATAAATGTGAATAAATATTTTTTAAATACCACTGGCCAACTTCAGTTGGGACTATCTGTAGCCTTTGGTGCTTCATGTTAAGAATGTCAATTTTGAGAATTTCTTTCTTCAGGTTCTAAAACACCAATTGTCCAGTACCTACACGTTTTTCGATTCCCTCTATTCCCTATGATCATATATTCTTCTCAAGGAATTCTTCAAGGTTAATCCCAATAGAATTGACAGCTCTTTTTCCTGAACAGCCAAAGCAGGACCAACAACCATTCTTTCATCCACCAGATACCCCCTTCATCCAAAACCCACAAATAATCAAACACAAAGTCTTACAGAGTTTCCATTTACAAAATCTTACATCCACCCTAACCTATAAGGTAGTTTAGGAGCTGGTCATCTTTGACCATCTTTTAAATTTGTCATATCATTTTAATTCCCCTACATATGCTTAGAAATCAACTCTGAGGTTTTGGCTTAGCTGGACCTTTGAATCATCAGGGATATTTCAGAAATAAAGCTGAGGCTGCCATTTTGGGGTGTGGTGGTCATCTTTGCTGTCAGGCAATTCCTTAAAGCACAAAAATACTTCTAGCCAAAAGAGAACTGGTTCTTCAGAAATACTCAGGTTTTCATCAAATGTGTGCAGCTACCCTTTTGGTTTGGCATTTATTTCCCTATTGTAAGCTACCAGAAACCCATTATTTTTGGTTCAGTTTTACTGCATTCAAATTAACCTACAATGTCTGTCCAACCTCCATGCTTCCCAGCCCATGTCTCCCTTCTCTTTTCCTGTTCCTCAGATGAGGTTAGACTAAATGGCCCTTGCATTTCTTCTGTATTGTCCTTAGACTATTTAAGCTTCCTAGTTGAAGACAGGCCTAAGACTAACATCCAATATTCACATCCACTGTATAGTGTTCTCTTAACTGTCATCCCCACAGTAACATCCTTCCTTCTGATTATAATTTCCTGCTGGATGTTGAAGACTCAAGTGGATGGTCACAAGTTGACCAAAATGAACCTTTTCCTTCTGGGCGCTAATATCAGCCAAAGCTGGTTAGGAGCTACCTCAGGGTCTTGAGAAGAGCTTTGGGCTCTTGGCTATTTGTGGCTCTTTCTATTGGGAAGTCAAATGACTCCCCAGTTGCAGGATACTTCTTTTTTAGAAGGGTCCCATCAGGACCAGGGTCCTGTCTGACCTGAGAATATGAAGCCCCATGTTATCTGTCTTGTCAGCCATCTTTTCTTCCATACTTTTCTCCCCAAGCATTGGTATTGATCTCCCCGTGAAAGATCAACTAGACTTCGTCACTAAGTTTGATCTCTGTTTTTTCTGTAGGTGAAGGCTAGTACATGCCTCGTGACCAGCACCAGCTTTTAGAAGAAAACCAACTTGCCCATAGGAGAGTTTTATCCAGAAGCTACATCCTAGAGCACTTGCTGTCACCTTTTCTATTGCCTGAGTGTAAGTGCTGAGTCAATACTGAGCACGACAAAAGACTTAGAATGTGCATGGTTAATAATTTGATGGTGATCTGGCCATTTAGCTCAGTTGGTTAGATTGTGGTGCTAACAGTAATTTGATGATCAGCTATTACTATCACATGTAGCATTTGGAGATGATCATTAGTCTGGGGCTACTGGAGCTTATTGTACTTACCTTCTATTTGCTGGGACAGAGCACCTGACCAAAAGCAACTGATGAGAGGAAAGTTTTATTTTGGCTTACAGTCTTGAGGGGAAGCCTCACGATGGCAGGGGAGAAAGATGTCATGAGCAGAGGCTGGACATCACCTCTGCCACAGAGTTCAGCATGAGAATGACCTTAACTCTGGCAAGGGATACAGTGATATAACACCCTAAAACCTGCCCCAGCAACACACCTCCTCCAGCAATGCTCCACCTCCCAAATTGTCACCAACTGCAGACCAAGTATACACAGCACATGAGTGTATAGGAAACAACCACAGAGCTCCAATACATTAAAACCTGGAACTTTCCCTCTTATGGCTGCTAACTTAATCATACATCCTATTTTACTTCTACAGTATTTCCCTTTCACAAGCTCTCTGAAACTTTCTATCCTCATTTTCACTTTTAGCCATCTTTTTGTGGGACCAAATAAAGTGTTACTTTACTAAATGCTTTTGTTTTTCTTTCAAGATAGAGTTTCATGTACCCAAGGCCAGCCTTGTACTTTTGATCCTTCTGTCTCCACCTCTCAAATCCTGGAATTATAGGTGTGCTACCATACCAGACTCTAAATCCTTTCTTGTACACAAATGCTTTTTTCCTTGACCTTCTTAATCAAAATATGTCCCCATTACACAAATCCCCTTATGGTGGTTTGAATGTAAAATGTCACCCAGACAATCATGTATTTGCGAGCTTTTTGGAGGTTCTAGCATGGGACTGCACCTACTCATCTACCCTTGACCACAGACTGGTCCTCCTCTGTGTGCAGAAGGTCGTCCTCTTCAGCCACGCCCACAGCTTTGGGAGGGAAGCATGGGGAGCAGTAAGATCTGAGAATCACGTATTTGAATACTTAATCCCCAGCTCACGTTTAGGAAGACCGTGGACCATTAGCAGATAGAACTTTGCTAAAAGAAGTGTATCACTAGTGGTGGACCTTGGGCTTTTACAGCTCAGCCCACTTGCTCTCTCGATTTGACCAGCTTCCTGATCAGGCTTGCCATGCCCTCCTCACCATAATGGACACTTCTCAAAATTGTAAGCTGAGGGCTGGAGAGATGGCTTAGCAGTTATGGTGCTGGCCTGCGAAGCCTAAGGACTCAGGTTGGACTCTCCAGATCCCACATAAGCCAGATGCACAAAGGTGAGGCAAGTACAAGGTCGCACATGCCCACTAGGTGGCACAAGCATCTGGAGTTTGATTTCAGTAGCTGAGGCCCTGGTGCACCAATTCTCTCTCTTTCTCTCTGCATCTTTCAAATAAAAACAAAAAATAAAATAAAATAAAATAAATATTTTTTTAAAAACTAAGCTGAAAATAAACCCTTTCTATAAGTAGCTTCCAGTCAGGCATTTGTCCCAGCAATGAGGAAGTAACTGACATATTCTCTACATCCCTTTTCCCCTCATGCATTGGTCCCTTTCTACCTTGTTCCATTCCCTTAAAATGTGAAGTAGCCTCTAAAAAAAAAATCATTTCTCTTTTCAGCGAGACTTCATGCACCTCTCGATTCTTTTATCAAACCACAGCTTAAGGGTTTTAGTTCCCCTTTGCACTTCTTTTATTATTCATTTATTAGTATTTTGAGACAAAAATCCTGCTATGTAGTTTATGGTGGCCCAAATCTCAGTATTGGAGCACAAGTTGGCTTCTTGCTTCAGCCTCCCAAGTGTTAGGATTATAGGCTATGCCACCACACCAAGCCTTAATCTTTCTTTTTCCTGTTTCTCTGTTTCTTTTTTCATGTCTTTCTTCAGTAACAGGGATTAAACTCCTAGAATTCTGTATACCAGACAAGCACTCTACCACTGAGCTATATCACCAGCCCCCTTCCATCCTCACTCCATTTTTCATTTACAATTACACACACCATTTAGAGTTTTAAACCCTGTGACAGGCTAAAACACATTGTATTCCAGGAAGCCCAGAGTATTTACATTTAGCTTAAACTCTACTAGAAGCTGATGTAATGCTGACTGGCCAGTAGCCCAGGCAAACATGCATGCAATAATTTTATTTTATTTTACTGACACATCAGTTATAAGACACAAGTATTAATAGTTTTAATTTTATGTCAGTCCTTATTTATCTATAGCCAATTTGAATAAGATTCTCTGGGGATGTTACTACACTATATATATTATCTGGGGTGCAATAAGAACCCTGAGAAAATACAGAGCACTCATCAATCATATGAAGAAAAAACTGACCAAACTGGTTCAGGCCCCTGCTTTTTCAGCAACACAGGATGCCTTGTCTGATAGCCTCACGGGGATAAAGGGTCTCCACTTTGGCAAGGGCACTATATATGCCTACCAATATTAAAAATAAGTCTTACCTAATTTTTAAATATCTTTCATGAACGAGCATTTTTTCTTTATTTCAATTTGGTGTTCTATAAATAATCACAAACATGTCTAAGAACACATACAATATATATGCACTCATTTGTGATTTGTAAGAACTGAGAAATTGCAATGAAAAGCCATGCCCAGAATTATCAAATGTTGGTGTCTCCTGAACCTCCTCAACCCAAATATAATCTTCCCCATCAGGTGATGCAGCTGGGCGGGGCTTGAGGTAGACTGCTGCCTGTCTGGCCTTCCTTGGGATCGTTGGAAATGGTCCCTTTTCCGGTGCCCTTCCTTCCAACGATATGCATTAGGGTCTCCCACTGAGTACACTTGAGGATCTGTTAAGGTACACTCAGCTGGCAATTGCATGAGGATATCCATGACTTGTGTCCTTTTCCTAACATTTTTCCGTAGAGGGTATAATGGGGTGTGGTGGTTTGAATGAAATGTCCCCCGTAGGCTCATGTGTTTTGGTCCCCAAGATGGTGTCACTTTGGGAATGTTGTGGAGCCTTTGGGAGGTGGAGCCTTTCTAGGGGAGGTGAGTTACTCGAGGATGAGATTTGGGCTATAAAGCCCAGCTCCAAACCCATGCTCGGACTCCTTCTTTCCTGCTGCTGGGAAGATGTGAGGCCCACCGAGCTGCTTGCTCTTGTCATGCTTTCTCCACCATGATGGAACTTCCCCTCAAAACTGGAAGCCAAAATAAACCCTCTCCTTCCCTGAGCTGCTTCTGGTTGTTTATTTTGTCCTGGCATGACACGGTAACTGCTACCTGGGGTTTGGAGTCTTGTCTTAAATTCCGAGGCCTCCAGTGTGTGTTTGCGCCAAGGTCTGTAGACTCAGTGAAGCTGATTCCTGACAAGAATCCCTCAGTGGAGAGTCTTAGTATAATTCCACGAAGGCCTGAGCATAGATGATCTCAGCCAACTTCTCCAATTTGCAAAATGCTTCTAACTGGCAAATACGTTAGAACTCAGCGATCCAATGAATGACAGAATACTCAAGCAGTGAACCTGGAAACACCAGAAGTGTTTACCACATTTATTTGTTCTATACAGAAAAAGTGTGTGTGCAAGCATCTTATGAAAATTTTCTAGTAACAATCTAGAGCTTCTGGATGTGCCATTATTCAAAAAAGTCAGTTTATATAAGTCTTATTCGGACGATGAGACAGAGTCAGAAACCTCAAGGCTCCCAAGAACTATTTTCTCACAAAACAGGTGTCAGATCCTCAAAGCTGCAGATACTCACTACAGATACCAGCTATAGAGGTGTGCCCCAAGTCCAGAGTTCCAGAAACACAGTGTTTCAAAGCCTCAGAAGCAATCATAAAAACCACTGCCATTATTTAAGTGTTGACCTCAGGTGAAAGCTTCTAAGACTAGAACAACATCTTGAGAGCCTACCACGCATGCCGTAAGCAGTCCAGGGATACTCTGAATCATGGAACTGCTCCACAGTGCAAGATTCAGAGCTCTGGAACTGTTCTGGAAACTAAGCCTGTCCAGTTCCCAAAGCTGCCCCCAATGGTGGTGCAATGGGTAATTCAAAGCAAAGTTCCTAACACCAGACAAGAGTTTCAGGGGCCGTCCCATAACAGATAATCCGGTCCAGAGCCAAAGAGAACTGCAAAGTAGTCAAGACCTCAGTAAAGATGGAGACTGTTACATAGCTGTGCTCAATAACCTACCGCCACTTGTGAGGTCAGAACCAGTCCCCAAGTCAACACCAGTGTTTCTGTGTTTCTGTATAAAATCTCAAAGAGGAGCAACCAGTCCACACTCTACCCAGGCGATCAAGCTGGGATTGATGCCGATTACCAGACCACCAGATTAATACCACTGAGCCCTGTTTTAAGGCAGATGTCAGGGGGGAAAAAATGAACATCTTACAAAAGGTGGGGTTTGGTGCCTTCCAAATGAGGAGAGCTATGTAGCCAGGCCAGCAGCAGTGAAGCCTGGACTAACACTGAAGTGAAGGCTTAGGGGGAAACTTTTCACTCATGAGGCAGGTCTGTATCATCCATGCTTACCCTTTACTTGGGACTCCAAAAGCGGGGTCCCACCTGAGCTTTCAATTTTATGTAGTGCATGGCTAACGTTCTTTTGCTTTATCTGAATGGAAAGTACAAATACTTGTCAAGAGTTGCATATATATGCTGATGCACATGAACACTGTTTCTGGGACCCTGGACCTGGTGCACATAGCTGTATCTGGCCTCTTGCAAATAGGTTATGAGTCTGGGGCCTGAGAACTGAGGTTTATACGTCCACCACTAGAGGGCGAAGACTTAAGGCTGTAAGTGCTCAGGGCAGAGGCTTGAGGACATGGGCATCAACAGCCAGTGTCTCTGCAGCAGCAGATCGTGTTGGTGGCAGCAGACAATGCCCTGTGTTACAGCTCCCCAGCCCCGACTGTCGGGACTTTCAGATCCTAGTAGCATGCTATAGCTCTCAGCATCTGAGTATTTTCAGGATCTGCAGCTCTTAGGGACTGCAAGCTCTCTGAAATGTCAACAACTGAGCCATAGTCTCTCAGCTTTGAATCTTCACAGCCTTCACGTTTCATAGTCTTGACTTTATGCTACTTCCAGCCTTCTTCTACTGGCGTGTGTGTGTGTGTGTGTGTGTGTGTGTGTGTGTCTGTCTGTCTGTCTGTCTGTCTGTCTGTCTGTCTCAGCTATCTCTACTCCCCACAGTTTCTGGCCCCTAGTTGCCCTCTGGAATTCTCCAGATACTTTCTTCCTACCACTGCTCAGCTCTCTCTACCCATGATAAAATTTACCCATGCTAAAAATTATAAGTAGAAAAGAGACCATTAGGGAGAAGCCTTTTACTAAACCTAGTGCTATAATCCCAAGACTTAGTGTTGAACAATCTGGATACAGAGTCAGGATGGGGGATGTGGAGTGAGTGAGGTACTCAAATGAAGGACTGCCTTTACACAGCCCAGTTTCCTCTTTCAATCACTGGTTTCTTGCTGAGTTACTCAGGAGGTGCTCCCTCTCCCCAATCGTGAGAATAGCTAAAGGGTCACAGTTCATCCGGACATGTCTTTCCTGGGATACTGCCTGCCAAGGACAGTGCAGGCTGTCTGGAGTGGTCCTGGCTGGAACAAGTTTTCCTGAGACAAGAATGTCCACCACCATCCCACAGTGCAATGTTAGGGCCAGCCTAACATTTTTATCATCAAACTATAGCAGCAGCTTACACCTCTGTCTTTAGGTCTACTTTCTTGCTGGTTTCTAGGCTACATTTTAACCCCTGTACTTCCAAATGGTACTGCCTACAAGGCCTTGTGTGTTCCTGTTCGTTCGTGGTGGCTCTCCTTGTCGTTATCTGTTATCTTCTTGTTAACAGCATTTGCAAATCTCCTAGGTATTATTCAAGATGTTGATTACCACTTTTCCTTATGCCCCAAGTCTCTGTTCCTGCTGTCCCTATCTGCCTACTTGATCATTTCCTGCACTGTATTCAATGTTTTTTTCACTTTGAACATCTCCCCAAGGAAATTTGATATGCTGTATCTACTTCCATAGCATAAGATCTGACATAAGCGCTTGAGAAAAGTTAAACTTATTCAAATCCTCCTAGTTTTTAGATGAGAAATGTGGTAGTTTGAATGTAAAATGTCCCCCATATCCTTGAGGTATTGTTGATTGAATTTCCTACTTCGTCCCCAGCTGGTGGAGCCTTTGGGAGATGGAGCCTTGCTCAAGGAGGTGCATTGCTGGGGAAGCCCTTGGAGCTGATCTCCCTGCTGCTGACGAGCAAAGCACTGAGTCAGCTTCCTGCTCATGCTATGCTTTTCACAGCCATGATGAAGGTTCCCCTCAAAACTACAAGCCTGAGGTAAATCCTTTCTTCTTCTTTTTAAATGTTTTTATTTATTATTTATTTTATTGGAGACAGAGAGAGGGAGAGAAAGAAGGAGAGAGAAAGAGAATGGAGGGCCAGGGCCTCTAACCACTGCAAACCAACTCCAGACACATGTGCCACCCTGTGTATCTGGCTTACATGGGACCTGGAGAATTGAACCTGGGTCCTTAGGCTTCTAAGGCAAGTGCTTTAACTGCTAAGCCATCTCTCCAGCCCCCTTTCTTCTTAGAAGTTGCTTTTGTTCTGGTATTTTAATCACAGCAACAAGAAGGTAACTGCTACAAGAATGAACTAATTATGCAACAAACTCCCCCAATTTTCAGATTTAAAGATGTCATGTTATTGTAAGCATTCTAGAAAGCTCCAGGTCAGAGACACCTAAGGCACTCAATTGCATCCGTGTCAACCACTAGGCAGTAACCGTGGCCTCTTGTTCCACAGCTAGGAGCCGTATGCACACCAAGTGGGCAATTGCTCAGGGTAGGCAGGGTGTGACACCCTAGCCTCACAGTACACTGCCCAGGGTCTCCATCATTAAGCTAAGCTGCATATTACCTTGAAGATAGATTATCTACACAGGGTTTAACTTCTCAAGGGAGATATTCTAAATGGGGGAAGTGCAAAACTCCTGCTGTGTATCTGTTTTTAAGCATATTATGAATGCTCCAAGTTGTTTGTATATTATGTGAGACTACTTTAAATAGAAGCCAGAAGGCAACAAATATCTGTGAATGTGATTCAGAAAATCTGATTTTATATATATATATAATGTTTTGCTTTCCTCTGACTGCTATGGGAGTCTAGTCAAAAGTTACTGTAGGGCTGGAGAGATGGCTTAGCGGTTAAGGCACTTGCCTGCAAAGCCAAAGGACCTCAGTTTGATTCCCCAGAACCCACATAAGCCAGATGCACAACGTGGCACATGCATCTGGAATTCATTTGCAGGGCGGGAAGCCCTGGCACGCCCATACTCTCTCTCTTTCTCTCTCTCTCTCTCAAATAAATAAATAAATAAAAATAGGAATAACTAAAAAGTTACTGTAATTGTCAAATGAAGGTATTAATGGTCAAATCTACAAAGCAAAACGTGTGAAATGTTGACAGTCCTGACCAGTGAGTCATTTTCAATATGGATCAATTTTTCAGTCACGTTGTATGACTCACCCCATAATAACTGAGCCCCTAACATAATAGTAACATCATAATAACAGATGAGTACTGAGGTGACTTGAATTCCCCGGTCGGGGCTGTCTACGGCTGCGCTGTTTCTCCAGGACACTGCACTTGCACCGGACCTCTTTGGAGTGAGAACCAAGGGCCAGTAGCCTTTGCGATCCATGAACGAACACTGGTGCTGCACAGCTGTGGGAGATACTGTCCACTCGCTCCAAGCACCATTTCTATCTTAATCATTCTTCAGAAGCTTTCCTTAAATTTAGCGTGTAAAGGTATGACTGTTTCAGATGCAAAATGAATTAAAAATATGTGCAGCTATTTAACCTGCTGGCAGTTTACCCTCAAAAGGTCACAAATGGGGAAAAGGAAGTAATTCAACAAATAATGAGACTCTCTGCTACACAGTTAATTTCCTCAGGTGCAGTATGTTATTTTTGTTTGTTTTTCATGAAAGAGAGAGAGAGAGAATTGATGCACCAGGACCTCCAGCCACCGCATTCGAACTCCAGACACGTGCAACATCTTGTGCATGTGTATAACCTTGCACACTTGTGTCACCTTGTGTGTCTGGCTTACGTGGGACCTGAAGATTCAAACGTGGGTCTGTTGACTTCAGGGGCAAGTGCCTTAACTGCTAAGCCATCTATCCAGCCCACAGTCTGTTAGTGTGTGTGTGTATGTGTGTGTGTGTGCACACACACACAATCTCTTGGCCTGACTGATATGACTTTTCAGGCATTTGCTCAGAAATATTTATTTGTCAAACGTTTCCCATCCTAAACAGGAAGGCAAGGGCTCTCGGAGCTCTGCCTTATATTCTGTTTTCTTCATGAGTAACGAGTTAGGAGCTTTAGTGAAAGCTGATAAGGATGTTATATGTGAGCATTTTCATTTTAGGTTTGGATGATCCTAAACAGCAACATTGGGAAGTGGGCGACTGGCCTGAACATCCACAGCATTCACCAGAAAAAGCTGACTGCTGAGACGACAAGGCACACACTACTTTTGATTTTTTTCTGGCAATTACAAACAAGCCTATAAACCTGAAAGACATTAGAGGAAGGCAAGCCAGAGGAGAAGGTGGAGGTAGCAGGAGAACGTATGCATATGGTACCCATTACTGGGCTGAGCCCCGGCCAGATCTCCAATGGGGATTAAAAATTAAACTCCCAACTAATTATGGCCTGGTTTTTGAGAAAGCTGGCCTCTTTGAGAGAAAGACTGTTCAGAGTAACTCATCTTCCTGATCCCTGGAGAACAAAATGGCCTTTCCAGCAACTAAAAGGCTTTCCTCTAATCCAAGCTCCAGAAAAATCAGCAAAGAAAGAATAATGTTGGTTCTGTGATTGATCTTGTTTTTCTGTACTCGTTAGGAAGTCACATAAAAATGTTCATACCACAAAAATATCACATTAGGCATTCTTTTCCACACACACAAAAAAATAAAGCACAGGGCTGGAGAGATGGCTTAGCGGTTAAGGCGCCTGCCTCCTAAGCCTAAGAATGCTGGTTCCAATCTCCAGGGGTTCCAATCTCCAGGTCCCAAATTTAGCCAGATGCAGTGATGCAAGGGCACAATGCTGCACTTGACCACAAGGGGGTGCACGCACCTGGATTTCATTTGCAGCAGCTGAGAGGCTGCCGGCGTGCCCATCTCTATCTGTCTTCCTCTCCCTCTCTCTCTGTCTCTCTCTGTGTCTCTCTCCAAAAAATAAATAAATAAATAAAAATAAAGCACAGCAAAAATGTCTCTCTTTCAAGCAAGCGACTTTGACCACCATCTCTCCAGCCCATCACATCCCTCTTTTGAAGCACTGAAGTATAATTGGGCAGCAGTGCAATTTCCTGGCAGCAGTCACTGTCTTCCCTTTTCTGCATCAGACCCTTAGTTAGTAAATATCGTTTAGATTTACCACAAGGCTCAATTGCCAAACGCCATGATCTGATCTGTACTTGAGTCTGACCTTGTGTTTAAGAGTGGACATGTTCTTTTCAGCCATTGCCCAGACATGGAAAGAATGTGTCTTGGACATTCTCTTGTTCTATAGGACAGCAGGCTTAAGTCCTCTGTCACCCTACCTCGTCTTCTGATGCCTCAAAGGAACCAAACTCCAACGTCACTGACAAACACAAGAGCCAAAAAAGCTAATGGGATATTAGTTTCTTGTAGCAAGTCAAAGAGGACCAAAACTAAGGGGCTTAAAACAATAGTAATACATTATTATCTCACAGTTTCAAAAACTAAAAGTCCAAAGGCAAGGTGTCCCTCTAGGGGCTCCAGGGGACAATCTATTCATTTCATTTCTTGATTGTAGAGGCCAATCACATTCCATCACCTGTGGCCACATCATTCCAATCTCTGATGGTCACCTTGCCTCATCCTCTTCTGTGTACGTGGATCCTCCATCTGCCTCTCTGATCGAATGTCCAGTGGTAATTGTACAGGGCCCTGCTGGGTAACCAGGGCCATCTCTCCAAGTGAAAACCCATAACTTCAACGCTTTGCCTTCGAGAGTAGTTTTCACAGTTTCACCAAACACTTTTTTAAAAGATATTTTTATTTATTTGCAAGCAGAGAGAAAGAGAGAGAGAGAGAGAATGGGCATGCCAGGGTGTCTAACCATGGAAAACAAACTTCAGACACATGTGCCACTTATTGCATCTGGCTTTACATGGGTACAGGGGATTAAACTCGGGTCATTGTGTTTTGCAGGCAAGTGCCTTAACCACTTAGCCATGTCTCCAACCCTAGCACCGAACACTTCTGAGTGGCCAATATTCAGCCTAGTGCTATAAACAAGAGACTCTCTTCACTTAATTCAACCTGTACTTTTTCACCTGACGTAATCTGCTCAGGTTGCTATAACAATACACCATATGAGAGAGTGGGGAAGAGAACAGCACACCAGGGCCTCTAGCCACTGCAAATGAACTCCAGATGCATGCACCAACATGTGCATCTGGCTCACGTGAGTACTGGGGAATTGATCCTGGGTCTTCAGGCTTCGTAGGCAAGTACCTTAACCTCTGAGCCATCTCTCCAGCCCATGAGGCATTTTCTTCTCTGTGAACTTGAAAGTGCAGTGACCATACCATGGGCCCCAGTCCCACTCTCATGTCCACACTCATCCTAATAATTGCTATTCTTTGTTTAAAATATTTTATTTATTAGAGAAAGAGAGAGAATGGGCACTCCAGGGATTCCAGCCATTGCAAACAAACTCCAGACACATGTGCCACCTTGTGCATCTGGCTTACATGGGTACTGGGGAATCAAACCCTGTCCTTATGCTTCACAGGCAAGTGCCTTAACCACTAAGCCATCTGTCAAGCCCCCATTACTATTCTTAACCACCTCTAAAAGGCCTCACCTCCAATTATCGTCACACGGAGGCATTAGAGCTTCAACAGATGAATCTGGTGGGATGGAAGCATTCTTTGCATGACGTTTAACTCCAAGCTCAATTGGGCACTAGATGTGCATAGTGACAAACCTCAAGAAGGAAGCTGCCAAGGTAGCCAGAATCACCCAACACTGTTGTGTGCTGGCTCCAACCACAACGGAACTAGTTGCACAAGGAACAGCAGCTCAGTCCATGAGGATTGTAACTTCTTCTTTTCAAAGTAAAGGTGGTGATCTAGGCTCCCTAGGCCTTGGGTAGGAGCAGGACAAACAGTTCATGGGCAAAGCTCACTAGTGTCATCCCCAAACGCATAAGGATTTCCTTCTTTGTAAGCTAAGCAACACAATTATAATGAAAAAGACATATGTTTGCAAAGCTATCTTGTTTTATGACATTTAGACCATGACAGTTCTTGACAGGCAGAAGGTCTGTGACTTTCATGAGAAATCCACACCATATGTTACACATTTATCTCTGAAATTTTACATTCTCTGTATGCGTGTATATACACACATATCCAGACCGAATCTGGAAACATCACGTAATCATCACACAGGGCAACAAGTTCTGTGGCAAACTGAAGAATGCTGCAACTTATCATGAAGGCACAAGTCATCACCTAGGCTCAGACAAGAAATCCATCGGGAGTCCCCCTCGGAATCCATCTCCACATTCTCTGAACAAAGATATGTAAATGTTGGTCGGTATACTCCTCCATGGTCTGTGAAAAGAAGCAGCCGACCCTGCCCATGCACCTTTGAACTGTGTGCAAGAATGTACTGTGTTCTATCTCTGGAGTCATTTCCCCAAAAATATTGCCCAGTTTTTTGTGATTACCCTCTGTTTGTTGTTTTTTTATGGAAAAGCAATTCACAATTTAAAAATTAGTAATAAACATGAAGTGCTTGCTTCGCAAGCGTGGTGACGGGAGTTTAATTCCCCAGCTCACATAAAAATGCTGGGTGCAGGGATGGAAAGATGGCCTAGCAGTTAAGGCACTTGCCTGCAAAGCCTAAGAACCCATGTAAGCCAGACACACAAGATGACACATGTGTACAAGGTCACACATGTGCATAAGGTGGCACACACGCAGAGCATCTAAAGTTCAATTGTGTGGCTAAAGCCCTGGCATGCCAAGGCTCTCTCTCTGTCTCTCTCTCTCTGTCTCTCTCTCTCTCTCTCTCTCTCATAAAAAATAAAATAATAGGGCCTGAAGAGATGGCTTAGAAGTTAAAGCATTTGCCTGTAAAGCCAAAGGACCCAGTTCTATTCCCCAGGACCCATGTAAGCTAGATGCACAGAGGAGCACATGTGTCTGGAGTTCGTTTGCAGTGGCTGGCAGCCCTGGTGCAACCCATTCTCTCTCTTTCTCTCTGCCTCTTTCTCTCTCTCTCAAATAAATAAAAATAAAACAAAATAAAATAATAAAAAATGCTGGGTGCAGTCACTCATGTTTATAATCTCAGCACTGGAAAAGCAGGGACAGGCAGATCCCTGGGGTTCACTAGTGTTCTGAAGAAAGATACCTAAGGGTGTCCTCTGGACTCTGTAAACATGCACACACACATGACCATATGCCCTCATGCACACACATACACACATACAAGCACATATGCACATGCATTAAAAATGAAATAAAAATAACTAATAAACAGAAAAAATCTCTATGGTTCTTTGTTTACTCTGAAAAATATAGCTATAGTTTAAAATATGCTACATTTTATTTGAGATAAAAACAACATACGCCAAGCGTTTCCATTTTAACAATATGCAATCTTTATTTATAAACTTATTATATTATTGTTGAGTTTTTGCTGAGTATGAACAATATGGAATTTGGAGGAATGTGTTTTTGTGCTTTTTTTCTCTAAAGGTCTCAGCACACTATGATAAAAATGGGGGGAAATGGGGCTGGAGAGATGGCTTGGCAGTTAAGGCACCTGCCTGCCAAGCCTAAGAATCCCGGTTCCAATCTCTAGGTCCCATGTTTAGCCAGATGCAAAAAGTGACTCAAGGGTGCAATGCCGCACTTGCCTGCAAGGGGGCACACATATCTGGAGTTCATTCACAGCAGCTAAGAGACCACTGGCGCACCCATTTTCTCTATCTACCTCTCTAGCTCTCTCTCTCTCTTTCTCTCTAGCTCTCTCAAATAAAAAAGGGGGGAATTCAATTTATAAATATCACATTCATAATGCTATATCTTTCAGACAAGCAGTTGAGACATGATATCACACAGAGAGAAATGAATGCTTTTTTTTTTTTTTTTTAAAGAAGAGCCAATTGGGAACTGTACTCAGCTTTCAGCCTCTTGACCTAAGTGTTCGTAGGGGCTCCATGGAGGAAGTACTCTGCCGAGGCACATCTTGACACACTGAGCACTGACTTACTGCTGGCTTGATGGGGTAGGAATGCATTTGCACTGAATAGTACCCGCTCCCTTTACCCACGTCTGTCCTGATTGCTTATAATTAAGCTCCCATCCCACTGCAGGCAAACACAAAGCTGGGCTTCTGTTGGCCCACACAACTCATTTAACTCAGACTGGGTCTGAAATGATCATGACCCAGAGCAATGACTGCTTTAGCTAGGAATGAGGCAAGGAGAGGGCAGCCAGGACAAGTCTCCTTGTGCTGTCCAGTGGCTCATTGATCAAGGACTGATGGACTGAGGCTTACCTCTTTCTACACATATATATTCTGTTTTGAAAAAAAATATTTTTATGCCAGGCATAGTGGCGCACACCTTTCATCCCAGCACTTGGGAGACAGAGGTAGGAAGATTGCCATGAGTTCAAGGTCACTCTGAGACTACATAGTGAATTCCAGGTCAGCCTGAGCTAGAGTGAGAACCTACCTCAAAAAAAATATTTTTTTAGTTATTTATTTGGGCACAAGAGAAAGAAGCAGAGAGAAAGAGAGAGAATAGGTGCACCAGGAGCTCCAGCCACTACAAATGAATTCCAGATGCATGCGCCCCCTTGTGCATCTGGCTTACATGGGTCCTGGAGAGTCAAACCAGGATCCTTTGGCTTTGCAGGGAAGCTTCTTAGCTGCTAAGCCATCTCTCCAGCCCTGCACATATATATTCTTTACTTGTGGAAAGCACTAGGGTTTTCATACCAGCGGATCTTTTAGGAGAGCAAAGGGTTAAGAAAACAGTGGGTAAGACCGATATCTTTGTATTAGAAATACTGGAATATTTCAGCTTTAACTTACTATATTTTAATTACATGTGTTCCCAAAACAATAACAATTAAGTTACTTAATAAGCCAAACTATAACTGAAAAATAAGCTGACCTTTCTATATCATAGTAATACAGAGGTCTTTGGGCAAACAAAGGTCTTTGACATAACTACAGTGATGACCCATCTACCCAGGCTAAAAGCTTCTTAAAGGCTTCATCGAATTAGCTGCAAACTGGCCCCAGACCTCTCTTGTCAGCTTGCCGGGGCTGTGGTTTCATGATTACTATTGCCTGTATCACCCATTTGTACTTACTATATCCCACTCATGAGTGAAAACAGAGTTTACTGCATAAACCACAAAAGTCTCTTGGTAGTTTTCTCAGTCCAGCATTAATAATGTAGGCTGGTGTGCTGTTCATGAACGCAAGTGCATTTACAAATTACACATTAACCATCAAGGCCTCTGGAGCCTCCAGAGAGCCTGGTGCCCTGGCAGCTATGGAAGCAATAGAGATGGAACAGCCAGGGCCTCAGACCAGTAGATTGCTACCACAGGCCAATAAAGGACCAGGCAGTGGCCGGCTCCCCTGAACACCCGCCCCTGCCCACAGCAGATACTTGGGCTCCAAGTCCAATCAGTTTATCTTCTTTTTAAGAGGAAACACTTTTTTTTTAATTTATTTTTATTTATTTATTTGAGAGAGGGAAAGAGGCAGAGAGAGTGGGGGAAGAATGGGTGTGCCAGGTTCTAGCTACTGCAAACAAACTCCAGATACATGCGCCACCTTGTGCATCTGGCTTATGTGGGTCCTGGGGAATCGAACCGAGGTCCTTTGGCTTTGCAGGTAAGTGCCTTAACCGGTAAGCCATCTCTCCAGCCCAAAAAAAAGGAAACACTTTTAAATAGTTATTTTTTTACTATGACTGAGCATACTGCAGTCATGGGACGCTGAAGTGAACAAATGAAGCACCAGGGGCATTTGCTAAAAGTTACAGTATACAGCGCAAATGTAATTTTTCCCATGAGCATTTGTTTGGCTCTTCCAAGAAAATGTTTAATACTTTTCCATTCTGTTGTCCTACAGTCACTGACTTGAAATAATATTCTTTTGTTTATATTCAACTCAAGTGATTCCAGGGATCTACTCTGTTATGTGACTGGAGATCCATAAGACCCTTACCTTAGTGACCTGCATTCCCGCCCCTGCCTGTCCTTCCAGTTCTTGTCATGATTACTATCCTTTATCCTGTGAACATCCTGCCTTTCACTCCTCCCCTCCCCCTCATCCTCATCCTTCCTTTTTGTGTGTTGGATGCAGCTCTGGGGCTCTGGGGTGATGCCAGCTCTGTCATTTACAAGCCATGTGTTCGGCAAGAAGTTTATGTTATCAGCAAGTCTGTCAGTAGACCTGAGGAGATTCCTGCCTTGCCGAATTTTTGTGACAATCAGATCAAATTGAACATGTGACAGCATCTGACTTAGTCTGGAACATTCCTAACTTCTGCCATCTGCTGACCTTTCTTTCTTCCGGTGTCTCATTTCCCCACATGTAACTTGGTTTGAGAAGTTTAGCACCTATTCTAATTAACAATGCAATGAATTCTTATCATTTCATGCTAATTCAGGATCCATTTTAGATCAGGTGTAAGTTACAAAACCCAGTCATACCTCAGAATTTTTATCTACTTATGTTGGGCAGGGTGATCTGTGTGATGCCAAAAAAAAAAAAAAAAAATTGCCAAGCACTTAGTTACCAGGCAGACCTAAAAGACAAGACGCTATTGCTAAAGATGCCACAGCCTTCCATTTCAGAGCACCAAGAGACTGGGAACTGAGACAGAAGCCAGTCCTCACCTGGCAAATCCTCACAGTGCTGGAAAGTGCTATGGAAACAACAATGTGACGTCACCAAGAGCAAGAAGAAGCAGGAGAGCCTGCAAGGCAAGTAATCCACCAGCTAGATGAGAAGTGCCACGTGTGCAATAGTGGCACACAGCCTTTGTGGGTAACCAACTGCCCTCTGACTGGATTGAGGCCCATTTAGTGGGAGAGGACTCATGACTGGTACTCGGAACCAAGTCAGCACCCATGGTTAGGAAAATCACAATCCCCAGAGAGAAGCCCCAGTGTGCCCTGTACAAGTGGAGTGGGTAATCCCGTCAAAATGTCTCTCAAGCTCCTAGGCATATTCCCTTCACTCAAAGCTGCTCTTGCCCTTGGTTGGAGAATCTGCTTACAGATGTGGCATCAATATCCAGAAAAGACAGCTGGAGGCTTGCAACAAGATGCGCCACCACATTTGCTGGATCTAGATGAAATTGCAAAGGAAGTAGTGACACACAATATTGCTCTCAAAACTAGCCTGACATCCATACCCAGGAAAATAGCAACAAACACTGTGGTGAACAGAAACACGTCATAATAGAAATATAGAGGCTTGACAACCCGAGCCAGGGTGACAGAGCCAGACGCTGCCGATACTCAAAATGCACCAAAGCAGAAATCCAGAAGCTGCTGAGAGCTCAACACTGAAGTACAGTTAAAACACATCCACCGAGGCTCAGGGATTTTTGTGGCAGAGGGGGAGGACAGAGAGTAAAAGCCGCAGGGTGGAAGGGACTATCCAGAGGCATTGACCCATCTCACAATGACCGAATGCTGCTCTCACAACCCATAACCCACAGCCCCAGGCTGAATGCCAGCAATCCCACTATGGGCGACCTTCGGTGGAGTGGGGGCAGGGAGGAGGGGAATAGGTACCAACACTTGATGTATGCACACAAAGTTTCAAGTTAACAAAATATTTATGAATAAAAGAATTGAATTGAAAAAAGAAATATGGAGGCTACAGAGAGGTCAACGTCATGCCTGCTCAGGGTCTATTGTAGAAGAGAGTGCGGGAAGATTGTAAGAGCCACAAGGCTGTAGAAACAAACCTGAGGCACAGCTCCCCACAAAAACTGAGGAAGCTGTCCCTGATCACCATCTTGATGAGTCAGGTGTAAGTTCAGACCGGAGTTGCCTTTCAGTCTCATCAGGGCACGCTGGCACTTACGTTCTTTTGGGCCAGAGTCCTTGACTAACTTCCTGCAAAAGAAGGCGTTCTCGCTGCTACTGATCTCCATCAGTGTTGGCCCATGACCAACTTATAGGTCTCCCCGTGACCTATAAGTGAAACAACGCTTCTGCTCTCTCCGGTTTTGCCACAACCCCTTCTCAGCCTCTCATCTGACACTCAAGCCTTACCTTGACACCCATCCTTGCCCAGGGCTCTTTAAGAAAGTAGCTAGCTTGTCTAGGTGCTTTGTAGACAGACATCCAGACCAAGATAGAGGAAATAACTACAAACAACCTCACCTCCACTAATTTGGCTCATGTGAGAATTGTTCTTACCTACATGAATACAGATATCAACATGGGAGAAGAGCAGCAGAAGAAAATTCATAATAAAAATGATTCACACTTCATATCTTACCATTCACCTCACAGGCTATCCTACCCTCACCGAACGCCAAACCCGCTGTATGTATCCAGATGAATAAAAGGCTATATGGCCTCATTCATTCACATAAAGGTATTTGTAAATTAAAGTACAGTAAGTCAATCAGCCAGTCAGCTGTGAAATCTCACAAAGTCCACTGGACTTGAAGAGTTAAACTCCATCCTGGCAATGATTTTAGATTGTTAGTAGAGGCATCTAGATGGACTCATCGTTCGGAAATGCTTTTTATGACCACTGAAATGAAACAAACACAGTGGGATGTGTGCTTAATAGCATAAGTAGAAACTTCTCTTTCGGTGGTCTTATTCATCTATCAATAAGCATGTATTTCCCCTACTAATAATTTATAGGATCTTAACATTGGGAAGAAATGTACTGATCATCTGCCCATAGATCAATTCAAAGTGTTAAAACCATCCTGGACCCTTCCCAAATATGCTACTGGGCGAAATCTCTAAAAAGAAGGTGGTATGGAGTCTCTTGCCATTTTGTTTCTTTAAGTAATGAATGTCTAAGTGATGAAAAGTGAGTTCAAGATGATTTCAATAAACTATGAGTGGATATGAAAATGGCAAATAGGCCTCATCATGGGAAATTTCAGGTTAATGAGGAACATTATCTGAACATTATAAAGGAAACATTTATTTGGCTGCCTTTTTACACTGAGCATATTTTAAACGATGTGTGAGAAATGAAGTGAAACTTCAGAGTTTGTTCTTCAAAGAGATGATAATCTAACAGATGCCATTACCGAACATTTTACAAAAATAGCTTGTGGGCTAGAGAGATGGCTTTGTGGTTAAGGTGTTTGCCTGAGAAGCCTAAGGACCCAAGTTCGAGTCCCCAGAACCCACATAAGCCAGATACACATGGAGGTGCATTCATCTGGGGTTGGTTTGCAGTGGTTAGAGGCCCTGGCATGCCCATTCTCTCCCCCCTCTCTCTCTCTCTCTCTCTCTCTTAGATAAATATAAATATAAATATTTTAAAAACTAGTCTGTACACTAAACCATAAATGCCCTTAAAAAAAGGTCTAGGTAAAAGGTCTTGGGTGTTTAGGACAAAGAAAATGTAGTTATACTGATATGATGGGCTTAAATTGCTGATAAAACTTAAAAAGCATTAGACTTTTATCTTTTCCTTAAATTATTATGTAAGCACATCCATCACTGGAGTCTATTACAGTCCTATTCAGAGGAGGTGTTGAATAAATCTGTTTCATCAATCAATAAATAAATATAAAATTCTTTTAAAAAATAAAATAAAGGCTGAAAGATGGCTCGGCAGATAAAGATGCTTGCTTGCAGAGCTCAATTAGCAAACCACATGAAAGCTGAACACATCTGGCATTTGTTTGCAGCAGGAAGAGACCCTGACACACACACACATACACACACACACACACACACACACACAACACCACACCACGCATGCAAATAAATTCATTTTCAAAAAGGTATCATACTGAGTATAAATTTTTTACCTGAAATTCGGTATGACACTGGGATCCTGAAAAGGAAGGGCAACATGAAAAATCACAGATATAGTCAAACTTTCATATATTGCTAGAATATTAAAAATTACCGCAGCCCTTTACAGCTGACTGTACAGTGTTCTTCCTCTTCTCACGCTCAGCTTTAATTCATGCAAAAGCACACAGGTCTCAAGATCGGGTCATTGAAACTTCTTAAAGGCTAAGAACAAGCACTTGGAGTGAACACAGACGAGCCACCACATTGCACGAAGGAAGGTTATTCTTCCATGTCCAGTTGGCTATGACCACATTGAGAACACAGCCGGCTGGACCAAATCTGTGGCAGAGCTCAAGTTTCAGAGTTCACTTTATCACCAGTGGCCCAGCGCAGATTTCCTCTAAAGCTTATTGGACTTACACCTTGGTTCCATCTCTGTTCGAACATCTCAGGATTTGTTTTTTGACAGAGAGAGAGGGAGAGGAAGACAGATAGAGATGGGCACACCAGCAGCCTCTCAGCTGCTGGGAATGAAATCCAGATGTGTGCGCCCCCTTGTGGTCAAGTGCAGCATTGCACCCTTGTGTCACTTTGCATCTGGCTAAACGTGGGACCTGGAGATTGGAACCGCTGGAGATTGGAACCAGTGTTCTTAGGCTTAGGAGGCAGGCGCCTTAACCTCTAAGCCATCTCTCCAGCCCTGTTCTCTCAGGATTTTGCACAGGGACTGGTGCATTCCTACAGAAGTAGAAACAGGAGGCATGATGTTAAGGAATTACCAACCCAGTTACCAGCAGAGGCCCTGGAGATTTGGGGAAGACCTGTTGAACTATAGAGCAAGCTCAGGGTTCTCATCAACGTGAACTCCTAGCAATGACTGAGGACTACACTCCCAGGGTGTTTATTCCTTCCAAGTAGTTCCCTTAACTGTTCTGTTACATGAAACAGTAAAGTGGGGGTTGGTGTTGAGAGGAAATGGTAAGGTAGGACAACGCGGGAGCAGATAGGGTTAGAATCAGTCTTTTTTTTTTTTTTTTTTTTTTTTTTTTTTTTTGGTTTTTCGAGGTAGGGTCTCACTCTAGTTCAGGCTGACCTGGAATTCACTATGTAGTCTCAGGGTGGCCTTGAACTCACGGCAATCCTCCTACCTCTGCCTCCCGAGTGCTGGGATTAAAGGCGTGAGCCACCACGCCCGGCTTAGAATCAGTCTTTAAAGTAGCAAGTGTGGACTGGAGAGATGGCTCAGCAGTTAAAATCGATTGCTTGTAAAGCCTGTCAGACCAGGTTCGATTCCCTAGTACCCTTGTAAATCCAAATGCACAAAGTGGCACATGTGCCTGGAGTTTGTTTGCAGTGCCAAGAGGTCCTGAGGTGCCCATTATCTCTCTCTCTCTCTCCTTTCAAATAAACAAATATTTTTTAAAAAAATATTTTTTATTTATTTATTAGAGACAGAGAGGGAAAGAGAAACAGGGAGAGTGAGAATAGGTGTGCCAGGGCCTCCAGCCACCGCAAACAAACTCCAGACGCGTGCGCCCCCTTGTGCATCTGGCTTATGTGGGTACTGGAGAATCGAACCAGGGTCCTCAGGCTTTGCAGGCATGTGCTTTAAATATTCTTAAAGTAGCAAGAGCAAGGAGACCCATTGGGGAGCTATAACATGGCCCACTCATGAAATGCAAGTCCTGACCAGGGCAAGCGTATTAAAAATAGTGGTATCTCATGTCTGAGAGACATGGAGAAGCCACCTTCAAAATGATCCTTTTGGCCTGGTCATCTCTCTTGGAAAGCACTGGGAATGAATTAGCTCATCCACTCTTCTGCTCTCTTCTTGTCACTCTCAATAGAAGAACACGCAAAGCAATACTTGAGTCAAAACCAGGAACAAACCCAATCACTGTAAACCACCAGACATGTGAGCTCTGACACAAAATGATTCTCTCTCACCATTTCCCAAACACTGAACAAAGAAACCAGAAAGTCGCCCCACCACACCCTGCCAAGATAAGCACAGACATCCTCATGTTGGAATCAAGCAATTTCAGAATAAAAACTCCAAAAAAAAAAAGAAAAGAAAATGTTTACTCCAAAGCTGAAAGCATTACTCAAACAGTTCTTAAAATAAAATATCTGAAGCCCATGGTGGCTTTCTGTGGACTACCACATAGAGATTTAAGGGAAAGCTTCCCCACTAATGTGGAGCAGCTGTCAACAGATTGCAAACAGTCTGCCTCCCTCAGCCACCAGACCATGACAAATGCCTTTGTCAGCCTAACAACCGCATTACTACACCAGCAGAGAGGAGAGTTACCCCTATTTACACTTCTGATACCTACAGTCAGAGTTATCCACTCATGCAGAGGCAATGAGTTTTTGTTCACCTCTCGTAGAGTAACGGTTTCCATTCAGGATTGAGGTTTCTGGTAAAACACTTCATGCTCAGGGCTATAGCTTTTGAACTTCTGAAAGAAAATACACTCTCTAGACTCAACGAATGTCTTCAAGATGGCTACCGTAACAATGTAAATGTCGGGCATTCAGTGGCATCCTATGCTAATAGATCCACTCAGTGGAATGGAACTCATTGCTGGAACTGGGAAATAAGTCAAAACCAGGTACAGAAAATGAGCTCAGTCTCCAAGATCAAGATACCACCAAATGTGGGCTAGAAGAGAGCCAACGCATATAAAATTCCCTCCAAAACATATAGGGTCATCCCTTCTATCTAGTACTAACTTCTCTCACCGTTGGAGAATTTGCTTATCTCTTTTCAGATGGACAATGAACCTGAAGGGAGGATCAGCTAACCACACCTCACCAGGGCCCCAGCTGAAACCACAGAACAACACAGGGGAAGGGCAAGAGTTCAGTGTTCATGGCGATCACGACACCAGAAAAAGGCTGAAGGAGATAAACACAGAGAACATCCAACACAGTTAGAATCTCTTAATGAAGATGCTATAAAGAGATAAAATCAGTTTATCCTTAGGTCAGTTTAAGCATAACTCTTTTTTACTGAGAATTTCCATACATAAAAATACTGCCATTTGGGGCTGGAGAGATGGCTTAGCGGTTAAGGTGCCTGCCTGAGAAGCCTAAGAATGCTTGTTCAAATCTCTAGGTCCCACGTTTAGCCCACACGTAAAAGTGACACAAGGGTGCAATGCCACACTTGCCACAAGGGGGCACGAGTGTCTGGAGTTCGTTCACAGCAGCTGAGAAGCTGCAGGCATGCCCATTCTCTATCTCACACCCATTCTCTATCTCTCTCTCTCAAAAAAAAAAAAAAAAATACTGCCATTTGGATGCTGAGTACAATGACAAGGAGCAAGCTGCCCGGGGTCCTGATTGCAGCAAACACCAGAGACAGCCAAAACACATCAGTGTGACAAGAAAAGAAAGCCAACTTGCTAGCACAGGGTGCGTCATCTCTATCACCTCTGCCAGGACCAGGAAACATTACAGAGGAAGGGGTGGATTCAATACGAGCGCTGCTCTCTCTGCCAGCCTGAGAACCTCCTCCAGGGAGATGGGGAAGACAACAAGGACACTCACAACTCATCAAAGCAGAAAGTCAGAGGCTGCTGAGAGCGCAATACTCAAGTAGGCTTATAACATGCCCTCCAAGCCTCATAAAATCTTGCAGAAGAGGGGGCTGAACAGAGACTGACTGGTGCATTCCTGACCCCACAGTTTCCCAGTAACACCACTGAGTAGGGTCCTCAGTGAAACACAGGTTGGGGAGAGGAAACATGAGAGTATAATGTGATGGGAATTTGATGAATTTGTAATACATTAAACATAATTTTTTTAAGAAATCCTGTAATTATCTATGACAGGGGTAGTCATGAGCCCTAGGGGTGTAATGTCTGCTGGTGTCTGGCTAAATGTATATACTATGCTCACCAAACTGCCCAGTAAGCACTTCTCTTAATGTCCACACCCATATATTAATGCTACTCTCACTTTGGTTAGAGAAGCTTCTTTTTTCAGATGGCAGTGACCTCGGGATGACTTAGAAAGCACCATAGTGCTGAGAAGAAGGGACAGAAGAGTGCTCAGCACTGAAACATCTCTATCACACCTTCCAAGGCTCGGGGTCCATTGCGGAAGAGGGGGCAGAAAGAATGTAAGAGTCAAAGGAAGGGTAGGACTCCTTACAACGTGCTCCTCCAGACACAAAATGGCCTGGGTATCCATGACCTCACAGCACCTGACATTACCTACATAAGACCATCATAATAGGAGGAAAAGATGATGACATCAAACTGAAAAGAGAGACTGATTGATGGGGGAGGGGAATGATGGAGAGTGAAGTTTCAAAGGGGAAAGTGGGGGGAGGGAGGGAAGTACCATGGGATATTGTCTACAATTAAAGAAGTTGTCAATAAAATAAATAAATAAATCCTGTCATTGGGACACAATCCCCTCCCATCACCTTCTTTTGTTCCCCTCTCCCACTCCCATACCACTGAATTTCCTCCTCTTTCTGACAATTCCTTCTATTTTGATGTCTCCTTCTTCTCTGCCCCCCTCTATCACCCATGTCAAAATGTTGATAGGCCCAGTGTTATACAAGACATATGGAGGTAACACTCTGAGGTCACTAAGACACCAACGTCTCATGTGCAGAGGAGAGGGTTCCAAAGTCCTCTGCACCCCCCCACTCTGGCTCCCACGTTCTTTCCGTCCCCTCTTCCTCAATATTCCCTGAGTCTTGGATAGTAAAAGAGAGATTTCATTAGGGCCCAGCTCTCAACAGACTTTTATTCTCAACACTCTGATGAGTTTTGAATTCTCCCCAGCCATTTGCAAGAAGAGACTTTTCTGGTCAACAGTGAGAGCAGCATTAATATCCTTTCCACCATCTCCTCTGCAATGTTCCCTGAGCCCTGGCAGGTATGACAGAGGTGTCTCAGCCAGTGCAGAGCGCTCAATTGTCACTTTTTCTCAGCACCTTGACAAGTCTTGGTTCTCCCCAGTAGTCACCACTTCTACAAAAAATAAGCTTCTCTGACCACAAGTACGAGCTATACTAATCTATAGGCATAAACATAAATACATAAAGGATACTTCACTCTGGTCCAGGCTGACCTGGAATTAACTATGTAGTCTCAGGGTGGCCAACTTTCCTAGCCTCCCGAAAGAACAGCCACCACGCCTGGCTATAAAGGACACTTTTATGGGCATATCATATCCATTTAGCCAAAGAACAGTAGTAGCTTCCCTATTAGGGGGTATAACCTTCTAAGCCATTGGCTTTTGACTACATTTTTAGTATCAGGAATTAATTCCCCTCTGTGGATCAGGCCTTAAGTCTAATCACAGAGCAGTTGGTTACCCTCATGACAGACATAACACTATTGCACCACTGGGCTTCCCTAGCTTGTGCTTGCAAGGTTCACTGCTACCTCAAGCTGTTGATAGACTGTCTTCTCCAGCAGGCTGCAAAGCATTTTCTAGCACAATGGCAGTAAGCCAATAGGGAGAACCTTCCAGCTCAGTTCTGGCTTGATTTCTCAGTGTTCTGCTGCTGAAGCATGTGGCGTCTTTAACAATAGAATCTTACCATTCATTTCAGGTCAAAAACGAAGAGCCCTGGCAATGGCATGTATTGTTTGGGGGGGCTTCATGGGCCTCACTGATCAACAACTCACTGGGAGGGATCACAGCCTTGGCACTTTCTGTTACAGTGAATGACACACTTCCAACATAGAATGGCACACAGTAAATATTCCCATTCCGAAACTGAGGAATGGTGGCATAGCAAGAAAACATTGGACCAAAACAAAACCAAAACCCAGAGGGCAAACACCAAATCCTGCAACTGGCTTATGAAGCGGTGGATAGCCCCACCCCCTCTAAGCCTTTCCTTCCTTAAGGTGTTTCTGGAGGAGGGTTTTGTCCCAGCAACATTCATGCTGGTAGTGTACACACACCCTCTCATGGGCCAGCTCTACTCCAAGCCTATAGCATTTCTTGCCATGCATCACCAATATCCTGGTTCTCTGCTGCAACTTAGACCTGACCTTCACAGGGTCACCCAGTGGCCTCTCAAAGCCCTCCTTGCAAGAACTCTTACCACAGCCGGTTGTGGTGGTGCACGCCTTTAATCCCAGCACTTGAGAGGCAGAGGTAGGAGGATCACCATGAGTCCGAGGCTATCCTGAGACTACATAGTGAATTCCAGGTCAGCCTGAGCTACCCTACCTCAAAAAAAAAAAAAAAAAAACCAAGAACTTTTACCACCATTACATATTGCCTGGCCTCAGCTTCTCTCTAGAACTATGGAGCAAGTTTCCATGACTCTCCCAATCTTTTATTTTTTGTCTCTACAAAACTAGTACCACGTGTACAATGCTACTAATTCTATCAACACTTGATGGATTTGACCCCTTGTACCAAATCTATAGTGGTGGCTCTGTGTAATTGAATCAATGGGAATGCTTCCCTAGGCAGTTGTTTCTTTCTTTCTTTCTTTCTTTCTTTCTTTCTTTCTTTCTTTCTTTCTTTCCTTCTTTCTTTCTTTCTTTTCTTTCTTTCTTTCTTTCTTTCTTTTTACTTTCTTGCTTTGTTTGTTTGTTTGTTTGTTTGTTTGTTTGTTTTGAGGTAGGATCTCGCTCTAGCCCAGACAGATCTGGAATTCCCTATATAGTCTCAGAATGGCCTCAAACTCACAGTGATCCTCCTACCTCAGCCTCCCAAGTGCTGGAATTAAAGGCGTATACCACCATGCTTGGCTGGCACTTGTTTCTTTAACAAGGATTTCTTTCTGCAGCATTCTCTGATCAGGCTTTCTCCTTTCAAAAGAATCAAATTCATTCAAATTACAACCTTCAGTGTGTGGGCTCTTGTCCTCAGGACAATATAATAACCCATTACACTCAAGTGTTCAGGACACAGGCAGAACACAGACAGTCTTTTCCAGAACATAACTTAAATGGCCTCTGGAAAAGCTCCTGATGGAATCCCTGTTCCTCTCTGAAACCTCATGAGCTCATCTCCACAGTCCACATATCTGGTCTCCTAAAATTCCACCAGAAGAGACCATTTAAGCTCTGCTTACCTAAGTCTAGACATTTTTCTAGCTGAAACTTTCAAACCCTTCTGATTTCGTCCCACAGACCAGTAAGAAACACATAGTCAGATTGATCACAGCAATAGCCCAAATTCTTGTCAACAAATTTCTGTATTACTTTACTCATTATGGTGATTTGAATGTAAAATGGCCCCTCAGTATGTATAGAGCTCATGCTGGCCTTGTAATTAATCGTGGTCCTTTTGCCTTGATCTCCTGAGTGCTAAGATGGCAGGTGTGCTCTATGACATCCAGTTTAGTACATTTAGTTATGATCCTCCCAAACTAAAAGCAACTGGGACAGACTTCAATTAGGGAAGAGCATGTTGATTCAGTGTAGTGCTGTTCAGAAATATTTAAAATTAAAATATCACCCACTCCACACAAAGACATGGCTGGACCCTAAACATACATTACAAAGTGAAAGACGCCAGTCTGAAAATGTTGCATGATGTGGGCTCCAGTTACACATTTTCCACCTCCAGAATGTTAATTATGAAAATGAAGAATGGTAGTGATGATGAAAGTATAGACCAGGAGTTACAGGAAATTGAAGTATGATATGGGAAGCTGAAATAGATGGGGTCTCAGGTTTGTTTTATTTTTTATTCACTTTTCATCATACTCAACCCTTAAACATGACCCAAAGACTTTCATTTTCAACCTCTATTTATTTAAAGATCTCAAAAGCTTCTTCCCTACTACTTAGAGCCCTTCAGGAATTTTGAACTCCATTTCGTTTTACTTATTTGACTTAGGAAAGTGGATTTTTAAGAGCTCTGAAGACCCACTGGATAGTGGATCACACCATGACAAGAGGTTAACTATGTCCAAGCGATTTGTAAATGCCACTCAGTATGTCTCTGGTCCAAGTAACAAAACAAACATGACTATTTCACAGGAAAATGTGGTCACACTGATAAAAGTGCATTAGTTAGTCATCACCTCATGTGAAGAGGTAAAGCAATGTGAGCAAGAGTGAGACAAGAAGAAAGTGATCTTTAAATCTTTCATCAGTTTCCACTGGGTGTTTTACAGAAAGCAATTGTAAATTTGTGACAGATGCTGATTTCAGCAGCTTGCCCAATAGGTGTGGGCTAAACCCATGAACCAGCCAGCTAGAAGCTGGATCCAGCTTTTATTTGATATTTCTCATGCAGCTTTCCAAATGGCAGTAAGAGTTGGAGCCTGGGAGCCCTCCTGGCTTTCTATGCTTTTAATTTTTCACTCTCTAGGCCCAGGGACCTATTTCCCAGGGACAGACACAGGGCTCATGTCTTATTGTAAGTCCTTAGCATTTGCACAGGGAACAGCTTCTTCAAAGCTCCTTGTGGTTTGCTGTGTCAACAGACTGCTGTGGATGCTACATTTAATTAACTGACCAATATGTTTCACTGTCTTTGTAGGCTATTCCCTTGAGAAAAATCACACTGATAGAAGTGACACTTTGGCATGGATATACATGCTGTCCATCCCTCGTGATGATATCATAAAGTACTTTTAAGCTAATCCCTTGTCAATAAAAAATTATATTTAGATGACAGAAATGTTGACCTGGAAGGACTCTAAGTGATTATCTAACTTGAAACCATCATGATGAGGAAACTTGGGTACAGAGAGGTAAAATAATTTGTTCTAAGTCCCTAAGACCTAAGCAAGAATTGACATCTAAGCCATTCCTTTGGCTACATGGAGTTACTCTCTTACCTTCTTTTAATATTCACCTCTGTGCCTTCTTCTCAGTCTCTACAGAGAAACACTTCCATTTACAGCAGCACTTTCCTAAGTGTTAGTCCTTCCCCAGCTCTATCCTCAAACCTCCAGACAGGCAGACAAGCTCTTCAAGTGGTCTTCATGCCAACTGGCCCACCATCTTGTCACATGGATGGACCTTAAATAGTCTAGTTCAAACTTTCTCTATTTCTCCATACTTGAAACATATTGGAGATTTCCTTCTGGACTATGTACCTTCAATGATCCCACTGTTCTTCCCATATCCCCTACTTTAGCAAATGACTCCATGATTGTAGTCATGGTCCCAAAATAAAATGGGTAATAATTCACTTGCCCCATGCCCCATTCATCCCCACCATCACTTTCTTCAGACTCTTCTCTCTTACATCCTAATGATATTTTCCCTCTGTCTCCAAAAGGTGCCACTGGCAACTCCTTTTCCCTTTTTCTCATAGCATATCAGTTGCTTTCACATTGTTGGGACAAAATACATAGGCAGAAATAGTTTAAAGAATAAAGGGACTTATTTTCAGCTCACAGGATCAAGAAGAAGTGTTCACGATGGGGAGAGAAAGCATGGCAGGCCTGAGCAGGAAACCTATGTCATATCTTCACATCAGCATGGAGGAAATTGGGAGAGCAAGTAGGACTGGACTACAACATCCCAAGGTCCTTGCCCAGTGACACACCTCCTCCAGCAAGGCTCTATCTCCTAAAGATTCCACAACCTTCCCAAACAGTGCCATCAACTGTGGATCAAGTATCAAAAACACATGAGCCACCACATGTAGCGATTATTACAGATTTATCCAAAAGATTGAGTTAGCTCCTCTGAAAAGCTCATCAAAGAAATGGAGCTGCTGTGAGAATTCTTCTATTGTCAGCACCTCCAAAGACCCTCAAACCTGACATGAAGAAAATGTATCAATGCTCCATCCACTGAGCTAAATATTCAGAGCTGTCATGTGATCTGGTCGCCATCTGCTCTGACAGGGATGATCTCACTATGCTTCGCAGTGCTTGTAAGTCAATAATGTGACAATGGTCCCATGTCCCATACTCATTCTTATTTGAGTAGTACAACCATTTAAAATCTATACAGTCAGGCCAAATGAGCCAACTGGTGCAATAGCAGCATGTCTATTATGGGGGAAACTGACTGCTGTCTAATGGGACTATGCTACTCTCACTTTTGGTTAGAAAGGCTTCTCTTTACAGATGGTGGTGAACTCTGGGATGATCCAAAAGGCACCATAGTTCTGATAAGTAGTGACAGAGGAATTTTCAGCACTGGAACATCTCTGTCATATCTTCCAAAGCTCAGGATTCATTCTAGAAGAGGTGGCAGGAAGAATATAAGAGCCAAAAGAAGGATAGGACTGCTTACAATACACTCTTCCAGACACAAAATGGTCTGGGTATCCATGATCTCATGGTTCCTGGTATTACCTGCACAAGACCCTCATAATAGGAGGAAAAGATGATGACATCAAAATAAATAAAAGAGAGACTAGTGGAGAGGGGGAGGAGATATGATGGAGTTGTGAAGGAAAAAGTGGGGAAGGTGAGAGAATTATCATGGGCTATTGTCAAATATTATGGAAGTTGTCAATAAAAAAAGTTTTAAAAATCTACACAAAGGGTTGGATAGATGGCTCAGTGGTTTAGGTGCTTGCCTGTAAAGCCTAACAACCCAGATTTAATTCACCAGTATCCACATAAAGCCACATGCACAGTGGAGTATGAGTCTTGAGTTCATTTGCAGTAGCTAAAGGCCCCGGCATGTCCATTCATTTTATCTCTCTCTCTTTCTCATAAATAAATAAAATAAAATAAAATCTATACAAAATTCTGGAAATGCCACTCTAGATGCAACTCAAAATTTTGATATTTGTGGTAAATTTTGATATTGTGGTAAACTTTTCTAGCTTCCCTTATTTAAATAGCCTTGATGAAGCCTAATATCTTAAGTGTCTGGTTGGGGCAAAGAAATTTTGTCATGTAAATAAAACCACACTCAACATCTACACCATTGCCTCTACATTCAACAAATATATCATTATATATCATTATATATATCATTATATATCATTATATATCAACAAATATATGTCTCTTCCAAGACATGTGAACCATAGGCTTTTACTATTGTCCCTCCTTATCATCACTCCATCTCCACTGACAATCCAGTTTTTGGCAAGCTGTGAACTACTTTTGGTCACCAGAGTTATGCTTTTATTAACATAGCACATTAATGGAATCATTGAATGATTCAAAGAGTTTAAAATCACCATTCTAAACATGTACAAAGAACTCAGAGGACACTAATAAATGCTGAGTTAATCTAAGGAAACAAAAACAGCTGAATGAATTCCAAGAGAACAAAAATAATGCCAGGTGTAAGTGCAGATGCCTGTAGTCCCAGCTCCTTGGGAAGTTAAGGCAGGAAGATCAGTTGAATCCAGAAGCTCTGGACTATAGTGCACTATGCCCATCAAATGTCCACACTAAGTTTGGCAACAATATGGTGACCTCCAGAGAGTTGATAAATACATAGCTAAATGAAATGAAATGAGGAAGGTAAAACAGGTTATGAAAATCGAATTCAATAAAGAGAAGTGCTGAAGAAAAATCAAACATAAATGATGTTGGTAATGAAAACTGAAATGAGTCTAATAAAAGCTCTGTGGAAGGCCTCATCAATAGAACAGACCATGTGGAGGGAAGAGCATCAGTGCATGAAGAGAAAGTAGAGAAAACAGATAATTAGTCAAAAGCAATGATAATTTTCACAGACAAGCAGTATGAATGGAACCCTGAGAGACATTTGCGATAATATGGAAAGACCAACATTACAAATAATGGGAATAAAAGAAGAAAAATAACTTCAAGTTAAAGGTATAGATTTTCCATAAAATTATGGGAGAAAATTTCCCAAGTCTAGGGAAAGAAGTGTGTATCCAAATAGAAGAAGCATATAGAACACTAAATAGACAAGAACAGAAAAGAAACTCTCCATATCATATAATACTGAAAAAACTAAGGGCTGGAGAGGCGTGTCAGTTAAAGCACTTGCCTGTGAAGCTTAAAGACCCATGTTGAACCTTTCAGATCCCGCATAAGCAAGATGTACAAAAGGTGAGCCAAGTGCAAGGTCGTACATGCCCAGTAGGTGGTGCAAGTGTCTGGAGTTCGATTGCAGTGGCTGAGGTCCTGGAATACTTCTGGCCAGGTGTTTAGTCCGAACAATGAGAAGGTAAGTGCTACAACTGTAAAATCCAAATGGGCTTACAGTGATGTATTTCAAGCATTGAAAGACCACAGTTCCAAATCCAAACTACTTTTCCCAACAAAATGTTCTCCTGTAATAGGACCAAGAAAAATTGTCCATGGGAAAAACATGCTAAAGGGAGCTCGGAGATGCCTTAGTGGCAAAGCCTAAGGACCCAGGTCCAATTTCCCAGTACCCATACAAACCAGATGCACAAGGTGGCACATGCATCTGGAGTTCATTTGCAGTGGATGGAGGCCCTGACATGCCTGTTATCTACCTCTCTATCTATCTATCTATCTATCTATCTATCTATCTATCTATCTATCTCAAATAAATAAATAAAACAGTTTTTTTAAAAACATGCTAAAGACATTCATGACCATTAAGGTAGTTGTACAGAGGATACTGGAAGGAATACTTCAGAGAGAAAAGAAAGATGAACACATTCAAGAGATTACAGTGACAAACAATAATCAATGCTAGAACAACTGTTAAGAAAATGAAGACCAAGAAAACACCAAACATCACAAAATAATCAACACTACAGGAATCAACCCATGACTTTCAATAATAACTCTAAATATAAATGGTCCCAGTTCACCCATCAAAACACAAACTAAGAGCCTAGGATCAGAAAACAGAACCTATCTTTTTGAAGTCTTCAAGAAACCTCACTATCAAAGATAGGCACTGCTTTGAAGTGAAAGGATAGAAAAAGGTATTCCAAACAAATGGAAGCAAGAAAAAAGTATGGGTTGTTTTTATAATACCTGACAAAATATACCTCCAAACAAAAGTTGTCAAAAGACATAAAAAATGCACTTTCACTGACTAAGGGCACTCCATCAAGAGGATGTTACAAGCTGAAATATAAATGCACCAAACATGTGGGCATCCAATTTCCTAAAACAAATACTACTAGACATGAAGATATCAAGATTAACCCAACACAGTTTTGGTAGGTGACTTACACAAACCACTTTCTCCAACAGACAAGGCATCCAGACAAAAGCAAAACAGAGAAACATTGGAGTTAAATGACATCATAGATCAAAAAGACTTAACAGATATGTACAGAATATTCTACCCAAAGATTACAGAATATACACTGTTTTCAGAACAAGGGATTTGCTCTAAAATAGATCACATATTAGGACACAAAGCAAGTCTCAGCAAACATAGGAAGGTTGAAATAATTTATTATTATATTATATCCCATCACAATTTAATAGCTCTAGAAATTGACAATAAAAATAACAATAGAAGATATACAAACTCCTGGAGATTAAACAATACACTATTGAATAATTAGTGGGTTTTTGAAAAAATCATAAAGTAAATTAAAAATTACTAGAACTGAATGAAAATATGGTAGGAAAAGGTATATTTCAGGTATATTTCAGGTATATATTGCAGAATCCAGGGGAAATCCCATCAATGGCAGAAGAAGCTGCCTTACTTCCACAGATCATAGCAGAAATTAACAAACAACCAGAAAACTAGAACAGCCAGAGCTCAAACTGTTCTGAACACACTTTAGAGCTTGTCTTAAGCTCTGCCTCCAGTGACGCCTCCTCCACCAGGTTGCTGGAGACTGAAGTAGGAAGCTTAATTTAAAACCCCTGAGGCTATGAGGGACATATATTCACATTCAAACCAATATACCTGCCTATTTCTACCAATAACAAAAATGTGATAAATAATTTTTAAAGATGTATAGAGCAATGAATGATATTAAAACAGCAATTTTCAAACAATCTCCCAGCCAAACAAAAGGGAAGATCCAGACATATTCACTATACAATTCTACCAGACATTTAAGGAAAACTGAAACCAATACTTCTCAAATAATTCCATTAAATTGAAAAGAAAAAAAATGTTCCATAATTGCTTTTATGTCGCCAGCATTGCACTAATAGCCAAGACAGAGATAAGCTATAGAAAAAAAACTATTGACCAGTATCCCTAATGGACATAGATGCAAAAATTCTAAAGAAAATACTTGCAAATCAAATTGAAGAACATCGTCCACCTTGATCAGGCATCTTCATCTCAGAGATACAGGAGTGGTTCAACACACGTAAACCAATCTGGTCAGAGCAGCCTTGCTTTTTGTGGCAGTGGAAGGTGGTTAATGCAGAGAATCATAACCAGCCAAGTGCTAAAAGTAAGTGGCTGATGAGTGCTTTTCTCTCTTTGGGACATATACATCATTTCCTCTAGAGCTCACGGAACATTCCAGAAGGGATGGAAATAATGTATAGCTAGAGGGCCAGTCGACATTCTGTTGTACAAGGGTGAGGGTAATGAACTAATGGCAGTTACTGGTTGACAGAGGAGGGGGAATCATTCTTTTCTGTGGTATAATCACTGGTAATTGATGAGAAGAATAAGTACAGTGAGACGGAGGGGGATAGGAGCAGGCAACATGGGACATATATGGGCAGAAGGTAATCTAAATGTATGAAAATGCCAAAAATGAATAATAAAAACAGGTTCTCACTATCTAGTATAGTTTATTTTTGATTGAACCCATAGACTCAGGAATTCTAAGCAAGTACTTTACCACTGAGCTATATCCCCATGCCTTTTCTTACACTTTTCTCAAATTTTGAGGCAATGTCTCAGTACGTTTTTCAAGCTGACCTTGAACTCACTCTGCAGCCCAGATAGACCCTAAATTTGCAATTCTACTATTCATCTATGGCCACACAGAAGAAGCAGATGAACAGGGTCATTAGTTAGAACTGCACTCATACAGCACCAGGCCCTGATAATCTAGCAGGGTTTGTGAAGGTAAACAATGCAGTGGAAACTTAGTTGGGGTTCTGGCTTTGAGTTATTTTCTGAAATACCAGTCAAGCTGTCTACCATGGCTGTGGTCATGGGATGGCTTGGATATGGTGGCTAATGGGCCTATTTTCAATACTAGAAGCATGGCTGCTATTTCACACGATGTGGCCTCTAAATAAGGCTGCATATCTCCAACTGGCTTTCCTCAGAGTGATCAGTTCAATCAAGAGTGACAGAATCAGGGGCTGGAGAAATGGCTTAGCAGTTAAGGCACTTGCCTGCAAAGCCAGAGGACTTGGGTTCAATTCCCCAGGATCCACATAAAGCCAAATGCACAAGGTGATACATGCATCTAGAGTTCATCTACAGCAGATAGAAACCCTGGTGTGCCCATATTCTCTCTCTCTCTCTCTCTCTCTCTCTCTCTCTCTCTCTCTCTCTCGTAAAATAAAAAATAAAATAATAAAATATTTTTTTAATGACAGAATTATGCCTATTGGCTACCTGGAGTACGTCACTTTCTTTTTTTTTTTTTTTTTTTTTTGATATTTTATTCATTTATTTATTTGAAAGAGAGACAGAGGAAGACGCAGAGAGAAAGAGAAAATGGGCACACCAGGGCATCCAACCACTGCAAATGAACTCCAGACACATGTGCCCCCTTATGCATCTGGCTTATGTGGGTCCTGGGGAATCAAACCAGAATCCTTAGGCTTCACAGGCAAATGCCTTAACCACTAAGCAATTTCCCCAGCCCATCAGTTACTTTCTCCGTTCTGGGACAGAATCCCCACCAGAAGGAACAGGCTTTACTTTTGGCTTACAGTTTTGAAGCTATAGTCCACCACAGCAGATATAGCATAGCAGAAGGAGCTGGAGGGAACTGGTCACATTCAGACCCACAGTGTGGTGGTTTGATTCAGGCGTCCCTCATAAACTTAGGTTTTTCTGAATGCTAGGTTCCCAGCTGATGAAGATTTCGGAATTAACACTTCTTGGAGGCAGTATACTGTTGGGGTGGGCTTATGGGTATTATAGCCAGTTTCCCCTTGTCAGTGTTTGGCACACTCGCCTGTTCCTGTTGTCCACCTGATGTTGGCCAGGAGGTGATGTCCACCCTCTGCTCATGCCATTGTTTTCCCTGCCATCATTGAGCTTCCCCTCGAATCTGTAAGCCAACTGTGTGAGGAAGCAGAGTGATAAATGCTGTTTCCCAGAAAACTCACTCCTTTTTACACAGCCAGAATGCTGCCCACAGTCAAGATGGGTCTTCCCACCTCAATTATCCTAATCAATAAAATCTCTCACAGGTTATTCCGAGCCCTGTGAAGATGGCAGTTAATATAAACCATCACACATACCAGCCCAAACATAACACAGAAGATAATACAAGGCTATAAATACCAGATTGTTAGGGATTATTTGGGGGGCCATCTGGAAGGTGGCTTCCTCAAAGTCTAAATTATGCTTTCAAAACCCTGAGCCACTGTTTTCTAGTCATTGAAGGCCCATTTTTTAGATCATGCCACAAATTTATTCACTGTGTCCCAAGAATAAAATCAATCCATGCCACATAATCAGAATTATAGTTTCTCTGTTCCTTTGATGAATTCCACTATGAATTTGTCAGTAGAGTGGACTGGCCCAACCCTTTCTGTCATCTTTAATCCACAAGCACACTGCAGTCACCTTTGAGGTGTGTGTGGCCCTCCACAGTGAGATGCTCTCTCTGCCAGTTATAATGGTCCTCCAACATTAACCATATGAGGATATCAGCCTCACTGTGGGGTCTGTCAACTCTTCAGGGACATTAATTTAGGAATCAAAGCTGCAGTAGTCACTTGCTCATGTATGCAATGCAATGAGTTCATTAAGTGACTTTCCCTGCAGCATATGCTTCTAGGCAATTGCCTCCCAGTTGGAGTATTTTTCTGACATAATCCAATTGCATGTACAATATTTCAAATCTCAAATAGTTTGTGTCATTTAGTAATAGATAAAGCTTTAGAGATCAATAACAGGATAATAGTTTCTTTTCAAAAGGAGTTTATCTGGCAGCCATCTTCAACAATATCCTAATATAAAATATTGAGAGGCCATCATTCATGGGCAATCAAGAGCTTTTGCCAAACATCCAGTCAGCATAAGTACATGTTGCTGACATTTTAAAAAATCATTTCAAGTTATTGTTAGAGATTTCTTTAGGGATGACAGTAGACAGCTTTAATTTATCATAATCTACTTAAAATTTTTATTTACTTCTGATGAAATGTTGAAACTTCATCAGAAGTTCATAAAATCAAGAATAGATATACACATCTAAACACATATACATATATACTCATATATTTTCCATGTGTGATGTTTTTCATATCACACTGTTGTACCATGGAGTATCATTTTACTTTAGTCTGAAAGACTTTCTTTAATACACCTTGAAATACAATCTAGCCATGCAGTTCCTTCTCTGCTTCCTCCCTGCTGCTGTGAGGACAGAGGAACTGTTCTGGCCTGCCATGCCTTCCCCACTACGAAGCTGCCCCCCTCAAAACTATAAGCTGAATGAAAGCCCTTTCCTTCCATAACTTGCTGCTTGTCAGGTATTTGCTCACAACAATGAGAACGTAACAGACACAGAAAGTTGGTGCCAAGAATTTGAGGCACCATTGGTCCATAAACCCTTGTGACTGGTTTGAAGAATGAATGTGTTAGAGTTGGGAACTTTGGGCTAGAGAAGTCCTAGAATGCTATAAACAGAACTAATGGGTCATTCTGGTGGGAGTTAGCTGTTAAGGCACTTGCCTGCAAAGCCAAAGGATCCAGGTTCCATTCCTCAGGACCCATGGAAGAAAGATGCACAAGGTGGCACATGTGTCTGGAGTTTGTTTGCAATGGCTGAGTGCCCTGGCATGCCTAGTCTTTTGCTCTCTCCCTCTCTTTCCCTCTCCCTCTCTCTGCCTCTTTATATATCTCTCTCTCCTCAAATAATTTTTTAAATTTAATTTCTTTTTATTGACAACTTCTATACTTACAATACAGACAATAAACCATATTTTCCTCCCCTCCCCCCACTCCCCTTCAGAACTCTACTTTCCATCATATCCCCTCCCTCTCTCCATTAGTCTGTCTTTTAATTTGATGTCATCATCTTTTTCTCCTATTATGAGGGTCTCATGAAGGCACTGCAAGGTCATGGATATCGAGGCCATTTTCTGTCTGGACAGTTGCATTATAAAGAATAGTATTTTTTTTTTTAAAGAAGAGCAGAGCACCAAGAGAAATGTGAGTTATAGCTAAGGCTTGACTCATTAGTTTCAAGGAAAAATTAAAATCCTATTGGGAACTCAGCAATAGGCAGTTTGTATGGTATTGCCTGGCAAAGAATCTGACTGTATTCTACCAGTGTCCTGAGAACTTGAATTTAAAATTAATGTACTAGGGGATAAAGAGATGGCTCAGAGGTTAAGGCACTTGCCTGCAAAGCCTAATGACCCATATTCAATTCCCCAGTACCCACATAAAGCCAGATGCATAGTGGTGTATGCATCTTGACTGCTCTGCAGTGGAAATGGGCCCTGGCACATCCATTCTCCCTTTCTCTCTCTCTCTCCTTACAAATAAATAAATGAAAGTATTTTTTAAAGTAATGGACTAATGTGTTTGGTGAAGAAAATTTCAAAGCAGATTAGCATAGAGTCTGTTGTGTGGCTTCTCTTAGCTGCTGGTATTCAGCTCTGTGGTGAAAGAGAGCAAAATTCAGGACAATATGAACAGCGTGAAGTTTTGAAAAGGAAAGCACAATGTGAGCAAGTTGAAAGTTCCATGGAGAGGACAGACAACAGGGCTGTAATTGTTGCAGATATTAATATCATTGAAGAGAAATCCGTTCTTCATTGGGATGATGGGAAAGATGCCCTTGGGGGTAGGACCCAATCCATCTAAGGCTGTAGCTAGTATGAATGGAAGTTTGTTTGAAAAGACAAGGCTCAAGGAATTCCCTATATGCTTCTGCACAGAGATGCTGTTACACTTGAGATCCAAGGGGACCGAACTTCATTCCAAGCTGGAAGACCGACAATATCGTTCTCATAGAACTGGCTTTGCAGGCATGAAAAACACAAGGTTTAGGGAGTCATGGAGTACTGGACCACAGTTCCAGAGAGACTCTGAGGCCAGGCAATGTATTGTAGGGCTGAAATTTCTGCAATGAGACCGTTAGAGGTCACTGTGCAAAGCTGTAAAGGTGAACCCCAAGTTACAATGGCAACACCAGGATGTTGGAGATACCAGGACCATGGGAGAAAAACTGTGGGCTCAAGGAAGATCCAGCCCACAAGAGAGGCTGTAAATGCTATAGGCAGCTGAGCTAGAGGAACAGAGCCAACTAGGCCCTTTAAAGCCCAGACGATTTTTATCACCAGTCCCAGGAACTGGGTATGGAGCTGCAGGATTTGATGTTTGCACCACTGGGTTTCAGTCTATCTTTCCCTGCTATGCCTGCATTCCACTATTTGGGGATGAGAATGCTTTTCTCTGTATCATGATATGCCTTAAAATATGTAACCTGTGTTTGATTTTACACAGTTAAGAGATTGCATTGATTTTCAGATGCGTCTTTGGATTTTGGACTTTCTGTCAGTGTTGGAACTGATAAGACTATTGTACTTACCTTTGCATTTCTGGGGCAAAGCATTCAACCATAAACAACTTTCTCTTTCTCATTCTCCTCAAGTAGACAAATAAATAAAATATTTTAAACCCTTTTCTTCCCATAAATTGCTTCTGGTCGGTGTTTGTCACAACAACGAGAAAGTAACTGATACACAGAGGAAACTAGGAGGTCCAGCCTAGTTGGAGGAAATGGGCCACCGGGTATGTACCCATGTATGTTATAACTTGGCTCTGGTCCACACCCCCCATTCTGCTGCTGTAAGGTGAGCAGTTCTCTTCCACCACATACCCTACCTGCATGATAATCTCCCTCACAGGTCCAAGCAATATGGACAAGCAGCATGAAGCCATGAGCTAAAATAAACCTTTATTCCCTTATGTCATTTTTCTGAGATATTTTGTTAGAGCAACAAAAAACTGTTTAACACAATGTTGAATCCTTTGGCATCATTCTACAAATAACAGAGGCTTTATCCATTTTTCTTCAATATTTGTTATGGGGTTTTTTGTTGTTATTTTCAAACTATATAGTTTCTTTTTTTTCTTTTCTTTTTTTGGTTTTTCAAGGTAGGCTCTCACTCTGGTCCAGGCTGACCTGGAATTAACTATGTATTCTCAGGGTGGCCTCAAACTCTCGGCGATCCTCCTACCTCTGCCTCCCGAGTGCTGGGATTAAAGGCATGTGCCACCACACCAGGCATAGTTTCTATTTTCTATCTCCAGGTCATTGATTGGCCATTCTACTACTTAAAATGATTTTGTTTAGTCTATCCAGCATGAAAATTATATTTACAAAGGAAAAATTATACTCCCACATAAGTCATCCAAAGTAAAAATTTACTTATCATTTTATTTCTTTTTGAATAGTGATAAAATATTAAATGTCTCCTGTTTTTTAATTGAAAAGTGATTACCAGAAGCAGCATGAGTTGGTAATTTTTAAATTTCCTCACAGAGCATTACTTCAATGTAGACAATGTGCATTTAGATATAGCCACATTGGTATCAACGTCTTTAATCATTACTCATTCTATCGCTTTCTCTTTCTTAGTTAAAGTTTTTCTGGGTTAAACCCTTTAATACTCCTTTCAGCGAAGGCTTATGACTAGTCAATTATTCCTTGTCTGAAAATGTCCTTCTTTCTTTCATGCATTATCTTGAAATAATAGTTCAATATAGCAAATCATATTTTGCAACTAGCTTATCTGAAAACTAGATTTGTTTCTCTTATATCTTCTTCCTACAAACTTTCATTCATTGCATTTTATCTACTATAAAAGATATCACAATTTTGCTCATGCTTTCATAATTAATCCAGAAGTCATTTAAAATAATGAATTTATTTACTTGACAAATATTGAAGGATATTGCTAGATTTCTTGCTCTAGTGATATACAATTTCATTGTACTATCATCCGAGAATATGTTTTATAAAATTTTCATCTTATAAAATTTATTGATCCTCATTTTTATGGGATAGCACATTTTATCTTATTAGGCATTTTTTTATCCTTCCAATGGTACTCTCTAGTACTCATTATAAGTAACATTTAAGGATTTTTTTGCCCTATCTTTGATGTTCAGCAGTTTTACTGTGCTGTGGTAGAAGTCTTGTTTGTTTGCTTGTAGTGATTTTTCATTTATTGGGTTTGAAGGTCTCTGTGATTCCTAGATCTGTAAGAAAACATACAACTTTTAAGACAAAATATGAAGTCTGAGGTTACTAGTTTTTTAGTTTTTGTCCTCCATTCTCTCTTCCCTCACCTCCTAGGAATTCAGTTACACATATGCTAACATATTTTGTATTGCCTGTTATTTTCCATCACTACATCATTAAAAGCTTTTGCTCTTCAATATTTCTGTTCAATATCTCAATAATTTTTGTTGATTTTCCTTCAAGATTACTTTTTCTCTGTAATGTGCTATTTTAGCACATTCTGTGATAAACTTAAACAATTTTTTTTCACTTCTTTCTGTGTGGACTTTCTCAGACCCCTAAGTTCTTTGCTGAAATACCACCAGTGTTATCCATTCACTTACTGTGCCTGTGTTTTGTTTTGGTTTTTTGCCTTTAAACTCATGTTAACTTTAAATTTTTTTTTTTTTTTTTTTTTTTTTTTGGTTTTCGAGGTAGGGTCTCACTCTGGCCCAGGCTGACCTGGAATTAACTATGTAGTCTCAGGGTGGCCTCGAACCCATGGCGATCCTCCTACCTCTGCCTCCCAAAGGTGTGCGCCACCACGCCCGGCTAACTTTTAAATTTTATCCACAATTTTGCATTAAATTCATCATTAACTGTAACATCAAAGAGCAATATAGTCTATTTTTGATGCCTATTGTTCCAATGACTGTTATATTTTATCTGTTTTCTCATAACACAGAACTTCTGAATGATGTGGTTTTATTTTTATTACTGTTAACTTTTGTGCTTGAGTATAATTTACTTGTTTGCTCATCATCATTTCATACAGAGGCTATTTTTCAGTTTGTTAGAATTCAAAATCTTCAGGTTTCCTTTTAGTTAGAATTCATATTTGCTAGGCTGGAGAGATGGCTTGGCAGTTAAGGTGCCTGCCTGCCAAGTCTAAGAACACCTGTTCCAATCTCCAGGTCCCACATTTAGCCAGATGTAAAAAGTGAGGCAAGGGCACAATGCCACACTTGCCCACAAGGGGCACAAGCATGTGGAGTTCATTCACAGCAGCTGAGCGGCTATTGACGTGCCCGTTCTCTCTCTCTCTCTCTATCTCTCTCTCTCTCTCCCAAATAAAAAAAAAAGATAAAATAAAAACACAACACATTTGACAGCAATGATGGACCATCTGAGATTTCACTGGAAAGGCCAAATCCTTCTGCTTTGATGAGCTTCAAACTTCAAACTCTATCTCTCCTGTGGTATGAAGCAATAAAACTTCTGCTTGGATTTTTCAGTCATGCTGCTTTCTTGAGTGTGCCTGGCATTTTCTGTATGGTTCAGGAGTAAGCCAAGTACATGTGGGCAGCATCTATGAGCTTTGCGAGTTCTTTTCTCTATCTTTCATCTTCTTAGGATATTTCTTCTCAAATTTTGGCCTCTTTGATAATCACACTCTCCATATTTTGACTTATCATCCCAATAAAGCAATGATATATTCCTACTTAAGTTCTTTCTGTCCCCACAACATATAACTTGAGATAATTTCAAACATAGTGTAAATGTAGCATTTAACTGGGGTGGTTTTATTTTTTCTTTCAAAGGTCAGTCTTCCTCCATTCCACAGTTTTATCCTGATGCTTTTTATTCTTTAGTAGCTTCTTAAATGTTTGGTTAGTAAGGACATCTCATCTAGAGTTTGACAAAGAATATTCCATAATTTCTGGATCTAAGATATTTAAATATTAATTGCTTTATGGGTCTATGGTTACCAATCAAGTAAGCAAAAGATATGAAAACCACAAGCCACATGAGAATAAGCCTAAGACTAAAGTTTCGCAGGCATAGTTCTTCATTTGTACCCAGAACTCTGGTTAAATTAGATAAATTCATTCATCGTTTTATGATGGGCCAAAATATGTTTGAATTCACTTTTTCACTCATAGTATTAAGTTGTTCCAAAATCCAGATTTCATACAAGGATCTCAAATCCAGTAATTAACCTTACTTCATGAGATAACATAGACGCTTGTCCTTTTGTGACAATTTAAACACGTCCCCTTTTTGTTTTGTTTGAAGCCCCATTAGTTGCTCCTAAGATAGCCAGAAGTTTATCATATTTATTTTCTAATCCCTTTTTGCTGTATCTTCAAGCCAAACAATTAGTTTAATATACCATTCTGATGTATGAATACCTTGAAGCCTTATGACCCTACCATAGACCTTCTGAACATTACCCTCAGCCATTTCTTTCCTCCAGACTTGGCTTCTATGTTCTAGTAAAGAGCATCATTATTTGTCAGCTTTCTAAAGTCCCTTCTGCTTTCCTCCAACAGACATCTTAAAATGTGTCCTTTTGTCTCTTTTCATTGCCACCATCCTAGCCCCAGCTTCTAGCATCTAAGTTGGATTATTGCAATTCCTCTATCTGGGATTCTGATTCTACCCTGAAAAGGAGCCCAACTAAACATTTAAATAGAGACAATATTATCTTACCTCCATGCTCACTTCAGGTTGGTGGTACAACATTGTCTGTACTAAAATATTCAACCTTAACCACGCAGCATGATCAAAATCACACACATCATTCTTGTCTGTCAGAACACACTGGCCCAAGGCCCTTCCTTCCACCACCCTCCAGTTGAAAAGTTATACTTTTGTATGCTTTCCAATGAGAGGACATTAGGTCAAAACCCTGAGCACATAGGCCCAAATGGAAATCACCTCAAAGAGCAACTGGGAACATGTGGTGTGAACCTATGAGATTGAATAACTGGCTCAGCCAGAGCTGGTTTTGAAGGCTGAAGTCATGTGGAAGTCTACTCTCCCACTACTAATATTTGAAGCAGTGGAAATAGTTCGTTGAGTATTAGCTGTGAACAGTTGGACATTTTTCAGATTGTGAGATTGCTGAGAGAGGCTAACTTGCCATCTAATTAGAGGCATGTATCTCTACACTGTTCACCTAAAGGAGTGGTCAGCAAACCTTGTTTCTAACATACAGCACAGTAAATATTTCAGGCTTTCTAAGATGGGCAGTCTCTGTTATATTGACAACTCTGTGTGTCTGCAGAAATAGCTCTGAGCACTCTCTAATAAACAGACAGGACTGATCCAGTAGTTACCATCTCACCGCTGAGGCAAGACACCCAACCAGAAGCAGCTCATGGGAGGAAAGGGCTTATTTCTGACTACAGTTTCACTGGGATGTTTCATCATAGTGGGAAAAGCATGGCATAGGCAGGAAGACGGCCCTCATCATCACATAGCAACAGGGAGGAAACCATCCCAGTGGGCTGAACTAATAAACCTCAAGGTCTGCCCTTCAGTGGCACACCTCTTCCAGCAAGCTCCACCTTCCAAAGGTCCCACCAGCTTGGAACTAGGTAGGAGGCTTAATCCCAAACACTCAAGGCTGTGGGGGCATTTTACATACAAACCACCAGAACCAACAAACTTTCCAGACATGCAAGTTTGAATTTCATGAAATTTCTGTGTCATTCACTATTGTCCTACTTTTGATTTTTTTTTTGCCCCAAATATTTTAAAAAGTGGAAACCCTTCTTAGTTTGCAAACCATACAAAACATGGGTGAACTGAAATTGAACCCTCTGAAAATCCACAGGGCTGGAGCATCAACTGGGCCATATGGAAGATGGCTTTAGCTAAATATTTTGCAAAGCTTACAGGTTGTGAAACAGGCTGGAAGAAGGGTGCTAAAGCTTGCTAAAGCTCTAGCACGTTCGAACACTGTTGACGTTGGCCATCACAGTCCCTGTGCATCTCAGAGCATGTCAGTGTGAAGTCTCAATTCTTCATTCTGGCTGTAAAGCTGCCACTCCAGGCCAGCTCCAAGCTAGTTTATCCCAGCCCCTGCCTCCAGTCCTCTACCTCAGAAGTTAGCTGGGTGATGAAAGCACTGGCTTCCACTCATCTCCAGTTGACATGATTTCAGTTGAGAATAGGTGACAAGACTTCCCTAGATAGCACTTTCAGGAGGCTGCAGGCAGGGGTTCAGAGTCTCCTGTGTCCTCTCTCAAAGATTGTCTAGAATTTAGGGAATGCTGGAGGAATTATTTCACAATGGAAACTGCACAAAGTTGAGCAATGTACAGACTTGGGTTTTAAGCTCCCAGAACTTTTCTCACTGGGAGACCAAGGTAAATTGTGTTGGCTTTGAACTTCCATTTCTTCTTGTTGAAGGTAATAATAGTGGTGTGCTATAGATTGTATCTTAGATGTCCTCCAAAGGCCCATGTGTCAAAATCTTGGTCCCTAGCCTCTGGTATTACTGGAAATTTATAGTACCCTTAGGAGGTGGGGCCAGGTAGAAGGAATGTATATGATTAGGGCCTTGCCCTTAACGACGATAGTGGCGAAGAAGAAATAGGAGACTTTCTTTTAGGCAGTTTGAGTTAGAATTGAAGCCCAGAAAGAACCAGGAGATGCCACCCCATAAGCCAACCTTCCTTGGCATGAATAGAACTCTTGTCAGGAATGCAACTCATGTCTAATCAAGGCTCATCTACAAGACTCACCAACAACAGGCGGCAGTACACTCTGCTGCCCATCGTCTAGCATACTACCTACATGGGCTGGCTTGTTTGTGTGGGGAGAGGTGTAGCGTATGTGGTATATAAATGTCTATGTGCCCTTAAAGCACCCCGTGTACTTGCCTGCAGCAGGCAGTACTTGCCTGCGGTGGTATCCCACTCCATTGCTTTTCTACCTGTTCTTATTTGAGCTGGAGTCTCTTGACTGATACGGGTGCTTGCTATTTTTCATAAGCCCAGGTAATTCTCTAGTATCTACTCTCCTTTGGGGGCTGGGGTGACAGGGGGCGTGAGGGCGCACCCAACTGTTTACATGAGATCTGGAAATTTGAACTCAGGTTTCAGGCTCCCTCAAGCCCTCAAGCTTGTGCAGGAGGTGCACTTAACCACTGGGCCATCTCTCTAACCCCCGCTTACATGTTTCACTGAAGCTAAGGCTAACTAGTCATGGGCTCCTGGGAGATCGCCTCTTCCTTTAACAGCAGAGCAAAGTTAAGTTGTGAGGCAAAAATGGCTTTGCTCTCCTGTGATGTAGAGAAGGTTCACATTAGCTTGGCAAGGATCCATTTCCTTTAGGCCTCTAAAAAGTTTGCAATTCAAGAATATTGATCTCTCTAAAGTAGAATGCTGGCCCTTAGTAAGCAATAAAAGGAAAGCATAAACAAACTTTTGTGTGCCGGGGCATTTTGTTTTATTATCTGAGCACCCCATGCCTTGGTAAAGGCTCCAAGTGGGCCATTCATCCCTTTACCCAGGAAAAATAGGAAGCTGCTGGGGAAATAAAGCATCAATGAGATGGCTCCCCTACAAGGCACCCTGCAAGTTTCACATCTGCATTATAATTTTTAGTATGAATAAGAATTCTAATTTTCCTGGCTACCTATATTTGAAACATTCAGAATTCAATGTTTTTAAGCATAATTATTGTCATTACTGCCACTAATGTGTTTAGGTCTCACTTTTCTATCGCATGATCATAGCAAATGAATAATTTCTTGGAAGGAAAGATTAGAGGTAGGGCGGAAGCAATGGCTTAACATTTAAAGTGCTTGCCTGCAAAGCCTGATGGCCCATGTTGGACTCTCCAAGACACACAAGGTGATGCAAGCGTGCAAGGTCACACATGCGCACAAGGCTGTGCACTCATATGGAGTTCGATTACAGTGGCTGGTGGCCCTGACGTGCCAATCATCTCTCTCTCTCTCTCTCTGAAAAAGGAGTCAGTTTGTTGGGCTTGACTCAAAAAAATTAGAGGTAAACTACATAAACTAAACTGTATAATAGTATTGTGCCCAATTAAATGGGCTGTTTAAAAAGACCAAAACAAATTAACAAATACTGGTGAGAATGTGAGAAATGGTGAGGGGGGGACTCTAATACATTGTGGGTGTGATTGTATATTAGTACCACGATATGGAAAACAGTATGGAACCTGCTCAAAGAATTAAAATAGGTCTACTATATGATCCTGTAATACCACTTCTAGCCATCTATCCAAAGAAAAAGATACATGTATATTAGTGATCCTGAGGTGTTGGTGTTTATTGCTGCGTTATTCACAATAGCTAAAGTATGGGATAAACCTAAGGGCCATAAACAGATGAATGGATAGAGAAAACACCATAAAAACACACCATGAAATGCTGTTCAGCCATAAAATGAGTGATATCCTATCTTTTTGTTTGTTTGTTTTTGGAGGAAGGGTCTCACTGTAGCCCAAGCTGACCTGGAATTCACTCTGTAGTCTCAGAGTTGCCTAGAACTCACAGCAGTCCTTCTACCTCTGCCTCCTAAGTGCTGGGATTAAAGGCGTGTGCCACCACACCTGGCAATATCCTATCATTTACCACAAAAATGATGAAGGACTAAATCAGCTGGCCTTCAGGACACTTTATGCATCTTGAGGGCATATCATAAATGCGCAGGTATTCCAAAGAAGTCACTCCTTCCAGCCCAGTCAAACAGCATGGTATTGCCAGCTTCATAGATTAAACATACCTGGTGAGTGAGGTTAATTCACAAATACAGGTTTAAATTCAGGTAAAATTTCTCTTGAATAACTCCACTTCCCATTGCTTTCTGTACTTTGTAGCTAACTTGAGTTTCCTGGTGCTTTTGTTTGCTTGTTTTATTTTGCTTTCAGGGGGATGGGATGGGGAGGATTGATGCAAGGTCCAAAAATATAGTCTAGGGCTAAAGAGATGGCTTAGCAGCGAAGGCCCTTGCCTGTAAAGCCAAAGGTTTGATTCTCTGGTAGCCACATAAAGCCAGATGCAAAAAGTGATGCATGTATATGGACTTTGTTTGCAGTGGCTGGAGGCCTGGGCATACCCATTCTCTCTGTCTCTCTTTTCTCTCCCTCTCTCTCTTTCTCCCTCTCTGTTTCTCCTTGCAAGTAAATGAATAAAATTAAAATTAAAATAATGTAGTCTAGGCACGCCATGAACTTACAATCTTCCTGCCTCAGCTTCCCAAGGACTAGGATTCCAAGCCTATACCACCATGTCAACCTAAAAAGTGTTCATTTGTTGTTTGGGGCTCATTGTTTATTTATTATTTAGAAATAATATGTAGCCCAGATTGGCCTCCAACTCTCAGTCGATGTGCCTCAACGTCCTGAATGTTGTGATTACAGGTATGTGTCACCATACCTGTCAAGAAAAGACTTGTTAGGTTTCTTTAAGTCTGGGCCCACTGGGGTTTCCAGGTTTCTTTCTTCGTCCATTCTAAGACTAGTGTGTAGGGGCTAAAAGAAAATCCACGAAGCCCACCACCATGCTGCTTCTTGGATTCCAGAGCCCCTGGCCATTCTACTTTCTCCTTTCGTTTCTTTTTATTTATTTATTTATTTACTTAAGAGAGAAAGAAGCAGAGAGAGAGAGAGAATGGGCATGCCAGGGCCTCTAGCCACTGCAAGCGAACTCCAGATACACGTGCCACTTTGTGCATCTGGCTTACGTGGGTCCTGGAGAATTTAGCTTTGAAAGCAAATGCCTTAACCACTAAGCCATCTCTGCAGCCCTCCATTCATTTCTAGATCCTGAATTTGTTTTAGATATAATAGAAAGTTCAGTAATTACCTATGGAGGAAATGTACCTTCCATTTATTTTTCTGAAGTATTTAAGAACATTTTAGATTTGCCCACAAATCTAAACATAAAAACAGATGACCTTGTAATTGAAGCAAATGTTTCAGTGAGGAAATCAGTGAAGAAATAAAAGCATCCATACAGTATTCGCTCAGTGGGAGGGAAGAAAACGAACAAACCAAGATGGAGTGAGTGGGTAAGGATGAGTCCATCTGTTCCACACATGAGAAAGTCCGTCTAGATGGAAGCACGTCTCTGAGATAAGGGATGCTACAACCACAGCAGTGTTGGAGGAAGTAGGAATATTCTAGATACCCAATGAAAATTTCATTAATAAAAACTAATACTTGAAGACCCTGTTGCTAAAGGCAGGCTTTGATTGTAGGACACTGAGAATTCAAGCTGGATGCTTACTTCCTCCTGGCTAGCTGCTTTAGGATTAGAAAGTGCTATGTAGGTTGGCTGGGGGAGGAAAGTCATTAACAGCCTTACCCAGCAGTGGACTGTGAGAGCTACATAGTTGACTAGTCAGGCAAGAAGATGTGCCCACTGGCACAATAACGGCATATCTGTTGTGGGGGTAACCAGCTGCTCTCTGATTGGATCTGAAGCAGCTCCCCAAGATGGAATTCATGCCCGGTACTGAAAACCTAGTTAAAATGTTTTGTCTGGGGGCATCATAGGCCCTAGGAGGAAAGCTACTACTACTGTTTGACCCAATGGATACGTAGTATATTCATCAATTTGCACTGTATTTATGTCCATGACAATAGACTAGTGACGCTCTCACCATTTTGTAGTTAGCAGTGACCACTAGGGAGACTCAAAACTTGATAAAGGGCTGGAAAGATGGGTCAATGGTTAAGGTGTGTGCTTGCAAAGCCTAACGACCTGGGTTCAATTCTCCAGTACCCACAAAAGCCAGATGCACAAATTGTCACATGCATCTGGAGTTCATTTGCAGTGTCTAGAGGCCCCCTGGTGCACCCATTCTCTCTCCCTCTCTCTCTCTCTCTCTGATTTTTTCTGCTTTAAAATAGATAAATAGGGCTGGAGAGATGGCTTAGCAGTTAAGGCACCTGCCTGCTAAGCCTAAGAGCCCAGTTCCAATCTCCATGTCCCATGTTTAGCCAGATGCAAAGTGACACAAGGGCGCAATGCTGCACTTGCCCACAAGGGGGCGCACACATCTGGATTTCATTCACAGCAGCTGAGAGACTGCTGGTGCGCCCATCTCTATCTGTCTTCCTCTCCCTCTCTGTCTGTCTCTCTCTGTGTTTCTCTCCAAAAATAAATAAATAAATAAAATAATTAAAAAATTTTAAATAAATAAATATTTAAATTTTTAAAACTTGGGGTGGGGGCTGGAGAGATGGCATAGCAGTTAAGGCACTTGCCCGTGAAGCCTAAAAACCCAAGTTCAACTCCCCAATGCTCACGTAAGCCAGATGTGCAAAGTGGAGCAAGCCTCTGGAGTTAGTCTGCAGTGGCTAGAGGCCTTTAAGTGCCTATTCTCCCCACTCTTTCTCATAAATAAAAGTAAGTAAATAAACTTTATAAAGTACTGAGACTAAGTGACTGTTGAGTGAGTGTTCAGTGCTAAATGAGACTTCTCCATCACCCCCTCCAAGGCCAGGAAACATCACAGAACATAGAGTGGGAAGAATTTAAGGGCCAGAGGACAAGTAGGTATGCTTTAGAACACTGTCTTCCAGACATGAACTGGCTTTTGCATTCATGGATTCACAACAACTCTGTCATTCTCTGCACAAGACCTGAACAATATCTGGACCATCAACATTTCAGGATAGATGATGGAGCAGGGGAGGGAAAGGACATCAACATAGGAGAGAGAGTAGCTCAGTGGGAGGGGGCTGAAGGAGGGAGGAACAAAGAAGGTAACAGGAGTGGAGGAGGAAATTATGATCACAATACATTATGAAATGTATTTCATACATTTATGAAAATTCTCAATTAAAAACAGTAAGAACAAAAAAAAAGCAGTGTCTGGGCAATTGTATTGTTGGTGACTCTGTATTAGCCTGAATTGTTGTGAGACGTTGAAGGCAGGAAAGAGGAGGAAAGAAAGGAAAAATTTGGTCTCTACCAACTCTGGTCATAGCTGCCAGTTAGACCACCAGATATGATGTGAAAATGAACCCAGTGGTGATCTAAGCTCTGTTACAGATTCTCCTGTTGAGTGACTCTCTAAACATATCTTTCCTTATCATCCTACCTCAATGCTCACCATGAGGAGTGCTTAGAGGACTTTACCCACAACTTCCCTCCCTACTCCGGCAACTTAGAAAATCTCTATGAGCTAAATCCCAATACAAACAACCCAACTAATCAGAGCAGAACAATGCCAGTTTGCCATCAAGCAGAACCAAACACTCTCAGATCAGCAACATCTGAACAGAGTCAGGAAGATATTAGTCCACGTCAAGTGGGATGGGACCCACGGTACGATGGCAGAGATCAGTGCTGATGTTCTATCACACACAGTGTGGAGACCCTAGCCAGAAGAGAGGCGTCTGAAGTCTCCAAATACAATGACATGGTGAGGAGGTGGAAATTTCATCGTGCTGATCTGATGAGCACACGTGTTTGAATGTCACATTGTAACTCATCAAAGTATAAGTATTGCATACCAGTAAGCATCAAAACTAGTAACACTAAAAAGAACTGTTATGCCAAGAAGAAACAGAGTGATTAGCAATGCAGGCAGAGTAAACGCCAGCATGAGGAGCAGACTGTGACTCTCTGCTGATACCCTGCACCCAGCCAACAGGGTTCTATCCGTGGGCAAGAATATTCATGGGGGATGAGACGTGAGGCTAACAGATCAGATCATCCTCTGGCTAAGAGAAAGCTTCCTCTGAGCAGTTCCTGATTATAATTTGGCTCTCCTGCAAATTTATCTACAGACAGAAAACAGGCGTTCAGCAGATCTATGGTGTCGAGTTTCTTATTCTGAGGTAATAAATTGGTATTTAGGTTTTTAATCATCGGTCCCTGGTGGATTAGATGTGGCTTCTCCTACAGATAACTTCTCCTGAGAACACTAACAATCAGATGATGAGCCTAAAAAAATAAAAAAATAAAAATAAAAAAACCAAGGCCAAGCTGATGGCTGCCTGCCTTCCTTGGGGATCATCTTGGTCTCATTATTTATTCCCCTCAACTGTAACATCTAACATCTGAGTCCTTTCAGGTCATACCACCTGATGCACACCTGTCAGCTCAGATACAACACCCAGGTTGCCCAATGGGACTCTGTTCAATGTCCCCATCAGTCTAGGCACCCCATCCAAGTGAGAAATTTCACTTCCAGGTGAGTTACTTGCTATGTGCCTCAAGATATCATGGTTACCTGGAAACCAAACATGTTTGGTTGGGTCTCAAGACCCAGCACTGGCTAGGAGACAGCCAACATAATTATAATAGGTTGAATACTTTCAACTGTATTTTACAACCTGTACAAAGACTACAAATCATTATTGTTGCAGACTTTAGGTCTGAGGCCCACTCAGAAAAGCTTAAAAGCATTCAATGTTGTCTCAATATTTCAGTGCATAATGGAACTTCACAGGCAAGGAATATTTATCTTTATCAATGTAATCACAAACATGACCCATGAATCTTGAAATACAAGTCATAAGTCATAGCCTGCCAGTAAGCATTGTCGAAGTACCAAAACACAACTCAAGACAAAAATTAGCGAATTGCACTTTCACCCATGAAGTCAGCCTTTAAATGGAAATTGTTGAAGCCCAAAGACTTGTTCAGTGAGTGGCTAAGCTTTAGTGGCTGGCAAATGAGCTATGTGACTAGAGGGGTGTCTCAGGGATAGGAGGACGATCTCTTAACATCATCATCACCCCACTTTTGCTGTCTCATTTATGAGGTAAACCTCAATTCCTCAGGCCCTCAGTTCCTGGCCCCGGTACCTGAGGTGTGGTGGTTTGAATGGAGAATTTGCCACATGGTCTCAATTACATGTGATTAAGCCTCATCTTCAATCCCTAGCTAGTGGGGTCTTTGGGAGGTGGAGCCTTGCTGGGGAGGTGTGTCCCTGAGGGTGGACCTTGAGTGTATTAGTCCAGCCTACTGGGTATTCAAAGCTCGCTCACTCTTGCTGCTCCCTTCCTGCCATTGATATATGAAGAGGTGAGCAGTCTGCTGTACCATGCTTCCTCCAGCACAATGAAAGAAACAGGTTTATGTCTGCTTACAGTCTCAAGGGGAAGCTTCATCACAGTGGGGAAAGTGAACACATGGCAGAGGGAACAGCTGCCTCACATCTTCATACGTCAGCATTAGGACTGAGCTGAGTTAGTTCTGAACACCCAGTGGGCTGGACTAACAAATCTCAAGGCCGCCCCTCAGCAACATACCACCTACCACCTCCAGCAAGACTCCACAACCCAAAGACTCCACTGGCTGGGGACTGAGTAGTAGGCTAAATCACAAACACTGTGAGACTACGGTAGACATCCACCACAATAAAATAGAGTTATTAATTAGTATTATACTATAACCAAAATATAGAACATTTCTGGGCTGGAGAGATGGCTTAGCAGTTAAGGTACTTGCCTTACAAAGCCTAAGAATGCTTGTTCGAATCTCCAGGTCCCAAGTAAACAGATGCAAGTGTGCAACGTTGCACATGTGCACAAGGGGACGCACTCTGGAGTTCTTTTGCAGCAGCTGAAAGGCCCTGGATTGCCCATTCTCTCTCTCTCTCTCTCTCTCTCTCTCTCTCTCTCTCTCTAAAATAAAATTTAAAAATACAAGATTTCCATCACTCCAAAAAGTCTGTGGTGGTTTGAATCAGCTGTCTCCCATAAATTCATGTATTCTAAATGCTGAATGCTTGCTCCCCCACTGATGGAAATTTGGAAATCCTTGCTAAAGGAGGTATAATGTCATGAGTGGGGTTTGGGATGTATAGCCAGCTTCCTCTTGCCAGAGTTTGGCTCACTTTCTTGCTGTTGTTTTCTACTTGCTGTGGGAGATTGTGATGCCCAGTCTCTGCTTGTGCCATGCTTTCTCTTGCCATCATGAAGCTTCCCCTCAAGACTGTAAGCCAAATAAAACTTTTCCTCCCATCAGCTGCTTTAGGTCGGGAGTGTTGTCCTAGCAACAAGAAGCTAACTACAACAAAGTCCCTTCAGCATGTGTTCCATAACCCTTTAACCCTAGTCTAAGTGATTGGAAACACAGCTCATGACTCCCAAACTGAGCGGTATTGCACAAAATAGCCTTGGCAGTTCCTCAAAATGATCAAATCATAGAAAATAAGGAAGAATGAGATACTGCCAGACTGCAGAGATGAAGATAATATGTTAACTGATGTGCAATATACGGGAAGAGTGAAGGAGTACTGATGAAAAATGACATGTGAATTAAGGCTGGAGTTTACTTGTAACAGTCAAGAGAGGTGGGGTTCTTCTGGTAAATGTGGGAACAAAAATTACTTTCTGAACCTTATATATTTGAGGACAAGGGCAGGTTGCCCCATAGACATTATGTCCAAATCAGAATCCATCAGAGAGGGCAGTTTTCCAGAATCTAAGTATTTCTTGCAGTGCTTAAGAAATAGCAAGTAACTGCTTTGGACTGCTGCTGACCTGGGCCTTTCTCTAGACTTAGAGTGTATGGCCATACTGGTTTGCACCAGACTTGAGTCTATCTTGCTTATCCCTTATACCAAAAAATGTTGAGCTGAATGTACCATTTCTTGTGCTGAAAAGTCCAGACCCACCTTATCTTGATAGAACACTAATTCTATCTAATGAATCTTTGGTTTTTCATTTGCAAATCCATTCTGCATGTGAATAAAACTGCCTGCGCATGTTTTTTAACCATGTGTGATGTCTTGGTTTCTCTTCCTCAAGGACTCTCTCTCAGAGGCTGTGCTTGTTTCTCCAAGACCAGCAGACAATCTCCCTCCAGCCAGCTAAGACAGAGTTGAATGCAGTGGGAAAGTATTTCAGGAAGTGATGCCCCTCACTAGCCTTGATTAGTAGCAAGCCAGAGACCTGCTCACCCTCACATGCCATGCGAGGCATTAGTAGAGAGCTGAGCCTGGGTGATGATCATCTCAATTCTGTTGCAGCATGATTTGTATGGATCTCACTATGAGATTCAAGGTAAGATTTTAAAGACAGAGACACAAGATTGAACCTAGCCCCAAACCCTTTTTCATAGAAGGAAAAACAGAGACACAATAGACTAAAGTGCCCTGTTTCAGGTACATAGACAACCACTAAAAGAGCAAAGGCTAGGACCGTAGGTCTCTAACATTACAAACTTTCTCAACTAGCATTTAAAAGTAGCCTGAGAGCTGGAGAGATGGCTCAGTAGTTAATGTGCCAGCCTGCAAAGTCTAATTGCCTGGACTCTATTCCCAAGTACTCACATAAAACCAGATGCCCAAAGTAGCACATGCATCTAGAGTTCATTTGCTGAGGCTAAGGGGCCCTGGTGGACCCATTCTCTCTCTCTCTCTCTCTCTCTCTCTCTCTCTCTCTCCTTCCTCCCTCCCTCCCACTCTCTCTTTCTCAAGTAAATAAATAATTAAAATATTTTTTAAAATATTGTTATATTATCTATCCAAATTAAATTTTTAAAAAGACACATACAACTTAAACAGACCCATAACCATCTATGAGATAAAAGCAGTAATAAAGAGTCTCCCAAGAAGAACAAAGGCAAGGACCAAATACATTCACTGCCTAATTTGATCTCTAAAGAAGAGCTTATCACCCATGCTCCCAAGACTATTCCATGAACTGGGAAAGAAAAGAGCTCATTCTATGAATTCAGCATTACTCCAGCACCAAACCTGGCTAAGGTCACAATAGAATAACATAAAACATACAAATCAATATTCCTGGTAAACACAGAAGCAAATCAAATTCGAGGACACATTAGGAAGATTATACACCATAACAGGTTGGTTTCACCCAGGAGTACAAGATTGGTTCAGCATTCATACATACATCAGTGGGCATCATTCAGTAGACAAGCAGATTTAAAAGACAAAAATCACATGATCATCTCAGCTGGTGTGGAAAAAATCCATAAATAGTCTATGAGCAGAGCAGACAGTTCTCAAAAGGAGAAATCCAAATGGCCAATCAGCACTTGAAAAAGTGTTCAACCTCCTTAGCATCAGGGAAAACGCAAATTAAAGCTGCTTTGAGAGTTTCACCTCACCCCCTCCCCTCCAAATGGTGGTCATCAAGAAAACAAATGACAACACATGTCAAGGATGATATGGGGAACAAGAAACCCTTCTTCACTGCTGGTGGGAATGAAAACTTGTGTAGCTAATGTGGAGATCTGTACGGAGGTTCCTCATAACCTTGAAAATAGGGCCAGAGAGATTGCTGAGTGGTTAAGGCACTTACCTGTGAAGACTAAGAACCCAAATTCGACTCCCCAGAATCCACATAAGTCAGATGCACAAGGCAATGCATGCACAAGGTTGCACATGCACACAGGGTGGTACATGTGCCTGGAGTTCAATTAAGTGGCTGGAGGTCCTGGCATGCCAGTTCTCCCCTCTCTCTCTCTCTCTCTCTCTCATTCTTGTTCTCTGCCATAAAAAAGGCCAGTCTGTTGAGCTTCCTCAAATAAAGAACCATTGAAAATATAACCACTATATAACACAATTATTCTCTGCATATAACTAATGGGTCATGTGTCAGCATACAGCAGGGCTACTTGCACATCCATGTTGATTGCTACACTTTTTACAAGAGCCAGGAAATGGAACCAGTCCACTGATAGATGAGTGGAGGAAGCAAATGTGGGAGATGTGCACGACAGAATTTTTATGCAACTATAAATAATGAAATCATGACATTTTCAGAAATATGAATGCCACTACAAAGCATTATTTTTAGTGAAATGTGTGAGACAGAAAAAAAAAGACCACATTTTCCCTTATTTGTAAAACTTAGATTTGAAATTTATGTTTGTGTGTATAAGAAAAAAAGTACCTTGGTTCAGAGATCTTCATTTGGATGAATTTTATTCGACGTCTAATATTAAGCAATCTTTTTGGTAGGCATAAATTAGAAATCTTAACAAAGCAAGTTTTTCAGTTCCTTTTTTGTTGCTGGGTCAAAATGCCTGACCAGAAGCAGTTTAGAGAAGAAAAGGTTTTATTTTGGCTTATAGTTTTGAGAAGGTAGAGCCTAGCATGATGGTTTGGGAAAGCATGGTAGAGACAGAAAGCTGGGGTCACATCTTCACATCACCACACAGGAAGTGGAACAAATGAGAACAGGAAGCAGTGCTGGGCTGTGCTACCTCAAAGTCCTCCCCCAGTGATAGCTGGCCTGGCTCCACCTCCTGAGGTTTCATGGTCTTCCAGAACAGTGCTGCCTGCTGGAGATTAAGTATTCAAGCACCATGAATCTATGGGGGATACTTTACATGCAAATCACCACACATATATTATTCATAAGTGAATAAACACAATAAAACAAAATTTAGTAATGAATATTTAGCAATTCTTGAAAGGCATAAAGAACTTCACTGGAGGGTTGGAGAGATGGCTTTGCTTAGCAGTTAAGGTGCTTGCCTGTAATGCCTAAGGACCCAGGTTAGATTGTCCAGTACCCACATAAGCTAGATGCACATGGCGGCCCATGCACCTGGAGTTTGTTTGCAGTTGCTGGAGGCCATGGCATGCCCATTTTCCTTTCTCTATCTGCTTCTCTCTCTCAAATAAATAAAATAAAATTAATAAAATTAGAACTTCACTGGAAACCCATATTATATCTTATGATGAACATGTTTTCATCACCTCTCATGTAAACTTAACATACAAACCTTTGCATGGTCATATTATTTTATAAATAATAAATATTTAATAATAATAAAATATATAACAATATATAGAAATATAATTTTTTAAAAAGTACTAGGGCTGGAGAGATGGCTCAGCACTTAAAGGTGCTTTCTTACAGGGCCTGGAAGCCTGGGTTTGATTTCCCAATACCTACATAAAGCCAGATGCACAAAGTGATACATGTGTCTGGAATTGGTTTGCAGTGGCAGGAGGCCCAAGCACAGCTATATTCTCACTCGCAGATAAATAAAATTATTTTTAATATAGTAATATAGTAGTAAGTATTCAAGTATTTTTTCAGTTTCAAGAGAAAAAAATGTATGTGGACAATTAAAAGTAACATTGACTCGTAGTTTTGTCAATTAAAAGGCTTGTTTGCTTAAGGTGTGTATATATGTGATGTGTATATGTGTGTGTGAGTATGTAAGTGTGTGTGTGTGTGTAATAAGGCTAAACTGTAGCCATGTTCTTTCCAAATGTTGTAGCATGATGAATGGGAAAGTATTTGGTTTGTTTTTTTCATTGAGAACCTTAATAAATGAACATATTCCAAAGTGGTCATTGTTGCAATCAGGTTCACACTGCTGGCAGAAATCACCCGACCAAGAGCAGCTTGTGGGGAAAGTATTTTGGCTTATAGACTCAAGGGAAAGCTCCATGATGGCAGAGGAAAACAATGGCATGAGCAGAGGGTGGACATCACCCCCTGGCCAATATCAGATAGACAACAGCAACAGGAGAATGTGCCAAACACTGGCAAAAAGATACTGGCTAGAATACCCATAAGCCCATCCTCAACAATACACTGACTCCAGGAGGCATTATTCCCCAGTCTCCATCAGCTGGGAACCTAGCATTCAGAACACCTAAGTTTATGGGGGACACCGGAATCAAACCACCACAGTCATATTCCCATCAGGTTATACTCTTATGTCCCTTCTCCCCACTCCCATTCCACTGAGGCCTCCAACTGAATGTCCTACATGTTTGTGTCTGAGTTCCTTGGGTCCCATTATATAAGAGAAATAAGATGGGCTAAACGAATTTTAAGAACAGTTGTTTTTATCTAATGTAAAACCCACACATGTGAAACAACAGGGCAAGCATTTCTAAGTGACAATTAAAATGACCTATATATACAAAAAAAAAAAAATCCAGCTTGGGCTGGAGAGATGGCTTAACAGTTAAGGCACTTGCCTTGGGAAGCCTAAGGACCCAGGGTCAATTTCCCCAGAACCCAAGTAAGATAGATTCCCAGTATGGACATGAGTCTGGAGTTCATTTTCAGAGTCTACAGGCCCAGGCACATCCATTCTCCACCCCCGCTTCGTGTGTGTGTGTGTGTGTGTGTGTGTGTGTGTGTGTTTTCACTTTTTCAAATAAATAAAATATTTTTAAGCCACTTTGATTCTTTATGCTGCTAGTCAAAAACAAGATTCCAGGAGAATTCTGTAAATTTGCAAATGTGATAAATGGCAACTTTACAGGACAAGTTAAAAATTAGTTAAATGAAGTTCTTGTGTGTGTGTGTTGTGCTCTGTGTGTGTGTGTGTGTTGTGCATGTCTGTTCATGTTAGTGTGTTTAGACACACTGGTACATGTCATGTGCAACATGTGTACAAGTGTATGTGGAACACCATCCACTTCCTTTTGAAATATGGTCTCTCATTAGCCTGGAGCTCACTAATTAGACTAGACTGCCCAGCCAGGAAACTCCAGAGATCTTCCTCCTCTGGTTCCCTAGCACTGACTGTTATAGGCACGTGCTTCCATGGGCAGCATTTTACAAGGGTAATGGGGATCAAACTCAGGTATTCATCTTACAAAGCAAGTGCTTTACCCACCGATCTATGTCTCAAAGCACCTAAGTCAAATGCTTGAAATAATGGCTCATTTTCAATATGCCTTCAGATTTGGAGATTTGAGTTTTGAAAGTGTTCTTCCCTGCTTCTCAGAAAGTGTAGAACTGAAAACAAAATCAAACACATAATTTTGGAAGCATTTTCTCATGGGTCTCCATAATGAATGAGTAGGAAGTATTGGACAGACTCGGGAAATCGCCACACTAATCTATGGATGCAGGAGCAGAGCGGCTAAGCTGGGATGCTCAGGCATCATAGGTTCTTCCTGTTACCGTGAACCCCAAAGGAATTGTGTGACTGATTTGTGACATGAGTACTGAGAGAAGCCACATGGAGTCACCCTGGTGCTCCTCGAACTCACTAGGGTCACAGACTCCAAGGCTAACTCAAGTTCACCATCAGTCAAACGCTGCAGAAGGAGACATGCATTGAAGGAGCGTACAAGAAGCATGGTGGAGGCCAAAGAAGCCTTGGAAAGTGTGTGTCATGCGATTTGGGGAGCTTATTAAGTAAATGCATTTATGTTTAACCATGCTTGGAAATGGCATCTGTATTAGGTAGTACAATTTAATTGTAGTTTTCATGCACTTAGTTTATTTCTAATGATGGTATAATTTGAGCTTTTTAGGTTTTGTTTTGTTTTTGCTGTGTTTTTTTTTTTTTTTTCCAAATCATGGTCTAACTCTAGGCCAGGCTGACCTGAAACTCACTCTGCAGTCCCAAGCTGGCCTCAAATTCACGACAATCCTACCTCTGCCTCCTGAGTGCTGGGATTAATTAATGGTGTGTTCCACCACGCCCGGCTTACAGAAACTGTATATTAAACTATATCTCAGTGATAACTTTATATTTCCATCTCTATCCATCTCAACATAGTTAAAACAGGCATTGCAATATTTCAGCATCTTCCTAGAGTCTTTCCTTTCTTAGATGAGCTGTTTGTACCACATAGCTGCAACCAAACAATGACTAGCAAGATAGAAGAATGCTATTTTAAAAGCATAAATCTTCTCTGGATCAAATTATTTGCAAGTGCTCCCAGCCCCCTGAGGAAAAGGAAAACTGCTGACTGCCTGAGGAAGAGGTGGCCGAATGCACCTCACTGAGCTCCGATTCCCAGGTTCTCCTTACTAAGCACATTCCTTCGGAAAATTAAAATTCCTTTAGCAGATTTTGCATGATTGGAGGTGTGTAGCATCCAAAAGCAAAACAAAACAAAAGTCCTCATTGTGTCTCCCAGAACTTGTCAAGAAAAACAACAGGACCAATAGAAAAGTACATGCCCACAGCAAATACAGAGAACCCAGGTGTGGTGATTTGAATCAGATGTCCCCCATAAACTCCTGTGTTCTGAATGTTTGGTCCCCTACTGGTGCGATTTGAGAGGTGGAGCCTTGTTGAAGGAGGTGTGTTGCTGGAGACAAGTTTAGGGGTGTTTTAGCCAGCTCCCCCTTGCAGAACTTGGCTCACTGTCCTGCTGCTATTTTCCACCTGCCATGGCAAAGAGGTGATGCCCAGCCTCTGCTCATGCCATGCTTCCCCTGCCATCATGAAGGTTCCCCTGTGAGCCAAAATAAATAACTTTCCTCCATCAGCTGCTTTTGGTCAGGTGCTTTAACCTAGCAACAAGAAAGGAACTACAACGTCTGGCCTCCTGAAAGCTATCCAAATCCAAAGGAATCTTTAAACAAGCCACTCTCTCAAGAATTTCACAGTCTCAATTTACTCATCTAAGGAGTAGTCACTCTGGATGCAGCGCTGCTCAACAGGAGCCACCCTTCTCTCAAATGTTATCTCAGGAAAGGGCAGCACTCCAGGGTCCTTAGTAAACACTAGATCGTGTCTCATCATCTCATCTTCCCAGAATGAAAATTAATGACTGCTCATCCTGTCTGTGTATTACAAATCAATTTCTTGAGGATACATGGCTGATTTTTCTTACATTCCAACCACCCCTTAGGTAAGCTGACAGCAAAGAGTTAGAGCGCTAGGCATTAAGTCTTCAGCACTCCAGCAGCCAATGAAAAATTCTTAGGATCCACTTTGGCCTGACAGCAATAAATGCTAAAGGGAACTGAACTGGATAACTAATTCCTCTGAGGACAAAACTGATCACCTACTTTCTTTTTTGCTTTCTTTTATGGCACCAGGAATGGAACCCAGGACCTTGCACATATGAGGCAAGCACTTGAGCAACATTCTTAACCCTTCCCTTCCCATCTCGAAGGGTATCCAGGCATTCCCAGGAGAAAGGAAACTGCTATGTTCCCTAGACAGACACTTCTGGAAGCTTGAGGCCTCTTCAGTGCCACAAAAACACTGAAAAAAATAATCTTAGTGACAAAGGGCACCTTATGTTTTGGATATGCAATATAGTACAGGTGTTATATACATATGTGTGATACATATACTTAAAGGAGACAGCATTCATCATGAAAAAAGCACAAGTTGCACACTGACCCCACTGCATTCTTGTGAGACACCATTCATATAGTACTTGAGAGAATGGGTGACAGATCAATTAAGATTATTCAGACGATTTATTGCCTGAAAATGTGCAAACCAAGCATTGACTTGAAGAAAAAAACAACTGAGAATATGTTTCCAATGGGTGGGGGAAATAGAGCAAGTCAAAATTAGAAAAAAATGGAAAAGTATTTACCACCGTGATCTCAATATCTTTCCAATACCAACAGTTTTTATGAGATCAGTAAAAATATTTAAAAATATGTGGAATTGTAGTCTCATTTACTAAAATGGCAACATTTGGAAGGTCTGCTACAATGGATTTCTCTGATACATTTTTGGAGTTATTATTTTCTCTTTTAACATCACGCGTCTCGGAGAACTAATTTAAAGATGACCATAAAGAATACATCTTATTACACAGTCTATAAATCGTTCCTTTTTGAACCTCAGCCACAGATGTGGGTAATCATTTTAACTGCAGCTTATGAGTGACATTCAAGAAGAGAAGGAAGTCTCTGGACACACATGAGTGTGTTCCCTCACCAATCACATACTATCATCAAAGTCATAGAAATTTTAATCACAGATCTGGACTAAATATCAGCTGGCTAGTTCCAAAGAATTTGGGACCAATTTTCTTCAGATTAGAAGACAATTCTCAAATATTTCATACAGTTGTTCTGAAAAGAGTATAATAACTTTTCTTCCTACAACATACACAGTTTGTCATGTGAAAATGAGTATAGTGCTTCACACTCAGATTTGTAGAGTACAACTTACATTAAATCTTTGAATATGTTGGGACCTAAAAAGCTGATTACAGGGCCATTATAACATCCAGAATTCCAAGCCTGAGTTTAAGTACAACAGTAAGGTGAAGAGAGCCGATGGCTGTAGAGGGATGTTGGAAGATAGTCACGAAAACTAATGAAGTCATTTCGTCAGATCTGCTGCTCAGCAAGTTCCCAGGAAGAAACCTTTGGTAGTTCCTTTCCTTTCCTGGTCCAACACCATCCCTTTTCTCATGCTTACATCAGCAGCTGAACACACAACCTTTTAGTGCCCTGCTTGTAATCCATTATTTAAGGATCTTATGCATAATCCATCACACCGTTACCTTCTCACTCCCATCACTGCTGCACATGCAAGCAGAATTCAGCAAGAAAGTACATTAAGGGACGATGAGAAGAAAACATTACTCATCTAAAGCAGAAACAAAAGACTGTGTATCTACTGGTTAGCCACCTGGGGTTATAAAAATCATTATTTAAAATGTAATCTTATATCATCAAGGGTGTGGTGGGCAGAAAGGCTTGCATTCACCTTGACGTCAGGCAAATATTTAGTCTCCATGAACCTCCGTTTCCACAGTGGAGAAATAGGTGGTTTCATATTTTCCTGATTGAAATGTGAGGGTGTAAGAATGAATCTATGGGCTGGGGAGATGACTCAGCAGGTAAAGGTGCCTACCTGGGTTTGATTCCCCAGTGCCCACATAAAGCCAGATGCGCCAAGTGGCATATGCATCTGGAGTTCATTTGTAGAAGTAAGTAAGAAATCTTAATGCACCCATACATGCGCATGCATGTTATAGTTCTCTCTGTGTGTCTGTCATTTTCTCTCTCTCTCACATGACAAATAAATAAATAAAGTATGAGTAAAAGAAAACTAAATTAATATAAAAACAGAGAATAAAGATATGTAATGACCTGGCCCAACACCTAACCCATCCACAGTAGGGACTCAATAAATGATGACAGCAACAGCAACCACGGCCCCAGGAAGACCAACAATGCCACTGAAGTGCTTCTACTCACAAAGCCAAAGGTCCTCAACTTGCTTTTAAAATAGTCAAGACCTGGGTTGTAGCTCAGTGGTAGAATACATGCTTATCGTGTGAGACCTGGGTTCAATTCCTAGCAAAGCAAAAAAAAAAAGAAAGAAAAAAAGTGGGCAATTAACTGTCTTCTAGTACAGTCTCCCCATGAGTGTGATGAATCTCTTAGTTCACCCAAACATTAATGGTTTGTTGAGAAGGAAAAAAAAATGTGGTTGGGGAATCCCTCTGATTATGTAAGATTTAGACATTGTAGGATAGTAAAGAAAAAGGCTTTTCTTACTAAATATTTTTTTGGGGATCTAATATGCTGATGAGCACTGAAAATCTCCAAGAGAAGGAAATAACAATTAAGTTTTCCAGAGACTTATTCCATAGCTGAATTGTTTTTGAGAGATTATTACATATGACTAGAAAAGAAATGGGTAATCTGTGCTCTAAATGTACAAATGACTGAGCTGGGGATATGGCTCAGCAATCTAAGGTACTTGCTCGCAAAGCCTGAAGACCCAGGTTGGATTCTTTTTTATTATTATTATTTTGTTTATTTTTTATTATTTATTTGAGAGTGACAGACAGAGAGAGAGGCAGACAGAGAGAGAATAGGTGCTACAGGGCCTCCAGCCACTTTGTGCATCTGGCTTACATGGGTCCTGGGGAATCAAGCCTGGAACTGTGGTCCTTAGGCTTCACAGGCAAGCACTTAACCACTAAGCCATCTCTCCAGGCCCCCCAGGTTGGATTCTTAATTACCCAATTAAAGCCAGACACAATGAAGTGGAACATGCATCTAGCTATCATTTCCAGTGGCAAGAAACCCTAGTGTACCTACACATACATACATACATACATACATACATACATACATACATACATACATAGAGGAGGGAGAGAGAGACTTGCAAATAAATTAATAAAATTTAGGAAGAGGGTACAAATGATCATAAAAGATTAACTTGATTATGCAAGTGGGAATACCACAGTAAATGCTAGTATAAGCAATGATTTCATCTTTGATAAACTTATTAATGGCATTAACTCTGATCACCTTCTGATATTTTCCTTTTATAATCTGAAATTACTTGTTTAAACCTAGGACATTAGATATGCATCATCCCTAGGATGTGTCTATGCCCATTTTTGTCCAGAACTGTTGCCAATAAAATTCTGGAACTTAGCATGGCCACTAGGTCAGTAGTCAGCCACAAAGCAGGACTCTGATCTTCCAGTAGGAACTCTCAGAGTGAGTCAGAACTGGATTGGATCTGGACTTTCCCTTTTCCTCCGTTCTACAAGGAATTTTGTTAACCATGCTTGAGTTCATTTCACATATTCAAAGTTAATTTCATATATTCAGAATCTTGCCACGTCACATGAAAATATGGCTTTCCACTTCTAGTTCTAACCCAACTGAAAGTCAAAGGGACCAAGTGGGAATGAAAACTAGGTTACCCTGGATGGCAAAACCTGTAACAGCTCAGAAAAGCACCAGACTATGTCGTCATGCAAAGTGAGTCACTAATCCTCAAACTTCGTAAACTGTCAAATTCTGAGTCCCACCTCCTCCTGCTGGTGTTTTTTGTTTTGTTTGTTTTTGTTGTTTGAGGTAGGGTCTCGCTCTAGCCCAGGCTGACCTGGAATTCACTATGTAGTCTCAGGCTGTTCTCTACTTCACAGCGATCCTCCTACTTCAGCCTCCTGGGATTAAAGGTATGCCACCACGCCCCAGCCTGCTGGTCTTGCATCAATAGTAAACTAGGAATATGAATGGAGAAAGGGTGACTTATATGTACCAAGGCAGGGACTAAGGAATGAAAATAACCCCCTAACTACTATTTAAGGGATATGGAGGACATTTAAGGGATGCTGACACCCCAAAACATCTCAAACTTAAAGTTTATGATTAGTAATGTACTATCTTTTCTTAAGCTCTTAAGCAATGAGCACAAAAATTCAAATATTCCTTGTGAAGTAAGGATTGGCATGTTAAACTGCATGTACACTCCACATCTAGCTCATTCAACTGCTCATTCAACTGTCACTATATGCTAGGACTATTGTAGTCACCACAAATGAAACAAAATTCCCCGTCCTCATAGAGTTTGTTTTCTCCCATGATTATCAACAATAGAATGTCCATGACATTAGTGTACAGCCTACTTAACACTGGGTTAGAATAGCAGCTGAAGTGAGTCCAAAAAATAGGGAAACATTTTCCACATCCAGCTGGCCAAAGACCCTGGACCCATGGAGGTAGGGGGCATACCTACACATATGTAGACTTACCATATTAAAAATGGAAATTGAAAGTGAGACACATTTGCCAGCCTCAAGATTTGTTCTAGTCCCACTTCAAATAAAAATGGTATAAGGACAAAAACAAATGGATACACATAAAGTGCTTAGCTATAGCAACATCGCTGCCTTTTATTGTAAGTCTGATGAGTTTCATTAACTATTTATTTACATGAGCTATGCTAATTGCGAAGGGCACCTGGGGAATTCTGAATGGATGCACTCTTTTAATGCGGGAATAAAAACTGAGTCTGACAATAAAGGTCTTAAGATAAGTTGGGGGAAGTAAACTAGTAGAAGAAGCTTTTTTTCCCCTGTGTTACCCAGTCTAAAGAGGATCCCTAGGTTCCTGCTCAAACTACTACCCTGATCTCACTCAGCACAACCAACTCGACCAGGGAGGACCTAGGTCCATGTTTGAAGAAGGTTCAGGGTCCATTGCAGAAGTGGCAGATAGAATATAAGAGCCAAAGGATGGGGAGGGGTGCTTACGATGCTGTCTTTCAGACACAAAATGGCCTTAATCTTCATCACCTCACAGTGGCTGAGCCTACACAGACCTGCATGACAGCAGGGAAAAAATGACATAAAAATAGAAAAGAGATGGGCTGGAGAGATGGCTTAGAGGTTAAGTTGTTTGCCTGCAAAGCCAGAGGATCCTGGTTCAATTTTCCAAGACCCACGTTAGCCAGATGCACAAGGGGGCATATGCATCTAGAGTTCGTTTGCAGTGGCTGGAGGCCCTGGCCCCCATTCTCTCCCTCTTTCTCACTTTCTCTCTCCCAAATAAATAAATAAAATATACTTTTTAAAAAAACTTTTTAAAAAATAGAAAAGAGACTAGTTGGAAAGAAGAAAGGATTTAGAAAAGGGGGATAAGAAAAGGGGAGAAAGGGAAAGTAGTGGAAGGGGATTATTATTATCATGGTACATTTATAGAATTTATCTATAAAAATCCTTTTAAACAAAAAAAGGAAAAATTAGCTAGGCATGGTGGCACATGCCTAGGCAGAGGTAGGAGAAGAACTGTGAGTTTGAGGTTACCCTAAGCCTGAGCCAGAGTGAGACCCAACCTTGGAAAAGAAAAAGAAAAAGAAAAACTTTGATGATCATTTTTGGTAGTTTGGAGCTATTCAACTCAGTTCCATGTATACTATTCTCCTTTGTAGAGAGCACATCGTGAATTACCAAAAAAAAAAAAAAAGAAAGAAAAAAAGAAAAACTTTGTGAAACATTCCTGTCCCTATTTTAAGAGCATAGTTCTAAAGGCTTAAACTAACATCTTCATCAGCTTTGTTTCACAGATATGAAGCAGAGTTGTAATGGAGAAAAAAAAAAAAAAAAGAAAGTGTGAGGTGGACACAAAGAAAGAAATTGTTTGGGTACCACGTGGCTTTGTAATAACACATTTCCCATTGTTTAGAAGTGGCAAATAGTGTCTTCTAAAAATGGTCAGGACAGGAGGCTTTTCATGGTTCCATTTTCCCATATTGTTGAACAGAATTCCACAGTATTTAGGTACCACAATTTCATTATCTATTCAGCTGTTACTTGTTATCTAGGCTGATTCTAAACTCTTAGCATTATAAATAGAGCTATGATAAATCTGGATACGTTGATCATCTCTGTAGCAGCATGTGAAGTCCTTAGGAGATATTCTCAGGAGTGGTATAGCTTACAGTAAATTCTTTTTTTTTTTTTTTAGAGAGAGTCATAGAGAGAGAGAGACAGATAGAGAACGGGCGCACCAGCAGCCTCTCAGCCACTGTGAATGAACTCCAGATGTGTGCTCCCCCTTGTGGGCAAGTGAGGCATTGCACCCTTGCATCACTTTATGTCTAGCTAAACATGGGACTTGGAGAATCAAACGGGCCTTCTTAGGCTTAGCAGGCAGGCACCTTAACCACTAAGCCATCTCTTCAGCCCACAATAAATTCTTTTTTAAAATGTTTTTATTTATTTATTTGCAAGCAGAGAGAGAGAGGGAGAGAATGGGCATGTTAGGACCTCTAGCTGCTGTAAATGACTCCAGACACATGCACCACTTTGTGCATCTGGCTTTCTGTAGGTACTGGGGAATTGAACCTGGGTCGTTAGGATTTGCAGGCAAGCACCTTAACCACTGAGCAATCTCTCCAGCCCTACAGTAAATAGTAAATTCTTTAATGTCCTCATGACATGTCAAAAGATGGCCAGCATGGCTCAAAAGTGTCTCCTTTATTTATAAGATATATGTTATACATGGCACATCAAATTTTGGGTTTTATTTGGGTGTTTGGTTTGGTTTCGCATTTTGAGATGGGATATCACTATATTGTCGAAGCTATCATTAAATTGATGGGTATATGACATCCCCCTACTTCAACCCACAGGTGTGTATGTCACTGTTCTGGGCTTGGTGGACCAACTTTTGAAAGCTCCCATAGTGTACACTCATTTCCATATGAATTTTTATAAACTTAAATACCCTATTCAAACTAAATATCCTGCTTCTTCCATCATAGCCAGAGTCAGCTTAAGTGGCTATGTGTGTAATTATCCCACTGGCACTATAAAGTACAAAGTGCCTACAACTTCCTTTCTCTCTATTAGTTCCTTAGAGGCACAATTCTTATAGCTCCTATTCTTTCAGAAATCAGTGCACTGTTAGTACTGATCCTACAACATCTTTGCTTCAAAATTAGTTCCCCCCTGCAATATTCTTTAAATTAAGCCCAAAATGTAACAATGTAGGCTAAGTGATTTTGACAGACCCACTAAAAATCATCAGCAAATATTAAATGACTTTCCATTAAGGACAATTTCATCAATGAACCGTCTCCAAAAATCTTTGCAATACCCAGTGATCTCACGAGTAGAATCTCCTATGAGACACAGGAACAGAGGAGAATGGAGACTTACTTCTATCAGTGAACATTTTCTAATATTCCCTAAAGGCTTTATGAAGCTAGGGAATTGCCTTTGTCCATTTCTGTTAATCCCTGAGAACACGGCCCTTGGTGTGACAAAGAAACCACAGTGTCACAGAGCTGGCCCAAGAGATCAGGCTCAACCTCATCACCCTGGGGATAGCCACGCGGCCTCCCATGAACATACAGAGCGAAAAAGGCAAGTCAGGAGACAAACTGCTATCATTTCAGCAAAATTAGCTCTTCCAGTGGCATTATAGTAAGTACCTAATTAGCTTAATTCAGAAGACAAAATTTCTGCGACTGTAAATGACCTAGAGGGAGAGAAGCCTAGAACTTACTTTCAAGTGGATAAAAACACAGACACTGAGTCACCTTCATGACTGTATGACACTGGCAGTTGAATGGATACAGTTTCATTTCTCATGCCCTTTTGAAAAACATGTTTATTGACAATTTTCAAACATGTGTAATATATTTGGATCATAATTCCCTCCTGTCAATCTGTTGTCTCCCCACCTCTCTTCACGGAACCCCTTCTTATTTCCAGCTAGTCCTCCTTCTATTTTGGTGGGGGGTGTAGTGGTCCCTCCTCTATCATCCATGTGAGATATTGGGGGCCTGGATATAGTACAGATCTGGTGCAGAGAGCAACAGTTGCTGAGGGCTCATGCATGCAACAGCCATGTCACGTCCATAAGATAGCATTCCAAAGCATTCCTCTCCATCCTCTGGCTCTTATATTCTTCCCACCCCCTCTTCTGCAATATCCCCGAGCATTCCTTAGAGCAGGTGGGAAGATGTTTTGCTTAGCACACAGCACTCAACAACCAGTTATTCTAAGCACTTTGACTAGTTTTGAGTCTCCCAAGGAGTCACCACCATCTGCAAAAAGAAGCTTCTCTGTGAAGCTTCTCTTTTCAGATGGCGATGACCACTGGGATGACCCAAAAGGCAACATAGTGCTGAGAAGAAGGGATGGAGGAGTGTCCAGCACTGAAACATCTCTGTCACACCCTCCAAGGCTCAGGGTCCATTGTGGAAGAGGGGGCAGATAGAATGGAAGAGCCAAAGGAAGGGTACGACTCCTTACAATGCAACTCCATACAGAAATTGGCCTTGATATCCATGACCTTGCAGTGCCTAGCAATACCTTCACAAGACCCTCATAATAGAAGAAAAAGGTGATGACATCAAATTAAAAGAGAGACTAATGGAGAGAGGGAGGGGATGTGACGGAGAGTGGAGTTCTGAAGGGGAATGGGGGAGGGGAGGGAAATATCATGTTTTTTTTTTTTTTGTATGTAAGTATAGAAGTTGTCAATAAAAAAAAATTTCAAAAAAGAAGCTTCTCTGTCCAAAGGTGAGAGCAGCACTAACTTAATGGGCATAAACATGAATATTTGAAGGCAATTTGATGGACACACATATATATTTGATCAAACAAAAGTAGTATTTTCCCTCATGGGGTGTACGACCTCCTTAGCCATAGACTTTTGGCTAAGTTTTCAGTACCAATCATGAATTCCTTCCTGTGGAGAGGGACTCAGATTCAATCAGAGAGCAGTTGCTACGCCCAACACAGCCATGCCAGTATTGCATCAGTGGGCACATCTTTCTTGACTCTTTGGCTGTATAGAATGTATCTAATGTCCTTTTGCCTCCATAGATCAGAAAGCACATGACTGGTATATTAAGGGACTCCAGGATTATGTATGTACCAACCTGAGGTTTTAGAGATACAAACACTGCACCTCAGATAGGCAATCAGACCTGCTAAAGGTTGGTCACTCACAGTTACTTAAAGGAGGCCCAAAGATTCATGCCCAGGTCTTCGGATGACTGCTTTCTTCACGCTGAAGCTTGTTTCTATTTATCCAGAAAGCTACAAATCTTTCAAAAACTAACTCATATGGTAGATCTTTGTGGAATCAGCCAGGCAAGAAGGCAATATTTCTAACCTAGAGTTGGTGCTCTCAAAATATTGCTATGTTTTCCTGCACTTGGCTTTGACTTTAACTTCTGGAGTTGAGTTAATCTTCCTGGGGTGACCGAGACTTTCCATGTTGTTAAGTCCAGGGAAATGTGTTCAGCCTCCTCTCCACAGACCATGTTTAGCACTTGGCACATCAACTATTATTCTCTTTGAAATATCACCTTTCTTTGGTTTCCAGGAAAGAATCTTCTCTGGGTTTTCCTCCTACATTTCCCTTCCCATCTCCTTTACTGGATCCTCCTCCTCCACCCAGTCATGAAATGTTACGACTACTCAAAGTTCGCTTATGGTTCACACAGTGCATACTGTCAATACTCTTCATACAATGAGTTCTAAATTCTTTAATCCAATCTCATTTACTCTACTGAAATCCACAATGCAAGTAGCCCACTGCCTTCTAAGCTGTGTCCATTAGGGTAACAGAGAGGCACGCTTCACCAGTACACACTTCAAAATGTACAATATCCCCTCTCTCACCCCTGCAACTTAGTTCCCCTCGAGGAACTGGGTAAAACCCAAAACCTCCATCAAACCATTTGGAGAAGCTCAAAACCTGGGAGTCAATATATAGTCAGACTCTGTGTGTGTGTGTGTGTGTGTGTGTGTGTGTTTTCTATCTCTGACTCAAAGGAAACACACACAAAGTATCTCTCGGTCCCCATCCTTACCACTGTCCCCACCCACCTAACATCTATGTCTTCCTGTGCCACAGCTCCTCAGCTCTCTCAATGACTCTCCCATCCAGCTACATTGATATTCACATGCAAAACTACAAAATTCTTCATGAAACACAAATCCAATTCCACTTACCCTGTAGTAGCTACCCCACCTCCACTTAGCAAGCCAGTGAGACTTCTCCCACTAAAGCCATTGTCATCATCATCTATGCCATGGTCCCCCAGGATGTCCAAACACCTAACCGCCATCATGATTTTACATTCACTGCTGTGACTATTTGATAACAGATGTACAATGAGTCAACACTGAGAACACACAAGAAATGGTTCGTTAAGTGAGTTGTCCTGCGGGTATCACAGAGTTATACTTACACATTTCTACATGAATTAGCCTACTCTAAGCTACACAGCATGTACATAAAGTACGCATGTGCATGCGTACACACACACACACACACACACACACACACTTCCTACAGCCATCACAAAATGCCATAAGAATAAATCAAGACAAGCGGAAATGCTGTAATCAAGAGACAGTAAACATAAATGTATAGCACAGTCCATATGGAGGCTTGAAGTGAAATGTTCTCTGTAACCTTATGTGTTTTGAATACTTGATCCCCATCTGGTGGCAGTTTGGGAAAGTTGTTAAAGCCTTTCAATGGTGGAGCCTTGCTGGAGGAGGTGTGTCACTGGGGGTGGACCTTGGCGTTTATTAGTCCAGCCCACTGAGTGGGTGTTCAGACTTAGCTCGCTGAGACAATGTTATTCCTGCTACTGTGACAAGTTATGATGCCCCAGCTGCCTGCTGTGCCATGCCTTCCCTGCTCTGAGGAAACATCTACCCAAACCTGTAAGCTGAAATGAACACTTTCCTCCCATAAGCTGCTTCTGCCCAGGTGTTTTGTCCCAGCAATGAGAAAATAACTGCTACAGTATATGCTACTCTGAAATAATGATAAAACATATAGCATAGTAAATATTTAAATCAGTAACACAATCATTTTTTTTAATTTGAGAGAGAAAGATAAAGAATGGGCATGCCAGGGGCCTCTCAGCCACTATGAACAAATTCCAGATGTGTGCGCCCCCTTGTGTGCATGTGTGACATTGCCTGCTTGCATCACTTTTGTGTCTGGCTAAACATGGGACCTGGAGAATCGAACGGGCAGGCACCTTAACCGCTAAGCTATCTCTCCAGCCCAACGCAGTCATTTTTAATGATTATCCACTGTTATATTATGCAGCTAACTGTGGTAGACTGTTGGCAGCAGAACCACAAACCTGAGGAATGGGTTGCACTAGGCCTGATGATGATGATGTGATGATGTCACTAGGTCATGGTAATTCTGTAGCTCTGTTATAAACTTATGGGACCACCATTGTACATGCAGCAGTGGCCAAAATTTCATTATGTGGCACATGACTGAATGTCTACCTACGTTCTCTGCCCCAGGGGACTCTACTGATTCCACAGCATATGTCAGAAGGCCTGGGATATTGTAGACGCTTGGTGGTTATTTATTAAATAAATATCAGTGGACGTTGCAAACTCCTAGGACAGATGGGATCATATTCCTGAGTTATCAGTCTAATAGTCACCTCCCCCCTCCTATTTCCTCCTCCTTCTTAATTTGGACATTCCTGACTCAATTTCCCTAACATTTCTAGAAGAAATTCTGCAGACAGATAAAAAGAGCCATTGAGTCTGCCTACTTACAGGTCATGTTATGGACATTTTCTAGGGAGGATATTGAAGCCCACCCGCAAAATCACCTCATAGATTGAATCACCACCACCACCACCACCACCACCACTCAAATGCCTCAGGAGAATAGAGCTACACAAACAGCTTACCAAAAATATAGGTCACAGCTGTGTCTAAGGCAGTCCTATCCAAAGCTACTTGCTTATGCTTGCATGAGTCACCTATGATGGTGGAAAGAACCAAGTTGCTGCAAGGATTCAAATTCTTGGCCAAATAACTAATAAAAGGCCACACTGCCATATTTAGACTTAGCAACAGGCAATAAATTTATCAAGTCAAGTTCCTGCTCTTTGGTTTAAAGGGATAGGTTAAGCACTTGAAGATTTTCATGTTAAAAACAAATAACTCTCTGGAAGGAAAAGAAGTCAGGATGCTAGACTCTTGTCAAATTATTTTGTCAGGGTAACAAATAGAGGCCTGTGGGCACTCAGGTGTTTTCCAAAGGGGAGCGGGTCACAAGTTCCTCATGACAAAGGGAAGACTGATTTACTGTTGGTATGTGGACTCTGTGTTGAAACAGGGAAACCTGGAAGTATTTGATCACCCCAAGAACAGAACATTTCTTCAAGCTAAATTTTTTTAAAGGCAAAAATAAAATTTTTATGAAAAAAAAAAAGATAGAAATTTTCCAAGACTGGAATGGACCTGGCTTTTCTATTCACAATAAAAGCACTCAGACTAGAAGCCATCACAGAAAGCATGTACCCAAAGTACAAAACAAAAGAAAAGCCCCTCACGAGCACTGTCAACACAGAGCAGGTGTCCTTGACAGCCTCAGGAAGAAGGGCTGTGGGGCTTCCTTTCATTCTCTGGATCTAGCACCATATACTTACTGCTTTTGGAAATGACAGAGAAGCTGTTTTGTTGTGGTTTTCAAAGTCTTAAGGATATAAAAAGCTTACAGGACAAAGCTTACTATTGCAGCGTAAATTCTAGTCAGGAGCCTGTGTTCCCATCCCTACTTCATCGGCACCACAGTGGCAAGCTTCATAAAGTCTTGATTACTTTGATGGTAGCATTGGCTAACATCACAGAGCCCAGAGTCATCTATATTCTGGTTGAGATGATGTATGTGCTACAACAGAGCTGACGTAGCTCGCAGAAGGCATAGTGAGGTTTATCAGTCACCTCGGGGACTTGCTACAAAGCAGTCTAGCTAGGACTACCCTCCAGAGATCCTCACTCATCATGTCTGCTCAAGAACCTAGGAGTCTGCAAGTTCACAGCCCTGTAGATAAGTTAGAGAAGCATTATTTGGAGAACCAAACACACCAAATTCCAAAGTCTATGTTGTCTCACTTAGAAGTGTATTCTTAGGGGCTTTTCTTTTTTTTTTTTTTTTTTTTTTTTTGGTGGCTGGTGACCTTACACTTTTCCATAATGCCAAATGTCACTTCAATCCAATAAAATATCATCTTATCTACATCCACTTAATAAATTCACAGGGCTGGAAAGATTGCTCAGTGTTTAAGGTGTTTGTCTGCAATGCCTAACAACCTGAGTTCGATTCCCTAGTACCCTCATACAGCCAGATGCACAAAGTGGTGTGTGTATCTAGAGTTAGTTTTCAGGAGCTAGATGCCCTGGTGCACCCATTCTCGTTCTCTCTTTATCTCTCTCCTTGTTAATAAATTAATTAAATTCACATTTTTTGTCTCTCAAAAGCTTTTCTAAGTCCCAATATTTTCCACTAGCTTTTGGCATCCCATGAAACTGTCACATCCTGGACTACAATGACTTTTCATCACAAAGTATCAAAGACTGGATCCTTCTTCTCTCTATACCATAACCCAGTCTCCAAAGCAAAGCCCAGGGAACAGTGCAGGACTGTTAGTGTTCATGGCAAGCTGTCTTGACTCCAATGTGTTCCTTGTTTCTACCCAGATCAGCAAGCTTGTATACCACACCTCTGATTTGTGAAGCTAGCTGATGATTCTGCACAGGAATAAACTAGAAGACATGTGAGGGTCTGAAACTAAGGACTGTGTCTTCCATAGCTCATACCCAGTGCTTTCTGGAAAAGTAACATGCACAACTTGGTTGTGACCTTACAGATTTTGGAAAATCCCACATCATCTTTGATGACAGTGTCAGTGAAATCAGCATTAGTAGGGTTTTTGTATTCTCCATGGAAGCTATCAAAGAAGCACACCAGGGGCTGGAGAGATGATTCAGTGGTTAAGGCACTTGCCTGGAAAGCCTGTTGACTCAGGTATGATTCCCCAGTTCCCATGTAAAGCCAGATGCACAAAGTGGCGCTTGCATCTTGAATTCGTTTGCCATGGCTGGAGGGCCTTGCACGCCTGTTCTCTCTGTCTGTCTCTCCTCTCTACTGCTTCCTGCTTGCAAATAAATAAATAAATAGTTTTTCAAAGAATCACACCAAAGATACTAAGCACACAATTTTATTTTCCTTGTATTTATGTGTAAATATATATATATATTTACATGTAAATATATATGTGTGTAAAGTTTATATATATCAGATTGATTTGACAATAAAAGTAGGAAACAATACTTAATTCATATTATAAGTCAGAAATTCACTTCAAATAAGGTTCTTTGAAACTTTTAGTGGCTCACTAACCAGTCTTTATCCAAAATCCCATGAAATTTGGAGGCAAAGAGATGATCTGGGAAATAGCATCACAAAAAGCTCACAAGTGCCCTGTAGGAATGAATATTGGGATACAGTTAAGTCTTTCTCTAGTTTTCAGTGAATTGGTTCAATTTGTACATTGGAAGATTTACATGTTTGATGCCGGCAGCCTCACATTGCTGAGATCAACATCCAATCAGACACAGCTTATGGGAGGAAAGGGCTTATTTCAGCTCACAGATCCAGGGGAGACTCCATCAATGGTGGAAGAAGCGGCTTACTTACATCAATACAAGCAGACAGAAACCACTGCAGCCAGGAAACGCCAACACCAGCAAGCACGAACCACCAGAGCTCCAACTGCTCCACATACCACTGGGATGGAATCAGATCCACCCACAGTGACACATTCCCCCCCCCCCATAGCATGAATCTGCCTGCTAGGGGCTAAAGTTGCAAATTCAACTTTAATAAAACACCTGAGTCTATGAGGCCATATATTTACACTGTCATATTCAAACTACACAATGCTCTGAACTTTCAAAACCTCATGCTCAAAAAGTATAGACCCTGGGCTGGAGGGATGGCTTAGCAGCTAAGGCATTTGCCTGCAAAGCCAAAGGACCCAGGTTCGAGTCCCTAGGACCTACGTTAGCCAGATGCACAAGGAGGTGCAGGTGTCTGGAGTTTGTTTGCAGTGGCTGGAGGCCTTGGCACACTCTCTCTCTCTCTTTCTCTCTCTCTCTCTCTCTCTCTCTCTCTCTCTCTCACACACACTTTCTGTCAAATAAATAAAAATAAAATATTTTTTTAAAAGTACAGGCCTTGCACCATATAGGGCTTTGTGCTATTGCAACAGCATGTGAGATTTTTTTTTTTTTCCCTCTATTGCTTTGGTGTGTCCAGCTGACTTAAGTGTGCGGGTGTGAATAGAAAGAACAACACATGAGAATTCTTCACAAAATCCCCTTCACTCCTCCCTGTTCACTATGCACAGATATTAAGTTAGATAATATATTTATTTTTTATGGATTTACTAATTTGAGAGAGAGAGATGTGCCAGTTATATATCTGGCTTTACATGGATACTGAGGAATTTAACCTGAGTAATCAGACTTTGCAAGCAAGGGACTTTAACCACTGATCCATCTCTCCAGCCCAGGAAAATATATTTCAATGCACATGGCGGGGCTGGAGAGATGGCTTAGCCGTTAAGGTGTTTGTTTGCAAAGCCAAAGGATCCCAGTTCGAATCTCCAGGACTCACATAAGCCAGATGCACAAGGGGCGCATTTTTCTGGAGTTTGTTTACCATGGCTGGTGCCCATTCTCTCTCTCTCTCTCTCCATCTTCTCTCTCAAATAAATAAATTATATTTTTAAAAAACAGAAAAAGGACATGGCTACTGATCTAAGAAATGTTAATCTAATCAAGCACTCTATACCATTACTGTTAGGACAGATCATACCTTGTGATTCTTAAACCACTGGTTAGAAGATGATTTGAATATGTATGTATGTATATACTCAAATTTGAATATATATATTTGACTCCCCAGAACCCACATAAAGCCAGACGCACAAAGTGGTTTATGGGTCTGCAGTTTGTTTGCAGCAGTTAGAGGCCCTGATGTGCCCATTCTCTCTATCTGCCCCTTTCTTTCTCTCTAATAAATAAATAAGTAAAATAAAATCATAACCATTTGAGATGCACATTTTGAAAGAAAAGCTTCTTTTTTCCAGTGCAGTTCCAGAAATGAAACTCAGGGCCTCAACACATACTAGGGAGGTCCTCTGCTGAGGAGGCCTACCCCAGCAAGCAGTGGGTGTTGGACAGCAATATTTCTGTCTTTAAAGTCCTAATGAACCAACAGCCAGGAGCTTTCTGAAGAGTAATATGGAATGCACATCAATGTGCTTTATGCGTTCATGTATTTATTAATAGAGCTTATCTGAGAAAGACTAACAGGCACAGTGTTTTGGTTAAAGCAGGTGGCTCAGTGCCGGGCACCCAAGTTACCATGCCAGCTCTACCACCTGCTAGAGCCTTTGCACACAGAAAAATCTCTCTGAGCCTGAGTTTCCCATTCTTGGGATGGCATATAAAGGATGCTATTGCTGAGTCTCTACTCCACATGAGACACATTAGTAAGCCTAGATTTCTTTTTTTTTTTTTTTATTGTTTGTGTTTTGCTATGTAACCCAGCCTAGCCTAGGATTATAGGCATATATCATCTTGCCCAATTTAAGCCTAGATTTCTAACATTCACAATAGCAGTATGTCTCACAATAGGACTAGGTAAAAGTGTCCTCCATGTGCTTATCCGCACAGACCTCATCCCGGGAGTCTGTGAAAGCAATGGCTAGAGTGACTCAGAGCTTAAGCCTTCCTTCAGTGGTCAGCCCTTCCCAGGTGACGACTGGAAAACCGGCTACCCACAGACAGCCTGAACTCCAGCCTTCACCTGCAGATGTGCCTTTGAGACGTTTTACTGGCATTATTGCTTTTTTACTTCTGGTAAATGCTTTAAAAGAACAAAGCTCTGTGTTTAAGGGAGCCCGGGGACCTCGTAATTGCCATGAGGCACATGAATGGTTCCTATACTTTCAGAACAGTTTCTCTTTTAACATTAAATATTAAATTCCTAATGTTTAGCCAAAATGAAGCTGCTCCCTGGAGAAGGGGTGGGAGCAATGCTCTCAGGAAGACCATGTAGGCTGGTAAGAAAGACCTCCTGGGTTGCTTACTTCAAAACCACAAGACAGAAAGCCCCCTGAGAAGGCCAACCTGTGCCAACATCTCCAATACAAACAAATTCCTGGAGACATGACATGTTCTGGCCCCAGCCACATCTGAGGCTGCTGGATATGACCATTCCTACTTGACCAAACTGATTCAACTATCCACCCAGGATGGAGCACATCAGTTCTGGAAGGAGCCCTTCTGGAATGTTTAAGGACACCGCAGGCAGCTGCTCATATATCCTTCGTCCCTCCTGTCTCCTCGATAATTGGAACAGCTTTTTCTTCCCCAGAATTTTCCCTGAGCTTAAGTGTCAAACACCCCTCCCTCAACAATCTTCTCTACCAACTGGGTTAATCTCTAGCTCTTAGAGACCCCGTCCACCTAAGGCTTGATGCACACATGCAAGAGAGGAGACTTGGGGAAAGCCTCAATGTGTTCTTTGCAGACAAAGCCAATTTCAGAATAATAATAAATGTCCTTCTTTTTGCAAAAGGGCTGTACTGTGGTGCAAAGCTATCTGCCCCAGGATTTCATGAATCAAACCTCAAACCTATAAAAACAAGAAATATCTGCCTCTGCATCACATGGGTGCCCAGTGCTCTGGAAACAGTGCACACCGTTCAGGAAGTGAGGTTTCTAAGCTATTTGGAAATGGCCTAAAGGCAAACTGACAAAACAACATAAAAGAGCAAATGAAACTCACTTGTTAACTAGGGCTATGCTAGTTACGTGATTCTATTTTATATTTGCAGAACAGTTTACACACAGTATGTGATCTTCATGAGCGATTCATGTGAGTAGGCTGATTAAGAAAAGAAAAAGATGAGAAAATGAAAGCTGAGAAAGATAAGTTAACTTTTCTGTGACGGCAGACTTGGGAGCCAAGACTTGATCTAAAGCTCACATTTGACACAACAGAGAAATGACCACACTTCCCTCTCGCAGGCTAACCTTGGTTTTTCTGCAGGAATAATCTGGACAAAGCTCTTTGGATTGGCCTTATTCCAAGATGTCATTGTAGGAATGGCTCATTTAGTCCCCTGTTGGTGTCTGTGACTCACAATCAACTAGCTGCTGAAATTACCAACAAAACATTACAATGCCAGAAACCAAATTTGTATCAGCCAGGATTAGACTTAGCCCCCAAACCAGGAAGTAAGGACGACAATAAGAAAAAGAGGGAACGACAGACAAAGCAGAAACTTACTGCTTTCCCTTGGTAACTCCATGGCAACCGGGGACTCAAAGCATTTCTGCCGTTTGCCCTCTGCCATCCCTGGCATGCCACTGTGGATGGACCAAGATGGCTTCTTAAACTCCGATATGGTTGGTGTGTGTACTGTCCTCAAAAAGGTTCATGTGCTAAAAGTTTAGTCCTTAGCTGCTGAACCTTAGCTGCTGATCACTTACTAGATCACAAGGCTCTTGTCCACTCAATGGGTTGGTCCATAAGTTCTTTATTTCATTAGTTGGTGTAGCAGACAGCTTCAGATTCGCTGAGATGAACTTCCAGACCAGGCACAGTTATGGAGGCAGGGATATTTATTGAAGCTTATAGATTCAGGGGATGTTCTATAATGGCAGAAAAGGCTGGCCTGCTCTTACAGGACCAGGCAGAGAGAGAGAGAGAGAGAGAGACCATAAACCAAAAGCCACACAGCACAGCACACCTCAGGAACTCCAGCTAGGCACACTTTGCATATCTTTAGACTGAAATCTCAAACCTACCACCACACCTTAAGATCTGCCCAGTGGCACTGCCTCCAGCCAGGTGGTTTCAGATGCAAACTACAAACTAATAAAACATCTATTCAAACTACAACAGTTGGTTAGTTTTTTAATTATTTATTTGAGAGAGATAGAGAGAAATAAAGATACAGATAGAAAGAGAGAGACAGAGAATGGGCACGTTGGGACCTTCAGCCACTGCAAACGAATTCCAAACGTATGTGCCACCTTGTGCATCTAGTTTATGTGGGTCCTGGAGAATCAAACCCTGGTCCTTTGATGTTGCAAGCAAGTGCCTTAATCACTAAGCCATCTCTCCAGCCCCCATAACTTCTATTTTGATTCAGAATCTCAATCTCAGACTGACCTCAAGTCCATAGTCTTCCTCCCTGTGCCTCCAGATTGCTGGGATTATAGGTGTGTGCCACCAGGCCTGGTTCAATGGATTCATAATTTGATGGCAGCACTGGGAAGTAATGGCAGCTTGTGGAGCTAGGGCTGAGTAAGGAATGAGTCACTAAGAGCATTTTTCTGGGCAGCACACCTTATTCCAAGCCTATCTCTTTTCTTCTCTCCTTTCCTCCCTTCCCTCCTCTCTTCTTCCTCTCTCTTTCTCTCTCCCCCTCTCTTCCTTTCCCTTCTGGCTGCTGTGAGGTAAGCTACTCTGCTCCACCACACCCTTCTGCTATGATATTCTGCCTCACCATGGGCCCAGATACCTAAACCAAGCAACCACAGTATTAAAAAATATAAATAAATAAAAATAAAAATAACTCTGAAACTAGGAGCTGAAGCAAAACTTCCCACTTCAAGTAGTTATCCCAGGTATTAGTCACAGTAATGAAAAGAAACCAAATATATAAGGTCTAAATAGCACATTAGCAGGGGAGGAAAGGAGGAAGGGAGGGAGGGGGACGGGATGGAAGGAGAAAGAGTACAACCCTCTTTTCAGGAATATTTCCTGAGTCTGCATGATTTCTCTAAGTAGATTTGTCACAACATAATCACTTGGCCACATCTAGCTCCGTAGGAAGTTGGCAGATAGACCTGGCTGTCGGATTCCTAGGAGAAGGTTCTACTCCTCGGGGAGAGGGGAATGGACCTTGTCATGCTTTGACCCAGAAAAAAAAGAGACAATTTTAATAATCACTGAAAAGTCTCCTGCAGCTCTGACAGACATAGAAAATGATGCCCTTTAAGACAAAAACTAATCAGCCATTTTTCTGACATGACTCACTACAAATGAAAATAATAATAATAATAATAATAATAATAATAGTCTCATGGTGACCTTAGAGTTGAAGCCAGTCTCTAAGTAACCTTTGTGCCCAAATCTGCAAACAGATATGAAAAATAAATGCTTGATGATTTTTTCCCCTTAAATTCGACCTGCATGTTTTGTTATAAGAGTAGCTTCTGATCAATAAAGTGTACAGATACAGACAACGATGAGAAGCAAATATACAGCCTCTTCCGCAGAGCAGCTCCTGATTTAACAGGATGCTCCACCCCCCTCCGGCAGACAAGCCTGTGACCGCCAATGGGCTCCCTAGACACTGCTGTCATTACCACTTCTTTCTGAGGAACCTTGTCCCTGTTACAAAAATAAATGACCTGATGCCAGAGTAATTCATGTCAGCCACTTCCTGGTGAGTTGAATGCTATGTCAAAGTTTGGCTTCAAAATGCAAAATTTCAGTATGTACATTGTTGTCTACAGTGATTCTTGATGATATAACTTTTGCAATGAGATGACCAATATCTTTACCATGTCTTTTTATTAGTTGTGGATAAAATTAATAAATAACTAGAGTCTCTGAATATACTCTGAATGTATATATATATATATATATATATATATATATATATATATATATATATATATATAGAGAGAGAGAGAGAGAGAGAGAGAGAGAGAATTCACTAGAATATTTCTTTAATGAATTAATTTATTTATTTGCAAGTTGAGAAAGAGAATGGGCATGCCAGGCCCTCTAGCTGCTGCAAATGAACTCCAGAAACATGCACCACTATGTGCACCTGGCTTTATGTGGGTACTGAGGAATCAGACCCATGTCATTAGGCTCTGCAGGAAAGTACCCTAGACACTGAGCCATCTGTCCAGCACCCTAGCACATTTTTAAACTTGAGTTGTTTTACACACTTAATGCATCGGATGGTTGCTAGGCTGTCCATAGTCATTGCTATAGTTTGGGTCTGAAAGGTCCCCAAAGTTCTATGTGTTAAAGGCTTAGTCCCAGCTTAGTAGTGTTGGGGGGGTGGATCAGGCCCATGAGAGGGGCTACAGTTAAGACAACTGGAGGGGCAGAGCTAACCAAGCCTTTGGTAACCCAGAGGTTTTCGTCATGAGGAGCAAACACTAGACGTGGAGCTGCAGTTTGGGTGTGTTCCTCTTCTTGGTTTCAGTCTGACTTTCATCTAGTCTGTCCTTGCTGTGGTCTCGACCCTCCCTTTTGGAATGGCAATGTTTCACTGTGCCATTATATGCTAGAAGTATGTAACATTGACATTGAGATAAATGATTGCTTTGAGCCTCAGATAAGACTTTGGCCTTCCAAAAAGAAAAAAAAATTGTTAAAACTGATTAAAAACTATGGGGATTTTAAAGTTGGACTAAATGTATTCTGCATCATGATATGTCTGTGGAGACTATGAGGGCTAGGGGTACGATGTGGTGTTCTGACTATAAAATGCCCCCCACAGGCTAATGTGTTTGAACACTTGGTGCTTGACTGTTTGGAAAGGTTGTGGAAACTTTAGGAGGTATAGCCTTGCTGGAGAAGGCATATCACTGGGGGAAGGCCTTTAGGTATCATAGACTGGCCCTGCTTGCTGTTTGACCATTTATTCTCTCTGCAGAGGTAGGAGGATCGCTGTGAGTTCAAGGCCACCCTGAGACTCCATAGTGAATTCCAGGTCAGCCTGGACTAGAGCGAGAGCCTACCTTGAAATATCAAAAACAAAACCAAAAAAAAAAAAAAAAACTCAAAAGTTTACTTGTAAAAATGATTAATGACCCCAAAGAGGATAAAAACAAGCAGATAAATGAGCTAAGGAAACCAATATGAGACGTGGAGAGGAAAGCCAACAACATAGAGGAGAGAGCAGCAGGGAAGGATTTCAGCAAGGAATTGAAATGTTTAAAATTATTACCTGGGGACCCTACCAAGTAGAAGACTTGAAAAAAAAAAAACCTACTCAATGAAATAATAGCAGAAATGTCTCCAAATGTAGGGAAATAAATGGTTCCAAGTATAGCAAGTATGTACAATACCAAATACCCATGACCACAGAATAACCTCTTGTCAACATTTACATTAAAAATGAGGAAAACACACAAAAACAGAAACAATATTAAAAGCTGTATAAGTATAACAAACTGAAAAAGGCACACACATCAGATACTCAGAAGAAACCCTAAAACCAGGAAAGCATGTAATGTTATATTTTAAGACTGGAAAGTATATGACCTCCAGCTAAGATTGCTATATCCATCAAATTATCTTTTTAAATTGGTGGAGAAGTAAACAAGGGGGGTCAGATGCAAACACAGGATAAAACAATTCATGGCCACCAAGCCAGCCTTTCAAAAGACAAAGGAATCTCAAGCATAAAGGGAAATGGTCTCATTTCCACACTTTTGTCTTGTTTTCTTATCTATTTGTATAACACTGAAGGAGGGTAGGAGGGAGCTAGCCTCTTTTAGGCAGTTTCAGTTACCAGGGAGAACCAGAAGATGCCACCTCACCCTGGCACAAGAATGGAGTTCTTGGCAGGAATAGAACTCATGTCTGATCCAGACTGACCTACAGTGAAACCTGCTGCCCACAGTCTAGCAAGCTACCTAGGTAGATGGCCCAGGTGTGCTGGCCCTGGGGTCCACCCTTCAAATATACAAACCACTGGGATCTTCCCTCTTACAGACCCGAATCTGACAAAAGGATACATTTCTATACTATAAAGGCTGCAGCCTTCTTCTTGGACTCCCTCTCACCTCTGCTTGGATACACGTGAGTGTCTTTCTCTCTCATCCAGCCTGGCTGGGGGTGGGAGGAATTGCGGGGGGGGGGCAGGGGGAGGGTGCAAAATACAACTGCTTCTTGGTCTAGATGGTTTTTCTGCTTGCCTCTGTTTTTATAGCTGGGGGTAACTTCTCGCTTTAATTACCTGCACGATTTTCCTCTGGTCTCTGATTCTACCACTTGTGTGTTTTCCTTACACTCTAGGTCCACCACGTGGATGCTTTCTCTCCCTCTCGGCCTGTTACCTGTGTAACTACTCTAAACTTGGGGCAACCGTGGGTGTACCACTCTTTACTGCACATTTCTCATCTGAATATTTTCTCTCTGCTAGTCTTCCTTAAGTCACCACCATTTGCCCTCTTAACTTTCTTCCATGGAGAATCTCAGGGTGGATGCTATGGGTGTTCCTTCTAAATCTCCCTACTTAGGCACCTAAGTTCTCTTTTCCATGTGCTTAGTCCCTAAAACCCTCTGTTTCTCTTAAATGACTCTCATGGACTATGCTGGGTTTTCTACATGAGTGCGTGTTTCCTGCCTGCCACATGCTTATGACTCCACTCTAGCCCTCTTCCTAGATCCCAATTTCCCTTAAGTAAACTCCCAAAATTGTGACTTCTCCCTAGATAAACTTAATAATTCATAATTTATCATTTTTGAGGACCCACAATCTGGGTTCATAAAATTGGGGAACCTGAACCCAAAAATCCTGCATCAATACTTTTTTATTTGTTTTTTTTGTTTTTTTTTTTGTTTTTTGTTTTTTTCGAGGTAGGGTCTCACTCTAGCCCAGGCTGAACTGGAATTCACTATGTAGTCTCAGGGTGTCCTCGAACTCATGGCAATCCTCCTACCTCTGCCTCCCGAGTGCTGGGATTAAAGGCATGTGCCACCGCCTGGCTGGGCAATACTATTTTTTAAATAATGTTTTCAGGAACTGGAGAGATGGCTTAGTGGTTAAGGTGCATGCCTGCGAAGCCTAAGGATCCCAGTTCAATTCTCCAGGTCCCATGTAAGCCAGATGCACTTGGTGGTGCATGCATCTGGAGTTTGTTTGCGGTGGCTAGAAGCCCTGGCACACCCATTCTCTCTACCTCTCACTCCCTCTCTCTGTCTCTAATAAATAAAGAAATAAAAATAAAATCTTTAAAAATGTTTTCAGGGCCGGAAAGATGGCTTAGCATTTAAGGAGCTTGCTTGAGAAGTCTTAGGACCCAGGTTCCATTCCCCAGTACCCACGTAAGCCAGATGTACAAGGTGGAGTATGCATCAGGAGTTCCTTTGCAGTGGTTGGAGGTCCTGGCATGTCCATTATCTCTCTCTCTCTCTCCTTTCTCTCTCTCTCTCTCTCTCTCTCTCTAATAAATAAAAAATTAAAAAATGTTTTTAGTGGAGCTCTTGTTCCTATTTATGGATCTCTACTTCTACTGGGAAAGCCTCTCTGACTTGGGCTGCATAGGACAGGATTCTCTTCGTTGTTTTTCCAGGGCTATGTATCATACTGAAACTAACACAGAGTAGGGACAACACAGAGCAGTGAAATAACCAAGGCTTGAGGCAGAACCCTCTAGATGAAGGGAGCTGAAACATTCCAGATGCATGCTGGGCAAGTCCAAGGCAAAGGTAAAAATAGTTTCCTTTATCAGCTTTCCCCTCTCAGGAAAGTAATCAGGATTGCACAACTTGGAATATCACATAACCTTCCAAGGGCTGGCATAGAAACACATTCTCCTAACACGTTGTTAAAGCAGGACACCCTCCCGATCCTCTGAACAGTCCAGGCTTCAGCTGGGCTGACTTCATTTCACAAAGAAAAACAGGTTTTGGAAAAACCAGGTCCAAGCATTTCTCTCGGTTGCATTTGGTTTCACTTAGATAATTTTTGGCAGAGTACATCCACCTTTTCTAGCCATTTTTCTAAAGGAAATGAGGAGACAATATATTACACTCCTAGAATTCCAGACAGGCCCACTGTAAAAATTTAGCATAACAAAACCCTTTTACATTAGAATAGGATTATTCTTAACCAAGGTACATGACTGTCAGATAAGCATCTAAATTCAGAGGTCACTTCCCTCCTGTCCTTTGATGATATTCTTTTCTTACCTGTTCCCATTGCTGCAGCTGCCACAGATACAAACAGAGATTAGAAGATACAAGCTCAAAAAGACTGCTTTAGGGCTGGAGAAATGGCTTTGTGGTTAAGGCACATGCCTGTGAAGCCTAAGGATCCAGGTTCGATTCTCCAGGTCCCTCGTAAGCCAGATGTACATGGTGGCGCATGCGTCTGGAGTTCCTTTGCAGTGGCTAGAGGCCTTGTCGCACCCATTTTCACTCTCTCTCACCCCCTCTCTCTCTGTCTCAAATAAATAAAAATAAATCTTAAAAAAAAAAAAAAAAAGTAACCGGATATTTGCAAAGCTGGGTGTTTTCTTTTTCTTTTTAGTAAAGTACCGTGTTTAAGATTATCACAGTTCAACTGTGTTTTTCTTGAACTTGGGAAGGTGATCTTTAGCAACTAGACAGGAACTCATAGCTTAGACTGCTACATGGTTTTAAAAAAACCCTCTGCAGTCTTAATTATTAGTCTGAAAAAAGGCAAGCTTTAAACACCCTATGTTGCAAAAGTTATCCTACTTTCTGTCATACATTTAATTGCATTGGACACAGGATGTTGGGTGACAATGTCTTGGTTCACAATAAGAAGAAAATTCCAAAGTTTTTCACAGCGATAAATGTCCCATCATATTCAGGGGTCATCATACACTACCTTCAGCACAGCAGACATTCTCCCAGCAAGGAGCTGGAATTCTTTATTTTTTTAACATTTTTAAATATTTCATTGGCCCATATTGTACATATTTATAGAGAGCAGTGTGACATTTCAAGACATGCATGTACGGCCTGGCAGGAAGCAGAGGTAGGAGGATCGCTGTGAGTTCAGGGCCACCGTGAGACTACACAGTGAGTTCCAGGTTAGCGTGGGTGAGAGGGAGACCTTACCTTGAAAAAAAAAACTGCATGTACAATGATAAGATCAGGCACATCCATTTCCTTAGATAGTTGTCATTTCTTTCAAATTTTTTTTCTCTGCTAGCTTCTTTGAAATAGGAAAATTGATGGTCATAAAAATAGTTATCCCACTGTGCTGCAATATTAGGAAGTATTTCTTCTGGTTATTATCCTTTCTCTTTTCCTCAGTCCCTCCCTAACACCCTTCCCAGGCTTTTCGTATTCTCTGCTTTTATGAGATTAACATCTTAGCTCCACTTATAAGTAAGAACATGTGGTATTTATCTTCCCATCCTGGGCTCAGTTCTATAAGAAGTACAAAGAGGCCGGGCATGGTGGTGCACGCCTTTTATCCCAGGACTAGGCAGGCAGAGATAGATGAATCGCCATGATTTCAAGGCCAGCCTGAGACTATACAGGGAATTCCAAGGTTAGCTTGGGCGAGAGACCCTACTTCAAAAACAAAAAGAAAGAAAGAAAGAAATACAAAGAAATCCCATAGACAAGGCATGACATTCTCCACTTAAGAAGACTGAACACGCAATCCACTCAAGAGAACAGGTACAGAGGTCCTGTGATCATAAGGCAGGACACATGTGGTTCCACAGGAAGCACAGGGATGACAGAGTCACTGCCAATGTTTTGGGAAGGTGACAAGTAGGTCAGCATCTTTTGATGGGAGACTAAATTGTGTTCCAGAACTAAGAACCACACAGGCCAAGCTGCACAACTGATGGTATGTTCACAGAGTGAATGGATTGGCCAGCTTTGCCATTTTCCTCTACAGGCCATGGGGATCTCTATCCCTTTCCAAAAATATATATATTTATTTTATTTTATTTATTTGCAAGAGAAAGAGTAGGGATGCACCAGGGGTTCTTGCCACTGCAAACAAACCTCAGATGCATATGCCATGTTGTGCATCTAGCTTTAGGTGGGTACTGGGGAATCAAACCTGAACTGGCTGGCTTTGCAAGCAAGTGCCTTTAACCACTGATCTGTCGCGCTAACCTCTCTATCACAAAGATAATGATTTCAAAACACTGACCTTTTAGGAAGGTCACTCTGACAACGCTGTGGAGAGTGCTGTAAAGCCAAAAGAGACCTGGCCAGGAAAGTTAAGAAAAGGAATTTATGAGGCCCAAGTAAGGAGTTAAAAAAAAAATGGGAAGGAAAAAAAAAAACAGAAACCAAAGATATTTAGTGAGTTGAATCAATGGGACCAAACTTATTCATTCCAGCATTACTGATTTAAAATATATATATACTGAATGTCTACCATTAAAGGAATATTTGTTACATTTTGAATAAAATTGGCACAGTTGTATGCAAATAGTGACCCTCTTTTTTATTAAAAGATAATTGTAACAACCAAAATGCCATGAGACTTCGTTAAAACCTGATGGAACATCTACAAAGTGGAAATATGACTAATCGTTGTTTTTGTCTTTCTAATGTTCTCCATGTTAGTAACTGGGAGAAAGAATACAAGTGCATTGAAACATTTAATTGACTTGTGTGCATCACCTTTCTATTTGATTCATGTTTTGATGTTATAAAAATCAAAGTAAGTATTTTTCCGTAAGTACGGAGATTGCAAGCAGCAAATAAAAATAAACTCTGACATTGTTACAAATTAGTTAACAGCTTAAAATATGATAGATGAAAAGACACAAAAAACCAAAGGCTTTTGTATAAACTGTATCTACTTAAACTTCTTAAAGGGCCTGAGGTCCTGGCCGTACCTCTTTCTCTGGACTGCTGCTGTGGCTGGCGGGGTGGGATGGTCCATGCTTGCTACTCCGCTGGCTCATTGTCACCCTCTAGTGGAACGCTCTGGCAGCTTTGTTCCTTTAAGAAGAATATGAAAGCTGTGGTTTTCTATCCCCAGAAACTGCACTCCTGAAAAAAAGCCAGCGCAGTATCATTGACAATGTATATACAAAACCCATGTGAAGACAACTCCACTGCCAAATCTATGAAACATACAGTGTGACTACAAACCCTTGCATTCCCTGAGAGAGGCAGGCAACACTCACAGATGCATAAAAGTTTCCGTGCAGGAACAGTGACATCAAGTTTCACAGTGACCTCAGATCCTGATAGCAACAGAACACGTTTTCAGCAGTAATAAAATGCCTATAATGCTAGCCCAGTTTATTTCTTTCTACAAATTCTAATCTACATTGTGATCAAAAGGGGTAAAAAGCACTCTAGGGGCTGGAGAGATTGCTCAGTGGTTAAAGGTGCTTATTTGTAAAGTAAGCTGGCCCAAGTTTCATTCCCCAGTACCCACATAAAGCCAGATACACAAAATAGTGCATGCATCTGGAGTTCGTTTTCAGTGGCTGGAGGCCGTGAAGGGCCCATTCTCTCTCCCCTCCCCCGCCCCAAAAAGGGGGCTAGAGAGATGGCTTAGAGGGTAACTCTTTTGCCTGTGAAGCCTAAGGACCCAGGTTCGATTCCCCAGTACCTATGTAAGCCAGATGCCCAAAGGGGCACATGCATCTGCAGTTCTTTTGCAGTGGCTGGAGGCCCTGGTACACCCATTCTCTCTATCTGCACCCCCCCCAAAAAATAGATAAATAAAATATTTTTAAAAAGAGAAAAAAAACACTAAAAATGTTGTTTTCTTTTCATAAAGGTAAATTCAATTTGTAACACTAAAATAATTTTATATCTTTCATTGAGATTCCTGTGTTCAGTTTGATATAATTTACGTATTGAAAGATTAAAGTTGGTGAGGCTGGAAAAATGGCTTCGCATTTAAGGCACTTTTTGCACTGCCTGACTGCCTGGGTTCAATTGCCCAGCACCTGCATAAAGCCAGATACAGAAAGTGCCAAGTGGGTCTGGAGTTCATTTGCAGCAGCAAGAGGCCCTGATGTGCCCATTTTCCCTCTTTGTTTCTCTCCCTCTCTTCCTGTCTGTGTTTGTAAATGAATAAATACTTTTATAAAAAAAAGATTAAACTTGTTTAAGTTCTCATGTTTTCATTTTATTTAATCAATTGTTGTTTTTTTTAAGACATGCCCAGAAGTGGTTCAGCTAGGTGGGTCACATGGTAGTTCAATTTCAGTTGTTTGAGGAAACCTCCACACTAATTTCCATAGTGGTTTGCACCAGTTTACACTCCTACCAATGGTGAATAAGAGTTTCCCTCTCCCTCCATCCTCACCAACATCTATTGTTGTTCATTTTCTTGATGATAGCCATTCTAACTGGGGTGAGATGAAATCTAAATGGTTTTAATTTTCATTTCTCTGGTGGCTAACATATTGAATACTTTTTAAAAATCTGCGGGCCTGGGCTGGAGAGATGGCTTAGCCATTAAGGCACCTGCCTGTGAAGCCTAAGGACCCATGTTCGACTCTCCAGATCCCAGGTTAGCCAGATGCACAAAGGTAAGGCAAGTGCAAGGTCGTACATGCCCATTAGGTGGTGAAAGCATCTAGAGTTCGATTTCAGTGGCTGAGGCCCTGGTGTGCCAATTCTCTCTTGCTCTCGCTCTCTCCAAAAAAAAATTTAAGATAAAAAAAAGATTTAGTCACAAGGAGTCTCTGGCTGAGGCTCTGTCCCTTCCTGAGGACATATAAGCAGTTAATGGCTGCTGACTGGGGAGACTTTTCTTCAGTGGTGTAGCAGCCCAAAAGCTCCTCATATTCCTGTAGGTAGTCCATCACCCACGCTGCTGTAAGTGACACCAGTTAAACTCACCAGTTTGCTAAGCAAGACTTGGGTACAATGGTTTCTTTTGCTCTGTCCTCAATGCTCTATTTGGGGGTGAGTAGCTGTTCGCTCACATCTCCCCAGAAGTTACACCATACTGGAACTTTCGTGCCAGGAATGAAGACAAAAGAGATTAGAAGCATCCCCATTCATATTTAATTCTGATGTTTGTCTTCTATTCCAAAAGCACGGGATCGTGTCCCTTTCACCCTGCCACACATCCCCTGTGCCTGAAGACCGTGATGGTGAGAAGTCCCACCTCTGGCCTCATCACAAAGCTGGGGTGTATCATGTCTGCCCTGAATGTTATCTATCACATCTTGACCCATGTAGGAGACGTTCATTAAGTGTGTGGGGAAACATCCTTAAAAAGAGTTTGGGCTTAGGATGCTGGAAATGTTTCCATGCATGTTTTCAGGGCTTTCTTTCCATCCCTGATTCTGGAAGGTGGAGCAAAGGATGATAAGAAATGAGAAGAAAGGGGCTGGAGAGATAGCTTAGTGGTTAAGGTGCATGCCTGCGAAGCCTAAGGACACAGGTTCGGTTCTCCAGGTCCCACATAAGGCAGATGCACATGGTGGTGCATGCATTTGGAGTTCGTTTGCAGTGGCTAGAGGCCCTGACATGCCCATTCTTTCTCTCTCTCTATTTCTCTAATAAATAAATAAACAAATAAAATAACATCTTTAAAAAAAAAAAAGAAATGATGAGAAAGGAACATCTAGTGCAGTGGAGGAACTGTCAGCCGGGGCACAGCAAGCTGCTCTAGTTTGCTTCTTAGTGGTGATTACCATAGGATCTTTCTCTCTCTATCGCTCTTGCTCTCACTCTCACTCTATCACCTCTCCTTCCCTTCCTCCTCCCACCCCTTTTTACTCACGCATAAAAACATACAAGTTACAGGTCATAAATTCCAGATGAGCTAAGGTTTAATTTATCTAGTGCTAAATTCTTACAGCACACTTCCAGTTATATCCTTGAAAGAACAAGTAGATAAATGGGTGAATGGGAAAACTCAATGACCAGAAGCAAGGACAAAGAGAATATTTGTAAATCTGGTATAATCAAAAAGAAAGTGGGGAGGCTGGCCATGGTGGTACTCACCTTTAATCCCAGCACTTGGGAGGCAGAAGTAGGAGGACTGCCATGAGTTTGAGGCCACCCTGAGACTACATAGTGGATTCCAGGTCAGCCTGGGCTGGGCTGGAGTGAGACCCTACCTCAAGGAAAAAAAAAAACACCAACTGACTCTTCAATGTCAAAAGGCAGTCTTGGAATTTCTAAAAGATTTCTGCCACCCTTTGGCTCTACTTTGTAGGAAGGTCCTGCCACTTTACTGGCTGTCATTCATTCAGTCTTTCAACTCCTAGCCGTTCATTATGCAGGAGTTAGAGTAATTTAGAGGAAACATTCAGATGGACTTGGTTGCCATATGCCACTGGTCAGCTTAACTCACCTCAGGGAGCCTTGCTTTTCCAGTTTGAGAAAATCATGAGATAGATTGTGAATGCAAAACACCTAACACTAATAACCACTGTGTACTGAGTAAAGCAGAGGGACACTTCTCATGAAGACCCCGCTCTGTGGTGAGAATGAGAACTTCACAATGCAGGTCACCAGAGGGACAGTGGGAGTAGCAAGCAGCAAACGGCTAAGGAAGTGGAGGGAGGTGTCCGACACAGAGACAGATGTCAGGAGGTTGTGAGTGATGCTGGCCTTGGTTGGCAGAGAGGTCGGACTGGGCCGAGCACAGATCATGTCCCAGGAACTAAAAAGAATCCTGGTGTTGCCGAGGTCAAGTTCCAGACCTTAAGTAATCACTCCACTTCTACAACCCTTAGGTCCCCATCTATAAAGATGGGACAGTGTGACGACCTTCCCAGGGGGTTGTATGAGAATTAAACGCAATAGTATATGGAAAGATTTTTAACACTCTTGTGATCCGCTAGATAAGTTTACAATACATTTCTGTTTTCAATAACTTGGAGAGGGCTGGAAAGATGGCTCAGTGGTTTAGGCACTTGCCTGCAAAGCCCAAGGAGTGGGATTTGATTCCCCAGTGCCCACATAAAGCCAGATGCACAAGGTGGTGCATGTGTCTGGAGTTTGTTTGCAGTGGCTGGGAGCCCTAGTGTGCCCATTCTCTCCTCCCTCTCTCTCTCTCTCTCTCTCTCTCTCTCTCTCTCTCTCCCTCTTTCTCTCTCTTTCTCAAATACATAAATAACTTGGAGACATGAATCAACAAAACCAGGCAGCAAATTGCTGCATAGGACTAAAAGTCAGTAAATCAACCTAGCTGTGAAATTGCTGGAGAGATGGCTTACCGGCTAAAGGCACTGCTTGCAAAGCCTGATGGCCTGGGTTCAACTGCCCAGCACCCATGTAAAACAAGATGCATAGGGTGGCACATGCATTGACTGGAGTTTGTTTTCAGTGGCAGGAGACCCTGGCACACCCATTTTCACCTCTTTCTCCTTGCAAGTAAATAATGGAGTATTTTTAATTGACTTTAAAACCACTGGAATCTAATTTTCTCTGTATTTCCCTGTGCAGACCTTTCTAAAGCAAAACTAAGGTTTCAAAGGCAGAGCTTTCCACTTCTGTACACTTGTTGCTGGTCTGTTGGATGGGAGGGTTTGTCAGGTCTTAGTCTTTTTAGCTAAACAACATGAGATGTGCATACTTACATCTTCAACAACACACACTCAGAGTTGAAGTGTGTATTCATGGTGACAGGAAATCCTCCTCGAAAGTTAAAACATTGATAACTGCCTGTCTAAAAATATTTGTGAATTCTTTAAATATTTGACAGCACACATGCACACACATGTACACACACACACACACACACCAAGCCCTCTTGCCACTATAAATGAATGCCAGACAATTGCATCACTTTTTTTGCACCTCGCTGACAAGGGTGTCTTGGGAATTGACTCAGGGGGTGGCAAGCTATGTAAGTGCCTTTAATCTTTGATTCATTGTCCCAGCCCAATTTTGGCAATTTTTCCACTAATCTACTTCTGTCACAAGGGATAGTAAAAACATAAATAGAACAACAACTCATTGGCACTGTCTTAATCGAGAAATCAGTTTTCAACTCCTTACATACCCAAGTGACTTTTAAAACTGTAAGAAAATGTTTAGAGTGCACCAGGTACCCTAGGTATCTTTAGCTGTGTAACAAGCACCTCCAAGCCCAACAAGAACAAAACTTCAACAGAAAACCATCAGGAGTGGGCTCTGCAGGGCAACTTGTGTCAGCAGCTCCTGGAGATGTCATACACTGAAGGCCCACATTCAGAATGAATTCACCTACCTGGAGGTGGACACAGCTGTCATTTGGAACACCTTTTTTTTTTATTGACAACTTCCATAATTGTAGACAATATCCCATGGTAATTCCTCCCTCCCCCCACCTTCCCCTTTGAAACTCCACTCTCTATCATATCCCCTTCCCCTCTCAATCAGTCTGTCTTTTATTTTGATGTCATCATCTTTTCCTCCTATTTGATGGTCTTGTGTAGATAGTGTCAGGCAGTGTGAGGTCATGGATATCCAGGCAATTTTGTGTCTGGAGGAGCATGTTGTAAGGAGTCCTACTCTTCCTTTGGCTCTTACATTCTTTCCACCACCTCTTCTGCAATGGACCCTGAGCCTTGGAAGTTGTGTTAAAGATATTTCAGTGCTGAGCACTCCTCTGTCCCTTTTCAGCACCATGGTGCCTTGTGAGTCATCCCAAGGTCACCACCATCTGAAAAGAGAAGCTTCTTTAATCAAAAGTGAGAGTAGCATGAATATATGGGTATAAACATTAAAATAAATGCTTACTGGGCAGTTTGGTGAGCATAGTATATACATTTAGCCAGACACCAGCAGACATTACACCCGTAGGGCTCATGACTACCCCTCTATTGTATGTTTTCAGTATCAGGGATATATTCCCTCCCATGGAGCAGGCCTGCAGTCCAATTAAAGAACAGTTGGTTTCCCCCATAACAGACATGCCACTATTGCACCTGTTGGCTCATTTGGCCTGGCTGGCCAAATTTAAGGCTTGCAGTGTCCACTGTTGAGTATCTTCACTGGTGATTTCTCTCTCTCCCATTGAACTGCATGCAGCGTAGCTTTTTCCAGCTTTCTGTCAGCTGATCCACATGGAGGAGGCTTTCAGCTCAGCTCCAGCAGGAATTCTCAGTGACCTTGCAGCCCAAGTATGTGAAGTCTTCAGCAATAGGGTCTTACCATCTATTCCTGGTGGGAAACCAAGGGCCTCAGCAATGGTCTGTAATGTTTTGGGGGTATCTGTGACCTCCCTGGCCAACAACTCACTGGAAGGTATCCCATCCCTGGCACTGAACACCTATTCTTGAACTCCCCTCCAGGGAGCTACTTGGGCTTCACTCACAATCATTGCCAAGTTCCAAAATTAAGCATCCCAACAAAGAGGGAGAAAGAAGCTATGTTGTTGTGTTTTTTTTTTTAATCTAGTCTCATAATTCTCAGGGCATCTAATGCTGAAGATGTAACAAAGAACCACTGAGAGTCAAGGGCACTAGCTGACCCCCACCCTGTAACCAACCAGGAGTGATAAGTGATAAGATGCTGGCTGAGCAAATAGGATATAAGGCAGTTTTGTAATCACTTTTGGAAAACACTCTGAACCACTCCTAGAGTTCATTTATCTACTAGGACATTTTGTCAATGCCTTGTACTCAAATTAGAAATTAAGCCACGTGCTCAAAAAACATGTACTGAGCCAAAATCCCAGCACTAGGCAGAATTAGGAGGATCGCCGCGCCACCCTGAGACGACATAGTTAATTCCAGGTCAGCCTGGGCCAGAGTGAGACCCTACAAAAAACCAAAAAAAAAAAAAAAAAAAAAAAAAAAAAAAAAACATGTACTGAGCTCCTAATATGAACTGTGCATGTCACAGGGTGATGACTATATAAACATGAATATGACTACATGAGATACGGGAAAAATGACAATGTTTCTCTTTAAAATAAACAGTAAGACACATCACTTGCCAATAATTTGATTGACAATTACAGCCTCTTTGGGCCTAGGGCTCTGAACCCATGCTGCCTGAGTGCAAATCCTGGGTCTGTGACCAAGTTCTGCTCATGGCTCAGCAAGTTGCTGAAACTTCCCTGTGCTCTTGTTTTATCATCTGTACCAACGAACTCATCAGGGGTTCATCTGGCAGGATTGTTGTGAAGTATAAATATATAGAGTCATTAACTGCTTAGATAAGAGCCTGATACACAGTATTCCCACAATGAACATGAGCTATTATTGGAATTATTAATATTAAAATGAGTTCTAATGATCAGAGAAAAAGAAAACAATTGGAAAATAAGTACTATGTGCAATATCGCCACAATAATAACAGGAAAACTTTGTATGTGAAAGAAATTCTGTTTTGAAAAAAATGTAGGAGGAGCTGGAGAGATGGCTTAGTGGTTAAGGCATTTGTCTGCAAAGCCAAAGGATCCCGGTTCAATTCTCCAGGACCCACATAAGCCAGATGCACAAGGGGTCACATGCTTCTGGAGTTCATTTGCAGTGGCTGGAGACCCTGGCACACCCATTCTCTCTCTCCTTATGCCTCTTTCTCTCTCCCAACTAAATAAATAAAAAATATTTTTTACAAATGTAGCAGGCTGGAGAGATGGCTGAGGAAGTGGGAGCACTTGCCAAACAAGCATGAGGGATTTAGAGGACCTGAGAGGGTCTATGTTCATTCCTGAGCATCCACTTAAATAGCAGGTGTAGCCACTCATGCCTGTAACCCCAACCCTAGGAGCCTGGAAAATGGCTGGTGCTCACTTGTCAATCAGTCTGACTGAAAACAGCAGCTCTGGGTTCAATGAGAGACTCTATCCCAAGGAAATAGGCAGATGTGCAATAGTGAAGAACACCTGTCTTTCTCCTCTGGCCTCCTCATGTGCACGCACAAGCACCTGCACACGTATGTGCTTGCATGCTACTTCTTCTACACACACACACACACACACACACACACACACACACATGCACACACACAAAGTGCATCAGAATATCTTAAATGACACGTTGGATGCAAAAGCCAAGTTTATCCTCCACTTCTCTCCCAAAGATTTCTTTTTCCCATGAAAAAGAAATCACTTGTATAATATTTTAAGGTGTTTTTAAAAGCTAGGAAGTCTATCTGCGGGCATAGCGCTGGAGTCATCACGCTGCTTCCCGTTAAAAGAAAGTTCAGATTTTGCAGGTGCACACCCTCTGTACTTTCAGTTCTCTGCAAAGCCAATCACATTGATCTGCATCCTGCTTTGCCCTCATCAGTAGAGTGTACCTAGTGGTACAACGCATCCAGAAGGGAGGCTGCTGGAGACTGAATGACATGTAACAGTCAGAATGGCTAATGCACTCTTGGTCAGTACCCAGGACCCTGAAGGCTATCACCTCCCTTTTATGTCTCAGATAACCATCTATATGTTTCAGATTCATCACTCTGGCCCCTAATGCATTTGCCAAATGCATGAATATTTAAATACCTAAAGCCTTGGCATCAACAACAAGAAGAAAAAAGTGACAGATTTATAGTCAGGGTTTTTCCTTTGGTTACTCATTGCTAAACTTCTGTACCGCGGACTTCTGAGAAGTTCAATTCCACGGGGAGATCTAAGAGCCTGTGGTAGTCAGCTTTCTGTTACTATGACAAAACACCCAAGATGATCAACTTATTAATATGAGAGGGATTATTTAGCCTCACACTTTCAGAAGTTTTAGTCCATGGTCAAGTGATTACATTGCATTGATGTGGACATACGATGGCACTATACAAGGAGCACCTCATAGCAGCTGGGAAAGGGAGAGACAAAAAGGAGAAGACAGGATCCAAATATCCCAGTCTAGGGCATTCCCCCAATGACCTAGCTTCCCCTATAGGTCTTTCCTCTTAAGGGTTCTACCACTGCCTCCAAGGGTGCTATAGTGGTTTGATTCAGGAGTCTCCCATAAACTTATGTGTTCTGAATACGAGGTCCCCAACAGGTGGCAATTTGGGAATTGGAGCTTCCTGGAGCTGATTGTTGTTGGGGGCAAGTTTATGGGTGTTATAGCCAGTTTCCCCTTGCCAGTGTTTGGGACACTCTCCTGTTGCTGTTGTCCACCTGATGTTGTCCAAGAGGTAATGTCCACTCACTGTTCATGCCATCATTTTCCCCTGCCATCATGGAGCTTCCCTCAACTCTATAAGCCAAAAATAAACCCTTTCCTCCCACAAGCTACTCTTGGTCAGATGCTTCCTACCAGCAACATGAAGCTAACTACAACAGTAAAAATAGTACCAAAAGTGGGCTTGTTGCGGCTGGAAACCTGATTGTGTGGCTTTTGGCCTTCTGGGACTGATTTGAGTGAGGAATGTGGAAGAATTTGAAACCTTGGCCTAACAGACTCCTTGCAAATATAGCTTTATAATAATCTGGTCAGAGTTGAAAGACCTGCATGCAATAAGAACTATGGACTGTGAGGTTTGGCTTATGAGGGTGAGAAAGAGCTTACCTGGACTGGGCTAGAAGCAGTTTATGTGAGAGGCTTGCTGGTTATGCCTGTGTCCTGAGAACTTGTGCAGGGTTACATTGAGTAGAAATGGACTGGTGTGAACAGAGGGATATGTCACAGGAAAAAAAAAAAAAAAAGGAAATCTTTGGGCCAAAACTACTGCCCATTCAGCTGCAATTGTTTGAAATAATACAACCATTGAGGTTGGGTCAGCTGACCTGAATTGGCACAACATGAAGAATGCACACTCTTTTAAAGGGGCCTGAATGATGAGTGTCCTGTTCTTCAAAGTCAGCTTTATTTCCCCCCTGGATTAACAATTTGGTCTCCTACCTGGTACTATGGAGTATAACAAATGCAGGAAAGCAAGGATCATTGAATTTGCAACATGGTCTTGTGTTTTGGACATGGCCATGGGTGGTGTGAAGCAGGATTGCCCACATGGAGACCCGATGGAGCCATGAGGATGGACTGTGGGTTACAGTGGAGATGCCAGGACTATGGGATGGCTGCTGAGGAGAACTGCCAGCACTGGATGAAGCTTTCTGGGACTGTGACTAGCCTAAGCTGGAGGGGTGTAATTGGAATTCTAGAGACTTATCACTGGTTAGATTTACCAGACATGGAGACTTGTCATTGGTTAGAGTTGTCAGACTTGAAACTACAGAATTTGATGTTTGCCTTGTTTGTTTAAAATCTTGTATTGTTTGAATATTTCTTTGCTAGTCCCAATACGCTGCTTCCCGTTAAAAGAAAGTTCAGATTTTGCAGGTGCACACCCTCTGTACTTTCAGTTCTCTGCAAAGCCAATCACATTGATCTGCATCCTGCTTTGCCCTCATCAGTAGAGTGTACCTAGAGGTACAACGTATCCAGAAGGGAGGCTGCTGGAGACTGAATGACATGTAACAGTCAGAATGGCTAATGCACTCTTGGTCAGTACCCAGGACCCTGAAGGCTATCACCTCCCTTTTATGTCTCAGATAACCATCTATATGTTTCAGATTCATCACTCTGGCCCCTAATGCATTTGCCAAATGCATGAATATTTAAATACCTAAAGCCTTGGCATCAACAACAAGAAGAAAAAAGTGACAGATTTATAGTCAGGGTTTTTCCTTTGGTTACTCATTGCTAAACTTCTGTACATTCACTTCTGAGACATTCAATTCCACGGGAGATCTAAGAGCCTGTGGTAGTCAGCTTTCTGTTACTATGACAAAACACCCAAGATGATCAACTTATTAATATGAGAGGGATTATTTAGCCTCACACTTTCAGAAGTTTTAGTCCATGGTCAAGTGATTACATTGCATTGATGTGGACATACGATGGCACTATACAAGGAGCACCTCATAGCAGCTGGGAAAGGGAGAGACAAAAAGGAGAAGACAGGATCCAAATATCCCAGTCTAGGGCATTCCCCCAATGACCTAGCTTCCCCTATAGGTCTTTCCTCTTAAGGGTTCTACCACTGCCTCCAAGGGTGCTATAGTGGTTTGATTCAGGAGTCTCCCATAAACTTATGTGTTCTGAATACGAGGTCCCCAACAGGTGGCAATTTGGGAATTGGAGCTTCCTGGAGCTGATTGTTGTTGGGGGCAAGTTTATGGGTGTTATAGCCAGTTTCCCCTTGCCAGTGTTTGGGACACTCTCCTGTTGCTGTTGTCCACCTGATGTTGTCCAAGAGGTAATGTCCACTCACTGTTCATGCCATCATTTTCCCCTGCCATCATGGAGCTTCCCCTCAACTCTATAAGCCAAAAATAAACCCTTTCCTCCCACAAGCTACTCTTGGTCAGATGCTTCCTACCAGCAACATGAAGCTAACTACAACAGTAAAAATAGTACCAAAAGTGGGCTTGTTGCGGCTGGAAACCTGATTGTGTGGCTTTTGGCCTTCTGGGACTGATTTGAGTGAGGAATGTGGAAGAATTTGAAACCTTGGCCTAACAGACTCCTTGCAAATATAGCTTTATAATAATCTGGTCAGAGTTGAAAGACCTGCATGCAATAAGAACTATGGACTGTGAGGTTTGGCTTATGAGGGTGAGAAAGAGCTTACCTGGACTGGGCTAGAAGCAGTTTATGTGAGAGGCTTGCTGGTTATGCCTGTGTCCTGAGAACTTGTGCAGGGTTACATTGAGTAGAAATGGACTGGTGTGAACAGAGGGATATGTCACAGGAAAAAAAAAAAAAGGAAATCTTGGGCCAAAAACTACTGCCCATTCAGCTGCAATTGTTTGAAATAATACAACCATTGAGGTTGGGTCAGCTGACCTGAATTGGCACAACATGAAGAATGCACACTCTTTTAAAGGGGCCTGAATGATGAGTGTCCTGTTCTTCAAAGTCAGCTTTATTTCCCCCCTGGATTAACAATTTGGTCTCCTACCTGGTACTATGGGAGTATAACAAATGCAGGAAAGCAAGGATCATTGAATTTGCAACATGGTCTTGTGTTTTGGACATGGCCATGGGTGGTGTGAAGCAGGATTGCCCACATGGAGACCCGATGGAGCCATGAGGATGGACTGTGGGTTACAGTGGAGATGCCAGGACTATGGGATGGCTGCTGAGGAGAACTGCCAGCACTGGATGAAGCTTTCTGGGACTGTGACTAGCCTAAGCTGGAGGGGTGTAATTGGAATTCTAGAGACTTATCACTGGTTAGATTTACCAGACATGGAGACTTGTCATTGGTTAGAGTTGTCAGACTTGAAACTACAGAATTTGATGTTTGCCTTGTTTGTTTAAAATCTTGTATTGTTTGAATATTTCTTTGCTAGTCCCAATGCCATATTTTGCAGTGTGAATGTTTATTCTATGCCATTATGGTTTTTTCTTGTTTGTTTTGGGAGAGTTGGGGGGGTCGTATTATGTCTCAGTTAAAAGACTTTGGAGGACTGGACAGATGGCTTAGCAGTTCAGCACTTGCCTATGAAGCCTAAGGACCCCAGTTTGAGGCTCAATTCCCCAGGACTCAGATAAGGCAGATGCACAAGATGGTGCATGCATCTGTAGTTCGTTTTCAGTGGCTGGAGGCCCTGGCATGCCCATTCTCTATCTGCTTCTTTCTCTCTGTCTGTCACTCTCAAATAAATAAATACATAAACAAAAAAAATTTTTTTAAGACTTTGGACTATGGGGATATTTGAACAGCATTGAGATTGATAAAACTATGGGGACTTTTAAAGGTGCATTTTACATCGGGGATGGTTATCAGTTTATGGAGGCTGGGGGAGAAATGTGGTGGTTTGATTCAGGTGTCTCCCATAAACTTATGTGCACCAAGTGCTAGATCACCAGCTGGTGGCAATTTGGCAATTGGAGCCTCCTGGAGGCAGTGTATTGCTGGGGGCAGGCTTATGTGTGTTACAGCCAGCTTCCCCTTGCTAGTGCTTGGCACACTCTCCTGCTGCTGTTGTCCACCTGATGTTGGCCAGGAGGTGAGGTCCACCCTCTGCTCATGCCATTGTTTCCCCTGCCATCATGGAGCTTCCCTTCAAGTCTTTAAGCCAAAATAAACTCTTTCCTCCCACAAGCTGCCCTGGGTCAGATGTTTCCTGCCGGCAACGTGAAGCTGACTGACACAAGTGCCAAGTTGGCAATGGGGACCAAGCCTTTAGCATACAGGCCTTTGTGGAACATTCCAAATTAGAGCAGAACCCCATGAAAGAAGTTCCGTACCAACAAAACTAGTTTGCCAGTGTTTGCTAGAACTTGTGTCATGTCACGTGTTTAACATAATAAATTTCATCTCATCTTCAGAACAGCCCTATGAGGTGTGACATATGATTTATTCCATTTACAGTAGACAAAAGCAAATATCAATTTTAAAAAAATCAAACCACTTTATGGAGGTCCCGTTGCCAGAGTGACAGACTCAGGACAGAAACTTTCTTCCCAGAGTCAAGCTTGTGCTGTGACCATGGGCTCCTGCAGCAGAAAGTCATGCAGAGGGGTCTTTGCTGCATCACCATGGTGCTCTTGTGGTGGGGTCTCAGACTGGGGTCCCCTGGAGTGGCAGCAGGGTGGCTACAACAGCATTGCAGCCCTAGTGCATCCCATAGAGAAGTGTCCCAAGATGTCCACCAGCCTCTCTGTGGAGAGGAACCTGTGGCCTGGAGCATGTTGCATCAAATTTTTCCCGGGGACACATGAACAGACTTTTTTTGTTGTTGTTATTCAAGGCAGCATCTCGCTGTAGCCCAGGCTAACCTGGAATTCACTATGTAGTCCCAGGCTGGCTGGCTTCAAACTCACAGTGATCCTCCTACCTCAGCTCCCAAGTGCTGGGATTAAAGGGTGTGCCACCACACCTGGCAGACATCTATTCACCCTCAAATATAAATCACCTACAGCAGACTAAAGTAATGATTACACCAAGTCCACCTTGGGCAGCCGATGAGTGTATTGATGTTACTTACGGGGTATGGCTAAGGGAGTTACTTACATGGACCCTTCAAAAAGCCAACTGCAGCCAGCATAGATGACGACGCACAGAAGCTATATTTCCGAGCTCCTCATACAACTTGCAGGCAGTTTGGCTGGTAAGAGAGTCTCATCTACAGACCAGTTCTTAATGCCTATGCAATCTTAGGGGAAGGCCGTGTTCTTAATAAGTTGCTGAACTTCCTGAGACTTTAGAGGCCCTGTGCCTTGCTTACTTCCTGAGCCTTACCTGAACTCCTGAGTCTTAATGAGGCTGTGTTTCAATTTTGAACTTCCTATTGAGTCTCCCTCCAGAATGGAATGTTTCAGTTTGGAGGAACTTATCATAAAGCAGGCTTACAAAACCACCCTTGTTGTGTCATCTTAACTCACAGCAGGACACCAGCATCTTTCTTAAATAAGGTTGAGGGTAAGGTGTGTGATTAAGAAGAATGCAATTATTCTTAAATTAGTTTTTTGTTTTTTTTTTTTTCCAGAAGAGCTTCTCTTTTCAGATGGTAGTGACCACTGGAGTGACTCAGATCTCACCATAGTGCTGAGAAGATGGGACAGTGGAGTTTTCAGCCCTGAGACATCTCTATCACGTCTGCCAAGGTGTGGGGAACCATTTTGGAAGAGGTGGAAGAAAAATGTAACAGCCAAAGGAAGGGGAGGGCTGCTTGCAATAGTCTTCCAGACACAAAGTGGCTGTTGTGTTCATGACTTCATAGTGGTCTACACAAGACCTGCAAAATAGGAGGAAAAATAGACTGGACCAGGTGCAGGTCCAAGGGAAGTAGATAAGAAGCTATAGTTGTTTGTGTCCTTGCTCAGAATAAGCGTTCTCAGCAAGACTGTCTAGATGCACCAGGTAGTTTCTGTTCCTTCAAGGCTTTCTGAGCTAAGGGAGTTCATCAATCAGGGCAGTTGTCAGAGTTGTCTGGGACTGAATGTCTCTGACGTTTCTTCAAGGCCTTCTAGTCTTGGGGATAGTCATTAGCCCTTTAGCTCCCCCTCGTTTTCAGGAAAAGTCATTAACCCTTCAGTTGATATTAAGGAATCTTCTAGTCTGACTTTAATAAATCCTACTTCAATGACAATACAAACACTCTCTGAAAGGGAATTGTTTGACTTCTACTGGAGCTTTGCTTTTTTTAAGGTTGAAAAAAATGAAAGAATTAGTTGTTCAAGAGCCAAAACTAAAAGAATCGATCAATTCTAATTTCTTCCTGTCCAGCATTGTCTGCTTGGGCCAAAGGTACCATTTCCTGAGAAGCCACTACGTCCCAGGTTGGAGCTAAACAATGTCATGTTGGATCCAAAACTTACCTCCTAAGGTGTCTGTTTTCCAAAGGAGGAAAGCTGGGAGCACTTTTCCAAATTCACTGAGGTAATGAATAAAAAGCCTGTCACACAAAATGAAGCCACCGTGTTCTAAAGCACACCCTTCCTCACCAGGGCTTGCCTGACAACTGCTACAACGATCCATTGTTCCTTTACTAGGTAAGTTGTTTGCAAGGTTTTGTTGAGGGGTGAGGTTCACCCAAGACAGAGCTGTCAGCTTTCTCCTGGAAGTCTGGCACACACTGAAAACAAGCTCACATACTGTGCTGGGATGAGACCATCAAGTCAGAAGAATTCAGAACCCCGTGTGAACATCAGAGCTCCCCACCTTGCCAAGGCTTCTGACAATGCTATGAACAGGACAGACTGCTTTGCTTCTAATATTGTTGCAGAAATTCTCTGGAAAGATCACTTCAATGCCAGTATGAGGGAAAGTAGAGGAGTTTATTTACCTGGGAGTCAAAGGAGCTTGAGATAGCTTTCCAAAGAAGCTCCAATCCTAAACTGAGATCTTATTTTCATTTTATAGTTTTCACAGCTGATGGGAAGGGGTAAGTGAACAAACAAGATGTGACAATTTGCATATCAGTCATTTCTGTAGTCAGGCCGCCCTACCAATGAACTCCACTTTACTTTGTTTTAGCCTAAAGTGTCTTTCCTTCTTATCGTCCCTCTGGGCCCTTTCTGGACAGTTCTCTCTTTGGGGATTTTTCCATCTGCTGAGAAACACCTGAATTGAAGGGCCCTGGAGAGGGTGAGATGAAATGTAACCTTAAATTTCTCCTGTTTCTCTTTCTTCTTTGTCTTTTTCTTTTTTCTTTTCCCTTTTTACAGGCGCTGGCCTGTAAAAGAACGCTTTTTAAACAAATGTTTCTGGGAAAACTGGATATATGCATGCTTAAGAATCATATAGCAATCATAACCCTATAGCTGAGAATGTCATAGACTCTAGGGAGGAAGCTACTCTTGTTGTTTGAGAAAATGGACATGTTGTGCCCATCAAGTTGTCCTCTTCAATATCCTATGTTTATACCCATGGATTAATGCTGCTCTCACCTTTGGTTCTAGAAACTTCTTTTTTGCAGATGGTGGAGGATACTGGGGAAGTCTCAAAACTCATCTAGCTGCTAAGAATAAGTGCCTGCTGTGTAACATCTCCAGCATGCCTTCTGTCATAGCCAGCTTCAGGTTGCTGGGATGAACCTCCAAACCAGCTACAGTTTATGGGAGGAATGGGATTTATTGACGCTTACAGCTCCAGGGGAGTCTCATAATGGTGAAAACCTACCACCAAAAGCAAGAGCAAAAACCAGCCACCAAACAGCAGGGAACCCAGGGGAACTCAGACTGCCCTCTGCACACCCTAGCCTGGAATTCCAGATCCACCCCCAGTAACGTCTTGGGGCTGGACCCTAGGATCAGCCCACAGTGACAACTCTGCCAGCCAGGCAAACTGGAAACCTAAGAAGCTTTAATAAAAACTGAATCTACTGGGGGACATCCATTCAAACTACCACGCCTTCCAATGCTCAGGGAACATGGTGGAAGAGGAGATGGGAAGGATGTAAGAGCCAGAGAATGGGGAGGAATATTTTGGACATTATCCTCCAGACATGAAATGATCTTTGCATTCATGACCTCACAGCAGCTATCAGTTTTTGTTACATTCGTAAGATCTCCACAGGATTGAGCCCATAAACATTTTGACATAAATGATGGAGGAGGACTGAGAGAGAGAGAGAGAGAGAGAGAAACATCAAAATAGAAGAGAAACTACTTGAAAGGAAGGGATGTAGTGGGACAGGTGCAGGGAGAGGGACAAAAGAAAGTAATGGGAGGGGATTATGATCAAATTAAGGTATGTTTCAAGTATGAAAATTCCCAAAAAGTTCTCAAAGGGGGGGCACTGGAGAGATTTCTCAGCAGTTAAGGTGCTTGCCTACAAAGCCTGAGGACCAGGGCTCAATTCCCCAGTACCCACATAAAGCCAGATGCACAAGGAGGCACATGCATTTGGAGTTTGTTTGCAGTAGCTCCCTTGCATGCCCATTCTCTCTCTCTCTCTCTCCCTCTCTCTCTCTTTCTCATAAATATTTTTTTAATTTAAAATAAAATTCTAAGAAAAGTTTAAAAATCCATACCCAGATGATAATGGCTAATGGACTTGATATGGTTCAGGATTTCTTCTTTAATGGCCTAATCAGCTATGTCACTTTCCTGAAGACTGCCTTGTTGCCTATGCAGCCTCATCTTTATCAGATTCTAAGAATGACACTTCATAGCAATGTGGGCTATGAAATAATGTTTAGAATAAATAGTTGGCCTCCTGTGATAGTTTGAATGAAATGTCCCCATAACCTCATGTGTTTTTGAATACTTGGTCCCCAGCTGGTGACAATTTGGGAAGTGGAAGCTTGTGGGAGGAAGTGTGTTGCCTGGAGAAGGTTTAGTGGTGTTATAACCACTTCCTCTTTGCCAGCAGGAGTTCACCTTACTCTTTGCTTTCTGCCAGCTGCTGTGGTAATATGTGATGACCAGCCTCTGCTCTACCATCCTTTCCTTGCCATGATGAAACTTCCTCTGGGGACTGTAAACTGAAATAAACTCTTCCCATCTGCTGCTTTTGTTCTGGTGGTTTGTCCCAGCAATGCAAAGGTCATTACAGTACTTCCATATTCACAAAATGTGATGCTTGGCCAATAGGGAAATTGTGATATAAGTTTAAGGAAAAAAGCCATGCCTATCCTGAAGATTCTACAAAAGCTGGTTATCAAATTCTAAAACTTTTGAAAGGACAACAGAAAGATGGTCTGGCCTCTACTCTCAGCACTCTGGAAGATAAGCCAAGAGGAGCACCATGAGTTGAGGTCAGCCTGGGTACAGAGTGAGCTCTAGGAGGGGCTGAGCTACAGAATGAGCTTTGTCTCAAAATTCATATGGAATGGCAGCAGGCCACAGATATCCAAACATATCCTCAGCAAAAAAAAAAAAAAAAAAAAAAAACACAAAAATACCATACCCAATCTAAAGCTGTATTACAAAGCCATAGTGACAAAAACAGCATGGTACTGGAATAAAAACAGAGACATAGGGGCTGGAGAGATGGCTTAGAGGCTAAGGCGCCTGCCTGCTAAGCTTAAGAATGCTGGTTCCAATCTCCAGCAGTTCCAATCTCCAGGTCCCATGTTTAGCCAGATGCAAAGTGAGGCAAGGGCTCAATGCCACACTTGCCCACAAGGGGGTGCACGCATCTGGATTTCGTTCACAGCAGCTGAGAGACTGCTGGTGCGCCCATCTCTGTCTCCCTCTCTGCCTATCTCTCTCTGTCTCTCTCTCCAAAAATAAATAAAAAATAATTTAAAAAATTTAAAAAAAAAAAAAAACAGACATAGATCAATGGAGCAGAATTGAAGACCCAGACCTTAGGTCAAGCACCTACAGCTGTTTGATTTTTGACAAAGGTAGCAATAATGCAGACTGGAGAAAAGACAGCATCTTCAACAAATGGTGTTATAAAAATTGGATGACCATATGTAGAAAAATGAAATTAAACCCACTCATCTCTCCATACACAAAAATCATGTCCTAATGGATTAAAGACCTCAATATAAGACCAGATGCTCTTCTCCTACTGGAAGAAAAAAATAGGAGGCACTCTCCACAATATGGGAGTGGGGAAAGACTTCCTGAACAAAACCCCAGTAGCCCAAGAAATTAAACAAGCACTCAACCAATGTAATCTCATGAAGCTAAAAAGCTTTTGCACAGACAAAACATATCATAAGCAGAGCCAATAGATTACCCACTGAATGGGAGAAAATCTTTGCCAGCTCTACCACTGATAGAAGCCTAATATCTAGAATCTACAAAGAACTAAAAAAACTAAACAATAAAAAAAACCAAACAACCCCCTCCAAAAGTGGAGCAGAGAACTAAAGAGGGAGCTCTTAGAAAAAGAATTACAAATGGCTAACACACACTTAAGAACATGTTCAATATCCCTAACCATTAGGGAAATGCAAATTAAAACAACTAGGAGATTCCACTTTACTTCTGTAAGGATAGCAAACATTAAAAAATCAAATGAAAACAAATGTTGGCAAGGATGTGGAGAAATAGGAACAGTCCTGCACTGTTGGTGGGAATGTAAGCTGGTACAAACCCTATGGAAATCAATATGGAGACTCCTGAAAAAGATTAACATAGAGTTACCAACAGACCCTGTTATTCCCTGACTGGGCATTTACCCTAAAAGCTCCACATCTCAGTTCAGAGATATTTTTTCAACCATGTTTATAGCTGCTCAATTCATAATAGCTAAAAACTAGAATCAACCCAGTGCCCATCATTGGATGAATGGATAACCAAGATGTGGTATATCTACATGATGGAATTCTACTCAGCAGTAAGAAATAATGACTCATTGAAATTTGTAGAAAACGGTTGAACTTGGAACAGATCATTCTAAGTGAACTCTCACAATCACCAAAAGACAACCATCACATGATCTCAGTCATCTGCAGTTCCTAACCTGGATCAGCCCTAGTTGCTGACATACCTGAATATCATCTTGAGGCTTGGATAATAGGGAGGGTAGGGCTTGGGGGAAGAGAAAAGATGGGGGGACACATAACTGAACCCAAATTGAACTGGTACCATAGAATCCTATATCCTGGAAGTCAGACTAAAAGGTGGGATTTTCAAGAGGACCTTAGGGAGAACACCCTAATCGAAGGGCCCTGGAGAGGGTGAGACGAAACCTAACCCCAAATTTCTGTTTCTCTTTCCTTTCTTTTTTTTTCTTTTCCCTTGGTGCTGGCCTGTAATTCCCTGTATCAGGATGTTGTCTACATCTACAATGAGCAGTTGATGAGAGAGACCTACTAGATCTCCCAAAACAAACAAGACAGACTTCTGTCAGAGCACTTGATTACCCACCAGAGGTTAACGGTAAGACTACTGCTGAAGACACCATCCATGGCACCGACCATGGAGAGACCTGGTTTGAATCCAAAGGAGAGCCAGTGCCAGACAATTAGCCCATCTAGTGCTGGAAGGCACTACATGGGCTACTGAGGGAAAATGGCCAACATCTGTGCAAGCAACTCAAAGTGTGACTCAGAAGCAAACAATTTGACTTGATGCTCACACAAGTGCAGTAGTGGCACACAGCCATGGTGGGTAACCAACAGCTCTTGGATTGATTGGCTAACAGATCTGCTCAGTGGAAAGGAAACCATATCTGGAACTGGGAAGCAAGTCAGAATTATATCCAGATAATGATTCTGCTTTCCATTGTCAAGCTCCCACTAACCTTAGACTATAAGAGGGTCTACATACTGTTAATTCTAAATTAATAACAGTTATCCCATTTAACTGGTGCTGACTTTACTCTCCATTGGAGAATCTGCTTCTCTTTTTCAGATGGGAGCTGGACGTGAGGAGATAAACGACCCAGTGTACTCCACCCTGGCCCCAGCTGAAACCACAGAGGAAATGAGGAAACAAGCGAGAGTGCTGCTTTCTTAGTGAATCTGATATCAGCACAAGGTGATGGAGATAGACACTGAGGACACTCAACACCTTCCAAACCAGAGATCCAGAGGCTCCTGAGTACCCATCACTGAAGTAGACTTAAAATGCTCCCAGTATGGCTCAGGGAATTTTGCAGAAAAGGGGGAAGAAAGATCATTAGAGCCACAAGTTGGGACCTTTTGCACAGAGACATTGCCTCCCCTCCCATAATGCATGACCCACAATCCCCATTGGGTTGACCTGCATCCCAAATGAGGAAGGCTTCTTCAGAAAAGGGGCAGGGAAGAGGATGGTGCCAACATGTGTTTACATACTAAATATGCCCATATCTAATAATTTTTTAAAAGGATGTAGAGCAATTGATGCTCTTTTGATGCATGTGGTATGTGTATGTGATGTGTTTCTGGGTGCACATGCACACATGTATGCATGCATGTGATATGTGCATGTGCTGTGTTTCTGGGTGCACATGCATACATGCATGCATCGTATCTGCATGTGATGTATTTCTGGGTGCACATGTGTATGCATGCATGTGGTACTCAACAGACAACCCTAGGTTCCATGGTCAGAAATGTCATACACCTTTATTATTTTATATTTATTTTTGGAGGAGGCAAGCCCAACAGATTGCCTTTTTTTTTATGAGGAGTGAGAGTGAGAGCGCGCATGGTGGGGGGGATAGAATTGGCATGCCAGGGCCTCCAGCCACTGTAACCTAACTCCAAACAGGTGCACTCCCTGGTGCACATGTGCAACCTTGCATGCTTGCATCATCTTGTGCATCTGGCTTACGTGGGACCTGGAGAGTTGAACATGGGTCCTCAGGCTTTGCAGGCATGTACCTTAACTGCTAAGCCATCTCTCCTGCCGTATTTTTTATCTTTTTTTGAAGACAGGATCTCTCATTGGCCTGGAGCTAATTAAACCAGACGGTGTGTTCACTGAGCCGCAATCCTCTTATCTGCCTCCCCAGTGCTGGGATTACAGATGCATACCACCATGCCCAGAATTCTACTTGGGTATTTGGGTATTTGAAATTGAACTAGTGTCCCTTTGCTTTCAAGGCAAGCACTTTACCGACTTAAGCTCTCCACTGTGGTAATTTGAATGGGATAATTTAAATATATGGCCCCATAAACTCAGGTGTTTCATTAAGATGGAGCTTGTAACTTGAGCCCCTAGGAGGCAGATCCCTGCTGCTGGAGGTTGAGGGGTGTGTGTCACTGTAGGCAGATCCTGGAGTCTAGCTTTAAGGTGTGTTTGGGGGCAGATTTTCATTCCAGCCCAAAGGTACGGAGAAAGCGTTTGAGCTCTGGTGGTTTGTGCTTGCTGGTGGTGCTAGCTGATTGGTGGTGTCTCGGCTTGGATGTAGAAAAAGAAACCAGTTCCTTCCACCAATGATGGTGTTGCCCTGGATGCTGTAACTCTGAAATAACCCCTTTCTTCTCATAAACTGTCTGGTTTGGTGTTTGGCCCAGTGACGAAGAGCTGACTGCAACACCCCTGACCCCACAACTAGAATTCATATATACTGCTTATAGAAATGCAAATGGCACAACCATTTTGGAAAGCAGTTGAGTAGTTTTTAAAATATTTTTATTTATTTGCAAGCAGAGAGAGATAGAAGAGAGACAGAGGAAATGGGAGTACCACGGCCTCCAAGCACTACAAATGAACTGCAGACGCACAGGCCACTTTGGTCATCTGGCTTTACATGTGTACTGGGAAATCGAACCCAGGTCATTAGGCTCTGCAGGCAAGCACCTTAATCTAAGCCATCTCTCCAGCCTGAGTAGTTTTTTTAAACAAACAGAAACTCAAACTATTCCATATCTGAGTATTTAACCAAGGGAAATGAAAGCCTGGCACAAACACTGTAACATAAACTCTACGGAAACTTGATTTGTAATTGGCAAAGTCCAGGTGGACAAGTTGTGGAATATCAGTAATACGACTTCTAGTCAGTAACAGCACAGAGCAAGCTGACGATTTGTGCAGTAATAAGGTGCCAAAGACTTACCCTGAGTTAAAGAAATAAGACAGTAATACAATTCTACTCCAAGATTCAATTTAACTAAAGTTCTTGGGCTGGGGAGATGGCTCAGCAGTTAAAGGCACTTGCTTGCAAGGCCTGCCAGCAGGGTTCAATCTCTTTCTCTCTCATAAAAATAATTTTTAAAAGAATAATATGGGCTGGAGAGATGGCTTAGCAGTTAAGGTATTTGCCTGCAAAGCCAAAGGATCCCAGTTCAATTCTCTAGGACTCACATAAGCCAGATGCACAAGGTGGCACATGCATCTGGAGTTCATTTGCAGTGGCTGGAGGCCCTGGTATGCCCATTCTCTCTGTCTTCCTTTCTCTGTCTCTGTTTGTCTCTCTCTCTCTCTCTCTCTCAAATAAATAAACAAAATATATTTTTCCCTGTGTTGCTGTGCATCTGAGGGCCTGTTACTGAAGTTGCTGAGAACTTGCAAGACTTCTCTGGGCTTTTGCAAGACCCAGTGAGAACCCTGTCTGGGGGAAGATGCTTAAGGTCTACAATGGAGTTCCATTCAAAGAGTATAAAATGCTTCACCCTAAAGGATGCTGTGTGGAACATAAAAACACTATGCTCAAAACACAGGGTCAGTCCATAGAATTGTACCCAGTACCAAGCTCAACATCCCTCTGCTTAGCCACTGTCCATTAGAACCCAGCACTGGCACCTCTTACCCACAGTCACAATTCAGACTACCCACGTTGGATGTAATCTCTTGGAATCAGCTCAAGATTATTCACCCATACTGTGCTCACCAGATACTCACACCGTGCAAAGTTGTAAGAATAGGACACAGAGTATGAGGAGTGGAACTACTGCAACACTGGCACCCTGAGCAAGGCCTCTTTGAAGTGCAGGACAAGGTCCAGAAAGAAGGGAGGTGAACAGGACAGAACAAATCATTCTTTGAAGGCATTAAATTTGAAAGATAATTATCCATGCCAATAAAATACACATAGGCTTAGAGGTAGGAGAGGGGAAGGAGAAGAACCAACATGATGGAAAAATAGAAAGAAAAAACAGTTGAATTGACAGTTGAAAAGAAAGTGAATGAATAAAGCCAAATACGTAAAAAAGATCAACCTTGCTAAAACTCAAGAAATGGAAATTCAAGAACACATAAGATGCCACATTACATCTACTAAGAGAAAATATTTAACTTTACATTATCGAGAATGTTGAGCAATGAAAATTATTTTAAATGTTAAACATATCAATTCCCATGTGTAACTTGGAAAATAATTTGCATTACCTTCTAAACTTGAACACATATATAATCTAAGATTCAAGGATTTCTCTGCTAGGTGGGTACTGACAAATTCTTGCACAATGTACCCAAAAAAATGCAAGCATTATATCCTGCCAATTTTTTTTTTTTTTTTTGAGGTAGGATCCCACTCTAGCCAAGGCTGACATGGAACTCTGTAGCTCCAGGCTGGCCTTGAACTCACAACAATCCTCCTACCTCTGCCTCCCAAGTGCCAACATTTTTAATAGCAGGAAAAAAATTGAGGGGGGGCTCAAAAGATGGCTCAACAATTAAAAGCACTTACTAGCAAAGCCTACCAGCCCAGGTTCAATTCCCAAGCCACCCACATAAGCCAGGTACAAAAAAATGCCACAAGTATCTGATGTTCGTTTGCAATGGTAAGAGGCCTGAACACACTCATACACAGAAGCATGTGCATGTACATGTGCAAATGAATACTGGAACAGTCATGCTGACCATAATCAATTGGTAAAATTGTCAGAGTCAAATAGTGAAAATTAACTGTGACTGTAAACTTCAGTATGAGTAAATCTCAAAAATATAGTGACAAAAATTTTAAATATTCAAGACTAAATTTTTTAGAGGAAAAAACAGGTGGTGAGTTCTCTGGTCCTGATACCCTGTGCGGGAGGGTGTGTGAGTGTGGCACCATAGAGTAAGTAGGCCACATACTAGACCAGGGAATCCTCTCCAACTCCTTTTATGAAGTTAGCATCACCCTAATTCCAAAACCAGACAGAGATGCCACAAGAAAAGAAAACTAGAGGCCTATATCCCTGATGAAAAAAATCCTGAACAAAATCCTCACAAACCGAATTCAACAACATATCGAATGCATTATCCACCTTGATCAAGTAGGCATCATCATAGGGATGCAGGGCTGATTCAACATACTGAAATCGGTCAACATAATATACCACATAAATAAACTTAACCACAAGAATCACATGATGATCTCAACAAATGCAGATGAGGCCTTTGACAAAATACAACACCACTTCATGATCAAAATACTGGAAAGAATAGGCATGAAAAGCTATATATAAAGCACCCATTGCCCAAATAATATTTAACAGGTAAAGACTCAAGGAATTCCCACTGAGATTGGAAACAAGACAGGGGTGCCCACTTTCACCACTGCTCTTCAACATAGTACTACAAGTACTGGCCCAAGCAATAAGACAGGAGAAAGAAATAAAAGGAATTAAAATTGGAAAGGAAGAACTGCATTTAGCCCTATTTGCAGATTACATGATCCTGCACATAAATGACCCTTTAGTCTCCATCTCAAAACTTCTAAAGATGATTAATTCCATCAGTAAAGTGGTGGGATACAAAAACCAATGCACAAAAATCAGTAGCCTTTCTATATACAAAGGACATATATACAGAGAAAGAAATCAGTAAAGCTGTCCCATTTTCAACAGCAACAAAAAAATAAATACCTTGGAATAACACTAACCAAGAATGTGAAAGATCTATATAATAAAAACATTTTTAAAAAACTCAAGAAAGAAATTGAGGAGGAAAGAACTCCCATACTCCTGGACATACAATATACAGATTAAATGTCAGCATCATTTTTCACAGAGATTGAAAAAATGATCTCGAAATTCATATGGAATGGCAGCAGGCCTTGGATATCCAAACATATCCTCAGAAAAAAAAACCTTGGGAGGTTATCATCATACTCAATCTAAAGCTATATTACAAAGCCACAGTGACAAAAAACAGCATAATACTGGCATAAGAACAGAAGCATAGACCAGTGGAACAAAACTGAAGACCCAGACCTTAGGTCAAGTAATGACAACTAGTTGATCTTTGACAAAGGTGCCAATAATGTAGAGTGGAGAAAATTCAGAATCTTCACCAAATGGTGTTATAAAAATTGGATGACCATATGTAGAAAAATGAAATTAAAGCCACTCATCTCTCCATACACAAAAATCAAGTCCAAGTAGATTAAAGACCTCATTATAAGACCTGATACTTGTCTCCTACTGGAAGAAAAAAAAAGGAGGCACTCTTCACAACATAGTAGTGGGGAAAGACTTCCTGAACAAAACCCCAGTAGCCCAAGAAATTAAACAAGCACTCAACCAATGTAATCTCATGAAGCTAAAAAGGTTTTGCACAGGCAAACACACCATAAGCAGAGCCAATAGATTGCCCACTGAACAGGAGAAAATCTTCACCAACAATACCACTGATAGAAGCCTAATATCTAGAATCTACAAAGAACTCAAAAAACTAAACAAAAAAAAAAAAAACAACCCACTCCAACAGTGGGGCAGAGAACTGAATACAGAGTTCTCAGAGGGAGAATTACAAATGACTAACACACGCTTAAGAAAATGTTCAACATCCCTAACCATTAGGGAAATGCAAATTAAAACAACTATGAGATTCCACCTTACCCCAGTAAGGCTAGCAAACATTAAAAAACAAATGTTGGTGAAGATGTGGAGAAATAAGAACACTCATTCACTGTTGGTGGGAATGTAAGGTGGTACAATCACTATGAAAATCAATATGGAGACTCCTGAAAAAGATGAATATAGAGTTACCAACAGTCCCAGTTATTCTGTTACTGGGCATTTAACTAAAAGCTCCATGCCTCAATTCTGAGATTTGCTCAACCATATTGATAGCTGCTCAATTCACAATAGCTAAGAACTGTAATCAACCTAGGTGCCCATCATTGGATGAATGGATAACTAAGATGTGGTATATCTACACAATGGAATTCTATTCAGTAGTAAGGAAAAAATGACACAATGAAATTTGTAGAAAAATGGTCAAACTTGGAAAAATCATACTCAGTGAACTCACACAATCACAGAAGACAATTGTCACATGGTCTCACTCATCTGCGGTTCCTAACCTGGATCAACCTGAGTTACTGACATACCTTATAGGCATCTTGAGGCCTGGACAATAGGGAGGATAGGGCTTGTGGAGAAGTGAAAGATGGGGGTGACAAAAAACTGAACCCAAATTGAACTGGTACCATAGAAACCTATATCCTGGAAGATAGACTGAAAGGTTGAACCCTCAAAAGGACCTGAGGGGGAGCACCTGAATTGAAGGGCCCTGGAGAGGGTGAGATGGAGCCTAACCTTACATTTCTCCCAAGAGCCCATCACTGAAGTAGACTTCAAATGCACCCAATATGGCTCAGGGAATTTTGTGGAAGAGGGGGCAGAAAGATTTTTAGAGCCACAAGTTGGGACATTACCCACAGAGACATTGCCTCTCCCCATGCCCCCACAATTCACAACCCACAATCCCCATGGAGATGATCTGAATCCCCAAAGAGGTGGGCCCCTTCAGAAAAGGGCAGGGATGAAGGAAAGCACAGGTGGTAAAACCAACTGTGATGCTAGCCAGTACTAATGTCCTTCTCCCAACTACTTGGTCAGTGCCTATGTCATTAATATGTTTTAAATATATTAACATTACACTTCAAAAAATTCATAAAGGCAGCTGAAGAAATATAACCATAAAATCCAATTCCTACCCATTTCCGGAATGAATGTGGAAATCACAGATTCGAAAGGTGAAGTTCTGGTAGTGTTCTTATTGCTCATATTTGGTTAAGGCTGTGTGTGTTTTTCATTTTATTCTTTTCTCTTCATGCCCCTCTGCGTGCTCCCCAGTTTTCAGTTTGCTGGTTGTGAATTTTCTAAGGACATGTACAGATATGAAGGCACGTGCTCTTGCTTACATATTTCTATAGTACCCACCCTCCAAGACAACCCCCGTTGGTCCCATGGGGCAAGCTATCATAGTAGAAATGACAGTGTGTGGTTTCCCGGTGGAATAAAGATCCTAAAAAGCCAGTTTTCATCCATTCTAGAGAAACCAGCTGCCACGTGGTCAGGAGCTTTGAGGAGCCCCATGGAGAGGACCACATGTCAGGAAACCAAGGCCACATGCCAAGAGCCAGCACCAGTTTCCCCACGTGGGAGTGGGGCATAAGGAAAGAGGGTCTGCAGGTCCCAGGCAGGTATTCCCATCACTAGTAAGTGCAGCTTTCAGCTGATCCCCTAAACTTCCAGTTCATGAGACACCCCAGTCTCAGGAAGGACCACACAGCCAAGAAGGTCTCCAAGTCCTGACTGACAGAGAATGGGTAAGATAATAAATGGCTATTCTAGTGTTAAGCATTAAATTTTAGGTACTTTTGCCACAAACTTTAGAAATAGGGTGCCACTATAACAAATCTGAAATGTGTCTTGGGATTTTTGACCTAAATCCCCTAAAAGGCCCATATACTACAGGTTTGGTTGCCATTCTTTGGGCGATGGGGTCCAGCAGAAAGATGTTAATGTATACACATGTGAACACACACCATACATACATACACATGCAAAAAAGGGGGGCTGGGCTGGGGAAATGGCTTAGCAGTTAAGGCATTTGCCTGGGAAGCCTAAGAACCCTGGTTTGATTCCCCAGGACCCACATAAGCAGGAGTTAGTTTGCAGTGGCTAGAGGTCCTGGCGAGCCCATTCTCTCTTTCTCTCAATCTGCCTCTTTCTCTCGATCTGTCTCTTTCTCTCGATCTGCCTCTTTCTCTCCCTCTCTCTCTCTCTTTCTCTCTCTCTCTCTATAAACAAACAAACAAAAACCAAGTGCAGGAGTTCTGAAGTGCTGATTCTGTTTAAAAGCGGGGGTGGGGGGGTGGGCTGAGGAGACCGTTCAGTCTGTAAAGTGCTTGCCCCACAGGATTCATGAGGACCTAAGTTTGATCCCCAGTGCCAGCTATGGTGGTGTGCACCTGTGATCCCTACACTGGGAAAGTGGAGACAAGCAGACTCCTGGAACATGTCTAATCAATTCATCAGTGAACTGCAGACCAACAAGAGACCCTGTTTCAAAGAGGAAAACATCATCCCTGAGGGTGACACCCAAGACTGTTGTCTGGGCTGCACACGCACTTGCACACACATGTACACGCACACAAGAAGTCAGATCACTAAAGGACACACCCTTACAGGCAAGACTGGAACTTAGACCTCTCCTCTCACTCTTTCTTCTTTATGATTCCACCACCATCAGATAAGCAAATTTGCTGTTCCACAAACTCTTCACACCTCAACGGTCTGCCTTGCAACAGGCCTAAAAAGCAAATGGGGCCAACCAACCATGGGCCAAAACTTCTGAAACTGTGAGCCAAAATAAATCTTTTCTCCTTGTTAATTGATTATCTTGAGTATCCACAGCAACCCTATGGCCCTTTGGACGGACTGTCCACAAAAAAAAAAAAAAAAAAACCCTTGGTGACCATTTGAAAAAGTTGGCTGCAAGCCCAATAGGAAGCTCTGGAATGACTGAACACTTATTATCAACATTGTCATTTATAGAATGAGTCAAGCGCCACTCATACCAAATGAGCTAAGCAAGGAATGTCAGGTACCTCTGCTGTCTTTTCACATGGTATGGGGCACAGATAAGCTGAAAGAAGAACTATTAATATGAAGCAGGAAGAAGCCAGAAGTGTTGGCTTTAAAAATCTGCTTCCACACAGGATTTGCAAAGGAAGCTAAAAGTAAGACAAAAAAAAAAAAAAAAAAAAAAAAAGAAAAAAAATCACTCCCAGGCCCCGCTCTAGGAAGCCTGCTCTAAAGATGGAGTTCAGAATGTGTCTGCCAAACTCCTTCACTGAGAACTGTGCCAAGAATAACCTGGCATCTGTGGGTTTCAAATGCGTTGCCTTCCAACAGCCTTTGTAGCAACCAGAGGACGTCCTAGGACAGAACACTCAACCAAAAGCAGCTTATGGGAGGAAAGGGTTCGTTTCTAGGTCACAGTCTTGAGGAGGAGGAATTTCATCATGGCATGGGAAAACCTAGCAGAAGCAGAGAGCTGGGTGTCACATCCCAAACCAGCAGGGAGGAAGAAGAAAGAGTGAGCTAAGCACAACAAACAGGTCTGGGCTATAACACCCCAAGGCTCAGCAAGATACCTCCTCCAGCAAGACTCCCATCCACCTCCCAAAGCTCTCCTAGTTGGGAATTAAGTATGAGGCTTAAGCACAAACATATGAGAGGATGGGGGACATTTTACCCTCAAACCACCACAGCTTGAGTCCCCCACTTATAGATCCTCATGTCAGAGAAACTGGACCTTATAAAGATTTCAGAAGCCCCTTTTCTCCCTGGCCCTGCTTTATCTCTCCTAAGGAACTCACACCCCTTCCCCCCGCCACCCATTGTGGAAATTAAGGTTTCAAAGAGTTGTTTATTTAACCCTCCCCTTCAGTAAATTCAGGGATCTGGAATCAACACCTTCTATGATGGTAATTCCCAGGCCTGTCCATACCTGAGCTGGGAGGAAAAATAGCTCCTCCCTCCTGGCCAGCACCTGCTGACCCAAAACAAGAGATGAAATCCCAGCTTCCTAAAATATAGATGATGAGGCTCCAGCAAAATGCCCACATCATTTCCCACCATCATGTGAAGTAAGGAACTTTTCATTTAGACCTGAAATCCAGAAACTGACATAATGACTTATCTCTGCTTTCTGCTTCCTTGAAGAATTGATATGCTTAAATAAATAATATATTTGCCTACAGAGTTTTACAGATTAGCCATAAAAAATGTTTTAGGTCTGGAGAGATGGCTTACCAGTTAAGGCGCTTGCCTGTAGAACCTAACAACCAGGGTTCAATTTCCCAGGACCCACATAAGCCAGATGCACAAGGTGGCACTTGCATCTGGAGTTGTGTAGTGTAACTGGAGGTCCTGGCATTCCCATTCTGTCTCTCTTCTCTCTGTGCTTGCAACTAAAATTTTTAAAACGTTTTAAAACTGAGATTCCAAGATGTTATCTTGCTTTGGTTGTCTTTGATAACAGTTTTGTTTTACCATGGTAATACTGAAAAGGAAAAAGTCACACCCTCTTATCCAGAGAACTGGTCTTAGAGATACAAAGAAAAGTTTATATATAATTTCTAATTTAAAATGTTAAATAAAATGTCAAGCCAGGCATGATAGCACACGCCTTTAATCCCAGTACTCGGGAGGCAGAAGTAGGAGGATTGCCAAAAGTTCAAGGCCAGCCTGAGACTACATAGTGAATTCCAGGTCAGCCTGAGCTAGAGTGAGAACCTACCTTGGAAAAAAAAAAAAAAAAAGTTAAGTAAAATGTCAAGATCAAAAGTTATTAAGTTCCTGAATAAGATATGTTTAAAGAAATAAAGGTCATTAAATTTTACAATCCAAAATTCAAATTTTGCTGAAATGATTCTTCTTTTAGTAATGTTTACAAGATGTCCAATTCTGTTTCCAATGATAGATTTCTTAGGTGTTACCATGCTTTTACTAATGCATACTAAATGATTTAAGTTTTAAATTTATATGTTTTCTATAAAAGTAAGCCTTTATTTTGTTTGCTAAATAACATCTACTTGTACACTTACAAGTTTTCTTAAATATTCTGTTTTTACCAGTGTTTATAAAAGTAGCTTACAAGGATTTGATGTTTCATCCTTTTACTAACTAAAGCCTCTAATGACTTATGGTTAAATTACATCTAAATGCTAAGTCTATGTGCTTTCCCATTAGATAAGCCTTCATTTATTAGATTAAAAACTTATTTTAATAAATATAAATTTAAATTTGTTTATAAAATTTGAACTATTATTAAATTTATTCTGTTTTTAAATGTTAATCCTCAAGAATAAAAATAAAATGGTTAAAAAATGACGTTGATAGCTTATCAAAACTCACCAAAATATTTGGCTTCCTTAAGACACTACTATTTAGTTATTCTAAATTGATCTTCTTATGCAAATAATGTCCTCTCTAATAAGAGAGTTTTAAAGCAATTTTAAATTAATAACTAAAACTCAGCATTACAGTTTTTCCAAATGAGCTACTGAGAGGTGAAATGACATCCCATCAAAGACTTCTGCCTACAGAGTAAGGACTCAATCAAGTACTTCTAACCAGCTCCTGTGCTGCAGAATTTCAAGGGATGGACCCTCAGACTCATATTTCCCTCTTCAAACATCTGAGTACACCCCCATATGGACTTCAAAAATGCTGGGTGACACTGAGCTTCAGTTCCATCCACAATTAAGTACTCCACGTAACTAAACATCTCCAATTCTTGTTTTTATATTTTGTAAATCCTTTTACATTTAAACATTCTTTTAAATTGTCCAAGATACTTAAATTTTTCTTTCGTATGTTTTAAGTGGTGAAGATAAAGCTAATGTTGGTTTCAGTACAGCTACAAATAAGGATGATATCTTGTTCCTTCATTAATTGTTTTTGCTGTTTGCTTATCCAGACTGCTACTGCTACCTTACTTGAACCAAGATTTTATATTTAAAGGGATTCAAGTTTCTCTCGTCATTCAGTATAATTTGGATACAAAAACAAGCTCCTTCCTTCAGATTAACAAAGTTTTACTTTAACCATCTAAAAGAACCCCATTCTGGGGTACCGCTGTTTTTAAATCCAAATTCTTAGAACAAAAATAAATAGGTATTTTTCTCTATACATATTTTAGACACAAATATTGTTGGGATCCAGCCAATTAGATTAACTCTGTTTACAAATGTTAAAAGAAAACTAATTAAAGACTGTCAGAGGCCCTATGGTGAATTCAAACTGACAACTTTAATGTAATTTTAATTTTTTTTTTTACTATTAGAGATACCCAAGATTTGGGTTAACTCTTCATATCCAAATTATACAAAAGACATCAATCTCTAATAATAACAATTAATGGTGTTTTATAACTTGAGAGCTGATATTTCTTAAGTCAATATTTAAGGTGTCCTATAATACAGTTGAGATAAATAGTGATTCCTATTAGAGTCCCATTTTCCTTTTCTGGCTCTAAAATAATAAGATTTAGTTATGCCCAAAAAACCTACAAATCCTAATTTGTAACATGACTGACTTTTCATTTCTATTCCAGTCACTAAAATATTTGGCCCCCAAAAAAGACAATTGTTGTAAGATATAGTATTGTTATCTGATTTCTTCTGTGATTTGACTGTCCATTTAATGGGGACAATATTAAAATAATAGTATAGATCAAGTTATTATCTACAGGTAAGAGTTGTAATAATTTGTATGTTAAAAACTAATTTATCCTAGAATTAGAGTTAATCATGTCACAAAAGTTCATAGATGTAAAAACAAGCTGGCCAAAAGAAAAATTAGAATTAAAAGATATTAACTGGGCTGGGGAGATGGCCTCGTGGTTAAGGCGACTGCCTGAGAAGCCTAAAAATGCCCATTCGAATCTCCAGGTGCCACATTTAGCCAGACACAAAAGTGATGCAAGCATACAATGTCGCACATGCACACAAGGGGGCGTGTGCATCTGGAGTTCGTTCACAGTGGCTGAGAAGCCCTGTCGCACCCATTCTCTCTGCTTCTTCCTCTCTCTCTCTCTCTCTCTCTCTCTCTCTCTCTCTTAAAAAAAAAAAAAAAAAATAGCCCGGCATGGTGGCACACGCCTTTAATCCCAGCACTAGGGAGGCAGAGGTAGGAGGATTGTTGTGAGTTTGAGGCCAGCCTGAGAATACAGAGTGAATTCCAGGTCAGCCTGAGCTAGTGTGAGACCCTACCTCAAGGGAAAAAAAAGATAATAAACTATTTTAAGCATTATATACTTCAAATCAATAAAGTACTTCATAAAATACAAACAACTGTAAACACAAGGGGAATATATGGTCAATCTAATTTTAAATATATGTTGTCTAGTTAAGTTAAAAATATATAATTCCCTCATTTGCTGCCTTAAGCTTGTTAGGCCAGGTTATATTTAACTTTAAATAGAACAGTCCCACCTCTGTGTCTGAACGAACATCCTGGTGACTGTCAGTTGATCCTATGTAGCCCTTTTTGGAATGCAAGAACAGACCCCAGTTTCCACCAACCCAAGGGCTAAGAATCTCATCAGATAACATCTGAGGCTTGTGGTGGAGAGTTCCCAGCTTTGCTATCACCCACCTACCTGATGGTCAGCCAACTTATTTAAAAAGTGCCTTGATTTATGACTTTCTTTTGTTCTGTAACTATATAAAACCTTCATGAAATTGTTAACACGTTGGAACATGGAATTTGGTGTAACCTAAATCTGTGTTCCCAGGCCATGGTCATGCATATTGGATCCAGAATAAACTATCTTTTATCCCTTTTGAGGGGAGAGCTGTGTCTTTTTCGACATCCCTTAACCACTGAACCATCTGTCTAGTCCAGGGGTTTTTGTTTGTTTGTTTGTTTTTGGTTTTTCAAGGTAGGGTTCTCACTGTAGCTCAAGCTGACCTGGAACTCACTATGTAGTCTTAGGCTGGCCTCGAACTCATGGCAATCCTTCCACCTCTGCCTCCCGAGTGCTGGGATTAAAGGCATGCGCTACCACACCCCGCTTAGTCCAGGTTTTTTTGTGAGTACTTTATTGTATGAACATGTTGCCTAGTAGTCACATCCCTATCTAGTTATATTCTTATGTTACCTCTCCCCCACCCCATTCCACTGAGGGCTCTCTCCAGTGGAGTTGTCAGTATTCATTCTAGAGTCATGAGTGCACCAATTTTTGTGGGTGGGGGGAAATGCCTCAGAATACTCCTGCACATTCTGTGGCTCTTACGCTCTTTCCATCCCCTCTCCCACAGTGTTCCTTGAGCCTTTGAGGGTGAGTTATAATGAGCACTTAGCAAACTCTGATGTTCTGCTGTGGTGAGTTTTAAGTCTCCTCAGTGTCTACTGCCATCTCCCTGGAGAGTTCTCAGGCAAGGGGCAAGAGCAGCACTCATATTTAATCCACCACTTCCTCCAAAATGTTTCCTGTGACTCATCTCAGACTGGGCAGTCAGCTTTCTTTTCTTGTTGCACTGAAGAGTGTAGCTTTCCCAGGTATTCACTGCTATCTGTAAGAGACAGGTAGATACTCTAGCCAAGAGTGAGAGCAGCATGGAGGAAAGGGGATAAACATGGGACATTCAGAAGATTTTTTTTGGCATATAACTTCTCCTTTTAGCCAGAGAACCATGGAAGCTTCCCTCTAGAGCCTGAATTGGTTCTCAGTGACAAAAATGAATGCCTCCCACCAAGCAGGTCTCATAGCTACTCATAGAGCAGTTGATTACTCCCATAGCCTATATGCCATTATTGCACTGGTTGATTTTTGTAGCTTACAGGATGCACTGCTTGTCCACACTGTTAGTGACTTTTATCCCCAAGCTGTTCCAATAACACTTTCTAGCACTATGAGAGCTAGCCAGCAGAGAGCTGGCTAGACTTACCTAAGGCTTATACCAGACTGAAACAGGTAATTCTTTTTTAATCTTTATTTATTTATTTATTTGAGGGCAAGAAAGAGGCAGAGAGAGGGGGGTGGGAGAATGGACACACCAGGGCCTTCAGCCATTGCAAAGGAACTCCAGACGTGTGCGCCACCTTGTGCATCTTTCTTACATGGGTCCTGGGGAATTGAACCTGGGTCCTTTGGCTTTGCAGGCAAGTGTCTTAATTGCTAAGCCATCTCTCCAGCCCTTAAACAGGTAATTCTAACTTGTTATAGGATACCATGTCACTCAGGTTATAAATTTGTGTCACCATGCCTTAAGATGTCAAAGTCAGAACTTCAACTCACTGATGCCAGTTTACTTATGATAACAGTTATAAAAACTGGCTTTAGGGCTGGAGAGATGGCTTAGAGGTTAAGGCGCCGGCCTCCTAAGCCTAAGAACACTGGTTCCAATCTCCAGCGGTTCCAATCTCCAGGTCCCACGTTTAGCCAGATGCACAGTGACGCAAGGGCGCAATGCCGCACTTGACCAAGAGGGGGCGCACACATCTGGATTTCATTCATAGCAGCTGAGACACTGCTGGCGCACCCATCTCTGTCTTCCTCTCCCTCTCTCTGTCTTTCTCTGTGTCTCTCTCCAAAAAAATAATTAAAAATTTTTTTAAAGTTAAAAAAAACTGGCTTTAATCAAGTTAGCTACATTCTTCTACTGTCAAGCTTATTTTATTATATTTTAAAATATTTTTATTCATTTACTTGCAAGGAGAGAGAGAAAATTGACACGCCAGGGCCTCCAGCTGCTGAAAACAAACCCCAGATTCATGCACCACTTTGTGCATCTGGCTTTATGTGGGTACTGGGGGAATCAAACCTCAGTCATTAAGACTTTGCAGGCAAGCACCTTAAGCACTGAGCAATCTCTCCAGCCCTGTCAGGCATTTAACTACTAGAGAAACTGGGTCTTAAGATTAAGGTTTCTGATTTTTCTACTATGTTTAGACTGTAACTTCAAAGATAATTCACCTCTTGCCTTGTTCAGGCTTATTCTTCCAAGTGGTGATCACTGGGTTTATCACTTCAGTTTTATAAAATAAATAATTTAGTCTCAGTCATTGTGACTTTTATTCCTAAAAGAGTTAAAGAGTATCCACCATCAATTCCTGAATCAAAGTGAGTTAACACCAAGTTGTGACACTACAACCTGTTATGTACAATGGTACCATTTAGACACAAACTGTTAGATATCTTGTACAAACTTCATCTGTTTTAACAGTCATGGGTGAAACATAAAATTGCTTTATGATAAAGTGTCTCTAATGTATATCAGATTAAATTGCTATGGATAAAGCATCGCTTGTCCAGCTGGGGTTTTTTTTTTTTTCTCCTCATTTAGAGCAAATTTATCAAAAGTTGTATTAAAACCAAGCTATTTTAGTTTTTTTTTATTTGAGAGAGAGAAAGAGAGAGAGAGAGAATGGGTGCTCCAGCAGCCTCTCAGCTGCTGTGAACGAACTCCAGACGTGTGTGCCCCCTTGTGGGCAAGTGCGGCATTGCGCTCTTGTGACACTTTTTGTGTTTGGCTAAACATGGGACCTGGAGATTGGAACTAGTGTTCTTATGCTTGGTAGGCAGGCTCCTTAACTGCCAAGCCATCTTGCCAGCCCTGTTTTAATTTATTGATGATCAGGTTCTGCTTTACTCTTACTAAGCTATGTATAATCAAACAGTTTTAGTCAAGATTTTATTTAAGTGTTTATTTAAGTTATGATATCTCTTGCTTGTTGCTTAAAAGTAAATTAACTCTCAAGACATATCCCCTGCTCCAGGATATAGCCACATGTCTGCTTTCTCTGTTCTAGATGTGGCTTAAGATCTAAATCTAAATGCTAAACAGAATGACTTTCAAACGCCCATGCCATTCATCAACTAGATCTTGTTTTGCTAATCAAATGTGTTATATGGGCACACTTTTCTTCAAGACTAGTGTAGCTGCCCTTCTGAGTGCTTAATAACCATATGGAAAAAAACAAACCCAATTGGAGACACTGGAGTGGAAAGGGCTACCAATATTTTTGTTTCTGCTTCCAGATTTAAAAAAAAAAAAAAAAGCCAACTCTGGTAAGCCACTTGTCTTCTTGGTCAGAAAGGACACACACAGAGAATGGACTCCAAATCACTATACATGCACTGTGCAAGAGGACAGTCACAACGTAAGAATGCTTCCAAGAAAGCCACATGATGGGCACTGCCTTGACTCGTCCATGAAGATGACACAATGCTGAGAGTCATAGAGATGCTCCAAGATCCCTAAGAGTCACTCCTACATAACCACTCCTGGCCCTCAAAAATACAATGCATCATTAAATTCTAACTGCCTACATAGTCTTAAATACCCAGAGAGTGTAACCAAAATTATTACAACATAAGCAAAGATTCCAGCTGGCAGGCTTCCCTGTTTGATGCTAAATATAGAGTCTTTTTTATATGTTATATGTTTAAGGCTTATAATACTAAGTTCTTACGTTGACTTATGCCTCCTTCCAACCACACAAGATCCTCTTTTGCTATCTTGGTGATGATCATAGGGTTCATAAGTGTTTGTCCTCTATAAATGTTAGCCCAGGTTCACAATAAAGGACCTACATACAGATGGTGATGAGACATCAGACTGTTTCATAAGAAATAAAAAGGCCTCTCCAAATCTGTTTTGTTTTACAGAAGGCAGATAAAAAGGAAGAAAACCAAGATCCATTGATAAGACCAGAAGATAGCCAACTGCTCACCATTTGATGTGCCACCTCTACCAGATCTGCTGGGGCCCAGGAGAAATTGCAGGGCAAGCAGTGACAATAATACTGCTCTTACTGCTCACCTGACAACCAGCTCCAGGGTGATGACGACAGACACTGTGATCAATCAAAACCCATCAAAGCAGATATCCAGAGGCTACAGAGAACTCAACATGAAATCAGACAACCAACAGGCCTGACATGGTGCAGGGAACATTGCTGAAGAGGGTGCAGAAAGATTGTAAGAGCCACAGAGTGGGTAGGAATACCCTGAGTCGTGCTCCCCCCACTACCTCACAGGGACTGACTGAGGCCTTCATGACTCCACAATAAAATACCATAACCCCACTGAGGAGGGCCCCAGGGAAAGGGGAGCAAAGGCAAGGGGATAAAAGAGTATAACCAATTATAATATATATGAAATAATTTTTTAAAGCCTCTCCATTGTGGGCTGTTAGATAAACTCCCTCCTGAGGAGTTCTAACCACTGTGCTCTACTACCTTATTCAGCTTGAAGAAGTTATAAGTGATGATTGCTCTATTTCTCTAACAGCAGCTTGACTTTCATCCCAGAAGGGAGGACTGATACAGATTAAGAGTAAGGTCACCCTTTTCTGGTAGGTAATTGAAGGGTTAATGACTCTCCCTGGAAACCCAAAGGAACTAAAGAGTTAATAACTGTCCCCAAGACTAAAAGGCCTTGCAGAAACATCAGAGGCATCCAGTCCCAGACAACCCTGACAACTCTCCTGATTGATACACCTCCCTTAGCTCAGAAGGCCTTAAAGGAACAGAAACCATCTGGGACACTCCCCTTTACTGAAAAGGCCTATTCTGAGCAAGGACACAAATAGCTACAAGTTCTTTATCTACTTCCCTTGGACAGGGACCTGGTCTACTCTGTTTTTCTTAGGATCTTCCTTATAAACTTGAACCCCAGACTAGCTCAGTGCTTCAACCTCCACCCCGGTGGGAAGGCTTCGGCCCCTCACTGTACTTCATTGAACAGTCTCTCTGTCTACCAAGATCAAGTCCAGTGTTTTCCTTTGCTTTTCTCTTTCACTTTCCCTACAGTAATTAGCTCGAGCCTGGCCCGCAGAAACCACCCTGCCTGCTTTGGGAAAACCAAACCTTGCAGCTTATCCATTCTCAAACAAGATGGCTGACAGTAACAACCTCCTAAGCCCTCCTCAGAAATAGCCACAGCTTCCGGTTTCTTCCTCCTTTTGCAGGCCTAGCCCCCGTGGGTGGGTGTTCCTCTTGGGCCCACCAAACAAACAGGTTTCTCCCTCACATGCCACCTGAGCCTGATGATGATCATGAGACTTGTTCTAATGTCTGGTTCATCTAAGTGGGCCTGGAGCACATGTGTGAGCCTCATGAATCTTGGCCCATCTTTGCTGTTTGCCTGTGTGAAGGAGCTTTTGTGCCAGCTCCCCTCTGCCTTCCCAGTGGGAAGGGGAGAATTTTGGCTTGGCCTTTCCCTGCTTGGCTTTCCCTCCTCACTCTCCCAAAAATAAATCTCATAATTCATAACTTGCCCTTCTCTTGCCCATTCTTTTCTTTTACATTTATTTTATTTATTCATTTGCAAACAGAGAGAGAGAGAGAGTGAAAGAGGGGAAGTGTGTGGGCGCTCCAGGGCCTCCTGCCACTGCAAACCAACTCCACATGCATGTGCCACCTTGTGCATCTGGCTTTACAAAGGTACTAGAGAACTGAACTTGGGCCTTCAGGCTTTGCAAGCAGGTGCCTTAACTCTTGAGCCACCTGTCCAACCCGTCAATTCTTTGATAACTTGCACAAGGACCCAAAGTTAGGGTTCACGTGCCTGGATGTCTCCTGCATTAGCATGGACTCCAGCCCCACATCAAGCCCAGGGAAGAAACAACGGCCATGGGGGTCTTTAGTGGTGAAGAGTAAGCAAGTCAAAGGCAGAGCTGCGCAGACACCAGGAGCACCAGGAAGCAGAGAGCACTCCTGAGGAGAGCGTGAGAGCTGCCAAGTGTCCACTGGCCTTGACCACACACAGGCTGTGGGTGGCCTCCGACTAGGGTAGTTTCCAGCTGCCAGTACCGTGGCTGCAGTGGGTCAGAGTGGAGGGCTTATGGATATATATAGGGAAGGAAGGGCCTAGATGCAGACATAGCTTTCCCAAACCGTGACTGCAAAAGGGATGAGAAACTAGATGCTGAAGGCGGCTGGCTTTTCCTTGTTTGAATGGGGGGGTGGTCTAATAGTGATGAGGACCAGCCATCTTCCTTCTTCCAGTCAGAGCGAGGCAGTGCCACCCTCTCCCAGCTGTGTTGCTCTAGAGCCAAGAAAGTCATGTGAGGTTTCTGTGCTACATGTCAGGGGAGCAGAACAGAGCACACTGCTGTTGCTGCTAAGTCCTGCTGGATGCCTGGCTGACTTCAGCCAAGGCAAAAAAAAAAAAAGTTGGGGAGAGAGGACTGTGGGCCTAGAAAGTATGTGCACCTTATATATTTCCCAGGAAATGCCAAGCAGGTCCTGCCACAGAAGCAGCAAGTCGCCGTGTCCGTCGTGTCTGGTAACTTTGTGTAACAGCCCCCCACAATGTTTACCTTGCACGCAGGTCGCTCAGGTAAACATGCCACTTGCATTCCAAACCCCTGTGAGGCAGTGCAGCGTGCTGTAGACAGAAAGCTGGAAGGATCCTTACACATCATCTAGTCAAATGATTTTCCAACAGAAAAACTTCAGCTTGACCTCAATGGTAGATCTCCTGGGCTGAGCCTGGGTGACCCCTATCCCTACACACACACACACACACACACACACACACACACACACACACACGCTCCCTCCCCACCACCCACCACCCAGCGTGGCAGTCTTGGGCTACGAGCTTCATTAAGCCCCTACAGAAGATGAAATTGTAAAACAGAAAGCAGAAAAATCATAAAGAATTTAAAATGGCACTCCCAAAGTGATACTAAGTCATTTACTGACAGAACCTATGATCTGGAAAAGGACCTTTGATTTCCCAGAAGCCAGATTTCTAGGTTTGGGCAAAGTCATTTCTACTCTTAAGGCAGCTGCTGCTAAGGCTCTTCGGAATTCGGAACAGAGCCATCAGAGGGCGCTCTGCACCACTGTTTATTTTCCCAGCTCAACCTGAGTTAAAATGAGTATCATGTTCCTCTGTGAAAAATGTTTTAAGTATCTTCCTTATTTATATGCCATCAGTTTTTCAAATGGCTTATACTCTTATCTCCCTTCTGTCTAATTCATGAGGAGCCTGGAGCTGGGTCTGAGGGTTAAACTCAATAGGAGAACACGCAGAGTTCCCCTTCATGCCGATTCGAAAAGACAATTTTCTGATTCCAGAACAAGAGAACAAAAGGCCTCAGCTTTAAGAATTTGAGTAGCAAATCTTTAAAGTCGACAAGGAATCGAGTACAACACCGTAGGATGGACAATGAAACTGGGAATTAAACAAGCCAGGGACATGGAGTGGTCCTGTCTTTTAGGAACTGAGCTCACAGAAGTGGTGCTAATTCAAGAGTTGATAGCTACAGTGGAAAATTTCTGGTGGGAAGCCAGACTGTGGAGCATTGGAACACAAGAGAGGGACTGTGACCGTCTTTAAACATATGGATGGTACCTGACTTCCGAGCACTTAATCCTGATCTCAGAGTGCAAGACTACACACACTCCCCATAAAAGAATTCCCCAGGTCCTACATCACTGGGCTACAACTTCCTGATCAACACTTCTCCTTTCCCATCGCCCCTCTGTGAGGCACTCGTCTCAACACAAACCCAAATCAAAGTCAGGGTAGGCAGATTTTCCAAGTGATTCTAGAATCCCGTAAGCCCCTGGAGCATTCCCAGAAAGGGTAGTGTCCTTGAACTAAGTTTCTCATACACCAGGTCTGGTGAGCACATGATTCTGCAAAGCTGACCATTGCATCTACAACTAAGGGATAACAACGGGCAGATAAAAGGGGCAGGTGCTGTTGCCACTTGCTGCCTCAGATACTTGGGGCCATCTTGTGGCAATAAATTTACCTACACCTACCACTCACCCCACCAGTATGAATGGAAACGATCACAAATTTACTTTGATCTGAAGGGTGTGAGGCACCATCGTTTCAACTATGGGGGTGGTGGTTCACAGGCAATCCCCATCATACCATGACAATTTCTTGTCCTCCAGCCTCTGGCTGCTCCTGCTGATACATGGGCATATGACCTCATCTGAAATATTTCAAAAAAAAAAAAAAATAGAAAGCCTCAGGGCACAGACTCTGTTCCTCCCCAGCATTATTCGATCAGAAAGGAAGCCAATAACCATTCTCTCCAGCTTCTGCCCTGTTGAAGCTGGAATCTATTCTCTCCCAGACGATGTGCTTATCACCCCAGATCCACCTACCTGAGGCACTTGCCTCATTTCCTGCTCTTTCTCTGTAACCCCAGCTTTGCCATGCAAGACTCCTTCCCTTTAACATTCACACACACTCTTAATCCTCCCAGGTCCTTGACCACCTAAATATGTCTCCTCTCCCAATATGATACAGGAGTCGGGGTGCCTTTGGGAGCATCAGAACCTTATCTCGGCTCTTAGGTGCGCAGTAACGCAGGAGGCTGAGGTGCCAGAAACTAACGGCCACACAAAGCTCTCACTTTCCAGCTTCTTGTCTTATGAATTTCAACAAATGAAATGCGCAAACCAGAGCATAAATTATAGGAAGTTTCTTATTATGGAGCTTAGGGCTTATTCAGATAGAATTTAAGAGAAAGCTTAAGAGAAGGAAGGACTACAGAGCTCCTTCCCACCTGGGCCAGAAGCAGATGTTCCCAGAAAAATGGGAAAGCCCACTCAGAGACCCAGGTTGAGGGTCTTTCAAGGGAACCTACTGGTTAGGGACTAAACTTTTAGTTCAGTGCTGACTCCAGGTGTTTAGAGTCAGATTTTCTGATAAAGGGCAATTTTCCCAGGAATCTTAATCCTCCAGGAAGGGGTTGGCCTTCTCAAGAGGGGGTAATTATCTCTCTTAGGAAAGGGAAACTCCTTTAGGGGAGAAGGGATTTTTCAAGAAAAGGCCAGGCCACCTCTGATATTTCTGACCTCTAGCAAAGTGTAACAACCCAGATTCTCCCCACCCCCCACCCCCCCCACCCCCGCTACCAGCTGAAAATGTTGCTCGCTTTTACTTTCAGGGACCCTGTTACCCCTCAACTGTCTCATGTCCTAGAGTCTTCCTTTGACCATCTGTCCATTGGTCCATTTTTTCCTCAGCTCCACTCATTTTTCAACCCCTCCTATCTGACATGGTGCCACTAAGAGGACTCTTCGTTGGGTCCGCAGCAACCTGCCCAGTCAGCCACATGCCTGCTCCTCTCATTTCTTCTTTTCTCACATTTCAGAATCCTGAGGTACCATGTAGCAGTGTGTTTCTTCTTCAGGCTCCTGTCCCTCATCTTCCTGGGTAACAGCTCTCTGTTCGCCTCATGACCCCTCTGGTCATCTTTCCTGAGGTCTCCCTTGACAGTTCCGACTCTATCACCCATCTTTAAAACATGGGACTTAATCCAAACTCCACCTTCAACTCACTTCAATTGTCATGCCAGAAACTCCCTTCAAGGATCCTCCCCACGTTACTGTGGCATCAGTTTCCACCTCCGGGCTCCAGATCTGCCCTGAGTTTCTATAGAGGAAGGACTGGAGGCATATACCTGGGAGTGAGTTATGGGATAGTGACACAAAAACACCATCTCAGACAGAGTTTATACTGAGTGACCCCACAGGGTGAATGCCAACTGGAGAAGTCCACAAGCTGAAAGGGAACTTGTCTAATTAGGGGAAGTGCATTTGTTTACTGTCAAGGTTATAGGTAAAAAGTTCAAATAGTGGGTAACTAAGGAACTAAGAACACATCTGGGGATTGTTGCTAAAGGGTAATCATCAAAGGAGTCTAAACATAGAAGAAATTATTGAACATAACCAATCTAGGGAAGGAACATGGCGGAGTCAAGAGTTGCAAATACCACATGTGGTCTTGATAGGATGATATTTATTGATAAGGCGGCTGGCACGTCAGCTTCAAACAAAAACACAACAGCAGAGAATACACAAAGGCAGCGTATATAAGATCAATGTATCTGCCGCTGGGAATGAGCAACATGTCAGTAAGTCAGGTGCACAGCGGGTTCAGTTTCAATTTTGAATCCCAACAGGTTCCATCCATTAGATCTACTCCCCACCCCACATCTCCATGGAGAGGGCCACCACCTCAGCAGGCCCAAGAATCGACCATAGTCTGCTTCTTCTCAGCCTGCAGACAGGCCCACCCCTCCTCGTGGTTTCCTCTTGCAAAGCAGCACCTCTGACAAGAAGCCATTGACGCCAAAGACAGGAACTCATCTTTCACCCCTTCCTTACCTCTTGACCACCACCCAACTCAATAGGTGCTGAATTCTGCCAGTTCTGTCTCCTAAATAGACTTCAAATCTGCCTCCATCTCCACCCCCTCCATCATAAGCCAAACCAACTATGACTTCTGGAACATGATGCTCCTCAAAGTACCCCCACTGGCTCCAGCCAATAGCTAGTCACAAGAACACTGCTGAAAGTTCTCATGTCACTACACAATGTGATTTTTTGGCATAGTCCCAGCCTCTGTATAAGGTTTTTATCTCCCTTGGGCCATGGAGTAGTCACCTTCTCATTGCTGGGACAAAACACCAGACCAAAAGTAACATATTGAAGGAAAGGGTTTGTTTTGGCTTGCAGGTTCAAGGGGAAGTTCCATTATGGCATGGCATGGAATGGCATGGCATGGCAGAGCAGAGGCTAGGAATCACATCTTGCCACAGCAGCTGGGAGGTAGTAGCAACAATGGGCTGGCTGGGACAAGAGGGGCTTGGGCTATATCACCAAAGGTCCATCCCAACCCAAGCAACACCCGCCCCCATCCAGCAAGGCTCCACCTCCCAAATTGCCACCAGCTGTGGATTGACTGTGAGGTTTAATCACAAACACATGAGGCTATGGGGAGATTTCACAACCAAACTATGACAAGCCATCTTCTCATGCCAGGAGTCTGGCCCACCTGACTCGTTGGTGCTAGGAGTAGGTTGCCTTGCCACAGGCGAGTTGGGTCAGCAAGAGCACAAGTCTGAGAGGTGTTGATGGTGGCACAGCTGTTTCCAGAAACTGCAGGAAGGAAAGGAGTCTGAGTGCTCAGCACCGAAGCTGAACTTTTTCAGGGGAGGATTCAGATGCCAATAAAGGCTTTGGGATGCTAGGTAAGGAAACTGAGGCAGAAGCCCACTCAGGCAAACTGGATCAACCAACTTTGGAAAAGGAAAGTGAACCTCCTTCAGCAGGTGCAAGGGTCCTTGCCACACAAAGTGGAAAAAATTTTTTTAAAATCATAAGCCTTCTCTCTAGCTGAGGGCTACTGTCATTCCTGGGCCTTGATGCCAATTAGCCAGCGAAGAGTGGTGAGTGCCATGCGTCTGGAAACCAAGAAAAATAAAGGCCATCAGAAGTCTCTGACAGTGACACAGCCAAACACCTTTTTCCTCACGGTGCAGTTGGTGAGTGCTTTATTCATGCGCCCACTTGCCATTCGTAGTCGTAAACAGACAGCTCATGAATCCACTCAGGAAGTCCCCAACCCCAACCCCAACCCCAAGACCCCAGAAACCACCCTTCTCCCCAGCAGAGGTTCCTCTCTGGTGTCAGCTGGAGCGTGGATATTCGCAGACTTAGGATTTGGCCTGCACGCTGCCCTCCCAACCTCCATCGCCATGTGTCCTTCTCGGACCTCTTCCCCCACACAGGCACGGGCACCATGCAGTCATGTAATTATTTGTGTGCTTAAGGAGCCCTGATACAGTCAGCTGGGCACAGAATAGTCTAGACCAGATTCCCCAACTGCAGCCTTTCTCATTCCTACATCTGTGTGGTGCTCACCAAGGCTGCCTGCCTCTTTGCTAATCCTTACACACACACACACACACACACACACACACACTTGCAAAAAGCATGACAGTTTTTACAGCATCACACCGGGCTTACACTGCTAACATGCGATACACCCGGAATCCAAGGATCAAAGCAGAAGCAATATGATGGGGCAACACTGGTGCCTGGCCTCAAAAGGACCCAGGTCTGGCATCAAGAAGTAGGAGAGCTTCTCCAACTAGCCTTGGTCTAATTCTTGTGTCTGTAGATGTGAGAAAGAACGAGTTACAGGAGTTAAATGCCATGTTCCTTTGGGGAATGCATGAAATGCTTGCCCAGGGACTCACAGCAAGTCAGCAGCAACAGTGGAAGAGAAATCCAAAACAAAGCTCTCCAGGCTTACACACTCCCAGTTCTCACATAATATAGACGAGCATACGGGCCCACTCCGCAGCGCTGATTAAAAGCTCGTCATCCGGGATATCTTCCCTCTCAACTGCATTCAACAACCTAGAAATGGGCATTGCCCTCACATTTTTCTGTATGCCAAGCATTTTGGAAAAGGAAGAAAAATAAGACTTGACTATCCATTCCGGTGCTTGAGAGTATTCAATCCAAACAGAGAAGCAGGCCACTGGCCCAGGGCTTTGTGAAGCAACTACATGAAACCAATGTGTCACCGTGGGTGTCTGTGAGGCAGGAAGCTGTGCGGACCAGCCCTCGCCTGCTTGAACGTCCATCCCAGCATCGATGCAGGCAAATAAACAAAGAAGAAGAGTGCAGACGGAGACCACCAGAGGTCCGGGGACAGAGAAAGTGAGAGAGGCTGGTCTCTCTGTCCTCACGGATGTGTCATCGCTGACCTCTATCTCCACAGAAAGAAGAGAGTCTGCAAAGACCTGAGAGGGAAGTTTTTGCTGCGGCGGGGCTGGGGGTGGGGGGAGGAACTGAACACATCCCCTGTGCAGAACCAGAACCAGGGCCAAAGGATCCCGCCATCAGAGAGAGAGAAGTGGTTTGCGTGGACCCCCCACACCCCCCCCCCAGAGAGGTGCAAACCAGAACGTACACAGCATTCTGAGGCCAGATGAGGAATTTGCACTTTCTTCTAAGAGGGCAGAGAGCTTTCGGGAAGGGAACCTCATACAGGTGAGGGGCATCATTGGACTGTAGCCACAAAGCTAACAAAAAATAATAATCAAACAAAAGTCACTCTTGTACCATGGCGAATGAGTGTGTGATACCCACAGAAGGTGGAAAGATGGGAAAGAGGGCCAGAAGGCAAAGCTGTAGAGGACAGCACCTGCTGGACTACTGTGTCTGCACCGACCAACTACTGAGGGGTGGATAACAGGAGTGCGGGGTGGGGTGGGGGAGCACTGCAAGGGAAATACCTACTAGCACAGCTGGCCTGTTAACCTCTGAAGGTTTCTGATCACATATTCATTTAGGACTGGTCTTGGAAGAAAGTCAGTTTTCTGATTCCAAAGTCACATTCTTGTTTCCCTCAATGATAAAGATAACTAGATGTCCCAGACTAGAAGTCACTGCGTGGGAACCGCAGGAACAGGAGGGCCTGTCCTGACACCGAGACAAGAGGGCTGGAGAGGCCAGGGGCCCTGGCGGTGGACTCCCAGCAATGATGTTTGATCCAGTTCTGTCTCCTGTGGATGAAAGAGATGGGTTAAACAGATATGTCTGTCTCACCATCATCCCAGAAATATGAGATTGAACATGAGACAGGAGAGTGGATGAGGCTGTTCGAGGGATGTAGCCATGCCCCCTGTTAAAAACTCAAGCAGAGTATTGCACCTTCCATCACGTCTGGATGGTTCCGATTCTCCCATGAGGCACACAGAGGCTGTCATTACTCTCAATTCACTGACATTAGGAACAGGACAAGCAAGCAAGCCCATCTGGGACAGAGCCTGCTGGACGGTCACCCTCCTTGCCTCCCTCCTTATCCCCCAGGGCTGGACAACTTTGTCAAATCTGGGGTGTATTCACAGTCCTCACCAAAGTGAGGAGTATATGGCCCTCTTTAAGCTAAGGGAGAAGATGCCTTTCAAGCAAAGCACAGATATTGTCATCAGATTTGGATCTCAGGAAGTTCTGGGCAGGGATCAGTACCTTTAGGCAGAGCCTCCCCCACTCCCACTGGTTCTCTTTTGACCTGTTTCTGCACTAACAACCTCCCTCCCCAAATTTTCTATTTCTGCAACCACTGGAGATCAACAGCAGCTGTGAGAGTCACTCATGGAAATGTGGAGCTTGCCCTCCGCAGAGCCCTGCCCAGCTTGGCTCTGAAGACCTGGACCACGCAGAAGTATCTTAAAGACCCTGTCACTTATCTGCTGTTGCCCCACTGGCTGGGGGAAACCCCAGACCATCCTGGCATTTCTGTGGATGCCCAAGAACACTTTGTGATTTGTTCCCAGTTCTACCCCTGGGGCCTCCCCTCCTGCCATAGTCACCCCTTATGCCCTCGGGGTCATGGAACCGGTTCTTCAGATTTCCCCTAAAGAACTATCATATACAGACGCACTGCATGAAAAGGGTGGGACCTTCACTAGGATGCCACCACCACCACAGCAGAAAACCTCAACGTCCACACTGGACGTTCCCTTCGCTCAAAGTCCCTTCTCAATGTTTGCTCTTTAAGAGAAGGTGACTTTACCTCTTTGTACCTCTCTGCCTGTCCCCTACTCCTCCCCCGCCATCCCAGCTGGTGGCTCCAATGTCCTCTCCTCCCTCAAATGCAGAACAACTCAGCCTTCCCACTGTCATCTATTCAATCCTTATAATCCTACACGGACCGGACCCCCTCATGCCATGCTGCTGTAGAAAATGTGTTCCTGCCATATACAGATTTGAGGCTCTTTCTATTTCTGTTACTTTTGCTTCCGATTAAAGAAAACCAGGTCTGGGCTTCATTCTCATTCAAAAGAAACCGCTCTCGCTGGGGTCACTACCTCAAAAAGAAGGTCGTTGAAAGCTCACAATCAAATCCTCACTTCAGGAGCAGCCGGCTGAACCCCAACTCCCTCCAGGAGGGTGTGAAACCATTCCAAGGCTCTTGCAAAGCAGGGCCAATGGTCGTCAACACTTGGCAAGAATCTCCATCCTTTACCCCATGAGAATACAACAAACATGAGGAGGTTTTCAGAAATGAGAGAAAGAAAAGCCAGTATGCTTGTTGGTTTTTTTTTAAAAAACCTAGAAGACAGAGAAGTGACATCGATTTAGGCAAAAGGGGAGAGGGTTGGCCTTTTTCCCTCATTTCCGCTCAGAATCTCAGTACGGACTGAGTTATAATTCCTATCAGAAGTCAATGCATGCTATTGTTAGTTGGTGGCAAGAACACACCAGATCTGCTTAGAGAAAGGGTGGGCGGGGACAGGCAGGTGGAAAAACAGTAGATGTTGTAACCAAGATGAGCCAGGTGCCTTTTCTGGCAGGAATTTTCCCGCGTGATGGAGAGGAGAAGCAGAAAGTAAAGGTCAGCCTGCCTCTATGGTATAAGAGCACCCCACTACCTGCCTCTCCAGGGCTGGACCCAAACTCCAATCCGACAACCCACAGTGCGGTCTCAATGCCCCGCTCCTCTTGAATAAGAGTGCACCCAGAACAGATCAAAGGCGAATTTTCAAACCACCTTGTGAATTCCTTGCCTTCTATAAGGCACTTTCTCTCTAGGGTGCTCTTACTGTTATGCCCTCGTCAGCTTCAGTCTCAGTGAATAAAGAGAACCTCATACTTCCATGTGCCAAAGACTAAGGAGGCCATGCACAGCACTGACTAGCCACTGCGTCCTCCCTGGGGACCTGTGTTTGCAGCCTCTGTCCACCTGAGGCCACTATTTCCCCGAGCGGCTCCAGTCATGTGACTAGACATGGGAAAGCACCTGAGTCAAGTTTACAAAATGTAGGTCTCCAGCCCCTCCCCTCTCACCCTCCAAGGGTGTGTGTACTGCTTCCAGACACCTAGAATCTTGTCTGTGTTACCCAAGAGAGTTCAGCTCGTAAATCTTTCTTTAAAATGCTTTTATGTCTTTTCAAGCACAGAGAGAGAGAAAGAAAGAGAGGGGGAGAGAGAGAGAATGGGTGAGTGCACCACTTGGTGCATCTGGCTTTACCTGGGTACTAGGGGACTGGATCCCAGGCTGTTAGGCTTTTCAAGGCAAGCATCTTAACTGCTGAGCCATCTCTCCAACCCAGCTTGTAAATCTTGACAAACCTTTCCTCCCTTCATCCCCCCTTCATACACAGAGGGTCTTCATTCCAAAGACAAGTAACTATAGGGCCAGAGGCAGGCGAGCAAGACCCAACTTGTCAAACCCCCAGCTACTCAGAGAGGACAGAAGCTGGGGTTCCGCTTGGCCAGCTCTCACCACATGCCTGACCTTCTAAAATTTTTTTGGTTCCAAGAGAAACCAGAAACACAATTTCTGGTACTTGTAAATTCCCTGCTTTTTAAATGTCCACAGCCAACTTAACCTTTCTTAAGACACAGCATGCATCAATATGTCTGTATTGGTTAGCTTTGACCAAAGATATCGATGACCTATGGCCTGAGACACAGGCCTCACAGCTGTCCCACGCTTTAGAATGGCTGGTTCACTTGCACTCCAGGCCCCGAGGGGAGTACCACCATTGCTGGCGTCAGATCTATCTCAGTGACTTTGCCCTGGAACCCAGGAATCATCACAGATCATTTTCTCTTCAGTGTTAGGGCCACTGAAGGGATTTTCCAAAATTATCAATGTGATTATCATATTTCACTTATTTATTTATTTATTTATTTTATTTGAGATAGAAAGGGAGAGAATCAGCACACCAGGGCATTCAGCTGTTGCAAACTCCAGACGCATGCACCGCTTTGTGCGTCTGGCTTACATGTGTCCTGGGGAATCAAACCCGGATCCTTGGGCTCTACAGGCAAGTGCCTTAACCTCTAAGCCATGTCTCCAGTCCTCATATGTCATTTAATGTTTGCTTGAGAAAGACTTTTCCCCTTTGCTTTTTTTTTTTTCAGAAGGTAGGCAAAGAAGTAGATATACTTCATTTCCTAATTATCATTCAAATGTTAGGAGCCTGACAACCACAACATCCTTTGAGGTTAGTTCAGAGCAAAGTCCCTTAGCTCTGCTTTACCCAGCACAGACCTGAGTGTCTATCCCACATCAGCCCCTCCCTGGGCCAGACTCCTAGACATGTAGGAAACTATTCAGGGCTAGCTTTGCTTCCAGAGCACAGCTTTTTTAAATGGTCCCTTAAAATGAAGACAATAGCTAAAGTTACTGAGCCAGCCATCTGTCTTTTAGAATGTCAGCATCCCCTCCAGGCCACTGAGGGAACGTGAGGAACAAACTCCACAAGTGTGGCACCCCTCCTCCTGCATGTTTTGCCTCTTGTGGGGGCTTAGAATCATGCTATCTTCTAACACCAGATCCCACGAGAGGGGATATGCCTATGTGATGGAGTTAGCACTATCTCCCACCTGAGCCACTTGGTACCTTGCATAGAATCATGATGCTACAATTTTCTGGCAGCAAAAAGAAATATGCAATTCTATCTTTACTGAACACAAACAAGAAATTTAATAAGTCTACAACATACTTCAAACTTGCTCAAGCAAACATGTGAAGGTATAGTATCCACATCATTAAACTTATACAACATATGGCCTTTGTTGTAAGAACCGCTTGTATTTTAAAGAAACATGTTCCCTCTCATTCAAGCCCCCCAACCCCACCCCCAAAAATCCATTTATAGTCACATAGTAGAAAACTGGTGGTGTTTTGTCAATCAGGAAAGTGAAGTGAAAGGGCTAAACTTCTGTCATGTAGTCACTAAAAGGGAGGTTGGAATTCGAACCCAGGGCCTCTGATTTAGGAACCAAGTCTTTGGCCTGGATGTCTTTGAGTGCAACATGTGACACCAGATCTGTTCTTAAACAGGTACAAGAAAAGCAACACCTCAAGTTGCAAAGATTTCCTTGTTATTTGGGCCATTGCATTTCAGCAAAAACACTCTAGAAAAATGACTGAACCAAGCCAGCCCTTTGAGGACGCTATGTAGAAGACCCATGGCATTGAATATTCAAGCACATAACACTGACTTTTGCAACGAAGTGTCACTGGGGGCCACTGTGTCTTGGGAATGTGAGCTTGGGAAGAGGCAGCCTCCCAGTAATTATGAATGGACTGCTTGGTCTCCACCCCCTCCCCCGCCCCATCACACACTCACACTCATGGGCCTTGCATTTCATGGTGAGGAGTCACCAATCTCCCCAGCCCTGGAGTGGGCGCGTATCTCTGGCCCGGCCCTTTGAGTTATTCTCTCTGCAGCACTAGAGCAACTAGTGCAGAAGAGAGTTTGTGACCCATGTTGGCCCAGACAGACCTCTGCCTAGAGCTTTCACGAGAATTCTCAGAAAAGGGACATCTTTGGGGATCTTGGAAACCCAGCTGTGACATGAGGGAAACCATATTTGTCACCATGCAGAGGGACCTTACCCGAAAACAAGGCCACCGCAGAGAGACAGTGAGGTTAAGGGGTACACTAAGAGGCTGGATGACATTCAAACCTTGTCAAGCCTGAAGCCGTGACATACCAAGACTTCTGAATTAATCTGATCCAGTAAAATCCTGGTTTTGCTTAAACATGTTTGAGTTGGGTTTCTGTTATTTACAACTAGAAATCTTTCAGCTAGCATTGATCAAAATCAGTATAAAATGTCAACTAGTGAGTATATGAGTGTATTAAATAATTATGTGGGCATAGTAAGTTTGAGAATATATCTTATAGTCATTATTAATGACATTGGTCCTTATCCGCCACCATACACAAAAAGACAGACCATGTTGGTGAAAGTTATGGAGAATGATTAACCATGCCTTAAGCTTCAAGACGATTGGTCATCCAAACAAAACTTCCACTCCATTGTAGCAGTTTTTTGCAATTTGTGAGAGAAAAGAAACCAGCAAGGTACAAGTGAAGTCATTCATTCAGTGGAAATGACAGTGGCACATTGGGGAAAGTTTCAGATATCAATCAAAGGAGATTTAAGGAACTAGACAGGCTCTTTGCCTCAAATCTGCTGGCTTATTCCACTAACAACCAGCTGCCGCAAATGTATGAGGTTTTCTCTTGGAACCCAACAGCGTTGACAGAGGAAGCCGTAGCCAGAGAAATGAGAGAACTCGTTTGCAAAGCATTTTGTAGGAGTGCGTATGGGTTTCAACAATTGTGGCCTCAGGCCATCCCAGCACCAGAGAATAAATACTAAGTCAGTAAGCCAAAGAGGGGAAGATCAGACTAGAAAGTTGTCTCACATTTATTAGTTAAGGAATGAAAAATTAAAGTAGACCTGAAGGGGAATTGGGGGGTCATTGATTTCAACTCTATTATTTTAGAGAAAATGAGGTCAGGAAATATCCTATCCACGTATCCTCCGTAAGTAACTGTCCAGTGCCATATATTAACGATGAAATTGGGGCACACTTTTATCTTCCTCATATGCCTGTTGTCTGCTTTTGCTTTTAAGTACAGGCCGATCTGCATATATATTATCTCCCCCAGAATCCATGGAGGATAGCTCTTTCCACAGGCAACGACAAATCCCAAGGCCTAAGCTTCACCTTCACTTTTGAGATAGCAAAATGCTAACTTATTTTTCATCTGTGCAAGATACCTGTAAGTCTCTGAGGTTAAACTCAAGTTCCCAGTATGCCTTGCTGTCCCTTAAGGTTAGTAGCAAAAGTCATTTCCCCAGATTGTTTCATACTTCATCATAAGGACCGCCATCAGAGGCAGCTTGTGATCAAGAAATAAAACTAGAGGGACCCTTAACATAACCCCCTGGCATTTACAGACGAGCCAAGCAGGGACTATGAAGTTCCTGGTGCAAAGTGATATTGCTGGCTTGTGAAGAGGGAAGAGAGAGGGGCATCCAGTTCGGGGGGGGTGGGCGGGCAGAAGGCAAATAGGACAGTCCAAAAAGAGCTGGATGTTTCCAGAAACTATCTGACCAGCAGCTAAGAACTTCCTAAAGCCCCAGAAAGCTTGACTGAGACTTTACGCCTTTTGGAAATATCAAAGCTACTGACACTTTTCAACAGGAAACTGACACTCAAGTGGGCCTTGCTCCTGACAGAGGACAGCCGAGGTTGTAAAGGAGAGAAAAGCGTGGCTCATTCGCCACACAGATGCCCAGGTGTGTTGTGCGCGCAACCCACAGTGCCTGAAACGGCTGCTGCAGACGGATACACACTAAACCAGAGAAATACTTATCCTTATGATAAAGACTGTGAGTGATATGATGGGATGCAGGGATCCAGGAAAAACAAGAAGCATACTGTACATCGTCTGAGATCTCAAAAAGCCTTCAAGGGAGGCGGGGAGGCCCCCTCCCCTCAAGAGGAGGGGGCTGACTGAGGTCTGGCAGCACCCCATAGCTGACAGCAAGAATGGAGGAAAGAACTACCCAGGAGATCAGAGGAGTCTCGGGAGAGCACTCGCCCCTGCTGCTTTGTGAAAAGTAGCTTGGAATCAGCCAACCAACCAAGAAAAGCAGTATAGCTGTGATCCCATTTGAGAGCCCCAAGTGGTAGGAAGGAATGGTCCCTAAAATGTCTACTATTTCCAAACAGGCCACCAGGAAACAAGGGACCCAACCAATGTCAAGTTCAACCCATTTGTCCAGACAGTACTCCCCTGCCAAGAATGGCTCTAGAAATGACTAGCCTTTCCACTTGCTCTCCTGGCTTGTTGGCAATAGCAGGCTAAGTCTAATGACAGCGTGGCCAACAAACATCTGATTCATGCTCCGAGGACACAGACTGCCTTGCCATGGGAGGCAACAGAAAAATGCAACTTTTGTCTTCTGGGGGCAGGCCCTTCATCCCAACCCATCCCACCCCACCCCACTGCTGACCCTTTGTCAAGACAGAGCTGTTCTCTCCAACCCTCCATGTTCTTCACCACTTGATTCCAAGCTGATGGATGGACAATTTTAAAGCATAAAGTGAGCAGTTTTATCCTTAACACCTGGTAGCTGGTGTGATCTGCCCTGAGCCCCAGCCTGTGGCCTGCAGCACCTGCCAGGCTGTCAGAGCCTGACAGGCTGGAATCAGTCTCAGCTGGTGCAGTAGAACCAGCCTTGTCCAACTGCCTCTCATTCTAACTGCTGCCCATCAACTGCCCACAAGCAACTGCCACCAACGAGACCTCTGCCCACACAGCATCATGACAACACCTCTCCTCCTCTCTGCAGTGTTTCCTGTGCTAACTTCAGGGCTCACTCTAGGACCAGACTCTATTTCCCATTTTTTTTTCAGTTGGTCGGGGAGATGGCAATTATCATAAGGTATCTTATGCTTTCTCAGCACATGAGCCTTTTTTTTAATTCCCCACCATCACCACCACCAAGGACATTTGTCCAAAGAATCTCAGGTTTACAATATCTAGAAAGAAAGAAAGAAAGAAAGAAAGAAAGAAAGAAAGAAAGAAAGAAAGAAAGAAAGAAAGAAAGAAAGAAAGAAAGAAAGAAAGAAAGAAAGAAAGAAAGAAAGAAAGAAAGAGGGAGAGAGAGAGAAAGAAGGAAAGGGGGAGGGAGGGAGGGAGGAAGGGAGGAAGGGAGAGAAGAAAGGAAGGAGGGAAGGAAGGAAGGACAGAGACAGAAGGAAGGAAGGAAGGAAGGAAGGAAGGAAGGAAGGAAGGAAGGAAGGAAGGAAGGGGGGAAGGAAGGGAGAAATCTTTGCTTCACAGGGCTGCTACAGCTTGTGGGACCACCCACCAGATGTGTCAGAGTCTAATCCTGAGCGGGCACGCCCCTTCCACCTCAACATCAAAGTGGTGACATTCAGAATCAAGGTCCAGAAATCTGTCATTTCAAACTTTTCACAGTCAGAACTGGGCTTCTATAGACCATGTCGCTGTCCCCACCAGGCACACACAGTCTCTGGCCTGGGTCCTCCTGGCAGATTATACATGATTTCACCTGAACATGATACTCTTTACTCCCCAGAGACAGCTTACTTTCATATGTTGCCCACTTTGTCCTCTTTCCTGATCTTCCTCCAGCTGCTCTTTGCATCCAGACCATGCTAGGTTCTCCTATCATGGTTAGTCTCAGATTCATTGCTATACAAGACACCAGTGAGTTCCTGTTGTCAGAAGTCCTGATTCTTTCCGCTTCATCTGAGGATGTGTCTCTGGGGCTGCTCATTCCCTCAAGCCTGCTGTTTGAGCTCCTGATATTTTCAACATCTGTCATACACAATGGGACTATACAGACAAATTGCAACAACACCCCATCCAGAAATCCACAGTCTGGAGGAGACTGCTAACACTTCTATGGGACAGACAACAGGAGTCTCCGTCTAGAAATAGCCAAGAAGTAGGAAGGGTGAGGAGAAAGCTCTGAAATTTAAAAAAAGAAAGAGAGAGAGAGAGAGAGAGAGAGAGAGAGAGAGAAAGAAAGAAAGAAAGAAAGAAAGAAAGAAAGAACTAAAAGAATATTCTTCATTGCAAAAAAACAGTGGTCTTGAGCTGGGTGTGATGGTGCACGCCTTTTATCCCAGCACTTGGGAGGCAGAGGTGGGAGGATCGCGGTGAGTTCGAGGCCACCCTGAGACTACAGAGTGAATTCCAGGTCAACCTGGGGCTAGAGTGAGACCCTACCTCAAAAAAACAAACAAAAAAAAAGTGGTCTTGGGGGTCTTGACTCCCAGATCTCAAGGCCAAGATCACAGCTACAAAACCCTCAGCACTCTTCATTTCTTATCTTTACTCTTCTGAGCAGCCATTTCAATGTCTGCAAAGGAACTTCCCTCCCGTTGCCTGGCTGCCCCTACCTTCAGCACTTGCATGACATACATCCAAAGCCAGCTCAGCGGGACTGCACGATGGTTGGTCATCACTGCACAGAAATGTCAGCCAGAGAGTGGCACTGCAACTCCTGAAGCAGCCAGCCAGTGAGAGGACTGGACCCAACGACAGAGCTGGTGTAGACTATACTATCTTGTGAAGGTTTTAAACAGCCTCGTTGCTCATCCTAAACTCTCTCTCTTTCCTGTCTCTGAACGGTTAGAATAAAGCCCTAATCTCTTCCCACCTCTCTTCTTCCTTCAGTTTGGCCTGAAGGGGACCACTATGACAAAAGTCTTCACAGTGTCTGTCTTGTTCTGGGAAATCAGCTCTCCCTGGCCTCCTCCCCGGTGTCTAGCTTGATGCCTGGGACTGGATAAGTGACCACATGGTGGAGCCGAGCTGTTGCTCCCAGCGCTGGAACCCTCCCAAGCTCTGCCTCATACTGCTTCTCCCAACAGCAGGTTCTTGCTGGGCTCCTGAACGGTGGCTCTCACACTGACTCCAGCCACAACCAACTTGCACAAAGAGTACTGCCAAGACCTTTCCTCAGCCATTCCCAGTGTGTGATGGGAAAAGCCAGAAAGCTGCCAGGATTTGGGCCCGCTGTGTTTCTGATAGAGGTGGCCTGGTCTCTGCTCTGGAGTTACCTGGGCCAAGGCTGCAGATTCGGCATTTCTTGTATTTGTAAGAAGTAGAGGATGGATCCTATTTCCCTACGTCAGGCCCAGGAAGGCGCATATTTCTAAAACTGCAGCCTGCTTGAGATACTGTAATGATGCCTCACGAGCATATTGTAGCTAAATCTGTCACCTTTACTCATGTCCACGAGTATCGACCTTAACCTGAGGACACATTCCAGTGGGCACGAGACGATAAAGCAGGACAATAAAATGCGTCGTCTGTAAGATCAACTAAATTCCTATGTGGAGATCTTGTCTTCCCCAGATTAGGCAAATTGTTCACCAGATCTATCCCCAGGTTATGTTGGTAAACCAAGATGACATGTGAAACTTTTTCCCTGGGGCGATGCAAACACAATGTCTATTCACCCCAGAGAGGGGCGCACAGACAACAGACCAAAGCACAAATGCACCAAAACCAGTTTAGTGAACCCAGTGCATTCTTTTGGATTATGTACAGGGCAGGGCGAGGAGCTGCTTGGAGGAGCATAATAGCCCGCTCACTCAGCAGAGGTGACGACTCACGGAGGTTGCCTCTGTGGAGCTCACTGCACAAGCTGCAGGCGCCTCAGCTGGTTCCCCCAGCCCCAAAACAGTTGTTTACCCTTTATATATGTTTAGAGAGGGGTCTTGCAACTTTCTAAGTTTAGAAAATTGCTATACAGCACTGTCAGGATCCACCCCTCAACAATTATCCACTTATCTGATATCCCTGGAGAGTGGTCGAGTGACTTTTTAAGTTTCAGTTCTCCCAGGCGTCTTGACCTCCTCACTCTACTATCCTCTCTTCAGAAGAAGGAACTCAAAAGAATTTGTTATATTACACACGACCTCCAGCAGGTATAGAGACAAAAGAAAAGGCCCTGATGGCTGGCATTTGCCAATTTCCCCGATATAAATACTCCCATTATGAGTCGAGTATTCAAATACTTACCAACATAATGTCACTGAACAGTGTGTGTGACCAGGAAATTGTCACGTGTTTTATAAATGCTCACAACCTCTTGGGTGCTTGCTCCATTCTCAACCCCCTTCCTTAGGGTTGTGTCCGTACTTCTTAGAAGATACAAGTAAGTCGCTTTCGGTGTAGGAGCTCCTTGACCCTGAGTTCCCCCATCCAGGGGGATTTTTCACATGCATAGATGAGAGGCTGCCCATGTCTGACGAAGTTGTTGGTGTTTTTGTAATGCAGGCTGCAATACAGGGCCTACCTTGACCTCCTTGTCTGTCCCTCCAGTCCTGCTGCACCGTTGGTATCCTACTCTGGAAGCAGGGAGCACTCACCTTAATCTTTGTCTCCTTTCCCAACTCTTTGGGAATCAGAATCTCTCTGGGGGAGGGAGGTGAGCGTGGGGTATGATGGGTCTCTGAATCCTCCCCGCTCTCTTAGCGTTTCATTTGCTGAGTCTGCTCTTCCTTGGGGAGTACTGGCCTAAGAGATCTTTTGAGTCACTCGTTCACTTAGCGAGACACTGGGCGGCACAGAGACAGTGAAGAAGTGACTACACCTCTTCCACAGAGCTGCCACTGGGTTCCACTTCCTGACTGCTAGCCACTGAGCTGTGCTTGAGGATACTCTTCGGGGTTCCCTGAAGGATTCCCAAGCAAAGGCCTGGGGCCAGAAAGGAGCCCAATGTCTAAGGAACCAGAGGAAAACCATCATGACAGTAACCAATACAAGTGAGAAAGGGAAGCGGCAGGAGTCAGAGTTGAAGGCAGAAGCCAAGTGACACAGGACATGTAGACAAGACAAGGAGAGATGGTATTTACCTCAGTTATAAAGGGAAAACAAAAAGCCGGGCGTGGTGGCGCACGCCTTTAATCCCAGCACTCGGGAGGCAGAGGTAGGAGGATCGATGAGAGTTCGAGGCTACCCTGAGACTACATAGTTAATTCCAGGTCAGCCTGGACCAGAGTGAGACCCTACCTCGAAAAACCAAAAAAATAAATAAATAAAAAATAAATAAATAAATAAATAAATAAAGGGAAAACAGCAGGGCGTGGTGGCGCATGCCTTTAATCCCAGCACTCGGGAGGCAGAGGTGGGACGATTGCTGAGACAGTTTGAGGTCACCCTGAGACTACAGAGTGAATCCCAGGTCACTACCTGAGATCCTACCTCAGAAAAAAAATAAAATAATAAAATAAAATAAAATAATATAATATAAATAAAATAAAAATAAAGGGGAAATACTGCAACATAAACAAGTTGATATAACTGTATCTCTTTTTATTTATTATTACTGAAGCCACTTTGTAGTGGAAGTTGGGAGATTATTTAGGCCTCCTACAAAAGCAAAAGTACAAGAAAGTGACTTAGCCAAGTGCCTTCTGAAGCAATAGAGATGAAAGTACTTAAACACCACGTGGAGAAGTGGCAGGTAATGGATGCTCATGTGATGTGGAGCATGAAAAAGAGAAGTAAAGGAGGTTGAAGTGTTGGACTTGAGGTATGGACCACTGTCTCCTCATTTGAGTTGGGGAAAAGAATGGAAAGGAAACCAAATGTGTGGGTTTTTGCAGGGGAGGGTATATTTAAATGAAATAACCACTAGACATCCAATGAAGATGCCCAGTCATTAATCATAAAATTGTGCAACTCAGAGCAATAGTGAAGGACCAGATGGAAACCTGAGAGTTATGAACACAGAGGTAGGAGTTCCATCAAGGACTACATTTAAAACACAGCTTTAAACCACGGAACAGAAGAGAGCCCAAAGTTGAGCTTTGGAACTCATATCCACTAAGAGATGAAGTAAAGTAGTAGAGAGCCGCCCTGGGAACCAGAAATCAGACGGAAGAAGAGAAGGCGGCTCAGGAACTCACAATCCCAAGGACAGGAAGGAGCAAGTTCTAAGAATGGGATCAAATGTAGTAGCTGAGCTCAAGGAAGCTACAGAAACACCCTCTAGCCCTGATAGCACAGAGTTGCACGTGGATCGTGACACAAGCTATTCGTGGAGATACCTGGCGCAAGGAGGTTGAAGAGGGAAGAATGGGACCAGAATTCCTTCTGGGGAAGGTTCAGTGGAAATCAAAGACTTTGTGTTACAAGAAACGGGAGAGTGACAGGGAGGGGTACCATAAGCAGATGGAAGAGACTGGCCTTGGATGGAGGCACAAGTGCCTGCCACTTGCCAAGAGGAAGACAGGTGACAGAGATGAGGACGGACTGATGTGTTTGTTTGTTGCTGTTGTTCCTAGTTTCCTGGTGAAGAACCAAACAAGATCGTAAACTTAGTACAAAGGTTCTTATGTAAGAAAGGATTTCTAGGCATGGCAAGTTCTTACAGAATTGAGCTCCCAATTCCAACAAGGATAAACATGCTGTAGAAATGCATAGATGACTGGAAGCTGTACAAACTCCTGGAGAGGCCATAGTCACGCCCTGCCATGAGATGGCTTAGTGGTTAAGGCGCTTGCCTACAATGCCTAATGACCCAGGTTCTATTCCCTAGTACCCACACAAAGCCAGATGCACAAAGTAGTGCACATATCTGGAGTCTGTTTGCAGCAGCTAGAGGCCCTGGCATGCCTAGTCTTTTTGTCTGTCTCTCTTCTCTCTCCCAACACCCTATCATGTGAGCTTCATAAACTCCTGTCTAGGATGGCTGTTCCTGCTGTGTGGCGCAATGGCTCTCACTCTTTTGTGGATTCAAACTACATAGGGGAGGGGCACTGCAATCTAGGAATGCTCACAGGGCGCAAATCCCAGAAGGCCACCTGACTCATGGAGTTAGTACCAGAAAGGAAGTTTCTTCTAGTGGTAAAAGGGGTCTGGGGAACACTAGAGAATGTGTCTTTGTGACCCCCATCTCTGTGATGCTGGTGATGGTAGGCTTCTTAAACACAGAATGGGAACACTTGGCTTGTGCCACTACAAAAAAGCCTTAAATGAAGCTGGGCGTGGTGGAGCACACCCTTAATCCCAGCACTCAGGAGGCAGAGGTAGGAGGATCACCATGAGTTCAAGGCCACCCTGAGACTACATAGTTAATTCCAGGTCAGCCTGGGCCAGAGTGAGACCCTACCTCAAAAATAAAAAAAAAAAAAAATTTTAAAGCCTTAAATGAAGCCGGGCGTGGTGGTGCATGCCTTTAATCCCAGCACTCAGGAGGCAGAGGTAGGAGGATCGCCATGAGTTTGAGGCCACCCTGAGACCACATAGTGAATTCCAGGTCAGCCTGGGCTAGAGTGAGACCCGACCTCGAAAACAAACAAACAAAAAACAACAACAACAGCAACAACAAAGAAAAACCAAAAAAAAAAATAAAAAAAAATAAAACCTTGGGGCTGGAGAGATGGCTTAGCAGTTAAGGCATTTGCCTGCAAAGCCAAAGGATCCCAGTTCAACTCTCCAGTCCCCACATAAGCCATATGCATCAGGGGGTACGTGCATCTGAAGTTCATTTGCAGTGGCTGGAGACCCTAGTGTGTCCATTCTCTCTCTGTGCCTCTCTCTCTACCTCTCTACCTCTCTCTCTTTTTCTCTCTCTCAAATAAATAAATAAATAAAATATATATTTAAAAAAAAACCTTAAATGCAATGCCCTGAAATAGCAGAGCTATTGGACAGGAATTAGGTCAAGTCAGGGATGTAGTTCTAGAAAACTGGTAAAGTGCTTGCCCATGCAAGCATGAAGACCTGAATTTGGATGCCCAGCATCTGTGTAAAAGCTGGGCATGGTAGCGTGGGCCTGTAATCCCAGTGCTGGGGAGGAAGAGAGAAAAGGATCCCTGGGGGCTAAATGACTTGCTAATCTAACCAAATCAGTTACCTGAATCACAAGTTCTGTGAGAGAACCTGTCTCAAAAAAATAAGGTGGATGCCAATGGTGGTGGTGCATGCCTTTAATCCCAGCACCAGGGAGGCTGAGATAGGAGGATCATTGTGAGTCCAAGGCCAGCCTAGGACTACAGAGTGAGTTCTAGGTCAGCCTGGGCTAGAGCAAGACCCTATCTTGAAAAACAAAAAATAAATAAATAAGGCGGACAGCAACTGTAGAAGATGCCCAGTGTCATTGTGTGACCACAAAAGGACACAGGCACCTGAGCACACACACACGTGTGCCCACATGCATATGAACATGCATGTACACAAAATTGGTCAAAGACATTTAACTTCTGCTGTCTTCCCTAAACCCCATCAGAATGAAATATGCCTTTAAAAAAAGTGACAGAATAAAAGAGAAAAAATTGCAAGTGAAAAAGCAGGATTGATTTTAGTAAAGCAAATCTGAGAGACCTGAGCCGTAATGAAAGTCAGGGACACATGCAGCTTCACATCTTCAGACTCCCAAGGACTCGTAAAGATGTAAGACGTAGTGAAAAATTTTAAAATTATTTAAGAAAAACAAGGGTTTTTAAACGAGGATCTTATCTCCTCTCTCTGTACTTCTGTTAGCAAAAGTCTACTGACACAGGCTTGTGGTTAGCTACGACCACCCATCTTGCCGTCCTTCCCACCTTTAAGAGGAGGCTTCCCCTTTTCGTATGTCTCCGACTTGGACTTTTGACATTTTTTTCTCTGTTCCAAAAGAAACCCATTTCTTATAAAACTTTCTGGGTTGGGGGCCAATCAACATGCTCTGTTTGCTGAAATTCACAACCCAAAGTATAAAATTGTAAGAACACCTTCAATTCAGGGTTCAGAACTTGGACTTGTGTCCTCTGAATCAGGCTGCATCCCAAATAAAACGTGCTTTCTGAAAATCCCCGTGTCTTGCCTTATCTTTCCTGCGATAGTAACACAGCAGGTTTGATAGTAGATCTAGAAATGCAAATTGAAGGCTTAAAGAAAAAACTTTGGGGCTGAAAAGATAGCTTAGCAGTCCTGCAAAGCCTAAGGATCAAGGTTCGATTCCCCAGTACCCATGTAAGCCAGATACACAAGGTGGCACATGCATCTGGATTTCGTTTGCAGTGACTGGAGGCCCTGACGTGCCATTCTCTCTCTTTTTTTCTCCCCCTCCTCTCTAATAAATAAGTATTAAAAAAAAAAAAAAAAAACTTGGAGGGCTGGAAAGATGGCTCAGCAGTTAAGGTGCTTTCCTACAAAGCCTAATGACTCAAATTCAATTCCCCAGTCCCCATGTAAAGCCAGGTGCACAAAGTGGTACATGCATCTAAAGTTTGTTTGCAGTGGCCTAAGGCCCTGGCGCACCCACTCTTTCTGTCTCTCTTCAATCTCTCTCTGCTTGGAAATAAATAAAATTTTTTTAACTTAGAAAAATGATGTAGATATCTACTATCCCCTTTCCCACTGCACACAGCTGCCTATCTGCCCCTCAGAGTAAATAAGGATGTCTGAATCGAGAGGCGGGGCAGCACTGAAGGATGAGACTGGGGTGTGTGGTGGGAGGAGCATAAAGGTTTTTAGCGCAGTGAACTAACTCCCTGCATGCCACTACAGTGGAGAATGCACATCATATGTTTGTCCCAGCTCACGGAATGTCCACAGTCAACCCTGATGTCAACTCTGTACTCTGAGGCTGCGGTAACTAAAATAGGGAGGTTAACTAAGATGTTACACACTGAATGATGGGACCTTCCACCTCAGTCCCTGGCCCATCCATCAGACTTGCTAAAACCAACCTCAAACTCTGACTCTGGTAAACAGAAATGTGGACCAAAGTTTTTGGAGGAAACTTGGTATGCCAGAAGAACAATGCCCATACTGCTTAGCCAGAGAGACCCTGCTCCCCAGGGATGCATACCTGCCCCTAGAAGGAAGATGTTGTAGTTGAGCAGTATTGTCCGTGTGTTCAGAGCTTCAATAAGCTTAAACATCTTGGATCATTTGTGTGCCAAGACACAGACTGAAAGATCCATAAAAAGAAACTTGGAACAAATTCAAAACTAAGTCTCACAGAGCCCAGGAAAAGCATAAACTCACTGAACGCAAGCAGAATGCTTTTAGAAATGAAAATAAGTTGTAGAAAATTGAGAGTTTGGCAAAAGATTTATTTCAACCTCACTAGTCATTAAAGGGACACAACGAGATACAATGTCACATCCACTAGAATGGCAATAATCAAAACGACAAGTATCATTGAGGAAGCAGAGAAATTGGAACTGGTAGGAATGTAAAATGGTAAGAATAGAGTTTTTTTTCAAAAAAAATAAAAAACAATGTAACAAGAAAAATGTCCAAGAGAATTAGAGACATATCCACACAAGAGTTTGCACACAAACATTCCTCTAGCATTATTCACAATAGCCAGGAAGTGAAAACAATATTGCTAATGCCCATGGAGTGCTGACGAGATGAAAATAGCTCTGTATAATCAGTTCCTTTCTCATTGCTGGGACAAAATACTCAACCAGAAGCCTCTTAAGGAAGGGGTTCAGTTCAGCTTCCAGTCTGAGGGGAAGTCTATCATGGTGGGGACAAGCATAGCAGGAGCAGATGGTGTCACTTCTCCATGTCCTCAGGAAGGAAACAGCAACGAACCCAGTGGTGCTTGGACTATACAGCCCTAAGCCCCACCCCAGTGACACACTTCCTCCAGCATGGTCCCACCTCCTGAAGGTTCCACAGCCTTCGCAAACAGGGCCACCAATTGGTGATCAAGTATGAAAACACATGAGGCTCTGGGGGACATTCTACATTGAAACCACCACAATCTCTAAGCAGTGAGATCTTATTTTGCTATCCAGAGGGATGACATTACCGCTGCATGCTCCAACACAGATTAACCTTAAAAAATTTGCTAAGGGTGGGGCTGGAGAGATGGCTTAGCAGTTAAGGCATTTGCCTGAGAAGCCAAAGGACCCAGGTTCGATTCCTCAGGACCCACGTAAGCCAGATGCACAAGGGGCACATGCACATGGAGTTCGTTTGCACTGGCTACAGGCCCTGGTGTGCCCATTCTCTCTTTGTCTGTCTCTCTTCTATCTCTCTCTACTTTCAAATAAATAAATAAAATTTATAAGTGAAGGAAATTCGATCCTGAAAGACTACCTAATCTATGATTCCACTTGTATGAAGTAAACTCATTAGAGATATAAAGTGAGACTGGGTAAATAAGGAGTAAACTTCACCTATACACTAATAGGTAGGCTTCTTGGTTAGGGAGGTAGTTGTATGTGAGGGAACCAAGGAAACTATAGTTGTATCTCAGGACTGTGTCTCTTGATAGTCAAATTGCCTCTTTGTCATTAAACATCTTTGAAACTGAAACTGTGTTCTTCATACCATGTCATAAACCAAGATGCTAGGCTCTTTTATAATTGCCACATATGAGCACCTAGATTCACATATCACCTTGCATTGTGGCTTTGATTCCTTATGAGCTGTGAGCTTTTCAAGAGACTCATAGGAAGAAGTCTACCTGGAGTTACCTTTATGTCTATATCACCCTCATAAGTATTCCTGAAAACATACAAGCCCAGCATGGCTTAGTGGTTAAGGCACCTGCCTGCTAAGCCTAAGAATGCCAGTTCCATTCTCCAGGTTTAGCCAGATGCAAAAAGTGATGCAAGGGCACAATGCCGCACTTTCCCACAAGGGGGCGCACATGCCTGGAGTTTGTTCACAGTGGCTGAGAGGCCGCTGGCATGCCCATTCTCTCTCTGTGTGTCTGTCTCCAAAAAAATAAATAAATAAGCATAAAAACCCACAATACAAAGCCCAATGCTGCTACCTTCCCTTGGAGACAGCCTTCCCTAAATATTTTGGCTCTAACAGAGGGGGAACATAATGACCTATAACACCTCACCATGTCATATACTATGAAATTTCCCTCCTACTAATTGATGATGATAAAGGATATCTGTGGAACACTAGAGAATGTGTCTTTGTGACTCTCATCTTTGTGATGTCGGTGATGGTAGGACTTAAACATAGAACTGGAACACCTGGCTTGTGCTACTGCAGAAAGGCTTAAATGCAATGCCCTGGAATATCAGAGCTATTGGACAGGAATTAGGTTGAGTCAGGGATGTAGTTCTAGAAAACGGGGCCACAGGGGCTAAGGAATATGGTTCAACTGGTAAAGTGCTTGCCTGTGCAAGCATGAAGACCTGAGTTTGGATCCCCAGCATCTGCTTAAACTGTGTCTCCTGGCTAGAACCCTTCTAGAAAACAAGAAGAGAGTCCTTCAACTAGTGACAAATGAAATGTGATTGTCAGAGGAGGAGGGAGGGTTGGTGGGATAAAAATAGGATAATAGTTAAGGGGGGAAGGGTTCTTTGGAGAGTGTCAAAAAATGGAATGGGAAAGTTGTGGTACGTGTACAACTCGTGAATATACTAAAAACCCATTGACTCCCCAGCACCCACATAAAGCCAGATGCACAAAGTAGCACATACATCTGGAGTTAACTTACACTGGCAAGAGACCAGCATGCATCACACTCTGCTTCCTTACTATGGACTGAAAGTGATCAGCTGCCTCGAGCTTCTGTTGCCTTGGTCTATAACCTCAAACTCTAAGCTAACAATAAATCCTTAAATTATATCTAATCAAGACTTTAGGGGGATTGGAAAGGTGGCTCAGTAGTTAAGGTGCTTGCCTGTGAAGCCTAAGGACCAGTGTTTGGTTCCCCATACCCACGTAAGACACATGAACAAGGGAATGCATGTGTCTGGAATTCATTTGCAATGGCTGGAGGCCCTGGCACAGCCATTCTCTCCTCTCTCCCTCCCTCTCCTTTTGTCTTTCTCTCATAAATAAATAAATAATAAAATATTTTTAAGAGCCGGGCGTGGTGGCGCGCGCCTTTAATCCCAACACTTGGGAGGCAGAGGTAGGAGGATTGCCGTGAGTTCAAGGCCACCCTGAGACTACATAGTTAATTCCAGGTCAGCCTGGGCCAGAGTGAGACCCTACCTTGCAAAACCAATATATATATATATATTTTTTTAAGAAAAGAATTTAGGGGTTGGATGGATGGCTCAGTGGTTAAACATGCTTGCTTGCAAAGCCTGCCAGCCCAGGCTCATTTCCCCAGTATCCATGTAAATCCAGATGCCCAAAGTGACACGTGCATTAGAGTTCATTTGCAGAGGCAGGAAACCCTGGTGTGCCCATATTCATACACTGTTTCTCTGTATGTGTGTATATATATATATACACATACAGAGTGAGAGCGAGAGAGAGAAAGAGACAGAGAGAATTTGGGGGCTGGAAAAATGGCTTAGCAGTTAAGGCACTTGCCTGCAAAGCCTAAGGATTCATGTTTGACTCTCCAGGCTCCATGTAAGCCAAACACACAAGTTGATGCAAGTGTGCAAGGTTGCACATGCACACAAGGAGTCACTCACATCTGGAGTTTGATTGCAGTGGCTGAGTGGCTGGAGGCCCTGGCGTGACAATTATCTGCCTCTCTCTCACTCTTTTTTTGTTTGTTTGTTTTTGTTTTTGTTTTTCAAGATAGTGTTTCACTCTAGTCCAGGCTGACCTGGAATTCAAGGTGGCCTTGAACTCACGGTGATACTCCTACCTCTGCCTCCCAAATGCTGGGATTATGCCCCTCTCTCACTCTTGCACTCGCCCTCACTTTCTAGCATAAAAAAAAAAAGAGTCAGTCTATTGTGCTTGCCCCCACAAAAAAGAAGGAAGGAAGGAAGGAAGGAAGGAAGGAAGGAAGGAAGGAAGGAAGGAAGGAAGGAAGGAAGGAAGGAAGGAAGGGAGGAAGGGAAGAAAGGGGGAGGGAGGGGAAGGAGGGATGGAGGGAGGAAGAATTTGGTCACTGCAACAAGGAAAGTCAACACACAATGCAATGCGATGATGGTGCGCCAAGATATTTACCCAAATGAATTGCAAAATTATGTCCACATACATGTGCACACCTTCTCAGAAGGCAGAAGTAGGAGGATCGCTGTGTGTTTGAGGCCACTCTGGGACTACAGAGTGAGGGCCAGGTCAGCCTGGGCTAGAGTGAGTGAATACAGATATTTATAGTCGTTCTAGTCATATCTGCCAAAATTCAGAAGCAAAAATACATGCTTCAAATGGCTAACAAACTGAATAGCTTTCATTACCAACAAGAAATGAGCTGAAAAAGGACATGAGAGTTAATAATACTAATTGCTGAATGGAAGAAGCCCATCTGAAGCATCTGTATGCAGTATGATTCCAACTAGATAGCATTCTGGAAAGAGCCAAACTGTGGAGACTGTAACAAGATCAGGGGCTTTCAGGGACTGGGGTGTGGTGGGGAGAGCACAGAGATTTTTAGGGCAGTGAATGAACTATTTCTTATTCTGCATGCCGCTACAGTGGAGGATGCAGGCCATATGTTTGTCCCAGCTCATGGAATGTACAACACCAACAGTGACCCCTGATGCAAATTCTTTACTCTGAGGCATAAATGTCCATGTAGGTCCATCAATTATAACAAGTACAGGGATGGAGTGGGGGGCAGAGAGGAGGCTATAGGTGGAGGAAACATGGGCTATTTTTGAAATTTCTCTGCTTTCCACTCAATTTCTGTACAAAACTAAAAGTATTCTCAAAGGACATAGTCTGTTTTAAAAACCTTAATTCAGTCCCTACCAACATTTCCTAAGAAAATCATCAGAATGAGCAATAAAAAAAAAAAATGTATGGTGCTAGAGAGATGGCTCAGCGGTTGAGGTACTTGCCTGCAAAGCCTGTTGACCCGGGTTCAATTCCCCACGCAAAACCAGATAACAAAGTGGTGCATGCATCTGGAGTTTGCAGCGGCTTGAGGTCCTGGTTCATCCATTCTCCTTCTCTTTCTGTCTTTTTCTTTTCTGTCTCTCTCTGCTTGCAAATAAATAAAAATAAATTATTAGGGTTGGAGATATTGCTTAGCAGTTAAGTTGCTTACCTGCAAAGCCAAAGGACCCAGGTTTGATTCCCCAGTACCCACGTAAAGCCAGATGCACAAGGTGGCTCATGTGTCTGGAGTATATTTGCAGAGGCTGGAGGCCCTAGAACAACCATTCTCTCTCTCTCTCTCTCTCTCTCTCTCTCTCTCTCTCTCTCTCTCCCTTTCTCTCTTTCAAATAAATAAATAAAAATAAAATACGAACAAAAATTTCTTAATAAAAATAATACATGTTTAAACCAGGCATGGTGGCACATGCCTGTAGTACTGGCTTCTTAGAAACTGAGTCAGGAGGATCACAAGTTATGGCCAGCCTTGACATAACAAGACCCTGTCTCCAAAAACAGGGTGGGGGCTATGATAAAATGTTATGTAGTAATCTAGTGTTTTCAAAAGTTATGTAATAAAAGGGGATAAAGGTCCAAAAACTAACCCTGAGATTATGAGATGAGGTATGAGAGATGAGTGCCTTTCCCAGTGAAAGTCGAGCTCCAGCATCGTCCACAGAACAGGCTGGGAGAGCAACTAACCCAGACAGAACAGACCAGCCATCAATAGTCACCTCCAAAACGGGCATCGTAGACAAGATCCGAGTGCTCAGACGTGTTCAGAGGAGATGCTCGTGTTAGCAATGGGAGCACAGGATGTCGACTCTAATTAGCAATGAGAGCATGGAGAACCAAAGTAGAGAGAAAGGAGTGGATGGCACAGTGCAGGCCTGGTCCTAGCCAGACCGCATGGCAGAGAAACCAGGAAGTGGCTTCTGTGAACATGGCGTTCTGCACAAGCCTGGCGTGACAACAGCTACAGTCCCGTGCTCGCGAGAAACCTGGTACGAGATGATCTGCCTGGAGACAGGCTGTCATTGGTCACAGGAAGGAGAGCACCCCATACAATGATTGGCCAGTCAGGCCCCTCAAAACTCCATGTACTTCCTCAATAAACGAGTTTGCGGCAGCTCGCCCTCTGCCTGCTTCCACCCAACTCCCCCTCTCACCCCCAACTCGGCCCGGACCCTGCCGTCCCTCCTGGGCTGGCCCTGGGGGGACCCCAGCAAAGGAGAACTTTCCTCAGAGGAAGTGCAGCTCTGCATGGAGAGGGAGGAAATGGCCAGAATATACGCAGTGGATCAACTGGGAACAGCATTTATCAAGTCATCAAGATACTCAATACTGACCTACACGAAATCTCACTAAAACTCCACTGGGGTTTCTGAGGGGACAGGAAGAGTGACTATGGAAAGAAAGGGTAAGGATTTATGCAGGAGAGAGCAAAGGTGGTAAGGAGAGAAATTCCCATCTTCCTTGATGGAAGGCCCACAGTGAGGCCTGAAACCAAACAACAGGAAGAGAAATGTAAATGTTTGTTCTCAGAATACGGTCTAAAAATTTTAAGGCAGTTTGGGGTATAAAGCCTGCTCTTGTCTGACTAAATGTATATATTATTCCCACCAAGCTGCCCTGGGGGGGCACTACACTTCATGTTCATGTTCACATATTAACGCTACTCTCACTTCTGGTTAGAGAAGCTTCTCTTTTCAGATGGCTATGACCACTGGGACCTCCAAAAGGCAACATAGTGCTGAGAAGAAGGGATGGAGGAGTGCCCAGCACTGAAACATCTCTGTCACACCCTCCAAGGCTCAGGGACCATTGCGGAAGAGGGGGCGGATAGAATGGAAGAGCCAAAGGAAGGGTATGACTTCTTACAATGCAACTGCCCAGATAGAAATTGGCCTCTATATCCATGACCTTCCAGTGCCTAGCAATACCATGGCAAGACCCTCAAAATAGAAGAAAAAGATGATGACATCAAATTAAAAGAAAGACTAATGGAGAGAGGGAGGGGATATGATGGAGATTGGTGTTCTAAAGTGGAATTGGGGGAAGGCAGGGGAGGAGAGGGAAATATATGGTTTTTGTATGTAAATATAGAGGGTGTCAATAAAAAATTAATTAAAAAAAATTAAGGCAGGAGCTGGAGAGATGACTCAGTGCCTAAGGCACTTGCCTGCAAAGCCTAACGATCCAGGCTTGATTCCCCAGTACCCACGTAAAAGCAGAAGTACAAAGGGGGTGCGTGCAAACTAGAGAGATGGCTTAGCAGTTAAGATGCTTGCCTGCAGAGCCAAAGGACCCAGGTTTGATTCCCCAGAACCCAGTAAGCCAGATGCACAAAGTGGCCCATGTGTCTGGAGTTTGTTTGCAGTGGCTGGAGGTCCTGGTGTGCCTATTCTATCTGCCTTTCTCTCTCTCATAAATAAATAAATAAAAATTTAAAAAATTTAAAAAAGGAAGTACATGCATCTGAAGTTCATTTGCAGTGTCTGGAGGCCCTGGCACACCCATTCTCTCTGTGTGTCTCTCCTCTCTCTCTCCCTCTCTCTCTCTCTCTCTCTCCTTGCAAATAAATAAATAAAAATATTTGGAGGGGTTGGGGGAATGGCTTAGCAGTTAAGATGCTTGTCTGCCAAGTCTAAGGACCTAGGTTCGATTCCCCAGGACCCACATAAGCCAGATTCATAAGGTGGCACATGCATCTGGAGTTCATTTGCAGTGGCTGGAGGCTCTGCTGCACCCATTCTCTCTCTATCTGCCTCTATCTATCTATACCTACCTCTCTTCCAATAACTAAATAAAATATTAAAAGAAAACATTAAAAAATATATTTGGGGGGCTGGAGAGATGGCTTAGCAGTTAAGGCTCTTGCCTGTGAAGCTTAGAGACCCATGTTCAATTCCCCAGATCCCATGTTAGCCAGATGCACAAAGGTGAGGGATGCACAAAAGTTTGCACATGCCCACTAGGTGGCACAAGTATCTGGTGTACCATTGCAGTGGCCATGGCTCTGGCACACCAATTCATCTCTCTCTCTCTCTCTCTCTCTCTCTCTCTCTCTCTAAAATAAATTTTTAAAATTAATTTAAAGCAAAGGAAGTTAAAACCTGATGCCTTCTGAGAGTGAAAAATGAGCACTGTTTTGTGGGGCTTAGGGTTTTGTTTTCCAAAGGCTGATTATTTGGGGGATTAGCATTTACTTGTGTGTTTTTGAAACAGATCCTGAAAACTGGTGTCAGCTGGAGTTTTTGTTTGTTTTGTAGTGCTGGGAATTAAACTCAGGACCTTTCACATGCCAGGCAAGCACTCTACCACTGAGTTACACCTTTAGCCCTTGTATCAGCTTTTTTCAAAAACATTAGAGAAACCTTTCCTTCTAAGTTGATGTGTCCAACTTTGACCAATAAAACTGCAAGAAAAGAAGTTTCTGAAGACTGATGTGCCAAACATAGTTGGTGTCATAGCTGATAACATCAGAGTTTTGCTGAGTGCCTATCATATGCTTAGGCACTGTTGGTGATGGAAATTACTGGTTAACACACACACCTTTCTAAAACACAGACACACACACCATCTACATGTGGGCAAGACAATCCAGTTGTTCTTTCTGTCAGTATCTGCTATGGACTCACAACAGAAGCCCAGAGTTAGTACAAGATATACACTCCAGGCTGGAGAGATAGCTTAGCGGTTATAGTGTTTGCCTGCAAAGCCAAAGGGCCCAGGTTTGATTTCCCAGGACCCACATAAACCAGCTGCTCAAGGTGGCGCATGCGTCTGGAGTTCATTTGCAGTGGCTGGATGCCCTGGCACGCCCATTCTCTATCTCTTTCTCTCAAATAAATAAATAATAAAAATACTTTTTTAAAGATACACACTCCAATATGGAAGCAGAGACTCAAATATTGTTCTAGGGACGGAGAGATTGCTCAGTGGTTAAGGCGCTTGCCTACAAAGTTTGATTCCCCAGTACCCACGTAAAGCTAGATGCAGAAAGTGGCGCATGCATCTGGAGTCTGGTTACAGTGGCTGGTGCACCCATTCTCTCTGCCTGTCTCTCTTCTATCTCTCTCTGTTTGCAAGTAAAGCATGTGTCTATACATGTCCTTTTATTTAAGTGCTTTCATTGCTATATTTCTCACTTTATCCATCCATTGCAACCTGAAGAAGGTTGACAATCCATAAGGAACTATTTGTGGTCACAAGACATTACTCACAGTAGCTGACTGAGATATGGAAGCAACGTAGGCATCTGTCAATAGATGAATGACTAGAGTAAAAGTGATAAGCATGCATACAATAGAAAATTACATATTCAAATTTTTTTCTGTGATGGTAACATGCAAGTTCTTAAGCATGTGAATTTAAGATGAAAGCCTTAAGTCAGAGAGAGAAGTGTGAAAATGGCTGTGAGGCAGTTGGGCTCAAGCCAGTCAATTTCAGCACAGTGACTGGCAACTCCAAACCATGCATTTGCAATCTTCCCAACACAGAAGGCTTTCTCACTTAGAAAAGTCTTGAGCTGCAGCCATGGCTCAGCAGTTAAAGGCGCTTGCTTGCAAAGTCTGGAGTTCGTTTTGCAATGGCAGGAGGCCCTGGCACACCCATACTCATTCTTTTTCTCTACTTCTTTGTCTGTCTGTCTGTCTGTCTGTCTCTCTCTCTCTCTCTCTCTCTCTCTCAATAAATAAAAATATTTTGTTTATAGCTGGAGAGATGGCTTAGTGGTTAAAGGGCTTGCCTGCAAAGCCAAAGGACCCAGGTTTGATTTCCCAGCACCCACATAAACCAGATGCACAAAGTGGCACGTGCTTCTGGAGTTTATTTGCAGTGGCTAGAGGCCCTGGCACATGCCCCTTCATATTTTCTCTCTCTGTCTCTAATAAATAAACATAAAAATATTTTTTAAATATTTTGTTTTAAGAGAAAAGCTGGGCTCAAGAGATGGCTTAGCAGTAAGGCACTTGCCTGCAAGTCCCTAAGGACCCAGGTTCAATTTCCCAGTACTCATATAAGCCAGATGCACAAGGTCTGAGTCTGAAGTTCATTTTTAGTGGCTAGCAGCCCTGGCACATGCCCATTCATTCTCTCTCTCTCTAAATAAACAAATAATTTTTTTTTTTTTGGTTTTTTGAGGTAGGGTCTCATTCTAGCCCAGGCTGACTTGAAATTCACTATGTAGTCTCAGGGTGGCCTCAAACTCACAGCGATCCTCCTACCTCTGCCTCCCAAGTGCTGGGATTAAATGCACACACCACTATGCCCAGCTTAAATAAAATATTTTTAAAAAAGAAAAGTACTATTAGTCTGGGGAGATACAGCTCAATCAGTCGTTCTTGCTTTATAAGCATGAGGGCCTGACTTCAATCCCCAGAACCTACATTAAAAGGCTGAGCATGGTGGCATGTGCTTGTAAACCCAGTGCTGAGGAGGCAAAGACAAGTGGATTTCTGGGGCCTGCTGGTCAGCCAGCAGAGCCTAACTGGTGAGCCCCAGGCCAATGACAGATTCTGTCTCAAATATGCTGGACAGTCCCTGAAGGAATGACACCGAAAGTTGTCCTCTGGCCTACACACACACATGCTCATATGTGTATGGGCATCTCCCCATACATATGTGCAAAAAGAGCCTTCCCAGAGATCTCCCCAAATGGCACAACCCACCAATTGTCCTCAAAATCAGTGTCCCTGATTGTTTGATTTATCCAATCAGTAAAAATTAGCAAAAACTTATCTAAAACTGTCTTGTGCCTATATTTAATTACCTGTACTCATATATCATCACAAGGTGCTTGATGGCAAAGCCTGCTGGACCACGTTTGATTCCCCAACACCTATGTAAAGCCAGTCACAAAAAGTGGCACATGTGTTGGGAGTTAATCTTCAGTGGCAAGGGGCCTGGCATGCACATGCACGTGGTGTATGCATGGGTGCACACACACTTCTAATAAACATATCTGGGGCTGGAAAGATGGCTTAGCAATTAAGTCACTTGCCTGCAAAGCCTAAGGACTCATGTTCAACTCTCCAGGTCCCATATAAGCCAGACACACAAGTTGACTCAAGTGCGCATTCATCTGGAGTTCAAATGCAGTGGCTGGAGGCTCTAGCACACCAATTCATTCATTCATATTCTCTCTCTCTCTCTCTCTCTCTCTCTCTCTCTTTCATAAAAGAAAAGGCTAGTCTGGGGCTGGAGTGTTGTCTTAGTGGTTAAGGCACATGCCTGTGAAGCCTAAGGAACCCAGTCCCAAATTGTCACTGTGCCTACCCTTGGGTGGATGTATGCAATATTTTAAGCCCCTCAATTACCTGGAACCCAGGGAAGAAGAAAAAAAGAAAAAGCAAACATCCCCTCTTGCTTTCCTTGGTACCAGAGTGTCTATGATTTGAATAGATGTCAGCAACATGCAAGAATTCTAAAAGCCCAACCATTTGAGTTTCATAGGACCACTCGGGTGCCTGTGTGTGAGCTCCGGATGGTGTCGACCTAACTGTCCCTACAGCCCTGGAAGGAGCTCTGCCTGGGGCTTATGTAGCGAATGCGCCCATGCGCAATGATATTTACAGTCAGCCAGGATAGCCATACTTGGCGGTAAGGAAGTGGGCGCCCTGGATGCTATATTTACGGTAAAGGGGACCAGTTTGGGCGGCTGTATTTACGGTAGTCAAGGCAGGACGGGCGGAGGCTTTTTCTGCCGGGAGATCTCGAAGGCCAGGCTGCCCGGCCAGCTCCCAGCTTCTCAGGTGACCTCAGCACGGCGGCCTCCACCCCTGCACCTGCGGACCATGCACCATGGCCCTCGGGGACAGTGAGGGGCCGCGGCCCTCCGCCCAGGCTCTCCCCAGCCACACCCGGCGGCCGGTGACTCGGGGTCCGATTGCAGCCGCCGCGTCCCGCCCCTCGGCCGGGTCCCCGGCCTGAGCCCGCCCCGGGGGACCAGTGGTCCCCTCCGCCCCGTGCCCCGATGGGTCTGTGCTACAGTCTGCGGCCGCTGCTCTTTGGGGACTCCGCGGACGTCCCCAGCGCGGCCTCGGAGGCTCCGGTGGAGGATGCTCAACCCGGCGCGGCCCGGGCCCTGGCTGCCCCGACCCGGCTCCCAGCGGGCGGCGGGCAGATGGTGGCATGCGCGCGGCCCCGGGCGGACAGGGCGGACGAGGGGCGGCGGCGCCCGGAGCAGCTGCGCGCCGAGGAGCGCGAGGCGGCCAAGGAGGCGCGCAAAGTGAGCCGGGGCATCGACCGCATGCTGCGCGAGCAGAAGCGCGACCTGCAGCTGACGCACCGGCTCCTGCTGCTGGGTAGGTCCGCGCGGCCGGAGCGCGGGAAGCACCGCGCCCAGCCAGGGAGGCGGGCCTGCGACGGGGCCGGGATGCGGAGCCGGGGTGTGCGGGATGCGGGGCGGGGTCGGGATGCGCGGCTGGAGAATGGGATGAGGGGCTGGAGTACCAGATGCTGGGCAGAGTCGGGATGCGCGGCTGGAACGAGGGATGCGGGGCGGGGTCGGGATGCTCGGCTGGAGAACGGGATGCTGGGCGGAGTCAGGATGCGCATCTGGAGCCTTGGGACGCTGGGGCAGGGGTCGGATAGCAGGACCGGGTCTGGATGAGGGAAACGGTGAGAATGGGGATGACCGGCTGGAGCGCATGAATCACCGCGCGCGGAGGGGCGGCGGGCCAAACTCCGTCTAGAAGAATGTCGGGTGTGTAGACTCGGGATGGAATGACTCCAATGCCGGCGACAAAGTGGCTTCGTCGCGAACACCCTCCTGAGTGATGTCGCTGTCCTCCACACCTAGCGCTGGAGGTGCTTTGCTCAAGGCCGACTAATGAATGAGCCTCTGTGGGAAATTTCTGCCCCGGACCCTCTGCTTTCTGCAGCATGGATTCCACAGGGACGTCTCACCGCCAGCCTTGCCCTCTGTTTCCTGCCACCACCCGGACAGTACAGGAAATGTTTTAAGAGCACCAGCGACAGGGGACTTCGAAGGCCTTTTTAGCCTGACCACAACCTTTTATTCCCAATGACAAGTCTTAGAGCAGAGCTGTTGGCAAGCGTAGGGTGCTGGCCTTTGAGGAACAGCGTCACTGTCAGTATGGTATGGGTGAAGTGGAGCTAGCTTGGTGCTGTGGGGGTGTTTGCAGTTCCTCAAAACCATCAGCAGGAGTCTGGCGCCCGCCCAGCCTTGCGAGGCGCTGGCACGAAGCCGCCGGTGTTGGCCTGGTGTCTCCTCGGAGCTTAGTTATAGCTGGGTTGTGAGTGTTCTTACTAAGTAAACCAGAAAACGTCGACTATAGCTGCAGCATGAGCGAGAAGAGAAGTCATGAAAACTGGATACTATTCGTTGCCTTTTAAATTTTAAGGGGGAAAAAAATGTTTGAATTTGATTCAGCGACAAGGAAATTCTCATTCAGGTCTGTGCACCGCCATGCCTAAGGAAAGGACCTGTGCCATACCTTGAGTAAAACGCCGCCTTCAGGAGAAATGACTAAGAGGGTAAGGTGCGTGCTGGAAAGCCAGAGATTCTCCAGTACCCATGTAAGGCCAGATGCACAAGGTGGCACATGTGTCTGGAGTTCATTTGCAGTGGCTGGAAGGCTCTGATGAATCTATTTGCCTCTTTCTCTCTCTCTCTCTCTCTCTCTCTCTCTCTCTCTCAAACAAACAAACAAATAAAATATTTTTTAGAAAGTCAGCTTAGGGCTGAGGGGAGATGACTCAATGGTTAAAGGCACTTTCTTGCAAACCCGGATGACAAGGGTTGGATTCCCCAATTCCCACACAAAGCAGGATATACAAAGTGCATGCCTCTGAGTTCTTTTGCAGGGTCAGGAAGCCCAGCCATTCTCCCCTCCCCTTTCTTTCTTTCTTTCTTTCTTTCTTTCTTTCTTTCTTTCTTTCTTTCTTTCAAATAAATAAAAATAAATAGCCGGTTTATAAATGAAAGCAACTTTAAAATCTAGAGAACCACAAATACTGAGTTTTAAAGGATGTACACCCACTTTAAGAATGAATAATAGCATAAACCTAGCTGCTGTGTCATGGTGAAATCACTGAATTTTTTTGAAACAAAGAACAAAATATAAACACAAGAAGAGCCTTGCCCTTTCCTTGGGGATACATTTCAAGATCTCCATGGATGACTGAAATTTTGGGTAATGTCCTATACTGTGTTTTTTCCTAGGTATACATATCTCTGGTAAAGTTGAAGATGTAAGTTAGACACAGTGAGAGATTGACAACAACTCATAATGAAATAGAAGAATTGTGACAGTATACAGAAACAAAGGTTATGTGAATAGTCTTACTCTCCCAAAGTCTTTTTAAATTATTTATTTGTTTGTATTTATTTATTTATTTATTTTGGAGTGTGTGTGTGTGTGTGTGTGTATGAATATGAGAGCACCAGAGCCCCTTGCCACTGAAAATGAACTCCAGACACATGCTTCACTAAGTGCATCTGGCTTTATGTGGGTAACTGGGGAGTCAAACCCAGGCCAGTGGGCTTTGCAAGCAAGCACCTTTAACCACTTAGCCATCTCCCCAGCCCCTTCTAAAATCTTAAATGTATTCTATTCATGTTTCTTGTGAAGATGTGAGGTGGTACAGTGTCTCAGTGATGTGATAAAGAGAGATGAATAACGTAAGAATAATAATGTATCTGGAATACCAGAGCATGTGTGTCACCACAAACAGGAATGAGCCCAGACAAGAACTGAATCTTGGGCTGGAGAGATGGCTCAGTGATTAAAGGCATTTGCTTGCAAAGTCTAATGTCCCAGATTCTGTGTCTCAGTACCTATGTAAAAGTCAGATGCATAAAGTGGTGCATGCATCTGGAGTTCATTTTGCAGGGGCATGAGACCCTGTCTACCCATTCATAGTCATACTCATCATTCTCTCTCTCTCTCTCTCTCTCTCTCTCTCTCTCTCTCCTTGCTAATAAATAAAATATTTTTAAAGAATTTTTACATTACCCTGCATTCAAAGGACAGGTGATCTGAGAAAGGTTAACATCCTACCTGCCTAAGGTGGCTCTTCTGTCAGTAGTTGTTACAGAGAACAAAGACAGTTGCTCCCTGTCAGGTGGTCATCACATTCTGCATTTGTGACCTGCATGCTTCCCTCATTATTGTCCCTCCCATTTGTCCCTCATTGTCCTGTTTCTGGACATCAGGGTTCATGCAATTGTCGACTACTGGGTCTGGTTATATGTCTGCTGATATCAACTCTTCACCCCATCCAAGTGGCACATGTGCTGGAGAGTTAGCTCAGAAAAAAAGCAGGTCATTAATAGAATGTATATGCAGGTTTCTTTCTATAGTGTATTTGTCAGGGTTTTCTAGAGGAACAGAATTCATAGAATGATTTGTATTTTTAAAAAGGAGTTTGGGCTGGAGAGATGGCTTAGTGGTTAAGGCATTTGCCTACAAAGCCAAAGGATCCAGTTCAGTTCTCCAGGACCCACGTAAGCCAGATGTACAAGGGGCGCATGCATCTGGAGTTCGTTTACTGTGGCTGTAGGCCCTGGCGTGCCCATTCTCTCTCTCTCTCTCTCTCTCTCTCTCTCTCTCTCTCTCTAAAATAAAATAAAATAAAATAAAATAAAATAAAATAAAATAAAATAAAATAAAATAAAAAGGAATTTATTGGATTTGTTTACATCAGTCCAACAATAGCAGTTTGCAGGCTTAAGAGTTAAGGAGCCTGGTAAGGGCTCAGTCCACGTGGCTGGATGGGTTCCTCAGCATCCCAATCCAGCGCTGAAGGCCTGAAGGCTTCCTGGAGAGCCGCTGCTCTGCAGCGCACACTGGAAGGCTGAGGTTCCAATGCCCAGGAAGGATAGCCCAACAAGAAAGATGCATGAGCCGTGCATGTGAGGACACTGAGGGCAAGTAGCACCCTCAAGGAGGAAGGGATCCTTTTCTCCCAGAGCTTCCTTACATAAAGCCCCCCCCCAGAGGACCGCCCGTTCTGAGGGAAGGGGTCACTCTGGGAGGAGGACTTTCTCCTTCAGTTAATCCTTCCTGGAAGCCACCTCAGAGACCCAACCAAGAGCAATGTCTGTGGATTCCTAAAGGGATCAAGTCGACCTCAGAACTTAACCATCACAAGCATGAATTACAAAAGTGCCTTAACCCATTCCCCCTATCTCCTGTAACGTACCTTCAGGGTTTCTTAAACACAAGCACTGTGATACACCTCCAGGGATCAAACTCAGTAACCTCTCATGTACAGTGTGGATACTTTGGACAAAGGGATGGTTTACCTCCTTGGCAGGAGGGGGGGTTCAGCCCAAGATTCCCTCACACCAATCAGAATGACTCGCCGTTGACAACTTCCGACTTGTTTATGTCTGAGATTCTTTCCTCTTAATATTTGTTAAATACTCTGGATAACTGAAACTGCAGGCACCAAACTGCAGATACTGGGGAGGGGGAGACTACTGATTACCTAATACATGGGTTACCTCAAAAGAGGACCAAGGTCTGGAGAGATGGCTTAGTGGTTAAGGCACTTTCCTGCGAAGGCTAAGGACAGAGGTTCAACTCCCCAGATCCCACGTACGTATGAGCACATGGTGGTGCACACTCCTGGAGTTCAAGTGTAGTGGCTGGAGGCCCTGGTGTGCCAGTATTCTCTCTGTCTCTCATAAAAAAAAAAAAAAGAGAACTAAATCCCATGGGAGTTCTGCTGTACAGTGCTGACTTCTAGAGTTAGCAGAGCAAATTTTCCATAAGCTTGGGGATACAGAATTATAATTCTAGATTTTCATGCCTTTTAAACAATACCTAGTATATGAAGATAAAATATTTGTAGGGCAAAATAAAACTCAACTACTAGTAATACGTTTTTGAATGATCTCCACTTTCCTGGGAATTTATTTATTTTTTTATTTGAGAGAGAGGAAGAAGCAGAGAGAGAGAGAGATAATGGGTGCACCAGGGCATCCAGCCACTGCAAACAAACTCCAAACGCATGCACCTCCTTATGCATCTGGCTTACGTGGGTCCTGGAAAATTGAACTGGGGTCCTTTGGCTTTGCAGGCAAACACCTTAACCACTAAGCCATCTCTCCAGCCCTAGTAATACATTTTGAATTATTGGACTATTAAAGACTATTATCTCATAATCTAATACAACTCATATCTGGAATCAGAAATTACATGCAAGTGCTCAAAGTATACACAACACACACACACACACACACACACACACACTTTTCTGGAAAGAATTTGACTAGAAAATGCTCTGTAATGGGTCCAGGATCACTCAGAGATTTACCACTCCAGCACGAATATGATATTAATAAATAGAGGCATTTATTTCTGGCTGGGACTACACTTCGAGCTGGGAACTCGAGAGTGCAGCTCCCAGTTACATCTGGTCAGGGTTTATAAGGACAAATTACTAAACAGGTAACATGTGACAACAGTCACAAGCCTAGTTACAAAGGCAAAGAAGAAAATAAGGTTAGCAGTTATCTCATTCAAGCAGATGGCCTGGTATTCTGCATACCAAAGATAACATTTGCAAGGCACCACATCCTGCATACCACAGGACACATTTCTTTATCACATTCCCTTATCCGTCACATTCCCTTATCTGTCACAGCTGTAGCCCCAAAATGTCATTGTCTTTATGTGTGCACATATGTGTGTGGGACTTCAGGCATGTGTGTGCAATTGTGTGTGTGTGTGTGTGTGTGTGTGTGTATCAGAGGACCACCCTGAGCATCAGTGCTTGCTTCCCCCCTTGTTGGTGGATCTCTGTTGTTCACTGATGTTAAATGCCTGGCCCATGAGCTTCTGGGGGATTTTCTTATCCATCTCACCACAGGGGCTACAGACGCTAGCTACTGCCTCTGGCTTTTCATGGGTTCTGGGGATAGATACTCAATCCAGCATGCTTGCAAACAAGCAGCCATCTCCACACACCACGGCTTCTTTTTAATGAATCAGGGATGATAAGGCTCCAAAGGGGGTAGAATTATTGTCTCAAAAAGTAGATACGGGGCCGGGCGTGGTGGCGCATGCCTTTAATCCCAGCACTTGGGAGGCAGAGGTAGGAGGATCGCCGAGAGTTCGAGGCCACCCTGAGACTGCATAGTTAATTCCAGGTCAGCCTGGACTAGAGTGAGACCCTACCTCGAAAAACCAAAACAAACAAACAAACAAAAAGTAGATAAGTAAGGTCATGAGTTGTGATCAACACAAGTGTAAGGTTTGGGAGTGACCATGACCACTCAAACCACTCTGAGGCAAAGATGAAAGCTTTTATTTGGGAAAAGCACGAGCTGCCAGGACTGACAAGAGAGGAGCACAGCCTACCTGAGTTCCTCAGGTAGTGGGATTTATAGGGTCAGTTGGGGGAAGGTGAGGAAGGGAAGAGCTGAACAAGAAAGGTTCCTTTAGGGAAGCCGGGTGTGGTGGCGCATGCCTTTAATCCCAGCACTCGGGAGGCAGAGGTAGGAGGATCGCCATGAGTTCGAGGCCACCCTGAGACTACATAGTTAATTCCAGGTCAGCCTGGACCAGAGTGAGACCCTACCTCGAAAAACAAAAAAAAAAAAAAAAAAAAAAAAAAAAGAAAGAAAGGTTCCTTTAGGGGAGAATAAGATAGCCAGAGTGTGACATCAGAACATGGACCAGGTGATTTACAAAATAAAGGGGCAGGAAACCATGACCTGGGGCATTGTAGGAAGAAAGGGATAATGGCTGGGAGGTTTCTTGAGGAATGTGGATAATCCATTTCCTTATGTCTTGTCTGTTGCCATCCTGCTGTCCTTGGTGACTCCGTTTTGGGACCTGTCTGATCTAACAACAAGGTTGTTTAATGTGATTGAATAGTCAAACATAATTTTAAAATAATACAAGGAAGCCAGGCGTGGTGGCACACGCCTTTAATCCCAGTACTTGGGAGGCAGAGGTAGGAGGACTGTCATGAGTTCAAAGCCACCCTGAGACTACATAGTGAATTCCAGGTCAGCCTGCACTAGAGTGAGACCCTACCTAGAAAAATAAATTAATTAATTAATAAAATAATAAAAGGGGTGCTTAGTATATGCAAGGCTTTGGATCCAATCGCAGCACCATTATCATCAAGGAGAAGCAGAAAATACTTGACTCATACCAAAAAATCAACTATGATTCTGTGAAAGAGACATGGAAGATGAGGTCTAAAGAAACTGAATGGTGAGCTCAACAGCATCAATTTCTTTAACACATTTTTGATGACTGTACTCTAAAGACCGTGTGTGTGTGTGTGTGTGTGTGTGTGTGTTATGCATGTGCACACCCCCCACACACACATTAGCAGAGAACATTGGGTGTCCTCCTGTTTCACTCATACACATTGTGTCTTTGGAACAGTCTCTCACTGAATCTGGAGCTGCCATTTTCAGTTGGACTGGCTGACCAGAGAACCCCCACCATTGTCCTGTCCAACTCCCCATAAGACTGTAATTACTGGCATGCATGCCAAAACCCAGCTTTTTAAAATTTTTATTTGAGAGAGAGAGAGGTAGGAAGATAGATACATAGATAGGTAGGTAGACAGACAGACAGACAAGAACAGAGAGAGAGAATGGGCACACATTCAGCTGCTGCAAATGAACTCCAAGAAGCATGTGCCACCTTGTGCATCTGGCTTACATGGGTCCTGGGGAATCAAACCTGGGTCCTTTGGCTTTTCAGGTGAGTGCCTTATCCACTAAGCCATCCCTCCAGCCCCAAAGCCCAGCTTTTTAAGTGGGTGCTGGGGATCCCACTCAGGCCAAACGAGGCCCTCTCAAGCCCTCTTGCGTGCATAGCTAGCATTCTTACACACTAAGCCATCTTCCCAGCCCTAAAGACATCTTTTTAAGACTGTGACCTCATTGGCTAATATAGCTTGTATATCAACATCTATTCTGAACTGACCTTAGCTCAAATGACTCGGACTTTGTTGAATGCATTGTATCTTTCATCTAATGATATCAACACTAAAACATGGACCTGCGATGGAGCTCAGTGGTAGAGCACCTGTCTAGTATGCCCTAGCACTTTAGCCTCCAAGCACCAGCATTAAAAACAACAAAAAAATAAATAAATAAATAAATAAAACAAAAAAAACTATTGATTCAAATTGACATTGTTTATATATTTGAGGTAAATACAGAATAATTCTTAGTTTTTATTAGATTTCAGATGGATTTGGCTAGAAATGTTTTCGTCACAAACATGAGTTGGGAACCAAATACCTGCTTCTGTGTTGGAGAGCCATTTACTTCTGTTCACTCACTCACTCACTCATTCACTCTTGTATTGATCCCAGAAGCATTGGGGGCAGTACTGAAACCAGGGCATGCAGGCTGGCTTCTATGCCCTTGTCTACTTTGGCCCACTGTGCCAAGGCTGCTGTCATCCTTACCTGCTGTGACTACTCACAAGGCCAGGAAGCCACCCCAAGGTCCCCTATGAGAATAAACTTTCCCTTCCTTGTGTTTCCATGATTCTGTTCCCACGTCTCATACAGCCCTGTGTTGCAGCCACATCACTGTGCCTCTGGGGCTCCCACTCCCCATAGAATTGGTGAGAGACTTGGCTTTCAGTCCCACACGGCAAACAACACCCAACATGGCTCTTGGGCACCTGGCAGAAGCTGTGACCACAAGGGCGTTATGGTCAGTGATGAGGCCTCGTTTTCATTTTGGGATGGAGCATCTTTCAGGAGTACAGAGGTGGGGTGGGTGTGTGATGGCTTCTAATGGGAGCAGTGAGGTAGGGATGGGGAGGAATGGCTTAGCATGACTAGATGTGGAAGGCAGCCAGTTGGGGGTGGGGGATGTGAGATAACTCAGTTCTGCTGACCGGAAGTCTTAAGGTCCAGGTGCTGGCAGAAATGGCTTCTGGTGGGGACTTCCTTCTTAGCTTGCAGAAGGCTCCCTTCTTAGAGCGTTCTTTCTTTTTTTTTTTTTAATTTTTTATTTATTTATTTGAGAGAGAGAGATACAGAAATAGGCAAGTAGAGAGAGAGAGAGACAGAGACAGAGAGAGAGAGAATGGGTGCACCAGGGCCTCCAGCCACTGCAAACGAACTCCAGATGCATGCACCCCCTTGTGCATCTGGCTTACGTGGGTCCTGAAGAAGCAAGCCTCGAACCGGGGTCCTTAGGCTTCATAGGCAAGCATTTAACCGCTAAGCCATCTCTCCAGCCTGAGCGTTCTTTCTTATCACCTTTTCTCCTGGGGTGCATCTGGAGGAAGCCCTCTGGTATACCTCTCATCCCCTCCTAAGAATACTGGCCCCATTATGTCAGGATTCAGCCTTTTCACTCTATTTTACCTTAGTTACCTCCTTAAAGGACATGTGGCCAAATGGTCACATTGGGAGTTAGAATCCAGCATATGAATTGAGAGTAGAAGATGGTACCACCATTGCATAATTAGAGACAACACAGAGAGTGCCTGCCTTGTCTACAAGAGGCAGCTGCACTCCCTTGATCCCTCATGACAAATCAGTCCCAATGTGTCAGCATTCTGAATTTCTAGAATAAGATGGAAATTTTAATTTTCCTCTGAAACTTATATTTAAGCATTGGCTCATTAACAAACCACAGTCCAATCCTTACCACCTCCCACCCAGGCCATGCAGAGGAAGGCCATTGATCTTCACCACTTAAAAGCATAACTGACTTGACTAAATGCATTAATCCATTTTGCATTACTCTAATGAAATCCATGAGGCCAGGTAACTTTATAACTGACAGAGGTTTATAATGGCTCAGGCATGCAAAGATCTAAGATTGAAAGGTAATGATCTGCTTGTTGGCCTGTTGTTGAAGCCTTAGTGTTAAGGAGGTTTGAAGCATGGTGTGGGGCAGGGGGTAAGGAGGGCAGTCAGGATCAGTCCAATTCCTCCCTCTTCTTTTTTTATTTTTATTTTAATTTTATTTTTTTATTTTAGAGAGAGAGAGATAATTGCTGCGCCAGGGCCTCAGCCACTGAAATTGAACTCCAGATGCTTGAACCACCTAGTGGGCATGTGTGACCTTGCACTTCCCTCACCTTTGTGCATCTGGCGTATATGGGATCTGGAGAGTAGAACCTGGGTCCTTAGGCTTTGCTAAGCCATCTTTCCAGCCCTTTCCTCCCTCTTCCTATAAGGCCTTCAGTAATTCAGTCATTGAACTCCACCCTGATGACTTCATCTAAATTCTACACAGCTCTCAAAGGCCCCAACTCCATACACCCTTTTAATATCCCTAAATGGGGATTAAATTACAGCACATGAAGCTTTACGGGACGTACTAAGAGCTAGACATGGTGATCCAGGCCTGTGATCCCAGCACTTAGGAGCCTGTGGCAGGAGGATTGTCTTGAGCCCAAAGCCATCTTGGGCTATACAGCAAGAACCAGGCTAGCCAGGATTGCACAGCAGGAATTTGTCTCAAAAACAAAACTAAACAAAAATACAGAGATGTACTCAAACTATACCTAAGCTATAACGCTAGGCTTCAAGCTATAACTGTGGCTTCAAGATATTTAGACTACTGTGTTAGTTGCCTTTCTCATTGTCCCAACAAAATACCTGGCAAAAACAGAAGGAAAGTGTTTATTTTGACTTTCAGTGGGGAGTTACAAGTCCATCACGTCAGGGAAGGCAGAGTCACAGGAGCATGCAGCAGCTGGTCACTTTCAGTCCACAGTGAGGAAGCAGAGAGACAGATGAAGGCTGGTGCTCAGCCAGCACTCTCATTTTTATTCAGTCTAAGAGCCCCTCGCCCACAGAATGGTGCCATCCATCATCTAAGCTAACTTAGAAAATCTCCCACAGATGTGCCTAGAGATTTGTTTCCATGGTGATTCTGAATTATGTCAGGTCAGCAACCTAGACAAACTCTCACACTACCCAAACACCTAGAGCAAGCAAAGCTAAGTTCACAGTCAGTCTGCAGGCATGTCACGTGGGCTGCCATGGTTTTGTCTTCCACAGCTCTTGAGTGACATGGATGGAAGTTTCTTGTCCCCATCCCCTGAAGAGGAGCCCTTATCCCCCACCTGTTTGTTTAATGCTCTCTTAAGTCCTGATTCAGGTTTTCAATGGTCATCTGTGACAAAGACTTAGGTTTTTGAAAAAAAAAATTCAGCCATTTGTATTGTATTTTGTGTAGCTGGCTTACATGGGTCCTGGGGAATCGAATCTGGATCCTCAGGCTTTATAGGCAAGCACTCTGACATGGGGAGTTTCAATTTCTTTTTGTCCCATAAGCTGCTTCTAGTTGGCAGTGAGAAGGTAAGTGCTACATCCAGCAGGTGTGGATACATGTCGTTGACAGTCATCCAAACCTACGGAATGTCCAGCACCTGGCACTGTGAGCATGGACTCTGACAGTAACGGGATGGAGCAGCTTCATGGATGACCCCATGCTCCCTCTGGAGGATGGCCATGAGGAGAGGCCATCGTGAAAGTGGAGGGCGGGGGATGGGTTCTGACTCTGCCCAGGAACTAGTGGGGGAAAGAAGGCAGGTGATATTCTACAAAGGGGAGCGGCAGGCTGCAAGCCTAAGTCTCTTCCATTAAAAGAGGCCAGGTGGGCTGGAGAGATGGTTTAGCGGTTAAGGCACCTGCCTCCTAAGCCTAATGAACCCAGTTCCAATCTCCAGGTCCCACGTTTAGCCAGATGCAAAGTGATGCAAGGGCGCAATGCTGCACTTGACCACAAGGGGGTTCATGCATCTGGATTTTGTTCGCAGTGGCTGAGAGGCTGCTGACACGCCCATCTCTGTCTTCCTCTCCCCCTCCCCCTCTCTCTCTATCTCTCTCTCAAAAAAAAAAAAAAAAATTAAAACAGGCCAGGTAAGCAGACCAAGCAGGGAAGACAGTGAGTGTCCTGTTGTTTAGAAGCTGTAGTTTGCAAGTAATCAAAACTTCATTTAAAGACCTTTCTAGGGCTGGGGAGATGCTCAGTGGTTAAAGACGCTTGCCTGCAAAGTCTGCCAGCTAGGGGTTCTGTTCCCCAGTATCCATGTAAAGCCAAGTACACGAAGTAGCACACATGTTTGGAGTTTGTTTGTAACAGCAAGAGGCTCTGGTGTGTCCATTGCCCACTCCTTTTCAAGTACATAAAATATTTTTTAAAAGACCTTTCTAACTTGGAGATGGGGCAGATTGTTCCCAAAACCAAGGCTTTAGACTTGCCTTGCAGTGTCAACACCTTCCTGGAGAAGGGGAACAGCAAACACAGGCCGCAGTGCCTCCAGGCCACCAAGCTGCACGGGTAAGGCTGCCTTCTCTGGGTCTCATCAGGAGGCGCTGCAGTGTCCCTGCCTGCTGAGGGCACCAAGTGTCATACGTGGTCCATACCAAGTATGGGGATGTCAGGGAAGCTCCCCATCCCAGTCAAGAGTCGGGCAACTGTCTTTGACTGTTCCTGCTTTTACATGCTTTACTGGAGAAATGTTCAGTAGTCTGGGCCCCTGGTAAAATCTCCCACTGATGGAGGATAAAAGAAGGCAAACACATGCCCAGACCAGATGTGTTTTTTGTTTTTTTTTTCTAATGGAAGCAGAAGAGACAGAAGAGGGGAAGTCCACATAGCTGTGCTTTTGTTAATGGTCAATTACTGTGGTTTTTAAAAGTGAGTCTTCCCATTCGAGAAGTAAAATCCTCCACAAAGAAAGCTTAGGAAAGGGATGTGTTTTGGAATAAGAGCAAAGGAGCAGTTCTACCCATCCAATTATATCAATTACAAGGGAAAGCTTACTTCATTCATTGACGCCCATCTATTACTAACCACAAAGGCCCCACTATATGCCAGACACTTCTTCTCGTCATCCAGGTTACAGTTGGATACCTGGAAAAATTCAGTCATTGAAGACAAATGACAAAAACCTAAGAGAAAAACTACAATCTGGGCAGACATATACCATGAGGCACAAAAAAAAAAAAAAAATAATAATAATAATAATAATAATAATAATAATAAAATATAATAAAATAAAATAAAATAAAACCAACCGTATATGTCAATAATGTTATTGCAAAGATTCACATAAAGATCTTTTAAAATAATCCCCCTCCCGGGACTCATGTCCTCCAGTGGTGTACTCACTGGTGGGTTAGCAATTCTCCAGTAAATAGCTCCCTTCCATGATCATGCAAGCAATCCCTGTTTACTTCAATGGGTCAGAAAAATTGCATGGTTGGGACCCGTGTGCTTGGGGCGGGTGAGGTGCAAGTGTTTTGGGGGCCTGTGTGCTCAGATCAGAAGGCAGCAAGAACGAGGACAACCAAAATCTATCAACAAGACAAGAAAAGATAGCTGACTCCCTGCAGGAGATGAGCCATCCCTCACTCATCAGCGAGGGCCCAGGTGAAACCTCAAAGAATTGGCAATATGGGCGAGCACGAGTGCTGCTTCCAGGGCATGCTTGACAGCCTGTCCCAGGGTGATGGAGACAGACACTGGGGACACTCAAAACACACCTAAGCAGAAATCCAGAAGCTGCTGGGAGCTCAGCACTGAAGTAGATTTAAAGCACACCCACCAAAGCTCAGGAAATTTTGTGGAAGAGAGGCCAGAAATAATGTAAGAGCCACAGGGTGGGAGAGAATATCCACAGGCATTGCCCCACCCCACACACACACACTGACTGCTGTTCTCACAACTCATAACCCCACAACTCCATGGTGAACACCAGCAATCCCATTAAAGAGGGCCCTCAGTGGAGTGGGGGGCAGGGAGGAGGGAAATGATGGTACCAATACATGATATGTCCATACAAAGTTTCTACTAAATTTTTAAAAAAGCATGACATTCATGACCCTTTCTTTTTCCTCTCCCTTCAGATCTCTTACCTTCTTTTTAGAGTTTCCTTTCTACTTTCATGACCTCCATACAATACACACCATACACACCATACACACACACAATACACACCTCCATACACACCACATACAGACATACAGACACACACACACACAGTTTAAATCTAGACTCTGCATGTGAAAGAAAACATGCAGTATTTTTGTGTTATTTCACTGAACCATTTCCATCCATTGTAAACATCAATTTTTGTCATTCTTTATTGCTGAATAAAATTCCTTTGTGTATTAAATATCCATGAAAGTGGGATGGGGATCTCACAGGAAGAAAGGATTTTTAGTGGGAGGGAGGAGGAGAGAGAGGGCCATTGGAGGAGTGAGATCAAAATGCATTATTTACATGTAGGAAAGTGTCAAATATAAAAATAAAAACATAAATCCCCTTTTAATACTGACTGTGATGGGCACATGCCTGTAATCCTGGCCACACAAGAGACTGAGGCAACAGCATCACTATTTCAGGGGCTAGCAAGATCCTGTCTCAAAAAAAACATTGTAAAGGCTGAGATTCAGTGGTAGAGCACTTAAAAGGTTATAATGATATTGCCCTTCAAGTATTTTATTACTGGGGGAATACAGGAAGGGTAGGAACAATTGCCACAGTAATTTTGATGCTGGCAAATAAATGAATAATGCTATTATTGATTCTGGTTGCAAACTCTCTGTACAAGTAGCTATTAGACTTTTGTGTGCGCACAGTGACCACCAGATTTCCCGTTCAACAAGGAACCACCAGAAGAACCCACAGCTCTGGGACCCGGTCCTGATTCATGGAAAAATGATTCAGGGCTGGAGAGATGGCTTAGCAGTTAAGGTGCATGCCTGCGAAGCCTAAGGACACAAGTTCGATTCTCCAGGTCCCATGTAAGCCAGATGCACATGGTGGCACATGCGTCTGGAGTTCGTTTGCAGTGGCTAGAGGCCCTGGCACACCCATTATTTCTCTCTATCTCCCTCTCTCTCTGACTCTAATAAATAAATTTTAAAAAGTCTTTTTAAAAATGTTAAAAAAGATGTTTAAAAATATGGTTCAGAAAGACCAAGCAGATGCGAGCAGCATGGTGCAGTGAAGTGAGAATGAGATTGCAAGTTCATCCCCAGCCGTCAAAGTGCAACGTGGGGTGCAGTGAAGTGAGAATGAGATTGCAAGTTCATCCCCAGCCGTCAAAGTGCAACGTGGGGTGCAGTGAAGTGAGAATGAGATTGCAAGTTCATCCCCAGCCATCAAAGTGCAACGTGGGGCAATATTGTTTAATAAATCATACCATTGCGGTGGATTGGATATATTTCATAAGTAGGCATGGAGGAAAAGATGAAAAGTTGATCTTTTTTTTCTTGTTTTAAGAAATCAATTCATTGTAAAATCCCAGAGTTGTTTGGTCACAACTTAATAGCAGTCAATACCATTTATTTGCTACTATTAGGAGAATAAAAGTTTGTTTTCAGGGCTGCAGAGATTGCTCAGTGGTTAAGGCATTTGCCTGCAAAGCCAAAGGATGCAGGTTCGATCCCCCAGGACCCACAAAAGCCAGATGCACAAGGTGGCACAGGCATCGAGTTCATTTGCAGTGACCGGAGGCCCTGGTGCACCCATTCTCTTTCTCTCTCTCTCTCTCTCTCTCTCTCTCTCTCTCTCTTTTCTCTCCTTCCCTCCCTCCCTCTCTCTCAAATAAATAAATGAAATATTTTTAAATTTTTTAAAGGTTTTATTAGAGTGATTTAGTTTTTGTTTCATAGTTGTTGAGGAACATGTTTTTAAACCTTAGGAGCCAGTTGGAGGCAAGGCTGGCTAATCCAGGATTGCAGACAGCAGCAGGTGCTCTTTCCTAGACAGCAGTGACTGTCAGACATCACAGTAGAGTTCCGATTAACTCCTGAGTTGTCAGTGTAAAGAAAGCTACATATGGGAACGTGACTTCTGAAGAGTGACCGCATTTACAGGCACTTGTAGGGGCATCTCCTGAGTGGGCAGGGGAGTATCCACTCAAGTGGCAGCAAGAGACGCACAGGTCAGAGTGGGTCGTAAAGCACACACTTACCTTCCTGCCCATCCTCTGCTGGGGAAAGGCAGCTCCTTGGAAGGAGATGAGCTGCAGAAACCTGAAGACACGCGGCTCGCCAGCACAGTGAGTAAAGCAGAGCAGCAAACCCGAGAGAGCATGCGTGAGGACCAGGACCCACCGAGCAGGCAGCGCTAGGCAAACCTCATCCTTGCTGGCACCTCCTGGGCCAGAGGAGACCAACCACAAGCCCTTCCTGATAAGGTTGCTTGGGACACGGCCAAAGCCGCCATCTCCCCAAAGAAGTGAGTCTGTCACAAGTCCGTCAACCGTTTGGTTTGTAGGACAGTGTGCGTACTAAGGATACCTACACTGTGCTCTGGGCTACTTTCTGCTGGCTTAGTTGACATTATTAACACATCTGCCTGTCCCAAGTTCTGTCCAAGAAGCCACCTACAGACTAGTCATCAGTAGCTCCTGGTTTTCAGCAGAAGACAAAGGAATGAGCCGAAGCATTCCAGGAATGAGCCGAAGCATTCCAGGAATGTAACAGCACCCCAGCCTAGAAGGATGAGTTCTAAGATTTCCCACAGTTGCTTGGTAACACCAAACACCACATATACCATGCCTTCCCTGTGCATGTATACCTACGATGTTTTACTCACATACTGGGCACACTAAGAGATTAATGAGTACAGCAGTTATAACAGTATAGTGTAATATAAAGTATTTTAAAATTATGAACTGTTATTTCTGAAATTCTCCATGGAGTATTTTCAGACCTCGGTTTAACTGTGTGTCTTTGAGTGGACAGAAAGTGAACCAACTCACTGATTATATTTTTGGTTTGTTTCTGTTTCATTAATTTCTTCCTTGTTCTTACTTATTTTTCTCCCACCTACTATTTTTGGATCGGGTTTGTTAGTGTTTTTCCTTAAGGTACATCATTAAGTTATCTGTGGTCTTTTTGATGTTTTAAATGCAGGCATTTAGAGCTGTGAACTTACTCTTAGCACAGCCTTCCTTATATCCCATAGATTTTGGTATACTGTGTTCTCATTTTCATTCAGTTCTAGGAATTTTTAAGTTTCCTTTTTATGTCTTCAATGACTCATTCACTATTCAAAAGTATATTGTTTACTCAGTGGTTAAGGCATTTGCCTGCAAAGCCAAAGGATGCAGGTTCGATCCCCAGGACCCACAAAAGCCAGATGCACAAGGTGGCACAGGCATCGAGTTCATTTGCAGTGACCGGAGGCCCTGGTGCACCCATTCTCTTTCTCTCTCTCTCTCTCTCTCTCTCTCTCTCTCTCTCCTCCTCCCTCCCTCCTCTCTCAAATAAATAAATGAAATATTTTTAAATTTTTTAAAGGTTTTATTAGAGTGATTTAGTTTTTGTTTCATAGTTGTTGAGGAACATGTTTTTAAACCTTAGGAGCCAGTTGGAGGCAAGGCTGGCTAATCCAGGATTGCAGACAGCAGCAGGTGCTCTTTCCTAGACAGCAGTGACTGTCAGACATCACAGTAGAGTTTAACTCCTGAGTTGTCAGTGTAAAGAAAGCTACATATGGGAACGTGACTTCTGAAGAGTGACCGCATTTACAGGCACTTGTAGGGGCATCTCCTGAGTGGGCAGGGAGTATCCACTCAAGTGGCAGCAAGAGACGCACAGGTCAGAGTGGGTCGTAAAGCACACACTTACCTTCCTGCCCATCCTCTGCTGGGGAAAGGCAGCTCCTTGGAAGGAGATGAGCTGCAGAAACCTGAAGACACGCGGCTCGCCAGCACAGTGAGTAAAGCAGAGCAGCAAACCCGAGAGAGCATGCGTGAGGACCAGGACCCACCGAGCAGGCAGCGCTAGGCAAACCTCATCCTTGCTGGCACCTCCTGGGCCAGAGGAGACCAACCACAAGCCCTTCCTGATAAGGTTGCTTGGGACACGGCCAAAGCCGCCATCTCCCCAAAGAAGTGAGTCTGTCACAAGTCCGTCAACCGTTTGGTTTGTAGGACAGTGTGCGTACTAAGGATACCTACACTGTGCTCTGGGCTACTTTCTGCTGGCTTAGTTGACATTATTAACACATCTGCCTGTCCCAAGTTCTGTCCAAGAAGCCACCTACAGACTAGTCATCAGTAGCTCCTGGTTTTCAGCAGAAGACAAAGGAATGAGCCGAAGCATTCCAGGAATGAGCCAGAAGCATTCCAGGAATGTAACAGCACCCCAGCCTAGAAGGATGAGTTCTAAGATTTCCCACAGTTGCTTGGTAACACCAAACACCACATATACCATGCCTTCCCTGTGCATGTATACCTACGATGTTTTACTCACATACTGGGCACACTAAGAGATTAATGAGTACAGCAGTTATAACAGTATAGTGTAATATAAAGTATTTTAAAATTATGAACTGTTATTTCTGAAATTCTCCATGGAGTATTTTCAGACCTCGGTTTAACTGTGTGTCTTTGAGTGGACAGAAAGTGAACCAACTCACTGATTATATTTTTGGTTTGTTTCTGTTTCATTAATTTCTTCCTTGTTCTTACTTATTTTTCTCCCACCTACTATTTTTGGATCGGGTTTGTTAGTGTTTTTCCTTAAGGTACATCATTAAGTTATCTGTGGTCTTTTTGATGTTTTAAATGCAGGCATTTAGAGCTGTGAACTTACTCTTAGCACAGCCTTCCTTATATCCCATAGATTTTGGTATACTGTGTTCTCATTTTCATTCAGTTCTAGGAATTTTTAAGTTTCCTTTTTATGTCTTCAATGACTCATTCACTATTCAAAAGTATATTGTTTATGGCTGGAGAAATGGCTCAGCAGTTAAGGCACCTGTGCTGCAACCTGGGTTTGGTTCCCCAGTACCCATGTAAAGCCAGATGCACAAAGTGGCCCATATATCTGGAGTTTGTTTGCAGTGGCTAGAGGCCCTAGTGCATACATTCTCTCCTTCTCCCTCTGTGTGTGTGTGAGGGGGTGTCCTTGCAAAAATGAATATCAGGCTGGAGAGATGGCTAAGTGGTTAAAGTGTTTGTCTGCAAAGCCAAAGGAACCCAGGTTCAATTCCCCAGTACCCACGTAAGCCCGATGCACAAGGTGGCGCAAGCATCTGGAGTTTGTTTGCAGTGGCTGGAGGCCCTGGCACACCCATTCTCCCCCCCCCTTCTGTCCCTCTCTCTCTTTCTTAAATAAATAAATAAATTTTTTTAAAAAAATAAATACAATAGTTGAGCTGGAGAGATGGCTCAGCCGTTAAGGCACTTGCTTGCAAAGTTTGACAGCAAGGGTTCGATTCTCCAATACCTATGTAAAGCAGATGCACTAAATGGAGCATATGCATCTGCAGTTTGTTTGCAGTGGCAGGAAGTCCTGATGCATCCATACTCACTCTCTCTGTCTGCCTCTTTCTGGAACTGAAATTTTGGCATCGGATTATTGGTTGCATTTATTTTATTTTTATATTTAGGTGAACTTTCTTCTGCCAGTGGAGGACTGACCTGTAGTGGGGTTGAGGCATTATCTTCTCTATCAGACTAGTGTTCAGGACACCGGGTTCTATCCCCGGTGCTCGCCTTTTAGGAGAACTCTGCCAGTAACAACAGTGACTATCTTGGGATAAGAACCACTACAAAAATAGTGACAGTGTGTTGTAAAACAGTCACCTCTTAAATACCAGTCATGTTAGGGATAAGCAAGCATTGAGAGTACTAATGTATTAGTTATTATGGGTCTGGGAAGAGGAATGAAGAAGGAAAAAACTCGATAGAACTAGTAGTGTACTGGATTGATAGACAGAAAGTCGAGGAGGGGGACATGAGTAGATTATGGAGCTATAGGAGCAAAAGAAAAACATGAGGGGAAGAAAGGAGAAATTTGTCTAAAGATAGACTGGAGAGATAACGGCGACGTTGTGCTAGTAACTGCTGTGGAATACTTCCATCTCTCAGGAGAAAGAGGCTCAGAATTCCTGCAAATCACAACAGACTATGTTCTTTGAGAGAGGAAAATGTAGAGGGAAAGCGTAAGGACAAAAAAAGAAAACTGGCCAGATGTGGTGGCGCACACCTTTAATCCCAGCACTTGGGAGGCAGAGGTAGGAGGATCGCGGTGAGTTCGAGGCCACCCTAAGACTACATAGTGAATTCCGGGTCAGCAGGGACTAGAGTGAGACCCTACCTCAAAAAACCAAAAAGAGAAAAAAGAAAATGAAAAAAAAAGAAAAGAAACCTGAACACAAAGAAAGCAAAACACAGGGTGTGTGCATGTGCACACACATGTATTTATACCACATGCACACACACACTATACACACACACCAAAAACAATAAACAAAATATTAGTTTTATCTAACAAAAAGCAAAGTGGAAACATCCCACGCACATGTGTGTACACGTCGGTGCACACTCACACAAAGGAAGCAATACACAGAGGAAGGGTAGAGAGAGGGCCAAGCTGGCCTGCTAACATGACAGTACATGTTGGAAACAGAATAGATGTAGTTGAGAGAAAGAGCTGGGTGGCAAGCAAAAATTTGTAAACTGATTGTCCTAATATTTGGCTCTAGTCTGGAGTTCCTCAGCTCCCGAAATGGTGACTTCTCCATTGAGACCTCCTCTCAGGCCTCAGCTGAGTAGTTCCATTCTACCCTCGGAGTCTTCCTTCAAACTTCTCCCACTCTGGAGCTGAGTCTGTGGCTACTGGTAGTTCCTTGACTATTCCTTGCTGGAGAGTTCTCCTCCAGGTTGCTGTGGTCGGAAGTCTCTTAATTTCAAATTTCCAAACGCCTCTTCTGGTGCTTGCCTGCACTCTCTCAGGGACCTTTCAACTTCAGATTTGTGATTCAAGTAGCCCTGGACACTGGAGCCCTTGGGTAGTTTGTGTCATGGTTGAGAACTTGGAGCTGTGCTCAGGGCCTGCACCAGATCTGCCTGCAGCGGCTGCAAGTTGCAACCCTGATCTTTGCATTCCTGGTATCTGTTTTGTTTTTATTATTATTATTACTTAAAGTCATTTATAAATTTGTTTAACATTTTCTAAAATTATATCTGAACTTAATTTCATTCTTAATCTTTAGACAGAGACATTAATTCATCATGGTTTTATTCCTTTACCATAATGAGGCAGAAGCATAGAAGGCTGCTATAACATTATAAGTAAATGTAACACAGGGCTGGAGAGATGGCTCTGTGGATAAAAGCACTTGCTTGTTTGAAAATGTAACGTGCCTGGATTCCTGTCTTAGACTGTGAGTTCAGTGTTGCCTAATCCAAGTCAGTATCATAAGCGAAAGGCACTTACACATCCTGAAGGCAAATTGTTTCCTAGGGAGCTCTAGAAAGGGGCTTGTTACTCTCTTGGAAGTAAAGCATAAGGGATCCTTCAATCTCTAAGGGTTTAAGTACATCAATACGGTGGTTCATTAAGCAGATATAGTTTCTCTAAGAAACAGGAAAGCCAGGACTGACGAGATGGCTCAGTAAATAAGCACCTGTCACACAAGTATAAGTGCCTGTCTTCAGATCCCCAGGATGCATTTAAAGCCAGACACAGTTACTCAAGCGTCTGTAAACCCAGTGCGAGTGTAGGGAGATGGGAGGTGGAAACAAGAGAACCCCCAGAAGCTTATATACCAGCAAGCTTGGTGCACACAGTGGTGAATATTGACAGGCCATGCCTCAAATAAGGTGGAAGGTGAGGACCAACACCCGAGGTTGTCCTCTGGACCCCCACATCCATACCATGGCACATATGCATCTACACACAACACAAATGTGCACACACGTACACACACAAAAGAAAATAGAAACAGCAGAGCCATTGCAGGGAAGATCTCTGACAGCATGGTTTTATCTGCTGTGTGGTCTTTGTATTGATGGTTTGATGTTTGGCCGCAAACAAGTTATTTAATCTAAATTGATAAAAACCTGGAACTGGGCTGGAGAGATGGCTTAGCGGTTAAGGCGCCTGCCTCCTAAGCATAAGAATGCTGGTTCCAGTCTCCAGCAGATCCAATCTCCAGGTCCCACGTTTAGCCAGATGCAGTGACACAAGGGCGCAATGCCACACTTGACCACAAGGGGGTGCACGCATCTGGATTTCGTTCTCAGCAGCTGAGATGCTGCTGGTGCACCCATCTCTATCTGTCTGTCTTCCTCTCCCTCTCTCTCTGTCTCTCTCCAAAAAAAAACAACCTGGAACTGACCAGCTGACCAGCAGGATAGGAAGTTAATGGGATGGCAAGCTCATAAATACATCAGACATAACATCATCCAACCGAGAAACTAGGCATTATTCCCAAGAGGTCTGAAGAAAAGAAATAGCCTCTGCCTACATAGGGATCATTTTCAGAATTGCCATGACCTAGCTGTGCCACTTCCCACTCTACCTACCACTGTCCCTCTTAAGTCCCCCCTGGAAGCTTGATGCGCAGATGGTGGTGCTATTGAAAAGTGATTGGATCAAGAGGGCACTAACTGGATCGGCCAGTTAATTCACTGATGGAAGTCATAGCTGAATGGGCTCCAAGGTCGGAGAGGAAGTAGGTCACCAGTGGTATGTCTTTGAAAGGTACATCTTGCCCTTGGACCTCTGCTTCAGCTCAGAGGTCAGCAGTTTTCTGTCCACCGTGGTGGTTTGCAATGGAGCCAGTCAGCCATGGACTTTCTTCTTTTCCAGTTGTTTCTCTCAGGGATTTTTGTCACGGTGATGAAAAGGTGACCAAAACGCTAGTGTCAGTCGTATAGTCTGTGAACCAGCCAGGAAGCTCCTTTGAAACCTGGGCTTGGTGACTGTCAGCTGCACCCAGACCTCCTTTGCCCAGGACCCTTCCTCCATTGTCCTCAGTGTCTGTCCACCAGATTTTCAGGAAACCTCTCCTGATCCCCCTTTGGAAGCTCTTGTCCTCAACTCCTTGCTCATTTTATATGTGTTTCCCTTCCCTTACTATACTTAACAGCCTTTGTATTATAGATAATCATGTTTTTTTAAGATTTTATTTTTATTTATGTATTTATTAGAGACCGGGGGGAGAGAGAATGGGCACGCCAGGGCCTCCAGCCACTGCAAATGAACTCCAGACGCATGCACCACCATGTGCATCTGGCTTACATGGGACCTGGAGAATTGAACCTGGGTCCTTAGGCTTCACAGGCAAGCACCTTAACCGCAAAGCCATCTCTCCAGCCCTCATGTTTTGTTTAAATGAATTATCAGGTTGTATATTCTATGGGAGTTATGTCCATCTCAATTCATTCCTATATCTACTATACCACTTAGAAGAATCTAGCTTAAAGCATTATAGAGAGTGTGTGTGTGTGTGTGTGTGTGTGTGTGTAGGTAGGTAGGTAGGTAGATGTATATTATGATCATTGGCAACACAGAAATAAGAATAACGGGAATCCTACTATGTAGTCAAATTTCAACCCAAAATGGCTGCCATATTTCCTTTCTGCTAGTGAAAACATAACTCACATACAAAAAAATTCACCCTTCTAAAAGCTTTAAAATTCAATGATTTGCTTTTGTTTTAAATTAAGAATACTTTCAAGGTGTGGTACCATCATCACTAACTAATTTCATAACTTTTTCACCATTCCATAAAACAGCCTGGGGAGGGGGGACTGGGTTGATGATTCAGCAGTTAAAAGGCCAAGCCTGTCAGGCCTGGTTCAATTCCCAAGTCACTCATATAAGCTGGACACACACAAAAACGGCACAAGTGTCTGGTGTTTGTTTGCATCAGCAAAAGGTCTTGGCAACCCCCCCATACACGGGGGGGGAGTGAATGAATAAATAAGTGACTAAATACAGCCCAGACTCCAGTAATAGTGACTCTCCACTTCTAATCCTGCTCCCACCTTCTATAACCACCAGTACACGTTCTCTCTTGTATATGAATATACCATCCCACTAGCTGTAAATGAGGGCTCCTATTTTTTCACATGCCAACACTCAGGACTCTTTTTTTTTAAGCCAAAGTCATCCTACTGGGTGTGAAACAGAGTGCTTTTGATTTGAATTTCCCTAATGACTAATAACTTTGAGTATGTTTTCCTATATTAACTGATTACCTGTATATCTCCTATAGAGAAACACCCACTCAAATCCTGTGTTCACATTGTAACTAAGTCATTTGTTTTTCTGTTGCTGAGTTGTAACAGTTCCTAACATAGTCTAGAAACTAGGGCCCCTTGTTCTGAGACACACAGAATTCTATACTTTATGCCCTGGTCCACATGATATCTGTTCAGTGGGAAATAATGTCAAGTTTTTATTTCTATTTTAACATTTATTTTATTTACATATTAGTATTTTATTTATTTATTTATCTGCAAGGGGTAGAAAGAGAATGGGAAACCAGGACCTCTAGCCCCTACAAACAAACTCCAGATGAATGTGCCACTTTGTCTGGTTTTACATGGGTACTGAGAAATCAAACCCAGGTCACTTGCAGGCAAGCTCCTTTCTGCTGAGCCATCTCTCCAGCATTTATTTATTTATTTATTTATTTATTTATTTATTTATTTATTTATTTATTTATTTATGGTGGACAGAGTTTGAGGAGAGAGAATGAACACACCAGAGCCTCTTGCCACTACACACAAACTCCATAAGCATGCGCCACTTTGTGCACCTGACTATTCATGGGTACCGGGCAGAATGGAAAGGAAGAGAGCGCAAGGGACACCTGAGGCCATCTTTGTAGTTTCAGATAATTTACTGAGCTGTGATGAACTGATCTGTAAGACAGACAGAGGGAAAGGCAGAACTTCACACCATCCTGCCGAGAAGGAGACAGATGGTGCCACTCTAGCTGCACTAAGCAAGTTGGAAAGGGCGGCCCAAGGTCTGGGCTCACAAGTGGGTTATCCCTTGAAGCAGCCACCAGGTGATGCTGTTGCATAAAGAAAGCTGGGCCCTGTCTCTTCACGGTCACCTAGACAAAGAGGTTTTTGCTCTCTACCAACTGCACCAGGGGCTAGTGGGGGCCAGCACTGTAACTTGGAGGTAGTTACCCATCCAAGTTCATGTTCCTTCTGAAGGTGTCACAGGTGCATATTATTGTGCCAACTACCTAAGAAAATCAACATAAGAGAGGGTGTATTTCGTATCTGGTTCAGAGGTTTTGATCTATAAACTGACTACTTTCTGGGCCCGTGGTGAGGCAGGGGATCGTGACAGAAGAGCTGGTGGAGCAGTGTCGCTCACCTCATGGAATCCAAAGAGACAGAGAGATAGGAAGGGCCAGAGACAAGATACCCTTCAAGGGCATGACCTAGTGACCCTCTAGCTAGGCCCCACCACTTAAAGTTTCCAGCGCCTCCCAAAATAGTACCACAGCTATGTCTTTAAATACAAGATCCTGGGGATGACATTTCCTGTTCACACTTTAACAGGGTACCTAGCATCTGTGTGAAAGGACAACCTCTTTCACATCACAAGTTCAAGTGCTCAGTCTGATGAATGCCATACCTACTGGCCAGGGCTAGACTGCAGGGAGTCCAGCTGGTATGGAGCCTGGCCTGGACATTCAGCTGCCACTCAACCCAGCAGTAGGTTTCCCTTCCCCCATTGGTGTGTTTTCTTCTTTTTCTTAGAAATAGTGTGTGTGCTGAAAAATAAAACGAAATAAAATAAGAAAGGCTGGAGAGATGCCTTGACAGTGAGAGATGGCTTGACAGTTAAGGCATTTGCCTGTAAAGGCAAAGGACCCAGGTTGGATTCCCCAGGACCCACATAAGCCAGATGCACAAGGTGGCGCATGTGTCTGGATTTTGTTCACAGTAGCTGAAGGCCCTGGTGTACCCATTCTGTGTGTGTGTGTGTGTGTGTGTGTGTGTGTGTGTTTCTCTGTATATATCTGCCTCTATCTCTCAAATAAATAAAATTAAATTAAAGTTTTTAAAAAATATATTAAAAATCAAATAGTTTCTTTAAGAAGAAGGAGAAGAAGAAGAAGGGGAGCCAGGCATGGTGTGGTGGTGCACACCTTTGATCCCAGTACTTGGGAGGCAGAAGTAGGAGGATCACCATGGGTTCAAGGCCACTCTGAGCCTGCAGAGTGAGTTCCAGGTCAACCTGGGCTAAAGTGAGGCCCTAACTTGAAGAATAAAAAAATGAAGGGGAAGAAGGAAGGAGGAAGAAAATGATGATGATAGAGGAAGAGAAGAAATGTATGTCTCCATGGTGCTTCACACTCCTGGATATTCTAGTCTACTCTGAAAACATCTCTGTCCTGGAGGAGGCCTGGGCCCCACGCACAAGAAGAGGGAGGGAGGGCTGGTATCAGCCTTCTTAACTGTTTTTTTTTTTTTCTGTTGTTGTTGTTTGGTTGGCTGTTTGGTTTGGTTGGGGGGGGTTGTTGTTTGTTTGTTATTTGTTTTGTTTTTTCAATGTAGGGTCTCTCTCTAGCCCAGGCTGACCTGGAATTCACTATGTAGTCTCAGGGTGGCCTCCAACTCACGGTGATCCAACTACCTCTGCCTCCAGAGTGCTGGGATTAAACGCTTGGCTTACCTGCTTATTTAAATAACACCATCTTTCCAGAATCTTTGGGGTTTCCTGGTAGAAGTAGGGATTAGGAAAGAGAAACGGCTTTTCCTTCGTGTGAACGGATCAAATCAGAGATCAGAAACTAAATCAGTCCAATTACCTGAGGTCTGAGCCTGGATCCAGGCAACATAGCCCAGATGAATTGTTCTCAGGAAAAATGAGCTCTGAGAGAAGTTAGCATGGATTGCATCCAGGGTGACTCGGGGACTTTATGGATGGCTGAGGACCCTCACTATCCCACGGCATGTGCAGCAGGGAAGGCTTAGGTTCAAAGAGAGCACATCTGACCCTGAGTGGGGGCGTGTGGAGTCCTTTGGTTCCCTTGTAAGCATCACTGCTTGGAAAGGCTCCTTGGAGACAGCCCATGGAAAAACGCATTCCAGAACAAAGACCAGGCACTCACAGGAACCACAGCTGTAAGAGAACAAGTGGAAGTACACGTGGGCTGTAGACCAGGGTCTCGTAGCTGAGTACGGGGTCCGCAGCACACGCGAACAGATAGCAGAAGGAAGATGTTGCAGAGCTTGCGAACTGAGATTGGCATGGGGAAAATGCCACCCTGTGTGGATCAGCGGGCATTCAACAAGGTATTAATGATTGATGCCAATCCTGAGCTTGGCCAAATGACAAGTGCAGGGCGGGTTATGAGGGGCAGACTGTTTCCACGAGAGTTACTCGCTGGTTTCTTTAATGGAAAGTAATGCAAGTTCATGTACAAAGCTCAGAGCCTGGAGAAGGACAAGCAGCAGGGGAGCCTTCCCTTTGTGGGTCACAGCAGTTTCTAGGGTGCCCTTGCCATGCTTCTTCTGCTCATATACAAGAATCCACATATGATGTCTTCAAGCAAATAGGGTGATCCAGCCAGCCCTTGGGCTCTGCACCCACAGATTCAACCAACCACAGACCAGAAATATTTAAGTGGAAAATTGCCTCCATACTGAGCATGTGCATTTTTTATTGTTCTTCCCTGAAGTATACAGTTTAATAATTACTTGTATGATGCTTAGTTTGTTATGGGTATGATTATCCACGTTGGCAAGATTTAGAGTATACAAGAGGATGGGCATACGTTATAAGCAGATATGCTATATAAATGTCTTGAGCATCCATGGGCTTTTATTCCCATCTAAGTCCTTGAACCAATCCCCCATGGATATGGGGGGGATGAGTGTGCTGTCTATGACATCTCACAGTCTCCATAGCCTGCTTCAGGACTTTACATGACATATCAGTGCATCTCCAATTCTGTTTTCCCCACAGAGAGGGAGACGTATTAAAGATACTTTTATTCTATGTTTTGGAAATAAACTGTTCATTTTACTCTCAATAAGGATATCAGAGTTCTCTAGAGGAACAGAACCAGATTTATCGGATTTATCCAGTACAGGCTGGGTAGCCGAACAATGGCTGTCTGCAGGTTGGAGAGTCTGAGAACGAACGCTGTAGCTGGCTCAGTCCCCAAGCCTCAGCCGTCCGAATCTGGTGTTTGGTCTTGAAGGCCTGGAGGATTCCTGCAGAGCTGTTAGTTTGGAGTCTGTGGTAGTTTGAATATATGTCCCCCAATATATTCAAGTAATAACTTTATAGTTTGCATCTGCAATCACCTTGCTAGAGGCAATGTCACTGGGGGCCGGTCTTAAGGTGTGGGTTTGAGATTCCATTGTAAAGATATGCAAATGTGCCTAGCAGGAGTTCCTGAAGTGTGCTGTGTGACCTTTTGGCAGTAGTTTTGCTCTGTGTGCTGTGGTGGCTGACTGGCTTTCTCTCTCTCTGTTTGGCCCTGTGAAGAGCAAGCTGCTTTTCCTGCCTTTATGGAACTTCCCCTGGATCTGTAAGCTTCAATAAATAATATCCCTTCCTCCATAACTGTGCCTGGTCTGGAAGTTCATCTCAGCGAACCTGAAGCTGTCTGCTACAGGGTCCATGTTTGGGAAGGCTGAGGAAGCTGAGTTCCAATGTCAGCAAAGGATGGTAGACACAGGGTAGATGAACTCCCCAGCAAGGAGAAAGGACGTCAAAATCCACTGTTCCATCCCCCCCCCACACACACACACATCCAGAATCTCTTTATGTATAGCCTGTATACTCGTGAAACCCCGTTTCCAAAAAAGAAAGAAAAAATGGTCTTGAGACAGCTGTGAACATCGGTGTTGTCACTACAGAAAGGGTTCTCTCTTCCAGAGGGGTGTACCCACCACTGCTAGGAAGTCTTAATTTCCTGGCATTCTGGGCCAGCGTGAGGAAACGTATGCACAGATAATACACCGCTGCATACAAGCCTACACAGACCTACATGGACCTACTCGTGACAGGTCATGCGTACTTACAAATCATGAGTTCATACCAATTCTTATGATTCAAATCCATCTCCAGATTTTGGGGTTGTTTTTGTTTGTTTGTTTGTTTGTTTGGGGGATTGTTTGTTGTTTGGGGATTTTTTTTTTTTTGCCTCCTCTCGTTCCATAGTTCCACGTTCCTTCTTCCTCTCAATTCCCAAACCAAAGCACTTCATTTGCTCAAAGGACATTCCCACAATTTTTTTAGAATTTGTCTGGAATAAGAGACTCCCTTTTAAATATCAGTCTTCCTAGGTTCATTACTTTTCTTTCTCTTTATTTTCTTAAATTTTTTATTTATTTTTTATTTACTTGAGAGGGAAAGAGAGAGAAAGAGACAGATAAAGAGAGAACTGGCATGCCAGGGCTTTTAACTACAACAAACTCCAAATACATGCACAGTCTTGTACATCTGGCTTGCATGGCTACTGGGAAGTTGAACCTGGGTTCTTAGGCTTCGCAGACAAGCACCTTAACCACTGGGGCCATCTCTCCAGCCCTCTATTTTGTTTAATGCTGTGGATTGAACCCTGGACCTCATGCTAAGCAAATGTTCAGCCTCTGACCCATACCTATATATAGCTTAAGTTCACCAAATGGAGTATAAAGTATCAAATAGCTCTCAACCAATGACAAATATGAACCAACTACACAATGCAAACATAGACCAGCATATGCTCTTTCCACCTTGTTCCTTATTAACAGTCCTGCACACTTTAGAATGAGCCATCTCAAGTCTTCAGAGAATTGTTCGTAGTTGACATTCTGAGAACAAAATGAGTTTATGTTCTGTTTAATTTCATGACAATTTGATATTCTGTCATGAGGAATACAGGGACTTTAAACTGTAACTAAACCAATTTCTAAAAGAAACTAGTTGCTAAGGCAACTCTGTCAAGAGATAATTAATTCAACAGTCATTATGTGCAGCTTACTCTGCCTAATGGGTGGGAAGGGAGGTAGACTTGTTTGATTTTCCCTTTGAAACCAGAAGAAGAAAATGGTGTGGTTTCCCACACTCTGTAAAGGCTTAGGTTCCAGTTGCTTCTAGAAGTCAGATGCTCCTCCCTAGGCAGTCCCTTCTGTCACCTGTAGACCAAACTGTGGGTGATAATGTACACCTTGTGAGGATCAAATAAAGTGCTGGAAAAAAGGCATTAATTGGTGATGGCTACAGTTACCCTCGTGTTGCTAGGACAACACACCCCACCAGAAGCAGCTTATGAAAGGAAAGGGTTTATTTCAAGTTTATAGTTTCGAGGAGAAGTTCCATCATGGTGGACAAAGCACTGTGGAGCAGGCAGCTGGGGAGTCACATCTCCACACAAAGCAGGAAGGAAATTGCCTGAGTGAGCCAGCTCTCAACACACAGTAGGGTTAGATTAATCAACCCCAAGGTCCGCTCCCAGCAACACACCTCCTCCAGCAAGGCTCCACCTCACAAAGCCTTTACCAACTGGGGACTAAGTAGGAAGCTTTATCACAAACACTTGAGGCTATGGGGACATGTAAACCAGCACAGTGATTTATACAGATGTGCATAAATTTCTCCAGGAAAAAAAAACACGATCATTTTTTAGAATTGACCACACATATCCCTGTGTGCTCTCATGTAATCTCGATAGAATCCAGAGAACTTAATTCCAGGTCTATTCCATTCAACTAGACTGTTATGCTACCAGAGGTTAGGGGTAACATTTTGTTCACGCTTGTAATCTAAAGTTTGCTAGCAATGCACCAAATCTGCCATGGGTTTAAAAAGTATGTTAAGGAGCTGTGGGTGCATTTCAATCATAGAGTGCTTACCTAGCATGTGCATGGCCCTGGGTCTGATTCCTCAAAACTACAAAATAAAACACCAAACTAATTTAAAACTGTATGCTTCATAGGGCTGACAGATAGCTCAGCTGGCAAAGTGTTTGCTATGCAAGCATGAGGACCTGAATTCACTTCCCTAGCACTCATGTAGAAAGCTGAGCACAGCAGCCTCAGCTCTGGAGAGATGAAGGTAGAAGAATAGAAGAATCCCCTGGCCTTGGTGGCCCGCTATGCTAGCCAAATGAGTGATCCCCAAGTTCAGCAAGAGCCCTTGTCTCAAAAGCTAAAATGGAGCCGGGCATGGTGGCGCACGCTTTTAATCCCAGCACTCAGGAGGCAGAGGTAGGAGGATCACCATGAGTTCGAGGCCACCCTGAGACTACATAGTGAATTTCAGGTCAGTCTGAGCTAGAGTGAGACCCTACCTTGAAAAAAAAAATCTAAAATGAAGAATGATTGAGTAAGACATCCAGCATCAATCTCTGGCCTACACACACACACACACACACACAATGAACATACATGAACACACACTATATGTCTTAGGATAAATAATAAAAATACATGGGGCTTGTGTCTGCCATCAGTTTCTATGCTGTGACCTTCCGGTAAGAAGTTAAAAATGCAGTATGTGTTTGAATGTTTGCTGGAGTCCAAAATTTTGCTAGGCTCCTTGAGATTTAATAGCAAAATAAAATTGACAAGAGATGCTGTATTTCACTGTTTTCTCCTCCTACATCATCAAGCCTTCATTTCATTTGTGGTTTGTAAAATGAATTTCAAATACAACTGTGATGCATGCAGCTAGTTTCTCTAACATCCTCCATTCCTCGGATATGCCTCTATGGACCATTTGCCTCATAGACTGGATTAGACTGCCTTCTGTTACAGTAACAAACACCTAGGGTAATCTGCTTAGAAAAAGAAAATGTGGGCTGGAGAGATGGCTTAGTGGTTAAAGCATTTGCCTGCACAGCCTAAGGACCCAGGTTCGATTCCCCAGTACCCACATAAAACCAGACAGACAAGGGGCCACATGCATCTGGACTTCATTTCCAGTGGCTAGGGGCACTGGCATGACCATATTCTCTATCTATCTCTATCTATCTGCCTCTCCCTATATATATATATCTGCCTCTTTCTGTCTCTATCAAAATAAATAAATAAATGTTTTTTAAAAAAAAAACATTAAGAAAATGTTTATTTTGCTTGTAGTTGTGGTGGTTTCAGGCTATCATTGACTGACACCATTGATGGCAGGCAAAACACTGTAACAAAAAATTTCACCTAATAGCCAAGATAAAGGGAATTGATTGCAGTCCCAGTATCCCTTTCAAGGACCCACTTTCAGTGACCAAAAGACCTCCCACTAGACTCCACCTCTTAAAGGTTCCACCACCTCCCAATAGCGCCGTGGACTGGAGACCAAGCCTTTACTTAACACATTGGCCTTTGGGGGACACTTATTCAAACATACCATAACCTGATCCAGTTTTATGGCTTTTGGACTTTAAAAAAAAAAAAACTATTTTTTATCTATTTGCAAGGAGAGAGAGAGAAAGAGAATGCGCATGCAAGGGCCTGTAGGTGCTGCAAACAAATTCCAGATGCATGTGCCACTTTGTACATCTGGCTTTACATAGGTGCTAAGGAATCAAACCAGGATCGTTAGGTTTTGCAGGCAGGCATCTTAACCGCTGGGCCATCTCTCCAGCCCCTTTCAGACTTTTTGAACAGTAAAGCATGGTTTCACTCTGTTTGTACATTTCCTGTTGTGCTTTATGGGATATCTAATTGTGTTGCTTAGTCGGATGGTTTGATTTTAGTGTGTTTGGTGGTCTCCTTCCTCGTGTCATCATTCAGAAATGAAGCTCCTTTTTGTGGCAATGACAATTCAAATGGGGACATTTCAGGCCTGTGTTTTTGGACATGAATGGGAGTCAGAAACATTCAACACACTTTTCCTACTGATTTGCTGCTATTATAGCATTTAAAGCTGTCCTTTCTCAATCCTTCGTGGATGGCGCCATTGAAAACCACTTCGTGTGCCTTTGGTGGTAGGAGAAAGATAAAAGGAGACACAGCATTTCAATAAATTCTAAAGGATTTGATCCCAGAGTATGTCCACAAAAGGAAACTTGAAGCCATTTCTCTGCTTTTCTATATCTAATTTTCAAGTATATTATAACCAGGTCATACAGAAATCTTTTCTGCTAAAATATAAATGATAATTTATATAGGTTATTTCTACCAAAACACACAGTAAGAAAAAAATACGATAAAATACCAGCCAGTTGTCCAAACTGTCATGCAGGGACCAGTGCACACCTAGCCCCACTGTGCCACTGTGCTGGCCGAGTGTGTTTGCAGTTCTCTGACCGCAGCTGTGAGTTTCTCCATGCATTGTCACTGTACGGAGTTAGCGACGCCTCACCTTTCACAAATGACCTCGTTCTTCTTTTAGAACTTTGATGTACCCATACCAAAAATCTCAGGTCAGTTTTGTTTCCTCTCTTGAATCTAGGACTGTCACTAATGGAAACAACTGTCCTACTGTTTCACCTGCTTGTGAATTAAATGGCTGTGGGGAGTCTCCTCATAGTGACAGATACATTTCCTTCTGCGTCTTTCCTGGGCTTCCCTTTCAGCTAACTGCAGAACAGGTGCCATTTCCCTCAGTGTTTGCCATCCTCAGTCAGAGGGATTGAATCAAACCAAAACAAAGTTGTACATCATTATTTAAAATTCACAAAACTAACCCTAAGAGATTTGAATAATTAAAGCTTCAGATGCACTACGACTTGTGAAATGCACGATGTCTTTGGTTGTCAAGTGTGGAAAACATCACTTTGTTTGACCTTTGTCCTTTTGCCCCAAATGTTGTTCCTTTCACGTTCTCCTGGACATATCAGACCTTTCCTCACTCTCACACTCACCTTTCCCTGATCCGATCTGCTTATGCTTTCTGCTGGTGAAGCTCATGGGGCAAACCCTTAGACCCTGCAGGTGGGTGGTGTTGCCTGGGAAGCCTGATGTTGCCTGGCTGCAGTTCCCTGGCAACCGAAGCTTGCATTGCTGTGGCAGAGAATCAGCTTTCCGAGTTATCTGAGCTACCTCTGCTCTGCTGCTCCAAATGAGCCAGCTAATATTTTGGATTCCAATCAAATGGTTCAAAACACAAATAAGGATTTCCAGACAGGATTAGCAAAAGAACAGACTATTTAAAAAAAAAAAAAAAAGTTGGGAACTAAGGATGTCATTTACTAGTAGAGCCTTTACTTCCTGGCATGCATGAGGCCATGGGCTCCATCCCTAACACCAGAAAAAAAGTTAAAGATGTCTTGGGATCAGACCTAATAATAGGCTGAAATTGGATTTGCAAGTCTCATTAGAAATGTCTCTTCAGGTCGGAGAGATGACTTAGTGGTTAAAGCACTTGCCTGAGAAGCCTAAAGACCCATATTCAACTCTCCAGATCCCACGTAAGCCAGACGCACAAAGATGAGGCAAGCGCAAGGTTGCACATGCCCACTAGGTGGCACAAGCCAATTCTCTCTGTTTCCCTGTCTCTCTGTGTTGATCACTTGTTCTCTCTATAAATAAAATAAAAATTAAAAAAAAAGAAATGTCTCTTCACTTTTAAGATTTAAAGTGTGTCTAAATTTATAATTTAGAGCAGTATGTTGAAGCAAACATCATAGGCAATATCGTGTAGATGTTGCAGCCAGGCAGTTAACCTTCTCACTCACCACTGTCAGACTTTGCAAAGATGGTGGTGGGGCTAGAGAGACGGCTCAACAGTTTAGGAGTTTGCCTGCAAACTCTGGTGGCCTGTGTTCAATTCCCCAGTACCCACATTAAGTCAGATGTACAAAGTGATGTGTGTGTGTGTCTGGAATTCATTTGCAGTGGCAGGAGGCCCTGGTGTGCCCATTTTCTCTCTCTCTCTTCTCTCTCTCTCTCTCTCTTTCCTTGCAAATAAATAAATATTTGTTTTAAAGATGGTGGCACTAGTTCCTATGTTTTAGGATTATTGCAAATACTAAAAATTTTTCCAGGGACAGGATTTAGGCCAGTAACAGTCACTCAATACACAGAAGATGTTTCCCAGTAGATGTATTATCATAACATTGTTGATCTAACTCTCTGGCCTCAGTGTGCATTTTAGTTATTTTACTCATTATTGTGGCCAAATAAATACCTGACCAAAAGGAACTTAAGGCAAGAAAAGTTTATTTTGACTTAAGGTTTGACTTAGTGACACTTTCCATTATGGTGGGGGAGGCATGGCAGCAGGGAGTGGGAAGCTGGCTCATCACATTGCATCCACAGCAGGGAAGCAAAGGACAAACTGGAAGTGAGATAAAAACCTCAAGGCTCACCCCAGGAACTTACTTCATCCAGCAAGGCACCGCCTCCTAAAAATTCCACAACTTTTCCAAACAGTGCCACTAACTGGGACCTAGTGTTCAAAGGCTCAAGCCAATGGAGGACATTTCACATTCAAACCATAACAGTGTGGTTTGCTTTTTGTCACCTCTCTTCATCTAAACCTTCTTAAAATCCAAATATAAGTCACCTTTAACCCTAGCTACTAAATCTGAACAAGTGATAATCTTTGGCTAAGTTTTTAGAGTAACTGAGTATCAGGCTATCTTGACTATGTGGTTTCTTGGTTCTAACCTAATTTTCCCTTTATATATTTTATGAGATCTATTTTTCTCCTGACTATTGTAATTTTAAATTTTTTGTTGTTTTTTCTGTATTTGTTTATTAGAGACAGAGAGGGAGAGAAATTGCACACCATGGCCTCCAGCCTCTGCAAACGAACTCCAGACACATGCACCACCATGTGCATCTGGCTTATATGGGCTCTGGGGAATTGAATCTGGGTCCTTAGGCTTCTCTGCCAAGTGCCTTAACCACTAAGCCATCTCTCCAGCCCCTGTTGTTGTGTTTTGGTCTTACTCTAGCACAGCCTCACCTGGAATTCACTATGTCGTCTCAAGACTGGTCTTGACCTCACAGTGATCCTCCTACCTCTGCCTCCAGAGTGCTGGGATTAAAGGCATGAGCTACCATGCCCAGCTTACTGTAATAATTTATAGGAATCTTGGCATCTAACTGGCCAGATAGGCAAGATATACCTGCAGGTGCAATAGTAGCATGTCTGTTAGAAGAGTACACAGTTGCTCTCTAATTGGATTTGAGGCTCGCTTGATGGGAGAGAATTCATGCCTGGTACTGAAAAACATAGTCAAAAGCCTATAGCTGGGAAGGTCATAGGCCCAGGAGTGAGAGAGTGGAGCTGCTACTATTGTTGAGCCAAATGGATACATTGTGCCCATCAAGATGTCCTCTAAATACTTTTATATATTAGCCCATATATTAGTGCTACTCTCACTTTTGGATAGAGAAACTTCCCTTTTCAGATGACAATAACTACTGGGAGACTCAGAACTCATCAAAGTGCTGATAGTGGAGGGTTCAGCACTAAATAAGACATCTCTATCACAACCCACCAAGGCTCAAGGAACATTGCAGAAGATATGGCTGAAAGAATGTTTGCGTCAAAGGATGGAGGAGTACTTTGGAATGTGATGGCAGCGTTGCGCAAGTTGCCCTTGAGTGAATGAGGCAGGAGGCAGTTGAAACCATAAGGATTCTAGTGCTGAAATGGAGTTTACCAATGGAGTGGACAGGACAGAATACATATTTGGGAAATGTTCAGCAAGATGTAACTTTCATGTTTGCAAGAAGACAAAGGATAGGGCCTGGAGAGAAGGCCTAGTAGTTATAGGTGCTTGATTATAAAGCCTAAAAGCCTGATGGCCAGGGTTCGATCCCCCACTACCCACGTAAAGCCAGATGCACACAGTGGCAGATGTATCTGGAGATCATTTGCAGTGGCAAGAGGCCCTGATGCACCAATACCCTCTTTTCCTCTAGCTCTCTCATTCTCTCAAATAAATAAATAAAAACATTTTATTTAAAAAAGACCAAAGGATGGACTCCCATCTCTCTGGTTCGGAAAATCGAAAGAATAGAGGAAGAGCAGCAGGTTGAAGGAGCGGGACAAGCTTGGTCCCTGGAAACCAGCACTGCTTGAGGCACCGGGCATAAGTTTGGGTGGTGATGGTTTGCGAGCAGATTGTGAGGATGAAATGGGCTGGGTATCTTAGAACTGAGAGCAAAGCCCACTAGGAGCTTAAGCCCAGCGAGAAAGGCAGAGCTGGGTCTGAGCTGAGGTCCACCAGCCAGAGGAAGTTAGCAAAGTGGAAGGGCCATGTGGGCTGGCCAAAGGCCAGAACCCAAGGAAGGAATCAGAGCTGGCCTCTCAGAGACCAAAGCAGAAAACGGAGAGTTCACCCAGGAGGGTTGGGCCTGGAGAGGATAGTCTTCGTTTAGGATAACAGGCCACTACCAGGTTACCAGGGGTGAGGGTTGAACAGAAGGCAGGGAAGGTACAGCAAACCTTCCCCTAGGGGGAAGACAGCCGAACTAAGAAGAGGATATTGAAGGTCTTGCTAGTCTGCAATAGGGCAGTTAAATGTCTTTGCACACTTGTGGGAGAAAGGCTTGTGAGAATAGAGGTTGAGGCAAGAAGAGAGAGCTGGAGGCGGCAAGAGGCCATAAGGTGGACAGAAGGAACAGGCTCAAGAGGACGGAACTGACTGACAGGGTAAAGAAGTCCAACTGCTGTCTGCTGTCAGGGTCGTGGGCCAGGCCATACTGAGAGCAAGGGAAGATGTGGGTTTGGAGGAAGGAGTGAAGGCCTGATGACAGCTCAGCAAAGGATAGCAGAACTTGGTGCCCAGTGTCCCCAGAGACTGTCATCAGCTTGTCGTGGTCTACAGAACGCCTGATCTCCATGGTTCAGTACCTGAGCCGAAGCCTTGGACCCAGTCAACCTCTTTCGTGCTGGCGCCCGATTCCTGCCCTGCGAACAACAATAACAAAAGCCCCTAACTAATCCAAGGAAAGTGGGCTCCCATCCTCAGTGACAACAAAGGACCAACAGGTGCCTGGCCTGTTTCCTACCCTCCTCTGTTCTTTTGTCACCAGATCAAGTTCCAAGGCATAGTATCTTCTAGAAAAGTGTAGTGGAGCTTTTGGAGAGAACTGCCAAGAAGAAACGGGGACTGGAGGTAAAAAGACAGGCTGGAGAGGTGTCTGGCGTGGGTGAGCTGGAAAAGTCTAGAAGCTGACTGGCGGGCCTTTCTCTCCATGGATCCTCCTCCCTGACAGAATATGCACGATCCCGCGCGCGCCAGGAGTCCTCTCCCGCCCCGGGGAACTGGGAGGCGCCGCGACGAGCGGGGAGCACGCGCCCAGACGCACTCCTGAGGGCGCGGGGTGCCAGAGATTGCCCACGGCCACTGCGGGGCGGGCGGGCGGAGCGGGCGCGGTGCCCACGCGGGGGGTCCAGCGTGTAAGCGCCCACCCCTCCCCCCGTCCTACCTCGGCCGCAAGCGCCTCCTCGGGAACCCGGGGGACCAGCTGCGCAACTCCCCAAAACCAGCTCCCCTTCCCCGCCCCTCTCTCTTCCCGTGGGAGCTGTTGCCCCGCAGGTGACCACAGGCGCCTGGAGTGGACTCAGTGGCGCGCTCGGACTCCCCTGGCCGCGCTCCGCCGCCACCATCCCGGCGGGAACCGGGCACCGGGGCCGACGCGCCGCCCCCTCGGCGTCCCCGCGGGGCGGTACTGCGAGGCGCGCGGAGACAGCGGGGTGAGCGCAGCGCCAGGCCCGCTTGTCTCCCAGCTGAACCCGGCGCCCTCGGCGCGCATCTCCCAGCCCCGGACACTATTTATCCGTAGGAATTTTTTTTTTAAAAGGACTTTTCTCCGCGCGCGTCTTACTTTTAGTTGGGAGTGTGCTGTGGGCAGAGGGAGGGAGAAGCCCTTGGCGATCGGAAAACCGCGAGCATCTCTCTCCTCAGCGGGAAGCCGCACTTCTCAGGCCCGCCGCTCAGCGAGCTCGTTCGCCCGCTCGCTTTTGCGCGCCTTCCTCCACACGCCTGAGCATCCTCCGAGCCCACAGGCATGGGGTGTTTGGGCAACAGCAAGACAGCCGAGGACCAGGGCGTGGATGAGAAAGAACGACGCGAGGCCAACAAAAAGATCGAGAAGCAGTTGCAGAAAGAGCGGCTGGCTTACAAAGCCACCCACCGCCTGCTGCTACTGGGTAAGGCCGGAGGGGCGCACAGCCCTGAGCGCGGGCATCACCAGGCCCTGGCCTGGCCTGTCTTGTCCCGTGCGCACCACCTGGAACCCAGACCACCCCCTCCCACCACCCCCTGCAGCCGCCAGGGAGAACTCCTGTGGCCAGCGACTGGTGTGTCCGCATAAGGGAAGGACGACACACATCTGGTGGCAAGAGAGGTGGCACGCTACGACATGCAGCTGACCACATTCTTTCGATTTATTTGCAGGGGCTGGAGAGTCTGGGAAAAGCACTATCGTCAAACAAATGAGGATCCTGCACGTCAACGGATTCAACCCTGAGTAAGGCTTCTCAATTTAGATTTGGTCTTCAACTACCTGCAAACTGCCATTTCTCTTCCCTGAACTACTTTCTCCAAATAGCTTTGTTTGTTTGTTTGTTTGTTTGTTTGTTTGGGTTTATGTTTGTTTTTGTTTTTGTTTTGCTCTAGCCCAGGTTGACCTGGAGAATTCACTATGTAGTCTCAGGTTGACCTCGAACTCAGGGCTCTCCTCCTACCTCTCCTCCCTAGTGCTGGGATTGAAGACATGCACCACCACGCTGGGCTCCAAATGGCTCTTTCGATAACTGAATAGAACCCCAATTTCGAGGGGGTGGCGGATTAGAAATTTGCCATTGAATTTGGACAACCCCTTCTGGCAGTGTCTAGTTTAAAAAAAAAAAAAACTTGCTTAACAAAATATGATGGCTGGGTGTGGTGGCACACACCTTTAATCCCAGCACTCAGGAGGCAGAGGTAGGAGGATCACTGTGAGTTCAAGGCCAGCCTGGGACTACAGAGTGAGTTCCAGGTCAGCCTAGGCTAGAGTGAGACTATGTCTGGAAAAAAAAAAACAAAACGGAACAAAATATGAGTTAGGTATTCCTGGGGGTACTTGTCTGTACTGTTGGTGTTACTCTCATTGCCTTTGATTCCTCATCTGTATGTGAGGAGGATGGGCTCTCAGATCCCCTGCAAGTGCCAAAATCCAGAAATGCTGGAATCTTACATGAAATGGTGTAGTCATTGCATATGACCTGTGAACATCCTTCAGTAGAGTTCACCTCACCTCTAGATGGCTCATAACGCCTGCTGCAATGTAGATGCTCTGTAAATACTTGTAATGCTGGATGGTTTAGGAAATGATGATCAGGAAACAAGCCTGCACAGGGTCAGTGTAGATGCAGTTTCTTCCCCAGTGTTTTTCGTCTTCCTCTGGTTGAATCCCTGGCCGTAGATCTGTGGATATGAAGGCCTGACTGTATCTCAACATATACGTTCTCTACAGTATTGTGGCCTACATCTGTTTCTACATATAGCTATCAACATATGGATAGGTTTCGGTATAACAGTATAATCATATTTCTATGCGATAGCCATAGTCATTTTGCAAAGTTTGTGACCTGCATCGTTGCTTAGAGCTATAAACTATAAAATAGGTACGTCAGTTTGTTTGGGGGCACAAATGAGGGGTGTTTTCATTTCCCAGGTATTAACTTTGCAGATACTGTTTTTTTTGGGGGGGGAGTTGATAGTGACCTCCAGTGAAACTAGTCCACTCAGTGCTGTATTGGACACGTAACATCTTACCCAGTTGATTCCTATCTACCCCTGCAGGGTGGATTGAACTAATAACAACTTTCTTTCAATACAGGGAGAAGAAGCAGAAAATTCTGGACATAAGGAAAAATGTCAAAGATGCTATCGTGGTAAGGACTTTTTCTTAATGATCATTCACTAGAAATGTTAAGTGCTCAAACTATGCAGGCAGAAGTTATATATTTCAGGTTATCCTACATGGAACCACTTCAAATTATGTTTCTGTTTTCTTTTTTTTTCATCCTGTTTTAGACAATTGTCTCAGCGATGAGCACTATAATACCTCCAGTCCCACTGGCCAACCCTGAAAACCAGTTTCGATCAGATTACATCAAGAGCATAGCCCCTATCACCGACTTTGAATATTCCCAGGTAGGGAAATTCTTACTGAAATATTTTAGATAATGAGAGGTGGAACTGTTTCGATGAGGTTGCTTGAGAGTCAGTGCTATTTCTGAAAATCTAGCTCTTATAACTGCTAACTCTATGAAAATATTTATGCTTGTTATAAATATTAAAGACAGCAGGACTGTAAGAAATGCCTTTGTGCATGGATGCATAGTGGATAATCAAGAATTCAGCCATACCTTTCAGAAATATTGGTCATGCTTTTTCCTGTATGGTTTTTAAGTGCAGTTCCAGACACAATGGTGGAAATCACGTGAATAGAGAGAAAAACTCACGCTGTATAATTGCCCCCTTGGGAATAACAGAAAGAATAGAATTTGGCTTATTTCCTAAGCAGCACGTCTGATCACAAAGTGAGAGGATGCATGCTGTAAATGACACGGGCTCCTGTGAGCATTTTCTGCATTACCATTACCGTCGGAATGCAGTGAAGTTCATGTCTGCCTCATCGAGACACCACCTCTGTGGCAGTACTGTTGTGTCAAAGACTAAGTGAGATCAGTACTAGCTGATTCTTGTTTACATTTCCTAAAAATATTGGTTGGTGGGGCTGGAGAGATGGCTTAGCAGTTAGGGCTTTTGCCTGCAAAGCCAAAGGACCCCTGATTCAATTCTCCAAGACCCGCCTAAGCCAGATGCACAAGGGAGGATATGCGTCAGGAGTTCATAAGCAGTGGCTGCAGGCCCTGGGGTGCCCATTCTCTCTCTTTTTCTCTCTCTCCCTCTCCCTCTCTCTCTCTCTCTCTCTCTCTCTCTCTCTTTTCTCAGTCTCAAAGAAATAAATAAATAAATAATATTTTTTTTAAAAAGCATCAAGTCCTGCCTAGGATACATAATGAGTTCTAGGCCAGCTGGAGCTCACAAAGCAAGCAAACAACAAAAAGGCAAAGAAGCCGGGCATGGTGGCGCACGCCTTTAATCCCAACACTCAGGAGGCAGAGGTTGGAGGACTGCCACGAGTTGGAGGCCACCCTGAGACTACATGGTGAATTCCAGGTCAGCCTGGGCTAGAGCAAGACCCTACCTCGACCAAAAAATAATCATTCATATATATATATAGTTGGTATGTGGTGGTTGGTAATGTGATGAAGCAGGTTTAAAATAAAAAATTATGTTTGTTGCAGTTGTACCAAAAAGCAAGTGTGTGTGTGTTGCACACATGCACATACTTGTCACTGACCATGTTTTAGTGTTCACTGCCTGGCACTGTGGTTTGCAGACACTTTTCATCCTGGCCATCCTCTCTGTCCAATGGCAGCTTGTGCAACAGTCACTGTCACTAGGCCCTGCCCTGCTCTAACTGAAGGCCTGGGCCATCTGCTGTCCCCACCCCCTCTCTCAGAGCCCTATGTCCTGTGGGCCCTGTTTCAGGATAGCAGATAATGATAACCTTTTCTAAAGCTTTTTTTTCCACTAACACAATTTTCACATATTTATTATTTCTTGTATGTTTCTTCTTTTATTAGTTATGCACATAGTGTGTATACAGCCATGTTGGTACCGTTAGCTTCCTCCCTGTCCTCCCCCCTCCTTGGAGATGGTGGGTCGTGCATTGTGGGGGTAGCCATCAGTTACGGGGAAGAGGCAATGTCTCTGTACATAATGTCCCAACTTGTGGCTCTAACAATCTTTCCGCCCCCTCTTCTGTGAATTTCCCTGAGCCGTGCTGGGTTCGTTTTAGGTCTACTTCAGTGATGAGGTCTTGGGGGCCTCTGTGTCTCTGGATCTCTGGTTTGGCAGGAGTTGAGTGTTCTCTGTGTATCCCCTTCACCCTTGTGCAGATACCAGGTCCACCAAGTAAGCAGCACTCTTGCTCATTTCCCCAATTATTCAATGGGTTCGGCTGGGGTCCTGGTGAGACGTGATGGGCTGATTCTCTCCTCAGGTTCTGTGTCCGTCCTACAGGTCTTGCCTTTCCTTACCCTTGAGGTGAGGCATGGTTAGGCGGATGCCATCTTGACCGTAAGCCCTTCAAAAGCTTTTAATTGCATCCTTTATGTGATTTTTGCATCCAATAAACATCCAGCATAGCCAGTGTCACATCTAGAATTTCAGAAGAGTTAACAGCGGCACACTGGCTGAAAGAAGGGTGTCAGTGCCTGGCACAGGCCACGCTAGTTCCGGGTTGCATCCTCACTTATGGGTGGCTACAGAAGGGATAAAGGGGATGGCGTGGCCAGTGGAAGGTGCCAGATGCTTCAGCCATGCTAAGAAGACTCCTGGAACTTCAGGAGGTCCTCCTTGGTCTCTGTGGCTTTTTTTCTTTTTCACTTTTTTGGTTTATTCGAGGTAGGATCTCACTGTAGCCCTGGCTGACCTGGAATTCACTAGGCAGTCTCAGGGTGGCCTCGAATTCACTGCAGTCCTCCTACCTCTGCCTCCCGAGTGCTGTGATTAAAGGCATGCGCCACCACACCCGGCTTTCTGTGCCTTTTTGCACCTTGGAGAAATCACCCAAAACTAGTGTTGGTTGAAATCAGAGTGGCTTTCCCTTTCAGTCTCTGTTGTAGACACTTACAGGCAAGTACGGGCTGTCAGGTTTGCCAAAAGTCATCATAAAAGAGCCCATATATCCTAAATATTTTCCTTTAAAGTTATTTTAGTATACGGTGAGAAATTCAGATTTATTATTCAATTGCACATCTTCTTTCTGTCTGTTGACATGCTCACAGGTGATTTATTCCTCCTAAAATTCAGAAACAATCTAGACCTCTCGCGTATTACCAAAGGCATCCACTTAACTCATAAAAGTAGCTTTTGAGTTAAATCCTACCTATTTTGAATAAAAATGTAAAACATAAGAAATAATGTCCTTTAAATACATACAATTTCACACTTGCTAAGATTACTTTAATATGATTGTCATGACCCATAACTACTTCTCCTTCAAGGACAAGAGGATTTGGCAGTAGCATATTGCAACTGTGAAGTAATGCAGTTTGGAAGCCCAGACTTTTTGAGGGGCAATTCTGCTGGTTTTTATTTTTATTATTTATTTATTTGTCCATTTTATTTATTTATTTTGGTTTTTCGAGGTAGAGTCTCTAGCTCAGGCTGACCTGGAATTCACTACATAGTCTCAGGGTGGCCTCAAACTTGTGGCAATCCTCCTACCTCTGCCTCCCAAGTGCTGGGATTAAAGGCGTGCGCCACCACGCCCAGCTCTGGTTTTTATTTTTAAGTTCTAGCATTATTCTGTTTTATATGTCTGTGCTCCATGTGAAATGAAAATGTTTTATTTATAATAAGCCTTGACATATAAATAAGGAACTTAATATTAAATACATAACGTTCATTCTGAAAATGCTATTTTTATTCTAATATATACTTCATCTTCAGAAACATTTATTCCATAATGCTTAGACGTATTCAAAAATTCTTTTATTACCGGGTGTGGTGGCAGAGAGTTCGTGGCCACCCTGAGACTACATAGTTAATTCCAGGTCAGCCTGGACTAGAGTGAAACCCTACCTCGAAAAACCAAAAAAAAAAAAAAAAAAAAATTATTTTATTAAATTGTATACTACTTGGGTGCATATGACTATAATCCTCACAGAGAATGATATTAAGACACATTTCTGATATATACTAATAATGTTTGGTGTATTTGGAAATTAACTTTTACTTAAAGGGATGTATTTTATAAACATCATAAGAGTGGAGCTAAGTCAAATATTTTAATAGCAAAAATGACACTACTATATTAAGTACATTTTTTGAGATTGAATCCTTAAGAAAGTCTGTCATTGACCCAAGCCAATGACTTGAGGATCTTGAATTTATTTTCCTGTGGGTATAAGATGTTATTTTCTTACTGTACTGTATATGGAACCCAAGACCCTCACATGCTAGGCCCCAGCAATATAACTTCTGAACAAAATATATTCTATCAAGGAAAAGTAATTTTTGGGACTTGGGTGGTGCTTAGGGTACACAAGCCCTAGGCTAGTTTCCTAGCATAAAAATAATAATAATTTTGCCGGGTGTGGTGGCACACGCCTTTAATCCCAGCGCTTGGGAGGCAGAGGTAGGAGAATTGCCGAGTTTGAGGCCACCCTGAGACTACATAGTTAATTCCAGGTCAGCCTGAACCAGAGTGAAACCCTACCTCGAAAAACCAAAAATATATAATAATAATAATAATAATTTTGAATTTTAAGTTAAGAAGGAAAAGTCGAAAGAATAACTTAATTAAACATAGCTTATGAATTTCCTCCAACTACCATTTGGGTGGTTCCCCTTTGCCCTTTTAAAGCTCTCTATGTTGCCTTTCATTTGAACTATATGAATTCTATGAAATTGTGCTACAACCTAGACAAGGCAAGAAAACACTGCTGGTGCCGGTGAGCTCAGGGTGGCTGAGGAGAGAACATCAGAGGCCAGATTCATGGGCCAGTGGACCAGGCGTGTGTGACCTGCAAGGGCTTTGGAGGGTGCTGTGGAGTGGAGAGACACTGTGCAGTTGTTTTATCCAGATCACACTGGCCGTGGGTGGAGAACGGATATCGGAGGAGGCAAGAGTTGAAATCAGGCTACCATTTTAATTGACTGAAGTACTCCAGATGCAAAATAATGGGCTGATTTGGTGTGGAATGGAGATACAGAAAAAAAATGACCTGAGTGAGGATTTATCTGGGTAAAGGAGCCATTCAGATTGTCTGATATTTAGATGTGAATATTGGGCCTGAATGTCTGCATAGATGATAGAAACAGGTTGGAAGAAAGGAAGTTTGAGAATCCCTCACTCCCGGCACCCTAATGAAGGCATCAAATGTAATGTGCTGTATACTTAAATATGTGCATTTGGAGCACAGGGGAGAGAAAGCTGAGGGTCTTTGGCACAGGGCCATCTAGATGGCAGGGGTGCCCATTCAGGATCAAGGAGCCAGGTGGCATTGCAGAAAAGGTGTCAGAAACGATGACAGAGCCAAAGGAAAAGTAGGAGTGTTTTGCAATCCTATCTACCAAACACATAGTGGCTTTGGCATTCATGAGCTCACAGTAGTTGGCTACCTACCCAAGACCTGAATGATAGGAGGGAAAAAATGATGACATCACAATCAAAGAGGGACTAGTTGGAAAGATGAAGGGATTCATTAGAGAGGAAGTAGGGAAGGGAAAAAAAGTAGGATGGTGGGAGGGGGTTATAGCATGGTATGTAGTCTGTATGTATGGAGGTTGTCAATAAAAAAGTTTAAAAATCTCGTTTTTTTATTTTTAATTTATTTATTTGAGAGCGACAGACAGAGACAGAAAGGGGCAGAGAGAGGGGGAGAGAATGGGTGCACTAGGGCCTCCAGCCACTGCAAATGAACTCCAGATGCATGCACCACCTTGTGCATCTGGCTTATGTGGGTACTTGGGAATCGAGCCTCGAACCGGGATCCTCAGGCTTCACAGGCAAGCACTTAACCTCTAAGCCATCTCTCCAGCCCTAAAATCTCATTTTTTTAAAGGAGCCAAGTGGCTGTCTAGGAAACTGTGGAGGAACACTGATGAGGCTGGGGAAGGCAACACAGTGGTGAGGAGGTCCCAAAAAGAGGCAGGCAGGATGGAAAGAGACCTCAGTAATGGGGCTCCTGGGGATGACTGAGGCTAAGTGGACATGTAAGGAATGTGGCTTTGGCAGCCTGAAGGTCCTCAGGGACCTTGACGAGGACAAGCCTGTAGATGCTGAGAAGAAGATGCTGAGAAAACAACACCAGAAGTGTAGGAGAGACCAGAGAGGTTACATTCAGGTGGCAGAATGCAGGAACACGTCTGAATGCACATGGCCTGAAATTATTTGGTAAAGCAGAGCGGGAAGAAGACAATATGGAGGGAGTGGGAAAGTCTGGTCCTTCAAAAAGCAGAAGGGAATGGATGGGAGGGTGGACATAGAAGGCTCAAACCACTGTTAGACAGCAGGGAGGGCAGAGGGCAGGTGCAGAAAGCAGAGAAGTTGGCAGATTTGTGCCAGAAACATGCCTTTCCAGCCTTTAAGGAATATTGTTAAAACAAATTGGCAACTTTCGGGAAATTTCCATAAGCTGATCCACCTGCTATTTGTGGTTCCCAGTTATAATGAACAATGAGAAGGGATGAAGTTCTTGTGACCTTGTGCCTAAGTGGTACAAGTATGCTCTCCACAAGCTAAGCCTGAAAAAGGGGATTTCATGCCAAATGTTAGAAGCAAGAAAAAAAAAATACTCCAACTGTCCTTATGGCTAACTGATGAGATAATCTGATGCTGGAGAAAATGAAATTTTAAAATATTTTTATTTATTTGCGAGCAGAGAGAGATAAAAGAGACAGAGAGAATGGATGTGGCAGGGCCTGCAGCCACTGCAAATGGACTCCAGGCGCATGCACCACTTTGTGCATCTGCTTTCTGTGGGTATTGGGGAAATCAAACTATGGTTGTTGGGCTTTGCAGGCAAGCGCCTTAACTGCTGAGCCACCTCTCCAGCTCCAAAATGAAAATTTAATCTTAATTTCAGATAAGATAAATGCAAAAGTACTTTATTAAGTATAAATCACAATAGAAAGAAAAAAGTGCTGGTCTTCACTGCAAATAATAAATTGAAGTTTCCCAATTCTCTCATGAACCTATCCAAACTTTCAATCATCTTGACTTGGGACTTGACTTATCCACGAGTCCCGACACTAGTTGGCACCATGTCTTGGACATCAAATTTTGTACAGCATCCTGCACATCTACACAGAAAGAGACGGAAAACAGTCTTAACAGACAGTTTCAATGCAATGTAGATCTGTTGATCTATTAAATAGGAAAAACGTTATGGTATCTTCCCCCTCAAAAAAAAAAAAAACCCTTCAACATAATACTAAACCAAATCACTGTTAAAATTATTTATCTTTTTCAGATGTGAATATTATATTAATGGTTTTTACAACTGTGGCTTATTAGACTTTTTTGTTGTTGTTGTTTTTGAGGTAGGGTCTCACTCTAGACCAGGATGACCTGGAACTCACTCTATATTCCCAGGCTGGACTTGAACTCACAGCAGTCCTCCCATCTCTGCTTCCTGAGTGCTGGGATTAAAGGCCTGGACAGCATGTGACATGTGTGTATGCTGTGTGCAGTTGTGTGTGCCCCATATACACACATGCAGAGACCAAAGGAATATGTCAAGTGGCCTCCGATATCACTCTTTGGCCTTATTTCTCTGAGATAGAATCTCTCACTAAACCTGGAGCTCCCTATCTTTTTTATTAGACTGGCTAGCCCCAGTGGCACACCTATATCTGTCCCTCCTCAAAACTGGGGTCACGGGCATGTGTGGCTATTCCGGCATTTCACGTGGGATTGAACGCAGGTCCTGTGCTTGCACAGCAAGTGCTCTTACCCACTGAGCCCTCAGTCCTCAGGCTTTTTTACATTTTTTGTTTTTGTTTTGTTTTTCAAGGTAGGATCTCACTCTAGTTCAGGCTGACCTGGAATTCACTATGTAGTCTCAGGGTGGCCTTGAACTCATGGCAATCCTCCTACCTCTGCCTCTTGAGTGCTGGGATTAAAGGTGTGCGCCACCACACCCGGCTTTCTTTTACATTTTTAAGGGGAGGAGAACTCATAGGCTGAACAAGAACTCATGATGTACACACCAGTGATCCCAGCATTGAGGAGGCTGAAGTCAAAAGATTGTAAGTTCAAGGGCAGCCTGAGCTACATAGCAAGTTCTAGGTCTGCCTGGGAAACATGGGAAGACCCTGGCTCAAAAAAACCCAAAAGTGGGCTGGAAAGATGACTTAGCTGTTAAGGCGCATGCCTGTGAAGCCTAAGAAGCCATGTTCGATTCTCCAGGTCCCATGTAAGCCAGATGCACATGGTGGCACATGCAACTGGAGTTCATTTGCAGTGGCTAGAGGCCCTGGTGTGCCCATTCTCACACTCTCTCTGTGTCTCTGTCTCTAACAAATGAATAAATAAAACTTTTAAAAAATAAACCAAAAGTGAGGGCTGGAGGGATGGCTTAGCAGTTAAGGCATTTGCCTGAAAAGCCAAAAAACCCAGATTTGATTCCCCAGGACCCACATTAGCCAGATGCACAAGGTGGCATATGCATCTGGAGTTCATTTGTAGTGGCTGGAGGCCCTGGTGCGCCCATTCTCTCTCCCTCTCTTAAATAAATGAATAAATAAATAAATAAATAAATACCAAAAGTGAAAAAGGGGGGAAAAGGGGGAATAGATGGAGGGAGAGAGGGAGGGAGAGAGGGAAAATCAAAGCAAAAGCAGTCTGACCTGTCAGTCAATGTTCTGTCATCACCCCTCCCCCCGAGCTTTTCTAAATTCAAGTTCATCATAACTCTATTACCAACATAAACCCAGGGAACAGGAGTAACTGTCCCCCAACCCACTGAGAGTTTTCAGACCAATAGTACCAGCATTGTTACTCTGCATGTGATCAAGACTTAGGTGCAGGATGGCCAGTGGACTGGACAAAGTCCCAGAAGGCAACTTTGTACCACTATGGATAGAGATACATCATCTTGAGCCAGAAGCCTTGAGTGGTGTAGTTTCCCCGCTGTGACACAAGAAACTGCTGGGAAAGCAAGGCAGCAGGCCGAGAGTGGGTCCAGATAACGAGCTGATAGGAGCTGGGATCATAAGGAACATGTTGAATCTTAGCACACCTGCCTGTGTAGTTTGGTCTAGATTTTTGAGGCAAGCTCTCTGTGTAGAGCCCAGGCTGGCTTCCTGCTTCCACATCCTCAGGGCTGGGATTGCAGGCCTAGGTCATCACCCCAGGCTTAAGTTACACATTTTTTCCCACTGCTGGGGATCACAAATGCTAGGCAAGCACTCTACCACTTAACTACCCCCAGCTCCTATTATTTTTATTCTTTTTTAATTATTTGTTTATTTGCAAACAGAGGGGAGAGAGAGAGAGAGAGAATGGGCACACCAGGTTCCCTAGCCACTGCAAACAAACTCCAGACACATGTGCCACTTTGTGCATCTGGCTTTATGTGGGTACTGGGGAATTGAACCCAGGTCATTAGGCTTTGCAGGCAAGTGCTTTAACTGCTAAGCCATCCTCTAGCCTGCTCCTGGTTTTGTCTTTTGGATTTTTTTATATATATCAGCCAGTCTGAAGCCACTATATACACCAGTAAGAATGATCTCCACAGGAAGCGAAGCTCCATCCCTATATCCTATCCCAGCATCCTGTATGATGGTTTCTGTCCAGGCACCTTGTAATTACTTATCCTTGTTGGGACAAACACCTGACCAGAAGCAGCCTATGGGGGAAAAGGGGTTATTTCAAGCTTACAGAATCTGGGGGAAGTTCTATTATGGTAGAAGAAGTTGGCTTGCTCTAGCATCTACAGCAGTCCAACAGTCAGCAAACCTGAACAGCCAGAGCTCAAACTGGCTCTGAACACACCTTAAGGGCTGGACCAAAAGATCCACCCCCCAGTGACACCACCTTCAGCAGGCTGCTGGCGACTTAAGTAAGAATCTCGAACTCACAGCAATCCTCCTAACCTTTGCCTCGCGGGTGCTGGGATTAAAGGAATGTGCCACCATGCCCAGTTTAAGTAGGTAGGAAGATCACTGTGAGTTTGAAGCCAGCCTGAGACTACAGAGTGAATTCCAGGTCAGCCTGAGCTAGACCAAAACCGTACCTAAAAAATAAAAATAAAATAAAAAAAAGAATGACAGGGCTGAGGACCTGACTCAGCAGTTAAAGGTGCTTGCTTGCAAGCCTGCTGACCTGATTTTGATTCCCCCCACGTCCGTACAAAGCTTGAAGAAATGCAACACTTAAATCTGCAGTCCCAACAAGCCTGAGGCATTGGGAGGTGGGGCCAGAAGAATCCAAGCTGGAGGCTGAAACGAGAGACCCTATCTCAAAAGAAGGTATAAGGAGAATACAGACACTCCAAGGTTGTCCTTTGACCTCCACATACATGCCACAGCCCGTGTGCCCCCCACACACATGTACTTACATGCATACACAAATAAATTTTTCCAGAAATGTTTTTAAATTAGGGAGCTAGAAAAATGGCTCAGTGTTTAAAAGTGCTTACTTACAAAGCCTGCCAGGCCAGGTTCAGTTCTCAAACCACCCATATAAGACCAACACAAAGAGTGTCTGGTATTCATTTGTAGTGGCAAGAGGCCCTGGTGTGCCCATACACACACACACACACACACACACACACACACACATAAATAAATAAGTTATTAATTTTAAAATGAACAAGGGCTGGAGAGATTTTTGTCTGTAAAGTCTAATGACCCAGGATCAATTCCCTAGTATTCCCATAAAGTCAGATGCACATGGTGGTGCATGCATCTGGAGTTCATTTGCAGTGGCTAGAGGCCCTGGCAACCCATTCTCTCTCTTTGTCTCCTCTCTGCTTGCAAATAATATATATATATATAATGGCTCTGATAATCCATCCAAAAAAACCAAATGAACAATCCTCAGAGTAAAGAGTTTGAGGCCAGTCTGGGATACATATTGAAGCCCTGTCTCAAAAAAAAAAAAAAAAAAAAAAAAAAAAAAAAAAAAAAAAAAATGAAAAAAAAAAAAGGCCAATCTATCCTAGTCTAATTTTGCACCTCTGTCCCTCCCCCCAACCCCCCCATACACCAAGGCTTGTCAGAAGTGGCACACACTCATGTCTTAGATTCAGGTCAGCCATACTGATTTCCATAGAGGATTATAGAAGGCACACATTAAAATGAAAACACTTGGTGTATTGAAACACAATGTGAGGCCTTAGAGACCATCTAGTCTGATGGTCTCAGCTAAAGAAAGGAAAACAGAGACAATAAAGAACATGGGGGTGAATGGACACTCTGGGGATGTGGGTTTGGTTTCTCTGGCCATCTATGGAGCATGTGGCAGTTGGGCAGTACTGAAGATGGCTTCCCTAGCCAGCTGTCTTTTCAAGCAGTCTGCAAGCAGCAGTCAACAGGGTAATGGCGTTGGGCTCCCCAGCTCTGACCTTAGAGTCGTTCATTACGGGAAGGGTTATATGAACTGAGTTTGCTTCTCTGCTAATGGTTTCAGCAGGGTCACTAAGCGTCCGAGGGCACTGGCTGGGCACTGCTGGGGCATGGCATAACGGAGATGGCACATTGGAGGACCTCACAGATGCTGCGGGCATACGGGGGACCCCATGCTGACTGAATCTTCTTTCTCTAGGAAGGAGGGATCCTCTCTAGCATGGGATCTCTGCTCCTACGGGGTGCAAAGGCCCAGTAACAAGAAAGTACCGCCTTTGTGACTGAGCCTCAGCATAGCTGGGATTAACCCCCCACACCTGGGAAAGCAGAGCAAGGATGAGCCCTCAGGAAAGGCCACATGTGCCAGCTAAGGGGCTGGGCTTTCTCTTCAAGCTGTAGAAAGCTATCAGAAAGATGCAATGCCAGTTCCTTTTGGAAAGGTCGCTGGGATGCAGAAAGAAGTCACACTTTGATATCCGCTTTGGGAAAAACATTCTGCAGGAGGGTTGGGGTTATCTGTCGTGGGGCAAAGGGCTTTTCTTCTGTCAGAAAGCTGACGCTAGATCTCAATACTAAGAGGATGAACCTTGTTCCCTTGGTAATTCATAAGTAAGTTTTAGGAATGTCCCTTAGCATGTGATCAAGCTCTGTCTCTCTTTATCTCTCTCTCTCTGTCCTATTCTTACCAAAATGTTCACATGCTAGTTTTACCACACTGGTAAATTTAAACCACAATAAATACTTAAGGGGGAGAGCTGTTGCTGGGTTCTTTTGGCTCTCTAAACACAGCCATAATGACCTGAGCATATACAGCTCAGTACTAGAACCCTTGCATGACTGAAGGGATAGGTTTGGTCCCAGGACCTTGTCTAATATAAACCAATAATATATAATAAGATAGGCAGGAGAACATTCTGATTACATTATATATGATGATAAGCACATTGTTGTGTGCTTCTAAAATAAAAGCTGAGGTTTACTGTCAATCAAATATGCTAGTGTGCTGAAACTAGCCTGTGAACATCTTGATAAGAACTGGTTGTTGGGTTGGCTTGGTGGTTAAGGCACTTGTCTGCAAAGCCAAAGGACCCAGGTTCGATTGTCCAGGACCCATGTAAGCCACATGCACAAGGTGGTGCATGCATACGGAATTTGCAGCAACTGGAGGCCCTGGCACACCCATTTTCTCTCTCTCTCTCTCTCTTTTACTCTCTCTTTTTTTGTATTTTAAAAAAAGAATAAGGTAAGCCAGGTGTTGTGGTACATACCTTTAATACCAGTACTCAAGAAGCAGAGGTAGGAGGATCACCATGAGTTCCAGGCCACCCTGAGACTACATAGTGATTCCAGGTCAGCCTGAGACAGAGCAAGACCCTACCTGGAGAAAAAAAATAAAAGAAAAAAGAGGGTATTTATATAGTCCCAAGGACAGCCTAGATTGTCCTTATGCATCACCAAGGGGTTCAAATACCTTTTATAGGCATACTCCACCTACCTTTCCTAAGTGACCAGCCAGAGCACTGACCTCCAGCCTTCACCAAAATACTAGGAGTTGAGCCACACAACTTTTCTGAAGAATTTTTTGCACTTAAAGAAAATGTAAGGCAGGGGCTGGGGAGATTGCTCAGTGGTTAAAGTCTGGGTTCAGTTTCCCAGTACCCATGTAAAGCCAGATGCACAAAGTCTCTCTCTCTCTCTCTCTCTCTCTCTCTCTCTCAAATAAATAATTTTTTTAAACCACACTTGTTCTTGAAAAGAGAGAAAATATAAGGCAACAATTTTTTAATTCCTTGGACATGACATCATTGAAACTTCAGGGTATATGAAAGTACAATATTGAACAAGACAGATTTTTGTTTCCAAAGCTCACGTCTGAGTTGCATGCCATGGACGCTTGCTGCTGGCTTTCCCAGAGGGGAAGAATGGACTCTTTGCAGAAGTGTTATGGGTCATGAGAAACACCGTAGCTTTTGCACCTCTTGTCCTTGTCAGTGGTAGCTTTATGTAACTGAGAAAAAACATTTTGAACTCTTCAGCTGTTTCTTGGGATATGGCAAAAAGAGCAGTAAGTAGGCTATTCTTATGCCAAATGCAGCCTTAAATGAGTCAACACGTGGCGTTTGTGAGATGAACACATCAAGGTTTCAGAGTCAGAAGAATGGAGTTGTTCCTAAGAAGGATGTTCACAAACTGACTTTTTCAAAAATCGTTTCTGGTTCTGCACAAGAATGTCATCTATGAGGGTGTCGGTTTTGAGCTTCCCCTCAAAAAATCGTGTACTTTTTGTACCTTGTCATTTATAATGACATGAGGGTTGAAATAAATCAACTTCCTCCGTGGCATTCTCGCCATATAAAACAATTTCATTTTTAACATTTTGTTTATTTGAATCAGAAATATTTGTTTGGGTGACATAAAAATCCAAAGGATATTTTTTAAAAGAAGCATAGAACAAAGAGTATTTCCTGCTGCCCACTTCTAGCTCCCTACCCAGAAGCAGCCATGTGACTCTTGAGTTATTGTGGTGGCCAACACAACACTGGCTTAGAATGCCTAAGAAACAAGCTTCTTATACTTTTGATCTAACCCAGTGCCTCAAGCATGTCCCATAGTGCTCTACCACTGAGCCACACCCTCAGCACATAACATAATTTTAATCTTATCAGTGAATAAATTACAATTAATGACAGTATAAAAAGTATCATAAACATAGAAAAAATTAAAATATATATTTAAAAGGGCTGGAGGGATGGCTTATTGGTGCTTGCCTGCAAAGCCAAAGGACCCAGGTTTGATTCCCCAGGACCCATGTAAGCCAGATGCACAAGGTGGCAGTGGCTAGAGGCCATGGCACATCCATTGTCTCTGTCTCTCTGTTTCCCTCTCTCTGTGTCTCTCTGACTCTCTCTCTCAAATAAATAAATATTTTTTAAAAATTTAAAAAGTATCTACCCTGAATTGTGAAGTAAATATTTTTCAAATAAAATTTAAAATTAAAGCAGGTTGTAAGGATTCTTTTAGGGACTGAGACAAATGCTGAGGCAATGATTTGGTGGTTAAAGGTACTTGCTCTGCAGGCCTGCCAACCTGAGTTCAATCCCCAACACTCACGTAAAGCCTGACACAAAGTGGTACATGTAACAGGAATCCCAGCATCTGAACACACATCAGTGGGAGCCAGAGCCAGGAGAATCCGGAAGCTCTGGGGCAAGCCACAAAAACAGCAGGAGAGACCCTGTTTCAGTGAAGGAGGGAGGAGAGGACCAGCACCCGGAGTTTGTCCTTGGACCTTTGTGTGTGAGCATGTGCACACTCACATATACATATGTACATATGTATTACATAGTACATAAATACATACATACATACACAAGCCCATATGCACAATTTTATTTATTTTGAGAGAAAGAGAAGCAGACAGACAGAGAGAGAGAAAATGAGCACACCAGAGCCATCAGCTGCTACAAATGAACTCCAGATGCATACGCCCCCTTGTGGCACATGTGCAACATTGTGCACTTGCGTCACTGTGCATCTGGCTATGTGGGACCTGGAGGTTTGAACATGAGTTCTTAGGTTTCACAGGTAAGCAACTTAACCATTAAGCCATCTATCCAGCCCCACATTTAAAAAAAAATACCAGAGTACTTGGTGATGTAAATACAAAATGATTTTATTAGGTATCCATTCACTATGGGAAATTTAATGTAACAGTCGGACTGGAGAGATGGCTTTTGCCTGCAAAGCCAAAAGACCCAGTTCAATTCCCCAGAACCCATGTAAGCCAGATACACAAGTGGGTGCATGTGTTTGGAGTTCATTTGCAGAGGCTGGAGGCCCTGGTGTGCCCATTCTCTCTCTCTCCCTCCCTTTCTCCCCCCCCTCTCTCTCTCTCTCTTAAATAAATAAATGAATAAATAAATAAATATAAATAAAATGGAACAGCTGCAGGCTACATCACTCAAAAGGAAATCATAGATTAGGTAATTCCAGGCAAAATTCTTATAGGGCATTTGACTGTGAGGTTCAGAGAGATGCCTGCTCACTTAGGACAGCAATGGGCAGTGTTTAGATGATTTCTATCACTATTTCAGGCCCATGCTGTGCATTGTCATTCTTGTGTGAACTTCCCATTAAACTGTACCTGTCCTGTAGTCTTAATTTTGGCTGTAAGACATTCTGTCCCCCCCACATCTATTTCTGTTTCTCAACCTAGTCTAACATGTCTTCCCAAGAATGAGTCCCTGCCTCACCATACACCACACTGGCTCTTCTCTGTACCCCTGACGTTGCCCCCTCCTTCCTACAGATCTGACTTTAACCTTCTTCAAAATTTGTCTTGCCTACTGGAAAACCGAAAGGTTTCCAACACTACTATTTGTGTGCTGTACATTTTCCTTATTCACACATTGATTTGTCAAAGGTCAGTCTTAACAACATTGACCACTTAGTAACTACTCAGTTAAGGCTTAGTAATCAAAATGGCTAACAAAGGGGCTGGAGAGATTGCTCAGTGGTTAAGGCACTTGCCTGCAAAACCTAACAACCCAGGTTTCATTCTCCAGGGCCCATGTAAAGCCAGATGCACAGTGAGGCACATGCATCTGGAGTTTGTTTGCAGTGGCTAGAGATGTTGGCACAGCCATATTCTCTTTCTCTCTCTCTCTATTTCTCTCCCCTTGCAAATAAGTAACTAAATAAATAAATAATAATTTTTTTAAAAAATGACTAACAAAGCAGCTATTCAACCTCCTTTTAAGTCCCTCCAATTAGCAAGTATAGCCTTAATTAGACAGCAGATTTGTTTGACATAATTTGGAACGTTTAGTTTGTGTGGCCACCCTTTTATTTTTGAAGTTCACAATATAATTAGTCACGCTGAGCTTTGCCACTAAGCCTTCATTTATTGAGGGTAGCCACCATCTTCTCTTTGCGTGGTTGGGCATTTGGCTGAGGGTGCTGTTCAATAACTGTGCCAAATCCAAACGTTTGTCTTATGCTTTGCCTGGGACCATGAGTTACACAAGAAAATGTAGGCTCTGACCTCTGCAAACATTTGACTCAGTGAAGAAGTAGGATGTTTGAAACATTAATATAGGAATAATAAGCAGTAAGGCATTATGTGATTGAATAGTAACATGATGAAAAAAAAAACTCACAATCTATAGTTACTCAGAGAACATTAATAGGGGCTGTAGCTTCAGACCCAAGGCTTTGTGGTAGCACGAGACATGATGAAACTTCCCACGTGAGCAGATTTCACCAGCAAAGCATTCAAGAGTTCTGGGCCATGAAGGGAAGTACCCACCTGAGCTAGAGGTGGGGCATGGGAAAAAGAGTTAATAGTCTGAGAGATGGGAACTGGGTCACCAAGCCAAAAGGCACACTGAGAACTGAGACGGAAACACAGAGGTCTAGACCCCATCTCTTGGCTAGGTCACCATTCTCCATCACAAGGTAAGACCCTGAGTTAATAGGGCAGCTTCACCCCTCTCGTCTATGAGGATGGGAAGTTTCAGGCTGAGCCTAGAGTCAACAAACTTCTTCCATGGTGTCTTCACAGTGAATTGACACTTGTGACCATCAATGTCTTATACTTACACATGATCACTTAGGGTTGAAAGGTTTTATCAGGCATGTAAATTAAACAAGTAGATATACATGAATATCAGTTGCTTCATTTATTTCTGCTTAAATTTTCTCTTCCCAGGTTGTTTGTAACCTGCTCACACACACACATATATAGACAGAGAGGCTGAAATCTGCTCAAAATATTATTGAAACTTTGAACATTGTTTTAAACATATATTCCAGATGACTCACTTAATTCTCTGATCATTATTTAAAAAAAAAAAAACGAAAAAGAATGAAAAATGTTTTCATAGCAAAAATGCTTAGGGTTATCTCTAAAGAAAGGTCAGGGAACACATTTTCTCTTGATTTTCCTCCATCCTATCACCATCCACTAGGAGTTTAACCTCCTGTATTTTGATTGTTTCTAGACTCATCTGTGCAATTTCAATCAACAGAGAAAAAAAAGGCCAGCATATATGTAGAAAAAAATGAATAGTAGAATGATTGTAGAAAATATTTGGGTATTCATTTTTATCAAAAATCTTGTTAATGGAGACTTACCATTGGCCTTCATTTGTTTGTTTGTTCATTTGTTTTGTGAGGTTTTTATTGTTTGTTTGTTTGTTTGTTTGTTTGTTTGTTTGTTTGTTTGTTTGTTTGTTTGAGGTAGGATCTTACGATAGCCCAGGCTGACCTGGAATTTACTATGTAGTTTCAGGGTGGCCTTGAATTCACTCCTACCTCTGCCTCTCAAGTGCTGGGATTAAAGGTGTGTGCTATCAGGCTGGAGAGCTGGGTTAGCAGTTAAGGTGCTTGCCTGTGAAGCCTAGGAACTCAAGTTCAAATATCCAGGCCCCAAACAGCCAGATACACAGTGACCCAAAGCGCGCAATGTCACATCTGCACACAAGGGAGAACACATGTATGGAGCTTGTTCTCATCAGTTAAAGGCCCTGGTGTGCTTGCTCTCTCTCTCTCTCTTTCTCTTTCTCTGTCTCAAATAATTAAATAAATAAAGTTAAAGGTGTGTGCCATCATGCCCAGCCTTGGTTTTACCCACAGCACTGTATTAGTATCTTTAAAAGTACTTTTCTAAGCTGGAGAGATGGCTCAGCAGTTAAGAGCACTTGCTTGCAAAGTATACTGGCCAGGTTCAGTTCCCCAGTACCCACATAAAGTCACATGTACAAAGTGGCACATGCATCTGGAGTTCGTTTACAGTGGCAAGAGGCCCTGGCATATCCATTCTCATTCTTTCTCTCCTCTCTCTCTCTCTCTCTCTCTCTCTTTCTTTCTTTCTTTTTTTTTTTTTTTTTTTTTTTTTTTGGTTTTTCGAGGTAGGGTCTCACTCTGGCTCAGGCTGACCTGGAATTCACTATGTAGTCTCAGGGTGGCCTCGAACTCGCGGCGATCCTCCTACCTCTGCCTCCCGAGTGCTGGGATTAAAGGTGTGCGCCACCACGCCTGGCCTCTCTCTCTCTTTCTCTCTGCGTTTGCAAGTAAATAAAAATTTTAAAAAGTACTTTTCTGAAAACTACGTGTGGTGGCACATACCTTTAATCCTAGCACTTGGGAGGTAAAGATAGGAAGATCACTGTGAGTTCAAGGCCAACTTGATACTACATAGAGAATTCCAGGTCATCCTAGACTAGAGTAAAACCCTACCGCAAAAAAAAAAAAAAAAAAAAAGAATTGAACTTTATGGGCTGGAGAGATTCTTAGTGGTTAAGTCACTTGACTGCAAAACCAAAGAACCCAAGTTCGATTCCCCAGGACCCACATAAAGCCATATGCTCAAGGTGGTGCATGGGTCTGGAGTTCATTTGCAGTGGCTAGAGACCCTGGTGCACCCATTCTCTATCTGTCTCTCATAAATAAAAACAATTTTAAAGTACTTTTCTGAGACTACAAGTCAGTTGATTTGAGAACTTAGCAGGGACTCCTCAATCTCTTTTTCAAGCTATTCCTTCTCACTCAATCTCCAGGGCTTCAGACATTATCTAAATGTTCTATACTTTACATATTAAATGGTGCTAGGAATGGAATCCAGGTTGTAAGTGTGCTGCACGAGCACTCTAGCACTGAGATCTACCCCCCCACCCCGCCCAAGGTATTCTTTTTAAAACTTCTTCAAACCAGAGATCCAGAGGCTTCTAAGTGCCCATCACTGAAGTAGATTTAAAATGCTACCAATATGGCTCAAGGAATTTTGCAGAAGAAGGGGTGGAAAGATTGTTAGAGCCACAAGTTGGGACATTTTTCACAGACACATTGCGTCTCCCCCATAACTGATTGCTGCCCCTGTAATGCACGACCCACAATCCCATGGGGATGACCTGCATCCCCAACAAGGAAGGCCTTTTCAGAAAAGGGACAGAGAGGAGGGAAAGGATGGTACCAACATGTTTGTTTACATACTAAATGTGTCCATATCTAATCAAAATAAATTAAAACATAAACAATTTTAAAGTGTAAAGAAAAATAATTTTTAAAAACTTCTGGATTTCTTGAGCATTCCTATTATTATTCCTATCATTTTTTTCTTGTTAAGCTATATAATTAATAATAAGTGAACTTAAATGGCACTAATTAGCATTGTTAAGTGCTTGGGAGAACTGAGACAGTCAACTTTGTCACCAGTGCTCCTTATTTTTCCTGTTAAAACCTTGTACTATTTGGAGGTATCGAGCAGCATTAGAATGCTTGCCTGGGACATGTGAAGGCCTGAGTTTAACACCCAGCAGCATACACACAAAAAGTCATGCATAACAAGTGATATGTCATCATGTGAATTTCTATGTTTAGAAGTTAATATTTCTCAAGAGAACACTACCAGTTTTAGCGGGATGGAGATTAAGTTCAGTTTTTCAAGGTGGTGATGAGACATGTGTCAGAAGAGATGTGGATTGTGAAGCCATGAGAAGCTCTGGCAGGATGTGCAGAGTTTGAATAAATTATCACAACACATGGTTGCATCAGGACAGCTCCTGAGCCCCTGTGGAGCAGCCTGGGGGCTTTCTGAGGGAAGCAGAGGCTGGCTTCAACAAGCTCAGCAGGGAAATCAGGCAGCCAACTGGGCACTGGGGACACTTCTGAGGGATGACTTCTCAGAAACCCCATATGTCACAGAAAGAATCACAGAGTCCAGCATTATAGGAAGGTCATGGCACAGAGTGACATTTCTTATGAGTCATAGTTCTCCCAATGTTAGTTTTTAAATCATTCAACAGACTTTGACACTTAACTGCAGTATGAAATTCCATGGTAAGGGGCTGGGAAGATGGCTCAGCAGTTAAAGGTATTTGCTTGCAAAGCATGCTGGCCCTGGTTCACTGCCCAAGCCACCTATATAAGCTGGACTCAAAAAAAGTAGTGCAAGAATCTGATGTTTGTTTACAGCAGCAAGAGGCCCTTACATGCACAGGAAGGGAGGGAGGGAAGAAGGGAAGGAAGGAAAGAAGAAGGGAAGGAAGGAAGGAAGGAAGGGAGGGAGGGAGGGAGGGATGGAGGGAAAAGGAAGAAGGAAAGTGAAGAAGGGAAAGAAAGGGAAGGAACAAAAGAAGAGATGGAGGAAGGAGGGAAACTCCATAGTATGGATGGTATGAATTTAAAACCCCAGCACAGAAGATAGAAAAGAATTACAAGAGGCACTGGAAAGATGACACATCAGTTAAAGGCACCTGTTTGCTTGGATTTAATTACCCAGTACCCACATTAAACCAGATGCACAAAGTGCCACATGTGTGTGGAGTTTGTTTTCAGTGGAAAGTGGCCCTGCAGTGACCATATTCATTCATTCGTTCATTCTCTTTCTTTTTCTCTCATACGTAATAAAAAGAAAATGATTATAAGAAATTCAGAAAACGCATGTGTTTATATGAAAGGATCGAATTAAATTGCCCTGTGGATCTTATAGAGGGTATGCTTGAAACCTCGTAGTCACTTTTTAACCAAATGACTCTTCACACTCTGTATATTTGCTTCACCCAAAAATCTGAAAGGTGATGTCTTCGCAGGTTTTCTGTGTGGGTGATTTCTCTCTACCCATCCATTTGCCCCAGCACCGTTCTCTTCCAGAAGGTCATAGCTGACTTCTCTGGTGCGTTTGACCATGGTTCCTCCATCTCCCATGAGATTTGCTGTAAACCTCAGCTCTTTTTTTTTTTTTATTTTTAATATTTATTGACAACAAAACATACTTACATACCAAAGGTGCGTATTTTTCTCTCCCCTCCCCCCCTTCCCCTTTAGAACTCCACTCTCCATCATATCCCCTCCCTCTCTCCATTAGTCTCTTTTTTTAATATGATGTCATCCTCTTTTACTTCTACTATGAGGGTCTTGCGGAGGTATTGCTAGGCACAGCAAGGTCATGAATATCAAGGCCAATTTCTGTCTGGGCAGTTGCATTGTAGGGAGTCGTACCCTTCCTTTGGCTCTTCCATTCTATCCGCCCCCTCTTCCGCAATGATCCCTGAGCCTTGGAGGGTGTGACAGAGATGTTTCAGTGCTGGGCACTTCTCCATCCCTTCTTCTCAGCACTATGTTGCCTTTTGGATCATCCCAGTTAAACCTCAACTCTTAATGGGAGGTGCGCTGAGGTTGACTTACTGTGATGATGGTGAGGAGTGCCAGCCGTGCTGTAAGCTTACATGTGCGGGGTCACCCAGCTATGTTGGCCTGAAGTTATACTCAGGGACAAAGACAGGATCACCTGTTCAGTTCTCTTGCTGTCACCTTCCTTCATGGGTGATTCAGACCTCATTTGCACGAGTAACATCATTCTCTACTAGATTGGGCCATAACAAATCTCCAGCCTTTGACTATTTTTAGCTGTGTGATGGCACTTTAACCTTGTAGATAGTGGGTCGCACGTCACTCTCGTTACCATCCCGGATGTCATCCCTTGTCTCTGGAAAAACAGTCTTGCCATGAGTGATAGGTAATGGATCTGTTGGCAGCTCCGCCATCACAAGCAAGGCCCTTGCCCTCTTGTGACAGACACACGTCCCCGTCCCTGTCTTTCTGCGTCACCAGTAAGTCCTCTTCAACCCTCACTCCCAAGTCTGACTCTGCTGGGAGTTATCCCCTACCCATGAGTTAATAGGTGGTAAATCTGCTCCAAACTATCTTGGTGGCCAGCGAAGGTGTCCCCTCCCCGGATGCAGCCTGCCACATATCTGTTCCCCATGTGCTCACTACCATTTTTAGTGGCTAAGCACATAGTACACTTGCTTACAGTGCAGTCTGTCCACAGGACACTCTGAAAGCACTCTGAGAGTTCCCTAGCTGTCTGTAAAACAAGATGGTACCCTGAAGTCATCCACATAGACAGCTTGGTCTTGTTTCTTTTAAAAATTATTTATTTATTTATTTATTTATTTATTTAATTTAGAGAGAGACAGAGAGGGGACGAGGCATGCCAGGGCATCTAGCCATTGCAAACAAACTCCAAATGCATGTGCCACTTTGTGCATCCAGCTCTACATGGGTACTGGGGAATCAAACCTGGATCGCCCAGGTCCTTAGGCTTTGCAGGTAAATGCCTTGACTGCTAAGCCATCTCTCCAGCCCCTTGGTCTTGTTTCTTAAAAATTATTGTATTTTATTTATTTATGTATTTAGCATTTAAGAAAGAGAGAGAGACTATAGGTGAGCCAGGGCCTTGCAATATTGTAAACAAACTCCAGCTTCATGTCCCACTTGGTGTGCGTCTGGGTGCTGGGGAATTGAATTCTGGTTGTTAGACTTTGCAAGCAAGTGCCTTTAACTGCTGAGCCATCTCCACAGCCCTGGTGCTTTGTTTTCTAAAGAAAGGAAATAAAACAGTACCAAGAGTAATAGCAGTTTTACACATGTAATTCTATTAGAACTTGTATCTGGGCTGGAAAAGAAAAAAAGTCCCAGCAGTTAAGTGCACTTTCTGCATAAGCATGAGGTTCTAATGGGGCCTGAGACCTCAAGAGTTAGTATCTGCAGAACCCATGGAAATCACTGGTCGTGTGGGGCAGCGGGGCGGGGGGGGGGGGGAGAAACTCCTGAATCAATTAAGGCTCTGGTTCAAAGCAAGTTCAGGCAGAATAGTGGAGCAAGACACCTGACATTCCACTCTGACCAGTGTGGGTGAGTGCTCCCTGCCGCATGCAAGTATATGGGGCTGTCACGCCACACACACACACACACACACACACACACACACACACACACACAATAAAATAAAATAAAATAAAATAAAATAAAATAAAATAAAATAAAATAAAATAAAATAGAATAAAAAAAGTAAAGTAAAGTAAAATAAAATAAATAAAATAGATAAGATAATAAAAAATAAAATATATAAAACTTGTATTTGAGTATTTTGATAGCAGTAGAGCAATTACTTACCATCACAGAAGTACAAACTCTGTAGTTCAGCTTGCCTCAGCCTCATTCTAGCTCTGTAACCCTGGGTAATTTAACTCCTCTATTCCCATTGCTCATACCTGTGAAAATAGAAGTACATCTGAAAAAAATGCCCATCCCGTGCAGTTGTTTGGGTAACCAAATACAGGATAAGCCTAAAGTGCTTAGTACTGTCCCTGGCACAGTGTGAACATGTAGTAAGTTAGGTGCCACCCAGTCACCCCTTAGCACAGTATTTATAATGTATGTGTGCTGCCTTTTTTAAGATGTTGCCCAATGCTAAGCTCTAGACACTTCACCGAGTGGCTTTGCTTTCAAATTCACTCACACTGGAAGCTTGCAAAGAGCCTAGCTGCTTCCTTGGAGCCTGTGAGGCTCTCTGGTCCTTGGGGAAGCAGGACCGAGCTTCATATCCTGCTGGATTCCTGAGAACAGGCCTGAGTGGTAGCCTGGAACTTTCCCATCAGACATCTCCATCAAGTGGTAACCAGAAGCCACACGGGTACCAAGTGTGACACACACTTCTTGGCATGGCCCATGAACAAGATCAGTGCTAAATAAAATGTCACTGGATGGTGTCTTCAGGGAACTTTCTACCTTCTGTGGCTTTTTAAGGTTTGGTGTTGTATAGGGTGATGCAAAATGCTTTAATAGGCAGAACATATTTCAGTTGATGCATCACTTTAGTGGACAGATTATAAGAAAAATTGAATTTTTTTTCCTCGGTTTCCATGTGCCTAAGTGATGTTGGTAAGTTGGCCTGTAGCAGTTACCTTCTCAGTGCTAGGACAAAACACGTGATCAGAAGCAGCTTATGAGAGAAAAGGGCTTATTTCAGGCTTGGAAGTTTCATCGTGGCATGGCAGAGCTGGGGCTGGGCATCACATCTTGTCACATCAGCTGGTAGGAAACAACAAGAGAGTGAGCTGGCTCTAGCAAGGGAGACATGGACTATAACACCCCAAGGCTGGCCCATTAACACAGCTCCACCTTCAGCAAGGCTCCACCTTCCAAATTGCCACCATCTGTGGATTAGGTATAAGGCTTATTCACAAACACATGAGGCTACGGGAGACATTTCACATTCAAAGTACCACACAGCCTGGTACCGACGATAATAATAAATGCTCACATAGCCCTTTATGCAAACAACCGTCCTGAGTTTATAGTCACGACAGTCCTACTGTCCTCAGTTCACACATGAGAAAATAACACAAAGAAGGGTGTTGACTTGCGCGGGTCATAGAGCTGGGTAGAAGGCATTCCAGAACTTGAGCCCAGGTACCTGACCCCAGACCCTACCCACCCCGCCCATACATTGGCACATGGCATCCCTGGTTCCACATGGCACCTCGATCAATTGGAAGCTGTTCCAGCTCATATCACTCTCCCTCATTTTGATTCTGTTTTCAGAATTCAGGTTGATGGACATTGCTGCTTTACTGTAATAACATAGTTACGAGTGCAGTCCTTCGTCCGATTTTAGGAGCAATCTGGGTGAGGGTGCGTTGGGCTCACACATTGGACCCTCCTTTCCTAGCCATATCTTTTGGAAGACAGCCCTGTGTAGCTGACAGGCCAAGTGGCCATCCCTCAGTGGCCCGTGTGTGACAGAGTTCCTGATGAACCCTCCTTGACTAGCAGTAGCTTCTGATCCTGATTCACTCCTCAGAGAAACACTGTGCCATATTCCCCACCCTCTAATCACCAGTTCTAGAGGGAGCTTACTACAACCCTTTATTCTGGGGACTTGTAACCCTGAGGACATGCACTTTGCGGGAGGAAGAGAGTAGAGAAGAGAGGAGAGGGGCTCAGCTGGTTGGGTTCCTGGCCCCCATGCCTCTCCTGTGCACATGCAAGCTTACGTTTGTGAGAACATTCTTAGACCACAGGTTTGAGGACACATGGAGTAGTACCTACCTGTGCCACATTTACCATTATGAAGTCTTACATGGACCATCTCACAGCATCACACACATGAGTTAACACACACGCACACCCGCACCATCACAGTCCCTGTGAAATGGATGAGGAAGCTGAGGTAGAGTGACTGCCCTCCCATCACAGAGTTCATGCCAGGGGAGCTGGCCCCAGAACCCCACCTCTACACTCCAATGCCAAAAGCTGTATCCATATTGTAGGCTTGTGCCATATTAGAAATGAAGAGGGACAAAGAGAAGCAGAGTCTTTGATCACTTAACGATAGAGATCCATTCAGAGACACGTGTCACATAGTTGTATGGTTGTACAAACATCAAAGTGTGAGCTTACATAAATGAGATGGTGCAGGTCAGTATCACGTTGGCCTCTGCGTGTAAATACATGATCCAGAAGCATCGCCGATTGTGGTTATGTGGTAGTGTGAGTGTTCACAAGTACATGCTGCACTCTGTATGATGGTCAGTGTGGTTGCTTAGTTGACCAGCTTCACCAGGGACACAGGAGCAGCACATCATGCTACAGGTTACACAGCATCACTGTCACGGGGTGACAGGAATGGTTCAGGTCTACTGTAATCTCTTGGACCACCATCATGCACACATCCATTGTCGGCCAAATTGTCCTCACACTGCACCACATGACTGTACCATAAAAAGGAATGGATGCACAGGACATACACGTCAATCCTCAGAAACATGCAGCACGGGGGCACATTTCCTGGGATGTCATTGGCTCTACAACACAAATCCAGTAACCGACACCTGTCATGTAGATCCTATACTTCGAGAAGGATGAAGTGAAAAATGATACTCCGTTTTTGTTTTAAGAAGGCAGGTGTACACGGCTCATAGAATATTGCAGAAGAGGAGGCGGAAAGATTATAAGAGCCACAGGTTGAGACATCATGCCCAGAGGCATTCTGTTCCCCCAAAAAAATAAATGACTGAGCTTCCACAACACATAAACCATAACCCCATAGGGAATATCTGCAACTCCATTGAAGAGCATCCTCAATGGAATAGGGGCAGGGACAAGGGAAAACAGGGTATCAACACATGATGTATCCATATGAAATATGTTGTTAATAATAATAATAAATTAAAAAGAAGGCAGGTGTAGTAGACAGCTTTAGGTCACTGAGATGAACTTCCAGACCAAGCACAGTAATGGAGAAGGGATATTTATTGAAGCTTATAGATCCAGGGAAAGCTCCATTATGACAGAAGAAGCGGACCCTGCTTTCACAGGCCCTAGCAGAGAGAGAAAAGCCACAAGCCAAAAAAACACCCAGAAGCCACACCACACACAAGCACACTTCAGGAACTCCAGGCAGGACTCAGGCCCTTTACTTATCTTTAGATTGGAATTTCAAATTCACCACCATACTTTAGGGCTGGACGCTAAGATCCGCCCAGTGACACCTCCTCCACCCAGGTGGCTGGAAATCCAAGAAGTTTTAATAAATTCTTAAATCTGTTGGGGTGTGGGCTTCATTTCCTGGGGTTTCTTTGCTCACTGAGAACTTGGAGAGTTTCCCAGTGCAGATCAGGCTCCATGGGCCACTGTCCTCCCTCTAACAGCCAGCAGCCAGGTCACCATGTGGTTTCTCTAGCCTCTTTTTGTAGATAACAACTAAATTTCAGTTAGATTGTTAGATTTAAAAAAAAAAAAAAAAAAAATTTCATACATTTCAGAAAAGAAATTTGAGGTAGGTGGGAGAAGGGTAGATAGCCCATGGGTAAAGTGCTTCCTACACAGCATGAGGGCCTGAGTTCAGATCTCCAGCACCCACATGAAAGTCCGGCATGGCCATGCACCCCTGTAAGCTCACACTGGAAAGGCAGAGACGAAAGGATCCCTGGGACTCATGGCCAGCTAGTCCAACTGAATTGATGAGGTGCAGGTTAACTGAGAGGCCCTATCTTCAAAAATAAGAGGGAAGCCAGGCGTGGTGGCGCACGCCTTGAATCCCAGCACTCAGAAGGCAAAGGTAGGAGGGTCACTGTAAGTTCAAGGCCACCCTGAGACTAAATAGTGAATTCCAGATCAGCCTGGACTAGAGTGAAGCCCTACCTCGATAAACCAAAATAAATAAATAAGATGGAGAACATCCATCAACCTCTGGCCTCCACACGCATCTACAGACACCAAAAAAAAAAAAAAAAAAAAGTGAGGGGCTGGACTGATGTGGCTTAGCAGTTAAGGTGCTTGCCTGGGAAGCCTAGCGACCCAGGTTCGGTTCCCCAGTACCCAAGTAAGCCATATGCACAGGATGGCACATGCATCTGGAGTTTGTTTGCACTGGCTAGAGGCCCTAGCACCCCCATTCTCTCTCTCTCTCTCTCTCTCTCTCTTCTCTCTCTCTCTCTCTTAACCAAACAAATAAAAAAATATTTACACAAAAAAAGAAATTGCCAGGTGTGGTGGTGCATGCCTTTAATCCCAGTACTCAAGAGGGAGAGGTAGGAGGATCACTGTGAGTTGGAGGCCACCCTGAGACTACATAATGAATTCCAGGTCAGCCTGAGCTAGAGTGAGACCCTACCTCGAAAAACCAAAAAAAAAAAAAAAAAAAGAAAAGAAAAGAAATTTGCCTGCAAAGCCAAAGAACTCATATTCAAATCTCCAGGTCCCACGTAGCCAGACACACAGTGACACAAACGTGCAAAGTCACACATGCGCACAAGGGGTGTGTGCATCTGGAGTTCATTTACAGCAGGCTGAAGGTCCTGGCATGCCAATTCTCTCTCTGCCTCTTTGTCTCTCAAAATAAAAATAAAAATTTTTCAAAGCAGGCGACAGATTACAAGCAGTGGTTGCAATAGAAGCAGCTTCCTTATATACCAATGCTCTTCTGACAGCTTATCATTACATCTAAATGTTCCATTCTTATATTTCTTCCTATATTATAACTCATAGCTGCACACTACATATGTATGGTGATACTGCTGGTTAAAATAGGAGAGAGTAATTTGCTTGATGACCTACTATGAGATTGAAGGGTAGTCTTTCTTACAAACAAGAAGGACTTGATGAGCCGGGCATGGTGGCGCACGCCTTTAATCCCAGCACTTGGGAGGCAGAGGTAGGAGGATTGCCGAGAGTTCGAGGTCACCCTGAGACTACATAGTGAAGTCCAGGTCAGCTTGAGCCAGAATGAGACCCTACCTCGAAAAACCTAAAAATAAATAAATAAATAAATAAATAAATAAATAAATAAATAAATAAAAAGAAAAAAGAAGGACTTGCTGACAGGCACCTGTTTGGCAGGGCTCAGACTTCCTGGTGCAGCTGCTGAAAGGGAAATGACCTGGGAAATAATAAGATGATCTTCGTATGTGTGGTGTTTTGAGCTTTATCCTTGACTGTTCCGCTAACAGTCAGGTCTTGGAGTCACTCACTAGCCAAGAGCAAAATTGCAGACAGATAGGAACAGAATTGTGGAAGTCACTAGGTTACTCACAGGTACAAGGTAGATTTCCTGAGTTCCTCCTGCATGCTACTGGTCCCCTGGAAACTGGCCTCTCACAGCAACCAAAACATGGTCCCTACCCTATTTTCCCTTGAATACTCTTGCAGCCTTGTTCATTTCCTTGCATCATATTATAAAAATGTTATTGGCATAGTCATTTTAAAAAGCAGCATGGCCGGTCGTGGTGGCGCACACCTTTAATCCCAGCACTCAGGAGGCAGAGGTAGGAGGATTTCCGTGAGTTCGAGGCCACCCTGAGACTACATAGTTAACTCCAGGTCAGCCTGGACTACAGTGAGATCCTACCTTGAAAAACCAAAATAATAATAATAATAATAAATAGCATGGAAAATAACAATCTAGGTGGTTGTTTTTTCCACTCAAGAAGAGTTCCCCAGATTACTGAGTAGTGAAAGGTCCCCTTAATGACGTACTGTCCTTCGAACTTTGATCAAGACTTGGTCTGTACCTTGTCACAGCTTTGAGTTTTATACATTTATTCTCTCATTGGGTCTCCAATGGCACATCTTACATGTCTCAAATGTAATGTAGTAATACCTCCTATAAAGATTTCTATTTTTATTGTTCTTAACTTATTTTTATGTGTTGTGACCTAAAATTAGTCTATAGGAACTTGAAACCAGTCCCTGAAACAGGAGCTGGTTTGCATAGTTAAAACATACTGTCTTGCGTGGGAAATTATCCTGTGAACTGTTGTTCTTTAAAAATATTTTTATTTATTTGAGAGAGAGAGAAAGAAAGAGACAGATAGAGAGAGAGAGAGAGAGTGAATGAAACAGGGCCTCCAGACACACATGCCACTTTGTGCATCTGGCTTTCAATGGGTACTCAGGAATTGAACCCAGCCTGTCAGGCTTTGCAAACAAGCACCTTTAACCACTGAGCAATCTTATCAGCCCCTGTGTACTGTTTTGATAAACTTCATTCTTGATATCTCTCAGAGCAAATATCTGACATTTTTACTATCCCTGTTACACTTGAAAAAGATAGATTTAGGGCTAGATGCAAAAAGGGGTGCATGCATCTGGAGTTCATTTGCAGCAGCAAGAGGTCTCAGCACACCCATGCCCCACCTCTCTCTCTCTTCTCCCCCCCCCTCATAAATAACAAAGTGAAAGCATATTGTTAAAAAGATAGATTTTTGTTAAATTTAAAGCATACCAACTCTGAGCTTTAAATATTTTAAGGTCTTCAGAAAATGAATATTTATAGTTTTGTAGTGAGAATCTTTTTGACTCTTTAAGTGAAAAATATTTTAGCCATCAATTGGAGGAGTCTCTTTCAGAACTAATCCAGTTGGCTCCAAGAGAGCCGGCTACAGTGGGAGGAGCCCAAGGCTGGTGACACTTGAGTCAGTCCTCAGCTAGGTCCAGTCTCTTAGCCAACCTGCTTTGGAGGAATCAATCTTTACTTTTAAAAATGTATGCATTTGAGCTGAGTGTGGTGGCGCACACCTTTAATCTCAGCACTTGGGAGGCAGAGGTAGGAGGATCATGATGAGTTCAAGACCACCCTGAGATTATATTGTGAATTCCAGGTCAGCCTGGGCTAGAGCGAGACCGTACCTTGAAAAACCAAACAAAAAATATATATACATTTGGGCTGGAGAAATGGCTTAACAGTTAAGGCATTTGCCTGCAAAGCCTAAGGACCCAGGTTTGAATCCCCAGAACCCACATAAGCTAGATGCACAAGGTGATACATGTGTCTGGTGATTGTTTGTAGTGGCTGGAAGCCCTGATGTACCTCCCTCTCTCTCTCGCTCACTCACTCACTCTCACTCTTGCTCTCTTCTCTCTCAAATAAATAAATTAAATTAAATCTTTAAATAAAGGCATACATTAAGCCAAGTGTAGAGGTGCGCTTCTTTAATCTCAGCACAAAGGAGGCAAAGGTAGGAGGATTGCCATGAGTTTGAGGCCAGCCTGAGACTACAGTGAGTTCCAGGTCAGCCTGGACTAGAGTGAGACCCTGCCTTGAAAAAAAGAAAAATAAATAAATGAAGTGTGTGTGTGTGTGTGTATACCACAGGATCTCTTGTCCTGGCACATAAACGCCAATTGTGTGCACTGCTTTTTGGGTCTGGCTTTACATTGGGTGGCTAGGGAATTGAACCCCAGCTGGAAGGCTTTACCAGCAAGTACCTTTAACTACCAAGCCATCTCGCCAGCCTCAAGTTCCCTTCTTTAAAAGGGGGGATGTGAATACCGACACCCAAGGAGTCTCACTGAGTAACGAGCTGGATCTTATGCATGAAAAGACTTGTCAAGTTTTAAACACATATTGTGGATACTGCTGTTGGCCAAGTTCAAATACTAAGATCAGAAAGGGTCTTGAGCGATGATGGAAATTAGCCACGAAACAGGGATGACTTTGATAGGCACATTCCTGCCAACTCTACCTAAGAAGACCCACTGCAATGTAAGACGACTGGTAACAGACCACCAGCCTGCTATCCTGCCAAGTGTCTTTGCTTTTTAACTAAGAGCCTTTGACTACAGCAAGATTGATACTCTACAACTTAAATTTTAACTATCAACCAGTGAATGGAGACAATTATTACTAAAACCTGTCAGTTTTTTTTTTTTATTTGTTTACTTCATTTATTTGAGAGAGAGTGAGAGGCAGATAGAGAGAGAATGGGCAAGCCAGGGCCTTCAGCTATTGCAAATGAACTCCAGACACATGCGCCACCTCATGCATCTGGCTTACATGGATACTGGGGAATAGAACCTGGGTCCTTTATCTTTGTAGGCAAGCGCCTTAACTCTAAGCTATTTCTCCAGCCCTCAGAGTCTTTTATGAGCAGTTTTGTATGAAGACTTTAAACAAAGGCAAATAGACTAATTTTATCAACTGTTATTCTTACACGTAGTATTATGGTAACTGCACATAAACTATTCCCCAACTTATAAATAAATATTTGTCTAGAAATGTTAACTTACAAACCTGAAGGACTCTGCAACTTCCTCTGGGTTGCCCAAGCCCAGAAGCCCAAGCTTGGATTGCTAAAACCTCAATATACACCTTAAAAGATGAAGGAGTTCTGCCTCTCATAAGAGATATGTAGGTTCAATTGTGATAGCATTTCTCCTCCCATATTCCCCACACCTTCAAAATCTATTATTAAAACAGTGCTACAAAGCCGGGCGTGGTGGCGCACGCCTTTAATCCCAGCACTCGGGAGGCAGAGATAGGAGGATCGCCGTGAGTTCAAGGCCACCCTGAGACTACATAGTTAATTCCAGGTCAGCCTGGGCCAGAGTGAGACCCTGCCTCGAAAAAACAAAAACAAAAACAAAAACAGTGCTACATCAAGAGTGGAGAAAATATAGCATTTTACAGAAAATTAAACAGCATACTAATTCAAAAAAAGAGAGAGAAAAGCAGTTGGAGACATTTCCTTGGCTGATTGAATAGTTCCTTTTTAAAAAGTCATTTAATATAAGGAACAAGTTAACAAGTTACTGAGTTCTTCGAAGATAGATGTCTTTTGTGAGAATTACAAACTACACTGGTATTTAATCATCATTTATAATACAAAGGCGCTCTGGTAGGAAATCCAGAAGGTGGGACTGAAGAGAGGGCTCAGTGGTTAACGTGTTTGCCTGCAAAGCCTAACGACCCATGTTTGATTCCCCAATACCCACATAAAGCCAGATGCACAGGGAGGTGCATACATCTGCAGTCTGTTTGCCATGGCTGGAGGCCCTGGTGTGCTCATTCCCTCTGTCTCTCTTCTCTCTATCTCTCTCTGCTTACAAATTAATTAATTAATTAATTATTTTTAAAAAGCCGGGCATGGTGGCACATGCCTTTAATCCCAGCACTTGGGAGGGAGAGGTAGGAGGATCACCATGAGTCTAAGGCCACCCTGAGACTACAGAGTGAACTCCAGATCAGCCTGGGCTAGACTGAAACCATACCTCGAAAATAAAAAAATAAAAAATAAATAAAAAGACAGAAAGGAAATTCTGAATGACACCAGAGAATCATCATAGGACCAAATCTTTATTTATTTCACCTTGGGAGAAAACTTAGGAAATGGTTCCACTAGAGGAGATAGATTTCAAAATTAAATTTAAACAAAGATTATGGTGAAGAATGCATCACAGGGAACGTGTTCTAGAATATTCACAATGATACTACTCATAAGAAAAACAACAGAAATGACCTAAATACCCACTGACAGTACAGTGGATGCATGATGTGTGGACTGTTCAATTATGGAATATCCATAAAAGTGAACAATTACACTCACACATGGAAGTACAGAGGACCTCAGTGGGATCTTGTTATGGGTGTGTGTGTGTGTGTGTGTGTGTGTGTGTGTGTTAGTTTTACAGTGTTGGGGACCAAACTCAGCCCTTTGTGCATGTTAAGCAAAGGCTCTACCTCTGGGGCTCTACCACAAGCTTTTTTCTAATTTACTAACATATTTTTTTTCTGTCATGTCTTCTTTTAAAAGCAAATTATGCAATTAATGTTGAAAGGGGTGATACAAGAATTTGTGAGTTTCTCGTACCCTAATGCACCAATAATTTGGGGTACCCCCAGATCCTTGTTCTATGAATTCAAAGAATGAAATCCATGGACCAGAGGAAAAGGTTCAGAAAGATTTTATTACAGTTTAAAGCTTTAAGAGGGAGAAGAGAAGGAGGCTGAAGCCTAGAGCGTAAGAGAAGGAAGCCAGTGGAGCTCTTGCCCAGAGGCAAGACGGGGTTTGAGAGGCCCTGCTGTGACTCAGATCTGGGTTGTTATGGGGAGTGGCTATTTGAGGAAGATCACGTTGTTTTTTGTTTTGCTTTGTTTTGAGTCCCATGGATAGGTGGCTGGTTTAGCCAGTTAACTCTTGATGCTAGGAGTCTGGAGTCAGCAATTTGGGAATTCTCTAGAAAGGGAGGAAAAGCCCTAATGGGGCAGAGATAAGGAAGGGCCAGATCCTTCTGATGTTTCTGACCCTTAATAAAGTGTAATGACCTACATTTTCTCCTACAGGCCCAAGGACAAGTTATGCACTTAGCCAGGAGAAGGCTATTTACTTTGGGCTCTGTCACCTCTAAGCTGCCTAGCCTATTTCTGTCTCCTATCAAGAGCATGTGAACTTACTGTGCAATAAAAATCACGAGTCTCTGGAACTTGTGATTTGTAATTTTTTCTGATAGATGACAGTGCTTTAAGGATTGCTACCACAAACTTAGCAGGGTTATTACCTCCATAAAGATAGAATCTGAAGCCAGTGGCGCACGCCTTTAATCCCAGCACTTGGGTGGCAGAGGTAGGAGGATCACCATGAGTTCAAGGCCACCCTGAGACTACATAGTGAGTTCCAGGTCAGCCTGGGCTAGAGTGAAACCCTACCTCAAAAAACAAACAACAACAACAAAAAAAAAGATAGAATCTGAGTACACAGAAGACACAGTAAAAAGATGGATCATCTCAGCCAGGACTCCCAGCACTCCAGAAGTGGAGACAGGAGGATTGTGGGTTCAAAGCCAGCCTGGGCTACATAATGAGACCCTGTCTCCAAACAAAATCATTGAAACCAACATTTGCAGAAGCCACTTGCTGTTATCCCTCCATATTCCTTAGCTGTCGTCCTTGCAGTGAATCAGATTCTAACTCTGACTCTTACTTGGAGTGTACCCCAGACTGTGCTGGGGAGCTTTGCTGACCGCCTCACAGGCCACAGAGGTGGGGCGTAGGAAGAAAGCAGCACCGAGCTAGACCGCTGATCTCAGAAAAGCACCTCCATTTGCACTTCTAAGACAGACCTGGGGACTGCTTGTCTCCCAGAGCTGCTGTGAGACTAAAATGTGAAACTTGGAGTTTGCATATTGTAAGTGTTCTATATTCAGAAGAAAATATTTAAGGCAAGCTTTGATGTATCTGTTTGCAAGGCTGAGATAGACAGCTTGTGTCAGCGGCTGTAGTCAGACCAGTTTATACATTCCCTTGCCCAGTAACAGCCAAATAATCACAGAACACAGAAATGCTGAAACGCAAATGCAAGCTACATCTGCAGTCTGACATTTTCCTACAGCCACATTTGTGTGTGTGTGTGTGTGTGTAGCTATATGTGGAGCATTAAGTGTAGAGTCACAGGGCAATCTCAGATGTTATTCTTCAGGAATGCCATTCATCTTGTTTTTGAGACAGGGTCTCTCATTGGCCTACAGCTTGCCAATTTGACTAGACTGGCTGACCAGCAAGCCCAAGTATCCACCTGTGTTTGCCTCCCCAGCCCTGGAATTACAAGTGTGTGCCACCACACTTAGCTTTTGTGCATGGGTTCTGGGAATCTAACTCATGTCTTCATGCTTGCAAGACAAGCACGTTACTTCCTGAGCAATCTCCCTAGCCCCTTAACAGCCACATTTTTTAAAGTTAAAAAAAACAGTTTAAGCAAAATATTTAAAAGTATACATTTTATTTGACCCAATACATCCAAAATCTAATGTTAATATGTAGCTTTTTAATTTCTTTTTTTAAATATATTTTACTTATTTATTTATTTGAGAGAGAGAGAGAAAGGGGTAGAGATAGAGTGAGAGAGAGAATGGGCCCACCAGGGCCTCCAGCCACTGCAAACAAACTCCAAACGCATGTGCCTCCTTGTGCATCTGGCTTACGTGGGTACCTGGGGAATCGAACTGGGGTCCTTTGGCTTTGCAGGCAACTGTTTTAACCACTAAGCCATCTTCTCCAGCCTGCATTTTTTTAATTCTAATTAGCTGTTTTATACTTTTTTATCATGCTCTTTGAACATCTGTATTTTACATGTTTAGCACATCTGAATCAACATTTCAAGTGTTCAAGACTTACCTGTTGCTAAGCCACAAAATTAGACAGGGCAAGTCCAAACCAGAGGACATGGAAGAAGGCTACACCCTCCATACACTTGTGTTCTCAGATATACAGTATTTGCAGAAAAAAAAATGGCTTCTATACTAAACAAATACACTCGTTTCTTTATCATTATTCCCTGAACAATACAGTATCCTAGCTCTTTAAATGACATGTACATTGTATTAGGTAAAAGTAAGGTGGAGGAGACTTAACATATGCTGAGGAATATGTGTAGATGCTATGCATCTACTATGTTACATTATGTAAGGGATTTGAACAGCACCAAGTTTTGATAGTTATAAGGAGTCCTGGAACCATTCCTCCCCAACATAATAGTGGGGAGGGGTTGACTACAATGATTGCTATTTATTTATTTATTTAAGAGAGAGTGGCAGAGAGAGAAAGAGAGAAAGAATGGGCATGCCAGGGCCTCCAGCCACTACAAACAAACTCCAGATGCATGCGCCACCTTATCCATTTGGCTTACGTGGTTCCTAGGGAATCCAGACTGGGTCTGTTGGCTTTGCAGGCAAGTGCCTTAACCGTTAAGCCATCTCTCCAGCCCATGACTTTTTTTAACATTTTTTTATTTATGGGGGGAAGAACTGGCACACCAGGGCCTCTAGCCACTACAATGGAACTCCAGACGTGTGCACAAACTTGTGGAAGGAAATCCTTGTCTTTTCCTTAAAAAGAGCCACACAAACACATGTGCTGCCCAAGCAGAAGCAGATTGTGTGATTTTTGTTCTTTTTGTTTGCGTTTATGCATGCAGTTTTTAGGACACTTGGTAATTCATTCCAAATACAAATTAACATTTTATTTCTGAGCCAAGAAATCGGCAGTGTGTGTATCAGCTGGTGTTTAAAAGCACTATACTATGAATCAGAGCAGGAGAGATGAAAAAAAGATTCTGTTCCACCCTGGTGGAACTTGGGGGTGGGATGGGGGACAAAAACCAAACAGGAAAACCAGGGCCCAACTTTGTGCCTTACAAGAACCTGTTTTGCATTGGCCTATTGAATTATAAGAACGTAGTACAAGCCTGGTTATACTGTACACAAGGGAACTGGAAAAGTGGAAGGAAATACATGATTCACCCTGTGCAAAGAACTGGAGTTTAGAAAATGGGAATAAAGAAGAGGAACTACTCAGGCACTACCATTTTAAACTGGGAAGACATAGATGTTCAAAGAAAGTTCTAGGTAAGAGCATCACTATGAGTTTGAGGACACCCTGAGGCTACATCGTGAACTCCAGGTCAGCCTGGACTAGAGCAAGACCCTACCTCAAAAAAAAAGAAGAAAAAAAGAAAGAAAGAAAGAAAGAAAGAAAGAAAGAAAGAAAGAAAGAAAGAGAAAGAGAGAAAGAAAGAAAGAAAGAAAGAAAGAAAGAAAGAAAGAAAGAAAGAAAGAAAGAGAGAGAAGAAGAGGGAGGGAGGGAAGGAGGGAGGGAAGGAAGGAAGGGAGTTCATTATAGATAAAGTAATATTTTTCAGTTTTTCCAAAGTCTGGAATCACTGATTCATGTTTGTTGTCATTCCCACATTGTGTTCATCCCCTACAGCCATAAGGCTTCCCCCTGCCTTAATCTAACAGTTTTCCAACTAGTTTTCTAATAAGGTTTCCCCTAGTGGAGTTTGGCAATGAGTCTCAGAAGTTGAAAGTCGTGAGAGGGAAAGTTAAAATAGGTGGGCCTCAAGTTTGCATTGGTTCCCATGAAGTCATATTTAGGGAAACCCCACAAATGCGAATGTATATCTGTAGGGAACATGAAAGTAAGGAATGCTCTCATAAGACAGTGCACCCAGAAACCCACAATGAGTAAAGCAATGTAGGGGTTGGTTTCAGGGACTCCCTGCACAAACCAAAATCTGGGGAGGCTCAACTCCTTTCCTGTACACATTCTTCTGCCTCCCTTCATTATGCCTAGGTGACTTGTAGTAAATCATATGACGCAAGGTGCTATGGGTAGTTACAATACCTTATTGTTTAGGGAATAATGACCCCCGAAAAAGTCTGTACATGGTTAGTACAGAGATAATTTTTTCTGAATATTTTTGATACTCTGTAGGTTGTATCTAAGGATGGAGAACCCACAGACACAGAGGTGGTACCATATAAATGTCAGAGACCTGTAACAGTGAGGAGGAGCCCGGACCCGGGGCAGTGCTGGTCCAGAGAGAACTAGTCTCTTAGCTCAGGCCTAGAGCCTTCCACTGAAGACCCCGCCATCCCTCCTGCCACCATCTTTTGAGAGCCACGGCCCTGGAGAACATCCCATCTAAACTTTGCAAGGGCTTTTGTTTTCCCTTCCCCTTGCATTCACTTAAATGCCTTAGGTAAGGGACGCAGTGCCAAAGAAGTGCAATGCTTCTTTTTTTTTCCAATGTGCCTTTCCTAAAGTGGGTACCATTGGTACACAAGAGGGCAGAGTGCCGTTTTGAGCAAGCTTAGTGTGGCTCTGAAAGAGTTAAGCACCAGCTCCCCAGCCTTGCTGGTGTCAAGCTGTTATTGAAGGTCTTCAAAGACTCCCACCCACCACCTCCCACTCTCCTGGCAAGTGAAAGACATTTGAATTCTTTTCACAAGGGAGGAAATTATTAAAATGAAAGAAAATGACTGTTCCCTGTTCTAAAAAGGAGACAGAGGAGAAAGGGGGGCTGGCCCCTCCTTTATTCTTCCTTACCTATGAAGGCTATTATAAGAGGCAGGCGAGGGATTCTGACTCCTGAACCATCAGGAGAAGTTATCCCTCTGCCAGTGTGAGCTTATCATTCGGGATTCTGCCCCACAATGTGCCTTCTAAGCAAGGGAACCCTCGTGTCCCAGATCACACACACATGATCAATAGGATTAGGTTCTGACAGAGCAACTTTTCTCAAAGACCCCAAAGTTACTAGAATTCATGTAAGAATTTAAGGTAGGGATAGTTCGCTTTTCCTTTGAGCATTAGGTTTCCACCGAAAATGGATTGGTTCCAGGAGGTGGGGGCTGAGGTCAGATCTGAGTGAGAAATATGTACACTGATTTCTTTTTTGTTTGTTGTTTTTTGAGGTAGGGTTTCGCTCTAGCCCAGGCTGACCTGGAATTCACTATGTAGTCTCAGGGTGGCCTCGAACTCATGGCAAACTCCTACCTCTGCCTCCCAAGTGCTGGGATTAAAGGCGTGTGCCCCCACGCCCAGCTATAATTTATTTTTCGTGTAGCTAAAGAAGTGTCACAGGGTAGGTTTTCACAAATTTCCATTTAAATCTTTTCACGTTTTAGAAATTCACTTCATACTGTCTCTATTAATTCAATTCACCATTATATATCATTCCAAATTATTTGAAACTTTGATCCAACATACGTCCATTGCACACAGCACTGCTCAGGGCCTTGGAGCAAGGACAGGGGAGGGGCTGGACTAAGGGGAGATCAGGAAGATTTTTTAAATTGACCCATGTCTGGGATTTCTGGCCTAATTTAGGAAGATAAGACTAATATGATGAAAAGCTAAAGATAAAAAGACCATGGGGCTGGGGAGATGACCTAGTGGTTAAAGGCACTTCTTACAAAGCCTGTCAGCCTGGGTTCAATCCCCAGTACCTGTGTAAAGCCAGATGCACAAAGTGGCACATACATCTGGAATTCATTTACAGCAGCAACAGGCCCTGGTGCACCCATCCTTTTATTCATTCTCTTTCTCTCTCCCTTTCAGATAAATGAAAATATTTTTTAAACAGATCAAAGAGCTTAACTGGGTCCTAGTTAAAAATTCTCTCTTGGGGGCTGGAAAGATACCTTAGTGGCTAAAGTGTTTGCCTGCAAAGCCAAAGGATCCTGGTTCGATTCTCCAGGACCCACGTAAGCCAGATGCACAAGGGGGCACATGCATTTGGAGTTCATTTGCAGTGGTTGGAGGCCCTGGTATGCCCATTCTCTCTCTCTCTCTCTGCCTCTTTCTCTCAAATAAATAAACAAATATTTAAAAATTCTCTGTTTGGGGCTGGAGAGTAGTTAAGGTACTTGCTTGCAAAGCCTAAGGACCTAGGTTCGATTTCCCAGAACCCAGGTCAGCCAGATGCACATGATTGCACATGTGTCTGGAGTTCATTTGCAGTGACTTGAGGCCCTGGTGTGCTCTCTCTCTCTCTTCCTCTCTCAACTGAAAAAAAAAAAAAGATCTCTATTTGTCGTAGACAAATATAGAGGACAACAAGGATTTGATAGTGGCACAAGCCTATTCTATACACATTTCGAGGCAATGTGCATTGCATTCCAATTATGATGTTAAGATGTTATTTGGTCTCTGCCAATAACACAGCCCTTTTATGGTAACAGCTATTGAGCATGCAAGAGACAATATGATTGTCATCAGTGTGGGTTTGAACAATATTCCACATTTACAGCATTATCATAATGCTATCACTTAGGACTTTCTGCAACATTGACGTTAAGGTGCAGCCAGAGAACATTGTTAATGGCATATGGAATCCAATAATGATGCTTTCCCTGGATTTGGGGTCTGCCTGCCTCCATGCATTCACCTTCAGGAGGTTCCATGTGTCCTTGTGGAACACACTGCTAATAGGATCAGAGGTAGCCTACACTGGACTGGCTTTGCTGCCTTTGCCAATTTCCAGTTTTTATTCACAAGTTCCCCCATTGTCTTTCCTGCAATCCCTGGTAAAATTCTGGGACCATTGACATCATGGAGCTCAGCTGGGATATAGGCATTATTCCCAAATCGGCTGTGCTTCGAAATCACCTGGGACATTCTTGAGCCCATCCGTGAGATTTTGACTCAAGAATTCCTTGGGTGAAAGTTTGGGGAATTTATTTCATAATCTCCTCAAAGGTTTTTTTAAGGCACCATCGGGCTTGGCATTAATGCCAATACACAGTGTGAGTGAGTCTCTGCATTAGCCAAAGTTAGGTCATAGTTATGTCTTTAAAAATTTTTTTTGTTTATTTTTATTTATTAGTAACAGCCAGACAGAGAGAGAGAAAGAGAGGCAGAGAGAGAGAGAATGGGCACACCAGGACCTCTAGCCACTGCAAACGAACTCCAGATGCATGCACCACCTTGTGCATCTGGCTTATGTGGGTACTGGGGAATCAAGCCTCGAACCGGGGTCCTTAGGCTTCACAGGCAAGTGCTTAACTGCTAAGCCATCTCTCCAGCCCTAAAAATATTTTTATTTTTATTTATTTATTTATTTGAGAGAGAGAATAAGAGAGAGAGAAAGAGAGAGAGGGAGAGAGAGAATGGGTGCTCCAGGGCCTCTAGTCACTGAAAACAAACTCCAGATGCATGCACCACCTTGTACATCTGACTTATGTGGATCCTGGGGAATCAAATCTGTGTCCATTGGATTTGCAGGCAAGCACCTTGACTACTAAGCCATTCCTCCAGCCCCATAGTTATAGCTTATGATGAACTATTGCCACTTCTTACCTCCACAATGACTGATGAGCATTGCAGACTCCCTTGTGAGTCAGTGGCTGAGTTCACAATCATGCTAGACACTGTATAGCACCTTTTATTTTGGTTTTCAAGGTAAGGTCTCACTGTAGCCCAAGCTGACCTGGAATTCACTATGTAGTCTCAGGGTGACCTCAAACTCACAGTGGTCCTCCTACCTCTGCCACCCAAGTGCTGAGATTAAAGGTGTGTGCCACCATGCCTGGCCCGACCTTTTATTTATTTATTTATTTATTTATTTATTTATTTATTTATTTATTTATTTATTTTTATTTACTTGAGAGAGAGAGAGAAAGAAGCAGATAGAGTGAGAATGGGCATGCCAGGGCCTCCAGCCACAAAGTTTGTTCACAGTGGCTGGAGGCCCTAGATCGCCATTCTCTCTCTCCCTCTCTCCAATAAATAAATTTAAAAAAATTTTAAAGAAGCTTAAAATAGGTTTTAAGGACTGGGGATATGGCTCAGTGGATAAAGCACTTCCACAACAAATCCGGGAACCGAGGCAGGCTTTTGTAATCCTAATGCTGTCGCTGGCTGCAAGCTAAGTAGGTAGGTAGAGGCAGGACAATTTCCTGGGAGCTCATGATGAGCCCAGCAAAGAATAGCAGAGCAAGAATCCAGAGCAAAAAACCCTGCCTAAATATGAGGAGGACAGGCAAGGACCGACCTGAGGTTGTCCTCAAACCTCCACGCTTGTGGCATGAGCCAGCCACACTCACACACACAATCTCACACACATACAAAGAAATACTTAACAATTTTTTTTAAAAGGGGGGTTTTTAAATTTATTTTCTTTCCAAGCACAGAGAGATAGACAGAGAAAGAATGGGTGTGCCAGGGCCTCTAGCAGCTGTAAACAAACTCCAGATACATGCACCACTTTATGAATCTTGCTTTTTGTGGGCACTGGTGAATTGAATCCAGATCAGCAGTCTTTGCAAGCAAGCACTGTAACTGCTGAGCCATCTCTCCAGCCCTAAAAGTGGGTTTTAAGCCAGGCCTATAATCTCGGCCCCCTCGGGAGGCTGAGGCAAGAGGACCCCAAGTTCAAGGCCTGCCTGTGTACCATAGTGAGATGCTGTCTCAAAATAAAAACCAAAACAAAGGTTAATGATATAACTCAGCACATATGCCTAGCATATGTGAGGCCTTGTGTTCAGTCCTCAGTCACACATGCACACATGTACACATGTACCTCCAGCACACAGGCTGAGTGATTGGCTTGTGTCATGTCAATATTGCTGGAATGTGATCTACAGGCATGCCTTACACATTTTCCCCCAACATCTTAGTCATGGAGATGACTAAAAGTACATGTAACATCAGGTTGTAGCACCTTACAGTGGGGAAGGTCCAGACATCCCATGGACCAAATGATAAAATCAAATATTTTAGACTCCTTAATCTTTAGTTCCCCTTTATCCTGTCATTTAATTCCTTAATTTGGAAATGATCTTAAATTAACTCAGTTTCACATGCGATTGACACAAATACTGCTCCCGTGACTTTCAGAGGAAGGCTGTGGAAAGAGAGAATATATACCCAGGAGCTGGAAACAGGCCCTGTCACTAATGCCACTATAAGACAAGACCCCATAACACATTCCTTCCACTGTGTCTCGCACAAGATGTCTCAGACACGAACAAACTTTGGTTTGAAGCAGGAGAAATCACAAATGCTAACTTGTCCATATGTGACTACTTGAAGCAAGAATCACTGGTGAGGAAAATGAGGGCGGTCTAGGAAACTGAAAGGACTCAGGAAAGGGGCTCTTTTCAGAGTAATGAGAGGTCAAATGTGTTTACAGTAACTACAGTAGGAGGATGGTGTTTTGGTTGGGAGGTCAGTTGCCAAGCCATTCTTCCACAGTGAAGTTGCCAGCCACATCCTTTTCTACACATGGCCAGCACTGCTTGGATCCCTGTGTCGGGCCCCGAGCTGCCCTGGGACCTCACACCCCCGCGCGGGGACAGACACATTCTCCAGGGCATTTTTTCAGCTCATCACCATTCCCCCTGGCTTTGAACACTGACATCACCAAGTCCTTGGGGTTGTGTTGTTTATGATAGCACAACATTCACACAAAAAGAAAGTATATTTTACATATAGATTCATTAAAGTTTTCGCTAGTATCTTTTATTTTTGAGTGGCATGTTTTACCTTTTACTTAAATTCCGCAATTCTTATCGTTCCAAAGGGGTCAGAGTATGCTTGGACTGGAGACAAGTCTCTTAATATGCTTGGTTTTTGCTTCTGATACCTCCTTTGACACATATGGTAAAAGCTGATTTTTCTATAAGAAAATTTCAATATCTGCTTGAAAAATAAAACTATCAGTCAGACTTAACAGAGCCAAATACCAAGAGTTGGTAAAAAAGAGCTATTAGTGCCCAAGGCTATTTCCTCTAGTGACAGTAAAAAAAAAAAACCCAAATGACTACGGACGTGTCCACGTGCATGAAAGAGACCATGGCCAAAAGGGGGCTGCGTGGGTTCTTGTACCCGTGCGAGTCCTAATGAAGGCTCCCTCCCATGTAGTATGAAAGTCTCAAGAGACACGCTGGCCACAGTTACCTCTTTCCTTCCCTGCCTGCTTGTATAATGTTACCAGTCACAGGAGCAGGAATCAAGGTGTATTTTTCTGTAGCCACAGCAGAGCAGGCTCCCGGCTGGGCCTTGGAGACGCCCAGACGCATGGCTGAGGTCAGAGAAGCCATGAGGGACGCTATTTGTCCTCTAAAGAGGCTGATTATCAAGAGATCATACTTGTTTGTTGGAAACAAATGAGATGGTTTCTCTCCTGGGTGTTTTTCTCAGTAAAACATTGTAAATGCTTTCAGAAAGCATATACTGTCTAAATAAGATACTAAAGGCAGATGTTGTGGCGCACGCCTTTAATCCTAGCACTCAGGAGGCTGAGATAGGAGGGTCACCGTGAGTTTAACACCAGCCTGACTAAAATGAAACCCTACTTAATAGAAAAAAAATGTGCTAAAATCCATAGCAACTACAAAAAAATATTCACACTTACACATATGATACGTTTAGTTAAGACTTATTGTTAGAGAATAAAGAGACCAGCCTGCCAGACAAACTTCTGAACTTAAGAGCTGTAGTGACAGGTACTTAGGAAGTGTTCTGCTCCATTGAATTCTAGTAGCCCTTCCATTTCCATCTTTGCTGTAATGAAAAAGTACATCGAAAGCCAGGCGTGGTGGCGCACACCTTTAATTCCAGCACTCAGGAGGCAGAGGTAGGAGCATTGCTGTGAGTTCGAGTCCACCCTAAGACTACACAGTGAATTCCAGGTCAGCCTGGGCTAGAGCAAGACTCTACCTTGAAAAAAAAAAGAAAGAAAGAAAGAAAAGAAAAACAAACAAACAAATAAAAGTACATAGAAGCCCTAGGGCTTCCCACCTACCTCAGCCCTTGTGGCTCTCTTGGACAAGTTTCTCCTGCCCAGAGAAGCCAGTCTGTTCAAAGGCTAGTAACATTTTGATATAACTTGGCATTCTTTTGTTTTTTATTTCCTGCTTGTTCTTTGAGGTCAAGCCATCTCCTTTGGAGACACCTGGCTGTACTTAAAGTGAGTGATAAATGATCTCCTCCCCTCCCCAAAGTCCTTCAGTGTGGCTTCCTTTGGACTTATAGATGATACCATAGCTTAGGTTGTCCTGTGGATGTATATCTCTTTCTGCTTTGTATCATTTCCTAATTATTTGAAATATCTTAGCATGGACTCCCTAAGAAAGTGCTCACTTCTTGAAAACACAATTGTAACTTATCCTTGTGTTGCAGCTCCCTAGCCCCGGCCTTGTGGGGGACACATCCTGGCAAAGCACAAACTCCTTAAGGACAAAAGTTAACCCACACCACGTTTGTGTTAGTGACCCTCTTATCTTAAAATCATGATTTATCTGGACCAACTTTTAAAAAAAATTTATTATTATTTTATTTATTTTTGGAGAAAGACACAGAGAGAGACAGAGAGGGAGAGGGAGACAGAGATGGGCGCGCCAGCAGTCTCTCAGCTGCTGTGAATGAAATCCAGATGTGTGCACCCCCTTGTGGTCAAGTGTGGCATTGCGCCCTTACGTCACTTTGCATCTGGCTAAACATGGGACCTGGAGACTGGAACCGGGTTCTTAGGCTTAGCAGGCAGGCGCCTTAACCGCTAAACCATCCCTCCAACCCTGGACCAACTTTTAATAAGGTCAGTGGTTATATCAACAAAAGCATGGTATCTGGCATTGAAGTGAATGGAGAAAACTCTAAGCAAAGTGCAATTAACGACAAAGCAATAATCCACTCAAATCGAGAGGAAATAGCTTGAATGAAAACAAATGACTTGATTTTTAAAAAAATAAGCCATTTTCAAATTATATATAAAAAAAAGAGTTAACCCACAGCTGCTCCAGGGGTGGAGCTCTATAAATACTTGCTGAATGACCAATTTTTGGCCCTTAGGGAATATTTGAGGATTGACAAAAAGTTTTGAAAAATTCTTTCTTCTAAAATGTTTTTCACAAATTGCCATCCCAGTGACATAGTGATAGAACTTACCATGAGATTCTTCATATTCTGTTTGGAGAAAGGGAGACACTATAGCCAGGTATGGTGGTGAATGCCTCTAATCACAGCACTTGGGAGGCAGAGGTAGAAGGATCACTGTAAGCTCAAGGCCTGCCTGGAACTACAGAGTGAGTTCTAGGTAATCCTGGGCTGGAGCGAGACCCTACATTCAAAAACATAGGTCTGAGCCTGGCATGGTGGTACACGCCTTTAATCCCAACACTTGGGAGGCAGAGGTAGGAGGATTGCTATGAGTTCAAGGCCACCCTGAGACTACATAGTGAATTCCAGGTCAGCCTGAGCTAGAGTGAGACCTTACCTCAAAAAACCAAAAAATAAAAATAGATCTGGAAAAATGGCTTAGCAGTTAAGGTGCTTGCCTGCAAAGCCCAAAGACCCAGGTCCAATTCCCCATGAGCCATATAAACAAGATGCAGTAAGATGCAGTAAGTGGCACATGCATCTGGAGTTCACTTACAGCAGCTAGAGTCCCTGGCATGCCCATTCTCTTTCTCTTTCTCTCTCTCTCTCTTTTCATTCTGTCTGCCTGTTTCTTTCTCTCTCAAATAAATAAATAAATAAAAATAAAAATATTTTAAAAATAGAAAAGAGGCACTACAAAATTTCTTGATTAAAATTAGGTATGTTTATGGACTTGTATAATATGTATCATTTCCATTTTAAAATGTATGTGTATTTGAGAAATAACCTAGTTTGAACCAAGTCTAAATTATGTGTATAGCATCACACCATACATGTTCAAAGTGAATCAATTGCCTACATATAAGAAGCTAAAACTATAAAACTCTTAGAGGAAAACATAGGGCAAAATCTTCATGATATTAGATTTGACAGTGATTTCTTGGAAACAGTACCTAAAGGCTTGAGCAAGAAAGGCAAGAACAAATGAATCAGATTTTGTCAAAATTAAAAACTTTTGCCAGGCGTGGTGGCGCATGCCTTTAATTCCAGCACTTGAGAGACAGAGGTAGGAGCATTGCCGTGAGTTCAAGGCCACCCTGAGACTACATAGTTAATTCAAGGTCAGCCTGGGCCAGAGTGACACCCTACCTCAACCCCCCCCCAAAAAAAACTTTTGTGCATAGGTGACATCACAAAAGCAAAAGGACAGACCACAGAATGAAACGAATACTTGCAAATTAGATACATATTATGAAGTCTGATATTCTGAATATACAAAGAATACCTTCAGTTCAGTAACAAAAAGAAAACTTGATTTAAGAAAGGAAAAAGAGGGCTAGAGAGATGGCTTAGTGGTTAAGGCACTTCCTGCAAAGCCTGAGGACCCATGTTCAACTCTCCCGCTCCCACATAAGCCAGACACACAAGGTGATGCAAGTACACAAGGTAGCACACTCATCTGGAGTTTGATTGCAGTGGCTGTAGGCTCTGACATGCCAAGTCTCTGTCTCTCTCTCAATATATATTTTTTAAAAAAAGAACAAAGGGCCAAAATAGTTATTTCTCCAAAGAAGATATACAACCAGCCAATAAGTTTATGGAAAAGAATCTCAACACCATCAACTTATTGGGAAAATGAAAACTGAAACCCCTCTAGGATATTTACAACAAAAAACAAACCAAAACAGAGGATAGGAATTGTTGGCAGGGATATGGAGAAACTGGAATGTCCACACACCACTAGAGGGGTGTAAGTGTCCACTGTGTTAAAAATTGGTTGATTATTTCTCAAAAAGTTAAATAGTAACAATACATCTATATATGTATATATGTATATGTGTGTGTATGTATGTGTGTGTGTGTGTGTGTGTATATATATATATGGCTAAACAGTAAATATATACATATATATATTCTCACATACACAAAGTCACTGAAAGCAGAGAATGAAGCAAGTATCTAAACATTAATGTTGGCAGCAACTCTATTCACAATAGCTAAAGTGTGTAAATAACGCAAATATCCATCAAAAGATGAGTGAATAAATGTAGTGTTAAATATATATGCTTATATATGACTGTCATTTAGTCATGACAAAGAATAAACACCCCTACATGCCACAACGTGGACATATTGTGCTATTCTATTTCTATGAAATGTCCAGATTGGGCAAGTCCATGCAAACAGAAACCAAATTGGTGATTGCATGTGATGGAGGAACAGAGCACTTGCAGAGTGGGCACGGGTTTTCTGTTGAACTAATGAAATTGAATGAAAGAGAGATCGTGATTACATAACACTATAAATCTGCCAGTGCTACTGAGTTGCATGCTTTAAGATGGTTAAGTTTATGTCTTTTAAAAAGTTTATTTACTTTATTTGAGAGAGAGAAAGAGAGGCAGATAGAGAAAGAGAGAGAATTGGCATGCCAGGTCCTTCAGCTGCTACAAACGAATGTACCACCTTGTGCATATGGCTTATGTGGGTCCTGGGAAATTGAACCTGGGTCCTTTGGCTTTGCAGGCAAGTGTCTTAACTGCTAAGCCATCTCTCCAGGCCAAGTTTATGCCTTTTTAATTTTACCTCAATTCAATAGACACAAACACAGGTGCTCACAGGCCCTGGTAAGAGCAATGCCCAGGGGGTATATGCCAACTGATACCTGTATGCTGTTTCCCAAGAACACCCCCCAACTTTGGTCACTAGAGGACTAAATGAATGGGACATGTACTTCTGCCTCCTTGCCCTGCTGTCAGCCAGGGCAACCTGCACCAGCTTAGGCCAATGGTGCGCTAAGACGAAGGCAAGGAGCACAAGGGCAGCTGAGGGATCCAGCTGTCTCCCAGCTGTCTGCCATGAGACTCCAGTTGGCTGAGAGGAAGTCATCTAGGCTGCAGGCAGAGGGTCTCTCATGATTTCTCCCGCAAGCGGAGCCTGGGTGACCTCTTCCTCTGACCCCAAAGGGTTGATGCCATCCTGTGCAGCAGACTCAAGTCTCCCAAGGTGGTATGTTTTGGATAATCCAACACTGGAAGGGTCCAGAGGACACTGTGCTCCTCCATGGAAGGCTGAGGGGAACCTGTGAGTAGGTATGGGTGGGTGGGAAACAGTGGAAGGGTCCTAAGGAGAATCTTCCCAGTCAAGAACCCTGGAACCCATCAGTTGGCCCTCAGTTCTGCCCAGCAGTAGTATCCTCTTGGTATGACCTGAATTCTTCACCTAGAACTTTACCTGAAGCTTAACTAAAACACCTACATATTCATTTCTTCTAAAACCTGGATTTGAATCGGCCATGAAGGGGCACCTCAAAGAGCTCTTTATGAAAGTGGCAGGAAGGCTGGAGATATGGATTAGTGGTTAAGGCATTTGCCCCTGAAGCCAAACAATCAAGGTTCCATTCCCCAGAACCCATATAAGCCAGATGCACAAGGTGGCACATGTGTCTGGAGTTCATTTCCAGGGACTGAAGGCCCTGGCACACACATTCTCTTTCTCTCTCTCTCTCTCTCTCTCTGTCTCTCTGTCTCTCTGTCTCTCTCATCTTCCTCTTTCTATCTCTCAAATAAATTTTAAAATAATTTAAAATTTTAAAAGAAAGAATTTAAAAAAAAAGAAAATGGCAGGAGAGACACAACTGTGGCTCAAATGATGCCTATGACCATAAGTTGGGATTTCATCAGAAAGCTGGTGGAAAATACCAACGACAGAAGACTAAACTACAGCTACATGGAACAGTCAGTCATTTGAGACCTCTGGGACAAGCTGGACCAGGCAGGAGGACAGCAGCAGTGTGCAGGTTCCAAAATGGGGAAGCAGAGCTCAGCTTCTGCAAGCCTTCCTAGCAAAGCATTCTCAAGTCAAAATACATATACATACATAGACAATCATCTAACAGTATCTGTTGCTGTCATCATAAAAGATCACTCACTTACATTTTTGTTTGATGAGAGCAGGAGAGAGGAAAGAGGCAGAGAGAAGAATAAAGGAAAATGCAGAACAACAGACACAACTTGCCTATGACAGGGAAAAAGTGGGACACTCTGAACATAAAGCCTTTTCCAGACTCTACACAAAACTAAAAAACAAAACATGGGTTTTTTTTTTCCCAGAGACAGGGTGTTTTTTGTTTTGATTTTTTTTTTTTTTTTTTTGAGGTAGGTTCTCACTTTAGCCTAGCCTGACCTGGAATGTATTATGTAGTCTCAGGCTGGCCTCAAACTCACAATGATCCGCCTACCGCAGCTTCCCTAGTACTGGAGTTAAAGGCGAGCATCACCAAGCCCAGCCTATCTTTCCCTATTTTCTGACATAATCTTTTCTCCCTCTATGGCCCCAATTTCCTTCCTAACCTGAAATTAAAATGTGATTATCAGCGGTCTTTATTATTTATTTTGTTAAACTGAATCTAATACTCCATATTCTGGTGTCTCCCGTGTGGAACAGCAGCCTTCAACAAAAATGACAAATGTGGGGCTGGAGAGATGGCTTAGCAGTTATGGTGCTTGCCTGTGAAGCCTTCAACTCCCCAAATCCCACGTAAGCCAGACACACAAGATGATGCATGCTCAAGGTCATGAATGCGCACAGGTGGCACACGCGACTGGAGTGAGATTGCAGTGGCTAGAGGCCCTGGAGCACCAATTCTCTCTGTCTCTCTCTCACTCTCTCTCTTTTGCTCTCCCTCTCTCTCGTCAAACAAATGAAAAAATGGCAAATGTGTATGGGCACAATTGCATCTACACAGTCATCCCTATGTATTTTCAAGGGAATGGTTCCAAAAACTCCAGAAATATGAAAATCCACAGGTGCTCAAATTTCTTACATAACATAGCATAGTATTTGCAAATAATCTATGCATATCTTTTCATGTACTTCCAAGCTTCTCTAGTTGACTTATCATGCCTAATACAATGCAGATTTTATATAAATAATAATATATGATACTGTTTAAGAAATCATGACAAAACTACGTGTTTGCTGTCAACACAACCACCCATTTTTCAATTAAAATTAAAAAACATTGTTAAGCATGTATATACTCCTCCCCCATTACCTGCCTTAGTTCCCCCTCTTCATCCCCCTCCACTGAACCCCCTCTTCTTTCCTTCTGTTTCTCCTTTTTTTGCCCTCCTCGGTCATCTGCAACAGCCTGTTGCTAGTAGGCCCAATATTCTGCAGGTGGCTCAGCCGCTACGAGGTCCTGACTTCAACGGCCACTTTGTGTCTGGAAGACAGTGTTCCAAAGTGCTCCTCCCATCCTTTGGCTCTTAATATTCTTTCCTCATCCACCGTAGTCCCTGAGCCATGGGAAGATGTGGTAGAGATGTCTCATTTAGTGGTGAACACTCAACTGTCACTTTTTCTCAGCACTTGAAGAGTTTTGAGTCTCCCCACCAGTCACCACCATCTAAAAAGAGAAACTAATATAACCAGAAGTGAAAACCTCACTAATTAATATATGGGCAAAAGCAGTAGTTAGAGGGCAATTTGGCAGGAACAATATATCCATGTAGCCAATCATCAGTAGTAGACTCTCCCCACCCCCCACCAGGGCTTATCACCTTCCCACCATAGGTTTTTTGTTGTTGTTGTTAAATAACTTTTCAGTATCAGGTATGAATTCCCTTCAGTGGAGACAGCCTCAAATCTAATCTGAGAGTTGTTTATAACCACCCTTTTTTTAAACTTTAAATATTTTATTTATTTATTTATTTATTTATTTATTTATTTATTTATTTGCAAACAGAGAGAGACAGAGAGAGAGAATGAACATGCCAGTGCATCTAGCCAGTGCAGATGAACTCCAGATGCATGTGCCATTTTCTGCATCTGGCTTTATATGAATATGAGGGAATCAAACCCTGGTCATTAGGCTTTGCAGGCAAACTGTAACTGTGAGCCATCTCTCCAGCCCACAACCATCCACTTTTTTTTTATTTTGGTTTTTCGAGGTAGGGTCTCACTCTGGTCCAGGCTGACCTGGAATTAACTATGTAGTCTCAGGGTGGCCTTGAACTCTCAGCGATCCTCCTACCTCTGCCTCCTGAGTGCTGGGATTAAAGGCGTGCGCCACCACGCCCGGCTTAACCATCCACTTTGAAAAATATTTTCTTAGGTTTGGAGACATGGGTCAGTGAAGCCTAAGGACTCATGTTCAACTCTCCAGGTTCCAACTAAGTCAAACACAAGGTCGCACATGCGCACAAGATGGCACATGCAACTGGCATTTGATTGCAGTGGCCGGAGGCCCTAGTGCTCCAATTTTCTCTCTCTCTCTCATAAAAAAATTTTCTCACATAATTTGGCTAAGTCTATGGATATATAATTATATATGTGAAATATATTCTGTATGTGTTCATATGTCCATATATTATTTCAAATGTATATGTGATAGAAAAATGAAAGCTAAACAGATAAGTTCCTGCATAGGTAAATGTGATAAGATAGAAAGAGAGAGAGAGAAACAAAAGATGTCTCACCAGCCTTGCATTAAGGCCAGTTACCCAAGGGTCTTCTAAGGCTCGAGTTACAGAGTGCATGTTAATGTAACTTAGGAAAATAACTGAGCACAGACATGACATGTCATCAAATTACTGGGCATAATTAAGACTCGTACAAGCACAAAAACATGACAGATACTCTGGGGAGGTGTGTGAGCGCCAAGAGGCAAATTGCTACTGTATCAACACATAACTGAGAGGTGTAAATCTTAGTGGAAGCTAACAAAGGGAAAGAGGCCACCTGCTGAGTAAAAAGCTCTGGCTCTGGGCCCATAGAGCCAGGAGCCAAGCTCCCCTCCCCAGCACACAGAGAACTGGGCCACCAGAAATCAACACCCGTCTCTGCTCCTGCCACTATGGAGACCGGGAAGGGGGGTATCCCCTGTGGGAAGATGACCGGTCCTGCCGGCTTGCCTCTCACGGAACACACGGCTCTTCACACTGACAGTTTCACCAATTCCACGACTCACCGTCTTCTAAGGACAGCTACACTCTTGGACTCTAGAATAGTCACTTCTAAATTATGCACGGAGTTGAACCAGATTGAACATGTTTGTAAATATTAAAAAAAAAAAAACCCACTTGTAAACCCAAACCAGGTTCCCATCCATTCACAGTTTTAACAATTAATTGATATGAATTTTCACCTTAGCACAGACATTTGTATGAAGGTGAAAGTGCACACTTCGGTACCACAGAGCAAGAGAAGACACTTCCTGGTTAAGTTTACTCATCTACTCACTCAGGGGACAGATCTCCTCAGCTTTGTATGTGTCAACGACGAGGTTAAGTGTTTGATACTTCCTGGTCAAGAAATGAGCCAGGGGGCTGGAGAGATGGCTTAGCAGTTAAGGCATTTGCCTGCAAAGCCAAAGGATCCCAGTTCGACTCTCCAGGACCCACATAAGCCAGGTGCACAAGGGGGTGCATGCACCTGGAGTTTGTTTGCAGGGGCTGGAGGCCCTGGCATGCCCATTCTCTCTCAATCTCTCCCCCCCCCTTTCTCTCTGTTAAATAAATAAGTAAAGAAAGAAAGAAAAAGAAATGAGCCAGAAAGATCCTTGTGAGTGGAGTCTACAGTGTACCACAGAGATGGAAAGAAGTAATGCATAAAGAGTGAAGTTCAGAGATTTCAGAAACTAATAACTTCTGGAGAAAAGAGATTCAGTGGACCACAGAATGTGGGTACAGTTGGGGGTGCTGTATGGAAGAGGACTGTTTCATTCACCTTCTTGTTGCTGGTACAGCACACCTGACAAGCTGGGCATGGTAGGCACACCTTAATCTTAGGACTTGGGAGGTAGGAGGATGGCTATGAGTTTGAGGTCAGCCTGAGACTACAGCAAGGCTTCACCTCCCATAGACTGACTCCACCACTGGGAACCAAGTATGAGGCTTTATTACAAACACAGGACGCTGCAAGGGACACTTTATGTCCAAACTATTCCAAGTACTATTTTTAAAAACCACTGAATGCTGTACTTTAAGTACATGTGTTTGTTACATGAATTTTATCCCTACAATTCTTACATAAAAATGGGAAGGGAAGAAAAATATACAACTTAAACTCAGAATCCCAGAATATGGGAGGAAAAAAAAATCTTACTAATGATTTATTAGTTAAGAGCATGCAAGGCATTTGGGTTTTCTAGACAAAGTACTTCCCATATTTGAGGTGTCTATTACTAGATTCACAGCTTCTGAATTACAGAGGAATTACAAAGGAGCTGGGGATCGTGTATATGTAGAAACCTGAATCCCCTGACGCCTCCATGGCAGAGCAAGGTGTGGTGTTTCCTGAAAGTCTTACTTTTCTAATTTCTCAAAACTGCATGGCTACCCACAGAAACCCAGCATGCTTTATTCACTCCCACTGAGAAAGTCGTCTGGCAATTTTAGGGTGCATATGTGTGTAGTTGCCTATTGATATGACATAACTATGGGCCTGTAGTCATGTTGTCAATCCTGGTCTCCCCTTACTCCTTTGCCTGGTCCCCTGGTCCTTCCATTTAGTTAGCTGACAAGTGTGAGCTGATGGTCACTGTGGGGGTGAGTGTAGTGGGAGTGGCTCCAAGCCCATCACCACCCCTGAAAATCGGTAGAGCCTGCAGAGTGAAGGGTTTGTTCCCATGGACGTTGCTAGTGTCCTCCTGCTCAGAGAATGCACACAACCCTTCCGGGGCACCTCAGAGCACATTCTCTGCAGAAAGATTCTACTCCTCTTTGCTCTGTGTGGCAAACGTTCTGGTGAACTTTTGCCATTCCTCACCTAGCTGTCAGTGTTCAAGTCTGGACAGGAAGTTTAATTTGAGGTCTTTTGCAAAATGCCAGAAGCCTCTGGCCACCCAGGAACCTGCATCATATGGTCACCATGCATGGTTAGAATCCCCTCGTCTACCCTTTGTATTGTGGCCAATGCTAGTAACCCGTAGTTGCCCCCCTTATATTCAGAACCCTGGGCCTCTCTCTTCTAACCCAGCACCTCGTGCGCTCTGTAGTTGTGTCTGGAATCCCACATCCCAAGACTGGGCGACCCCTCCTTCCCCATGTGCTCCTTCTCTGCCCATCTTGCTAAATCTATAAGGCCATGCCCAGAGCGGCCAAAGGACTCCCGTGGAACAGCTCCGTCTCCTCCCCTCTCAAAGCAAAGGTTGATCATCATCACACCCACTTATTTGTTTTATCTTTCCTACCGCTCACCCCACATGCTCCTCACGACCCCTGGGCCTGCGCCTTTGAGTCATGTACTAGATACTGCTCAGTCCTGGATATAGTGTCACCTCTGCCCAGAAATATTACACACTGCATCCTTTGTGTTACATCTCTTGGGACAAGAGTGGAAACTAAGTCTTAGTAATCAGAGCCAAGAACCCACCCATGGGTATGGGGAGATGGCCCAGTGGTTAAAGACGCTCCCTTGCAAAGTTTGTCCACCCAGGTGTAATTGCCCAGAATCCACATGAAGCTAGACTCCAAGTGGCGCATACAACTGTCATTCATTTGCAGTAGCAGGAGACCCTGGTATGTGCACACTCGTGTGCACGTGCACGAGTGCACACACACACACAAATCAATGATTTGTTTAAAAAAAAAAAAAAAACACCTACCAAAAAAAATTAGCTGGGCTTGATGGTGCACGCTTTTAATCCCAGCACTTGAGAGGCAGAGGTAGGAGGATCGCTGTGAATGAGGCCACCCTGAGACTACATAGTGAATTCCAGGTTAGCCTGGGCTAGAGTGAGATCCTACATTGAAAAAACAAAAACAAAAACCAAAACAAAAAAAAAAAAAAACTAGCTGGGTTTGAACACAAGTGCTCAGATACTGAAATCAATGTGCAACGACCATGGGTATTTTTCTATGGGCCCTTATTGGAACTGTTAGCATGCCATACACTTAGAAAGAAATAGGTCCCGGATTTTGTTGTCCTTGTCAGTAGGAATCTGGCAGACCCATCTTTACGCATTCCCTTTAAATCCAATCTTATTCGTCCAAAGGTGGAATCTCCTTTCCCTGTATTGTCCCCCAACACATAGACAGAAAAGCTTCAGGGTGACTCAGAAAACAAAGAGCAAGAATAATACCTTAAAATGTTATGTAATTCAAGTTTGATGTTCTGAGGAGAGCTTTTGTCAGGTAACAGCACGTTGTCTGAGAGTAAAGACTAAAGTCGTGATTCTTAGAGTCTCTTTCCCCTAATGAAAATACCTAATTATTTTATTTCTATTCCCACACAAATAAGTTTCTCTTGTGTGTCTCTTTACTGTGCAGTTTTGTCAGTTTTCTCTTAGAATAAGGATTTTACAGAGTATCTCAGGATAGTTAGGAGTGGGAGTGTTGTGAAAAGTCTCAAAAGCTGAAAAACTTATTTTGTAGAGAAAAGATAGTTAAGGAAAATTATGTGTTCCCATCACTACAGGGAAGATTTATTTTATTTTATTTTATTTTATTTTATTTTATTTTATTTTATTTTATTCCCCACTATGGGTCATGGATCTGGTTATTAAATTCAGTTGTTAGGTGAAATTGCAATTTGGAAGTTAGAGATAGGATCTTAAAGTATCTTTTTAAAAAATGTAAGAGCAGGGGCTGGAGAGATGACTGAGTGGTTAAAGCACTTATTTACAAAGTCTGATGGCCTGAGTTCAATTCCCCAGCACTCACATAAAGCCAGATACACAAAGTAGCACCTACATCTGGAGTTCGTTGACATTGGCAGAAGGTCCTGGTGTGCCCAGTTCCTCTCTCTTCTTACCCCCCCTCCCAGCCTTGCAAATAAATAAAAATATTTTTAAAAGTATAAGAACATGGAGCTGGAGAAATGGCTTAGTGGTTAAGGCACATGCCTGTGAAGCCTAAGAACCCGGATTTGATTCCCCAAGACCCACATAAACCAGATGCACATGGTGGCACATGTGTCTGGAGTTCATTTGCAGTGGCTAGAGACCCTGGTGCACCCATTCTCCCTCTCTATCTGCCTCCTTCCTCTCTTTCTCTCTCCTAAATAAATAAATAATCAAATCAATCAATCAATAATTTTTAACATATATTTTTTATTTTTCTTTATTGAGAAAGAGAGAAATAGGTGGAGAGGGAGAGAGAAAGAGAGAGAATGGGCATGCCAGGGCATCCAGCCACTGCAAACCAAATCCAGATATGAGTGCCCCTTTGTGCATCTGGCTTACATGGGTCCTGGGGAATTGAACCTGAGCCTTTGGCTTTGTAGGCAAGCATCTTAACCACTAAGCCATTTCTCCAACCCAATAAGTAATTTTTTAAGTGTAAGAACAACCCAGACTGTGAGCTGGCCATGTTGATTATTAAGGTCCCTTGGCTTAATCCCACTATGCCTTGGATCTGCTTGAAATTCTCCTTCTGCCCCAGAACAAAAATGTCTTAGAAGTTATTAAAATTAGTAGGTAAAAATAGCAAGTTTGCAAAAACAAGATCTAGGGCTGAAGAGATTGTTTAGTGGTTAAGGCACTTGCCTGCAAAGCCTAAGAACCCAGGTTTGATTCCTCAGGACCCACATAAGCCAGATGCACAAAGTAGCACATTCATCTGGTCTTTGTTTGCAGTGGCTAGAGGCCCTGACATGCCCATTCTCCCTTTCTCCCTTTCTCCTCTATCTATTTATCTGCCTCTTTCTGTCTCTCAAAAAAATAAAATATTTTTTAAAAAGAAACCAATTGTATGTCTAGGCACTAGCTAAGAAAACATATAAAAATGAAAATTTGAAATGCATTAAAAATAATATCCAAGGGCTGGAGAGATGGCTTAGAGGTTTAGGCTCCTGACTGTTAAGCCTAAGAACGCTGGTTCCAATCTCCAGGTCCCATGTTTAACCAGATGCAAAGTGATGCAAAGGCACAACCCTGCACTTGCCCACAAGAGGGCGCATGAATCTGGAGTTGGTTCACAGCAGCTGAGAGGCTACTGGCGCACCCATTCTCTCCCTGCCTCCCTCTCCCTCTCCCAAAAAAAAAATAATATCCAAAAAGTTTACATAGGAAGACTTTTAATGAAAAAATGCAAAAGATCTATCATTTGAAAACCATAAAATACTATTGCAAGAATTTAAATGATGAGTAAATAAATAGAAGTACTATGTTCATGGATTAGAAGACCCGTGGTAGGGCTCGGCAGTAAACACGTTTGCTGCACAAGGACCTGAGTTTGATCTGCAGCACCCAGGTCCATTCCTGTAACCTCACCACTGAAAGGAGTGGAGACAGGACGATTGCTGGGGCTCCCTGGTCAGCCAGTTAAACTGAAAAACAGAAAGCCCCCGTGGTGAGAGACTCCATGTCAAGGAAGTAAGGTGGAAGAGCAATAGAGGAGGACAATGGCTGACCCCTCCTCTGGACTCTGCATGCAAGTGCATGGGGGCACACACATTTGCATACACACACACACACACACACACACACACACACACACGAAGATGCTTGATTAAGGTGACAATTCTCCCCAAAGTGACCTAGAGATTCAATGTAATACCAGCCAAAAAGACCAACAAGGTAAACAAGGTAAAATGCTAGATAAAAAATTTAAAAAAATAAATAAAACTTAGAATAGCCCAAACCCAGAGGCCCTGGGTTCAACTCCAGACCCAAAAAAAGAGAGGAAGATGCTGGGCGTGGTGGCGCACGCCTTTAATCCCAGCACTGGGGAGGCAGAGGTAGGAGGATCGCTGTGAGTTCGAGGCCACCCTGACACTACATAGTGAATTCCAGGTCAGCCTGGACTAGAGTGAGACTCTACCTCAAAAAACCAAAAAGAGAGAGAGAGAGAAAGAGGAAGAAAACTACCTAGATTTAAGATTACTAGAAAGCCACAATCACACACAAGACAGTCTGCTGTGGACATTAAAATGATGGCGGCCACAGGTCAGCGGGGCAGACTGCAAACAGTGAAGTCCATAGACTGATAGGACAGAATTGAGGCCCAGAAACAGGTCCATGAGTGAGGTCCGTTTAGACAAAGGGCTCAAGGCAATTCAACTGAGAAATGATAAGCTTTTCTCCAAATATGCTGGAGAAGGCATATTTCCAGATGTTCCTGTGGTAAGAAAAATACATAAATAAAAAAATAAATAAAAAACAAAAGCAAATACTGACCCTTCCCTCATGCCATACCCCAAAATTAACTAACCTAGATCAAGATGTAAAATATGGGAACTAATACTATAAAACTTAGAAGGAAACATGGAAGTTTTTTATTTTGTTTTTATTTTTATTTATTTACTTATTTGAGAGTGACAGAGAGGATAAGAGAGAGAGACAATGGGTGCACCAGGGCCTCCAGCCACTAAAACGAACTCCAGATACATGCAACACCTTATGCATCTGGCTTACATGGGTACTGGGGAATCAAGCCTCAAACCAGGGTCCTTAGACTTCACAGGCAAGCACTTAACCTCTAAGCCATCTATCCAGCCCAAGACTTTTTGGTTGGTTGGTTGGTTGATTGGGTTTTGTTGTTGTTGTTGTTGTTTGTTTGTTTGGTTTGGTTTGGTTTTGGTTTTTTGAGGTAGGGTTTCACTCTAGCCCAGGCTAACCTGGAATTCACTATGTAGTCTCAGGGTGGCCTCAAACTTAGGGTGATCCTCCTACCTCTGCCTCCCGAGTGCTGGGATTAAAGTGTGCCACCAAGATTTTTTTTTTGACTTTGAGTTATACATAGACTTTTTTGATAGGTCACATAAAATATGAGCTCTTAAAAGAAAATAAAGTTGGTAGATTCAACACTGGGCTGCAGAGGTGACTCAGCTGGCAGTGTTTGACTAGCAAGCATGAAACCCTGGGTTCAGTCCCCAGCACTGCATAAAGTGAGTGTTGTGGCACAAGCCTGTAACCCCAGGACTTGGGAGGTGGAGGCAGGGCGTCTTCACCTACATAGCAAATTCAAGGCCCGGCCTGAGCTACACAAAACCATGTCTCAAAAGGGAAGAAAGGAGGTGTTGCTTAGAGGCACTTGATCACAGCACAGGCTCAGTTCTTGAGTATCCATGTAAAGCCAGATGTGCAAGATGGCGCATGCATTGAGGCGCATACTTTCTCTGTATGTCTCTTTCTCTCTTTCTCACTCTCCTTCTCATCTCAAATAAATTTTAATTTTTTTAAATAAGGAAGGGAGGGAGGGAGAGAAAAATCACAGGATCTTTAAGATTGACAATACATATAACATGTAAGAAGCAGATGTCACCTACAGGAGTAGTTATGGCACGGACAGAACTGTTTTCTGTAAGTCACTCTAGAATGAATGTTGTGCAGTGAGCAGCAAATGCAACATTTTCTCACTACTCAGTGACAAGTTCCACAGGGCAAGCCTGGTTGAGGACTGCTGCTGCCACTAGGGAGAAAGGACCAGGCACACCCTGCACTGTGTGCCCTGGAGCTCAAGGACCAGACATTATGGCATGATCTGCATCTCAAGAAATGACAAAGATGTTTTTGATTTTTATTTCAGAGTGGAAGGTGTATTCTGAGTGTGTTTAATCAGTGATTTGTATTTAGAAATTATGCAACAAATGGTATCTTTATGCTTCTTGTTGTCATTTATTTCTATTTTAAAGCAGTCATGAAGATTTCAAAACCAAAAAAAAAAAAAAAGTTAAGGGCCAGGCATAGTGGCACACGCCTTTAATCCTAGCACTTAGGAGGCAGAGTTGGAGGATTGCTATGTGTTCGAGGCCAGCTTGGAACTGTAGAACTCCAGGTCAGCCAGGGCTAGAGTGAGACCCTAACCCTGAAAAAAAGAACAATAAAAGTTAATATTCTGAGCATTCTAAGTGTTGAGTATACTCTTACTATAAAGGTAGTGGGAGACAGCATTGCCAGAAGAACTTTTTAACTTTAAATTTTGATTTAAAATTAAAATATATGCTTTAAAAAAAATTAAAAACCTTGGGGCTAGAGAGATGGCTTAGCAGTTAAGGCACTTGCCTGCAAAGCCTAAGGACCCAAGTTCAATTCCCATGTAAAGTCAGATGCACAAGGTGGCACATCTCTATCTATCTCTTTCTCTCTCTCAAATAAATAAAATATTTTAAAACAATTTAAAGCTTTGTTTTAAAAAATAGGTTTAAATTTTATATAATACAACTCAAATCTCTTTGTAAAACTGGCCATGTGTTGCAATTGCTAAATATATCTCAAGATAATTCTTAGTTATATAGAAAAAATAAGAATATCGGGCTGGGGAGATAGCTAAGTCTACAAAGCAAGCCACACAAGCATGAGGGCCTGAGTTTGGATCCCCAGCACCCATGTAAAAACCGGGCCTAGTAGCGCATGCTTGTCATCCCAGTGTTGGGGAGCAGAGATAAGGGGATCCGTAGGGCTTTCTGACTAGCTTGTCTAGCCAAATCAGTGAGCTCCGGATTCAATGAGAGAAGCTGTCTCCAAAAGTAAGGTAGCGAGTGATTTAAAGAAGACATCTTACGTCATCCTCTGGCCTCCACACACACATGCACACGTATGCACACACACACTTACACACACATGAAAAAAAGAGAAATGTCGCATAATTACATTTTTTTATGCTATCCATTCCAATGTTTTAAAAAAGGCTACATTTCACTGCAAATACCCTTTTCTTTTCAGACACAAACATATGCATACAAGAACACTAAAATTCTCTAGTGAAACATTGAAGAAGGCACAGTGGAACATTTGACTAGGATGTGCAAGGCCCTGGGATTTATCTCCAGCACAAATGAAGAAAGGAAAAAGAGAAAGGAAGAAAGGAAAGGAGTGAGGGACCCTAGAATTTGCTATGAAGTGTTTTAGGATCCCTTGGAAAATAACATGATGGGAAAGCCAGACATGGTGTCACACACCTTTAATCCCAGTACTTGAGAGGTTGGGATAGGAGGATTGCCATGAGTTCAAGGCCAGCCTGAGCTACAGAGTGAGTTCCAGGTCAGCCTGGGGTTAGAGTGACACCCTAACTTGAAAAACTAATCATAATAATAACAACCACCTGATGAATAATACATGACCAAATTATAATACATTCATATATTAAAGTTCCCAGTAACTTTTTTAAAAAAAGAAATGAACCCTCAAAGAAATGAGATCTGCCTGGTGTGGTGGTACACACCTTTAAACCCAGCTCTTGGGAGGCAGAGGTAGGAGGATCGCCATGAGTTCGAGGCCACCCTGAGACTACATAGTTAATTCTAGGTCAGTCTGGGCTAGAGTGAGACCCTACCTCGACAAACCAAAAACAGAAAAAGAAATGAGGTCTGTGCATGTTTAGGGACAGTTGCATTGAAATATGATTGAGGGACAAAAGGGAACAGTGGTGATAACCAGGAGGACCTCAGCAAACAAAAAGCAAGCATGTACAATCCTGGGGACTTAGCTTGTTCTGTTCCAACATCTGTGTTCACAAAGGAGGAAGCTGAAGCTGAGCGATGCTCTTGATTTTGTGCTTCTTTAGTGTTCTCTGAAGCATCTGTTTAAAAATGATCCCCCAATACCAAGAAAAATCAAATAAAAATCACCATGCCCACAATTCTTCTTTTACCATTGCTATCTTCAACTGCTCCAGAGGGCATGTGTCTTGGTTTTCAGTTTGAGCCCTGCTCTGTGATAGTACCTCAAAGCCTTCTGCTCAGACCTGGAGCCTTCTCCTTTGTGAAGTAACCCCGGGCCTCCCCAGGAGATCTTCCTCCACAGGAAGAGAAAAAGGCTTATCCCAGGACAGGGCAAACCAACACTTAGAATCTTGCAAGTGCATTTTGAGTTGGAGGATGAGAGTTCCTGGGCTATACTGAGAATCCTGCTGCCTGCAGTGTTGCCTTAACAAGATACTGGATCTCTTGTATTGGTTTTGTCCTGTTGAGACTGGATTTTCTGAGATGAATTACATTAGTAGCGGTTTCAAAAAATTATGATTAAAAATGGGCTGCAGAGATGGCTTAGTAGTCAAGGTGCTTGCCTGCAGAGCCTAACAACCTGACCCAAGTTCAATTCCCCAGCAGTCAATGTGCTTGCCTGCTAACAACCCGACCCGAGTTCAATTCCCCGGCAGTCAAGGTGCTTGCCTGCAAAGCCTAAGAACATAACCCAAGTTCAGTTCCCCAGCAGTCAATGTGCTTGCTTGCAAAGCCTAACAATCCGACCCAAGTTCAGTTCCCCAGTACTCAAGTAAAGCCAGATGCACAAAGTGGTGGATATGTCTAGAGTTCATTTGCAGTGGCTGGGCCCTGACACACCCATTCTCTCTTTCCCTCTTTCTCTCTCTCTCTCCTTGAAAATAAATAAAATATTTTAAAATGAGAAAAACATTATTATATATAAGAAAGGGTTATAGGCTGGGTATGGTGGTACATGCCTGTAACTTCAGAGATGGAATTAGAGATGGTGGCAGGAGGATCAAGGGACTTCAAAGGCAGCTTGAACTATATAGTTGAGACAATAAAAATAACAAAAACAAAATGGGACACACAGTACAGGACTGGACAGGATTATGCAAGGTGGGAAGGACGAAGACAGAGAGGGAAGGAGAGCAGAGAGGGAAGAAGGAAGGAAAAGAAAAGGAGGGAGAGGAGAGAGAACTGAATGGTAGGAAGATGCATAGCGGATGTAAAAACATAGGTTTTGCAGAGGAAGATGGTCCCTTGACATTATCAGCCATGTGCCCTCCAGTGAATGACTTCTCTGAGCACCGGTGAACAGTCTTCAACTCTTAACTCTTCAGCGTTGTAAGAAGTAATGGCAACTGTGTGTGTGTGCTAAAGTATTGTGCACACTATCTCCAACAAAAGAAAAACGGCAGGGAATTCTCAGGTTAATAAGGTCTTTCCTTTGACATATAGGAAATTAGGACTGTGTGCTGGGAGAAGCTACTGGAAGGAAATGAGAAACAATGACTGAGGTCTAGCGTGGAGGCTGGGGAGCTTGACAAAGGCGAGACGTGGGGCGGGCACGTAGACGTTTACAAAAGACAGAGCCAGGGTGCGTCCTGCAGGATTCCTGAACACCAGCATCTCCGTCAGGGGTGTGCCATCCTCATCCTCCCACCTGGTCCAGGCTGTGGCTCTGAGCTTCTCACCTGGCAGGAGGGTGGTGCCGCACTGGGCGGAGCAGGGGATGCTCAGGGAGGCCAGCGCTCCTCCAGGGTCCCAGGGCCCTTGCTGTCAACAGTTCTATCCCCCGTTGGATCCCCAACCCCACCCATTAGTTCATGCTCAGCTTAGGGTCGCTTCAGTGACAGGCTGCTGTCACCACCACCCGTGGTTTGGGACCCTCCAGTATTCTGCACCTGTTGTCTTTACTTTTGTTCATCCCCCTCAGCTCTGTTGAATTTCCTGAATCCAAGAAACCAGATAAAGGGACCACTGCCCTATGCCCTTATTAACCAGGTTTGGATTGAGCAACGCTAGAGGCACTTGTTTTTAAAACTGCCCTTATGAATGATTCATATGTAGACTCTTATAAAATATACCTTGGTATCTATGGTTCCTTTGTTCAAATCCAGCCAACTCTACTTTTTAAATTTTTTTTAATTTTTTAAATTTTGTATTACTTATCTATATAATGTATGTACAGCCATGATGGTACCATCATTAGCCTTCTCCCTGCCCTCCCCCCTCGGGGATTGTGGGTCTTGCATTGTGGGATAGCCATCAGTTATGGGGGAGAGACAATGGCTCTGTGCATAATGACCCAATTCATGGCTCTAACAATCTTTCTGTCCCCTCTTCCGTGAATTTCCCTAAGCCATGTTGGGTTCATTTTAGGTCTATTTCAGTGACAAGGTCATGGGAGTCTCTGTGTCTCTGGATCTCTGGTTTGGTAGGGGTTGAGTGTTCTCTGTGTCTATCTCCTCACCCGTGCTGATACCAGGTTCACCGAGAAAGCAGCACTCTTGCTCATTTCCCCAGTTATTCTATGGCTTCAGCTGGGACCCTGGTGAGGTGAGATGGGCTGATTCTCTCCTCAGGTTCTGCGTCCATCTGAAAAAGAGAAGCAAATTCTCCAACAGAGAGTGAGGTCAGTGCAAGGTACATGGAAAACTATTATTGTTTTAGAGAGAAGTAAATGGGTGTAGGCCCTCTTGTATCCCACTATTCATGGGACCTTGATATTGGAGAGAGAACTCATTTTTGGATATGGTTCTGACTTGTTTCCCAGTTCCAGGTGTGGGTTCCATTCCACTGAGCAGATCCATTAGCCAAATCAAGAGCTGTTGGTTACCCACCATGGCTGTGTGCCACTATTGCACTTGTGCGAGCATCACGTCAGGTTGATTGCTTCTGGGTAGTTTAGACCACGAGTTGCTTAAACAGACGTTGGTCGTTTCCCCCAGTCACTTATGTAGCACCTTCTGGCACTAGACAAGCTAAGTGTCTGGGGACTGACTCTCTTCCAGATTCCAGCCAGGTCACTCCATGGTCCATCAGAGTTCTCAGGGGAAGAAATACAAATGGCAAACACACACTTGAGAAAATGTTCAACATCTCTAATCATCAGAGAAATGCAAATTAAAACAACTATGAGATTCCACCTTACCCCAATAAGAATAGCAAACATTAAAAAAATCTAATGACAACAAATGCTGGCGAGGTTGTGGGGAAATAGGAACCCTCATTCACTGTTCGTGGGAATATAAGCTGGTACAACCACTATGGAAAGCAATATGGAGACTCCTAAAAAAGTACCAGCAGACCCAGTTATCCCCTTACTGGGCATTTACCCTAAAAGCTCCAAGCCTCAGTTCAGAGAGATTTGCTCAACCATGTTTATAGCTGTTCAGTTCATAATAGCTAAGAGCTGAAATCAACCCAGATGTCCATCATTAAATGAATGGATAACTAAGATGTGTTATATCTACACAATGGACTTCTACATAGCAGTAAGAAAAAATGACACAATGCAATTTGAAAAAGAATGGTCAAACTTGGAACAGATCCTTCTCAGTGAACTCACCCAATCACAGAAAGATAAGCGTCTCATGGTCTCACTCATCCGTGGCTCCTAATCTGAATTTGCCCGAGATGCTGACACACCTAATAAACATTTCTAGGACTGGAGAATAGGCATGGTGGGGCGGGAAGGGAGAGTAAAAGTGGGAAGACAGACAAAAAACTGGACCCAATTGGAAATGGTACCACAAAATCCTATGTCCTGAAAGACATACTAAAAGGCTGAACCTTCATCAGGTGCTTAGAGAGCACACCTGAATCACAGGGGCCTGGAGAGGGTAGGATGAAGACCAACCTCAACCTTCTCCTGTTCCTCTCTCATACCACCTCTTCTTTCTCGTCTCTCTCTTTCTCTTTCTCTTTCATACTACCTATATTTTTCTTCCTTCTTTTCCCTTGGCACTGACCTGTAACTCCCAGTACCAGCATGTGGTCAACATCCACAATGAGCTATTGATCAGTGAGACCTACAAGGCTTCCCAAAAGAAGACAGATTTCTATCAGAGTACTTGATGACCCACCAAAGGTTAATGGTGAGACCCTACTGCCAAAGACACCAATTCTACTTTTTAATTATTTTTACTTGCAAGCAGATAAAGAAAAAGAGAATTGGCATGCAGGGCTTCTTGCCACTGCAAATGAAATCCACATACATGAGACCCTTTGTGCATCCATCTTTACATGGATACTGGGAAATTCATCCTGGCTGGCAGGCTTTGCAAGCAAGCACCTTTAACTGCTGCGCCATCTGCCCAACCCCCACATCTATTTTTACATTAAGTCTGTCATGTGGAGAGAAATGAAGTGCCCCGGAGCTAGTAACATGTAGAAATCTGTCATTATAATACAGGGATCTTTGATTGTTTTTAAGATGACCTTGATAACTAGTGAAAGCCTTGTCTTTAGCGCGCGCGCGCGCGTGCGCGCGTGTGTGTGTGTGTGTGTGTGTGTGTGTGTGTGTGTGTGTGTGTAAGGAGTTATTTGTTTCTTTAATGATGCCTTAAAACTCCCTTACTGCACTGAAGGCAGCATCAGAGGAATGTTCCACAAGAAACACAAATCTAGGGGGAGACCAATTGAGAGGCTAGGGTAGTAGAGATGGTCTCTTCTTGGATTTGTTGATTGTGGTCAAAAACAGTGTGTCATATCACCGTTTCTGATACAATTAGATTTATTAAAAGCTCATAATGCTTAACTCAGAGTGCTTCACTTCTAGTCACCTTCCCAGGATTTTGTCCCTTTTTAAAACATTGTTTGATAGTGCTGTGGAATCACACCTAAGCTTGACACATGCTAGGCAAATGAGCTACACAAACTCTCCTCAAACTCACGCTCCTCCAGCCTCATCCTCTTCAGCACCACCACAGCCGGCCCTAATTTTGTGCTCATCATTTTGCCTCTTCATTTTCCCTCAGACACCGGAGGGCCTCTTGCCTCTGGATCCACTCGTGTAGGGGATTGTGAATCTCTAACAAAATGGAATGACCCTTTGTTTGCTCCAAAGAACCTCGGCTGGTTCTTGAAAAACATGCCGTTTCTGATCCACACTGGTTGTCAGAATCATTAACAGCTGCAGCTCAGAACTGCGTGCAGAACCCTGGCTGTATCTGTGTCTATGTAAGGAGTCGATTTTAGGTTTATTGTTGAAGCAGTGGCTCACCCTAGCCCAGGCTGACCTGGAACTTACTCTGTAGCCCAGGCTGGCCTCAAACTCTTGGTATTCCTCCTACTTCAGCCTCCTGAATGATGGGCTTAAAGCTAGGCCACCAAACCTAGACTTTTTTTTGTTTTGTTTTGTTTTCTTTTCTTTTCTTTTAAGATACCTCAAGCTCCTTTACTGGACCGAGGGCAACATCAGAGGAATGGAATGTTCATTTCTGGCTTCTTTCTGAGATGATCTCGGAAGGACCAGCATGACATGTGAGGGAGCCAACAGTGCTTCGTGGACATTTTCATATCTGCTTTTGTATTCAGCAACTGGTGTGTCCGTGTGTCTCCACAGCACTGTTAATTCCATTGGAACAATTTTTGAAATACCAGTTTATGAACCTACCTTTTATTTGAGATAATAAAAGCTCTTTCCAGGTCTGGAGCAATGGTTCAGAGGTTAAAGTCACTTGCAAAGCATGAAAGCCCAGGTTCAGCACCCCTGCACCCATCTAAAGCCAGCTGCGAGAAGTGGCACAAGCATCTGTCATTCATTGGCAGTAGCAACAGACCCAGGCATGCCCACACACATGTACAAATAAATAATAAATAAAAATTAAAGTTCTTTCCACATTTCCTGCCATAATGGGTAAAATCACAGCTCTTAGGTGAGCCAAAATTCACAATTCATACTTTTAGCTGGTTTTAGATGAAAAAAAAAATGCAATGGTAAATCATTTATTAGAGTCAGGCAGGTAGCATGAGCTTGTAATCTCAGCACTAAGAAGGCTGAGGCTGGAGGATCCTGACTTTGAGGATAGCCTGAGCTATATAGAAAACTGCAGACCAGCCTTGGTTACCTTTCTGAGGGAAAAAGAAGGAAAGAAAAACTTTTGTCACTAAAAAGTAAAAGTAAAATCTTGAAGTTGAGGTGGTACATGCCTGTAATCCAAGCCTCGGCAGGCAGAGGCAGGAAGATCAGGAGTATAATGCTAGCCTGGGCTACATAGTGAGACCCTGTCATAAATAAATAAATAAATAAATAAATAAATAAATAAATAAATAAATAAGGCTTCTTTTAGGTGTTTGATGAGCCGAATTTAATCCTTATGTTCATGATTATACTTAGGCTTATGGTGTGTTTACTCTGATCATGGCTCAAATAAAAAGGGAAAAGATGAGACTGGGTATGGTGGCGCACACCTTCAATCCCAGCACTTGGGAGGCAGAAGTAGGAGGATCGCCATGAGTTCAAGGCCAACCTGAAACTTCATAATGAATTACAGGTCAGCCTGGGCTATAGTGAGACCCTACCTCAGGAAAAAAGAAAGAAAGGAAAGGAAAGGAAAGGAAAGGAAAGGAAAGGAAAGGAAAGGAAAGGAAACGCAATGCAACGAAACTGAAAAATAGCTGCTAAGGCAGAACTTCGAATAAGCATATTTTTCCATCGCTCCCATGGCTGTTCTACTTGTTAAATTACTGTTCACTGGTAACCTTAAAATTGTGTCCTCAGCTGGACACAAGTTAACTATGTAGTATAGTTAGTGACTGGCATTCGTTTTCGACTTTCGCATTGCATACACGTGAACTGTGCAAGGGGAAGAATGATTGCGAACCGAGCAGCACTTTCACCACACTGAACCCACCACCTGCATTTTTCCGTGTCCTTCAAAGTGAAGAGAATTTGTTCCCTACCTGCAATTTCTCTTTTGCTTTGCCCCTTTTTACTTTTAACGCTCTGAAAGATTGTAACGCGTGTGTTTTCTTGTTTCTCTTTCAAACTGTAGGAGTTCTTCGATCACGTGAAGAAGCTCTGGGACGACGAGGGGGTGAAGGCATGCTTCGAGAGATCCAATGAGTATCAACTCATCGACTGTGCACAATAGTAAGTTGTCCCTGAGCGGGTACCAGGCCTCTCTGGGGACATAATTACACTCATGGCTGTTTGCTTTCCCAGTACTTCTGAAGTCTCTTAATGTAGGGAACAAGTGGTTAACTTTTATTATCATTATCATTATTATTATTGTGTGTGTGTGTGTGTGTAGGGGCAGCCAGGGTTTCTTGCCACTGCAAACAAATGCCAGTCTGCCTTTACATGGGTGGCTGGCCAATTGAACACAGGCAGGCAGGTTTTATAAGCAAGTGCCTTTAACTGCTGAGTAATCTCTCCAGCCCCATGGTTAATGTTTGGCTGCAAAATTAACTTTCTGAATTAGGTGTGTTTAATAGATGAAACTGAAAATCCAATAGGAAGTAGGGTTTCATAGAACAGAAAATGTCACTCATTTTATCTGGACTGTTGTTTTCGATTCTTCAGCTTTTCTTTCTGCATAGGTATGTTTTTAATTATAATGTGCATAAATATTCATTACTATATTTTGATTTTGAAGCAAGGATCCCCAGATTAACTGTTTTTAATATCAACACTTGTGACCAAAGGCAACCTCTTAAAGCATGTGGTCATTCTTATATTCATTTCAGGTCTGTGGGAGAAGAATCATGAGTTTGTAGCCAACCTGGGTTATATAGATAGTGTCTGTCTCAAAAACAAAAGCTCTACTAAATTACATGTTAAAGCAGAAAATGCACACAACTGGCACCTCCACACAGCTCATGATTATATTGAAATTCATATACATTTGCGTTGGAAGTTGGCGTGCAATATATTTCGTCATCCTGCATTAGTATTCCTTGAAGACCTCATTGGAGCTACTTTGTGTCACATTATAAATTTCTTTTCTTTTTTTTTAACAAAAACAGAATTAGATCACTTCCTCTTGTGTCAGCATGGTGAAGAATAATGATATAACTTCAAGTGGAATATGGGAGTTAATCTTTTTTAAGATTTTATTTTTGTTTATTTTTTTTTATTAGAGACAGAGAGAGGGGGTGTATATAGAGAGAGACTGAGAATGGGCATGCCAGGGCTTCTAGCCACTGCAAACTAACTCCAGATGAATGTGCTACCATGTGTATCTGGCTTACGTGGAACCTGGAGAATCAAACTTGGGTCCTTAGGCTTCATAGTCGTACTCCTTAACTGCTAAGCCATCTCTCCAGCCCAGGAGTTAATCTTTTTAAGAAAAAAATAAAATAGTAGGAGAGATGGTTAAGCCCACTTCCTGTGTAATCATGAAGGCCTGAAAGGGCCTAAGATTGCCCAAGTCAAATCTCCAGATCCCACATAAGCCAGCTGGGCATGGTAATGCATGCCTATAGCCCCAAGCCTGCCAGGAAGCAGAGCCCCAAGAGTCTTCACCCAGTGTTCCACTCTGGCCTCCCAAGAAAGTGACCTCCCCCTCCCCCGAGGGGAGCTGATGGGGATCCACAAGGGTATATACGCATGCATACACCACACACACACCACCACCACTACACACGCATGTGCACACATACACAGGCAAAAGTAAAAATAAATAGATAGAAAGCAGTAGGAATTGAGCAACAGGCAAACTGGGGCTCAGATAACAGGTCTGACCTATCTGCCGCTTGAAGCTTTGAGCAAATTATTTCAGTAGAAAAAAACAGCAGCACCTAGTCCCATAAAGTTATTATACAACAAATAAGGAGATACCCAAACCCTCAGAAGAGTGTCTGGTACATAGTAAGCAGTTTCTAACTAGTTTCTAACTGAAGATCTGAGGCCCAGAGAGGTAAACAAAGGGTCTCAGGATCACTTTCCCGGTAAGAGACAAGACCACAGGAAAAACTTTGCAATTTCTTTCACTTCTATCCTTTAAAATTACAGGGAGCCATAACTAAAAACTGTCTTATGAAAGAGGCTTCAGAGCCTAAGGCTGAGACTACCCTTAAAGTCTTCTTAAGAATAAAGCCCCTGTCCTGGTTCCTTAACCTCAGACCTGGGCAAATCACGAGAACTGTCCACATGAAGACTTGTGATCCTGACTCTTCATAACTTCCCAGCTTCACTACTTCATCCATCTTAACACACATGGGAATTGCCTTGGATCAGTGCCCTTTGTCTCTGGAAAACTTTCTCTTCTCCACTCACATTCTGGGATTGAGAGAGGAGAGGGTTCAGAAACAAGTAATATTTCAGTCAATTTGTTAGACCAATATATGACTGCCAAACCACTTTAAGTTGCCAAGTAAACGTTAGAAAAATATCAGCTGCAGCCATCTCCTGTCGGTGTCATTTAAAAGAAAGGATATGCGCACAGCATGTCAGCAGAGGGATGTGACTGTGATTCTTTGTTATTTGTCCAGCGCCCTAGACAGGAAGTGAGTACTGTTCATCTCTGTGTTGCCAGCTCCTGGGTGGGCATTTTTGTGGGAAAGTGGTGCTTAGTAGTACTTGGTGAATAGAGTAGTAATAGCTAATGGCAGGGAAATGGGGCCCTCAAAAACCCAAGAAAGAAAGAAAGAAAGAAAGAAAGAAAGAAAGAAAGAAAGAAAGAAAGAAAGAAAGAAAGAGAGAGAGAGAGAGAGAGAGAGAGGGAGGGAGGGAGGGGGGGGAGGGAGGGGAGGGGGAGGGGGGGGAGGGGAGGGGAGGGGAGGAGGAGGGGAGGGGAGGGGAGAGGAGAGGAGAGGAGAGGAGAGGAGAGGAGAGGAGAGGAGAGGAGAGGAGAGGAGAGGAAAGGAAAGGAAGGATACATGGGCAGGAGAAATGGCTTAGCGGTTAAGACACATGCCTGTGAAGCCTAAGGACCCCAGTTCGATTCTCCAGGTCCCACATAAGCCTCATGCTCAAGGGGGCACACGAGTCTGGAGTTTGTTTGCAGTGGCTAGAGGCCCTGGCACTCCCATTCTCACTCTCCCTCTCTCTCTTTCCCTCTCTCTGTCTCTAATAAATAAATAAAAGAAATAAAAATAAAATATTAAAAAATAAAATAAAACGATACATGATTAAATCCACTACAAGAAATGATGCAATCAAGAGACAGAGTAGAGATGAGGAGATGGCTCGGTAGCTAGAGTGCTTCCTGAGCAACTCTGAGTACCTGAGTTTGGATCCCCACACCCTACATAAAATCCAGAAGCTGTGGTAGACTTTTGTGATCCCAGTACACCTGTGCCAAGAAGGGTTGGAGATAGTAGACGTTCCAAGAAGCTTGCAAATAGAGGAGTGAGCAATGAGAGACCCTGCCCTAAAAAATGAAGTGGAGGGCTGGAGAGATGGCTTAGCGGTTAAGGCATTTACCTGCAAAGCCAAAGGATCCCAGTTTGACTCTCCAGGGCCCATGTAAACCAGGTGCATAAGGGAGCGCATGCATCTGGAGTTCGTTTGCAGTGGCTGGAGGTCCTGGCAAGCCCATTCTCTCCTCTTCCTCCCCCCTCCTCAAATAAATAAATAAAATATTTTTAATGAAGTGGAAGACAGGACTAAATATGTGATAAACACCCTAAAACAACATTTTAAAACTTAATAATAAAATAGATAAAAATAGAGTAGACAAGTGAAGCTACTGCTTGTTAAAGCATGGTATACTGTTTTACAGCCCACTCTTCTTTCAATAAGTAGAACAAACACACTCTAACAGTAAAAAAAAAAAAAAAAATCTACTTTGGGGCTGGCTCAGCATTTATGTGTGTTTCCTGCACAAGCATGAGGGTCTGAGGTTGCCAGAGACTGCCTGAGTTCATATCTCCAAATCTCATGTGAAATAGTTAGGCATGGCTATACATGCCTGTAACTCCAGTCCTACAGGGGAACAGAGATCCAAAAATTGCTGGAGCCCCACAAGCTCTGGAATCACAAAAAAAAACCAAAAAAAAAAAAAAAGCAAAAAAGATATTCAGGCTCAAAACTAAGACCAGGCAACAGAGTGATGGAAGGGGCCACCCAATGTTCCATTCCAGCTACCACAGGCAAGTGAGCCCCATCACAAGGAGCATATGGGGCTCCACAAGGTCACATACACATGCATATACCACACACACATACACACATATGAGTGCTCATGCACACACACAAATAAAAAGTCTAGTATGTACATATGTGGATAACGCTGCCACGTTCTACTGCTAGCTCAAGATGTAGCCCAGTCCCTTTGGTCCACAGTTGTGTTAGCTTCCGTGTGCCTTTCCAGTTGGCCCCTTTCCTAGGGGTTGTTTTGACCATAGAACCCCTTCAAGAAGCATTCTCAGACCCAGGCTCTCTCTTTTCAAATTAATTTGCATTTTCACAAAGGAAGCCTTTGATTGGTGGTGGCATCTTGCCCTTGGGGCACCTTTCCTGCTATGCCAGTGTGCAGAGTGCCAGGTTTCTTTCTTTTTTGGAGAGAGTCAGAAAGAGAGAGAGAGAGAGTTCCAGGGGCCTCTCAGCTGCTGTGAATGAACTCCAGACGTGTGCGCCCTCTGGTGGGCAAGTGCGGCATTGCACCTTTGCGTCACTGCATCTGGCTAAAGGTGGGACCTGGAGAATTGAACAGGTGTTCTTAGGCTTAGCAGGCAGGTGCCTTAACTGCTAAAAGCCATCTCTCCAGCCCCCATGTTTCTTCTTAATCTCACTAATCTCTTTAGCAGCTGCACTTTTTTTTTTTTTTTTGCTTTTTATTATGAAAACAAAACAAGTGCTCCAGGAGAAGGGGCCATGCAGCTGCACTCTTAACCTGCCTTGCCCCTATAAACTCTGTCCTTTGGTCACCAAATAACACATTTTTCATAGTTTTAGTCTCTGCTTATCTCTCTATAAACCTGCATCAGAGAAGTGAGCAGTAACCAAGACACAGCCTGGATGCTATCTGGCCTGGAGATTTCCTCCATCCAACAAATCAGTCCATTACTTTTTGTGGTGGCTCAAATGTAAAATGTCCCCCTGTAATAGACAGCTTCACATAGCTGAGGTGAACATCCAAACTAGACAGTTTATGGGAGGAAGGGATTTATTTCAATCTTACAGATCCAGGAAAAGTTCCATCCATGGCAGTACTTATGTTTCCCATATATACAAGTAGAGAGGAAAAAAAAAAAACAGTACCCCCATTCCCATCCCCACCCCCAGAAAAGCAGCAAGCATGAACTCAGCTCTCTGCATACCTTTGGGCTGGAATTCAGATCCACCCCCAGTGACAACTGAGATCCAAACTCTAGAATCCACCCCCAGTGGCACCTCCTCCAGCCTGGCAGCTAGAGACCCAAGTTTCAAGTTTAACACCTGAGTCAATGAGGGGGTCATACATTCAAATTACCATACCCCCATAGCCTCATGTGTTTGAATGCTTAAACCTCAGCTCCTGGCTCTGTTTAGGAAGGTTGTGAACCCTTTGGGAGGTAGAGCCTTGCTGGAGGAAGTGTGACACTGGGGGAATGCTTTGGAGTATTATATCCCAGCCCCACTTGCTGGATTCAGCTCTCTCTCGCTACTTCCTCCCTGCCAATGTGAAGATGTGATACCAGGCTGTCTGCTCCTGCCATGCTTCTCCTCGAAATTGTAAGCCATAAATAAACCCATTCCTTCCATAAGCTGCATTTCATCGGGTGCTTTGTGCCAGCAACAGAAAAGTAACTGCTACACTTTTTAATGTAGCCTCATTCAGAATGGTTTTCAGAACATGACCAGAATGCATCCAGATCCTTCTCTAAAATGTAGCACAAACTACCTCTTGCCCAGGTTTCCTACTGAAACCTTATGGGCAGAACCACCACTGTCCTCTTTTGACATCCTGGTCTTCCAAACTCCCAACCAAATGGCTCATTAAGTTATGCTTATAGCATCCTAGGGCATTTCTAACCCAGAGTTCTAAATTCTTACACCTTTCTCCCACAAACTAGTTCCAAAGTCCTACAAACTACATGGTCAGGTTTATCATAGCAACAGCCTCACTGCATGGTACCAAACTTATTTGGTAAGAAATAAAATGAAATGAAATAAAATAATATAAAATAAAATAAAATAAACAAAACTAGTTATTTTTGTCATTGCTATGCCAAAATACTGGACAAAAGCAACTTTAGGGGAGGAAGGGCTTATTTTGGATCATCGTTTGCAGGTACAGTCCATCATGGCCAGAAAATCCTGGCAGACCTGAGGCATCTGGTCACATTGTATCTGCAGTCAGAAAGCAGAGAAAGATGAATGCTGGTGTACCACTCACTTTCTTTTTCTTTTTCTTTTAAGATTCATTTATTTATGTATGTATGACAGAGAGGGGGAAAGGAGAGAAAGAGAGAGAATAGGTGCTCCAGGGCCTCTAGACACTACAAATGAACTCCAGACACATGTGCCACCATGTGCATCTGGCTTACCTGGGACCCAGAGAATTGAACATGGGTCCTTAGGCTTTGCAGGCATGCACCTTAACCACTAAGCCATCTCCACAGCCTTCACTTTCTCTTTCCTTTCAGTCTTGAACCACAGCCCAAGGAACAGTGCCACCCACAGGGTGTGTCTTCCCATCTCAGTTAACTCAGCCTAGAAACTCTCTCACAGACATACCCAGAGGTTTGTCTCTTAGGTGACTTTAGGTCCTGTCAGGTTGACAGAATTAATCATCACATCTACCCAGGCTCAGCCCGTGCTGTCCAGTTTTAGGGTTGGTAATCCTCGCACCTTTCTCTCTCTCTCTCTCTCTCTGGAAATCCCCTCTCAGACACACCCAGAAGCTTGCTTTGCCAATCTCCTAGGTGATTCTAAAATACAGTCAAGTTGACAATGAAGAGTAACCATCACAATGGATTTGTTCTGGAATTGGCTAGTGTGATGGTTTGCACTGCTTTGTGAATATACTAAGACTACCTAAGTTGTATATATGTATATATGGTATATATGGTATGTGTGTAAATATGGTGATGTATATGTTACATAAATTTACATATTGTGTGAATTATATTTTAAGAAGAAAGAGAACAGGAGGAAGGAGGGTTGCAGAGCAGGAAAATCGTCAGGTGCATGGTAATTGGATTGGCTATGGGCAGTCTTCATGAAGGCTCAGGAGGAATTAGAACTACAGCCTGTTCCTTAAGCCCTTGATGGATTGGGAATTCTCTCCTCAATGACAGACTGAAGCCTGCATATATATTTGTGAGGTCTGTGTCTTCATACTCAGCCAATCAACAGTGTGCGTCCCTGTGGTACCCTGCAAGCTAGCAGGTGTGTAAACACTGGAAGGCTACTAAGATCTGTGCTATGCTTGTTAGGCATACGTGGAGTAAACACTTCCTCAGGCTCCATTAAGACCAGGTGGGATTTCTCTGAAGCTATCTGGAAGTCAGTTTAGAGTCCGAGGCACTTTGAGGGAAGACCCTGCATCCTTGCCTCTAGACATCTCCTGTTCCTCTTCCCATCTCCTCCACATTTCCCTCCATTCTATAGTCTTCAGACCAGACTCCAGATAGAGTGGGGAGATGAGCAGTGCGAGGCCCCTGCCACCACATGTCTAGCTTTGTCCCTCGTGCTGGTCCTCTGGCCAGTCACCAGGCCCACTGGATCCAATCACTAGTCTCTTCTTTGTCCCTGAAAGAACTGTAGTAAGACAAAGCCACTGACTGCTGCCACATCCAACCCGAAAACTGGCATAATTGGAGAAGAGAGGAAATCATTTCACCAGGTTTGAAATCCCTGCTTTTGGTAAAAGTGAGTGTCTTCAAAGCAGCGAGCAAACTGTGCAAATTACCAAGATTATATCTGATATCAAGTTTCCCACTTCCTGCTGTGGAAATTAAAACACAATGTCTGCTGAATTACCCCCCAAAATGCATTTCCTCTAAGGCCTAATAATAAGTGGTTATGTAACCATGGAAACAGCTATTTTAGGAGAAAGAAAATCGGAGAAAATTGGATCTTTAGAAAAGCTCTATAAAATCAGACTTTGCTTAAACCTGGAGAATTGAACAGGTGTTCTTAGGCTTAGCAGGCAGGTGCCTTAACTGCTAAAGCCATCTCTCCAGCCCCCATGTTTCTTCTTAATCTCACTAATCTCTTTAGCAGCTGCACTTTTTTTTTTTTTTTTTTTTTTTTGCTTTTTATTATGAAAACAAAACAAGTGCTCCAGGAGAAGGGGCCATGCAGCTGCACTCTTAACCTGCCTTGCCCATATAAACTCTGTCCTTTGGTCACCAAATAACACATTTTTTCATAGTTTTAGTCTCTGCTTATCTCTCTATAAACCTGCATCAGAGAAGTGAGCAGTAACCAAGACACAGCCTGGATGCTATCTTGCCTGGAGATTTCCTCCATCCAACAAATCAGTCCATTACTTTTTGTGGTGGCTCGAATGTAAAATGTCCCCCTGTAATAGACAGCTTCACATAGCTGAGGTGAACATCCAAACTAGACAGTTTATGGGAGGAAGGGATTTATTTCAATCTTACAGATCCAGGAGAAGTTCCATCCATGGCAGTACTTATGTTTCCATATATATACAAGTAGAGAGGAAAAAAAAAAACAGTACCCCATTCCCATCCCCACCCCCAGAAAAGCAGCAAGCATGAACTCAGCTCTCTGCATACCTTTGGGCTGGAATTCAGATCCACCCCCAGTGACAACTGAGATCCAAACTCTAGAATCCACCCCCAGTGGCACCTCCTCCAGCCTGGCAGCTAGAGACCCAAGTTTCAAGTTTAACACCTAAGTCAATGAGGGGGTCATACATTCAAATTACCACACCCCCATAGCCTCATGTGTTTGAATGCTTAAACCTCAGCTCCTGGCTCTGTTTAGGAAGGTTGTGAACCCTTTGGGAGGTAGAGCCTTGCTGGAGGAGGTGTGACACTGGGGTCATGCTTTGGAGTATTATATCCCAGCCCCACTTGCTGAATTCAGCTCTCTCTTGCCACTTCCTCCCTGCCAATGTGAAGATGTGATACCAGGCTGTCTGCTCCTGCCATGCTTCTCCTCGAAATTGTAAGTCAGAAATAAACCCATTCCTTCCATAAGCTGTATTTCATCAGGTGCTTTGTGCCAGCAACAGAAAAGTAACTGCTACACTTTTTAATGTAGCCTCATTCAGAATGGTTTTCAGAACATGACCAGAATGCATCCAGATCCTTTGCTAAAATGTAGCACGAACTACCTCTTGCCCAGGTTTCCTACTGAAACCTTATGGGCAGAACCGCCACTGTCCTCTTTTGACATCCTGGTCTTCCAAACTCCCAACCAAATGGCTCATTAAGTTATGCTTATAGCATCCTAGGGCATTTCTAACCCAGAGTTCTAAATTCTTACACCTTTCTCCCACAAACTAGTTCCAAAGTCCTACAAACCACATGGTCAGGTTTATCATAGCAGCAGCCTCACTGCATGGTACCAAACTTATTTGGTAAGAAATAAAATGAAATGAAATAAAATAATATAAAATAAAATAAACAAAACTAGTTATTTTTGTCATTGCTATGCCAAAATACTGGACAAAAGCAACTTTAGGGGAGGAAGGGCTTATTTTGGATCATCGTTTGCAGGTACAGTCCATCATGGCCAGAAAATCCTGGCAGACCTGAGGCATCTGGTCACATTGTATCTGCAGTCAGAAAGCAGAGAAAGATGAGTGCTGGTGTACCACTCACTTTCTTTTTCTTTTTCTTTTAAGATTCATTTATTTATTTATGTATGACAGAGAGGGGAAAAGGAGAGAAAGAGAGAGAATAGGTGCTCCAGGGCCTCTAGACACTACAAACGAACTCCAGACACATGTGCCACCATGTGCATCTGGCTTACCTGGGACCCAGAGAATTGAACTTGGGTCCTTAGGCTTTGCAGACATGCACCTTAACCACTAAGCCATCTCCACAGCCTTCACTTTCTCTTTCCTTTCAGTCTTGAACCACAGCCCAAGGAACAGTGCCACCCACAGGGTGTGTCTTCCCATCTCAGTTAACTCAGCCTAGAAACTCTCTCAGAGACATACCCAGAGGTTTGTCTCTTAGGTGACTTTAGGTTCTGTCAGGTTGACAGAATTAATCATCACATCCACCCAGGCTCAGCCCGTGCTGTCCAGTTTTAGAGTTGGTAATCCTCTCACCTTTCTCTCTCTCCCTCTCTCCCTCTCTCTCTCTCTCTCTCTGGAAATACCCTCTCAGACACACCCAGAAGCTTGCTTTGCCAATCTCCTAGGTGATTCTAAAAATACAGTCAAGTTGACAATGAAGAGTAACCATCACAATGGATTTGTTCTGGAATTGGCTAGTGTGATGGTTTGCACTGCTTTATGAATATACTAAGACTACCTAAGTTGTATATATGTATATATGGTATATATGGTATGTGTGTAAATATGGTGATGTATATGTTACATAAATTTACATATTGTGTGAATTATATTTTAAGAAGAAAGAGAACAGGAGGAAGGAGGGTTGCAGAGCAGGAAAATCGTCAGGTGCATGGTAATTGGATTGGCTATGGGCAGTCTTCATGAAGGCTCAGGAGGAATTAGAACTACAGCCTGTTCCTTAAGCCCTTGATGGATTGGGAATTCTCTCCTCAATGACAGACTGAAGCCTGCATATATATTTGTGAGGTCTGTGTCTTCATACTCAGCCAATCAACAGTGTGCGTCCCTGTGGTACCCTGCAAACTAGCAGGTGTGTAAACACTGGAAGGCTACTAAGATCTGTGCTATGCTTGTTAGGCATACGTGGAGTAAACACTTCCTCGGGCTCCATTAAGACCAGGTGGGATTTCTCTGAAGCTATCTGGAAGTCAGTTTAGAGTCCGAGGCACTTTGAGGGAAGACCCTGCATCCTTGCCTCTAGACATCTCCTGTTCCTCTTCCCATCTCCTCCACATTTCCCTCCATTCTATAGTCTTCAGGCCAGACTCCAGATAGAGTGGGGAGATGAGCAGTGTGGGGCCCCTGCCACCACATGTCTAGCTTTGTCCCTCATGCTGGCCCTCTGGCCAGTCACCAGGCCCACTGGATCCAATCACTAGTCTCTTCTTTGTCCCTGAAAGAACTGTAGTAAGACAAAGCCACTGACTGCTGCCACATCCAACCCGAAAACTGGCATAATTGGAGAAGAGAAGAAATCATTTCACCAGGTTTGAAATCCCTGCTTTTGGTAAAAATGAGTGTCTTCAAAGCAGCGAGCAAACTGTGCAAATTACCAAGATTATATCTGATATCAAGTTTCCCACTTCCTGCTGTGGAAATTAAAACACAATGTCTGCTGAATTACCCCCCAAAATGCATTTCCTCTAAGGCCTAATAATAAGTGGTTATGTAACCATGGAAACAGCTATTTTAGGAGAAAGAAAATCGGAGAAAATTGGATCTTTAGAAAAGCTCTATAAAATCAGACTTTGCTTAATGAGTGGAGGCGCATGTGCTTTATACCAATACATAAGCTCATTTAGGAGTACATGCATTTGAATAATTGGCCTGCAAATACTCTCAGAATATCCCAGAATATCCCAGAAAAAAAAAAAAAGAAATGAAATGAGCAGGGGAAAATAGTGAAGTGATTTTTCTGCTATACAGCCCTAGGTCTGTCATCATCGGTGGAAAGTTTTTTTACATATTTTATTTTTATTTATTTATTTGAGAGAGAGAAAGAGGGAGAAAGAGAGAAAGAGAGAGAGAATGGTTGCACCAGGGCCTCTACCACTGCAAACGAACTCCAGACACATGCACCACCATGAGCATCCGGCTTACAGGGGTACTGGGGAATCAGAACTGAATCCTTAGGCTTCTCAGGCAAGTGCCTTAACTGCTGAACCATCTTTCTAGCCCTGGTAGAAGTTCCCATATCTGTGTTCATCATCTCTAGCACTGACTTCAAATACTAGACAATCTGGAAATTATTGGTGCCTGTGTCATTTCATCTTCAAATGTGGTCTTTTGTAGGTTACTTTAAAATAAAAGAAACTGGGCTGGAGAGATAGCTTAGTAGGTAAGGCACTTGCTTGCAAAACCTAAGGATCTGGGTTTGATTCCCCAGTACCCACATAAAGCCAGATGCTAGTGGTCCTGGTGTGTCCATTCTCTGTATCTACCTGCCTCTTTTTCTCTCTCAAATAAATAAATAAAATTATTGTTAGGGGCTGGAGAGATTGCTTAATGGTTAAGGCGCTTGCCTGCAAAGCCTAAGGACTCATGTTCGACTCTCCGGGTCCCATGTAAAGCAGACACACAGTGACACAAGTGCACCAGGTTGCACATGTGCTCAAGGGGGTGCACACATCTGGAGTTTGATTGCAGTGGCTGGAGGCCCTGGTGTGCCAATTCTCTCCCTTTCTCTCTCTCTCTCATGCACACACACACACACACACACACACACACACACACATTTAAAAAAAAAAAAAGGTCAGTCTGGGGCTGGAGGGATGGCTTAGTGGCTAAGGCATTTGCCTGAAAAACCAAAGGACCCAGGTTCTATTCCCCAGGACCCACATTAGCCAGATGCACAAGGTGGCACATGTGTCTGGAGTTTGTTTGCAGTGGATGGAGGCCCTGGGGCACCCATTCTCATTCTCTCTCGCTCTCTCTCTCCCTCTTTCTCTCTGTCAAATAAATTTTTAAAAAATTTTAAATCAGTCTGTTGGCTTACTTCAAAAAAATTTTAAAGGAACTAATATAAAAGATACATATTGCTGTATATCACTGAATGCATTAAATACATAACCACCTCCAGGATGCATAAACATGGTCTTCTTATCTGTCATTTTCACCTTTGTTTCGAGCCAAATTTATTTCCAAATTTACTTTCTAGTTATGAAAAAGTAGAACTGTCCCTACTCATGGCCAGTAGAGTTCTTTTTTGCTTTTTAAAATTCTGCTTTTTTTTGCTGTGAAAAGTTAATTCAGTGACAGAGAAGCTGCAGGTGGGCAGACATCTTGGCATAGTAGTGAGGAAGCTGTAGGTGGGCAGACATCTTGGCATAATAGTGAGGAAGCTGCAGGTGGGCACACATCTTGGCATAATAGTGAGGAAGCTGCAGGTGGGCACACATCTTGGCATAATAGTGAGGAAGCTGAAGGTGGACACACATCTTAGCATGTGTCCTCAGCATCTCTCCCTCAGGTTCCTCATCTTTCCACCCTTGTTTCAAAATCACTGCCATGACACATCCAAGAGAAAGGGGTTTTTTTGTTTGTTTTTGTTTTATTTTTTTTTTTTGAGGTAGGGTCTCACTCTGGCCCAGGCTGACTTGGAATTCACTATGTAGTCTCAGGGTGGCCTTGAACTCACGGTGATCCTCCTACCTCTGCCTCCTGAGTGCTGGCATTAAAGGCGTGTGCCACCACGCCCAGCCAAGAGAAAGTTTTGAGCTGTCTTACTGTTTTAGTGTAGGGAGTGTTTTAATGTATCTCAGAACAACGATTCCCTTGAGTGGAGAATTTCAGTGGATCCTCATTTGCAATTCCCCAATGACCCACACCTCCTCCAAGGCTCCACTTCCCAAAGGCTCCACCAACTGAGGCCCAAGTGTGAGGTCCAATCACATGAGACTATGGGGGACATTGTACATTCATATCCATCTTTGTCATCTAGCGTCTCGCAGTGCTGGGATGCATCCAGTACTCACAGAATGCTTACTGGAATTTTAACCTGAAATAATCCCTCGTGATCTTTCAGCTAGAAATTTGAAATCCTTGGAAATCTGATAAATCTCCACCATATGCTCACTGCCCAGGGGCCCCTCAATTGGCTCCAGGAACCAGGCTCCCAGCACATGGCTTCACGACCAGTCCTGGTTGTCAGAGTGCTTAGCAACAGAACCGAATGCAGTTGACACAAGTTCCAATGCAAGAGGGAGTGATTTATTTGAACAAATAGTTCAAACCAATGTATTTAAAAGTTTATTTGAGATGCTCTCATTTACAATCTTTGATTATAAGTAAGCCAGTAGATCTCCATGGCCATTTTGATGAAAACAACTTTGAAATTCAGTGGTGAGAGATGATTGGAGTCTTTCTCTGACGTCAACATCCAGCTGAGGAAAGGACAATATAGAAATTTTCTGGCATGTGACCCATGAGGGTTTGCACATGGTAGCGAAAAATATTTTTTTGTTTGCCTTGTAACCTTGTAACAGACATTTTAAAATTATGCAGAAATGTGAGAAGGAAAATAATCAATTTTTCTTCTCATGTCCGATTCCTAACAGTTGCCAGCAACCCTTCACAGCCCTTAACAAAAAATGTGAAATCTGCCTGGGGAGATGGCTTAGCGGTTAAGGCGTTTGCGTGCGAAACCTAAGGACCCTGGTTCAATAAGCCAGATGCACAAGGGGGCGCATGCGTTTGGAGTTCGTTTGCAGTGGCTGGAGGCCCTGGCGTGCCCATTCTCTTTCTCTGCTTCTTCTCCTCTCTGTCTCTCAAATAAATAAATAAATAAAATATTTTTTTAAATGTGAAATCTGACAACTACATACTGCAGTACTGAGTCACCTTTAGCCTTGTGAGGACACAATTGTCCTGCAAGGAGAGTTTGGGCCCACTACTGGCCTCCAGCTCATCAAGCATTAGATGCAACAGGCTGTATACCTGTTCCTTGTGGGGACTGCCATCCTCCATGGAGACTTCATTCATTTGCAATGTTATGGAATACCTACTATGTGCCAGAGCTTGTTCAGTCTAGGTAGTGGTAAAACAGTAATGCTGCATGAGCAGTGACCGCTGGAGTGCTAGTGCGTCTGTAACAGAGTTTAGAAAACTCAGATTTATTCACTCATGTTATTTAGTTGTACAAAGGAATAGAGGGGTTGGAGAGATGGCTTAGTAGGTAAGGCACTTCCCTGCAAACCCTAAAGATCCAGGTTCAATTCTCCAGTGCCCACGTAAGCTAGATGCAGGTGATGGCGCATGCGTTTGGAGTTCGTTTGCAGTGTCTAGAGGCCCTGGTATGCCCATTCTCTCTCTCTCTCTCTCTCTCTCTCTCTCTCTCTCTCTCACACACACACACACACACAAATGAAAAAAAATTTTTTTTGGCTTTTTGTGGTAGGGTTTCACTCTAGCCCAGGCTGACCTGGAATTCACTATGTAGTCTCAGGGTGGCCTCGAACTCACAGCGATCCTCCTACCTCTGCCTCCCGAGTGCTGGGATTAAAGGCATGCGCCACCACGCCCGGCTGAAAATTTTTTTAAAGGAATGGAGTGCCAACATGTTCTCATATCAATGTGTTGTTGATGCAGGATTTGGGGGTTCAGGAGGAGAACCCCACGTTATAAACCCCAATTTTGTTTCCTGTTCTCTCTTTTTTTTTTATTAAGTAGAAACTTTGTATGGACACATCATGCATGTGCTGATACCATCATTTCCCTCCTCCCTGTCCCCATTCTGCTGAGGGCCCTCCTCAGTGGGATTGCTGGTATTCCTCCAGGGTTATGAGTTATGAGATGTGAGAGCAGCCGTAATTGTGTGGCTCCTACAATCTTTCCGCCTCTCTTCCACAAAATCCCTAAACCATGGTGGGTGTGTTTCAAGTCTACATTAGTGTTGAACTCTCAGCAGTTTCTGGATTTCTTCTTGGTACGTTTTGAGTATCCTCAGTGTCTGTCTCCATCACTCTGGCACAGGTTATCAAGCTTGCCATTGAAGCCACACTCTTGCGCATCTCGCCATCTCCTCTGGTATTACCTGGGCCCTGGCTGATATGCAAGGTGGTGTATCTCATAGGTTCTGACTGCCTTGCTGCACATGCACAGGATCCAAGCAGCCCCACACCAGCAGCAGGGGTGCCAGGAGCTTGAGAACTCTCCTGTTCTATTTTTTGTATTATTTTTATTTATATTTGAGAGAGAAAGAGGGACAGAGAGAAGCAGATAGAGAGAGAATGGGTGTGCCACGGCCTGCAAATGAACTCCAGAAGCATGCACCACCTTGGGCATCTGGCTTACATGGGTCCTGGGGAATTGAACCTGGGTCCTTTAGCTTTGCAGGCTAGTACCTTAACCACTAAGCCATCCCTCCAGCACTCCTGTTCTATTTTTAACAAAATACATATAAAAATGAACTCAAGAAGGATAAAGTATGAGTTATTAACTTTATTTAGGGAGAAATAACAAATGATGGATTTTATTTAAAAGAAATTGGGATCTGGGAAGAAGGCCAGAGTAGAGTCATAAACACCTGGGAAGCAGGAAACACACTCTCATGTGGAAATCACGTGGAGGTTAGAAATTAGGAGATTGTGCAGATGCACATGGTGGTGCATGCGTCTGGAGTTTGTTTGCAGTGGCTAGAGGCCCATTCTCTCTCTCTCTCTCTCTCTCCCTCCCTCTCTCTCTCTCTCTCTCTCTCACTAATAAGTAAATAAATAAAAATAAAATAAGTAAAAAAAGAAATTAGGAGCTTGTGTAGGGAGATTTAGAAGGAACACCCATTGATCACCCTGAGTTTCCCCATGGAAGAAAGTTAAAAGAGCAAATGGTGGTGACTTAAGGAAGCCTAGCAGGGAGAAAATATCAAAGCAGAAACCAAGAAATCCAGATGAGAAATCTTAAGGAGGAAAAATAGCTACACCCATGGTTACCCCGAGTTTAGAGAAGTTACATGGCTAACAGGACTAGATTAGAGAAACACCCACATGGTGAATCTGGAACGTAAGGGAAATATGCACGTGGTAAATTCAGAAATCAGAGGAAAAGCAGACATGTAATTAAAGGGCAAAGTTACCCCAAGGTATGAAACAGAGGCAAGCAGAGAATTATTCAGACCAAGAAACAATACTATGTTCTCCCCACCCCGCGGGGTGGGGGGCAGACTCACATGTATCCGAGCAGCACAGGGTAAGACCAGAAGAATTACACAGAGAGAGCAAGGTGGGAGAAGGCCACAGCCTTTATAATGATTGAAAGTGTACTCCTTCATCAGATTCAGATGTACATGGGGAAAACCCAGTGGTTTATAGATTTAGAGGGCAGACCCCAGGGCTAGCCCACCTGGGCCATCTATCTAGGTAGCATGCTAGACTGTGGGCAGCAGGGGGCACCGTAGACCAGTCTCAATCAGACCCGAGTTCCATTTCTGCCAAGAGTTCCATTCTTGTGCCAGGGCAAGGTGCCATGGGGGTGGCATCTCCTGGTTCTCTCTGCACCTCAGTTTGTAACTGAAACTACCTGAAAGAAGCTAGCTCTCTCCTATTCTCCTGCAGTGTTACCGTGTTGAGCACCATGTGGAGAACAACTCCAAATCCATTGAAAATAGTTACTATAAATTGTCTACCCATCTCTTTTAGAGATTTGAAGAGGGCTGGAGAGATGGCTTAGTGGTTAAAGCGCCTGCCTGCAAAGCCTAAGAATGCTTGTTCAAATCTCCAGGTCCCACGTTTAGCCAGACGCAAAAGTGATGCAAGCGGGCAATGTCACACATGCTCACAAGGGGGCCCATGCATCTGGAGTTCATTCACAGCAGCTGAGAGACCCTGGTGTGCTGTTATCTCTCGGCCTCCTCTTATCTCTCTCTCTCTCTCAAATAAAAATAAATAAATAAAAAATATAGATTTGAAGACATAGTTTCAATATGAAAACTATGTTTTGAATCTGCATTTTTGCTTTTCTGTTTCCTCCTTTTTTCTCAAGAGGATAAAAGAGCAATAAAATGAACGCATGGAAACCTGAGATTTTATAGATAGTGTGCTGTTCTCTCGGCAGCCTGTATGTTCTGCTGCTACACTCAGTGTGCTGATCAAACACGGCCTAATATTATAGGGTGAGTGACTCTGCCATCCAGTGGTGCCTGGAAGGACATGAAATGAATACGCAACACACAAAATATGACTAATGGAAGGTCAGGGGATGCACTTGAGTGCTCCCCGAGCTGCCTGTACTTGTAGCTTTTACTTAGTTTCATGCAGTCAAAGCTATGGGGAGTCAGAGCTTAAGACAGATCACAAGTTTGCATCAGATCAGATCATATTTGTTTGTTTATCTCTGGAGAAGTTGATGAGTTCCCTGTTTTCCAGGAGCTCTGCCCAAGGGGCACAGTTTGCCATGTCCCCAGGCTTAGCCTATGCAAAGATTAACCTGTTGCCAATTAGCTTGATATCCACAGGTGAGGAGTGTTTTCACGTCTACTGAGAAGTCTAGTACTACTTAATGTGTGTGTGTGTGTGTTATTTATTTATTTTATTGACAGCTTCCATACTTACAGGCAATAAACCATGATAATTCCCTCCTCTCTCCCACTTCCCCCTTCACAAATCCACACTCCCTCTCTCCATTAGTCTCTCTTTTATTTCAGCATCATCATCTTTTTCTCCTATTATGAGGGTCTTGTGAAGGTATTGCTAGGCACTGTGAGGTCATGGATATTGAGGGTAATTTCTGTCTGGACAATTTGAATGGAGTCTTCTTTGTTTCCTTGATATTAATTAGAAAAGTCCCAAAATGGTGGAGGGATGTCTTAGCAGTTAAGGGGTTTGCCTGCGAAGCCTAAGGACCCAGGTTTGACTCTCTAGTACTCAAGTAAGCCAGATGCAAAGGGGGCACACGCATCTGGAGTTTGTTTGCAGCAGCTGGATGCCCTGGCATGCCCATTCTATCTGCCTCTCTCTCTTTCTCTCTTAAAATGGATAAATAAATAATCTTTTTTTGGTTTTTTTTTTTCAAGGTAGGGTCTCACTCTAGTCCAGGCTGACCTATGTACCTCAGGGTGGCCTCGAACTCACAGCGATCTTCTTACCTCTGCCTTCCAAGTACTGGGATTAAAGGCATGCACCACCATGCTCAGCAAGTTGTAGGACTTTTTTTTTTTAATTAGTTAGCCTGGTATGGTGGCACACACCTTTAATCCCAGCACTCGGAAGGCAGAGGTAGGAGGATCACCTAGACTTCAAGGTCACCCTGAGACTACATCATGAATTCCAGGTCAGCCTGAGCCAGAGTGAGACCTTACTTCGGAAAAAAAAAAAAAAAAAAAAAAAATCCTACAACTAGGTGCACTCAAATGATCATAAGTGTCTAAATTAATTTATTGACATGTTAAAAACCTAACAGGCTAGCCAGGCGTGGTGGCGCACACATTTAACCCCAGCAATTGGGAAGTAGAGGTAGGAGGATCACCATGAGCTCGAGGCCACCCTGAGATTACACAATGAATTCCAGATCAGCTTGGGCTACATCGAGACCCTACCTTGAAAAAAAAAATTCTAACAGGCTAATCAGAACAGGAAATGCCAAGTCCATCTTCCCTTCCTTCCCTCCCTTCCCTCCTTCCTTCTTCCTTCCTTCCTTCCTTCCTTCCTTCTTTTTGTCTTGAGCTAACTTGTTGATTATAGCCATCCTGGCTGAGGGTGTAGTTCAGTAGTAAAGACACTTGCCTGGTATTCATGAAGACCAGAATTTGTTCTGCAACACAGAAACAATAAATTAGGGGCTGGAGAGAGGCTCACCAGTTAAAGCACTTGCCTGCAGTGCCTAACAACCTGGGTTCAATTCCCAGTACCCACGTAAAAGCCATATGCACAAAGTGGTGCATGAAAGTGATGCATGCATCTGGAGTGCGTTTGCAGTGGTTAGAGTCCCTGGTGTACCCATTCTCTGTTCTCTCTTTGTTCTCTCTCTCTCTCCTTGAAAATAAATAAATAAAATGTTTTTAAAAATAAATAATTTAAAATAATATAAAAATTGAATATAAAGGGCTGGAGAGATGGCTTAGAGGTTAAGATATTTGCCTGAGAAGTCTAGGAACTCAGGTTCAATTCTCCAGTACCCACATAAGCCAGATACACAAGGTGATACATGCATCTGGAGTTTGTTTGCAGTGGCTAGAGGACCTGGTGCACCCATTCATTCTCTCTCTCTCAAATAAATAAATAAATAAATAAATACAATTTTTTTAATGATATAGGGCTGGAGAGATGACTTAGCAGTTAAGACGTTTTGCCTGCAAAACCAAAGGACATAGGGTCAATTCTGCAGGACCCATGTAAGCTACATGCACAAGGTGGCACATGCATCTGGAGTTCGTTTGCGGTGGCTGGAGGGCCTGGCACGCCCATTCTCTCTCTCTCTCTCTCTCTCTCTCTCTCTCTCTCTCTCTCTCTTTCTCTCTGCCTTTTTCTCGCGCTCTCTCAAATAAATAAATAAATAAATAAAATTTAAAATTTGATATGAAGTTTACATTGAGGGCTGGAGGGATGACTTAGTGGTTAAGGCACTTGCCTGCAAAGCCAAAGAACACAGGTTCAATTCCCCAGGACCCACATAAGCCAGATGCACAAGATGGCACATGCATCTGGAGTTTGTTTGCAGTGGCTGGAGGCCCTGGTGTGCTCTCTCTCTCTCTCTCTCTCTCAAATAAATAAATAAATATTTTAAACCTCTAAAAAAAGTTTACATTGAAAGAAAAGCTGTGAACAAATTGACTTCTAAATAATGATCTTTGTGCTAACACATTTAGGAGTAAGTTCTATTGATTTTACTTTGTTTGGAGTACATGAAGAATAAGATGGGGGCTGGGAGATGGCTCAGCAGTTTCTGAGTTTGTTTGCAGCAGCTGGATGCCCTGGCATGCCCATTCTATCTGCCTCTCTCTCTTTCTCTCTTAAAATGGATAAATAAATAATCTTTTTTGGTTTTTTTTTTCAAGGTAGGGTCTCACTCTAGTCCAGGCTGACCTATGTACCTCAGGGTGGCCTCGAACTCACAGCGATCTTCTTACCTCTGCCTTCCAAGTACTGGGATTAAAGGCATGCACCACCATGCTCAGCAAGTTGTAGGACTTTTTTTTTAATTAGTTAGCCTGGTATGGTGGCACACACCTTTAATCCCAGCACTGGAAGGCAGAGGTAGGAGGATCACCTAGACTTCAAGGTCACCCTGAGACTACATCATGAATTCCAGGTCAGCCTGAGCCAGAGTGAGACCTTACTTCGGGAAAAAAAAAAAAAAAAAAAAAAATCCTACAACTAGGTGCACTCAAATGATCATAAGTGTCTAAATTAATTTATTGACATGTTAAAAACCTAACAGGCTAGCCAGGCGTGGTGGCGCACACATTTAACCCCAGCAATTGGGAAGTAGAGGTAGGAGGATCACCATGAGCTCGAGGCCACCCTGAGATTACACAATGAATTCCAGATCAGCTTGGGCTACATCGAGACCCTACCTTGAAAAAAAAAATTCTAACAGGCTAATCAGAACAGGAAATGCCAAGTCCATCTTCCCTTCCTTCCTCCCTTCCCTCCTTCCTTCCTTCCTTCCTTCCTTCCTTCCTTCCTTCTTTTTGTCTTGAGCTAACTTGTTGATTATAGCCATCCTGGCTGAGGGTGTAGTTCAGTAGTAAAGACACTTGCCTGGTATTCATGAAGACCAGAATTTGTTCTGCAACACAGAAACAATAAATTAGGGGCTGGAGAGAGGGCTCACCAGTTAAAGCACTTGCCTGCAGTGCCTAACAACCTGGGTTCAATTCCCCAGTACCCACGTAAAAGCCATATGCACAAAGTGGTGCATGAAAGTGATGCATGCATCTGGAGTGCGTTTGCAGTGGTTAGAGTCCCTGGTGTACCCATTCTCTCGTTCTCTCTTGTTCTCTCTCTCTCTCCTTGAAAATAAATAAATAAAATGTTTTTAAAAATAAATAATTTAAAATAATATAAAAATTGAATATAAAGGGCTGGAGAGATGGCTTAGAGGTTAAGATATTTGCCTGAGAAGTCTAGGAACTCAGGTTCAATTCTCCAGTACCCACATAAGCCAGATACACAAGGTGATACATGCATCTGGAGTTTGTTTGCAGTGGCTAGAGGACCTGGTGCACCCATTCATTCTCTCTCTCTCAAATAAATAAATAAATAAATAAATACAATTTTTTTAATGATATAGGGCTGGAGAGATGACTTAGCAGTTAAGACGTTTTGCCTGCAAAACCAAAGGACATAGGGTCAATTCTGCAGGACCCATGTAAGCTACATGCACAAGGTGGCACATGCATCTGGAGTTCGTTTATGTGGCTGGAGGGCCTGGCACGCCCATTCTCTCTCTCTCTCTCTCTCTCTCTCTCTCTCTCTCTCTTTTCTCTCTGCCTTTTCTCGCGCTCTCTCAAATAAATAAATAAATAAATAAAATTTAAAATTTGATATGAAGTTTACATTGAGGGCTGGAGGGATGACTTAGTGGTTAAGGCACTTGCCTGCAAAGCCAAAGAACACAGGTTCAATTCCCCAGGACCCACATAAGCCAGATGCACAAGATGGCACATGCATCTGGAGTTTGTTTGCAGTGGCTGGAGGCCCTGGTGTGCTCTCTCTCTCTCTCTCTCTCTCAAATAAATAAATAAATATTTTAAACCTCTAAAAAAAAGTTTACATTGAAAGAAAAAGCTGTGAACAAATTGACTTCTAAATAATGATCTTTGTGCTAACACATTTAGGAGTAAGTTCTATTGATTTTACTTTGTTTGGAGTACATGAAGAATAAGATGGGGGGCTGGGGAGATGGCTCAGCAGTTAAAGGCACTTCTTTGCAATGCCTGCTGACCCAGGTTTGATTCCTCAACATCCATTTAAAACCAGATGCATAAAGTGATGTATATATCTGGAGTTTCTTTCTCTCTGTCTCACTCCCTGTAAATAAATTAAAATATTTTAATAAAATAAATAAATAAATACTTTAGGGCTGGAGAGATGGCTTAGTGGTTAAGACTCCTGCCTGTGAAGCCTAAGAACTCCTGTTCGGCTCTCCAGGTCCCACGTTTAGCCAGACGTAAAAGTGACGCAAGCACTCAATGTTGCACATGTGCCACAAGGGGGCACATGCGTCTGGAGTTGATTCACAGCGGCTGAGAGGCCACTGGTGTGCCCATTCTCTATCTGTCTCTTTCTCTCTGTCTCTTTGTCTCTCTCTCTCTCTGTGTCTCTCTCAAATTAAAAAAATATATTTTTTTAATTTTAATAAAAGGATGGAGAGAGAAGAGATGGCTTAGTGGTTAAGGCACTTGCCTGTGAAGCCTAAGGACCCATGTTTGATTCTGTAGGTCCAATGTAAGCCAGATGAACAAGGTGACACAAGCATGCAAGGTCACAAATGCACACAAGGTGGCACATGCATCTGGAGTTAAATTGCAGTGGCTGGAGGCCGTGGGGTGCCAATTTTCTTTCTCTTTCCCTCCCCCTTGCTCTCTCGCTCATAAAAATAATTACAAAAAAAAAGAGAATAAGATCGATTGATGAATGAATATGTGAATAAGTGTGACCTTTGAATATTTATTTATTTTTGACATTTTCATACATATATAATGTATTTTGATTTTATTCCTCCCCAGTTACCCACTCTCACCCCCTCATCCTTTATTAGTACCCCTCTTCTTTCCCATCAATCCCCATCTTTCATGCTCCTTTCTAATTCGTTGAGTTAAATTAAGGTTTCTTGCATGATCATGAGTGGAAAGTCATTTACTATGGAATGGGTAATTTACCAGTGGTTACACCACTGATGAACCTGACTGCTCTTCTCCCAGAAACTTTTATCTGCCATTAGCTTCTCTGGGAGGTCTGGTAAAAGTAAGCAAAATAGTTTCATGTGGGTTTGTATCCCAGCTACTCAGGGGGCTGAATGCAGAAGGATCTCTTAAGCTCCAGAGTTCAAGACCAGGGCTGGGGAAATGGCTTAGCAGATAAGGCGCTTGCCTGCGAAGCCTAAGGACCCAGATTCAATTCCCCAGGACCCACGTAAGCCAGATGCACAAGGGGGTGCATACATCTGGAGTTTGTTTGTAGAGGCTGGAGGCCCTGGCGCACCCATTCACTCTTTCTCTCTGCCTCTTCCTCTCCCTCTCAAATAAACAAATAAATAAAATATCTTTTAAAAAAAAAAAGAGTTCAAGACCAACCTGAACAACACAGGATGAACTAGTCTCAACAAACAGTAGAAAAACGATACAGTAGGATCTAGATAGTTGTGATGTAAATATTAACTATAAACGTACATCAAATTTGTTTAATGTTGGAGGTTTTCATAATAAAATGTAGAGAGAACTATACTGCACAACATGTAATCAGAAGTCCACTAAAAAATAAGTTACACAACAGCACAGGCTAATAAACTGGTGGTGCTCCTCACATTACAGTACGGTTTGGTTGTATGTAGCTAGCTCAGTAGTAAACTATCTGCCTAGTATGTGCAAGGCCCTGGGTTCCATCCCCAGCACACACACACACACACACACACACACACACACACACACACACACCACATGGGACATTTACATGTGTAAGAGAGATTGTTATAGTTATTTAAAAATATTTTCTTTTTTAATTTTTATTTACTTATTTATTTATTCTCAATCAGAGAAAAAGAGAATGGGCATGCCAGAGCATCCAGCCACTGCAAACAAACTCCAGATGCACGCACCACTTTGTATGTCTCGCTTTATGGGGGTCCTGGGGAATTGAAAGCTGGTCATTAAGGATTTTCTGGCAAACGCTTTAAACCATTAAGCCATCTCTCCTGCCCTTAAAATATTTTCTAAACTCTTTGATTTTTCAAAGTAACTCGGGCAACTAAATACCACTAAGTGTTAAGCACGTGTATAGTTTTAGAACAATGTAAAGCTGTCTCCTGTGTCTCTTCAGGTTCAGATGAGCTGGTGCCTACTGAAGATCACCAGGTGGGGGCAGTATTTCTAGGCACGCTATATGAGTCAGCACAACAATCCTTGTGCTAAGCCAATCTTTATTATCTCTGTTTCTCAGAGAAGGAAATAGTCACATAAGATTGCTTAAAACTTGTAAGGACTTAGGTTTAATCCCAGAACCCAAGTAAAAAGGCCAGATGCTTATGCTTATAATCTCAGCCCTGGGGAGGAAAGAGACAAGCTGATCCTAGAGCTCAATGGGCACCCAGTCTAACCAATGAAAGACCATATATATATATATATATATATATATATATATATATATATATATATATATATATATATATATAAAAAGTGGGGCTGGAGAGATGGTTTAGCTGTTAAGACACTTGCCTACAAAGTCAAAGGACCCATATTTGATTCCCCAGTACCCTCGTAAGTCAGATGCACAATGTGGCGCATGCATCTGGAGTTTGCAGTGGCTGGAGGTGTCCATTCTCATTCTCTCTCTCTCTCTCTCTCTCTGTCTCTCTCTCTCTTTCTCTCTCTCTCTCACTGTGTGTGTCTCAAATAAATTAATTAAGTAATTAAAAGTGCCTAGCATGGTGACACATGCCATTATTATTATTAAGTAGAAACTTTGTATAGACACATCATGTGTTGGTACCATCATTCCCTCCTCCCTTTCCCACTCTACTGAAGGTCCTCCTCAGTGGGATTGCTGGTATTCACCATGAGGTTATGGGTTACGAGTTGTGAGAGCAGCAGTCAGTCATGGAGTGGAGGGACAATGCCTCTGGAAAGTCCCTCCCACCCTGTGCCTCTTACATTATTTCTGGCCCCTCTTCTACAAATTCCCCCTGAGCCTTGGTGGGGTGCTTCAAGTCTTCTTTAGTGTTGAGCCCGCAGCAGCTTCTGGATTTCTGCTTAGGGGTGTTTTAAGTATCCTCAGTGTCTATTTCCATCGCCCTTGCACAGGTTGTCAGGCTCGCTGTGGAAGCAGCACTCTTGCTCATCTCACAGTTCCTCTGTGGTTTCACCTGGGCCCTGGCTTGCTATGCTAAGGGTGGTTCATCTCCTGCCAGGGAATCAGCTGTCTATTCTTGTCTTGTTGACAGATTTTGGTTGTTCTTGGTTCTCGCTGCCTTCTGAAAAAGAAAAACAGATTCTCCAATGGAGACTGAGATCAGGATAGGTTAAAGGAGATAAGCATTGTCAATGTAGAGAGATTTTGATGGATGTAGCCTCACTTTTGGCCACAAACCAGTGGGAGTTTCTTGTAGGAGTCCATACATAATCTTAGTCTCCACAGGACTCTGACTTGGTTCCCAGTTCCAGCTATGGGCTCCTTTCCACTGAGCAGATCCCTTAGCCAATCAGAGAGCCACTGGTTACCCAACTAAGCTGTGTGCCACTATTGCACAGGTGTGTCCATCTTGTCAGGCTGGTTACTTTTGTATGGAAGTGTCCCCTGCTTGGCCCATGCTCTTGCCCATTTTCCACCAGCAGCTCATGTCATGCTTTTCAGCACTCTTTAAGGCCTAACCATCTGGGAACTGGCTTCCTTCCATATTCAGCAGGATCTCCCAATGTTCTGGAACAATAGCATGTGGTATCTTTAGCAATAGGGTCTTACCTTTTACCTCAGGCAGGTAATCTAGTGCTTTGACAGAAGCCTGTCTTGGTTTGGAGACCTTGTAGGTCTCTCTGATCAACAGCTCTGTAGCAGACAGCTTCAGGTTCGCTGAGATGAACTTCCAGACCGGGCACAGTTATGGAGGAAGGGATATTATTTATTGAAGCTTACAGATCCAGGGGAAGTTCCATAATGGCAAGAGAAGCGGCCTGCTCTCCACCGGGCCAAGCAGAGAGAGCAAAGCCAACCAGCCACCACAGCACACAGAGCAAACCTACAGCCAAAAGGTCACACAGCACACTTCAGGAACTCCTGCTAGGCACATTTGCATATCTTTACAATGGAATCTCAAACCATCACCACACCTTAAGACCAGCCCCCAGTGACCTTGCCTCTAGCAAGGTGATTATAGATGCAAACTATAAAGTAATAAAACATTGAATATATTGGGGGACATATATTCAAACTACCACATTGATCAACAGCTCCAAGTGGGTTGTAACCAATCACAGCACTAGGGAGGCTGAGGTAGGAGGATCACTGTGAGTTCAAAGCCAACCTGAGGCTACAGAGTGCCTTCCATGTCATCCTGGGCTATAAGTGAGACTCTACCTCAAAAAACAAAAACTAAAGCTGGGCGTGGTGGCACACGCCTTTCATCTCAGCCCTTGGGAGGCAGAGGTAGGAGGATCATCATGAGTTTGTGGCCACCCTGAGACTACCTAGTGAATTCCAGCTCAGCCTGGGCTAGAGAGGGACCCTACCTAGAAAAACTAAAGAACTAAATAAATACTTAAAAAGTGGGCACATTCATGAGGAATAACACTAACCCAATGTTGCCCTCTGGCCTCCATACACATGCATGCACACATGCACACACACCTGCACACACAAGAGCATGCACAAGCACACAAACAAAAATGTAGTGTTATACATTATTTCTAAAAAGAAGAAATAAAAGATTCCTGCGAGAGATAGCTTAACAGTTAAGGTGCTTGCCTGCAAAGCCTAAGGACCCAGGTTCAATTCCCCAGGACCCAGATGCACAAGGTGGTGCATGCATCTGAAGTTTGTTTGCAGTGGCTGGAGGCCCTGGTGTGCCCATTCTCATTCTCTCTCTCTCTCTCTCTCTCTCTCTCTCTCTCTCTCTCTCTCTCTCTCTCTCTTCCTCTCCCTTTCAAATAAATAAAATATTTATTTTTAAATTCCTAATCTGGCTACCTCTGGCAGGCAGTAACTGTAACAGCTGTGACTTTCTGCTAAGGTACACGCAGTGACTAAATATATCTTCTAAGATCAACAAGACTTCAGAGATCATTTGGCCAAAAAAGGAAATGTTCTGTTATCCTCAGTGGAACATGTTTAATGACATTTCAGATCATTTAAGAAGCTCACTGTGAGGTGAGCATTGATTCTAAGGTCAGTTTCTCAGTCCACTTCTTTCTCTGAAATCTGGTATGATCTGTCCCTGTATATTCTCAGACCATTGGTTCCATGGTTCCCACAGATACCAATATCCACGCATGCACATGACCCTTATATTAAATGACAAAGCATTTATATAGAACCTATACATATTGCACTGTATACTTAAATCATCACTAGGATACTTAAAATGGTTAATGCAGTGTAAGTGTGAGGTAGGGGTTCCACTGGATTGTTTTGTGAATAAAGGCATGGGTGACGTCTATGTGTTCACTACAGATCCCATTTCTATTTTTTTAATTTTTTTAAATTATTTATTTATTTATTTATGTGTGTGTATGTGTGTGTACTCTAGTATCATTTGCCATTACAAATGACTACCACATGCTTGTGCCACTTTTTGTGTCTGGCTTTACATGTGTGACTAGGAAATTGAACTCAGGTTGGCAGGCTTTGCAAGGAAATACCTTTAATCACTGAACCATGTCTGCATCCCCGCATTTTTTAAAGTATGTGCGGATGTGCGTGGGGTGTGTAGATGTGTGCGAGTGCACGTGCATGGGCAAGCACATCCACAGCACACGTGTGGGTGCCTGAGGACAACTTCAGGGTGTCTGTCCTCTCCCTGCACCCTCTTGAGACAGGATCTCCCTTGTTGTTATGAACCACTTTGCATCTGGCTTTGTTTTGGTGCTGGGGAGTTAAACTCTGGCTGGCAGGCTTGCATGCACCTCGAGCCACTGAACCATCTACCCAGCCCTGTTTCTTTTCGTTTTCCGAGGTAGGGTTTCACTCTAGCCCAGGTTGACCTGGAATTCACTATGTAGCTCAGGCTGGCCTCAAACTCGTAGCAATCCTCCCACCTCTGCCTCCTAAGTGCTGGGATTAAAGGCGTGCACCACCACTCCCAGCTCCTCTTTCTTTTCCTTTTTTAATATGTATTTGTTTGTTTATTTATTTAAGAGAGGGAGAGAGGCAGACAGAGAAAATGGGTACACCAAGGCTCCAGCCACTGCAAATGAACTCCAGATGCATGCACCACTTTGTGCATCTGGCTTATGTGGGTTCTGGGTAATTGAACCTGAGTACTCTTCTCAGGAAAGTGCCTTAACAGCTAAGCCATCTCTCTAGCCCTCCTCTTTCTTCCGTCCTTCCTTCCTTCCTTCCTTCTTTTCTTTCTTTCAGAGAGAGAGACAGATAGAGAATGGGCACTCCAGTGGCCTCTCAGCCACTGTGAACAATCTCCAGACGCGTGTGCCCCTTGTGGGCAAGTGTGGCATTGTCCCTTGCATCACTTTACATCTGGCTAAACGTGGGACCTGGAGAATCGAACGGGAGTTCTTAAGCTTCACAGGCAGACACCTTAACCACTAAGCCATCTCTCCAGCCCTCTTCTTTCTTTCTTTTTTTTAATTAAATATTTTCACTGCATAGTTGGTTCAACCACAGATGCAGAACTCATGGAATATGGATAGGTGTTGGGTCTCTGGAGCATCCCCTTAGATGGCTTTGTCCCTGTAGACATGTACTTCTAGACATTTCTTCACCCTGAGTTGACTGCGTGTTTCTCGTAATTAACATTATTCCTTGTAAGGCTCTGGGGAATGTGAGGAGATGCTGGGAAATGAAACTATGACAGATACACACAGTCCTGGGCAGCTGCTGAGCAGAGGAAACACCACAAAGATTCCAATGAACCAGATCCAGGTTGAACACTTTTTTTGACCTTATTTCCTTCCTTTGTTCATATAAATGCATTGAAGAATTTGCAGTTCTGTGTTAGTGGCATTGAAACTCAGCTAATTTTCAAATTATTCTAACTAATCTACCCATATAATTCTTCTAACCTAATCTACCCATATAATTTCTCCTGAAACTGCATATATAATTTCTCCTGAAAATAAACTATAAATTACGATTTAATGTTACTTTCCACATGCTAATGTAGGTTTAAGGTTTTGGGGGGAGGGGTGTTTTCTGGGCTTTGTACATGCTAGGCAAGCATTGTGTCATGCAGCTCGAGCCCCATCCCTGGCATGTATTCCATTAGAGCAGGTTCATCATGTGGTTCCAGGAGAAATGTTAGCTAGACTGTCTTACTTGCCAAGGTCATTGGGAATGCTTGGCCAGCAAGCCCACACCTTCATTGAGGAGGCACTTCCATAGGAATCTCTGGAGGAAAAACTTCCTCTGCCTAATGAAATGTTATAAATTCATCAGGATTACCAATTACCTCTCCGTCTCCCATACTGTTCATCTAGCCTGGAGCTCAACAACTATTTATGGAATACAGGCGTGAATGGGAAGATTCCAGCCTACTTCTACCAAATACCCGAAGAAGACACAGCTATTATATTTTAGTTCAGATATCTCCTACCAAGTGGTGTAGCTCAAATCATATCAAAATTAGCACTTTCTTTTAAAAACAGCTATATTTGACCTCCTTTAGTCCACAGTGTTAACTGTCTCAGGGGAAAGTAAATGGAGTAATTGTGCATTATAAAAATATCCAAGTCTGGGCTGGGGAGATTGCTCAGTGGTTAAGGTGCTTGCCTGCAAAGCCTGATGACCAAGGTTTGATTCCCCAGGGCCCACATAGAGCAGGATGCACAAGGTTTTACATGCATCTGCAGTGCCCCAGTGCACCCATTCTCTCTCTCTCATTCTTCTCTCTTTCTCTCTCTCTTTCCCCTTGCAAATAAATAAAAATATTTTTTAAAAAGTCTACAAGTCTAGGGCTGGAGAGATGGCTTAGTGGTTAAGGTGCATGCCTGCAAAGGCTAAGGATTCTGGTTCAATTCTCCAGGTCCCATGTAAGCCAGATGCACATGGTGGCACATGAGTCTGGAGTTTGTTTGCAGTGGCTAGCTCTCTCTCTCTCTCTCTCTCTCTCTCTCTCTCTCTCGTCTCTAACAAATAAATTTTTAAAAAAATCTTTTTTAAAAAATGTATACAAGTCTAGCCAGGCAGAGTGGCACATGCATTTAATCCCAGCACTCAGGAGGCTGAGGAAGGAAGATCACCATGAGTTCAAAGCCAGCCTGGGAGAGAATGAGATCCTGCCTCAAAAATAAATAAATATAGTCAGGCATGGTGGCATGCACCTTTGATCCCAGCACTGGGAGGCAGAGGTAGGAAGATCACTGTAAGTTCGAGGCCAGCCTGGAACTAAAGAGTGAATTCCAGGTCATTCTGGGCTAGAGCAAAACCCTACCTTGAAAAACCTAAATAAATAAATAAATGTGGTAAGAAATATCCTGCTTTGGTTATAGGATATATTACATTCTAATTAGCAGCATTACAAATAAATAATTTCAAGCTGGATGTGGAGGCCCCCACTTGCATTCCCAAACTCGGGAGGTAGAGGCAGGAGGACCATTGAAAGTCTGAGGCCAGCCTGAGCAACATGACAAGACCTTATCTCAGTTTGCAAATAAGCAAATAAATAAATTTTAATTGATCTTAGGTTTTTAAAAAATCAGAAGGGGCTGGAGAGATGGCTTAGTGGCTAAGGCGCCTGCCTGCTAAGCCTAAAAATGCCTGTTCTGAGATTCTCCAGGTCTGACGTTTAGTCAGGTGCAAAGTGATGCAAAGGCTCGATGCTGTACTTGCCCACAGGGGGCGCACACATCTGGAGTTCTTTCACAGCAGCTGAGAGGCTGCTGGAGCACCATTCTCTATCTGTCTCTCTGCCTCTTCCTTTCTCTTTTCTCTCTCTCTCTCTCTCTCTCTCTCTCTCTCTCTGACTCTCTCCAAAAAAAAAAAAAAAAAAAAAAAAAACATAAGGCTGGAGAGATGGCTCAGCTAAAGGCACTTGCTTGCAAAGCCTGACAGCCAAGTTTGATTCCCCAGTACCCATGTGCCAGATGCACAAAATGGCACATGTGTCTGGAGTTTGTTGGCACTGGCAAGAGGCCCTAGCATGTCTATTCTCTCTCTCTCTCTCTCTCTCTCTCTCTCTCTCTCTCAAGTAAGTAAATAAATAAATAAATGAAATCTTTGGGGCTGGAGAGGTAGCTCAGCAGTTAAAGGCATTTGCTTGCAAAGTCTGCCAGTGGCTGGGAATTCAGTCCATCAGCCACCTACATAAAGCAAAATAGGCATTTATTTGCAGTGAAAGAGATGCTGGCGTGTGTGCATTTAGAATTTAAAAAAAGAAATCTAAGAAAACCAGTCACATAGAAATAGAGCCACTCTATTCCTCTCTTCCTCTCTTGCATCATGTGGGCTCTGTGTATTCCCTGAGAAATCTGAAAACATTGCCGGGTGTGGTGGTGCATGCCTTTAATCCCACACTCGGGAGCAGAGGTAGGAGGATCGCTGTGAGTTCAAGGCCACCCTGAGACTACGTAGCGAATTTCAGGTCTGCCTGGGCTAGAGTGAGACCCTACCTTGAAAAAAAAAAGAAAGAAAGAAAGAAACAAAGAAAGAAAGAAAGAAATTTGAAAACATCTATTACCAATTGCCAGCAAAGGGACCATTTAAATCATTTTTCCTAGTAAATTTTACAGTGACTCTATACAGATTACTTCAGGGAGTTTTTAAAACTGAGTGCTTTTGAGGGCCCTTGCTGGTAGTCAGACCTGATCCTCACCAATCACAAGGTCATATGACTTCTTTTTCCAGATTTATAAAGGAGAAAGCTAACTGCCAGAGAAGCGAACTGGCCTCATCTAGTTGTACAAGTCACTACACTTTTCTACCCGGTGTCGATGCAAAAGACACAGCTCTCCCCTCAAAGGGGATAAGAGATAGTTTATTCTGGAGCCAAATATGAGTGATCATGGCCCAGCTCATGGCACAATTCCATGTTCCAACGTGTTAACAATTTCATGAAGGTTTTATAGTTACAGAACAAAAAATTCATAAGGCACTTTTCAAATACACTGGCTGACCAACAGGTAGGCAGGTTACAGCAAAGCAGGGACAGGTCCACCATAGGCCTCCGATGGGATCTGATGACATTCTTAGCCCTTGGGTTGGTGGGAGCTTGGGTCTGTCAGTACATTCCAAAAAGTATTACACCTGATCAACTAATAGTCACCGGGATGTTAGATCAGAGAGAGGTGAGCAATAAATGCCTATTAAGGGGCTAAAGGTAGCCCAAGGTAATTTGGCTCTGACCTTGCCACATTCCAGCTCTGTGATCCCAGGAGTTCTATCTCTCCACGCAGCCTTGTTCCAAGTAGATGCAGCACTTTTCTGGGAACTTTAGTTCATACCAGGAAGGACCCAGGTCCAGTGTCTCAACACTCAGACTTCTGGGGATGGGAACATTCAGCTCTTTTTAGGACTGAACTGAGAAAAACCCAAAGTTGTTCTTTAGCAAAACCCAAGCAGAAAAGGGCATGCTTAAAAGATTATTGTTTTTTTTTTTTTAATATTTATCTTTTTTAAGTCCAGATCATCCTTTAAAAAATACTTTTATTTATTTGTAAGCACAGAAGAGAGAGAGAGAGTGTGTGAGTGAGAGAGAGAGAGAGAGTGTGTGTGTGTGAGAGAAAGAGAGAGAGAGAGAGAGAGAGAGAAATGGGTGTGCCAGGGCTTCTTGCCACTTCAATGAACTGGGGAATCAAACCTGGGTCATCGAGCTTTGCATGCAAGCAAGTGCCTTTAACTGCTCAGCCATCTCTCCAGCCCCAGATGATTCTTTTTGTTAAAAAAATTTATATATTTTTTCTTTTATTTGTTTATTTATTTATTTGAGAGAGAGAAGGGGCAGATTGAGAGAGAAAGAATGGGTGCACCAAGGCCTTCCACTACTGCAAACAAACTCCAGACACATGCACCACCTTGTGCATCTGGCTTACCTGGGTCCTGGGTAATCGAGCCTGGATCCTTTGTCTTTGCAGGAAACTGCCTTAACTGCTAAGTCATATCTCCATCTCCACATCATTCTTTATTACAAGGAATCCTGAGAAAAAATCTGAAAAGTCACCTCATGTGTCATCCCAGGGCAAAATGATCATCACTTTCCTCGGCTCCTGGCCTGAGGCTGGACAGATCACTTAGTAGTGAAGAGCACTTTCTGTACCAGCATGAGGGCCTGGGGAGGCCTGAGAGACTGTGTGTGTTCCATCCTCAGAGCTCACATAAATATGCTAGATGCAAAAACTGTGCAAATGGGGCTGGAGTCATGGCTCAGTGGCTAAGGCATTCACTTGCAAAGCCTAAGGACCCAGGTGCAATTCCCAGGACCCACATAAGCCAGATGCACAAAGTGGCCCATGCATCTGGAGTTCATTTGCAGTGACTAGAGGCCTTGGCGTGCTTATACACACTCTCTCTCTGTGTCTGGATCTACCTATCTCTCTGCTTGTAAATAAATAACTTTTCTAAAATGATGCAAACATCTGATGTTCATTCCCATAAAAAACCCTGGTGTGCCCATGCGTATGTGCACAGGTGTGCGCGCTCACACGCACACACACACATGTGCATGCATAATATTTTTTTAAATTTTTTAAAAGGTTGTATAGGAGGAAAGCCTATCCATATGTATATATGTATCTCTTCTAATATTATACTAGGCAAGAGTCTCTAGAGGAATAGAACCAATAGAATGACTATGTATTATAAAGGGGATTGACTGGGTTAGCTCTCAGGATATGGAATGGGCAGTCCATCCAACAATGGCTGCCTGCATGCCAGCTAGAGGATTAGAGAACCCACAGCTGCTCAGTCAGTGAGGCAGTCCCAATCTGGCACTGAAGGCCTGGAGGATTCCTGGAGAGCCTCTGGTCTTCAGACCACATTGAAGGCTGATGACGCTGGGTCTGTGAAGGACAGCAACAGGGTAGATGTATGTCCTACACATGCTAGGCAAGCAGTCTACCATTGAGCTACTTCCTCAGCCTCTTAGCCATTTTTTAAAATAGTAAAAAAGAGAGGAGAGGGAAAGAGAATGAATGGGATCACCATGGCCTCCTGCCACTGCAAATGAATTCCAGCCACATGCACCACTTTGTGCATCTGGCTTTATGTGAGTACTGGGAAATTGAACCTGGGCCAGCAGGCTTTGCAAGAAAATGCCTTTAACCTCTGAGCCCTATCTTTACAATTTCTTTTGTATGTTTGTTTTTTTAAAGTATGGTCTTCCCCTGATCCAGGCTGACCTGGAATTCACTATGTAGTCTCAGGGTAGCTTTGAACTCAGCAATTCTCCTACCTCTGCCTCCCAAGTGCTGAGATTAAAGGTGTGCGCCACCACGTCTGGTTTATTTTTGCCACTTTTTTATTTAAACTAAATAGTTAACTGGTTTGACCCATAGCTTTCTAGAAATGTCTTCAATCTAACCAACATTTTCCTTTTTTCAAATAGTAACACTTCCTTTTTTTTTTTTTTCTCACTGAGCGTTGTCATATAGCAGTACGAGTGCACACACTGCAGTTGTTGCAATAATTATATACTACCTTCCTTTTCTCACCAGCATTGGGGACAGAAGGTTCTCAGCTACAGAGTGAGTTGTCATAGGACCAAAGTCCCCTTTGAAGATAATCCCAAAGTAATCTCCCCTTTGCTAGATTTACAAAAAAATAATGTGTGACAGTCTAACACAGACCCAGGAAGGGCAAGCACCTTGAGGTGAGTTTGAGGCAGGTACAAACAACACATCTTCAGGATCCACTCCCGAGACTCTGGCACAAATGACTAGATGGATGGACATGCATTGTTACGTGTAGAGGACCTGGGGGAAAGGACAGAGTTCAGTACTTTTGAGGAGGTACCAGATGCTCTTGCACCACAAATGATCCAGTGCAAAAAGCCCAGCTGAGCCTTGGGTTCAGAATAAAAACTCGTTTCAGATATATTGCGTGTGAAAGTTATAAGCTAGAGATCCAGTGGAGCCGTGACAACGACGGAGGCATCCTTGGAAGGGCGAGGAGTTGGGACGTAGGGCTGCTGCTGTCTCAGCTCAGGGAGAGAAAAGAGCGGCCTTCTCTTCCTCGTGCCAGGCTGCTCTGTCGGTGGAAATCTGGCTCCCACGCTCTTCCCACACACATCACCCTGCCCAGGGTGGGGCCCAGCCATACTTCACCGGGTGCAGCTCTTTTCAGCCACTGCACTGCAGCTTTCACTGACCTTGCCAGCCCTCAATCTTCTCAAGAGGACAACTGCTTAGACAACTTTTGCTAGGCTAAGTAATGATCATTCATGTGTTGTTGCTGTTGTTAGTTTGGTCTTGTTTCTGAGACAGAATCTCACAGTTTAGCCAAAGCTGGCATGGAACTCAATATTCTCAGACTCCAGAGTGCTAGGATTATATAGGCATGTGCCACTCACTGCCTGCTTAATCTAAAGGATTTTCTTTATTTTTTGAATTTTTTTTTTTTTTTTTTTTTTTTTTTTTTTTTTTTTTTTTTTTTTTTTGGTCTTTCAAGGTAGGGTTTCACTCTAGCTCAGGCTGATCTGGAATTCACTATGTAGTCTCAGGGCAGCCTCAAACTCATGGCGCTCTTCCTACCTCTGCCGCTCGAGTGCTGGGATTAAAGGTGTGTGCCACCACGCCCAGCTTATTCTTTTTTTTATAAATATTTTTATTTATTTATTTGAGTCAGAGAGAAAGAGGCAGGTAAGAGTGAGTATGGGCTTGCCAGGGCTTCCTGCCACTACAGATGAACTCCAGATGCATGTGCCACTTTGTGCATCTGGCTTTTACATGGGTACTGAGGAACTGAACCCAGGCATCAGGCATTGCAAGCAAGCACCTTTGACTGCTGAGCCATCTCTTCAGCCCCCTCCTTTATTCTTATTACCAGTATTAATTTATTACTGGTCCCCAATGTATCCCTGGAATCTGATGTGTGACACTCACCAGATGTGTGGTCTCTTAGCTCTCTGGGTTTGTTCCCTTACCTGCAAACTTACGATATTAATAGTATCAATCACATGGGTTTTGTGAGGATGAAATAAGTTTATTTACAGGAAGTGGTAAATACTGACTGGTGCTCAAGTGTGTATTGAAATAATAGTTATCATGATCTCCATCTATCAGAGTTTTCATGATTATACTCCAAACCATCTTACCTCATTAGAATTTGTTATTGTGGTAGTTTGAATATATGTCCCCCAATATATTCAGTGTTTTACTTTATAGTTTGCATCTGCAATCACCTTGCTAGAGGCAAGGTCACTGGGGGCTGGTCTTAAGGTGTGGTGATGGGTTTGAGATTCCATTGTAAAGATATGCAAATGTGTCTAGCAGGAATTCCTGAAGTCTGCTGTGTGACCTTTTGGCTGTAGTTTGTTTTGCTCGGTGTGCTGTGGTGGCTGGTTGGTTTTTCTCTGGTGGCCTGTGAGAGCAGGCTGCTTCCCCTGCCTTTATGGAACTTCCCTGGATCTGTAAGCTTCAATAAATAATATCCCTTCCTCCATAACTGTGCCTGGTCTGGACGTTCATCTCAGCGAACCTGAAGCTGTCTGCAACAGTAAAGTGGTACCGAGGAGTGTGGGGTGAGATGAACCAGATCGTGTGGATATTCGTCTTTTGGAACCTTTGTTTTGGAGGAATGGGCATGGACTTGGTGCTTGCAACTGAAGATGCTTTCTGGAGTGGTAAGCCAAGTTTTATGGACTATTCTGATGAGAGTTTGAGAATGCTAAGTGCAGACAGTATTGAACTTCGAGGCTTGGCTTATGAGGTTTCTAAGGGGAAGGAAAGACGGCAGAGGGCTTTGTTGGAACTGGGCTACTGGCATAAGGGATGGCTACGTTCCGCTATCCAGGCCCAGAAAGTTTGATCAAGGTTAAATTTGTAATGGACTGATGTGCTTGGCTGAAGATATTGGACTGAGATTTTAAGATTTTAATTGGAAAACCTCAAGCAAGGTAAAAGCAGAGGCACTGAGACCGGTTTTAGGTTACTGGAGCTGCTATTGTCAACGCATTAGCAATCTTAAGGAAGGTAGAAGGAAGGTGGCCCGACTTGATTTACATTAAAACAATGGAGAGGATGCCTGAGGAAAGACTGTTAGAAATGCAAACTCTTTGGAAAGAGTTGACTGGAGAAGGAACCTGCTTTTCAAGGCAATGGTTTATTTTGTCCCTGGATTTAGAATATGGCTGTGTCCTGCACACCTGGTATTAGTTTTGGAAATATGAAAAATGCATGGAGTGGTCATGAATTGCACACGGTTCCAGGAGCTGCTGCTGAAATGTGGCAGGAGGCAGGGCATGAAGACCCTCAGGAATAGGCTGGAAGAGCCTTTTGGAAGATGGACTGTGGTTTGCATGGAGACCTGAAGATGTTTTGGATATACCAGGACTGTGCAAAAGGGCTACCATGGAGTGCAGTGTTGGCATGGGATGAAAGTTTTCCCTGCCCAGCTGGAGGGGCGGAATTGGTAAACATGGAGACTGTTAGTCTCTGGTTATATTGAACTTGAACTGCAGAAGTTTGATGACTGCTGATGGTGGTTGAGTTTGCATTATTCTAGTCTCTCTTTGCTTTTTACCAGTTAAAAATGTTTACTCTGTGCCTTTACATGTTGAAAGTATTTAACTTGTTTGATTTTACAGGACTCACTATCTTAAGTTGATCAAGACTGTGAGAACCTTTGAAATTGGACTGAGTACAATTTACAATGTGTGATAGTTATTAATCTATTGGGGGCCAGGAGCTAAATATATTGGGGGCCAGGGGCGGAATGTGGTAGTTTGAATATATGTCCCCCAATATATTCAGTGTTTTACTTTATAGTTTGCATCTGCAATCACCTTGCTAGAGGCAAGGTCACTGGGGGCTGGTCTTAAGGTGTGGTGATGGGTTTGAGATTCCATTGTAAAGATATGCAAATGTGTCTAGCAGGAATTCCTGAAGTCTGCTGTGTGACCTTTTGGCTGTAGTTTGTTTTGCTCGGTGTGCTGTGGTGGCTGGTCCTGTGAAAGCAGGCTGCTTCCCCTGCCTTTATGGAACTTCCCCTGGATCTGTAAGCTTCAATAAATAATATCCCTTCCTCCATAACTGTGCCTGGTCTGGACGTTCATCTCAGCGAACCTGAAGCTGTCTGCAACAGTTATGAAGAAAGCTATAGAGCTGAAATGTAGCTCATTGGAGAGCACTTGTCTACCATGCACGAAGCCCTTGGCTTGTTGCCCAGAACCATGGGGGGCGGGGAGGAAAGGGAAGGGAAGAGAAAGGAAGGGAAGGGAAAGGGAAAGGGAAGGAAAGGAAAGGAAAGGAAAGGAAAGGAAAGGAAAGGAAAGGAAAGGAAAGGAAAGGAAGGGAACGTGGTAAGGAGGGAGGGAGGGGAGGCGGAAGAGAACTGTGCAGTCAAAATCTTCTCCACTGAGCTATAACCCTGACCCCTCTGTGCAAGGGAGAGAACTTCTTATTTAAAAAAGTATATTTTATTTATTTATTTATTTATTTATTTATTTATTTATTTATTTATGAGAGAGAAAGAGCCAGAGAGAGAGAGAAAGAGAATGGGCATGCCAGGGACTCCAGTCACTGCAAACGAACTCCAGACTCATGTGCCCCCTTGTGCATATGGCTTACATGGGTCCTGGAGAATCGAACCGGGATGCTTTGGCTTTGCAGGCCAGCAGCAGCAGCCCTAGCAGGGGCCTGGGAGAAGTTCGGGGCTGACAGGATCTCAGTAGATGCAGGCACTGTGTACACAGAGGGAGAAGCATGGCGAACTGTCCTTCATCTTAGTCAAATGACACATAAATCATGAGCAATTTCCATGCACAGGGAAGCAAAACCCACCACACAGAGGACAGCCTTTGTGCTCGGTTTTGGAGGAAGAGACTGGTGTGGTCAGAGCTGTGCTAAGTCATGAACAGATTCACAAAAGCAGTGTCTGCAGGCGCTTTCTTAGGAGTGCATTATGGCACAGGCATCACAGCCACCATTGGAAGCACAGAGAGACATCAGCCCCTGGATTAAAATGACTTCTAAACACAATTTACTATTCAGTATCATCTGCGAGCTTATTAGGGCAGGGTTTTTGGTGGTTTTTTTTTTTTTTTTTTTTTTTGTATTGTATTGTTTTTAAAAGGATCTCTTGCTACCGCAAATCAAATGAACACCCTTGGGGCTTTACATAGGTGACTGGGGAATTGAACCCCAGCCAACAGCCTTTGCAAGCAAGTGCCTTTAACCACTGATCCATCTCTCCCCAGCCCCAGACTGGGCCTTCTTACATTTTGTTATTGCTGTATGGGAGGGATGCTACTTAAGGAAAGTTACAGCACACGTCGCTGCCTTTAGAAAGCCTCCATTTATTTTTAAAGGGCATAATACAGTGTCAGCTTTGATATATGCCAGCATGTGTGGGTCCCTGCACCTCACTATTCTCTGACTGCAAATGTAAAATGACAGTTTAAACTGTCAAACTTAAATGTGAGGGAAGCTCCTCGGATATTTATAAGACATCAGAAAGAATCATGTCAGAAAAAGATGGGTCTTTTTATTCCCAAGACAAAGAACGGGTTATGGAAGGCAACTGCCAGCAGCTCACCCATAAGCCACAACATGAATTTGATGATGCCAAGGGATGAACTTGACGGGGCCACGGTTTGGAAGGTCTTTTTCACCCCTGGCCACAAAAGGCATCATAGAAATCTAGCACAAATTGTCGCAAACACTCACAGATCACTGTTTTTCGTTTTTTGTTTGTTTTTTTTTAATCAGTGGCTTCAGGTTCAATTGGGGGAAAATGGAAGTTACCCTTTGCACACGCATAGAGAAAGCTTTAGTCGGCTGACCCACTTATATTTTGCTGCATTTTAGCACTGCCTGGTCACCCTCATGCGCCCTGCTAAGTTTGGTGCGTGGATATATTTTTACGCGAAGGTCTGTACATATCCCGTCTGTGTCAGTATATACACTGCTAAGAAACTGCCTGGGGGAACACTAGTTTTGTGAATTTGTTAAACGTGGTGGCGCTCGCCTTTAATCCCAGCACTCCGGAGGCAGAGGTAGGAGGATCACTGTGAGTTCGAGGCCACCATGAGAATACAGAGTGGATTACAGGTCAGCCTAGGCTAGAGTGAGATCCTACCTTGAAAAACCAAAACAACAACAACAAAAATATTGCAAAATTTTTAAGAAAAATTAGGTGATGCTGCGGGGAAATCGAGCACCAGCTTGGGATAGCCTAGGCAGCGTCCAGAAGCGATCAGGCCTAAGCCCCGCCCCCCATGGGCGGTCCCCGGGGCTGTCCGTCATTCGTCGGGCCCCGCCCTCCCCCAGCGGCCTCCTCCCGCGGGGCCCCGCCCCCGGCGCCCAGTTTGACGTCACAGCCTGCGCCGCGCGCAGTAGAAAACAGGAAGTGAGGATCAAAACAAAGGAGCGGCAGCCGGGAGCGGACCTTCTAGTGCCGGTGTCCCTGCTGCTCCTTGCTCGTGCTGGCCCTGGCTGGCTGACCTTCCCCCGTCCCGAGGAGCCGACCGACCATGTCTACCATGGAGAAACACCTGTTCAACCTAAAATTCGCGGCCAAGGAGCTGGGCCGGAGCGCCAAAAAATGCGACAAGGAAGAAAAGGCGGAGAAGGCCAAAATCAAAAAGGCCATTCAGAAGGGCAACATGGAAGTGGCGAGGATACACGCCGAAAATGCCATCCGCCAGAAGAACCAGGCGGTCAACTTCTTGAGGATGAGCGCTCGGGTGGACGCCGTGGCTGCCAGAGTCCAGACGGCGGTGACGATGGGCAAAGTGACCAAGTCCATGGCCGGTGTGGTGAAGTCAATGGACGCCACGTTGAAGACCATGAATCTCGAGAAGATCTCGGCTCTGATGGACAAATTCGAGCACCAATTTGAGACGCTGGACGTCCAGACGCAGCAAATGGAGGACACGATGAGCAGCACGACGACGCTGACCACTCCCCAGAACCAAGTGGATATGCTGCTCCAGGAGATGGCAGACGAGGCGGGCCTGGACCTCAACATGGAGCTGCCGCAGGGCCAGACCGGCTCCGTGGGCACCAGCGTAGCCTCGGCCGAGCAGGACGAACTGTCCCAGAGACTGGCTCGCCTTCGGGATCAAGTCTGATGGCAGAGCCATTCCGAGGTTTACTTTTGAGATAACTATACCCTAAAAACCTTGCCAGAATGCCGAAAACGCCCTTCTTTCTGCCTTTGGGTGTACAGCCCTCTCCAGATACGCTAAGAAATTCCAGTCTCTCCGCTCTTAACTGGATTTTCAAGTTCTGTATAGCTTGTGATGATGTGTATTTTTCTAGCTACCTTTGTAACAACTAGTTAATTTTCTCTATATGGATCTCGAAAGTTCGGGGCAGCACTGAGGTGTTCACGTATTCAATTATATACGCAGAATTCCCCGATTGAAGTTTATTTATTTAAGTGTGGTTGATGGTACACCGAATGAAAGGTGGTACGATAAAAATTAAGGGGGAATGATTAGTTTGGTTCCAAAGCGATAAACATTTTCTTCGGCTTACTCAGTGCACAGTTCTCTTCTGTGTTTTCTTGTAGTTTTCTGGTTTTCCCATCAAAGAAAGACTGGTTGACTTAATTTGTTCTCATAACTTATACCAAAATTACTTTAGAAGATTTTTGCATAATACCCTCTAACATTCTGTAAGCTGTTATAATAATGGAGTCAAGTGTAATTGGGGAAAATGCCATATAACTAAGTTAATTAGGGGAACTTAAATTTGTTTATTTTTTTAATTTACTAAGTAGTTTTGACATGACTTGGTTTTACCATGTGACTATTTCCGATTATTTTCTAATGAAAGTCAACACTTTTAATTAGACTTCTGGTAAAGTGTGCTGATTAGCTTTGCCGTCCTATTACACACCCAACCTAACATTGCCAAAGAACTGTTGACTCATCTGGGTAAACTTGGGACTGTTCATAGGTTTCATTTTCATTTTAACAACCAAAAACAGAAATAAAATTAGAACTGCAATTTAAGTTCTAATTACTTGTATGCATTGTTTTCTCTTACAACAACTCTTTGGCGGGCTCAAAAAGTATAAGTTGGAATGTTTGTGGCCAGGAAAACTTAAATGTACATTCAGCCCGCTAGGATGAAGGCGTGGGTTAGGATTAGAAGGAAGGGGATAGGCTGGAGGCCAGCCTTACTACATAATCCATCCTTCTAGGAATGAGAGTATATAGTGTCTGGCTCAAACAGAGTGATAGCCACCACTTTCTCCTAGCCTCAGCTTTCAGTTGCTTAGGAATATAGACTCTTAAGTCCAATACTACCAGGTTTGTTTCGTTTTGTTTCCTCCCCCCCCCTCCACCCTTCCTTCACCAGTAGGTTTCTCCATAAGAGGATTCCAGGGTTTCCGAAAATTACAGTACCCTCTTCAGAGTGCTTTGGATTATGATGTGCTTTGTGGTGTGCATGAGTGTTCATGGGGGAGAAAGTACAAGTGTACACAGATGAGGGCTTAGCTTTTCAAAAGTACTGTTCACAAGTGTGCTCTGAGGGGCACCTGGCCCAGCATCTTCTCTCCAGGCCCTTCAGCAGGCCATGTGTCCTCTCGTCCCCACAGTTTGCAGGGGCTGCCATGCATGCACACAGCATGGGTCTTCCCCCTCTTAATCTGGAAAGACTTGGTTAATTACAATTACAAGAACAGCGCAGTGATAATTCTTAGTAAATTGAATACCTTTTTTATTGCAGATAATCCATCACAATATATTTTGAGATTGCACAGTGCTGTATATGATTCACCTTTCTTAAAATATGTTTGATTTCATACTATGTGAATGTACAATTTTATGAATTATAAATATTTTCAAAAGGAATACAGGCCCATGAATTATTTCCTCACTTTTACAATCAATGCAGGTTTGAAATGTCAATGACAAAAATTTGTTAAATAAAAATTTTTTTAAATTTCATGTTTGAATCTCAGTAGTAGATACTTAGCACCATGAGTTGGATCCACAAAAAAAAAAAAAAAAAAAGATTTTAAATCTATTTAGGAAAAGAAAACGCAGGCAGGAGAGATGGCTCAGTAGTTACATGCACTTGCTTGCAAAGCCTGATGGCTCTGTTCACTCCCCAGTACCCACATAAAGCCAGATTCACAAAGGGGCACATGCACCCCACACACTCACACACACACATTCATATTTTCTCACTCTCTTGCACATAAATAGAATTTTTTTTAAAGAAAAGAAAATCAAAGGTAGTTTTAATTCACAGAGCATACTGTTTTCCCACACTTGTCCCGGATGCTACCATCTCAATTTCATTCTGGCTAGCATGTTATTTTCTTCTGAGACCCTTGCCTGTTACTTTATGGTGATAATGTCTTCATTGACACAAGGTTCCCTTACCAACGTCAGATAGATAATAATTTAAAAAGGATCCGACTCAAATATATCAGGGAAGTAGTATCCTCTGTCACTGTTAGTTTTTTTTTTACTTATTTGCCTTTGAATACACAGTTTCACTGGGCAAGTTGGTGCATACCTCTACTTCCAGCATGTAGGAGGCTGAGGCAAGAGGATCACAAGCTTGAGGCTCCCTGGGCTAAATAGCAAGACCCCGTCTGGAAAAAAAAAAATCTAAGCTGGATTTAGAATTAATGAGGAAAATATAAAAAGAGGGATGGCTTAGTGGTTAAGGCATTTTCTTGCAAAGCCAAAGGACCCAGGACCCACCATAAGCCAGATGCACAAGGTGGTGCATGCGTCTGGAGTTCATTTGCAGTGGCTGGAGGCCCTGGGGCACCCATTCTCTCCCTTTCCCTCTCTCTCTCTCTCTCTCTCACACACACACACACTTTCTTGCTCTCTCTCTCTCTCTCTCACTCTCAAATAAGTAAAACTTAAAAAAAAATTTTTTTAATTTAACTCAACTTTTCCCTCGTCTCTTAGTTTAACATGTGTGGATGTAGACACGGAAGCCAGAGGACAGCCTTGAGTGTTATCCTCAGGTACACCGCCCACTTCTTTTTGAGACAGAGTCTCTCATTGGCATAAGACTCACCAATTAGGCAAGACTAGCTGGCCAGCCAGCGAGCTCCAGGAAACCACCTGCCTCGACCTCCCCAACAGGGATTATGGGCACATGGCAGCCCATCTAGCATTATGTGGGTATTGGGCATTAAACTAAGTCCTCGTGCTTGTAAGGCAAGCTCTTTACTGACTAAGCTATATCACTAGCCCTATTGTACTTTATTTTAGTGCAGGAACCCAGGCTGTTATTGGAGAACTTTCTAACTAAATCTGTTCTTCCTACTATCTTTGACTTAGACAAAAAAAAAAAAAACTAAGCTAAGCGCCAGTTTGTTCTGATGGCCTTATTTATTATGTCCCATGAAGAAGCCAGATGATCACAAGTGAGGGGCCTCTCTACAATGCCCAATACCCCCTCTGGGTGTATCTACCAAAACCCACAGCTCAACACCTTGGAACTATGAGCAAAACCTACAAACCAGAGGACATTAAGCAAACTGATGAATGGGCCTCTTTAATTTTTTATTTAATCAACTGCCAGAAATTAGTAAACTGTCTACCTTAGTTTCCTTAAATTTGATTTTTACAACTAGATTGCCAGGTTCCCCAGGGAGCAGGATGGGACATGGTCTGTCTTGGTCTAGATTCCAGGACCTGATGTGGCATTTGCCCATTAGGCTCCTGGCAGTGTCTCTGGGAGATTCATGACTTGCCTGGTGCTCACTTGGTGACGCCCAGAATTCTGATGACCAGACAGGTAAGGCTGGCACAGTGAACACGGCCCCAGAGCTTTGGTATGAGTGCCAGAAAAGTCGTGTCTTTGCCCCTTCATTGCATTTGTCCAAAGTAAAATGTTTGCTGCAAATAAAATAAAAACAAAAAAAAAAAAAAAAGGGCTGGAGAGATAGCTTAGCAGTTAAGGCACCTGCCTGCCAAGCCTAAGAACACCTGTTCCAATCTCCAGGTCCCACATTTAGCCAGACGCAAAAAGTGATGCAAGGGCACAATGCCACATTTGTCCACAAGGGGGGGCACATAACTGGAGTTCCTTCACAGCAGCTAAGAGGCTGCTGGTGCGCCCATTCCCCTTCTCTCTCCCTCTCTCTCTCTCTGTGTGTGTCTCTCAAATTGAAAATAAAATGTTTGCTGCTAGTTGGGGTCTGTATGTACAATGTCCCTCTTAGCTGAATACTGTCAGGACAAACAATCCATCATTGTTGGTTCAGAATGATAAAATATATCAGTCACTGGCAATGCAGAATTCTTTCTTAAAAAAATATATATATAAAGCCAGGCATGGTGGCGCACGCCTTTAATCCCAGCACTCGGGAGGCAGAGATAGGAGGATCACCATGAGTTCGAGGCCACCCTGAGACTACATAGTGAATTCCAGGTCAGCCTGAGATACAGTGAGACCCTACCTCAAAAAAATTAAATAAATAAATAAATAAGTGCTTCTGCCCTTAAATGTCATTTAATACAGTTATGTAGACCAAATATAACAGGAGAAGAAAAACAGACATGCAAAATAAAATAAAATTAAAAAGTTCAAGATAAGCACAGGGTTTGTATAAATCAGTGTAAGTGGCACATACCTGCAGTCCCAGCTTCTCAGGAGGTTGAGACAGCAAAGATCACCTGAGTCCAGGAGTTCTACATTTTAAAAAATATTTTTAAATTTATTTTCAAGCAGAGAGAGAAGACAGACTGAGAGAATTGGCATACCAAGGCCTCCAGCCACTGCAAATGGACTCTATATGCATGTGCCACCTTGTGCATCTGGCTTTATGTGGGTACTGGGGAATTGAACCGGGGTCATTAGGCTCTGCAGGCAAGTGCCTTAACCACTGAGCCATCTCTCCAGTCCAAGCCCAAGAGTCCTAGGTTGGCACAGGCAACACAGCAAGAGGTCACCTCAAAAATAAGTAATTGTGGGCTCTGTGTTAAAGGTGTTTGCTTATAAAACCTGCCAGTATGAGGGCTGGAGAGATGGCTTAGCAGTTAAGGTGCCTGCCTGCTAAGCCTAAGAACCCGGTTCCAATCTCCAGGTCCCATGATTAGCCAGATGCAAAGGGATGCAAGGTCACAATGCTGCACTTGCCCACAAGGGGCGCACGCATATGGATTTCGTTCACAGCAGCTGAGAGACTGCTGGCGCACCCATTCTCTACCTGTCTCCCTCTCCCTCTCTCTGTGTCTCTCGCCAAAAATAAATAAAATTTAAAAAAAATTTTTTAAACCTGCCAGTATGGGTTCAATTCCCCAGCACTCAAAGCAGACATAAAGTGGCACCTGTGTCTGGGGTTCATTTGCAGTGGCAAGAGACCCTGTCATGCCTATACCCACAAATATAAATAAAACAAAGTTTCAAAGGAAAACAACTCAAAATGGCATAGAATATCAGAAATGGGACCAGACTGAAAGTGTGTGATAGATAACACAGCATGAAAAAGAGAGTGGGCAGATTACAAAGGGCTGAGGGTCAGATGAAAAGTGTGGAGCTGCGTCCTAAGGAAAGAAACGAGGGCAAGACTCACCATGAATGACTGTCCAGGCAGAAAGCTCAGAGCACAGAGCAGGAGGTAGTACAGGTTGAAGGGTGAGCCCACAGTGCTTGTAATCAGTCAGTATGGATCAACCAACCTGGGGCGTCTTCTTCAGCTGCATACCTTGACCAAGTAGGTCTGCAGACAATGTGGGTGCTGTACAACTAAGGACCCTCCTTTAAGGAGCCTGAGCCTTAGCCCTGGCTGCACATTAGAACTGCCTGGTATTTTCTCACCACATGGATAATAATGTTCTATCTTTTAAAAATGTTTTTATAGCTTGATTTTTGGGGTGAGCTATGTCCCCAATTTCTTTTTTTCTTTTTATCTTTTTTTTTTTTTTTTTTTTATTGAAGATAGGACTCACTAAATTGGCAGGCGCTAGCCTTGAACTGTAGCCTTGAACTGTAGCCCAGGCAGGCCTTGAACCTGAATTCTCCTGCCACAGCCTCCCCAGTAGCTGATGATTATAGATTTACATCAGCAGGCCAAGCTCAAATTTCTTTATAGTGTCTAAAATACAAGTGTTTATTTTATTTTATTTTTTATGATTGCAACTTTCTGTTGTTTTACAGTTCGATAGGTAGTGTTTGAGTGGGTGGTTTGCAAGGGGCATTATTAAATGCACTGATTTTTCTGTTTAGCTTGCAGCATCATATTTAAGGAGACAGTGTGACAACCCTTTAAAATATGGCAGTTTGCAAAATTATGTATATAATCTAAGAGACACTTTGATTTTTTTAATGTTTTTCACATATTTTATTTATTTGCAAGGGGAGAGAAAGAAAGAGAGAATGGGTGTGCCAGGGTCTGTAGCTACTGCAAACATAGTCCAGATGCATGTGCCACGCTCTGCATCCAGCTTTATGTGGATATTGGGGAATCAAATCCAGGTCATTAGGCTTTGCAGGCAAGTACCTTAACTGCTGAGCCATCTCTCCAGCCCTAGAAGACCCTTTTAAAACTCGTGCCTCCAATAATCAGGAGTCCCAACTTGAAGAAGCACCTCTCCAACATGCTTGGAATTAGGCCAAGTATGAGAGCTGGAAGGAACTTTGAATATCCTGCTGGGAGAGAGTGGGGAAAGACTGACACTTTTGCCACTGACATCTCAGAGTCACGCAACTTTCAGAGCCTTCAGCAAGGATCCCACCACATCCTCCCACGACTTCCTGTGGAAGGCAGTTTTTAATTACACCCCTCACGAACCTCATATGTACTTTGCCTTAACCATATTTCACTCTGCCTACTTACAGGGGTTAATGCTATCTGAATAAATTCACCCACCCACCTCTACCCTGTGTACATCCGATTTTAAATTGGTAGTTTCCTGAACTAACTCTCTAACAATAGCCACCAGCTCCATACTTCATTTTCAGCTCCTTCCAGGCATTCTTGTCAGGGCCCGTGTGCTTGTTGCCTCTCTTAGTTGGAAGAGGAGAAATGTTCCTTCTAGTCTGTGGATGTTTCCTGGGGGCCAGGCCCTGCATGAGTGCTGTGGACCCCCTCCCCCACCCCCAAAGCCACCAAGACAGATCTTGTTCTCTGGATCTTGCATTATGGTGTAAAAGATAGAAACTAACATGTCACGGAGGAAACGTGAAGTGCCAGACATAGAGACCTGGAGAGCCAGGTTACATGGAGATAGCTGTTTGAGACAGGCTTCCACCTCTGGGGCAGAAGGAAGAGGCAGCCTGGAACGTCTGCATAGGAAGAGCTTGAGAGATGGCATCATGTGGCTCACCTGCCACACATCACACAGCTCCAGCCATCCTGCCCTCGAACTGACTCCTTCCTTCCCAGTGTAAGGTTTTGCGGGACTCTTACACTGACAGCTCTTCCCAGGTGTGCACCAATGATATACACGTCAGATATACAGTCTTTCTCACCCACACACACTCACGCTCACTCTTCCACACACTCACACAGTTATTCACATCCCTACACACACGTCACTCATCATGAACACAGCGCTCACACACTCATACTTGTACCCCGTCATACAGTTTTTGTTCTTTTTAGGAACTTCGTCGCCTCACTGAAACATCAGCCGCTTTCCATTTTAAATACGTTATAACTCCTTCTGACACAGGCTTGATCTTGGAAGGGAGGCTTCAGGTCCCTTCCCAGTTTCTGAGGGGCCCCCACCCCCAACTCTCTAGGACTGAGCAAGGGGGAGGGAAGGAAGGAAGTGAAGGAGAGGAAAAAGCAGAACAGGATGTGAGCCTTTGCCCACCTCAAGACAGATACAGATCGGGAAGAAAACCTGGCCTCACTATTGGTTGTGTGAATGTCCCATCAATTGTAGCCCAGCACCAGAGTCACGTGACCAGAGAACAGGTCTGACCACATGCTGGCTTTCTTTGCAGCTTCCTGGAAAGAATCGACAGCGTCAGTCTGGTTGACTACACGCCTACGGACCAGGTATGTGAACGTAAAAACGCCGCAGCCACCACTGGAAGCTTCTGAAACTGTCAGCCAAGACCATTCGGTGATGACTTTAAAATAGATTCAGAAATCGTCCTCAGAATTACTTGCTACTTGCAAGTAATGCCTTGCTGCATTGCCCCTTTCTGTCAGTCATGCTACCAGGCACTGAGCCCTTACTCCCCATACAAGAGCTCCTCCGTGCCTAGGAGAGCTCTAACTTGTCAGTGTGAAAGGAATTCACGCGCAACCTAGGAATGTGGGATTCCCGTGACTCCTAGGGCCGGGCCGCCAGTGGGAACGAAAGCCAAGCCTTCATTCTCACCCTTCTTTGTACGCTGTTCCCAGGCCTGAGCCCCACACATGCCATAGAACACTCTGCAAGCATGCTCCAAAATGCCTTCCTTACGGTGAGCCAAGAAAAGGAGAGGGAGGGAGAGAGAGAGAGAACACTTTTATAAATAGCCCAGCAAGAGACCTGGGAAACACTGGGAAAAGCTCAACTGGGGATCCCCTAGACCTCTTAGACCTGGTTAACCCCAACAAAGATAGGAAGTTTTTTCACTCAAGCCAGCTCCCCTAACTTCCAAGCATCTACATACCTTGGAATCCTGAGCCTTAGGTTACCTGAAGGCCATGCCCCCTCTTGAATCTCTCCTAGAGTCTTTCTGGGGCCGATCTCAAAGGGTTAAAATGATCTTACTGTGCAATCTGGACGGCCTAACCTTAAATGAACCATGCAAGGCCTGAACACTAAAATGGCAGTACCATCTCTCATTCTCCAGAATGATTGTCAAATGGCCACTTCATTAATATCCTAATGGACCTGGCAGTAAAAAGATAAAGAGGAAAAATAAAAATAAAAAGTTTGGTATCAGTCCAGTATACCAGAGATGTTAGCTTCTAAAACGAGGGCTGGAGAGATGGCTTAGCAGTTAAAGCGCTTACCTGCGAAGCCTAAGGACCCATGCTCAACTCTCCAGGTCCCACATAAGCCAGATGGAAGGTGATACAAGTGCTCAAGGTCACACATGCACACTAGGTGGCACATACATCAGGGCTAGAGGCCCTGGCCCACCAATTCTCTCACTCTCGTTTTCTCACATAAAAAAACAAGGCAAGGGGATGGAGAGATGGCTTAGTAGTTAAGGTACTTGCCTGCAAAGCCAAAGGACCCAGGTTCAATTTCCCAGGACCCACATAAGCCAGATGCACAAGGTGGTGCATGCTTCTGGAGTTTGTTTGCAGCGGCTGAAGGCCCTGATGCTCCCATTCTCCCCCACCACTCTTTCTCAAATAAATAAGATAATTTTTTTAATTTTTAAGGAGCCGGGCATGGTGGCGCACGCCTTTAATCCCAGCACTTGGGAGGCAGAGGTAGGAGAATCGCCATGAGTTCAAGGCCACCTTGAGACTACATAGTGAATTCCAGGTCAGCCTGGATTAGAGTGAGACCCTACCTCAAAAAACCAAAAAAAGAAGAAAAAAAGGCCAATCTATTGAGCTTGTCTCAAAAAAACAAGTTTTCAGAAATCCAGACATGGTGGTGCACACCTTTATTCCTAGTACTTGGGAGTCTGAGGTAGGAGGATGGCTGTGAGTTGGAGGCCAGCCTAAGACTTCATAGTGAATTCCAGGCCAGCTTGGGCTAGAGTGAGACCCAACCTGGAAAAACCAAAAGAAAGAAAAGAAAAGAAAAGAAAAGAAAAGAAAAGAAAAGAAAAGAAAAGAAAAGAAAAGAAGAAAGAAAGTAAGTAAGTTTTGAGAAAGCTGCAAGCACTGTTACTGAATTTGCAAGGACCAAACCCATGTGTTAACTGTGGGATTTCTTTTTCTGGGGAATAAAACAGCATTCATCTGAGTTTTTAGTTTTTAGCTGTTTTTTTTTTTATAATTTTTTTTCACTTGCCACAGTTAGGCCAGAGCTGGGTTTTCTTCTCTTTCCTTGTCCCCAGGACCTCCTCAGATGCCGAGTGCTGACATCAGGAATCTTTGAGACACGGTTCCAAGTGGACAAAGTGAACTTTCAGTGAGTGTGCATGGTTAACGGTATATCCTGTGGCATGGATGGTGGCAGGAGGCCCAGAACCCAGCCTATAACCAGCAGCTGTCACCGCCACCGAGCGGGTTCTTCAGGGCCTTGGAGCTGGAGGGGTTCTGACTCAGAATGCACACCCCTCTATCCTTTGGGTCAGGGCAGGAAGTTTGAACTCCAACAAGAGGTCACATGTTGCTTTTCACTACTGGCATTCAAGTAGACCTGAGAGATGTGAAAGGGAAAAAAAAAAAAACATGATTACACCCTTAGTTGTAGCTTTCATTGGCCCTGGCAGGAGCTTGGGAACTGAACGTAGCATCCTTGGTATCTCCAGTGGGATCTTCCAGTGGCCCCACACAAGCTCCACAAAATGAGCTTACCTCCTTCCACCTCTTGAAAAATTGATATCTTCTTCTTGATAAAACATTAATTCAGGGCTGGAGAGATGGCTTAGTGGTTAAGGTACATGCCTGCAAAGCCGAAGGACCCAGGTTTGATTCTCCAGGTCCCACATAAGCCAGATGCACATGGTGGCACATGCTTCTGGAGTGCAGTGGCTAGAGACCCTGGCACATCCATTCTCTCTCTCTCTCTCTCCCTCTCTCTGTCTCAAATAAATAAATAAACAAACAAATAAATAAATAAGTTAATTCTCCTTTGGGCTCAGGAGATGATAGTTCAGCAGTTAAAAGCACTTGCTTGCAAGGCCTGATGGCCCAGGTTTTATTCCCCAGTGCCCATGTGAAGCCAGATGCAAAAAAATGGTGCATGTGTCTGGAGTTTTTCACAGTAGCAGGAAGCTCTGGCATGCCCATCACCCCCCACCTCACATACATACATACATACATACATACATACATACATACATACATACATTTTTTATAGTTCATTTTCCCTCAAAGCCTCTTGCTCCTTTCAGATCCAAAGCCATCACCTTGTCCCCACATACGTCCCACCAGCCCATGGCAACAGATGCCCACTGGTCTCCCCTCTCCACCTTACCCATCCCAAGCCATCCTACTGCTGCCAAGAAATGAAACTCCAAAACAGACCTCAGGTCCTGTTCTCCCTCTGCTGAAAAAGATTTGAGAGCTCATCGCTGTCTCTGCTCCTTAAAAACCAAACCTTCCCCCACATATGTCCCCAGCCCCTCCCCAATGTGCTTCTCCCCTCTCCCTGCCAACTGCCACACTAGGTAAGACCGTGTTCGTGTCTTTGAAGTTCACATGACCCCCCCACCATGTTCGCAGCTCGAGATGCTGCCCGACCTAAGCAGACCTCGCATATCTATCAAATCTGTGACGTCCTGGAATGTCTCCAGCGTCAGCGTTTGACAATTGATCTCTGTCTCACGTTACCCTCAGCATGTTTGACTCCACACAGCAAATGGTGGGGTCCCTTAGCAATGGTGGGATCCCTTAGACAGGGAGTTAGTTGTTAATATGTTGTTAAGTGTCCTGAAACTCCCACAACACTCTCCCATGCCCAGATGATGGGTACCACTTCAGTAACTCCAAAGAACCCAGCATGGGCTGCCATCGGGACGGACAGGCTGGAAAAGAGCCAGCAAGGTCTACTGTTGAGACCCGTACCCAGGCAGTATGCTATGCAGTGCTGCCCCCTGGCCTGGGGGAACTATTATAACCACAGACGCACTACACTAGGATTTGGTTAGAAATACCCTGCTCCTTGGAACTCATGTTTTTCTCAAGCCCCTTCCTACCTGTATATTCTAGGAACAGATTACAGTCAGCTGGAAGCATTAGCACAGATGCCCAGGGCAACTTAATAGACTCTGTGGCCCTAAAGCAAGGCAGTACGCTTAAGGGAAGCGAGAGCTCAGAGTCAGAGATGCCTGGAAAGGCTGGAGAGATCAGCAGAGTTTGGGTGAACATCGAGAAGCTCTCCCACAGGGAGATGCAGATCAGGAAAAGGGTTGTACTGAGGAAGGAGGCTGTGAGACGAAGGACCAGGGCTGGCCTGAGGAATGGCAGGAATGGTAGGGAAATTCAGAGAGAGAACTGGGTTGTGGGTACCCTACACCAGTTAAGTGGAGAGTCTCGGGGAGTGTCAAGCTGTCTGCCTGAACGCAGGTGACAAGAGACCTCCCTGGCACTGGGCAGAGGTCCCCAGAGAGGGATGTGGATGTAATAGGTAGAAGAAACGCCTCTTACTTCCCCAGGGAAGGTGAGATAGTGTCCTGAGAGTTAGAACAGAACACCAGAAGGCCCCAGATGGACTAGATGTGGTGTAAACCAGAAACCATCATATCTATCGGGGAACTTACCGTGTGCCCCTAGACAACAAGCCAGCTCTCTCTGCCTTATCACTGACTCCTGCAGGCATACTATAGCATGACTAAGGAAGGACCGAGGCTGGCAAAGGCTGCCTAAGCTTTAGCCCAAGATCATCTGGGACTGATGGAACACTGTGAGCAGTAAAACTTGTCGGCAACAAAGGAGACGTGTGAAAACAAATGTCCCCTTTTATCCCAGATCCCCTGAATAATTGTCTTTCCATTATTCTTTCACAGCATGTTTGATGTTGGTGGCCAGAGAGATGAGAGAAGAAAATGGATCCAGTGCTTCAATGGTGATTCCACACTCTCTAGAGACAGGGGGCTGGATGCTAACTGGCTCCCACTACTGCATCTAGCTGTTCCTAGAATAACTGTAACTGTAAAGTCTGGCACATTATATATAATCACGCTCTTTCCTTACATATGCATCTCATATGCATCCAGATTTACAACTGTCTTCAGTTGGCCCCTCTCCACGTGCAGCAACCCCCATCTGTGCATGTGGCCTGTAGTCAAGTCATCCTTACAGTCCCTCAATGACAGTGTCTGGAACCTGAGTAGTTACTGGGTATGTACTTGACCATAATCCCAAAGCAAGTGACACTGTGCAGCTAAGGGCCTTCTCTTTTCTCTTCTCCCTCACCAAGATGTCACTGCCATCATTTACGTCGCGGCCTGCAGTAGCTACAACATGGTGATCCGGGAAGATAACAACACCAACAGACTGAGAGAATCACTGGACCTTTTCGAAAGCATCTGGAACAACAGGTTATAAAAATGATATTCAGGGGCTGGAGGGATGGCTTAGGGGTTAAGGCACCTGCCTCCTGAGCCGGTTCCAATCTCCAGGTCCCACGTTTAGCCAGATGCAAAGTGACGCAAGGGCGCAATGCCGCACTTGAAAGCAAGGGGGCGCACGCATCTGGATTTTGTTCGCAGCAGCTGAATGGCTGCTGACACACCCATCTCTATCTGTCTTCCTCTCCCTCTCTCTCTGTCTCTCTCCAAAAAAAAAAAATGATGATATTCAGGGGCTGGGAAGTTGGCTCAGTAGATAAGAGCACTTGTGACTCAAGCATGAGATCCTGAGTTCCAATTCCCAACACCGACATAAAAAGGCAGACATGGGGACTGGACAGATGGCTTAGCAGTTAAGGCGCTTGCCTGCAAAGCCTAAGGACCCATGTTCCACTCTCCAGATCCCACATTAGCCAGATGCACAAAGGTGAAGCAAGTGCCAGGTCCTCCTTTGGGCTCAGGAGATGATAGTTCAGCAGTTAAAAGCACTTGCTTGCAAGGCCTGATGGCCCAGGTTTTATTCCCCAGTGCCCATGTGAAGCCAGATGCAAAAAAATGGTGCATGTGTCTGGAGTTTTTCACAGTAGCAGGAAGCTCTGGCATGCCCATCACCCCCCACCTCACATACATACATACATACATACATACATACATACATACATACATTTTTTATAGTTCATTTTCCCTCAAAGCCTCTTGCTCCTTTCAGATCCAAAGCCATCACCTTGTCCCCACATACGTCCCACCAGCCCATGGCAACAGATGCCCACTGGTCTCCCCTCTCCACCTTACCCATCCCAAGCCATCCTACTGCTGCCAAGAAATGAAACTCCAAAACAGACCTCAGGTCCTGTTCTCCCTCTGCTGAAAAAGATTTGAGAGCTCATCGCTGTCTCTGCTCCCTAAAAACCAAACCTTCCCCCACATATGTCCCCAGCCCCTCCCCAATGTGCTTCTCCCCTCTCCCCGCCAACTGCCACACTAGGTAAGACCGTGTTCGTGTCTTTGAAGTTCACATGACCCCCCCACCATGTTCGCAGCTCGAGATGCTGCCCGACCTAAGCAGACCTCGCATATCTATCAAATCTGTGACGTCCTGGAATATCTCCAGCATCAGCGTTTGACGATTGATCTCTGTCTCACGTTACCCTCAGCATGTTTGACTCCACACAGCAAATGGTGGGGTCCCTTAGCAATGGTGGGATCCCTTAGACAGGGAGTTAGTTGTTAATATGTTGTTAAGTGTCCTGAAACTCCCACAACACTCTCCCATGCCCAGATGATGGGTACCACTTCAGTAACTCCAAAGAACCCAGCATGGGCTGCCATCGGGACAGACAGGCTGGAAAAGAGCCAGCAAGGTCTACTGTTGAGACCCGCACCCAGGCAGTATGCTATGCAGTGCTGCCCCCTGGCCTGGGGAAACTATTATAACCACAGACGCACTACACTAGGATTTGGTTAGAAATACCCTGCTCCTTGGAACTCATGTTTTTCTCAAGCCCCTTCCTACCTGTATATTCTAGGAACAGATTACAGTCAGCTGGAAGCATTAGCACAGATGCCCAGGGCAACTTAATAGACTCTATGGCCCTAATGCAAGGCAGTACGCTTAAGGGAAGGGAGAGCTCAGAGTCAGAGATGCCTGGAAAGGCTGGAGAGATCAGCAGAGTTTGGGTGAACATCGAGAAGCTCTCCCACAGGGAGATGCAGATCAGGAAAAGGGTTGTACTGAGGAAGGAGGCTGTGAGACGAAGGAGCAGGGCTGGCCTGAGGAATGGCAGGAATGGTAGGGAAATTCAGAGAGAGAACTGGGTTGTGGGTACCCTACACCAGTTAAGTGGAGAGTCTCGGGGAGTGTCAAGCTGTCTGCCTGAACGCAGGTGACAAGAGACCTCCCTGGCACTGGGCAGAGGTCCCCAGAGAGGGATGTGGATGTAATAGGTAGAAGAAACGCCTCTTACTTCCCCAGGGAAGGTGAGATAGTGTCCTGAGAGTTAGAACAGAACACCAGAAGGCCCCAGATGGACTAGATGTGGTGTAAACCAGAAACCATCATATCTATTGGGGAACTTACCATGTGCCCCTAGACAACAAGCCAGCTCTCTCTGCCTTATCACTGACTCCTGCAGGCATACTATAGCATGACTAAGGAAGGACCGAGGCTGGCAAAGGCTGCCTAAGCTTTAGCCCAAGATCATCTGGGACTGATGGAACACTGTGAGCAGTAAAACTTGTCGGCAACAAAGGAGACGTGTGAAAACAAATGTCCCCTTTTATCCCAGATCCCCTGAATAATTGTCTTTCCATTATTCTTTCACAGCATGTTTGATGTTGGTGGCCAGAGAGATGAGAGAAGAAAATGGATCCAGTGCTTCAATGGTGATTCCACACTCTCTAGAGACAGGGGGCTGGATGCTAACTGGCTCCCACTACTGCATCTAGCTGTTCCTAGAATAACTGTAACTGTAAAGTCTGGCACATTATATATAATCACGCTCTTTCCTTACATATGCATCTCATATGCATCCAGATTTACAACTGTCTTCAGTTGGCCCCTCTCCACGTGCAGCAACCCCCATCTGTGCATGTGGCCTGTAGTCAAGTCATCCTTACAGTCCCTGAATGACAGTGTCTGGAACCTGAGTAGTTACTGGGTATGTACTTGACCATAATCCCAAAGCAAGTGACACTGTGCAGCTAAGGGCCTTCTCTTTTCTCTTCTCCCTCACCAAGATGTCACTGCCATCATTTACGTCGCGGCCTGCAGTAGCTACAACATGGTGATCCGGGAAGATAACAACACCAACAGACTGAGAGAATCACTGGACCTTTTCGAAAGCATCTGGAACAACAGGTTATAAAAATGATATTCAGGGGCTGGAGGGATGGCTTAGGGGTTAAGGCACCTGCCTCCTAAGCCGGTTCCAATCTCCAGGTCCCACATTTAGCCAGATGCAAAGTGACGCAAGGGCGCAATGCCACATTTGAAAGTAAGGGGGCGCATGCATCTGGATTTTGTTCGCAGCAGCTGAATGGCTGCTGACACACCCATCTCTATCTGTCTTCCTCTCCCTCTCTCTCTGTCTCTCTCCAAAAAAAAATGATGATATTCAGGGGCTGGGAAGTTGGCTCAGTAGATAAGAGCACTTGTGACTCAAGCATGAGATCCTGAGTTCCAGTTCCCAACACCGACATAAAAAGGCAGACATGGGGACTGGACAGATGGCTTAGAAGTTAAGGAGCTTGCCTGCAAAGCCTAAGGACCCATGTTCCACTCTCCAGATCCCACATTAGCCAGATGCACAAAGGTAAAGCAAGTGCCAGGTCTCACATGCCCACTAGGTGGTGCAAGTGTCTGAGTTTGACTTCAGTGGCTGAGGCCCTGGCATGACAGTTCTCTGTCTCTCCCCTCTCTCTGTCTCTCTATCTCACTCTCCCTAAAAATAAATAAATGAAAATTTTAAAAGCTAGATATGTGCTGGGGAAATGGTTCAGTGGTTAAAGGCACTTGCTTGCAAAGCCTGCCAGCCCAGGTTTGATTCCCTAGTATCGAAGCATAACCACATTCTCTTTCTCATTCTCTCTCTCCCCCTTGCAAAGAAATTGTTTTTTTTTTTTTAAACCAGGCATAGTCACACATGCCTCTAACCCCAGTGCTGGTGGGGAAGGATGGTCAGAAACAGGAGAATCACTGAGACTCTCTGGTCAAATAGTCTAACCAAAAAGCAGGGAGCTCCAGGTTCAATGAAAGACTGTTTTTGGGGGGGAGTGAGGGAGCAGTAGAGAACACCTGATATCTTCCTCTGGCTTCTGCACATGTGTGCATAGGATATGCACATCTGCACACACACACTCACAAAAGTGCTAAGTTCAGACTTACCACTAAATCACAGATTTATTAAAAATACATTCATGGTGCACAGCTTTAATCCCAGCACTGGGGAGGCAGAGGTAGGAAGATAGCTGTGAGTATGAGGCTAGCCTGGGACTACAAAGTGAGTTCCAAGTCAGCCAGGGCTAGAGTGAGACCCTACCTCAAAAAAAAAAAGTACACTCATCATATTACATATCTTCTTTTGTTTAAAATGCCCAGTTCAATAGGAGAGCAGAGACTGGAAAGTTGCTGGAGCTCACACACACACACACACACACACACACACACACACACACACACACACAAAATCCAGCAAGTTCTGGCTCAAGTAAGAACAGGTGGAAGATCCAGGTGTTGTGTCATATATCTTTAATCCCAGCACTTGGGAGGCAGAGGTAGGAGGATCACTGTGCATTGGAGGCCAACCTGGAACTACAGAATAAGTTCCAAGTCATCCTGGGCTAGAGTGATAGAATGAGACCCTGCCTGGAAAAAAAGAAAGAAAAAATTACAGGTGGAAGAGCAATGGGGCAGGACACCACTCCAGCCACCACAGGTGAGCACAGCACATACAGAGGCATACAACACACACACACACACACACACACACACACACACACCACCATGCACACACATAAGCAAAAGGAAAGAAGGAAGGAAGGGAAAAGGGAGAAAAAGAGACAAAAAAATGATGGCTGGATGATAGAAAAGATGATAGATAGATAGATAGATAGATAGATAGATAGATAGATAGATAGATAGATAGATAGATAGACAGATGGAATGACAGAAGCAATACAAAAAAAAGATTTAAATCTGGGGGTGGTGGTGAATGCCTGTAATCCCAGCACTCAGGAGGTGGAAGCAATAAGATTATCACAAGTGGCCGGGCCTGGTGGCACACGCCTTTAACCCCAGCACTTGGGAGGCAGAGGTAGGAGGATTGCCATGAGTTTGAGGCCACCCTGAGAATACAGAGTGAATTCCAGGTCAGCCTGGCCTACAATGAGACCCTACCTCGAAAAAAATAAAACAAAAGAAACAAACAAAAATAAAGATTACCACAAATGCACAGTCAGCCTGTGAAGTTCTATGTCAGCCTAGCATAAAGAATAAGATCCTTGGGCTGGAGAGATTGCTTAGTGGTTAAGGCACTTACCTGCAAAGCCTAAGGACCCATGTTTGACTCTCCATATCCCACATAAGCCAGACACACAAGGTGATGCAAGCGCACCAAGATCTCACATGTGCACAAGGTGGCACACACATCTGGAGTTCAATTGCAGTGGCTGGAGGCCCTGGCATGCCAATTCTCACCCTCTCCTGCACATGCACACACACACGCTCATACATAAAATAAACAAATAAATAAATAAATAAGAGTAAGATCCTGGCCAGACTTGGTGATTCACATCTTTAATCCCAGCACTCAGGAAACTGAGGTTGGAGGAATTCTGGGAGTTTGAGGTCCTTCTGGGACTACAGAATGAGTTCCAGGCCAGCCTGGGCTAGAATAAGACCCTACCTCGAAAAAAACAAAAAGTAAAATCCTATCCCCCCAAAAAAAAGAAGCTTAAAAGAATAAGAGGAAAAAGCAAAAACAAAAGAGGGAGAAAAGATAGATAGATGATAGATAGATGGATGAATGATAGGGACTGTATCAGTGGTCAGTGGCAGAGCACTTACCTACATACACAAGGCCCCAATACTAAAAAACAAAGTCATGATTTTATCTTTATATGTATGAGAAGTCTTTAAAAGCCTGGGAACAAATCTAAAAATCTAATACTAATTATTTATTTGCATAATTGCATTTGATTATTTTTATATTTTTTCTATAATTTAAAATAATATATTATTATGACTATATCATCTACAAAGTTTATGTAACTAGAAGAAACAGCCAAACTAATTTCACTTGAGGGGGAAATGGGTTGCATTTACAGTTTGTGGTAAGATTCCTGTGGACTGATGTCCCATTGGGCCTCATAGAATTTCTGAGGGCTTCATTGATTGCACAGCTAAGCTCCTTCTAGCCAAGTCTCAGCCCGTTTCTTGAAGCAGAGGGAACAGTGCTTTCCATACCTCACGACCTCTGTTCCCAAGCCACCTCCCTTTAGCTTGTCCCGTAACATGTCATGAATCTCGTTCTGATTAATGCCCTGCTCCCCGTGTGCTCAGGGATGAGATAGAGGAAAGACCCACAGGAGCTGCTAATTAAACTCCATGTGATTGCCTAATGTTATTGGGTACTCTGCTGTTAGCACTTTAACTGAGTTTCCTGAATCACAACCCAGAACTCCAACTGCATCCATCACATGAGCAGACCTGTGCTTTGGTACCAGTACCTTTATATCCCCAGTGAGGGTCAAGTGCCAAACTGCTGAATTAACTACCAATACTTGCCTTTGTTCGTGCCTAGAATGGGAAAAATGATGATAAATTCTGTATGTTTTGGGGAAATGGAAACCTTCCCTCACTCCACCACCACCTTTTTTTTTTTTTTTTTTTTTTTTTTTTTGGTTTTTCGAGGCAGGGTCTCACTCTGGCTCAGGCTGACCTGGAATTCACTATGTAGTCTCAGGGTGGCCTCAAACTCACGGCAATCCTCCTACCTCTGCCTCCCGAGTGCTGGGATTAAAGACGTGCGCCACCACGCCCGGCTACCACCACCTTTTTTTAATTTCATTTTTGAGAAAGAGGCAGAGACAGAATGGGCGCGCCAGAGCCTTTCTGTGAATGAACTCCAGAAACTTGTGGTCCCTTGTATCACATGTATGACATTGCACACTTGCATCACTTTGTGCCTGGCTTGCATGGGACCTGGAGATTCAAATATGAGTTCTTAGCCTTTGCAGGCAAGTGCCTTAGCCACTAAACCATCTCTCCAGCCCCATCACCACCCTTTCTGCTTGTTGTTTTTTCAGAGGTGGGGGTTGAACTCAGCCTCATGCTTGGCAAGCACCCTGCCACTAAGCTATCTCCATCTGAGCTCTATGTTTTCCCTTTTAACACCTTCAGTAGTACAGGTACTTTCACATAGGAGTCTGTATGAACTTTGTGTGTTCATTGCTTCTTTCTAGGTGGCTACGGACCATTTCTATCATCTTGTTCTTGAACAAACAGGACATGCTGGCAGAAAAAGTCTTGGCAGGGAAATCAAAAATTGAAGACTATTTCCCAGAGTATGCAAATTATACTGTTCCCGAAGATGGTAAGATTCCTGAACACAGGTCTCAGGCATGATGGAGGACTTAGCGATGGTTTCTTGGTAGTCCTGTAACATGGCTGTTCAATCTGAGAAACCCCTCAATTGAAATCATCCTCTCTGTGGCCCTATCCTAAAGGGCAAGAGATAGAGGTGAACAGCCCTTATCCAAAATGCTTGGAACCAGAAGTGGTCTAGATTTTAGATTTTTTCATGTTTGGGATATTTGCATATCTAGAGGATGTGACCCAAGTTTAAACACAAAATTCATTGGTTTTCCATATGTACCTTCTACACACAGTGTTTCTGGGGTTTGACTCACTTGTAATAGGAGGTCAGGTGTGGAACTTCCCTCATGTGGCATCACAGTAGAAATGAAAAATTTAAAAAAAAAAAAAAAAAAAAAGAGGAGGAGAAGAAATGAGTCAAGCAAGCTGAGCGTGGTGGCGCACTCCTTTAATCCCAGTACTGGGGACTCTACAGAGTACATTACAGGTCAGCCTGGGCCAGAGTGAGACTCTACCTCCAAAAAAAAAAAGAAGAAGAAGAAGAAGAAAGGGAAAAAAATGAGTCTGGCATTGAAAATGACCACATAGTCTGAAGTATATTGGCAAGGAAATGTTTACTTCTGCAGAAGGGTGCATAGCTTTTTAAAGAATTTTTGCCAGCAAGCAAAAAGCAAGGATCAGCCAGGTGTGGTGGTGCACGCCTTTAATCCCAGCACTCGGGAGGCAGAGGTAGAAGGATCACCGTGAGTTCGAGGCCACCCTGAGAATACACAGTGAATTCCAGGTCAGCCTGGGCTAGAGCGAGACCCTACCTTGAAAAACAAACAGAAAAAGCCAGGGTCTTCTGGTGGTTTACATTTCTGAACACAAACACAGTCCTGGGCGTTACTCTGAGTCAGAGTTTGGCCTCACAATCTCATGCAATTGGCTAACATATAAAAACACAGTTTCTAGGGTAAAGGAAGGACAATTTGGGGTCCTTTTACCTTGTGCAGAAATAGCAGCTTTGCCTCCAAGGGTGCCCTTTGGTGACTGTCTTGGCCCCCAGCATGGCTGACTCCCACAGAACAGCATTCTTCCAGAATGGAGTTTCTCTACCTTTTTTAAACCTTTGACAGAAAAAGCAGCATGTCTCTCCACTTACCACAACGTCGGTACACAAGAGGTTAGCAAATTTGGAAGCATTTGGATTTTTAGATTTTCATATGAGGGACAACCTGTATCCAAATGCCCTATTTAGGTTTAGAGTTTGATTTTCTGTACAAACCGCAACACGAGGAGAGTCTGGGGTGTGAACACTTACTGAATAATTTCTTCGCTTTGGTACCACCAACCAACCGAACCTTTCATGATTAGATACCTCACTCGACTCCTGCCCACGAACCCTAGGTTGGGAATTTCTGTTATTTTTCCCATGGGGACGGAGGTGACCTAAGGAACTCAAGGTCACATAGACGCCATGAAGGTAAGACAGGCCTCAGCATCCGATGCCTAAGCTCATGCTGCCAGCCACTGTGCTTTGCGTGGCCTTTGGTGACGACACCGGCACTCCCCACAGGGTGGCCAGTCTCCTGAGACGGAGGGTCTAGCACAGAGGCCAGGAAATAAACCAGGAAAAGTTTGTCACTGGTATGCCACATGCACTTTAATTTTCAGTGTGTGCTGGGCCCATCAGAGCTTTGTAGGAGTGATTTGTTAAAGACAAAGTAACTTCTTTTTTTTTTAATTTTTCTTATTTTTGGAGAGAGACAGACAGAGAGGGAGACAGATAGAGATGGGCGCGCCAGCAGTCTCAGCTGCTGTGAACGCAATCCAGATGTGTGCGCCCCCTTGTGGGCAAGTGTGGCATTGCGCCCTTGCATCACTTTGCATCTGGCTAAACGTGGGACCTGGAGATTGGAACCGGGTTCTTAGGCTTAGCAGGTGGGCGCCTTAACCGCTAAGCCATCTCTCCAGCCCAAGACAAAGTAACTCTTAAAACTTGGAACTTACAAACCAGAAAGCCGAATGAAAGGGACCTTCCGAGAAACTGGAGTCGGAGTTTGGGGGCGTGTTTCTTATCATCACTGAAAAGGGTAAAGAAACCTTGAATGTTTGGCACTTGAGCTTTCTTACGCCTAACGTTCAGAGTCCCTTTCTTCCGTCATACGGAAGGCGTGGCATAAGTGTGTTCCTAGGAACAACCTGAGCCCCACAAGACCTCTTACAAAAGCCTTTGGTGCCAGACAGTTGCTTGTGAGGATGAGCAGTCACTAGAGGCCCTGTTCAAGCCCACAGCCCCGGCTTTGGTCATGAACTACCAACAGCCTGCATGGACCCCATTGTGTCTGTGGTCCAGGTCAGCACCAGCTCTGGCTGCAGGCTCTTGTTGAGGTCTGAGCCTACCCAGAGCTCACTGAGGTTCAGCACCATCTATCATGTGACTTCACAGCCTGACAGGTGCTGTTCAAGGCCAAACTTAAGAGCTGATGCTTCAGGAAAATTGTCCAAACCTGATTGCAAAGCCTCGCAGGGGGTTACCTTTCTCCTCCCTGAGCTGCTTCCTGTCCCTGGCCTTTCCAAAGTCCAGGCAGTAGCTGGGTCCCATAGCGTCACCTCTGAACATTGCCCTCTCCAGCCTCTTTCCGCTTTCCCCACTCAGGTCGTCAGTCATGACTTTATTCCCCTCTTCTCGGGGACTGCCACAGCCTAGTCTCCCTGGACCAGCCTCAGCAGCTTACCTGCTCTGCCCAGCCACTATACTACCTGGGAGCGGGGGGCAGCTAGGTTCCCAGCAACCAGGCCTAGTGGCTAATGCTTACCCGTAACGTGTCAAATCCTGTCTCTCCCTGGCATGGGTGGCAACTCCTGGCAGCCTGGACTTATCTTCTAACTTGGTAGTTCCCAGTCCTGACCTGCTCTACAAGAACAGCAACAAAGTAGGGGTCCATACGACAGCACGGATGGAGTGTACAACTATAATGCAGACTGAAAATCTCCAAACCAAGGAGACCACAAGCACTGTGTGTGTGTGTGTGTGTGTGTGTGTGTGTGTGTGTGTGTGTGTGTGTGAAGTCTAGAAAATACAGAAGAGTCCATAGTGTCAAGAACCCCCTTGTTTGCCTAGGAATGGGAAGGAGGGGCTGCAGAGAGAGATGGCAACACCTTTGGGAGTGACGGATACATGGTCATTTTGATGGCTCATTATTTTCATCATAGTGATAATCTGATGAGCAAATGAAGGTCAAATGTATCAAATTGCACATCTTTTTTTATTTATGAGGATGAAGAGAGAACTGGCACACCAGGGACCTCTTGACACTGCCAATGAACTCCAGATGCGTGTGCAATCTTGTGTATGTGGAATCGAACACAGGCTGGAAACCTTTGCAGCCCAGAGTACACATTTTATACATATATATATACAAATATTGTTTTTTCGAGGTAGGGTTTTGCTATAGCCCAGGCTGACCTAGTATTCACTATGTAGTCTCTGGGTGACCTCAAACTCATGACAATCCTCCTACCTCTGCCTCCCAAGTGCTGGAATGAAAGGTGTGTGCCACCATGCCTGGCACACATTTTAAATATGTCCAGTTTAGTATCTGTAAGTCATCCCTCAAGAAAGCCCGTGTCCAGTTCCCACAGGCAAATGAACTGAGCATCTCTAAAGGTAGAGACTTCACCAGCCGCCAGGTTTCAGCACTGGAGCTGAGATGCAGCCAGTCTGCCACAGTGGCCTTTCTTGGGTTCAAGGCCTAAGTCTGTTTAAGAGCAGGAAGGGAGACTTCCTAAGAATAAGGCTGGGGCTGGAGAATGGCCTAGGGGTTAAGGCACTTCCCTGAAAAGCCTAAGAACCCATGTTCGACTCTCCAGGTCCCACAAGCCAGATGCACAAAGTGACATAAGGACACAAGGTTGCACATGCACACAAAGGGACACATTTGTCTGGAGTTCGATTTCAGTGGCTGAGGTCTTGGTGTGCCAGTTCTGTCTCACTCTCTCGCATGAAAAAAAAAAAAAAAAAAAAAAAAAAGGCTGGGCTGGAGAGATGTCTTAGTGGTTAAAGCACTTGCCTGTGAAGCCTAAGGACCCATGTTCAACTCTCCAGATCCCATGTCAGACAGACGCACAAAGATGAGGCAAGCGCAAGATTGCACATGCCCACTAGGTGGCACAAGCGTCTGAAGTTCAATCACAGTGGCTATGGCCCTGGCATGCCAATTCTCCCTCTCTCTCTCTCTCATTTAAAAAAAAAAAAAAAGACCAGTCTGGCTGGGCATGGTAGCACACACCTTTAATCCCAGCACTTGGGAAGCAGAGGAAGGAGGATTACCATGAGTTCGAGGCCACCCTGAGACTACATAGTGAATTCCAGGTCAGCCAGAGCTAGAGCCTCAAAAAACCAAAAATAAATAGAGAGTAAAGCTGATGGAAGCTGAGAATGCACTGACCTTAGGAGGCTGCTGGCCTTTCTGTCCTTCACAGCTCTGCAGGGAAGCTGGGGAGGAGAGGCTCAGCTCTCAGCACTCAGTGAGATGCTTGCTTGCTTTGAGCAGAAGTTACCTGCCCCTAACCTGTCCATCTGGATTGCTGAATTTTTTTTAAATATAAACTACAAAAGCGTCCCAGAGGCTGGAAAGTTCAAGAGCAAGCCACCAGCGCCTTAACCACTAAGCCATCTCCCCGGCCTCCATGAGCTTGCTTTCTAACAGAAGTCCCTTATCATGCTGTGGTCCCAGAAAGTGTTATGGTCCACCAAGGTCAGAGGTCCGAGGCCAGTGGTGCATTAACCCTTCAAGGAGAATGCACTCGTTCAGCCCACAGTGCGATGGAAGAAATGACTTGTCAGATCACTTTTCCCTTGTCTTGCACATATTTTAATGCTGCAAAAAAACACAGCAGCCCAACTTTATGTTTCCTTCTACATTTCTATATTGTATGCTTGCTACACACCAGTTAAATAAAATTTTATTTTTAATTTCAACAGCAACACCAGATGCAGGAGAGGATCCCAAAGTTACAAGAGCCAAGTTCTTTATCCGAGATCTGTTTTTGGTAAGCAATATTGTTGGCCTTTCCACCCCCTCCCCCACTTCCACCTTACAATTACATTGTCCTCTACAGTTTGCAAATTACTCTCTCACAATCTCATTGACTATTTCCCAAAATCATGAGCCAGGAGAGAAGGGATGCTTTTATTTCCTGCTTAAACACACGAAGTTCAGAGAGATTCGATTTCTTACCCAAGAGTCACAGAGCATCCAACAGCTCCCCAGAGGAGCAGCACTCACCAGGGCCGGGCTTCGTTTACTTGTTCCTACCAATGAGCAGGCAGCCCCTCCGCAGTCTCAAGTGCAAGCATTTGAACTTCAGTGCCTGGTTCATCACTGACTTGCTCAGATTCTGACATTTCCTTTATTTTGTCAAAGCAAAAGACACAGCTCTCACCTCAAAGGGGACAAGAGATAAGTTTATTCTGGAGCCAAATATGAGTGACCGTGAACCAGGAACACAGATTTAGGCTACCTCAATTTCATGTTCCAATGTGATAACAATTTCAGGAAGGTTTTATAGTTACAGAACAAAAGAAAGTCATAAATCAAGGCACTTTTCAAATACATTGGCTGTCCATCAGGTAGGCGGGTTACAGCAAGGGGAAGGGTCACCACCATAGGCTTCAGATGCCATCGGATGGCATTCTTAGCGCTTGGGTTAGTAGAAAGTGAGGGTCTGTAAGTACATTCCAAATGGATCACACCGGATCAACTGTTAGTGACGTGGATGTTAGGTCAGACACGGAGATGGGCAATAAATGGCTATTAAGGGGCTAAAGGTAGCCCACGGTAATTTGGCTGTGATCCCGCAACCTTTCCTATGATCCCAGGAGTTGTCAGTCCGCTCAGCCTCGTTCCAAGTAGGTGCAGCCGTTGTACCACTTCTCTGGGAATGTTAGTTTATGATTTTTTAACTTTTGAGATTGTTGCAAACTTGGATCAAATTTGAAACAATCATGTTAATACCTCTCTTAAACTTTTCACTTAAAGTGACCAGTTGGAAATTTTTTGTCACATTGACTATGTAATTGTTTTTCAGGACCTTATACATGTTAGGCAAGTAATGTACCATGGAGCTACATCCCAACATTTAGTGGTGCTTTGTTTTGTTTTGGTTTTGAGACAGGATCTCACTGTGTATGTCAGGCTGACCTCTAACGTATAATCCTCCTGCCTCTGCCTCCTGTGTGCTTGGATTACAGCTGTGTACCAGTAGGTCTGGCACATTTTTAAATATATATTTATTTATTTATTTATTTATTTATTTATTTATTTATTTATGAGAGAGAGAGAATGGGCACATCAGGGTCTCTTAGTCACTGCAAACGAACTCCAGGTGCATGTGCATCAGGCCTACATGGGTTCCAGGGAGTTGAACCTGGGTCCCCAGGCTTCATAGACAAGCACCCACTGCCAACTGCTATCCAACTCCTGGCACTTTTTTTTTTTACTTTTTCAAAATATTTATTTATTTATTTATTTATTTATTTATTTGAGAGAGAGGGAGAAAAAGGCAGAGAGAGAGATGGATGGATAGATGGAAGAAGGGAGGGAGGGAGGGAAGGAAAAAGGGAGGGAGGAGGGGCGGAGAGAGGGCATGCCAGGGCCTCCAGCCTCTGCAAACAAACTCCAGACACATGTGCCACATGTACTTGGCAATTGAATTTGGGTCCTTAGGCTTCACAGGCAAGTGTCTTAACCACTAAGCCATCTCTCCAGCCCCACTTTTTTTTTTTTTTTTTACTTTTGAGGAACCTACCATGTGTCATTGGCTATGAGGTTTGGATTTTTCATTTTGTTTTATTTTATTTATTTGAGAAAGGCAGATAGAGAGAGAATGGGTGCTTCAAGGCCTTCAGCCACTGCAAACAAACTCCAGATACGTGCACCACCTTGTGCATGTGGCTTACGTGGGTCCTGGGGAATAGCACCTGGGTCCTTTGGCTTTGCAGGCAAGAGCCTTAATGGCTAAGCTATCTTTCCAGCCTTTAATTTATCCTGAGGAGCTGAGGGTTCAGATTCAGCCTCCAAGTTTGGGGACTCAATGCAGCCATAGCTCTCCCCTCCCTGTCCCACAGGGTCATAGATGGATAATGCTTATGCCTGCATATCCCACAGCTGACAGCAAGGAACACCCACCCCCGCCCCCACAGACCATCCAATGTTCCACTGCCAGCCAGGGGTTATCTGTGTGGAGAAGAAGGCAGCTCCCTCTCAGAACCTCTCACAAGATATGGATATTTCAATAAATTAACTAGGTGTGGTGGCACAGGCTCAGGGGAATGAAGGATGGCTAAAGCCAGCATGGACCACATAGCAAGACCCTGACTCAAAATCAATGAATCTAGGCTGCAGAGATGGCGTAGGGGTTAAGGTGCTTGCCTGCAAAGCCTAAGGACTCATGTTTGACTCTCCAGGTCTCACATAAGTCAGATGCACAAACTGATGAAAGTGCAAGTTCACACATGCACAAAAAGGGGCACACACACCTGGAGTTTGATTGCAGTGGCTAGAGACCCCAGTGTGCCAATTCTTTCTCTCTCTCTCTCTCCTCTCTCTCCCTTTCTCTCACGTGAGCGCGTGCTCTCTTGCATTAAAAAAAAAAAAAAAAAAAAAAAAAGGCCAGTCTGTTGGGCTTACCTCAAAAAAAAAAAAAAACCAGTAAATTTAATTAAAACAATTAAAAATCAGCACCTTAGCTGGGCATGGAAGCGCATGCCTTTAATCCCAGCACTGAGGAGGGGGATTGAGGAAGGAAGATTGCCATGAGTTCAAAGCCAACATGGGACTACAAAGTTACAGTTTCTGGTCAGCCTGGGCTAGAGTGAGACCGTGCCTCAAAACAAAGCAAAAAAAAAAAGTGTTTCAATGGCATCTGCTGGTGTCTACCGAATTGACAGGGAAACTAGAGAATGTTTCTGTTACCAAAACAATTTCTGTCTGCCACACTGCCACAAATGTGTGGTGGCCCCATTTCTAGAAACTCTCAGCCTGCCTTTTCTTCTCCCAGGCCTGTGCTGTCCCAGTTTAGTACTGAGCCCCTATGGCACAGACCAGCATGAGATGGTCCGGTCCCTGGTATGTGCTGTCTAGACAGTTCCTATCACTAGGTGCTCCCGTGTAAGGCCAGCAATCAGTCTGAAGCCCCCTCTAGTCCTTGCAGGAAGCATTCCCTAAGCTCTCCTTGCTCTTGAGTGCGGAGGGGCCCTGGGTCCCTCATCACCGCGTTGTCTTGCAGAGGATCAGCACAGCCACCGGGGATGGCAAACACTACTGTTACCCTCACTTCACCTGCGCCGTGGACACGGAGAACATCCGCAGGGTGTTCAACGACTGCCGCGACATCATTCAGAGGATGCATCTCAAACAGTATGAACTCTTGTGAGGGCCGTCTGTCCCTCCTCCTGGCCGCCTGCCTCTCCTCCCTCCCTGCCATCCCATGAGGCAGTGCATCTCTGGCGTGCGTGTCTGTCTACCCCAAGCCATGGTAGGACATAGTGTCTGGCGTCATCAGGCTACCATCTGTCATGTCCCGGGTATGCCTATGTTACCACCAAGCCTCTGGCTACCTCTGTCCCCCCAGGTTTGGTTCTGTAGCTTTTATTTTCACTGAACACAACAGCCTCCCAAACCCCACCAATGTGTATCACTGCAAAGTCACCACCTCTCCCTTGGGTGGTACTTACTGCAGTGAAATCTGCCTAGGTGGGGGGCCCATTTTCTTTTCTTTTTTTTTTTTTTTTTTTTTTTTTTGGTGATTGATTGATTGGTTCATCAAAGATGACTTGGTAGATTTAGGGAAATGCATTATTTCAAGTTATCAAACATGTACAGACTGAACATTGTGTCACAGTGTCACATACTGTGGCCTTTTGGTTTTCCCTTTAGGAAACTACAGGATGACAGGCCCCTTCTGACCTGCATTGGCCCAAAGCTTAGAGTAGATCCCAAAGCAGCAACTGAGCAAGAGAAATCCATTTTCAGCCACGCCTGCCATGGCTGCAAGCCTCAGGCATTTGGATTAGAACCTTCCTTGGAGCCTTTTACATTTAGGCAGAAAACCTATCACATTCACCACTGCAAAATGTGTCCTGTCTGCAAACGACCCTCCACCCTCTTGCTTGTGATACCTGGGCGTACAGAGTCTTCTCTCACCTTCTTTCTGTTGTTGGTTTATTAGACTGTACAGACCACAAAATGCAATCTCCTTTTCTATTGCTACTAAGGAAAACTCCTAGAGTTCTGTGCCTTGGTGGTGGCCATACCTGTGTGGAAATGCGTTCTGACTGAGCAGCTTGCCTTCCACACGGCATGCTGCTTACTCCAAAATGGGGAAATCAGCTGTGCTTGTTCAATTTTCATCAGGTTGGTACTTTAGGGAAAACTCCTTGACCTTAGAATCATCCATACTTGACCAGCAGTGTTGTCTGGATACCACAGCGGTTGCAGCCATGGGCTTTTGCTACCCTGACCTTCAGCTGCACACACAGGGACGACTCAGTTCCAAGGCACAAACTGCAATCTATTCTTTCAGGGAACCAGGCTTATTTTTGGTTTTGTTCTGTTTTTTGTTTTGGTTTGGTTTGGTTTTTGTTTTTCTCCTCCCCTCCCCAGGCAAAATGTCTCATGCTCATCTGCTCATTAAAAAGACTCCTTCAGGTTCTGTAGGCAGGAGCAGGCCAACCATCCCTTAGTCGAGGCTCTGGAAACACGTTCCTTTGGACAGAGAAACAAACACTGAGTGAAAAGCAAAGTAGTGTGAATGTTTGTGATTGGCCAAGGACAGTAAGGATGCCATCTCTGTTAAGTCTTTTGAAGGTGAAATATTACAAAACCTATTGACTTTCTTACTTATTTATTGCAATGCTACCAATGAGCCCAGGGCCTCGTGCATGCTAGGCAAAGACTCTACTGCTAAGCCACACCCCCAACCCCACAAAGCCTTCATTTGAAATATGAAGACAAAAAGGTCTATGCCTAATTTCCCACACGTGCAAGACTTGCATATGCCGCCTCAAAAGTTAGGGTACAGGAGAACGACTAAGAAATACAATAGAATGTGCTTTGTTATTCTATCCATGCCCAAAGCTTGAGGGATAGTTCTCTTACATGGAAAATAATCTCCAAAGATGGCTCAAGTTAAATTTTCAGCAATATAAATGGGGAGAAGTGACAGCCTGTATTACTTCATTAACTTCCTTTTAGCCTTTGTTTCTAAGTCTCCTCTATACATCTGTACTGAATAAATGCTTCATAAGCTCATCCTGACTTAAACGTCACATCCAGTGAAATGATGGCAACTCGTAGACAGTACGACAGACGCATTCCTTAGCTCACCATTGCTGTCTTTCCATGGGTCATTCTCCACTATTGTATAAAACTTGCCGTTGAGCTCAGAATGTAGCTCGGTTGGTAGAGCGCTTGCCTAGCATGAACAAGGCTCTGAGTTCGATCCCCAGCATCCCATAAACTGAATGTTGATGGTGCCCACCTAAATTCCAACACTAGGGAAATGGAGTCAGGAGGATGTTTAAGATCACACTCATCTACATAGTAGCTTGAACTATGTAATACCCTGTCCAAAAAGACAAACTAGTAGTTGACCCTATACATAAAATAAAAATGATTTTCAATCCCTCTTGGGCTCTCAAAGTAAAACAAGAAGAAAACTAAAGAAACCGGGCATGGTGGTGCACTCCTTTAATCCCAGCACTCAGGAAGCAGAAGTCGGAGGATCGCCATGAATTTGAGGCCAGCCTGAGACTACATAGTTAATTCCAGGTCAGCCTGGGCTAGAGCGAGATCCTACCTTGAAAAACTCAAAAAAAAAAAATAAAACAAACTAAAGAGATGTACTTCCATGCACACACAGAAGTAAAGTTTTATGCTGTTGCATGCATTATTGCTCAATAATTCTTCTCTAAAGTTCTTTTGAAGAAGCTGGGTAGGTACTGGGGGTATAAGTCAGTGAAAGAGCACGTGCTTAGGCATACATAAGGCCCTGGGTTCAATCAAAATAAAATAAACAATAAAAATTAAAAACAAAAGCCAGATTCTTAAGGGAAAAAATATGTTTTATTTCACTAAAATCATTACGCCATTTACTTTTAAAGACAAAAATCCCTATCTCCATTTTTTTTTTCAGTTTTAATCATTAACAGGCACTAAGTTCAGATGCTACAATGTGGTCTCCTGGAGAGAAAAGTCACACTTATCTAAAGATCTGATTCCATTAGCACAGACACACAAACGTCTATAAAAAAATAATGTTTCTGAAAATTGAGTCTATACTTTTTTCTACATGTACAGCTTCATAATACAAAGGAATTTGAGAGCCACTTCATAAAAGGACAGAGCAAACCCAATTTTTGTGTGCACACATAGCCTCACGTGTGCACCAGGGGGCTCCTGGGTCCCTCCTGGGGAAGCAAGGGCTGTGTGTTGTGCATGCAAGTGACAATGTCCACAGCATTTACATACTGTACAGACGCAACCTTTAACTATACATATATTTGATAAAAAGGAAAGCAGATGTGTTGTAGAGTACACGTTCCATTTTTAGCATGAGAACAGTACAATCAACTATTTATCCTGCCGTTACTGACATCGATGCTCGAGAATCTCCATGATGTGCGTAAAGACAGACATTTGTCCTCATTCACTTGACTGACTGCCGGGAGGCCCGTCTTTGACTTTGATCTCCTTACTACCATGTGCAACAGCTGTCTGCTCATCATCGCGACCTGTACATTCTGAACAGGTTCCAACCAGGCAAAAAAGGGGAGACCAGACGCTCAAAGTGAGCTAAAGTGAGGACCACGAGGAACCCGGCTGCCCCGCAGTATATAGCCAGCACCGTGTCCTCACGTGGGAGGTAGCACTTCTCGAGGACATAATCTCTGGACGTCAGGCTGCCCTGGGGAAGAGAGGGAGAGGGTATCGGCGTCGGTCCCAGTACAGCAGTCCAACACAGAGCTAAGGGAGGTGTCTTGCAGGGTTCCCTCAGGTGCAATGGGGAGGAAAAAATCCTCCCCCGAGACCAAGTCACCATTTAACACACAGGTAAGAGGAAGACAGAGTCACATCGGCTTGGGCAGCGGGTCTGGGATGCTGACCCTCCATGAAAACGTGTCCCTCACATAGTAGGCAGCTCAAGGGAGAATCCAGAGAGGCGTGTGGAGCCCAAGGGGCAGGAGTTAGGGAGAGTCAAGGGTACAAGAGTTCTTTCCTGCCATTTGATACGGAAGCAAGGAATGTCACTCAAGGGTACCCCTATGTCCCCATGTCACAGTGGAATCACATGAGCAAACCTGGTCACTCACTTTGAACTTGAAAACACAAGGACCCTCACCCTTTTGTGAAATAGGACAAAACATAAAAACTGGGTCCAGGAACCCATGACTAAAAGGAAGGTGCTAAAACATCAGGGGTCAGGATTCATTGAATCAATACCTTTCCACCAACCCACAGTGCTATAGCACTCACTATCTGCTGGGGCAAAGGGGGGCGGGGTGGGTGACTGAATATGCTAACGAGAGTGTAACATCCCTGGCACAGCATACTCTGCCGGCAGGACAAAACCCTGGCAGCTGCTCCTTCCCTCCTGGTAACCCACCCCAACGTCAAGTTCCTACTTGTTCCCAGACGGGTGATTGGAGACAGGCAGTCTATCCAACTTAGTGTGCAGAGAGAGCAATCTGTTTCTGGTTTTTGTACATTTTTACTGATTGCAGCAACTAAATAGTTGATTACTGTGTTAATTTCAATACTTATGAAAGCTTTCGGGCAGAAATAAACTTGTACGTTACCATGATGAAGCTGGGGTTGTTTCTGTTCCTCCAACTGAAAGACGGCACGCTGAGCTCGGGGGTTTTTCCGGCGTGGAGCACCTTGCAGGCGCTGTGTGTGTGACCACTCAGGATCAGGCGGGGCTGCAGCCACCACAGGAGCTAGGGGCCGAGGAGATGCAGGCAGGCAGTGAGCGCTTAGACCTGACCATGATGCCCCAGTAGCTCTGCCAGGCCCCTGCACTCGCCTATCACTCATTCTACTGTCTAAATGTGAATCTTATGACATAGGACTGGCTTATTTTCCCTCTCCCCCAAATGTTTTCCTTTTGTTCATACTAAGCCTCTTAGCCTCTTAGGATCTTACCCATCCTATCACAGATTATTTATTATGTTTTTTTTTCATAAATATAGTCTATGAGGGGGTGGGGAGATAGCTCAATGGTTAAAGGTGCTTGTTTGCAAAGCCTATAGGCCTGGAGTTTGACTCCCCAGTACCTACATAAAGTCAGACCCACTAAGCGGCACAGCTTGTTTGCAGTGGCAAGAGGCTCTGGCGCACCCATTCTCTCTCAAATAAATAATTAAAACATTAAATAACATTCAAATATCAATATGCTTCAAGAACATAGTTGTATTTGAAATATTTATTTTTAACTATAAAGACTACATATTAGGTTTCTTTCTCATAAATATGCATATTTAACAAGTACACTTTTAACTAAAACCCTAAAACTTGGACTTTTTAAGCATCATTTACACTTCCCAATCCATTTAAGTTGATGAAAAAAACTTGAAATGGAAAGAACATGTGAGAGCACTATGACTTGGAGTCAGGAAACAGCAGGAGAGCTACTGAAAAAGATTAAAAGAGAATGACCAAATGGAAATCTGAGATGGTGTCCAAATCCTGCCCACCCTGCAGCTGGCCACCTCCCAGGCCCTGTGTGTCCCTGATGGGCAGCTTTGGAAATGTAAGTAAGGGATAGTGACACGGCCATGAGGTCACATCATCACACACGGTACCTTTAGGGAGGCCTCCCGAGAAAGCACGTCATATCTCTCCTTAAAGGGGACAGTCCTTTCCTCCAGAGGGGCTGCATCCTCCCCAGAGCAGTTAGCATCACTGGTCCGGTAGAGGGGGTAGTGCTGTGCAGGATTTAAAGAGGTGTCGGATGGGACTCTCAGGTGGCCTGTCCCAAGCAATGCCACTCTCTCCCCTTGCTCACCTGCAGCAACACTGGGGCGGATGAGGGGAGACGCTGCCGATCTCCACACTGGCTGGAACCCCGCACCTACCATTTGGAAGTCAGCCTGTTAACCCAGCGAGTATGGTATTCACCCATGGGAGGAGGGGCAGGCGAGGTAGGTGACTCACAGCACGTGCTGTGGTGAGAGCAGAAGGCCTATGCTGTTTGAACAGTCTCATACCTCTCGGGAGCAATTCAGTTTACGTGAAATCTCAATGAGCTCCACTTCGGCTTCCGAGCAGATGTTACAGCCGTCCCCTTCCATTGCAACGCTGTTGACCATCACAAAACTGAGGCAAATGGGGGCAGGCAGAAAGTCAGACCACTGGAGCTGACCAGCATGCCCATGAAATAACATTAAGCATCCATAATATGAAAAGACAAGCCCAGAGCAGCTTAAGTTCTAGTAAACGAATTGTTTTATGAGTTGATGTGAACCAAATAAAAAAGAACATGACTGGAGTGTGTCCAAGGTAAGGTGAAAGGGTTTCTAACTCTAAACTTGGAGGAAATCCCATGACAGAAGACCTAGAGAAAGATGCACCTTGGCCTGGCATCCAGTCATAAACATGACCACGTCAAGTTACTGAGTTTCTTTGTCTCACCTGCACAAGGGAGGTTAGGACCAGGAAGCCCACACCATCATGTGGTGAGAAGTGAAGGGAACAACACAGCAGGTGCTTGGAACAAAACACTGGATACTGTCCTGATTGCATGCAGTGGTCCAAGGGGACGCATGAGACACTGTCCTCACTCCATGCAGTGGATCTAGGGGTCTCATGGGACACACTGTCCTCACTCCATGCAGTGGGCCCAAGAGCTTTTGGGACATACACACAGCACAAAAGGCACAGGGCTCAATGTTGGTTGGCCCTAATTACATAATCCCAAACCAGGGTAATAACAAAGTCAGGTTTGCCTAGCCTCTACCTTTGTTATATTTTTATAGTACCTCCACTAAAATATGCTTTTACTTCCTGTGCACATACCACCTGGACACAGGAAAGGCACATGCCAATAAAAACTGCTTGAAATTTAAACTGTTTCAGGTACAAGGAGCTGAGTAATTGAGTGACCTGAAATTAGATAGACATATCTAAGGTTCTATCTTAAACTACATTTAGAGGGAAGTAATTCAATGGCATCATGCCCCCGGGGTATTTCAGGAACGGAGATGTCCTCATCTCAAGTCACTTAACAGTGACAGCCTCACTTAATAGCCATGGAAGCTGCTGTAGCATGGTATCCAGCATGCTGAGTACCCACAGAAGGGACAGAGCTAAGATAGAACAAGCTTTGCCCCCCCCCCGCCTTCCTCCACTGTGTTGACAGCTAGAGCAGTGTACACAGTCTTACCCATTGCACTGCTAACACAGCCCAGAGACAGACCCTGCTCAGAGCTTCCTGGAGTCCCAATGACCTCACTAAGGACCAGGATGCAATGGTCTAAAGGTCAAGACTGACGGAAATCTGGAATGCACAAAGCCATAGAAGCACAGGGACACACTTGCCGCCAAATCCCAGAACACCCTAACTCTGGAAACAGCCTTTGAGAAGTGATACAAATACATTCTGATCAAACAAAAAGGCGCTTTTAAGCTGTGTGCACATGTCCATAGCTCTAGTTTCTCGAGAGCCCAGGAGTTCGAGACTTCCAAGCGCAACAGAGCGAGAAGATCCTGTCTCAGGCTGGAGAGAAGGCTGAGCAGTTAAGGCATTTGCCTGCAAAGCCAAAGGACCCCAGTTCGATTCTCCAGGACCCACATAAGCCAGGTGCATAAGGGAGTGCATGCACCTGGAGTTTGTTCGCAGTGACTGGATACCCTGGCATGCCCATTCTCCCTCTCTCTCTCTCTCTCTCTCTCTCTCTCTGCCTCTTTCTCTCTTTAAATAAATAAATAAATAAGACCCTGTCCCTAAAACAAAACCAAAAAATGTCACAAAGGCCACCTTTACAAAGTGGGGATGTGACTGGCAGACTCACGCCCACAGTGGCTAGACAGAGTCACAAAGTGACTGGTTCGGTGAGAATTCATTTCAAGTTTCCCATCAGCTCCCACAGTGATCACAGTACAGGGAGGGAGAGACCAGTGCCCAAGGTGCTGAGTGACACAGAGCATGGGACTGACCCAAGTATGGCAGTCACCTCTGAAAAATGAAGTGTTTGGGCTGAGGGCATAGCTCGGTGGTAGTGTGTGTTTAGTGGGCACAAGGCCCTGGCCTCCATCCCCAGCACCATATTGAAGGTGGGAGGTGGAAAAGAAAAGATGAAAAGATTCTGAGGAAGGACTCAACAGGAATTCACAAATCATACTTACTTAACCCCTTTCCAAGAAAACAGCCTTTCAGAGTTGAACACTTTCTCAAATCGTTTCACTCTGTATTTGCTCATCCTATAGCCAAATGTAAAAAAGAAGTATTTTTCAGACCAAGCCATCCTAGAAGTATGGAATTACAATGAACATGAAAAATAACTTTCAGGATCTGGCATCATTATAAGTTAAGGGCTTCAACTGACTCCAGGCAATTAAGGTTCAACTCTTGGCTCCACTACTTAGCATGAAGTCTAGGACAAGTTACTTGGCTTCCTGGGACAACAGTATCCTCACTGGAACAATGAGGGAAGTAACAGAACCATGGTTAAGTAACCGAGTTGATTTATAGAAGTAAAATATTTGTCTACAGCCACACCACCCTGTCATACCCAATCTTGTCTGATCTCGGAAGCTAGGCAGGGTTGGGCCTGGTTAGTGCCTGGATGGGAGAAGTAAATTAAAGTACTTAAAATGAACTAGTACATAAGGATTATAGCACCATATAAAAGTGAGCTATTAAAATGTAAGTGAGACAGGTACGGTTGATGGCCCATGAGTTCAAGGCCAACCTGAGACTACAGAGTGAATTCCAGGTCAGCCTGGACTAGAGGGAGACCCTACCTATAAAAGGAAGGAAGGAAGGAAGGAAGGAAGGAAGGAAGGAAGGAAGGAAGGAAGGAAGGAAGGAAGGAAGGAAGGGAGGGGAGAGGAGGAGGGAGGAAGGAAGGAAGGAAGGAAGGAAGGAAGGAAGGAAGGAAGGAAGGAAGGAAGGAAGGAAGGAAGGAAGGAAGGGAGAGAAGGAGGGAAAAAGGGAGGAAGGAAGGGAAAAAGGGAGGAAGGAAGGGAAAAAGGAAGGGAGGAAGGAAAGGGAAAGAACACCAGAAATTGGAGAGATGGATCAGTGTGACTAATAGCGCTGGCCACACAAGCATGAAGGCCTGAGTTTGATCCCCCAGAACCCATGGAAAATGATGAAGGTGGGGATTAGGGAGATGGCTCAGCAGTTAAGGGTGCTTGCAAAGCCTGCATGCCCCAGGGTTCAATTCCCCAGATAGCCATGTAAAGCCAGACAAGCATTTGTTTGCAGCAGCAGGAGATCCTGACACGTGCATGTATGCACATCACACACACGTACACAAAGACATATGAGCAAATTCATTTTTTATAAAAAGCTAAGCTAGATGTGGTGGCGCACACCTTTAATCCCAACACTTTGGGCGGCTGAGTTCAAGGCTAGCCTGGGGCTACAGAGTGAGTTCCAGGTCAGGCTGGGACAGAGTGAGACCCTATCTCAGGATGGGGGCGGGAATACGGGGAGTGGGAGGGGGCAGCTGAGCATAGTCCTGCACACCTGTAACCCAAATCCCGTGAGGAGCAGAGACAGGAGAATGTTCACTGGGCAGCCAGTCCGACCAAAACCAGAAGTAGCTCCAGGTTCAGCGAGAGGCGTCTCAAGTGAACACTCAGCAGGAAGACACCCGACATTCTCCTCTAGCCTCCTCAGTGCACACAAGGCACACACATATCTACACACACACACACACACACACACACACACACACACAGGCAAATAAATACACTTCAAGGTCAATACTCCCCAAGGATATACAATTCATTCACACCACAGACCTCTGTTGAGGATTAACATGAGCCACGATTTTTGAATCCCTTACGTAGTTTCCCCTCCAGACTTCCATCTCCGGAGGAAAACAGCTTTCCTTAGGAACACACAAGTTAAGGCTTTGCCCCGGAGGCTAGCAGCTTCGGACGCTGCTGGTGTAACATGGAGGTGGGTGCTTCGGGTGCTACTCACTGGTAGTGGAAGCCGATGTCATGATTGCCAACGATCACCTTCAGCTGCACATGGCTGGGGTGTCGGAACATCCGCTGAAAGCGTTGCACGTCACCTGCCCACGCCTGAGGGGGACAAGAACTGCTGCTGGGAACCACAGACCCCCCCCCCATGGCTGACACAGGACCCTATTGAGACTGCAGGTCATTCCCGGGGAATTGATAAAGAGAAGAGACAGAGTTTGCCTTTTAGATTTAAGAGCTAGCATTAAACAAATGTTGAAGGTTTAGAATAACATAAAGTCAGAATAACAAATTTGTGATAAAGTTAGAGGCCGAGTGTAGCTCAGCAGTAGAGCACTTGCCCAGTTTGATCACCTAGTCCATCAAGAAAAAAAAATATATATATAAAGTCCAGTTTCCATTTCAACATGTCTCCTATGATTCTGGTGACAACTGAAATAACATCTATCTTGCCTGCTTCTCCTTTCCCCAGGAGGTTCATCCATACACTTTCTAGATAGATCGATATAAGATTAGCCGAGCAACATAAGGTTTACACTGGGTGCGAATCCTAAGGATCTTCAAGATCAAACTCAGGGCCTTGAATATGCTAAACACCCTCTACTGCTGAGCGACACCCCCAGCCCTAGGGCTATACAATTCTAATCAGTACTAAGCAAAACTCCCAGCTCTCCTCAAGGGAGAATTAATTAGTGTTGGATCCCAGATCCTACCTGGGCAGAGCTCCACTTCCCTTCATCAAAGATGTCCCCCAGGATGAAGACAACTTCTGGCTGCAGCAACCACAGAGCTGTTTGAAAGGCTCGCTCCATTTGCCACTCCCTTGAGGACAACAGGAAAAATTCATGCAGCAGTCTGTTTCTTGGGTGGAGCTACCCATGCCTTCTGATTCTCCGTCTTTCAGGACCCTAGTAACCCTGCTTTCCAACCCTTGGTTGTGGAAGGACCAATGACTGTATCCAATTAAAAGTGGGGAAGAGCCAGTCAGCCCTCCCACACCCTCAAATGCTGGTTCTCTGTGTGGTGTCCAGCTGCTCTTCAAACTATACCCTGAAGCCATCAGTCCATCAAGAGAACCCCAGGAATTTGAGAGAATTAAATGCAGTTCCCAGGACTGGAGAGATGGCTTTGTAGGTTCAATTCCCCAGTACCCACATAAGTCAGACACACGAGGTGGTGCACGCATCGGGAATTTGCAGTGACAAGAGGCCCTGTCATGCCCATATTCATTCTCATTCCCTCTCTCTCTCTTTTCTCTCTCCCTCCCTCCCTTCCTCCCTCCGCTCCCTCTTTCTCACTCTCTTATATAAATAAAATATTTTAATGCAATTTCCAGTGATGACCAAGTCAAACTGATTTTGGACCATGCTCAGAAGACAGCATGTAGCTTGTTTCTTTTTATTCTTTTTTTTTCTAAAAAGTATTTATTGATTGATTGGTTTGAGAGAAAGAAACAGAGAGAATAGGCACACCAGGGCCTCCAGCCACTGTAAATGAACTCCAGATACATGTGCCACCTTATGCATCTGGCTTACATGGGTCCTGGGGAATCAAACCTGGGTCCTTAGGCTTCACAAGCAAATGCCTTAACTGCTAAGCCATCTCCAGCTCCTGTTTCTTTTTATTCTTTTTGTGACATAAGAGGTAAAAACCAGAGCTTTATGAATGCTAGAAAAGAGCTCTACCACTGAGCTACAGCACCAGCCCAGCTTTATTTCTTTCAGGTTTTTGTTTGTTTGCTTAGTTTTGGTTTTTGCGGCAGGGTCTCACTCTGTAACCCAGCTGACTTTGAACTCACATCAATCTTCCTCCTCAGCCTCCCAAATGCTGAAAATAAAAGCATGTGCTACCAAGGTTCCTTTTTTTTTTTTTTTTTTTGGAGAGACAGAGAGGGAGAGGAAGACAGATAGAGATGGGCTCACCAGCAGCCTCTCAGCTGCTGCAAACAAAATCCAGAGGCTTGCGCCCCCTTGTGGTCAAGTGCAGCATTGCGCCCTTGCATCACTTTGCATCTGGCTAAACATGGGACCTGGAGATTGGAACCAGCGTTCTTAGGCTTAGGAGGCAGGCGCCTTAACCACTAAGCCATCTCTCTAGCCCAAGGTTCCATTTTTTTGTTTGTTTGTTTGTTTTTTGAGGTAGGGTCTCACTCAAGCCCAGGCTGACCTGGAATTCACTATGTAGTCTCAGGATGGCCTTGAACTCACAGCAATCCTCCTACCTCTGCCTCCCAAGTGCTGGGATTAAAGGCATATGCCACCACACCTGACAAGATTCCACTTCTTAAGAGGACCTCCACTTCAGAGTTAAGGGGAAACAATGAAAGAAAGAGTCTAGCCAGTGTCAAACAGCACATCCTGTAGATTTCAGACATATTAAGTGATCACCCTGAAGGTGAGTTTACAAGCCCATGAAAAAGTCTCCAAGCTGTGCAATCTGACAGACACTAGTTTAAAAGCAGACCTTCATTTGTTGAGGGGTGCAGCCTTAAGAATAAGTCTACTCTGACGTCCAGTTTCTTCTTTCATAAAGGAAGAGTGTGTGGTGGTGTGCTCTCATTACCCCAGCACTCGGAAGGCACAGCCAAAGCCGGCCTGGGCTTTACAGAAAGACCCTGTCCCCAAAATCATGCATTTCAAATAAACTCCCACTTCCATAGGACATGATAGTTACAGGATCAAACGAGACAATGTCTATAAAGTGACCAGGCACAGCACAGGCACATAGTAAGTCTCCAAAACTCTCCTCGATCCTTGACTCACCCTCCCTTCTCTCCAACGAGCTTCAGTTTGTGTCATTTTCCTGAGGACCCCAAACTTTCCCTCCTCCTTGGGGCATGCTCAGAGTGATTTTCCTCCAAAGGATAATGTGTGTAAGAACAAAGGAAGGTGATTTTTTTCTTGTTTTTTAATCAGCAGGTCTTTTGTTTGTTTGTTTGTTTGTTTGTTTGTTTGGGTTTCACTCTAGTCCAGGCTGACCTGGAATTCACTATGTAGTCTCAGGGTGGCCTCGAACTCACAGTGATCCTCCTACCTCTGCCTCCCGAGGGCTGGGGTTAAAGGCATGCACCACCACGCCCGGCAATCAGCAGGTCTTCTAAGCACCAAATAATCATTCCTTAAAGGTCTGTCAGTCCAGAACCAGAAGGTGAACAGTACAGCTGCAACAAGGTCTGGGAAGGGTGCTGGGAAGATGCTCAGCAGTTAAAAGGAGCTTACAAAGACTGCCAGCCTGGGGTTCAATCCCCAAGCCACTCAAGGAAGCAGGATGCAAAAAGTGGTTCAGATATCTAGAATTTGTAGCAGTAAAAGGTCCTGGTGCACACATACAAATAAATTAAAAATAATTTTTTTAAAAGTACTCCCCACAATGACTGACTGCTTCTCTCACAGCTCATAACCCACAACCCCATGGGGAATACCAGCAAACCCACTGAGGAGGGCCCTCAGAGGAATGGGGGCAGGGAGGAGGGAAATGATGGTACTAACACATGATGTATCCATACAAAGTTTCTACTTAATTAAAAAAAAAAAAACAGAGCTGGAGAGATGGCTTAGCAGTTAAACGCTTGCCTGTGAAGCCTAAGGACCCCAGTTCGAGGCTCAATTCTCCAGGACCCATGTAAGCCAGATGATAAGGGGTGCCTGCATCTGGAGTTTATCTGCAGTGGCTGGAGGCCAATTCCCTCTCTCTCTCTCTCTCTCCCTACCTGCCTATTTCTGATCAAATAAATAAATAAAATATTTAAAAAAAAAAAACAGCTGAAGAGATGGCAGTAGTTAAGGCACTTGCCTGGCCAAAGGACCCAGGTCCAATTCCCCAGGACATACCTAAGCCAGATATGCAAGGTGGCACATGCATCTGGAGTTTGTTTGCAGGGGCTTGAGGCCCTGGTATGCTATTCTATTCTTTTCTCTCTCTCTCTCTCTCTCTCTCTCTCCCTCCCCCTCCCTCCCTCCCTCCCTCCCTCCCTCCCTCCCTCCCTCCCTCCCCTCCCTCCCTCCCTCCTCTCCCCTCTCTCATAAATAAGAAAATAAAAATTAAATTTACATTAAAAAAAGTTAGAGATGGCTTAGTGGTTAAACGCTTTAAAAATCCCGATTCAAGGCTTGATTCTCCAGGACCCACGTAAGCCAGATGCATAAGGGGGCTCATGCATCTGGAGTCCCAGCACTCTCTACCTCTCTACCTGCCTATTTCTGTATTTCTCTCTCTCTCAAACTAATAAATAAATAAAAATAAAATATTAAAAAAAAGTGTGGTGGTGCACACGCCCAGCACTCAGGATGCTGGGGTGGGAATATTGCCATGAATTTAAAGCCAGACTGGGCTACAGACAGTTCCAGGTAAGCTTGGGCTAGAGTGAAAAACAAATAAATACATAAGAAACTCCCCAGAGGGGTTGGACCTTAGTATCAGCCCCTTTATAAACCCCAGACAAAGCCTAGGAACTGAAGTCTCACTCTGGCCTAATCTAGCTCGTGCCTCCATTAGCCAAAACTCTCCACAGAAAGACTTGGAAACCCCTCCACCCTTTCTTCTTCCCTCTTGCCTCTTTCACCCACCCTGGGGACATCACACACTCTGCCCCCCCACCAGTCACGTTCACCCACATGTGAGAATTCTGAGGCTACTTCCTCTTGAAGGAATACCCATGCTCTGGGTCACACCAAAGCTGTGTTCAGAGGACAGTCACAGCTGGACCTGCAACATCCCCTGAAGGTTCACGTGGTATAGGCTTGGTTTCCAGCTGATGGGCGTATGTGGACGAAGAGTGATTGGATCTTCAGGGCTCAAACCTCATTGTGCACTAAGTCCTCAGTGGATGCATAATGTCATGTCATTGTCGGGAGATGGGACTTAGATGGAGGGAAGTCACTGGGGACCTTCAGCGGAAAGACATTCCTTGTCCCTAGTTCCCTTCTGTCCACGATGAGGTGAGCAGCTCTGTACCACCATGTCCTTCCACCAAGATGCTCACGTAACTTTAGAGTGCCCAGAAGCAACAGAGCACAGAACTGACAGCCTGAATCCTCTGCAACCATGAGCCTAAATAAACCCTTTCTCCTTTTAAATTGCTTATGTTGGTGTGGTAGTTTGAATAGATGTCCCCCAATATATTCAGTGTTTTATTAGTTTGTAGTTTGCATCTGCATCCACCTGGCTGGAGGCAGTGTCTCTGGGTGGATCTTAAGGTGTGGTGGTGGGTTGAGGATTTCAATCTAAAGATATGCAAAGTGTGCCTAGCTGGAGTTCCTGAAGTGTGATGTGCTGTGTGGCTTTTGGCTTGTGGTTTTGCTCTCTGTGTTTGGTCTGGTGAAAGCTGGCCAGCTTCTTCTGTCGCTATGGAACTTCCCCCTGGATCTGTAAGCTTCAATAAATATCCCTTCTTCCATAACTGTGCCTGGTCTGGAAGTTCATCTCAGTGAACCTGAAGCTGTCTGCTACAGTTGGCATTGATGAAAAGCTGACAAGGAGTTCTTATGCATGGCTACCAGTGGAAAAAAAGATGCTCTATGCTAAGGCAGGTCATAGTTGGAGAGGCAAGATCTGACCCCTCCTCATGGATACCCAGCCACACACCCCCTGCTGCTCAGCAGAGGCAAAAAACCCAGTGGGCTCAAACTTATACAGCAGCCAAGATGAGAGGAGCCATCAACTCAGACTGCCAGTTTCTGCCTGCCCAGGGACCAGTCCCACGTGCCAGGTGATGTGTGGATAACGTCACAGAGCTGTGAGGTTTCTTATACTAACCCCATTAATTAGTAGGAGGCAGGGGCTCAGTAACTTGTGAAAACTCTCAAAACTAGTCAACAGCTGGGCATGGTGGGGCAGATCTTTAATCCCAGCACTAGGGAGGCAGAGGTAGGAGGATCACCATGAGTTTGAGGCCACCCAGGTCAGCCTGGGCTAGAGTGAGACCCTACCTCACCAAAAAAAAATTAAAAAAAATAATAAAACTAGTCAACAGCTCATAACACTCCCAAATACCATGGCCCTGAATATAACACAAGTTTAGGAAATACTAGGAGAGCTCAAAAGCCCCCACATGCGTTTTGAGAGGAGTAAGTAGCAGAAACATGAAGCCATCCATGACCTGTGGAGAGAGGGCTATCTGTTCTGCCTACAAAGTTCCAAAAGGACTCCTGACTGCCCCTTACCTTCGTAATTTGTCCAGCCAGTGACCTCTTATCTCCCCAAGCAAGTGGGTGTCAGCCAAAAACATGGCTTTCAGCACAGGTTCCTGTCGATGGCCATGGGCTGGCTTCTTCAACTCAGGCCAGTGGCACCGAAAAATCACTAAGTAATATATTAAATATTCACAAAACAGAAGCACAGAAAAGACGACAACTGTAAGTTTCAACAGCAACGAACTCTTCCTCCTCAACGGATGGAAAGTAAGTCTTCTCAGGCCCCATCTGACCAGAGCCATTGCTCTGTAGTGGTCGACAAAAGAGTCCAGTCCATCAAGAACCCACCAAGAGAAAACGTGGAACCCTGAAGAAGGTGGGGATGGGTCTGTGTCTGAGTCCTGTGCCTGCAGGGAAAAGGAAGAGGTGGGTTACATACCTGATTAATGCCAGCAGTGTTGACTTCTCTCTGTTAAGATCTAAGCATGGTGGGGCACATTGCAATTCAGCCAATCAGGATACTAAGGCAGCAGAAGGAATATCACTTCAAGGGCAGCCTGGGCAATACAGCAAGATCCTGTCTCCAAAAGAAAAGCAAAAAACTGCCTGGCATGGTGGCACATTTTTTTAATCCCAGCACTTGGGAGGCCGAGGTAGGAGGATTGCTGTGAGTTCAAGGCCACATTGAGACTACATAGTGAATTCCAGGTCAGCCTACAGCGAGACCCTACCTCAAAAAAAAAAAAAAAAAAAACTAATGAGTTCCAGAATCCTATCTAAATCCCCAAGTAAGAGGACTGTGAAGTCCCTATACAACTGTGCTCTAGAAGGATGCTATTTGAATGATTCTCCCTCTAAGATGATAAAGTTTTTTTTTTTTTTTTTTTTTTTAGGAGAGACAGAGAGAGAGCATGCACACACGAAAGAGAGAATTGGCGTACCGGGGCCTCCAGCCAGTGCAGTAGACGTCCAGACACTTGTGCCACCTTGTGCGTCTGGCTTATGTGGGATCTGGGGAGTTGAACATGGGTCCTTAGGCTTGCCTTAACAGCTAAACCATCTCTCCAGCCATTTTCTTTTTCTTTGTATTTTTTTTCAGTTTTCTTAATGAAGGGTTAATAGTCTTTCCTAAAATCTAAAGGGAACTAAAGAGCTAATAACTATCCCTAAAGCTCTCAGGCAATAAAGAAGCAAGAGAGGTATTCAGCTTCATTAAGTTTGATACCTTCCCAGACTGATGTTCTCCCCTTAGGCTAGATGGTCTTGAAAGACCAGAGACATCTGAGTCTCCTCCCTTAGACATTCCTGGCTGAAGAAGCCTGTATTAGTCAGGGTTCTCTTGAGAAACAGAACAGATAGAATGAATTGTATAAGGGAATTTATTGGATTAGCTTACATAGTCCAGCAATAGCAGGTTGCAGGTCCGAGAGTCAAGCAACCCGGTAGCTGCTCAGTCCACGAGGCTGGAGGCCTCGGCAGTCCCAACCCGGCACTGAAGGTCTAGAGGCTTCCTGGAGAGACGCTGCTCTTCAGTCCACCCTGGTCTTCAGTCCACACTGGAAAGCAGCAACACCAAGCAGCAAGTACCAAACGGAAAACACCAAGCAGCAAGCACCCAGTGGCAAGCAGCTAGCAGCACTGGCAGCCAGGTGGGAGAGAGAGCCTTTCTTCCCAGAGCTCCTTTTTATCAACCAGCCCCCTCCTCCAAGAGGGGCCGCCCACTCTGGGGGAAGGGCTTACCCCTGGGGGAAGGATTCTTCCTTTAGTTAATCCTTCCTAGAGGCAGCCTCAGATACACACTTGTGAGGAATGTCTGTGGATTCCTAAACAAATCAAGTTGACACAAACTTAACCATCACAAAGCCTATTCTGAACAAGGACACAAACAGCTACAATTTTCTTATAACTGCACCTGGTACAGTCTGTTTCTTAGGCTCCTCCTTTTAAGTCTGAACCCCAGCTTGGCTCAGTGCTTCAGACTTCAGCCCGTGGGAGGGTTGCTGCCCCTCGCTGTTTCTTTCAATAAACAGTCTTGTCTGTAGAGATCAAGTCCGGTGTTCTCTTTTGCTGTTCTCTTACACTTTCCTTATACTTAATACTCCAGAAAGTTGTCCAGAGGAAATCCATCAAAAGGATGTGTAAAACTGGGCGTGGTGGTGCAAACCTTTAATCCCAATACTTGGGGAGGCAGAGGTAGGTAGGATCACTGTGAGTTCGAGGCCACCCTAAGACTACCTAGTGAATTCCAGGTCAGCCTGGGCTAGAGAGCGAGACCCTCAAAAAAAAAAAAAAAAAAAAAAAAAAGGCATGGTGGCACACGCCTTTAATCCCAGCACTTGGGAGGCAGAGAAAAGAGGATCGCCAAGAGTTCAAGGCCACCCTGAGACTACATAGTTAATTCCAGGCAGCCTGGACAAGAGTGAGACCCTACCTAGAAAAAAAAAAGAAAGAAAAGAAAAGGCTGCTGGGCTGGGGAGATGCTCAATGGCTAAGGGAACTTGCTTAAACAGACCTGCCAGCCCAGGGTCAATTCCCCAGCACATAAAGATGGACACAAAAACAAGCACATGGCATTTGTTGGCAGCAGCAAGAAGCCCTGGTGTGTGGGTATGTGTGTGTGCGCGCATGTGTGTGTATGTTGTGTGTGTGTGTGTTGCGTGTGTACACATATGCAAATAATTTTAAGTGGCTGCTGACATCTGGTGGGGGAGGGGTCATAGGCCACAGTGACCAGAGACCCCCTCTCCCCTGCCAACTGAGCTGATAGAGAAAGGAAAGCCTTTCCTGGGGAACTGACTGTCCAGCATGAATTCAGGAGCTGCATATGTTTCACAGGCATAGCACCATGAATGATCTGATCTCAGTGCTACAGGTTCCAGTGCCATGTCTGTGGCTTCCAGGCTTCAAAAACTATTCACACCCACAACTCAGAGATGAAGAATAAACCCCAGTCCCTATTAAAGTACATGGTTCACTTACAGTGGTGTTATACAATAAACCAAAATGAAGACACGGAAAATTCTGAAAACCTTCCCTAAAGAAAAATAAAGAACAGAGAACATGCACTTGGAACCTTTATCCAAAGATGAGAATTTAACCACGGGATTGGGAATGCCTGGGGAAACTGATTAATGGAGGAGTTAATTATCCTACAATCCAAATGGGCCACTGACTATTGGTAGGCTGTACTATTTCTTACTTCTATCTCTGGCTGTTAAGAAGAAAATAAAAGAACAAGAGGGTGAAATGGGTAGCTGTGATGGTTAACCATGATTGTCAACTTGACTGAATCAGGGATTGACTAAGAATCAGACCTCTGGGCTAGTCTGCGAGAGCATTTCCAGGAGGCACTAACTGAGGAAGGAAGGCTCTCCCCCAGAGCCAGCAGCTCAGATAAAAAGAGGTTTGGGGCTGGAGAGACGGCTTAGCGGTTAAGGTGCTTGCCTGCAAAGCCAAAGTACCCACGTTCAACTCTTCAGATCCCGCATATGCCAGACACACAAAGGTGAGGCAAGTGCAAGGTCACACGTGCCCACTAGGTGGCACAAGTGTCTGGAGTTTGACTCTGGTGGCTGAGGCCCTGGCATTCCAATTCTCTCTCTCTAAAATAAAAATAAATAACACCTTTTAAAAAGAGGTTTCATTACTTCTTTTTTTTTTTAAGCACTCTCCTTTGTTCCTTGCCAGGGAGTGTATCTACCCTGTTGCTGCCATCCTCCACTGACACAGGAACCCAGCTTCTTCACCCTTCCAATGTGGACTGAAGACCAGCGGTGATGAAAAATTGATTTAAAAAAAAAGAGGACTGGGGATTTAGCTCGGTGGATGAGCGCTTGCTTAGCCCTGGGTTTGGTCCTCAGCACAAAAAAAAAAAAAAAAAAAAAAGGATTTGAGTTAGAGACCTGACTCTGATCCCCTTCCTGTTTTTCCCGTGCTTCAGCAGAGGGCCACACAGAAGTTGTTACTGCTGCAGCTGCTCCTCCTCCTGCTGGGTCCAGCTAGGTGGATAAGGAGAGAGGAAACTAAGGGAGACACTTCCTGACTTAACAGTCTACTATTATGCCAGTCCATACTAGAGGTAATGACTCTGGGCTTCCTCCACCTGTTCACACAGCTCCTTCCCAGATTTACAAGCTTTTTTTTTTTTTCCTGTTTTTTTGTTTTGTTTTGTTTTTTGCCCATGGTTCCACATGGTTCCATGTCCAAGGTCACGTAGTTCTGTAAAGCTGTCTATAAAAACATCCAGCAGCCTAGACTAAGAGCTGAAGGTATTTTTGAAACACAAGTTTCCCGTTAGCCCACTGGCATAATAATAAATTCCTGAGACCTCCAATCCTCTCTCAGTGGCACTTGGCTTTCTTGCTGACTTGAACCCAAATTTCTGCAAGAGTGGCTCTCCAGGAATCCTCCAGACCTTCAGGACCAGATTGGGACTGCTAAGGCCTCCAATCTCCTGGACCAAGCAGCTACCATGATCTTAGCCTCTCCAGTGTGCAGACAGCCATTGTTGAACTACCCAGCCCATATCATATAAGATCATCTAATAAATATTCTTTGTAATATAAACTCATTCTATCAGTTCTTTTTTTAATTTGTTTTGTTTTTTCGAGGTAGGGTCTCACTCTAGCCCAGGCTGACCTGGCTCTCACTCTGTAGCCCAAGGCTGGCCTCGAACTCACAGAGATCTTCCTACCTCTGCCTCCTCAGCACTGGGATTAAAGGTGTGCGCCACCATACCCACCTGGCCTTTAAAAAATTTTTTTAATATTTATTATTTATTTATTTATTTATTTATTTATTTATTTAAGAGAGAGAGAGACAGCACCAGAGCCTCCTGCCACTGTAAATGAACTCCAGATGCACATGCCACTTTGTGCTTCTGGGGTACTGGGGAATCAGACCCTAGGCTGTCAAGGTTTGAAAGCAAGCACCTTTAACCACTGAACCATCTCCCCAGCCCTCATTCTCAGTTCTGTTCCTCTAGAGATCCCTAACAAACACAGTGGCCCTCGGGCCTTCCTCATTCCTCTTTTTTGTTTGTTTGTTTGTTTGTTTTGGTTTGTTTGTTTGCTTGCTTGGTAGTGGGGATTTAACAACCATCTCCTTCACTTGCTTGTTAATATGCAGCCTAAGTACTTAAAGAGGTTAGAACAACCATGCTAGATGTTAAACATGTCCTTTCCCCAAAGAAGATACAAGGAAGCTTTGCATACAGTGTGGAATCAAATGTTCCTGCTGGTCACTTCCTCAGAGAAATCACAATGTCATTATCATCAGGTTCCGGCTCTCAGGGCATATATTCTTTACTAAGAATATCCTCCATACCTCGGGTTTTACCCAAGGTCAAATGACAAGTGCCAAGGTACCAAAATCACCATATGCTTTTGCTCCCAACTGAGGACACCTCTAAGTGTGAAAAAGAGCGCTAATAATAGAAAAACAAGGCCACTACATACACCAGGACTGGCCCAGACAGCAGGATGTATGGCCACCCTGCACTTAGCTCTTTCCCATAATGCTAGTGCTACTACAGGGTGTCGGCAAGGTGAGAGCCACCATGGGGATCTGATACCATCCTTAGTTTAATCTCACACTTGAGACAGACCCAGGGATGCCGCCAGAAACCAGTACCTGTGAGGCCGGACTAAATTTTCACCTGGCTGACACTCATAAAAAAAGAGAAAGTAATGGACCTATTTAAAATGTCGAGAGATGGCTCAGCGGTTAAGGCGCTTGCCTACAAAACCCAAAGACCCAGGTTCAACTCCCCAGAACCCATGTAAGCCAGATGAACGTGGTAGTACATGTATCTGGAGTTTATTTGCAGTGGCTTGAGATCCTACCATGCCCATTCTCTATCTGTCGCTTTTGCTCTCAAATAAATAAATAAAATATTTAGAAAAAGAAAATGCCAAGAGAAAAAGAATGTCAAGAATTCAATAATTCAGCTTTGAGAAATGAAGAAATTCAAACATCTGTAGTGGTTTGAATGTAAAATGTCTCCCACAGCCTCGTGTATTTGCGATTAAGCCTCATACTCTATCCCTAGCTGGTGGGATTTTGGGAGGTGGAGCCATGCTGGAGGAGGGGTGGACGCGGACCTTTATTAGGCCAGCCCTGCTGGGTGTTCACTAGCTAGCTCACTCCCTACTAATATTGGAGCCAGCTTCCTGCTCCTGGTACACTTTCCCTTCCATGGTGAAACTTCCTCTTGAAACTGGAAGCTAAAAATAAAGCCTTTCCTGCTGTAAGCTGTTTGTGGTCAGGCGTTTTGTCCCAGCAACACAAAGGTACCTGCTGAAACATCCTCCCTGCCCCCAGGAAAAAGAGAACGCAGGAGGGTCCCAAGAAATAACCACCTAATGTCCTTGGTTTTAATTAAGTCAAATATAATAAAGCCAAACATTTGATCTTAATATCTCATTTTCTTTCAAAGGGGCCTCGAATCTCCTCAATTCCTAAGAGCTAAGCCCAAAACAGCAGCTGCAACTTACCCAAGCCTCCCTTCCTGCAACCATGAAGGGTTAGCAGTTGGAAATCTTGCCCTTCTTGCATTGGCTTAGCTTTCCTCCAGAGGCAAACCTTGGCTACTCTATACAGCCTCCAGGTTTCATGTTTCACTGAGGAGAAATACCAGAATGGTAACTGGGTAATTAAGTGCTCTCCCACACCCACTTCCTTTCACAAGAGAACCTTGTTTAAGCAACTCTGATTGGGTGGCGCAAGGAACTATGGATGTGAGAAGGTTGTGTTGGGAGGTGGGAGGTCGGGGGAGGGGGGGCACAAAGGAGCAAGCCTCCAGTTTCACGGGAGCTAAAACCAAGAAGACAAAGGGCTCAGGGACAACCCGGCTGATCCAACAGAACCACTCAAGGCCCACTCACTCCACTGCCTCTCAACAAGGAGGGCCACACTGAGAACTCTGGCCTGCCTTCAAATGCCTTCTGTCTTCTTTTACCACAAAGAAATAAAAATATCCAAGTCAGAGCCACTCAACCAAAGAAGGTCTGAGACTCAGAAAAGAGGGAAGGGAAAGTAGAGAGACCCCCTAAACTCTATGTGAATCAGCTTTCAGTATAATGCCAGCATAAAAGAAAGAAACATTTGGGGCTGGAGAAATGGCTTAGCCGTTAAGCCATTTGCCTGCAAAGCCAAAGGACCTGGTTTCAATTCCCCAGGACCCAGGTAACCCAGATGCACAAGGTGGTGCATGCGTCCTGGAGTTCCTTTGCAGTGGCTGGAGACCCTGGTGTGCTCTCTTTCTCTCTCTCTCTCTCTCTTTCTCTCTCTCAAATAAATAAACAATAAGGTATTTTTTAAAAAAAAAAAAACATTAATTAATATCCATTGTAGAATAATTTTTCACAAAGCTAGAAGAGGCTTATTAGTGGTTTATGAAATCAGTTTGGTGGTTTGTGACCAGAATTTTTTCTTTGGTGGTGGGGGCAGTGTTCAAAATAGGGTCTCATTTTAACCCAAGCTGACCTAGAACTCACTCTGCAGTCCCAGGCTGGCCTCAAACTCACAGTGGTCCTCCTACCTCTGCCTCCTGAATGCTGGATTAAAGGCCACCACGCCCAGCTCAGAATTTTTTTTTAAACTTATTTTGAGAAAGAGAATGAGCACGCCAGGGCCTTCAGCCACTACACATGAATTCCAGACACGTGCACCCCCCTTGTGTACATGTGCAACATTGCACCCTTGCATCACTGCATCTGTCTTATGTGGGACCTAGAGATTCAAACATGAGTTCTTTAGGCTTTGCAGGCCTAACAACTAAGCAATCTCACCAGCCCAGAATTTTTAAACAATGAAATAGAATAAAACAGGAAGCATTAGCTTATTCTCTTCATGGTAAAATTAAAGTCATGAAACTTTGGTTCCATTTGAATATACCTATATCTTTGTTTATTGATCATGATATAAAATGTATTTCTCTCTGCCTTAGATTGTCAACCCCCTTAAGCCAGGTACCTGGCCTTATCCTCACATCCCCTATGTCTAGCATGTGGCATGCACACAGTAAGTGCTCAGTAAATGCTGATTTACTGGCTTCTATTTAGTCATGTTTTCCAAAAAAAAAAGCTAGACTCACTCACTGCTTAAAAGTAAATAATGGTGGGCTGGAGAGATGGCTTAGCGGTTAAGGCATTTGTCTGTGAAGCCTAAGGACCCGGGTTCGATTCTCCAGATCCCACATAAGCCAGATGCACAAAGGGGCGCACACGTTTGGAGTTCGTTTGCAGTGGCTTGAGGCCCTGGCGCGCCCATTCTCTCTCTCTTTCTCTATCTCTCTTTCCCTCTCTCTGTCCCTAATAAATAAATAAAAATAAAAATCTAAAAAAAAAAAAGTAAATAATGGTACTGGACATGGTGACTTCCAGGCCAGTCTGAGACTACACAATAAATTTCAGGTCAGCATGAGCTAGAGCAAAACTCTACTTCAAAAACAAAAAGGGGGAGGCTGGAGAGACAGCTTAGCAGTTAAGGTGCTTGGCTGCAAAGCCTAAGGACTTATGTTCAATTCTCCAGGTCCTACATAAGCCACACGCACTAGGGACGCAAGTGTGCAAAGGTGCACATGCACACAAGGGGACACACGATCTGAAGTTCAATTGCAGTGGCTGGAGAACTTGGCGCACCAATTTTCTCACTCTCACTCTTTCATTCGCACATTAACAAAAAGCAGTCTGTTGGGCTTGCCTCACAAAAAAAAAAAATTAATTTAAAAAATAGGGCTGGGCATGGTAGTGCACACCTTTAATCCCAGCACTTGGGAGGCAGAGGTAGGAGGATTACAGTGAGTTCGAGGCCACCCTGAGAGTACATAGTGAATTCCAGGTCAGCCAAGGCTAGAGCAAGATCCTACCTCAAAAAAAAAAAATTAAAATAAAAAAAGTAAGGCCTGGAGAGATGTCTTAGTGGTTAAACACCTGCCTGTGAAGCCTAAGGACCTTGGTTCGAGGCTCAACTCTCCAGGACCCACATATGCCAGATGAGCGGGGGGTGGGGGGCATGCATCTGGAGTTTGTCTGCAGTGGCTGGAGGCCCTGGCACGTCAATTCTCTCTCTCTCTACCTATTTCTGTATCTCTCTCTCAAATAAATATTTTTTTTAAAGCAAGTAATAGCAATCTTTCCTTGGGCTTCTTTGTAAAAGTTTTCTTTTCAAAGAGAAATATAGGTAGAGGATGAGGAAGAGTGCTTTAGAACGATGTCCCCAGACATGACATGACAGACATGAAGTAGCTGCTGCATGCATGACCTATAACAATTATCTATGGTGACCTGCACAATACTGGACAGGGGTGGAAAAAAAGGGCCAGCAAAGTAAAGAGGGGCTGGTTGGAAAGAAAGAATAAGGAGTTCGATGGGAAGATAGGGAAACAAGAGAAGATAATGGAAAGGGGTTAAAGGCACTTGCTTGCAAAGCCTGCTGGCCTGGGTCCAGTGCCCCATTACCAACATAGTCAGATGCACAAAGAGGCACATGCGTCTGGAGTTCATTTGCAATAGCAAGTAGCTCTAGCATGTACATTCTCTCTCTACTTCTCTTTCTTCAAAAACCCATGTAAGCCAGACACAAGGTGACGCATGCACAGAAGGTGGCACACGCATCTGGAGTTTGATTACAGTGGCTAGAGGCCCTAGTACACTGATTCTCCCCTCTCTCTCTCATGAAAAAAAAAAAGGTTATTTAAAAAATATTTTATTTAGGAGGCAGAGGTAGGAGGATCGCTGTGAGTTCGAGGCCACCCTGATATTACATAGTGAATTCCAGGTCAGCTTGGGCTAGAGTGAGACCCTACTTTGAAAAAAAGAAAGAGCGAAAGAGAGAGAGAGAGAGAGAATGGGTGTGTCAGAGCCTCCAGCCACTGCAAATGAACTCCAGACGCATGTACCACCTTGTGCAGCTAGCTTACATGGGTACTGGGGACTCGAACCTGGGTCCTTGGGCTTCACAGGCAAGCACAGTAACCACTAAGCCATCTCTCCAGCGCTAAAAAAAAAAAAGGTTTTAAAAAGACATGCAATACACACAATCTCTAAAGCATACTAGATAAGTACTACCCCCTCAGAAAAAAAAAAAAATTGGGGGAAGCCCTGCTTCCCCAGGGAATCAATGGGCCACCTCACCTTTAAAGGATGCTTCCATAGACTGGGTCTGATACCGAGGCTCCAAGTTGGCATCTGCTCCCCAAAATCAGAGCTCACTCCTCTATTGCTGAGTCATCTTTAACTGAGTAACCTGATGGTGAAAGCAAAACGAAAGCTGAGAAGACAAATGACAGATGGAGGCTGTGAAGATGGCTCAGCAGTCACAAGTGCTTGCTTGCAAAGCCTGCCAGCCAGGTTCAATTCCCCAACCATCTACCCAGGTAAATCCGATGGTGTTCATCTGCAGCAGCACGAGATCCTGCTGTGCCTATATACATAAATAAATAATTTTTTTTGAAAAATGATTGACATTATGTTGGCCAGGAACCAGTGTTTCTCGGGCTGGGGATGTAACTCACTAAAAATACTTTTACAGTGCATGACCTCTGCAATACCTGACACTACCTACACAAGACCTTCATAATAGGAGGAAAAGACAACATCAAAATAAAAAAGATGCCGGGCGTGGTGGTGCACACCTTTAATCCCAGCACTCAGGAGGCATAGGTAGGAGGATTGCAGTGAGTTTGAGGCCACCCTGAGACTACATAGTGAATTCCAGGTCACCCTGAGCTAGAATGAGACCCTACCACAAATAGATAGATAGATAGATAGATAGATAGATAGATAGATAGATAGATAGATAGATAGACAGACAGACAGACAGACAGACAGACAGACAGACAGACAGACAGACTAATTGAAAGGGGGAGATTTGATGGAAGATGGATTTGAGACGGGGAGAGTAGGGATGGGGGAGGGAATTATCATGGTTTATTTCCTATAATTATGGATGCTGTCAATAAATGTTTTGGTTTTTTTTGTTGTTTTTTGTTTGTTTGTTTGTTTGTTTTTTGGTTTTTCAAGGTAGGGTCTCACCCTAGCTCAGGCTGACCTGGAATGCACTATGTAGTCTCAGGGTGGCCTCGAACTCACGGTGATCCTCCCACCTCTGCCTCGAGTGCTGGGATTAAATTTTTCTTTAAAGAAAAATTCCTTTTGCACAATGCCCTGAGTTTGATGCCCAGCTCCACAAGTCTTTTAACTTGTAATATAAAATATTTATTTATAAAACATGAGGACATTTTCTATACTGCCCAACCTGTAGCTACGATCCATAATTACAAGCAAAATAATTTATTCATTGACCAATTTTCAACTTCTACGCTATCTTTAAATATCTAAATCTTCCCCCAAATCATGAAAAACTGTGTTTACGAGCACTTTTTACCTGTCCATTAACTCAAATACATTACCGTCATGTCAATCACCGCTAATGGCATGCGAAAATTTACATCTGAAGCGGTCATTTTAAATGAGAAAACTTTTTCAACTGGCAACTAAGTCATGATCAAATACAATTTCATAATTTTCCAGAGAGCTGTTTTTTTGCAAATTAACCAGGAACTTCCCCTTTGCAATGGTAAGAAAGCAATTAACCTTGACGTTTTAAAGGTGCAACGCGGGCTCAAGAGCCCTAACACAAATCGTGCCTTTCCGGGGTATTCTGCACCCTTCCACGCGGAGGGAAGCCAAGCACCCCGCCCCCAGCAAGTCCCACCCGGTCCCGCCACCTGCCCTGGGCCTCGTGACTGTGGCCGAGTGAGAGGGACCCGGGCTGCCAGCGAGGTCCCGGACCTCCCCAGAGCCGGGCGCCTGCTTCCTGGGACCGCAGCTGTGCCCGGGCGTCCGGGTCACCTCGGCAACCCCGCCAGCGCCTGCGCCCCCCGCGCCCCCGCGCCCCAGTCCTCCGAGAGCGGCGCCCGGCCCACCTTGCCTCGGCGCCTGCGTTCTGGAACGCGGGCTGCGAGCCGGCGCGCGGTGGCGCTCCCCTCCGCCCTCCCTCCATCCCCGGGAGGAAGCGAGAGCGCGGGAAGAGCATCCAGGCCGCCGCGCAGGCCACCGACTTGCGCCGAGGATGCGCGGAGAAGGGGACTGCGGGGCGGAGCCCGGGCCCGCGGGGAAGCGTCGTGCCCCGGGAACCGCGGCCCTCGAGCCTGCCCGGGTCCAGCTTCCAAGCCGGAAGCGACTAGACCCGGCTGTCCTGAGCCCTTCCGGCCTCCTTGCGCGCCGGTGCCGCTTCCTTCCCGCTGCAAACCTGCAAGCTTGAGCGCCTCCACGCTGCGTCCTGCCCTCTGGCCGTGTCTGGAGCCGTGCAATGCAAAGAGCACGGGAGAGGCGAGATCCGTGACGGGTCAGCCAGGGCTTCTGCTGCTTCTTAGCCAGTGTCGGTAGTATGACAGAATAATAAAGCATGCTCAACTTTGTGAAGTACCCTCCCGGCCTTTTTTTTTTTTAATCCGAATAAGCCTGAAAATGAGTAGTAGGAATCATTAACGCAGATCTCAAGAGGTAAATAAGTGCCCACAGTAGCCGTCCTACAAGTAATAATCATAATAATAATTATAATAATTATTATTATTATTGCAAATCTGAGTGTGGTTTAAGTTGAAGATGACAAATCCGAAAAATGCCTGGCATATGTTACATTTGCTGGTAAGTTAATGTGGTCTTTTCAACTAAGTCCAGGTGAGCAACTCCAACCCCACGGAACCCAGCACAACCAGATCCTTGATCCCTATGGATGTAAGGCCATGGAGATTGACAAAGGCTCCCATCGTGGGCGAATGGAGAGGCGCTGAAACGGATGTTGAGGGGGAAATTCTTCATTAAGACTATACAAGCTGGTCAAAGGAAGAAACTCCCAGGGTAAAGGAAATTCTTTACTTTTATAACCTTTGGGTCAGGAGACTCTCCAAGGAGAAGGGCTTGCCACAGGGTGGATGTGACTCAGGTTGCTTACGTCAGGGGCTGGGAGAAGGCACAGATTACTTTCCAACGTCATGAATCAGAACATTATCTGGTCCTGCTGTCCCTCCAGGCTGCCAGCTTTTCTCTCTTGCAGTACCAGAAGGAACTACAGAGGGGTGTGGCTACTTTTCTATAGGAATAATATCTGTCCTCTCAAAGGTACAGTGTCTATGACCCATTTATAGTATCATCACCTCTAAAGCATTCCTGCAAGCAAAAGGAAGGAAAGAAGTGGGGAGGAGGGAGAGACCAAACCCAGTCAAGATTATAACTCAACTTACAAGCGTAAGAAATGAAAGGGCCGCATATAGTAATTCTACTCTCACTTTTGGTTAGAAAAGCTTCTCTTCAGATGGTGGTGACCACTGGGGACGCTCAAAACTCACCAAAGTGCTGAAAAGAAATGACAGTGGAATGTGATGCATCTCTATCACACCCTCCAAGGCTCAGGGGCCATTGTGAGAGAGGTGGCAGTAAGAATGTTAAGAAAAAAGAAAACGGAGGAATGCTTCGCAATGCTGTCTTCCAGACATAAAGTGGTCTTGAAATTCATCCCCAAACAGTGGCTAATGCTACCTGCATAAGACCTGTATAATAGTAGGGGAAAATGATATCAAAGAAGAGAGAGGCAAGGTGTGGTGGTGCACGCCTTTAATCCTAGCATTCTGGAGGCAGAGGTGGGAGGATCAAAAGTTCCAGGCCACCCTGAGACTGCATAGTGAATTCCAGGTCTGCCTGGGTTAGAGCAAGACCCCCACCTTGGAAAACCAATAAAATAAGGAGAAGGAGAAGAAGAGAAAAAAATGTGAAATAAAGTTCCCAGAAAAGCACTACTTCTGCTATACCTTCTTCCAACAAGGTTGAATGGACTGATTAAACTCATGTGATCATCGAGAGATGTAATATTGCAAGTTCATATCCAAATTATCTTGGGCTACCTTTAGCCCCTCAATAGTCATTATTGCCTACTTCTGTGTTTGACCTAAAGTCCACATTACTATCAGTTGATCAGGTGCAATTTTTTGGAATGTACTGACAGACACCATCATCCCCCAGCTTCCACCAACCCAAGGGCTAAGAATGTCACCAGATAGCATCTGAGGCCTATCGTGGAGATTTCCCACTGTTCTATAACTGACTACCTGATGGTCTCAGCCAATGTGTTTGAAAAGTACCTTGATTTATGATTCTTCTATGTGCCTATAAAACCTTCATGAAGCTATTAACATGTTGGAACATAGAGTTGGGGTAACCTTAATCTGTGTTCCCAGGCCATGATCATTCATATTTGGCTACAGAATAAACTATATCTTATCCCCTTTAAGGTGAGAGCTGTGCCTTTTGTATTGACATTAGAAATGCAATTGGAGCTGGAGAGATTGCCTAGTGGTTAATGCACTTGCCTGCAAAGCCAAAGGACTCAGGTTTGATTCCCCAGTACCCATGTAAGCCAGATGCACAAGGTGGCACATGAGTCTTGAGTTTGCAGACACTGAAGGCCCTGGTGTGCCCCCTCCCTCCCTCTCTCTCTCTCTCTCTCTCTCTCTCATAAATAAATAAGAATTATTTTTTTAAAAAGTGACCGGGTGTGGTGGTGTGTGCACACCTTTAATCCCAGCACTTGGGAAACAGAAGTAGGAATATTGCCATGAGTTCAAGAGGCCAGCCTGAGACTATATAGTGAAGTCCAGGTCAGCCTGGACTAGAGTGAGACCATACCTCAAAAGAAAGAAAGAAAAAAAGAAAAAAAGAAAGAAATAAAGAAAGAAAGAAAGAAGGGAGGGAAGGAGGGAGGGAGAAAGAAAAAAGAGAAAGACAACTGGTCATATTACCAGGAAACCATCAGACATAATGACTCAGTTTCTTTATTCAAGCATAAATGTCAAACCAGATGTGGTGGTGCATGACTTCAGTCCCAGCACTGGGGAGGCTGAGGTAGGAGGACCACTATGAGTTCAAGGCCAGCCTGGGCTATAGAGTGAGTTCCAGGTCAGTCCAGGCTAGAGTGAGACCCTGCTTCAAAAATAAAATAAAATAAGCTAGGTGTGATGGTGCACACCTTTAATCCCAGCACTGAAGAGGCAGAGGTAGGAGGATCGCTGTGAGTTCGAGGTCACCCTGAGACTACATAGTGAATTCCAGGTCAGCCTGGGCTAGAGTGAGACCCTACCTCAACAAACCAATAAAATAAAATAAAATAACGTACAAAGTCAGAGAGAGAGAGAGAGAGAGAGTTTTACAAAGGATAATTAGCCAGATGCAATTTATGGGCCTTGTTTGGGTCATGATTGAAGAAAAATAACTTTTTAAATAAAAAAGATCCAGGCATGGTGGCGCAAGCCTTTAATCCCAGCACTCGGGAGGCCGAGGTTGGAGGATCGCCATGAGTTCAAGGCCACCCTGAGAGTACATAGTGAATTCCAGGTCACTCTGAGCTAGAGTGAGATCCTACATCAAAAAAAAAAAAAAAAGATACAAAAGACGTTGGAGGTGTGGCTCAGTGGTTAAAGGCACTTGCCTGCAAATCCTGATGGCCCACGTTCAGTTCCCCAGTACCCACATAAATTAGCCAGATGCACAAAAGATGGTACATGCATCTAGAGTTTGTTTGCAGTGACCAAAGGCCCTGGTCCACCCATTCTCTTTCTCTCTCTTTTTCTCTCTCTTTCTTTTTTCCTCTCCCCCTTGCAAGTAAATAAATAAAATATTAAAAATAAATTTTTAAAGGTACAGTCTACAGAGATGGCTCAGCAGTTAAAGATGCTTGCTTTAAAAAGTGATATTTGGCTGGGCATGGTGGCATACGCCTTTAATCCCAGCACCTGGGAGGCAGAGGTAGGAGAATCACCATGAGTTCAAGGACACCCTGAGACTACATAGTGAGTGAGACCCTACCTCAAAAAACAAAAAAGAAAAAAAAAGTGAAAGTGATATTTGGGGGCTAGAGAGATGGCTTAGCAGTTAAGGCACTTGCCTGCAAAGCCTAAGGACACATGTTCAACTCTCCAGATACCACGTAAGCCAGATGCAAGCATACAAGGTCACACATGCACACAAGGGGGTGCACACATCTGAAATTTGATTGCAGTGGTTGGAGGCTGTCACCTGTCAGTTCTCTTTCTCTCTCTCTCTCTCTCTCTCTCTCTCTCTCTCTCTCTCTCTGTTTCTTGCTCTCTCTCATTAGGAAAAAAGTGAAGGGTTGGGGAAATAGCTTAGTGGTTAAGGTGTTTGCCTGTGAAGCCTAAGGACCCCAATTCAATTCTCCAAGACCCACGTAAGCCAGAAGCACAAGGGGGCACATGCATTTGGAGTTTGTTTGCAGTGTCTGGAGGCCCTGGCATGCCCAATTCTTTCTCTCTGCCTCTTCCTCTCTCTTTCAACTAAATAAATAAAATATATTCTTTTTAAAAGTGACATTCAGGCTGGAGAGATTGCTTAATGGTTAAGATGCTTACCTGAAAAGCCAAAGGACACAGGTTCAATTCCCCAGTACCTGTGTAAAGCCAGATGCACAAGGTGGCACAGGTGTCTGGAGTTCATTTGCAGTGGCTGGAGGCCCTGGTATGCCCATTCTTCCTCTCTCTCTCTCCCCCGTTCTCTTTCTCTGTCTGCATCTTTCTCTCTCAAATAAATACTTTTTTTTTTTTTTTTTTTTTGGTCTTTTGATTCTCACTCTGGTCAATTTATGTAACTCAGGGTAGCCTCGAACTCATGGCGATCCTCCTACCTCTGCCTCCCAAGTGCTGGGTTTAAAGGTGTGTGCCACAAAGCCTGGCATTACTTTTTTTTTTAAGTGACATTTGTGAACAGTTTGGAAACTTACAGGACCTGGATTTTTTTTTTCTTGGAGAGACACAGAGAGAGACAGAGAGAGAGGGAGAGGAAGACAGATAGAGATGGGTGCGCCAGCAGTCTCTCAGCTGCTGCAAACAAAATCCAGATGCATGCACCCCCTTGTGGTCAAGTGCGGCATTGCGCCCTTGCATCACTTTGCATCTGGCTAAACATGGGACCTGGAGATTGGAACCAGCGTTCTTAGGTTTAGGAGGCAGGCGCCTTAACTGCTAAGCCATCTCTCCAGCCCAGGAACTAGATTTTAAGTGACATTGGAGAATTGTTGGTAGTTTTGTTATGAGAATGCCTCTATGTGTCAAGAAGATTCAAGAGAGAAACACTGTGTTGGATTGTCCACAGTGTAGACCACATGTGAAGAGAGAAAGCCTTCAGTCCCCCAAGGAAAATAAGGTGCTCTCTCGTAAAGATTTCTAAGGGGAAGGAGAGTTCCCCACCACCACCACCACCGTGAAGAAGCAGGTGTGGTTAATAATGTAAGAAAAGTGTAAGAGAAAAGCAAACAAAAACACCGGACTTGATCTTTACAGACAGACTGTTTACTGAAACAGCTAGGGGCCTTGGCTCTCCCACAGGATGAAGGCTAAAGCACTGGGCCAGGCTGGGGTGCAAGCTTATAAGGGGGATCCTAAAGCAAACAGACTGTACCAGCTGCAGGTCCAAGGGAAGTAGATAAGGAACTGTAGTTATTGTGTCCTTGCTCAGAATAAGCTTTTTTTAGCCAAATTGTCTAGGGAGGATAACCCACCAGACAGTTTTCTGAGCTCAGGAAAGTTTAGTTTATCATTTGGGCGTAGACAGGCCTGTCAAGGCCATGCTTCTGAAGTTTTATGGCTTGTTGGTCTTAGGGATAGTTATTAACTCTTTAGTTCCCTCTAGTTTTCAGGGAAGTCTATTAACCCTTCAGTCCGGAATCTGGAAAGATACAAAAGATTGGGGAGAATCGGGGGTGTGGGGGGCATTTAGGAGAAGACTGCGTGGCCAGGAATGGGGCAGTGACTCATCTTCCAACTACTTCAAGCTGGCGGGGGTGGGGGTAGTAGGTATCTTCAGGTGTCCCACGCAGTCCAGTGCAGGCTGGCGGCTCAGGAACTGATATTCGGTGGTCATGAGGAATTCAGTGACTGGTCGTGAAGTGAAGGCATGTATTCTTTTTCTTTTTTTTCTTTCTTTTTTTTTTTTTTCAAGGTAGGGTCCCACTCTAGTCCAGGCTGACCTGGAAATCACTATGTAGTCTCAGGGTGGCCTTGAACTCACTGCAGTCCTCCTACTTCTGCCTCCCAAGTGCTGGGATTAAAGGCATGCACCACCACGCCCAGCTTTGAAGGCAGGTATTCTGTCTTGGAGGAATTCAGTGAGGCATCTGAGTATGTAAGGACCAAAAGAGAGGATGAACATTATCATAATCAGGGGAATAAAGTGCATGTCAGAGACAGGATAGGGTTAACTTGAAGGGAGTGGAGCTGTGAGATTTCTTAATTATAGTAATAGATATCTTAGTTGGTCACAGAGAGATGTCAGGTCACAGGTAGAGAAATATTATTGGCCATTAAAAAGGCTAATATAGCCCAAAATATTATTGGCTCTGGATTAGTAACATTTATCTCTCCACAATCATTGTAGCCCATCATTGAAGTCTTAGCCACACAGGTGTTTGGGGGGGGGAGTTTTAGCTTTGAGTTTTCCATTTTCCAAACTTCATTTTGTAGTTTGTATACATAGAAGGTTTTATCCCATGTAGATCTTATGAACAGGCAGGGAGGCAGGGAGGCAGTTCTTCAGGAGAGTGATAGTTATCAGAGCCATTAGGAAAGAAACACCTAGATTGTGTCAAATCTATTAGCCATTATGATCTGCTTATTATCCATGTATGAGTTTTCTTGCAAGTGACGTGACATTTACAGGTGACATGAACATTATATTTAAGGTATAAAAATAATAATATAAGAATTGGGTAAGGAAGAAGGAGTTGTTAACTTGCATGGGAGGTTAATTGGAATTTGTGGAAATGTAAAGATTTGGTTTAGGTAAGGTAGGAAGTATAAGAGATTCGTATTGAAGCACTATTTGAAATATCCTAAATTATTTCAAATTTTGATATGATAAAGGTTAAGAAATTAATTAATTCTGAAATTTAGGTTTAAAGTTTTGTGTGTATGTGTGTGTGTTAAGTCTTTAATACAGAAGGTTCATGGTCTTTACTTACTTGGTCCAAAGATCAAAAAGTCTTATCTTTAGAATTAATGAAAGTACGTTAGTCTGAAAGGCTAAAACTTTGATTAGCCTTGATAATTTGTTATTATCAGTTGTTTATTTTATAAACACAATAAAATTGTGTTTAATGAATTATACTGGTTATATAATATAATAAAATATATTTTATATAGTTAGACCCAGTTTTATTTATTAGAATAAGTTTATGCCAAATAAATAAAAGTCTTATCCAATAGGAAAACATATAAGAGTATAACATTTAAGAAACCTATAGTTGTTAACAGATATCCTATGTAACAAAATAAAGGCTTAGTTTTTATTCTTATGTCACATTCAGATAGAGTTTAAATAAATAGACAAAACTAGTTAAAATGGCTTGAATCTTGTTAACCTTGATATTAATGTGGGAAATTAAGGCTTACAGAAGCAGCACTAGAGATGGAGTGGAGACTCAGTCTATTTTTACATCAATGTGAGTCAAGGGGAATCTCTTCCAAAGCCTGAGAAAATGGTTAATTAGTAGAGAGATGTCTGTAGCTGTGTGGTGGAGTTAAGAAGAAATACAAGATAATTTTAGTACTAGCCAGAAGCTGTAATACAAACTATGGCCTTGGAACAGTACAAAAACTACAGTGTCAGTACAAAAGACTATGTACGATGGGACATAATTAGCATAAAAGTTTATTGCAGTTCAAGACATAAATTTGTGCCAGAGGCCTTTCACTTTTCTTCTTTTATCATAATATGAGGTATGATATTATAAATAAATTTATCATTTTATTATAGAGAACTAAGTTTGAACTATGTAAACAATGTAAGAGAAATACAGAGAATCAGCCTTTTAGAGGGTAGGCACATCTTATTTTTTAAATATTTAATAGTTATAAGTACAGGCAGAACATGTCAAGCATAAAGTTTTGGCATTTGTATTTGGTAACATCTTTGATTAGTTTAGACACCCGTGTGGGTACCAATTACCCCTTAAACTGGAAGCAGAACAGCAGCATTTAAGATCGTTTTTCTAGAGTAGGGAACATGCCTTAAGTATCAATATATCTATAAGCAATGAACTTAAGATTCAAGAAATGAGACAATTACTTAAGTAAAACCTTGATTGATTGAGACTGAGTACACATAGTTTAAGAATAAAGCCAAATTTGGTCATTGTTGAGCTAAATTAGTCTGATTTTAATATACATTAGAGATATGCTAGAAATAAAGTGATTTTTTTCATCAACTATCTTTAATCATTGAACCATTTTTTAAGTTTAACATGAGGCAATATTTACGAATGGTAGAATATATGAAGCCTAGACAAACTGTATTAACATTGTTTGTATATTGCAGGCTTTTCTAGGACAGGAGGAGTTTCCTCAGTTTTCCTGAGAACAAAGTTACAATGAGTAAATCACCTTTTATAAGACCTAGACGATAATCTCAGTGATGATCACCCAGGAAAACAGCATGAACAAGACAGGAACCATCTTAAGGGTACAGGTTTTTTTTTTTTAGATATAATAATCTTTTATTTTATTTTTATTTTTATTTTGGAGAGAGACACAGAGAGGGAGGAAGAGGAAGATAGATAGAGATGGGCGCGCCAGCAGTGTCTCAGCTGCTGTGAACGAAATCCAGATGCGCGCGCCCCCTTGTGGCCAAGTGCGGCATTGTGCCCTTGCGTCACTTTGCATCTGGCTAAACATGGGACCTGGAGATTGGAACTGACGTTCTTAGGCTTAGCGGGCAGGCGCTAAGCCATTTCTCCAGCGCTAGATATAATAATCTTATTAAATAGTAAAAGGTTGACAAATAGAAGAACATAGCAAACTTGGTTGAGAACTTTAAAGTCAGTCTTTCATAACCATTATCATGATCATATTAATATCAATGAGTTAAAAGTTTTTCAGTTTACCACCTGAATACCATAGCGTCCTATTACCAGCCAGGGCCATCCTTTGTTATTCTGATATAAGCCCTAGGCTAATAGTCATCTTACATATCTCAAGGAGTCTGTAATCTGATCAGGTACTTTAAGACTTAGTCAACTTTGTCTTTAACCTTCTGTTTAAGCTTACTCATACCTTCATCTACATACTTTACTCATACCTTCAACTACATACTTTTACCTTACAGTCTATGTAACCACTCTGTAACAATCTTCTTCATCAAACATTTATCAGTAAAACTCCCTGTAGCAGTTGCTTTCTCATTGCTGGGACAAAATACCCAGCCAGAGGTAGCTCTGTGAAGGAAAAGGTTTATTTTAGCTTAGAGTTTCAAAGTGAAGTTTCATAATGGCAGGGAAAACATGGTAGAGCAGATAGAGGGCACCACATCTTTTGTTTGTTTGTTTGTTTGTTTGTTTGTTTGTTTGTTTGTTTGTTTTTGTTTTTCGAGGTAGGGTCTCACTCTAGTCCAGGCTGACCTGGAATTCACTATGTATTCTCAGTGTGGCCTCGAACTCATGGTGATCCTCCTACCTCTGCCTCCCGAGTGCTGGGATTAAAGGCGTGCGCCACCGCACGTGGCTCCAGCACCACATCTTATCATATCAGCTGAGAGGAAACGGCAAGAGTGAGCTAGCCTGAACACCCAGTGGGGTGAATTAATAAACCTCAAGATCTGCTTCCAGTGGCACACCTCCTCCAACTCCCAAAGGCTCCACAATGTTCTCAAATTTCCATCAGCTGTAGACCAAATCTTCAAAATATATGAGCCCATAGCACAGAGGTTAAAGCCACTTGCTTGAAAAGCCAGATGGCCAGGGTTTGATAGCCCAGTACCCAGGAAAAGCCAGATGCACAAAGTGGCATGTGCATCTGGAGTGCATTTGCAATGGCAAAATGCCCATTCATTCTATTGTCTAAAACATATTTAGCCAGGCACTCTGGAGGCAGAGGTAGAAGCATCGCTGTGAGCCTATGGGGAACATTTTATTCAAAACCCCACACTCCCCAAACCAGTGGCTCTCAGGTGTGTTGTCTTATAACCTGAAAAGAATTGACAGGAACAGACAACAGAAGGGCATGTTTAGCAAGATTTTGTTTTAGAGAAAGAAAGCAAAGCACAAAGCTCCCAAATTGGAAGAGGTTCTGAGGGGATGACTTGCTTGGTGATTTGGATGAGGGCTTCTTATTGCCTTGGGGAGCTAAATTAGGCATCAAGTCAGTATGGATTTGATTGGTTGCTTTGAAAATACATGGATGGGGGTTCTATCCTAGGGGATGTAACTTAGACATCAGGTTGTGGGGGATTAGGTGAGTTACTTTGAGTGTATATGGAGGATTTGGATTTAAAAGGAGCAAAAGGGGCTGGAGAGATAGCTTAGTGGTTAAGACACTTGCCTGCAAAGCCTAAGAACACATATGCAAATCTCCAAGTCCCAGGCAGCCAGATGCAAAGTGACACAGCGTGTATTATCGCACATGTGCACAAAGGGGCGCATGCATCTGGAGTTTGTTCACAGTAGCTAAAAAGCCCTGGGGTACCCATTCTCTCCCTCTCTCTCCCTCTCTCTCCGTTTCTCTCTCTCTCAAAAAAATAAAAATAAAAATAAAAAAGGGAGCAAAGGCACAAGGGCTGGTGGTCAGCTGACATCTTGGTGAGTCATGGTGAGTCAGGGCCTTTTGGAATTCCATCACTGGACTCTGTTCTCTACTTATCATTAGTGGTTTTCTTTCTTTCTTTCTTTCTTTCTTTCTTTCTTTCTTTCCTTCTTTGGAGGGAGGGGTTTCAAGGTAGGGTTTCACTCTTGTCCAGGCTGACCTGGAATTTACTATGTAGTCTCAGGGTAGCCTCAAACTCACGGTGATCCTCCTACCTCTGCTTCCCGAGTGCTGGGATTAAAGGTGTGAGCCACCACACCTGGCTTAATGATTTTTTTTAATGGGCCTGTAACCCTGACTACAAAATGAGGGCTGCCTTACTCCTAATTCCTACCATTGGCACAGGCCTATCATCCTAGCACTTGAGAGGTAGAGGCAGAAGGAAGATCAGGAGTTCAAGACCATCCTTGACTGTATGATGAATTTGGAGCCAGCCTGTAAAAAAGAGACCAAATCACAGTCTTGAGGCTCCCCAGCGGGCAGGATGGAGAGAGAGGCTAAAGCAAGCAAGGTGAGGAACAAGCCAGTGAAGGGTAGCAACTTTCATGTCTTCTCTGGAGATAAGCCAGGATTTTTCTACGAATCAGGTGCCACCACTCTTGGCTCTGTTTAGAGTTCCTCTCTGGTCATTGCAACTGTGCGTCCTCTAGCACGCAGATAGGATTTATGGTGAAGTTAAAGGTTGTCTGATGTCACTCTAGCAACCAGTCTCAGCCAGCCACCTGAAGAGGGACTTTTGGCCTTCCCACACCCTGGCCTCAAAAATATACAAGATTGGGGCGGAGTAGGAAATCACCAGGTCCCCTAGGCCATACAAGATTAGGACCCGGTAGGAGCCACAGTCCTCAGAGCTCCCAGGGACCTCTCAAAGCTGGGAACAAAGGGAAAGGAACCTCATAGAACTTCCTGGTGCCCTACCAACAACTTAATTTTAGCTCAGTGAGGCTGTTCTAGATACTCTGACCTCCAAGAATAGATATTCAAAAAAAAAAAAAAAAAAAAGAAAGAAAAGAAAGAAAGAAAAGAAAAAAAAAATCAACCAGGCATGGTAGTGCATGCCTTTGATCCCAGAACTTGGGAGGCAGAGGTAGGAGGCTCACCATGAGTTCTAGGCCACCATGAGACTACATAGTAAATTCCAGGTCAGCCTGGGCCAGAGCGAGACCCTACCTCGAAAAAATTTTTGCATTGTTTTTGGCAAGGGGTACAAAGCCATGGGCAAGACCCTGGTCCTATTGACCCTCAACACTGTTAAAAAAAAAAAAAAAAAAAAAAGGAGGAGGAGGAGGAGGGAAAGCCAGGCGTGATGGTGCACACCTTTAATCCCAGCACTTGGGAGGCAGAGGTAGGAGGATTGCTGTGAGTTCAAGGCCAGCCTGAGACTACATAGTGAACTCCAGATCAGCCTGGACTAGAGTGAGACCCTACCACAAAAAAAAAACAAAAAAAAAAACCTTTCTCTCTTTCCTTTTGTCTCTCTCTCTCTCTTCCTCTCACTGTCTCAAATAAACTAACACCAATGCTTCTTAAACTTTTCCATAAAATAGAAGAGGAAGGAACCCTACCAATCTCCTTCTACGAAGCCAGCATCACCCTGATCCCAAAACCAGACAAAGCCAGAACAAAAAAGGAAAATTACAGACCAATCTCCCTCATGAACATAGATGCAAAAATTCTCAACAAAATATTGGCAAACAGAATACAAGAATATATCAGAAAGATCATTTACACTGACCAAGTAGGCTTTATCCCAGAGATGCAGGGATGGTTCAACATATGCAAATTGATAAATGTAATACATTATATAAATTGACTGAAGAACAAAAATCACATGATCATCTCATTAGATACAGAAAAAGCATTTGACAAAATCCAACATCCCTTCATGATAAAAGTCCTATAGAGACTGGGAATAGAAGGAACATATCACAACATAATAAAGGCTATTTATGACAAACCCACAGCCAACATAATACTAAATGGAGAAAAACTTGAAGCTTTTCCACTAAAATCAGGCACAAGTCAAGGGTGTCACTGTCCCCACTTTTATTTAATATAGTACTGGAAGTCAACCATAGCAATAAGGCAAGAGACACACATTAAAAGGGATACAAATTGGAAAGGAAGAGATCAAGGTATCATTATTTGCAGATGATATGATTCTATACATAAAGGACCCTAAAGACTCTACCAGCAAACTGTTAGAGCTGATAAACACCTACAGCGGTGTAGCAGGATACAAAATAAACACACAGAAATCAGTAGCTTTCCTATATGCTAACAACAAACACACAGAGGATGAAATCAGAGAATCACTCCCATTCACAATTGCATTAAAAAAAAAATAAATAGGGCTGGAGAGATGGCTTAGCGGTTAAGATGCCTGCCTCCTAAGCCTAAGAACGCTGGTTCCAATCTCCAGCGGTTCCAATCTCCAGGTCCCACGTTTAGCCAGATGCAAAGTGATGCAAGGGCGCAATGCCGCACTTGACCACAAGGGGGCGCACTCATCTGGATTTCGTTTGCAGCAGCTGAGAGACTGCTGGCGCACCCATCTCTATCTGTCTCCCTCTCACTCTGTCTGTCTCTCTCTGTGTCTCTCTCCAAAAATAAATAAAATAAAATATTTTATAAATAAATAAATAAATAAATAAATAAATAAATAAATAAATAAAGTACCTTGGGATAAACCTAACCAAGGAAGTGAAGGACCTCTACAAGGAGAACTTTAAAACACTCAAGCGAGAAATTCCAGAAGATGCTAGGAAATGGAAAAACTTCCCCTGTTCTTGGATTGGAAGAATCAATATTGTGAAAATGGCAATCCTACCAAAAGCAATCTACACATTTAATGCAATCCCCATCAAAATTCCAACGGCATTCTTCACGGAAATAGAAAAAACAATCCAAAAATTTGTTTGGAAACACAAAAAACCTCAGATATCTAAAACAATTTTGAGCAACAAAAATAAGACTGATGGTATCACCATCAAATAAATAAATAAATAAAAATCCTTTTTTCTGGGCATGGTGGCGCATGTCTTTAATCCCAGCACTAAGGAGGCAGAAGTAGGAGGATCTCCGTGAGTTTGAGGTCATCCTGAGACTACCAAGTGAATTCCAGGTCAGCCTGGACTAGAGTGAGACCCTACTTCAAAAAACCAAAACAGAAGAAGAAGAGGAAAAAGAAGAAGGAGGAGGAGGAGGGGGAGGAGGAGGAGAAGAAGAAGAAGGAGAAGAAGAGAGAAAGGAGAAGCTGCTGAATGTGGTGGCACATGCCTTTAGTCCCAGGATTCAGAAGACAGAGGTAGGAAAATTGCTGTGAGTTTGGGCCAGCCTGGGACTACCAAATGAGTGCCAGGTCAGCCTGGGCTAGTGTGAACCGCTACCTGGAAAAAGAAAGAAAGAAAGAAAGAAAGAAAGAAAGAAAGAAAGAAAGAAAGAGGGAAGGAACTGTCAATACATAAAACACATTTCTCAGCAGGGTGTGGTGGTACACACCTTTAATCCCAGCACCTGGGAGGCAGAAGTAGGAGGATTGCCATGAGTTCAAGGCCACCCTGAGACTACATAGTGAATTTCAGGTCAGCCTGAGCCAGAGTGAGCCCCTACCTTGAGAAAAAAAAAAAAAAAAAAGCTCTCACTCCAAAGAGAATGAGATAATTTATTTTAGAATCAAATATGGGTGACCATGGCCTAGGAACACAGATCTACCTTGTCCTAAATATCAAGTTCCAATGTGTTAACAATGTCAGAAGTTTTAATAGTTTTAGAACAAAAGAAGGTCATAAATCAAGGCAGTCTTCAGATCCATCAGAGGAAATACCAAGTAGGCAGGTATTGCAGTTACCTTGGCTATTGAAACAAAACACCTAACCAAAAGCAGCTGATGGGAGAGAGAGGTTTTGTTGAGATTTAAAGTTGAACTTTTCTTTTTTAAGTTGAACCTTTTTAGTATTTTATTTTTATTTGTTCATTTTTAATTTTTTTTTCTTTAGAGACAGAGAGAAGGGCATCAGCCACTGCAGTCGCCCTCCAGACGCCTGTGCCACCTAATGGGCATGTGCGACCTTGCGCTTGCCTCACCTTTGTGCATCTGGCTTACATGGGATCTGGAGAGTAGAACATGGGTCCTTAGGCTTTGCAGGCAAGTGCCTTTTACTGCTAAGCCACCTTTCCAGCCCTAAATTGAACTTTTAATCCACCCTGAACTTATCTTACTGGCACAGAGCTAATTCCCAGCAATAGATAACTCTTCATTAATCTTGTGTGCTATTGTCTATACATCCTGTTCTGTCCTCTCTGACATGTCAGCCGCCTTATCAATAGGCATCATTCTTCCAAATCTGCACCTGGCATTGGCAACTCTGACTCTAACTCCTTCTGCTCTTTCCCTAGCTAGGGCAAGTTCAATACTCTCTTTCATGTTTAAACTCCTTGGATGATCAGCTTTTATGAACAATCCCCAGATGTGCTCTCTTTAAGTGCCTTAATTAGTTGCCTACTATTTGAACATTTTACCTACAACCTGTGCGTCTTTACCATTTCCTGGGGTCGTTGGCCACCAACGAGGGAGGGAGGAGTTGGGGGGGAAGCAGGATCCATCCTGGAGCAGCAGGTGAGTGTGACAACAACAATGACAGGCAATGAACACCCGGGAGACCATCTGATGGACAGCACTTGTTTATTCAAAAGGGGAGTGGGTTTATAAACATGTGGGGAAAGTTGGGATGGCACATACAGACTATATGGCAATCGGATGTATAGTTTATGGGCTGTTATGTAGGTGGCGGAAGAACTAGTAACTTCAAAGCTGTGGGGGGAGGAGTTGCGAGAGAGAAGATAAGGGGAATGGTGAAAGGCTGTGATTTCAAAGCTGAGAGAGATGGTGAAAGGCTACGTGACTTCAGCCACATAAGGGTCTCTTGGACAGCTAGCCACAAGGTCAGGAACTGTGGGGGGCAAAGTCTGACTTATGGAATGGTCAGAGCCTTTTGGGGTCCAGGGGGAGGGCCTCGCCAGTTCTGCCCACTCTGGGCGATGACAGGGCACACCACAACCTACAACGTAGGGAAGGCCAGTCACCGTTGCCAGGGACTCCTGATGATAGGGCCAGCTGCAACCCCACAGCCCAGGGTCCCTGGCCATGTCCAACAGTTCAGGCCAGCCTCTTCCCAGTCCCAGCCTGTTTTTAGCAATGCCCAACAACAACCTTGGCAGTAAACAGATGTACTTTCCCTAATAAAAGATGACCCTCCCTTTCCTCCGTGTGCCACTCCATTCCGAGTTTCCCCTGTGAGATCACTCACTACAAACTTTGTCTGAGATTGTGTTTCTGTCCAGCAGGGTTTATTTTGGCTTACACTCTCAAGGGAAGGCTTTAGCATGACAGGATGGCAGAGCAAAAGCTGGCTATCACTTCTTGCTGCAGCAGCTAGAAGAAAAAGCAGCAAGAGAGTGAGCTGAGCTCTGGCAAGGGGGAAACTGAGCTTTGTCAGCCCCAAAGCCCATCCCCAGGAACACAACTCCTCTAGCAAGACTCTACCTCCCAAATAGCCACCAGTTATGGACCAAGTATTCAAAACACAGGCGTCTATAGAGGACATCTTACTCAAGCCACCATGGCGAGTTATAGCAAAGTGAGAGACATCCTTGAAACAGGCCTTAGATGCTAGCTGATGACAGCCTTAGCTTTTAGGTTGGTGGAAGCTAGGGGATCTGTTCATACATGTCAAAAGGATTTACTGGATAGCCACAGGATGTTGAGTCAGAGGTGGACATTCACTGGTCATCAAAGGGGCTGAGAAAATCCAAGGCTGTGAGCCTGTAACATTTCAACACACACACACACATGTAAATAAAATTTTTAATATATTTTATTTATTTGAGAGAGAGAGAGAGAATGAATGGGCATGCCAGGGCCTCTAGCCACTGTGAACAAACTCCAGATGCATGCGCCCCCTTGTGCATCTGGCTTACGTGGATCCTGGAGAATCGAACCAGGATCCTTTGGCTTTGTAGGCAAATGCCTCAACCGCTAAGCCATCTCTCCAGCCCAGTAAATAAAAAATTGAAAAGAATTTGTCCTAAGTTAAAATGGAAAAACACATTCTTTCTGCTGAATAATAATCATATTTAACTTAAAGATTATGAGCATTCAGACTGGAGCTTAGTGTTCCTTCAGCTTAGTTGGCCTTGGCTTAATTAGGTGCTGCTTGATTCCTGGATGGGCAGCTGAGGTCATCTTGGCTCGGTTGGGGGCATGACCTCTGACCTCATTAGAGGAGTCCATGTGGGACAGCAACAGGGGGTGTCAAAAGCAGTGGGGCTCACTGCCTCTGACCTGGCAGGGGTAGCAGGGTTGCACAGTGTACCGGACAGCTTCAGGTTCGCTGAGATGAACTTCCAGACCAGGCACAGTTATGGAGGAAGGGATATTATTGATTGAAGCTTACAGATCCAGGGGAAGTTCCACAATGGCAGGAGAAGCGGCCTGCCTTCACAGGAGCAGGCAAAAGAGAGAAAAAAATCCAACCAGGCACACAGCACACAGAGCAAAACTACCGCCAAAGAGTCACACAGCACACTTCAGGAACTCCTATTAGGCACACTTTGCATATCTTTACAATGGAATCTCAAACCATCACCACAGCTTAAGACCGGCCCCCAGTGACATTGCCTCTAGCAAGGTGATTGCAGATGCAAACTACAACTAATAAAACACTGAATATATTAGGGGACATATATTCAAACTACCACACATAACCTCATGAGCAGGATTCAAGTAGGGGAGGCAGCAGGAGGTTCCAGGAGTGGTGCGGCCACGTGGCCTCTGATCTCACAAGCAGGCTACGGGCCTAACATTTTAACTTTCATTTATATACATATCTCCATTGTAGAGATGAAGAAAAAGACTTTCAGTCATAAGCAAATATAACGGAAATATGATTCAAGATGAACAGAAACAGTGTAAGATTTTGATTACTTTTTCAATACCATGACTTCACAAGCCCTCTACCACTAACCTATATTTTCCATTTCTTTTTGTTGTTGTTGTTTTTGTTTTTGGTTTTGGTTTTTTTGAGGTAGGATCTCGCTCTAGCCCAGGCTGACCTGAATGGACTTCACCATGTAGTCTCAGGGTGGCCTCGAACAAACAAAAGTCCCCCTACCAGAGTGCTCCGATTAAAGACGTGCACCACCACGTCCAGCCTCAATTGTTATTTTTTTATACTTAGGCTTGTTGGGGCTGAGGTCACAGTTCCGTGGTGGAACATTTGTGTAGCATGTGTGAGGCCCTGGGTTCAATTCCCAGTGTTGCAAAAATGAATTCAACAAATAAAAACTAAACAAGCCAGATGTGGTGGTGCAGTGGAAGACAGATAGGATTGCTGTGAAACTGGCCTAGAGTGAGACCCTACCTGAAAAAACAAACAAAAAAAAAAACTCAACAAAGAGAGCTTGTTCATGAGTTGTTCTTTTCTAGTGCATAAAAGTGGGGATTTGGATTTTCTTGGATACTTTTTAAAACAATTATTTATTTGCAAGCAGAGAGAGATAGAAAATGGGTATATCAGGGTCTCTTGCCACTGCAAACAAACTCTAAATGCATGTGCCCCTTTGTGCATCTGGCTTTACTTGGAATCGAATCCAGGCCAGCATGCTTTGCAAGCAAGTGTTTGAGATACAAAATGAATGATGTAATGTAAATATTTGGGTAAATAAGGTTTTTTTTTTTTTAAGGGTATCAATCTAGCCCAGGCAGGCCTGCAATTCACTATGTAGTCTCCAGTGCTGGGACTAAAGGAGTGTACCACCACACCAGGCTAAATAAGTTTTGAATAAGGCAAGGGGGAAAATGGGAGATGAGCACTGTTTGGTAAGAATAGGACCAATGGCAGAATGCCTGTTTACCGTACGTGGAGCCATGGAATGGAACGCCAACACCAAAAATAAAACAAAACAAGTAGGTAAAAATAAGATTAAAGTGAACTCTACAAACATTTCTCTTGCTGATGTAATAAATTACCATGCATGTAGTATCTTGAAAAAGCATAATGTGTCATTCTACTTTGACAAAAGTCAGAAGCCCAGTACTGGTCTCATTGCCCTAAAATAAAAGTCCCACAGGGTTGCATTCCTTCTGGAAGTTTGAGAGAGAATTTCTTTGCCTGTGTCAGAATATTAGTTATTCTCTTGTTCCTGGGACGAAATGTCAAACCAGAAGTCTCTTTTAGAAGGAAAGGTGTAGACTTACTTCAGCTCATAGTTCAGAGGGGAGAGTCCATAGGGCAGGAAAGGCATGGCCCGCCTGGAACTCACACTGTAAGTCCCAAGCTGGCCTCGAGCTCACGGTGATCCTTCTACCTCTCTGCCTCCTGAGTGTTGGGATTAAAGGTGTGTACCACCATGCCTGGCCCTTGATTTTTATATTTACCATTTATTAACTTATTTATTTGGAAAAGAGAGACAGGGAGAAAGAGGAAGGGAGGGAGGAGAAAGAGAGTACACGAGAGCTAGAATGAGCATGGGAACACCAGGGCCTCCTGCCACTGTAAATGAAAGCCAGATGCATTTGCCAAATTGTGCATCTGGCCTTATGCGGGTACTGGGGAATTGAACGAACCTGAAGTCAGTCCTATAGGGAAACAGGCTTCCAAAATTAGGCCATTGGGTTTCCAGTTCATATTTAACAAAGCAACTTTCTCAAATCCCTGCAGATAAAACTCACTGGAGCCGTAAGTGCAAGCTGCTGTCCCATCCCAAGGGAAGACAAGGATCTAATTGCTGCTTGGCTTCAGGTGCAACCAGAGACAGCCAAGGACAAAGGAGTCAATTCACAATAAACCATTCCCTTTCCCCACCCCCCAACACACCCAGGAGGACACAGCCAAGTGTTTTTCCAAGAACTAGGACCCTGCCCTATTTGTGGGGCATAGCCTTGAACTTAGGGAAGACTATCCTCTAGAATTTTCCTATGCAGAAGTGGGCATACTGCTTCTAGAAGAGTCTGAGAAGCAGAAGAGCTAACTCATGGTTACCCCCAACCCAGAAGTAGGCTGGCTCCTCTAGCAGCAGCCTGAAGAAAAAGGAAACTGAAGAGAAGTTTAGTTTAGGTCATTAGCAAACCTGATGCCTCTGCTGTCACTGCTGCTCTGATGTTACCGTGGCTTCCTCTGCATACAGGTGCTCACTGGCACTTTTATTGAAAAGCCAAAAACCAGTTAGTATGTGCGCAAGTAGCAGATTGTATGGACAAAGGGTAAGGAACTTTCCACCTTGGATAATCCTTAAACATTTGTTAAAGGAAGATTTAGGGGTGTGGCCTGCTGGACTCAGCTGATTCAGAACACACATGTGCTCTGATCACAAGAGCGGTCACATTAAGCCCACTGTTGTCTTCAACCGACTGTGGGCCCTTAGTTACTGACCTCGTTGTCTTCAACACTATCGTCAGCATGTGTGTTTGCTTCACATGTGTGTTCACATGTGTGTTTGCTCTGAGTCGAGAGTCCATCCAGGCCTCTGAGGAAAGGAGCATAGAGCATAGCTCAAGATCAGCCAGCATCTCTAAATATTGCTTGTTAGGTTGGTCAACTGTGCTGTACAGACCAAAGGTTCACCAAGGCAGAGGAAACCTAGCCACATGACGTGAAGGAGGTGGATTACACAGTTGTAAGATTAACTTCAGGGCAAAGTACAAGCAAGGAATTTAGCATCTCACAGCACTAAACGTAGAAAAAATGTTTGTAAGGTCCACAGGAAATATTCCCACGGTTCTTCCCCATAATTGACCCCCATATTTAATTCTCATAGTTCATTCCCATAGTACCAAGGAACCCCATACCAAGAAGCCCAACAGTCCAGATCATCACACAATGAGGGTGCTCCTCCCCCTAGGCCAGGTGGAGGACCAGCAGTCCATATAGCTCAATGCAGAGAATCTGGAATGTTCCCACCAGGTGGCGCCAACTGCCTTCTGCTGTGAGAAGAGACGCCAACAATTTGGTGGCAAATGCTTCCTCCCTGTGACAGTTTAAACAGTGGATCCCAGCCTAGGAAAGTGAGGGGGTAGGAAAGAAATCATTTAGCCAGATTCTAGGACACACGATTTAGGTAAGATACAATCTAGAAACTTTTAAATTTATTTACACCAACCTAAAATTATGAATTATCTTCACCCATAATATTGTCCATTCACATTACTTTTTTTTTTCTTTTTTAGAATTTACTTTGTGTATTTGAGAGAGAGAGGGAGAAAGAATGGGTGCACCAAGGCCTCCAGCCACTGCAAAGGAACTCCAGATGCATGCACCCCTTTGTGCATTTGGCTTCACGTGGGTACTGGGAAATTCATCCTGGGTCCTTAGGCTTTACAGGCAAGCACCTTTACTGCTGAGCCATCTCTCCAGCTCCTAGTTGGGAATTTTTTTTCTAATTTGGAATTTTTTGAGCACTCACATTGTTGCAGATTTCCATGGTGTTGAGTCCTTTGTCTCACGACCATGAAAAGTTAGGCACCTAAATGACAAGGAGTGAATAAGGTGAAAGAAAAGTGTTGAAATGCCCAAAGTTTGAGGGCCAGCATCCAAAGAAGATAAAGAAAAGCAAAACACTGGGCTGGAGAGATGTCTCAGTGGTTAAGGAGCTTGCCTGCAAAGCCCCACGGTCTCAGTTTGATTCCCCAGCACCCCCATAAAGCCAGATGCACAAATTGGCACATGTGTCTGGAATTTGCTTGCAGTGGCTAGAGGCCCTGCTGCACCAGTTCTCTCTGGCTGTTTCTCTTCTCTCTATCTCTCATAGCTTGTAAAGAAATAAAAATGATTTTTTAAAAAGAGAGGGCTGGAGAGATGGCTTAGCAGTTAAGGCGCCTGCCTCCTAAGCCTCAGAATGCCAGTTCCAATCTCCAGGATCCACGTTTAGCCAGATGCAAAGTGACGCAAGGACGCAATGCCACACTTGACCACAAGGGGGCGCACACATCTGGATTTCGTTCGCAGCAGCTGAGAGGCTGCTGGCACGCCCATCTCTATCTGTCTTCCTCTCCCTCTCTCTCTCTCTGTCTCTCTCTGTGTCTCTCCAAAAAAGAGAGAGAGAGAGAAAAGAAAAGAAAAAGAGAAAAGCTATGCTTCAGAGTTAGAGCTCAGAGAAGTGAGCTGGCTAACAGTGAAGATCTGTGAGCAACTGCACCCAGGGAGAGGCTTCTGGGGATTTTGTACATTATTTCATTAAGGGAACAGTTGTTCCTTAAGACATACCTAGCATGTCTTAAGGTGAGGGGTGATCTCTTCATCAGCTGAGTGATTAACAGGCTCCATTGAATTAACTCTTTTCTTCTTTCTCCAGGAAGGGTTTCATTCTAGCCCAGGCTGACCTGGAACTCATTCTGTAGCCCCAGACTGGCCTCAAACTCACAGCAATCTCCTCCAGAGCACTGGGACTAGAGGCATGTGCCACGACACCTGTCATTGGATTAACTCTTTTCTCAAAACAATATTTTATTTAGTTATTTATTTGAGAGAGAGAGAGAACGAGGCAGAGAGAGAGAGAAAGAGAGAGAGTGGGCACTCTGGGGGTTCTAGCCCCTGCAAAGGAACTCCAGAAGCATGCTCCAACTTGAGCACCTGACTTATGTAGGTACTGGGGAACCAAACCTGGAGCCTTAGGCTTTGCAGGCAAATGCCTTAACCCCTGAGTCATCTCTTCCAGCCCTGGATTAACTCTTAAGGGAAGTAACTTCATCTATACCAAGAGCCAGAAGACTCTCTTCCTCCAGTCAGGCAAATTGGCTTTTCCCTTGCTGTTAAAAAGTTATTTATTTGCCAGGTATGGTGGCCCATGCCTTTAATCTCAGCATTTAGGAGGCAGAGATAGGAGGATTGCCATAAGTTCAAGACCACCCTGAGATTACGTAGTGAATTCCAAGTCAGAGTGAGGCTAGAGTGAGACCCTATCTCAAAAAAACAAAAACAAAAAAAGGGCAGGAGAGATGGCTTAGCGGTTAAGGGGTTTGTCTGTGAAGCCTAAGGACCCCGGTTTGATTCTCCAGGTCCCACATAAGCCATATGCACAAGGGGGCGCATGCATCTGGAGTTCGTTTGCAGTGGCTAGAGGCCCTGGCGCACCCATTCTCTCTCTCTCTTTCTCTCTCTATCTCGCTTTCCCTCTCTCTGTCCCTAATAAATAACAATAAAATCTTTTTTAAAAGATTTTTTTAAAAAAGTATTTTTATTTGCGTGTGTGTATATGTGTGTGTGTGTGTGTGTGTGTGGCACCAGGACCTCTTGCCGCTGCAAAGGAACTCCAGATGAATATACCACATCTTGCATCTGGCTTTATGTGGGAGGCTTAAGAATTGAACCAAGGCTGACAGGCTTTGCAAGCAAGTGCTTTTAATACCTGAGCCATCATCCCAGCCCATTTTTTATTAATAACGTCCATATAATTATAGACAATAAACCATGATAATCCCCCCCACACACTTTCCCCATCACAACTCAACTCTCCATCATATCCCCTCCCAATCAGTCTCTCTTTTATTTTTGATGTCATCATCTTTTCCTCCTATTATGAGAATCTTGTGTAGGTAGTGTCAGGCACTGCGAGGTCATGGATATCCAGGCCATTTTGTGTTTGGAAGAGTGCATTGTAAGGAGTCCTACCCTTCCTTTGGCTCTTACATTCCTTCCTCCACCTCTTCTACAATGGACCCTGAGCCTTGAAAGGTGTGTTAAAGATGTTTCACTGCTGAGCACTCCTCTGTCACTTCTTCTCAGCACCATGGTGCCTTCTGAGTCATCTCAGAGGTCACTACCATCTAAGCTTCTCTATCCAAAAGTGAGAGTAACATCAATATATTGGTATGAACATTAAGAGAATTCCTTATTGGGCAGTTTGGTGAGCATAGTATATACATTTAGCCAGAGACCAGCAGGTATTCCCCGCCCCCCGCCCCCAGGGCTCATGACTTCCACTGTCATAGGTTTTCAGTATCAGGGATGTGTTCCCTCCCATGGATTGGGCCTCCAGTCCAATTAGAGAGCAGCTGGTTTCCCCCATAACAGACATGCCACTATTGCACCTGTTGGCTCATTTGGCCTGGCTGGCCCAACTTAAGGCTTGCAGTGTCTGGTGTGGTTTATCTCCACTGATGACTTCTCTCTCTCCCATGGAGCTGCATGCAGCATAGCTTTTTCCAGCTTTCTGTCAGCTGGTCTACAGGGAGGGTTTTCAGCTCAATTCCAGTTTGATTTCTCAGTGACCTTGCAGCCCAAGCATGTGGAATCTTCAGGAATAGGGTCTTACCATCTATTTCTAGTGGGAAACCAAGAGCCTCAGGAATGGCCTATAATGTTTTGGGAGTATCAGGGACCTCACTGGCCAACAACTCACTGGAAGGTATCCCATCCCTCACACTGAAAACTTTCTAGTAACAATCTATGGCTTCTGGGTGCACCATTGTCCAAAAGAGTAGATTTCTATATGACTTATTCATACCCTCTTAGATTTTGATTAACCCTCCTCCCAACCTTCCTTTACTCAATCTTTTCCCCTGACCTCACTTAGGCCTTTCCACCCCAAGTAATCTGTTCTTCTACTTACATATATACAATACCATCCACTTAAGTCCTCCCTCTCTCCTCCCTCCTGTATAGCCCCTTTCTAGCTTACTGGCTTCTGCTACCGAGTTTTATTCCAAAGCACATACAAGTCCAAACCTTCATAGCTAGAATTCACATATGAAAGAGAACATGCAGTGCTTGGTTTTATGGGTCTGGGTTAATTCACTAAGTATAATCCTTTCCAGATCCATCCATTTCCCTGCAAATTCCATAACTTCATTTTTCTTTACTGCTGAGTAGAACTCCATTGTGTAAATATACCACATCTATATTATCCATTCATCTGTGGAGGGACATCTAGGCTGGTTCCATTTCCTAGCTATTGTGAATAGAACAGCAATAAACATGGATGTGCAAGTATCTCTGAGGTAGAGCAACAAATGTTTAGGATATATGCCTAGGAGTGCTATAGCTGGGTCATATGGTAGATCTATTTTTAGCTACCTCAGGAACCTCCACACTGATTTCCACAATGGCTGTACCAGATTACATTCCCACCAACAGTGTAGAAGGGGTCCTCTTTTTCCACATTCTTGCCATCATTTATTGTCATTTGTTTTCTTGATGGTAGCCATTCTGACAGGAGTGAGATGGAATCCCAAAGTAGTTTTAATTTGCATTTCCCTGATGGCTAAGGATGTAGAACATTTTTTAGATGTTTATAGGCCATATGTATTTCTTCTTTTGAGAACTCTCTATTTAGTTCCATAGCTCATTTTTATTTTTATTTATTTATTTGAGAGAGAGAGAGAGAGAGAGACAGAGAGAGAATGGGCATGCCAGGGCCTCCAGCCACTGCAAACGAACTCCAGACACATGCACCACCTTGTACATCTGGCTTATGTGGGTCCTAGGAAATTGAACATAACTCCTTTGGCTTTACAGACAAGCACCTTAACAGCTAAGCCATCTCCCCAGCCCCCATAACCCATTTTCAAAAATTTGTTTTTATTGACAACTTCCATAATTGTAGATGAATACCCATGGTAATATCCTCCCTCCCCCCTTCCCCCTTTGAAACTCCACTCTCCATCATATCTCCTCCACCTCTCAATCACTCTCTCTTTTATTTTGATGTCATCTTTTCCTCCTATTATGATTGTTTTTTGTAGGTAGTGTCAGGCACTCTGAGATCATGGATATCCAGGCCATTTTGTGTCTAGAGTCCTACTCTTCCTTTGGCTCATAGCCCATTTTTAAAATTTTATTTATTTATTCATTTACTTGAGAAAGCGAGAGAGAAAGAGGCACAGAGAGAAAGAGAGAGAGAGAGAGAGAGAGAATGGGAATGCCAGGGCCTCTAGCCACTGCAAACGAACTCCAGATGCATGCTCCCCCTTGTGCATCTGGCTTATGTGGGTCCTGGAGAGTCAAACTGGGATCCTTTGGCTTTGTAGGCAAATGCCTTAACCACTAAGCCATCTCTCCAGCTCCATAGCCCATTTTTTAATTGGGCTGTTTTATTTTTATTTAGTTTTTTGAGTTCTTTGTATATCCTGGATATTACTCCTCTGTCAGACGTACAGCTGGCAAAGATTTTCTCCCATTCTGTAGGTTGCCTCTTTGCTCTATTCACAGTGTCTTTTGCTGTATAAAAGCTTTGTAATTTCATGAGGTCCCGGTGGTTGATTAGTGGTTTTATTTCCTGAGCAACTGGGATTATATTCAGAAAGTCATTGCCTGTGCCAAGCCAGCTCATTTTTTTAAAGTATTTTATGTGGGGCTAGAGAGATGGCTTAGCAGTTGAGGCACACACCTGCGAAGCCTGAGGACCCTGGTTCAATTCTCCAGGTCCCACGAAGCCAGATGCACAAGGGGGCGCACGTGTTTGGAGTTAGTTTGCAGTGGTTAGAGGCCCTGGTGCACCCATTCTCACTTTCCTTCTCTGTCTTTAATAAATAAATAAAAATAAAAACAAAGGCCGGGCGTGGTGGCGCACACCTTTAATCCCAGCACTCGGGAGGCAGAGGTAGGAGGATCGCTGAGAGTTCAAGGCCACCCTGAGACTACATAGTTAATTCCAGGTCAGCCTGGACGAGAGTGAGACCCTACCTCTCAAAAACCAAAAAAAAAAAAAAAAAAAAAAAAAAAAATCTTATGTTTGCCAGGCATGTGGTATGTGGTGCACACCTTTAATCCCAGCACTTGGGGAGGCAGAGATAGGAGGATTGCTATGAGTTTGAGGCCAGCCTGAGACTACATAGTGAATTCCAGGTCAGCCTGAGCTAGAGTGAGACCCTATCCCGAAAAACATATATATAGATAGATAGATAGATAGATAGATAGATAAATTCAAGAAAGGCAGAGAGAAAGAAGAAGAAAGAGAGAGAATGAGTATGGGCACACCAGGGCCTCCAGACACTGCAAACTGCAGAGGCATGTGCTATCTTGCCATCTGGTTTTATGTGGGTACTGATCAATCAAACCCTGGCCATCAGACTTTGCAAGCAAGCGCCTTTAAGCAGTGTGCAATCTCTCTAGCCTCTACTCATTTTTTTATTTTTTGTTTTTCAGTTTTTCAAGATAGGGTCTTGATCTAGCCCAGGCTGACCTGGAATTCACTATTAGTCTCAGAACTCCTGGCACTCCTCCTACCTCTGCCTCCCAAGTGCTGGGACTAAAGGCATGCACCAATCATGCCCAGCTCTGTTATGGTCTTTTTAAAAAGCTTCTTTTGGTCTAGAGAGGTGGCTTAGCAGTTTGTGAAGCCTAAGCACCTCATTCCAAGTCCCACATAGCCAGACGCACAATGATGCAGGTGCTCACACATACTCACAGGGGACAGCCTGTGGGTACTGATCAATCAAACCCTGGCCATCAGACTTTGCAACAAGCGCCTTTGTGCTCTCTCTCTCATTTTTTTATTTTTTGTTTTTCAGTTTTTCAAGATAGGGTCTTGATCTAGCCCAGGCTGACCTGGAATTCACTATTAGTCTCAGAACTCCTGGCACTCCTCCTACCTCTGCCTCCCAAGTGCTGGGACTAAAGGCATGCACCAATCATGCCCAGCTCTGTTATGGTCTTTTTAAAAAGCTTCTTTTGGTCTAGAGAGGTGGCTTAGCAGTTAAGGAGCTGTGAAGCCTAAGCACCTATATTCGACTTTCCAAGTCCCACATAAGCCAGACGCACAATGATGCAGGTGCACAAGGTCACACATACTCACAGGGGACACACTTGTCTGGAGTTCAAAAGCAGTGGCTGGAGGCCCTGGCATGCCAATTCTCTTTCTCTCTCTCTCTCTCCTCTCTCTTGCTCTCTCACTCTTGCTCACTCTTACATTAAAAAAGGGCAGTCTGCCAGATTTGGTGGCTCATGCCTTTAATCCCAGCACTTGGGAGGCAGAGGTAGGAGGATCACCATGAGTTCAAGGCCATCCTGAGACTACAGAGTGAATTCCAGGTCAGCCTGAGCTAAAGTGAAACCCTACCTCAGAAAAAAAATAAATAAATAAAAATAATAATTTTTAAAAATTAGGTCAGGTGTGTTTAATACCAGCACTCGGGAGGCAGAGGTAGGAGGATTGCTGTGAGTTCAAGGCCAGCCTGAGACTACATAGAGAATTCCAGGTCAGCCTGGGTTGTAGCCAAAGCCTACCTTGAAAAACAAACAACAACAACAACAATTTTAAAGTTTGTTTTTAAAAAGGAGAGAGAGAGAGAGAGAGAGAGAGATAATGGGCATGACAGAACCTCTAGCCACTGCAGATGAATTCCAGATGCATGCACCACCCTGTGCATCCAGCTTCACGTGAGTACTGTGGAACCGAACCTGAGTCATCAGCATTGTAGGCAAGCCTTAACTGCTAAGTTATCTCTCTAGCTCTGTTTTTTTTTTTTTTTTTTTTTTAATTGTTGTGTGTGTGTGTGTGTGTGTGTGTGTGTGTGTGTAGAGGCACACACATGGAGGTAAAGGACAGCTTTTAGATTGATCCTCACCTGTCTACCTCATATAAGGTAGGGTTTCTCCCTCTGAATTTTTGCTCTGTTGCTCTTTGCTGAGTGCCATCGTCAGCTGTATGCTGCTGGAATGAACTTCCAAACAGACAAAGTTTATGGAAGGAACATGATTTATTTCAGGCTTACCGATCCAAAGGAAGTTCCATTGATGGCAGAAGAAGCTGTCCCCCTTTCACAGATCCAAGCAGAGAGACACAATCACGCAGCCAGCACCATACAGCAAGCAAGTACAGGAACCTGCAGCAGCAGCAGCAGGAGCCTTAGAGTTCACACTGTTCTGCATACCTTAAGCTAGAATTCAGATCTGCCCCCTAGTGACATGCCCCACCCCCATAGCAAAAGTCTACCTGCGAGAGACAGAAGCTGCAACTCAATTTTAGCAACACCTGAATCTATGGGGAAGGGAGCATACATTCAAACTACCACAACTGAGCTGACCACAAGCTTCCATAAAATTCTCCCATCTCTGCCTTCCATCTGGCTGTAGTGTCAGCACGCTGTGATTGCAAAAGCCCAAGGAAGCTCTGGCTTTTTATGCAGGGCCTGAGGGACAAATTTAGGAGCTCCAGTTTGAGTGGCAGCCACCCTCTTGACTGAGCCACTCTCCCAGCCTGGCTCTCCCCTTTCATATGGTATTTTAAATTTTATTGGAGGAGCAATTGTGATGTTTCCCTTTCTAATGTTACCAGGAAAACAGGAAGTAGGGTTCATCCTTCAATGACCTCCAAGTCTAATACCTACCTACATACAGCAACATGTTGCAAGTGGAAAATTCCACATTATGAAACTTTGGTGCATGCATAAAATTATTTAAAATGAGCTGGGCGTGGTGGCGCACGCCTTTAATCCCAGCACTCCGGAGGCAGAGGTAGGAGGATCACCGTGAGTTCAAGGCCACCCTGAGACTACATATTGAATTCCAGCTCAGCCTGAGCTGGAGCGAGACCCTACTTCAAGAAACAAAAAACAAACAAACAAAAAATTATTTTAAATGTATGAAATTTCCTTCAGGCTATGTGAATGTGATGCATATGAAAATATGAATAAATTTCCTGTTTAGACTTGATCTCCTCCCCCAAGATATCTCATTAGGTATATGCAAATACACTAGACTTCAATTAAAAAAATTTGGGGGCTGGAGAGATGGCTTAGTGGTTAAGGTGCTTGCCTGCTAAGCCTAAGTACCCAGGTTCGATTCTCCAGGTCCCACGTTAGCCAGATACACATCGTGGCACATGCATCTGGAGTTCATTTGCAGTGGCTAGAGGCCCTAGTGCACCCATCCTCTTTCTCTCTCTCTTTTCCTCTGTCTTAGATAAATAAATAAATAAATGATTTTTTAAAATCTTGGGGGGTGGCTGGAGAGATGGCTTAGCAGTTAAGGCACATGTCTGCAATGCCTAAGGACCCCAGTTTGATTTTCCAGGTCACACACAAACCAGATGCACAAGGGGGCACACATATCTAGAGTTCATTTGTAGTGGCTAGGGGCCCTGGCGTGCCCATTCTCACTCTCCCTTTCTCTCTTTCCCTCTCTCTATCTCTAATAAGTAAGTAAATAAATAAATACAAATAAAATCTTTTAAAAATATCTTGAGGGGGGCTGGAGAGATGACTTAGTGGTTAAGGCGCTTACCTGCAAAGCCTAAGGATCCAGGTTCGATTCTCCAAGTCCTATGTAAGCCAGATGCACAAAGTGCACATACATCTGGAGTTCGTTTGAAGTGGCCAGAGGCCCTGGCATGCCCATTCTCTCTCTATGTCTCTAATAAATAAATAAATAAAAATAAACCTTTGAAAAAAAAAATCTTGGGCTGGAGAGATGGCTTAGTGATTAAGTCACTTGCTTAAAAAGCCAAAGGACACAGGTTCAGTTCTCAAGGATCCACATAAGCCAGATGCACAAGATGGCACATGTGTCTGGAGTTGGTTTGCAGAGGGTGATGACCCTGATGTGCCCATTCTCTCTTGCTCTCTCTATCTGCCTCTTTCCCTCTCTCTCTCAAATAAATAAAATAAATAAATACATAATTTTTAAAAATCTCAAATCTGAAACACTTCTGACTCAATTAATTGGATAAACAAGCATTTTGGATAAGGGATACACAACCTGTATTAGTCATCCACAGGATTTGGCTTTGACTGCTAAAGTAGTCAAATTGATGAAGAATAGCAGACGGAAATTGGCAAGACAGTTGAGAGTAATGAACAGTTTTTGTTTCTTCCTAGCTAATAGTGGGAAATGTCCTTGAGCTTGTAAATGGGTGGGGTGTGTGGTACTTTGAATGTATGTCACCCATAGACTCAGGTTCTTTTTCGAGGTAGGGTCTCACTCTAGCCCAGGCTGACCTGGAATTCACTATGTAGTTTCAGGGTGGCCTAGAACTAATGGAGATCTTCCTGCCTCTGTCTCCTGAGTTCTGGGATTAAAGGCATGTGCCATGATACCCAGCTAAGACTCAGATGCTTTAAATTTTTTTTTCAATTAATTTCTTTATTTATTTGAGAGAGAGGGAGGGAGGGAGAGAGAGAATGGTTATGCCAGGGCATCTAGCCATTGCCATTTTGAAACATATGCACCACCTTGGGCATCTGTCTTATGTGGGTCCTGGAGAATTGAACCTAGGTCCTTAGGCTTCACAGGCAAGCTCCTTAACCACTAAGCCATCTATCTAGCCAGACTCAGGTATTTTATTTTTAATTTTTTTAATTTTTATTTATTTGTTTGCAAGCAGAGAGAGAGATGGACGAGAGGTAGACAGAGAGAGAATGGGCATGCCAGGGCCTCTAGCCACTGCAAACGAACTCCAGATGCATATGCCCCTTGTGCATCTGGCTTATGTGGGTCCTGGAGAATTGAACCAGGATCCTTTGTCTTCACAGGCAAACACCCCATTTCTCCAACCCCACAAGTATTTTATTAAAACTTGTCTCTGGTCACATGGCTAGAGGAGGTGTCACTGGGGGGCAGATCCTGGGTTGAGCCCTAAAGTGTGTTTGGGAGTAGATCTGATTTCCAACAAAGGTATGCAAAAAGGCTGAGCAGGGTCCCTGCGGCTTGTTGCCTGTCTGTGCTTGCGGCTTTGGGGTTTTGTAGGCTGTTTGGTTTCTCTCTGTGTGGATATATGAAAACAGCTTCTCCTGGCATTGGTAGAACTTTCCCCCAGAATCTGTGAGCTTGAAATAAATCTCTTCATCCTCTAAACTGTGCCTGGTTTGGACATTCATGCCAGTGATGTAGACTGACTATGACAGAAATTTAGTGCCAGCCAGGCATGGTGGTACACACACCTTTAATCCCAGCACTTGGGAGGCAGAGGTAGGAGGATCGCCATGAGTTCGAGGCCACCCTGAGACTCCATAGTCAATTCCAGGTCAGCCTGGGCTAGGGGGAAACCCTACCTTGAAAAAAACCAAAAGAAGAAGGAGAAGGAGAAGACAAGACAAGACAAGACAAGAGACAAGACAAGACAAGAAAAGAAAAGAAAAGAAAAGAAAAGAAAAGAAAAGAAAAGAAAAGAAAAGAAAAGAAAAGAAAAGAAAAGAAAAGAAAAGAAAAGAAAAGAAATTTGGTGCCAAAGAGTGGAGAGGTGCTGAAATGAATCTGACCATTTGTATTTTTATCTTTTGGTGCTTGTGTGCTAGAGGAGAAATTCATATGGACTTGGTACTTTTGAATGCAGAAGCCGTACAGGGAGGTAAGCCAACTTTTATGAACTATTCTGGGGAGAATTTGAAAATGCTAAATGAAGAGAGAATTATATTTAGAGGCTTTGCTATATAAACTTTCAAAGGAGAAGAAAAGACCACAGAAAACTGTTGGTACTTGAATGCTGGCATAAGGGCTGGCTATGTTCTTCTGCCTAAGCCCTAAGGGTTTGATCAAGATTGAATTTGAAAATATGGAACTGAGAGATACAAGATTTAAAGTTGGAAAAATTTAAGGACATTGAAGGTTACTGACACAGAGACTGATTGCTAAAGCTGCTATTGCTAAGGATGGCCAACTGCTTTACATTGAAACAATGGAAAGGATGCCTGAGGTGATTCCACCCAGCAAAGACGGAATGAATAGGAATGCAAACTCTTTTAAAAGGAGATGACTGAAGACAACCTGATCTTCAAGATCATTATTTATTTCTTCAAAATGACAGGGAGGAGGATAATGGAGTCACCAATATGAATGTAAAATTAGAAAATTATAAATAAATAAATAATTTTAAAAATGGCTGTGTCTCTGCATACCTGGTTTTGGTTTTAGAAACATGAAAAAAATTCATGGAAGCAGGTAATGAAGCACACATGGCTCCAGAAGCAAATGCTGAAATGCAGCAGGTAAGGCAGAACACAATGTCCCTAGAAGAGAGCCCAATGAGGCCATTGTAAGATCAACCATGGTTTGCGGTGGAGACCTGAAGATGTTTTGGATATAACAGGGCTATGCAGAGGCTACCAGGGAGTGCTGTTGGCTTGGGATGGAAGTTTTCCCTGGCTACTTAGCCCAGCTGGAGAGGTGGAATTGGAAATCCAGAGACTGTTGTCACTGGTTAAGGGTGTTGGCCCTGAACTACAGATGTTTTATGTTTACCGAATGGTTATTAATTTTGCATTAGTCCAGATTCTCCTTGTTATGCCTTATAGTAATGGAAATGTTTACTCTGTGCCATTATATGTTGAAAGTATATAACTTGTTTTGATTTTACAGGACTCCCAATTAAGAGACAGTCTTGAGGACTGGAAAGATGGCTTAGCAGTTAAGGTACTTGTCAGAGAAGCCTAAGGACCCAGATTTGACTCTCTAGAACCCATGTAAGCCAGATGCACGAGGTGGCACTTGCACATAAGGTGGCGCACGTGACTGGAGTTTGTTTGCAGTGGCTAGAGGCCCTAGTGCACAAATTCTCCCTCTCTTGTTCTCACTCTCTCTTTCAAAAATACAAACAAGAAGAGACAGTCTTGAATCTTGGATGAGACTTGGAAATTTGGAAAAGTCTTAAAGTTGGTAAAGATTATGGGAACCTTTAAAGTTGGACTGAATACAATTTACAATGTGAGATCTTCCTGAGTCTATTGGGGGCCAGGTGTGGTAGTTTGAATGTATGTCCCCCATAGATTAAGATGTTTATTAAAGTTTGTCTCTAGCTGCTTGGGCTGGAGGAGGTGTCACCACTGGGGCAGATCTGATTTCCAGACAAAGGTATGCAAAGAAGTTTGAGCTCTGCTAGGGTTCCTGCTGCTTGTAGCCCATTTGTGCTTGCTGCTTTTGGGTTTTATGGGCTGTTTGACTGTTTCTGTCTGCCTGGATATATGAAAACAGATTCTCCTGCCACTGATGGAACTTCCCCTTCAGATCTATGAGTTTGAAATCAATCCCTTCCTCCTCTAAATTGTGCTTGGTTTGAACATTCATCCCAGAAATGATGTGGAGCTGACTACAACAGGGGGCATCTGACTTTTCCTTATCTCTTCTTCCCTAAAGGAGTTCCTCTTCTCAAAGTTCCTGGAATCTAGGAGCTAGACAGACCAGCTCATCCCCTCATCCAGTAAGGCCTTATTAACTCTAAGGCAGTAACTTCAGTGTATCGCATTTCTGGGGTTCTCTCCTGCTATACAGGAACTCTGCCTTCCTTCCTGCTCTTAAACTTTATAATAGAATCTTTATTATTTGTTTATTTTGTTTTTTTTTCAAGGTATGGTCTCACTCTAGCCCAGGATAACCTGGAACTCATTCTGTAGTGCCAGGCCGGCCTCAATCTCACAGTGATCCTCCTACCTCTGCCTCCCGAGTGCTGGGACTAAAGGCACACCCCACTACGCCTGACTAATAAAAATCTTTTGAAATTTCACCCTCCATGGTCTGTGAGTTTCATTCTTCAAATTCATATGACAAGAACCTGGAGACCACTGACTCAGTGGAAGTTTTATTTGACCATAAGCATCCCAGACCCTAACTCCTGAACTTAAAGTCCTACCAAGAGCCAAGAAAGGGCCCATCATTCTGAAAGACATCCCAAATTCCCATATCAAAATCATGAGCAGTGTTTCATTGTGATGAGGTAGCTACTGACATGGCCTGGAGGACCTACTGGCCACTGCTCCTTAGATGTTATGGTACCAATGATGGCAGACTAGTGGGCTGCCATTTCTACCACACTGGAGAATTCACAAGAAGTGCTCAACAACATCCCTTCCAGGCTGTTTCTGAGCAAAGAATCCTGTATCCAAGAACATAACTGGAGGAGTGGAAGATGGCAGATTCAATACAGCAGTTTCCTACTGGTTGGGATGTGTTTGAGAAAAGGAAAGGTCATCCGTATTGATGCAAAACACAGCTCTCACCTCAAAGTGGATAAGAGACAATTTATTCTGGAGCCAAAATGTGTGACCATGGTCCAGACACACAGATTTAGGTTACCTCAATTTTATGTTCCAACATGTTAACAATTTTTTATTTGTTTGCAAGCAGAGCAAGAGAAAGAGAATGTGAGAGAATGGGCACTCCAGCGCTTCTATCTGCTTCAAATGAACTCCAGATGTGTGCACCACTTTGTCCATTGAACCTGGGTCATTAGGCTTTACAGGTAAGCACCTTAACCACTGAACCATCTCTTTAGCCCCGTATTAGCAATTTCATTTCATGAAGGTGTTTTTTTAAATATTTTTTATTTGCAAGCAGAGAGATACACACACAGAGATAGAATGAGAGAGTGAGTATAGGGGTACCAGGGCCTCTTGCCACTGCAAACAAACTCCAGATGCATGTACCACTTTGTGCATCTGATTTACCTGGGTACAGGAAAATTGAACCCAGGTCATTAAACTTTGCAGGCAAGCACCGTTACTGCTGAGCCCTCTTTCCAGCCCCATTAAGGTTTTTATTACAAAAGAAAGTCATAAACCAAGACTCTTTTCAAACGCATTGATGAAAACATCAGACAGGCAGGTAACAACAAAGTGAGGAAATCTCTGTTATAGCTTCACATTCTATCCAATTACTTTCTTTTTCTTTTCCTTTTTCTTTTTTATGAGAAGAGAGATCTTGTGCACTAATGTCACCTTGTGCATCTGGCTTATGTGGGATCTGGAGAGTCGAACATGGGTCCTTAGGCTTCACAGGCAAGTACCTTAACTGCTAAGCCATCTCTGCAGCACGAATATTTTTTTAAAAAATTTAAATAGAGGGTTGGAGAGATGGCGTAGTGGTTAAACGCTTGCCTGTGAAGTCTAAGGACCGCGGTTCGAAGCTGATTCGCCAAGACCCACGTAAAGCTGAGATGCACAAGGGGCGCACACATCTGGAGTTCGCTTGCACTGGAGGCCCTGGCCATTCTTTCTCCATTTCTGTATTTCTCTCTCTCAAATAAATAAATAAGTAATAAAATATTTTTTTTAAAAATTTAAATAGAAAGTAGGGGGCCGGATAGTTGGCTTAGCAGTTAAGGCACTTACCTGCAAAGCCAAAGGAACCAGGTTCGATTCTCCAGAACCCACATAAGCCAGATGCACAAGGTGGCAAATGCATCTGGGGTTTGTTTGCAATGGCTGGAGGCCCTGGTGTGCCCATTGTCTCTTTATCTGTCTCTCTTCTCTCTCTCTTTCTCACACACACATAAATAAAAATAAAATATTTAAACAAAAATTTCTTTAAATATTCTATTTATTTATCTGTAAGAAAAGAGAGAGAGAATAGAGACATAGAGAGAGAATGGGTGCACCAGGGCCTCCAGCCACTGCAAACAAACTCCAGATGCATGAGCCACTATGTGGGGCTTTACTTGGGGACTGGGAAATGAACCCAGACCAGCAAGCTTTGTAAGCAAGCACCTTTAACCACTGAGCCATTTCCTCAGACCTTGCTCTTTCTTTAGAAAATCTTTATTTCTGTGCTGCTGGGTTGAGTCTTGTCCATGCTAGGCAAGTGCTCTACCACAGAGCTATATCTCTAATCCTTGATTGAGACAGAGTCTCCCTTTGTAGACAAGGTGTCCTGGGACTGGAGACCCTCCAATTTCCATTTCCTAAGTGCTGGGATTACAGGCCTGCACCAGTGCATTCAGCTTTTTGCTTCTTTTCTGTTTGCTAATGGCTCCTTTCTCTCCCTCCCTCCTCTCCCTCCTTTCCTTCCTTCCCTCCCTCCTTCTCTTCTTTCCTTCCTTCCTTCCTTCCTTCCTGCCTTCTTTCCATTCTTTCTTGGTTCGTTTTTCCTCCTTCCTTCATGAAGCCTTCCCCAGGCACACTCTAGTGCTCCTGCGGCTTGGCCCTGTCTTTTCTCACAGGCATGCACTAGCATGCCAGGCTGACATAGGAGATTTCTGTGTCCTTAAAAGGTGTGGGGAGTTTTCTCCACCAGCAAGCAAGCAGTTCTGCCATGGTAGGTACCAGCCAGGCATCTTCTACTTCAATTTTATTCTGACATTATCTACCTGGACTGTCAGATCCCCATAGTCTGAGGGCCCAGTAATAAGATTATATGCCCCCACACACACACTTCAGGTTTCAAGCCCCAGGTTGTTCTGACTATCTGTAAATCAGAGTTCCTATGCTCTCCCCCCCCCAACACCAGGGTTTGATTAACTTGCTTGAATAATACACAGAACTCAGGAAAACATATTTACTGGTTTGTTGAAAAAACAAAACAAAACATTACTACAAAGGGCACAGGTGAAAAGATGAACAGGACGAGGGATGGAAAAGGGAACCAGAGTTTCCTTCCCCCTCCAGGTATGCCACCTTCCAGAAACAACAAAATGATAGCTAGCTAGAAGTCCTATAAACCTTATTCTTTTATTTATTTATTTACTTTATTTTTTAAATATTTAATTTATTTATTTATTTATTTGAGAGAGAGAAAGAGAAAGAGAGAGGCAGAGAGACAGGGGGAGAGAGAATGGGCCTGCCAGGGCATGCAGCCACTGCAAACGAACTCCAGACGCATGCACCCCCTTGTGCATCTGGCTTACGTGGGTCCTGGAGAATTGAACTGGGATCCTTTGGCTTTGCAGGCAAATGCCTTAACCGCTAATCCATCTCTCCAGAATCTATTTATTTTTTGAGAGAGAGAGAGAGATAAAGGCAGACACAGAGAGAGAAGGAGAATGGGCACACCAAGGCCTTTCAGCCACTGCATAAGAACTCCAGACACATGTGCCACTTTGTGCATCTGGCTTATGTGGGTACTGGGGAATCAAACCAGGGTCCTTTGGCTTTGCAGGCAAGTGCCTTAACTGCTAAGCCATCTCTCCCTAAACCATAGTTCTGAGTATTTATGGAGACTTCATTGCCAAATGCTGTCGTTTGAATGTAAAATGTATTTGTACACTTGATTCCCAGCAGGTAGTGCTGTTTAGAAGGTTATAAAACCTTTAAGAAGTGGGCTACTGGGGGTGATCATTGAGGCTTTAAAGCCTGGCTCCAACATTAAAATATCTTTATTTTATTTTTTATGAGAGAGACAATTGGTGCACAGGGTCCTCTAGCCACTGCAGTAGAACTCCAGACACATGCATTACCTTCTGTGCATGGGTCACCTTGTGCTTACATGGATTCTGGGGAGTCTAACCTGGGTCCTTAGCCTTTGCAAGCAAGCTCCTTAACTGCTAAGCTATCTCTCCAGGCCTAAAATGTCTTTAATAATAAAACCTCAGCTATGGAGGATGGGGAGGAGTGCTGTGAAATGCCATCTTCTGGACACTACGTGGCTGTTACACTCATGAACTCATTGCAGTTGTGGTTTCCTGTACAAGACTGAGCCTTGTCAGCCTTCCATCATTGATGGGATAGGGGCTCATGAGACTCTACTTCTTCCAGAGGAGCTGTTGGCAGTGAATGGTTGCTGGAAGAAGAAGTCATGTTCTTCAGTCATGTAGCCACTGGTAAATTCCCCATATTCCAGTAAATAATCCCCCATCCATGCTCATGCAAGCAACCCTAATTTAATTCAGTGGATCATCAATTTTAAAAAAAAGATATTAAGGTGGTATATTAGTCAGGGTTCTCTAGAGGAACAGAACCGATAGAATAAACTGTATTAAAAGGGAATTTATTGGATTAGTTTACGGCAGTCCAACAATAACAGTTTGCAGGCCCAACAGTCAAGGAACCCAGTAGCTGCTCAGTCCACGAGGCCGGATGCCTCAGCAGTCCCCATCCAGCACTGAAGACCTGGAGGCTTCCTGGAATCTTCAGTCCACGCTGGAGGGCAGCAAGCAGCATTGCAGCCAGATGGGAGGAAGGGATTCTTTTCTTCCAGAGCTTTCTTCTCTGAGAGGGGCCACCCACTCTGCGGGAGGGACTCGCCCTTAGGGAAGGACTTCCTCCTTCAGTTAATCCTTCCTGGAAGCAACCTCACAGACTCAACCAAGAGGAATGTCTATGGATTACTAACCAGATCAAGTTGACAGCAAAAGTTAACTATCACAGGTGGGAAGGGGATTAGTTGAAAAGAAGAAGGGGTGGGAGGGACCTGAGAGAAGATGATGGGAGAGAAGATGATGAATGTATAATACATGTGTGAACCCCAAACAAAAAACACTGTGCCTCATATTGGCTACTCCTGAAATCCTTTCCTGCATTGAAGTGGTTAAGAGATGGTTTGCCTGCAAAGCCTAAGGACCCAGATTCAACTCCCCAGAACCCATGTAAGCCAGATACACAAGGTGACACATGTGCACAAGGTGGCACATTGATCTGGAGTTTGTTTGCAGTGGATAAGGCCCTGGTGTGCCAATTCTGTCTTGTTCACTCTTTTGCGTGCGCCCTCTTTCTCTCTCTCTCTCTCTCTCTCTCTCTCTCTCTCTCACACACACACACAAAGAAAAAAATTAATGTTTGAAGTTCGGGCTGCCGAAGAGTATGATTAGCAAGATGAACAAAGATGCACAAATGAGAGCAGTGGTTAACCAAAAGGACTGGAGACCTTGGTGCACTAATTATCCCTCCCTCTCTGTCTGACTTGTCTCAAAAAAAAAAAAAAAAAAGAGAGAGAGAGAGAAAAGAAAAAGAAAGCAGTTTCCCAAAATGAAGTCCTTTTTTGTATGATGGTACACAGTTTTCAGTAATGATGTATTGATTTTTCCCCTAAATGTGTTATTTTAATAAATATCTCACGAATGAGTTTGACATTTGCTTGGGTTTGGGGATAAATTGGACTTTGTCTTTATTATTGATTCACTAGGTTTGATGAGAGGAAAAGACAGCAGTTAATATAAGTCGAGTAATTCTATGTACAGTTCTTTGTGGTAACAATGAGAAGTAAGCAGCCTGTCCTGCTGTCTCATATGTATTCCTCTTTTGTTGTTTTTCCTTTAATATTTATTTGAGAGAGAGAGCAAGCACGAGGCAGACAGAGAGAAAGAATAGGTGTTCCAGAGTCCCTAGCCACTGCAAACAAACTCAGGACACATGCACCACCATGTATTCCTCATTTGAATCCCCACAGGGCTTTATAGATTGTAATTCCCCACCTTGTGCAATAGTCATTTGTCTTTTTCTTATTAGTTATAATTCTGAGGGTTAGGATTGGGTCTCACTCATCACCATGTGTCTTCCTTATGCTTCAAAGAATTACCATCTAGTGGAAAGCAGAATCTATTCACTGCATTCCCATACACTGAGGTCAAGAAAGAACTTAATGGGGGGCTGGAGAGATGACTTAGCAGTTAAGGCACTTGCCTGCAAAGCCTAAGGACCCATGTTCTACTTTCCAGATCCCATGTTAGCCTGACACACAAAAGTGAGGCAAGAGCAAGGTCACACATGCCCACTAGGTGGCACAAGCATCTGGAGTTTGATTGCAGTGGCTGGGGCCTTGGCATGCCAATTCTCTCTCTCTCTAAAATTAAAAAGAACAAACTTAATGGGAATAATTTGCACCCATTAGCTTTACTCTGACATCAGGATTGCCAAATCCAAAGGACTCTTGTCGGTTGTGCAACCTCTGCCCCAAAGTGAGAATGCCAACCACCCTGCCACTTGGGACTCTTCATCCCACTCCTGACAGTGTTTCTTCCTACCACTGGAAATCCCTTCTGTTTCTTGTGGACTACCTGTTGCTGTATGTAACTTGTGTCGTGTTTCGTAGGGTTCTCTCTGAGTCCTCTTTCTGGCTAACTGTACATATTCTGTCTGGGCCAATCCCAGGGAATGGGTCTGACCATGACTTCAAATACAAACTGTCTCCAAGCCATCCTACTTGCCTCAAGACCCATAATACCCATCTGTGGACCAGCTTCCATGGCTAGTCCACAGATGCCTCCATTCTGAAAGTAGAGATTCTGTTTTCCCCCAGTGCCTCCCTGTGCTAGACTCCTTACTCATAGGATCTCCCAGACACAAAGGACCCAAGATGTTTGTCAGTACTGTTTGTGTGAGGAAGAGCTGGCATGAGATTACTTCCAAGCTGCACAGTGTTGTGCATGCTGCTGACTGAGGGCCACTTTGAGTACAGCAAGACTCTAACCCAATAACCTGCCCTCAACCCAGGCCACTTCAGTAGACCCCTCATCTTTGCTCCAGGTCTGTTCCTCAGCCAACATCTCTTCCTCACTTTTGCCTTTGTGGCCTTACTAAAATTCAAGTGTGATCATTTATTCCCCTCCTTGAAATGTCTCTTGACAGGATGAAATCCAGACAGCATACTACCTAGGCACCTCTGAATCTAACATGCTCTTCTCTAATCAAAAGAATCCCCCAAAGTATTTGGTTATTTCATCCTTTAATACCTTTGAAAATTCACCAACCTAGAAAGCCACTCCCTCCTAGTTATCTCATTCTTGCTTGCCTTTCAAAGGTCAGCTTGAGATTTTAAAATATTCTGATTTTAAAATATATTCTGACAGTCTTCTCACATAATTTTTGTGTGTGGGTTTTTTGTTTGTTTGTTTGTTTTTTGTTTTTTGAGGTAGGGTTTCCCTCTACTCCAGGCTGACCTGGAATTCACTCTGTAATCTCAGGATGGCTTTGAACTCACAGGGATGCTCCTACCTCTGCCTCCCAAGTGCTGGGAGTAAAGGCATGTGCCACCACTCCCGGCCACTTTTGTGTGTTTTTTGAAACAGGTTCTCACTGTGTAGTCCAGCTGGTCTTAAACATACTACCTACATAGGCCAGGTGAGCCTTGAACTTGGACCCTCCTGCCTTGGCCTCTTCAGTGCTGGGATTTCAGGAATGTACCATCACGCCTGGACCATCATTATCTATTTGAAGCAGTTGCATCTTTCTCTTCAACACCATCATTCTTGAACTTTTGTCTGCATCTCCTAGAAGGGAGGTGCTACAGTCAGGTTCACATGGCTGGTAGAGCAGCTTGTGGGGAAAAAAAAAGAGGTTTATTTTGGCTTACAGTCTCGAGGGGGAAGCGCCATGATGGCAAGGAAAATGATGTCATGAGCAGAGGGTTGCCATCACCTCCTGGCCAACATCAGGTAGACAACAGGAACAGGAGAGTGTGCCAAACACTGGCATGGGGAAATGCTATAACACCCATAAGACTGCCCCCAACAATACACTGCCTCCAGGAGGCTTTAATTTTCAGTTGCCATCAGCTGGGGAACCTGGCATCCAGAATACTTAAGTTTATGGGGACACCTGAATCAAACCACCACATTCCACCCCTGACCCCCATAAATGGATAATCATCCATGATGCATTCATCCAACTTTAAAAGTCTTTATTAACTCCAGTGATGTTCATACATCCCCATAGTCCAAGAGCTTTTAACTGAGCCATAATACCAAAAAACTCCCCCCCAAAACCTATAATGGCACAGAATAAACATTCACACTGCAAAAGATGGCATTGGGCAAAGCAAAGAAATATTCAACCAATACAAGATTTAAAACAACCAGGGCAAACATCAAACTCTGTAGCTCCAAGTCCAACAACTCTAGTCAGTGACAAATCTCCAAGTCCGATAATTCTAACCAGCAATAAGTCTCTGGAATTCCAATTCCACACCTCCAGCTAGGCTACTCACAGTCCTAGAAAACTTCATCTGGGGCTGGCAGCTTTCCTCAGCAGCCATCTTGTGGTCCCAGCATTTCCATCGGGTCTCCACTGCAAGCCGTGGTTCATCCTCGTGGCCCCATGGGGTCTCCATACAGGCATCCAGCAAACTTGCTTCACACTGCCCGTGGCTATTTCCAAAACACAAGACTGCATTGCAAGCTCAATGACCCTCTCTTTCCTGCATTTCTTATACTCCACAGTACCAGGTATGGTGCCAATTTGCTAATCCAGGGGGGAATAAAGCAAACTTTGAAGAACAGGACACTCCTTCAGCATTCAGGCCCCTTCAAAAGAGTCTGCAGTCTTCCTGTTGCCCCAGTGCAGGTCAACTGGCCCAAACTCAAAGGTTGTAATCTCTCAACTGCAGCTGAATGGGCAGCAGTTCACCCAAAGTTTTTGTTTTTGTTTTTTTTTTTTCCTGAGCCATGTCCCTCTGCACACCAGTTCATTTCTACACAAAGCAACCCTGCACACCTTCTCAGGACATGGGCCTAACAACAAGCTTCTCACACAAACAGCTAGCCCAGTCCAAACAAAGCTCTTTCTCACCCTCATAAGCCAAACCTCACAGTCCATAGTTCTTATTGCATTCAGATCTTTCAACTCTGACAGAATACTCCATCAAGCTGTGCTTACAGCATTGCAAGGTTTCAAATCCTTCCACATTCCTCTTAAAAATCAGCCCCAAAAGGCCAAAGCCACACAGTCAGATGTCTAGCAGCAATCCCACTCCTCAGTACCAACTTTACTGTTGCAATCAGGTTCGCATTGCTGGCAGAAATCACCCAACCAAGAGCAGTTTGTGGGGAAAAAAAGAGGTTTACTTTTGTTTACAGGCTCAAGGGGGAAGCACCATGATAGCAGGGAAAATGATGGCATGAGACGTGATGAAATACTATTGGCCCTTATTCCTCAAAAATATATAAATACCCCTGACAATAAACGAGAGATTTCAGCAGACGTTAAAAAAAAAAATGATGGCATGAGCAGAGGGTGGACATCACCCCCTGGCCAACATCAGGTAGACAACAGGAACAGGAGAGTGTGCCAAACACTGGCATGGAGAAATTGGCTATAGCACCCATAAGCCTGCCCCCTACAATACACTACCTCCAGGAGGCTTTAATTTCCAATAGCCATCAGCTGGGGAACCTAGCATCCAGAACACTTAAGTTAATGGGGACACCTGAATCAAACCAGCACAGTAGAAATATGACTTCTTTGTAGGATATCCATTTCTGAATGAATGGGCAAGGGAATGAATAGATGAACATTACAAGATCTCACTCTAGCCCAAGCTGACCAAAAATGGCTTTTAAGAAAATGTTATTTATGGGCTGGGGAGATGGCTCAACAGTTAAAGGTGCTTGCTTACAAACCTAACCTCCTAGGTTTTGTTCCCCAGTACCCAAGTAAAGCCAGATGCATAAAGTGGCACGTGCATCTGGAGCTTGTTTGCAGTGGTAAGAGGCCGTAGCATGCCCATTCTCTCTCTCCCTCTCTCTCTCTCTCTCTCTCTCTCTCTCTCTCTGGCTGGCCTCTAACTCACAAAAATCCCCCTACCTCTGCCTCCTTGATGCTGGGATTAAAGGTGTGTACCACCATGCCTGGCAGAGAGAGAATGGGCATGCCAGGGCCTCCTGCCACTCCAGATGAACTCCGGACACATGTGCCACTTTGTGCATTTGGCCTTATGTGGGTACTGGAGGATGGAACTCCAGTCATTAGGTTTTGCAAGGAAGTGCCTTAACTGCTGAGCCATCTCTCCAGTCCTAGTGTATAATTTTTAATTAAAATAAGTGCCCTGATATTATTTTTCATAAATAATTGCTCAACAATCTTTTAGGACAAGGATGAAGTATTGTCTGTTGGAGGGAAGGGGAGCTGGTTAATAGCACATCATTTTCTTCTGGAAAAATGTTTCTGGTGTTTGTTATGTAAGATCCTATATTTGTGTTTGAGATCTAAAAGTGTCATTTATTTTGCTAAATAAATTGTTAACTGTGATTTTAAAAAAATAACTTAGAACAAAGCCATGTCACATACGGTACTAGTAATAAAGACACAAAAATAATTTGACAAACATAAGATGCCATGTATGGAGAAGTGTGAAAACGCTCTATATCTTCCCCTTTATTATGCTGTGAACATAAAACTGCTCTAAAAAGTATTTGACAGGGCTGAGAAGATAACTTAGCAGTTAAAGGCACTTGCTTGCAAAGCTTGCCAATCCAGGTTCAATTCCACCCATGTAAGCCAGATGCAAAAAGCAACAAAATGGGGCTGGAGAGATGGCTTAGTGGTTAAGGCCCTTGACTGCAAAGTCTATGGACCCAGTACCCACATAAGCCAGATGTACAAGGCAGCACACGCATCTGGAGTTCATTTGCAGTGGCTAGAGGTCCTGGCATGCCCATTCTCTCTCCCCCCTCAAATAAATAAATAAAAATATATATTTTTTAAGTGGCACAAGTGTCTGGTCTTTGTTGGTAGCAGCAAGAGGTCCTGGCACTTACCCTTATACATGTGTGCAAATAAATAGTAAAAAAAAAAAAAAAAAAAAAAAAGTATTAGAAAAAAGTAGTGTAGGAGGGTTAGGTACAGCTCAGTAGTAAAGCACTTGCCTAGTATGGGTGAGACTCTGGGTTTGATTGCCAGAAAGTTAAAGCATGTCTTGGGTAGGGACATCTGACTGTGGACTGATATGGTCTCTTACGGCATTCGTAGCAAAAAATCAGGGGCTATTCTTTATCTGCTTGTCCCGGGACTGTGAGGTCAGATAACAAGATCTGAAGTTATGGTGAGTTTTCTAAAGGCCATGTAGTTCTCCATCTCATAAGCCATCTAGTACACAATCTGCCCATCTGTTCTACCTGCCCATCTTGTCTCTTTTTGCAAGCCTCTACCACTGAGCTACTGTCCAGTCCACTCAAGACGGAGCTCCATGATGGCAGGGGAAACATGGCATGAACAGAGGCTGGACATCACCTCCTGGCCAACATCAGGTGGACAATATCAGCTGGAGAGTGTGCCAAACGCTGGCAAGGGGAAGCTGTCGATAATACCCATTAGCCTACTCCCACCAATCCATGTCCTCCGGGAGGGTCCAATTTTTAGATGGTCAGCTGGGGACCTAGCATTCAAAACACACGAGTTTATAGGAACACCTGAGTCAAGTCACCACAGCCCATGTCTTAAAATTCTCAATAAAAGTTCTAAAAGTAGCCTTCCACACATAGAGTTTAGAATGGTCAGACAGCGTGCTCAATCTATTTCTAGGGACAATGTTGAGATGAAACAAACCAAAGAGTTCATACAATGTTCAGGTCAGTTTATTTTAGTCCTGGAGAATAATATCTAATTTCAATATAACCTGGGGAAGTAGAGAAATAGAAAAAAAAATAACTTTGCTTAACATTTTGCTTGTTTAGCCTTTAATCTGTTCCAGAAAGGACAGCAGGGGAGGAAATTCGCAGAGGAAGATGAAATCCAGTCTCATGCCCTTTCACCCACTCACGGCAACCCCCTGCCTTCTTTGGCCCCTGCCCATGCACTTTGCATGTGGCCTCCTGGTGAGCAGAGTACACTAGGAAGGTGTGCCCGTGAGGATGTGGCAGGAAGGGACAGTTAGGAAATAGTTTTTCAAGCCAAGCATGGCTTGTTGAAGGTAAAATGGCCTCCAGGACCTCTGAAAATGACATGTGGAATGGGGCTTGGGGTACCCTAGGGAAGAGCTGTTTTACATTTCCACTGAGAGTTGTCATTAAGGCATGAGAATATTAAGGTATCAATTACAAAAAGCTGATTTTCATACTCTGAGATTTGTTTTTTTTAATTTAATTTAATTTATTTACTTGAGAGAGACAGAATGGGCATGCCAGGGCCTTCAGCCACTGCAAATGAACTCCAGACACATGAGCCACCTTGTATATCTTGCTTACATGGGTCCTGGGGAATCGAACCTGGATTCTTTGGCTTTGCAGGCAAACACCCTAATTGTTAAGCCATCTCTTCAGCCTGAGCTTTATTTTTTCTTGCAGTGCTGAGGATTGAAACTAGGTACCGGAGCATGCTAGGTAAATAACTTAGATTTATTAAGTAGTAAGCCATATGTCGATCCTTTGATGCTTTGTTGCACAGGAGTGAGCAACCACCTTCCAATATAGAGTTTAGAATGGTCAGACAGCATGCTCAATCTATTTCTAGGGACAATGTTGAGATGAAACAAACCAAAGAGTTCATACAATGTTCAGGTCAGTTTATTTTAGTCCTGAAGAATAATATCTAATTTCAATATAACCTGGGAAGTAGAGAAATAGAAAAAAAAAAAACTTTGCTTAACATTTTGCTTGTTTAGCCTTTAATCTGTTCCAGAAAGGACAGCAGGAGGAAATTCACAGAGGAAGATGAAATCCAGTCTCATGCCCTTTCACCCACTCACGCAACCCCCCTGTTTTCTTGGGTCTCTCTTTCTGCCCATGCACTTTGCATGGGCCTCTGGTGACCAGAGTACACTAGGAAGGTGTGCCCGTGAGGATGTGGCAGGAAGGGACAGTTAGGAAATAGTTTTTCAAGCCAAGCATGGCCCTCTAGGGCTTGTTGAAGGTAAAATGGCCTCCAGGACCTCTGAAAATGACATGTGGAATGGGGCTTGGGGTACCCTAGGAAGAGCTGTTTTACATTTCCACTGAGAGTTGTCATTAAGGCATGAGAATATTAAGGTATCAATTACAAAAAGCTGATTTTCATACTCTGAGATTTGTTTTTTTAATTTAATTTAATTTATTTATTTGAGAGAGACAGAATGGGCATGCTAGGCCTTCAGCCACTGCAAATGAACTCCAGACACATGAGCCACCTTGTATATCTTGCTTACATGGGTCCCAGGAATCGAATCTCAGGGATTCTTTTGGCTTGCAGGCAAACACCTAATTGTTAAGCCATCTCTTCAGCCTGAGATTTATTTTTCTGCAGTGCTGAGGATTGAAACTAGTACCAGAGCATGCTAGGTAAATAACTTAGATTTATTAAGTAGTGAGCCATATGTCGAGCCTTTGATGCTTTGTTGCACAGGAGTGAGCAACCAGCTTTGATCTTGAGGACTGAGAGAGATATTTAGCGGTGGAGTGGGCTCACCTGTTGGTGTCAAAGGACCCAGGTTTGATTCCCTCCCAGTACCCCATAAGCCAGATGCTGCACAAGGTGTGCTGTATGTGTCTTGGAGTTCAAGCGTGCGGAGGCCTTAAGTACCCATTCTCTCTGTCTCTCTCTCTCACTTACTCAAATAAATAAATACTAAAGTAAAACTTCTTCCATTTGTGTTTGCTACTGAGATGGTCCTAGGGTTCTAACACACATGTAAGCATAAGCCCCACCACCGAGCTGTGTCAGAGCTGTTACAAAGACCATTTTAGACTTAAGGAAGGAGTCATAAAAAAAGTAAAAGGTGTTTTGTGATTTGCACAAGCAAGGATGAAGCCAGTGTTTTAGGAAGATCTGGTAATCTTCATGCTGTAAGAGATTTGTCAGTTAGACAAGGAACTATTAGGTCTTTTTTTCCCACAAGGTAGGGTCTCGATCTAGCTCAGGTGACCTGGAATTCAATATGGAGTCTCAGTGTGGCCTTGAACTCATGACGATTCTCCTACCTCTGGTCCTGGCACTTACCCTTATACATGTGTGCAAATAAATAGTAAAAAAAAAATTAAAAGTATTAGAAAAAAGTAGTGTAGGAGGGTTAGGTACAGCTCAGTAGTAAAGCACTTGCCTAGTATGGGTGAGACTCTGGGTTTGATTGCCAGAAAGTTAAAGCATGTCTTGGGTAGGGACATCTGACTGTGGACTGATATGGTCTCTTACGGCATTCGTAGCAAAAATCAGGGGCTATTCTTTATCTGCTTGTCCTGGGACTGTGAGGTCAGATAACAAGATCTGAAGTTATGGTGAGTTTTCTAAAGGCCATGTAGTTCTCCATCTCATAAGCCATCTAGTACACAATCTGCCCATCTGTTCTACCTGCCCATCTTGTCTCTTTTTGCAAGCCTCTACCACTGAGCTACTGTCCAGTCCACTCAAGACGGAGCTCCATGATGGCAGGGGAAACATGGCATGAACAGAGGCTGGACATCACCTCCTGGCCAACATCAGGTGGACAATATCAGCTGGAGAGTGTGCCAAACGCTGGCAAGGGGAAGCTGTCGATAATACCCATTAGCCTACTCCCACCAATCCATGTCCTCCGGGAGGGTCCAATTTTTAGATGGTCAGCTGGGGACCTAGCATTCAAAACACACGAGTTTATAGGAACACCTGAGTCAAGTCACCACAGCCCATGTCTTAAAATTCTCAATAAAAGTTCTAAAGGTAGCCTTCCACACATAGAGTTTAGAATGGTCAGACAGCATGCTCAATCTATTTCTAGGGACAATGTTGAGATGAAACAAACCAAAGAGTTCATACAATGTTCAGGTCAGTTTATTTTAGTCCTGAAGAATAATATCTAATTTCAATATAACCTGGGGAAGTAGAGAAATAGAAAAAAAAAAAAAACTTTGCTTAACATTTTGCTTGTTTAGCCTTTAATCTGTTCCAGAAAGGACAGCAGGGGAGGAAATTCACAGAGGAAGATGAAATCCAGTCTCATGCCCTTTCACCCACTCACGGCAACCCCCTGCCTTCTTTGGCCCCTGCCCATGCACTTTGCATGTGGCCTCCTGGTGACCAGAGTACACTAGGAAGGTGTGCCCGTGAGGATGTGGCAGGAAGGGACAGTTAGGAAATAGTTTTTCAAGCCAAGCATGGCCCTCTAGGGCTTGTTGAAGGTAAAATGGCCTCCAGGACCTCTGAAAATGACATGTGGAATGGGGCTTGGGGTACCCTAGGGAAGAGCTGTTTTACATTTCCACTGAGAGTTGTCATTAAGGCATGAGAATATTAAGGTATCAATTACAAAAAGCTGATTTTCATACTCTGAGATTTGTTTTTTTAATTTAATTTATTTATTTGAGAGAGACAGAATGGGCATGCCAGGGCCTTCAGCCACTGCAAATGAACTCCAGACACATGAGCCACCTTGTATATCTTGCTTACATGGGTCCTGGGGAATCGAACCTGGATTCTTTGGCTTTGCAGGCAAACACCCTAATTGTTAAGCCATCTCTTCAGCCTGAGATTTATTTTTTCTTGCAGTGCTGAGGATTGAAACTAGGTACCAGAGCATGCTAGGTAAATAACTTAGATTTATTAAGTAGTGAGCCATATGTCGAGCCTTTGATGCTTTGTTGCACAGGAGTGAGCAACCAGCTTTGATCTTGAGGACTGGAGAGATGGCTTAGCGGGTAAGGGGCTCACCAGCAAAGTCAAAGGACCCAGGTTTGATTCCCCAGTACCCCCATAAGCCAGATGGTACATGCACAGGTGGTACATGTGTCTGGAGTTCCTTTGCTGTGGGTGGAGGCCCTGGTGCACCCATTCTCTCTCTGTCTCTCTCTCTCACTTACTCAAATAAATAAATACTAAAGTAAAACTTCTTCCTATTTGTGGTTTTAAGTGCTGGAGATGGAACGCAGGGTTCCACACATGCAAGCATAAGCCCCACCACCGAGCTGTGTCAGAGCTGTTACAAAGACCATTTTAGACTTAAGGAAGGAGTCATAAAAAAAAAAGAAAAGGTGTTTTGTGATTTGCACAAGCAAGGATGAAGCCAGTGTTTTAGGAAGATCTGGTAATCTTCATGCTGTAAGAGATTTGTCAGTTAGACAAGGAACTATTAGGTCTTTTTTTTCCCCCACAAGGTAGGGTCTCGATCTAGCTCAGGGTGACCTGGAATTCAATATGGAGTCTCAGTGTGGCCTTGAACTCATGACGATTCTCCTACCTCTGCCTCCCGAGCACTAGGATTAAAGGCGTGTAACACCACACCTGGCTCTTACATCTTTTTTCCTGATGGGCAGAGATCTGTAATAAACTTTTTGTTTTGTTTTGTTTTGTTTTTTTCAAGGTAGGGCCTCACTCTAGCCCAGGTGGACCTGGCACTCACTCTGTAGTCTTAGGCTGGCTTCGAATTTATGGTAATCTCCTACCTCTGCCTCCCAAGGCCATGTACCGCCACATCCAGCTATAATAAACATGTATATAAAGACATAACAGCTTCCAGATTGGGCCACAGTCAGGGAAGAGGGGAAGGGATACTCAGAAAGGGGAGATGGAAAGGTGCCAAAATCAAATCTCATCACAAAATTTGTTGTTGTTGTTGTTTTTACTTTTTGAGGTAGGGTCTCTCTAGCTCAGGCTGACCTGGAATTCAATATGTAGTCTCAGGGTGGCCTCAAACTCACGGTGATCCTTCTACCTCTGCCTCCCAAGAGCTGGGATTAAAGGCGTGTGCCACCATGCCTGGCTTCATCACATTGTTTTAAAATATATATTTTTATTGATTTATTTGCAAGCAGACAGAAAGAGAGAGAGAGAATGACAATGGGTGTGCCAGGTCCTCCAGCCACTGCAAATGAACTCCAGATGCATGCATTACTTTGTGCATCTGGCTTTACATAGGTATAGGGGAATCAAATCCAGGTCCTTAGGCTTTGCAAGCAAGTGCCTTAACCACTGAGCAATCTGTCCAGCCCATCATCACCTAGTTTTGATCACGAAGGAAAATCAACAACAGAATGCATTTCACTTGTAAATGAAGCATTACGAATGTTTTTAGAAGTCTGAGCTCTTATGTTGAATATTATTTTTAAAAAATGAGCTGGAGAGTTAGCTCAGTGGTTAAGGCAGTTGCCTGTAATGTCTGACAACCGGGTTTGATCTCCCAGTTCCCACGTAAAGCCAGATGCACAATGGCGCATGCATCTAGAGCTCGTTTTCAGAGACTAGAGACCTGGGCACGCCCATTCTCTCTCTCTGCAAATAAATAAAAGAAAAATATTTTTAAAAATATAAACAACAGGGGCCTGGTGTGGCGGCGCACGTCTTTAATCCCAGCACTGGGGAGACAGAAGTAGGAGGATCGCTGTGAGTTCAAGGCCAGCTTGAGACTACATAGAGAATTCCAGGTCAGCCTGTGCCAGGAAGAGACCCTACCTCGGAAAAAAAAAAAAAAAAAGAAACACCAAAAAACGCTGAGTGAGGAAGAGTCACCAAAGCTGCCCTCAGATCTGCCTTCCTAATTCCTCCTGTGATCTTCAGCTTTTGACAGACGTCACAGAGCACAGGGGGTTTAACATTACAAAATGCTCTCAAAAACGACAAAGGTTTACTACCATCATTAGGTTAACTTATTTTTTAAAAAATGCCCCGTCAATGTTCTTACATAAATTCCCATTGTCTTCCCAGACTTTAAGAACTGGCACTCCAGAATAATTTTATGTGAGTCAGCACCTTTTATAAAAGGGTTAGGCAGAGGATCTCATGAAGTTAAACTCTTGGACACCAGCAGTCACTCTCAGGAAATGCCTGGTATTTGCATTTTCCTGGTGCCAACGCTGACTTTGAGAGGCCAAGGTTGAAAAGGTCATTTCTCACTACAGAGAGGCTAATCAGTTCCGGCTCCAAAAGAGTTTTGAGTTCAAACAGTTGATGAAAACCCAATGACTGTCACAGTGCCCGGCTTGTAGATGGAGTTGACAGCGTGCTTGCAGCCCACAGTGGCATGCTCCCCTCACACCCCGGAGGACACCCTGGCTCTCTGTGCTCGGCGGGAAAGAGAGCCCAGCAGCCTATCGCGCAGGAGAGAGTCCAGGGGACTTCCGCTCACCAAAATGCGCCGTGTGGGAAAGGTGTTGCTCTGACTGCCTTGGTGCTGGGTGAGCGTAGGGATCAGGGGGGCGCCCCTTGCATATCCGGTGGTGGGCCGGAGGGGAGGGCAGTCCTAGTCTACAAGGCTCCGGTTCATCCTGGCAGCATGCATGTCCCGGGAGCCAGCCCTCCCCTTCCAGTGCCACTGCCCAGGACTAGCTGGACCAAGCGCGCAGTGAGCTGTGCGCCTCCGGGGGGCTGCGGTCGGTGGTGCAGGGAGCAGGCAGCGGGGAGGGGCGTGGCTAGGGGCGGAGCCTGGCTGTGCGCTAGGCGGGATGGGCGGGGAGAGAAGTGGGATGCAGAAGGTAGGAAGGGTGATTGGCGTGCAGGACAGGGGAAGGGGTCGGGGTCGGGCGTGGCTCGCGGCTTGGAGGGGCGGGGACGGGCGGAGTCTGGCTGCGCGCTAGGCGGGATGGGCGGGGAGAGGAGTGGGGATGTCGATGGTAGGAAGCAAGCTCTGGCAAACGGCTGGGAGGGGCGAGGCGGGAGGCGGGACGAGCTAGGCGCGGGACAGGGAGGGGCGGGACTCGGGGGCGCCGCTATTTGGGCCGCCGCCCACTCGCCTCCCTTACCCAGCCGGCGGCCGGGGGGCGCGCGTGGCGGAGGAGGTGCGGCTTGGCGGGAACGGGAGGGAGGCGTGCTAGACCCTAACTATCCGGGCGGCGGGAACCGACCGGGATCGGCCCCCAGCACGCTGAGCAGAGCTGGAGGTGGCGGGGCCCGGCGAGGCCGCGATGAAGCCGAGCGGCGACGACCAGGCGGTGCCCGGTAGCAGTGATCCGTGGGAGGAGTGCTTCGAGGCGGCTGTGCAGCTGGCGCTGCAGGCGGGACAGGTGTGCGCGGTGGGGTTGGCCCCGGGGACGGGACAGGACCGGCTTGGCACGGTGGCCGCGCATCACGCCCACTCGCAGCGCTCCAAGTGCAAGCCCAAGTCCAACGGCCCTCGCCAAGAACCGACTCCCACGTGCCCTGGCGTGCTGCCCACGGGCTGCGCGTGGGCGCCTGCGGTCGGCACACCGTGATGCACGCGCGTGATGCGGGGAGAGAGGGCCTGGTTATTTCTGGGATGCACCTTCCTCGTGCCGGGAGTACCACCCACGGGGAAGGAGGGCGCAGCGCCTCGGCTTGGGGCAATCGGATAGCCAACTGCTGGGGGACTTGACTTTGGCGCTTGAGAGAGTCAATTGGAATATAAAAGGCCCTCCGAGCCTAAGACACTTCAGCTGTTTGTTTTTAAGGACCTAGAATTGATCCAGCAGCTGGTTTGTGGGTGTCTTGACCCTTAAGCCCAAGGCACGTGGAGATCTGGCTGGGTTGTGGAGGATTCCGCTTCTCCGGGGCGTCCGGACTCCGACTGTGCCTGGGCTCACAGCCTAAGGGTGGTTGACACGGAGGCGGTGCAGGAGGAACTTGTTAGGCTGCCGGAAGGATGGAAGTCGAGCCGCAGAGCTGAAGCAAACCAGACTAGGTTTGAAAATGCAGCTCCTCTTTTTTTTTTTTTTTTTTTTTTCCATTTTTGTGTTTGTTCCCTGAATGTTCGTTCCTCATTCCCTTCTGCAGTAGGTGTGGCAAATATGGAGGGGTTTCCCCCAGGGTGTCAGGGCAGGCCCCGATTGAGTTAGGGCTTGCTCTGTTTTGCTCCTTATTAAAGGTATGTGGTTGTCCTCTGGTGATTTGAGGGACAGGCGAAGGAACTGTGAGAAGGATTGACTTATAATCAAACAGTATTTTTCTTAGGTCCAGCTGAAAAGTAATATGCGTGAATTAAAAAGTATTGCTACAGTGGGGTGTAGCTCAATGAGAGAGAGATGTAGAATGCACAAAGCCCTAGGTTCCATCCCCAGCAAGGCATTAAAAACAAATTCTCTAAAACGTTAGCCTGTGCATTGTGTTGTAAAAGAGGACCCATCTTTCTGGAACAGCGAATAAAGCTTGTAGTTCAGGCCAAACAGTATTAGTAGCAACTCACAGACCCTCTTTCCCCATCGCCTCCATTCTCGTCCAGTCAGCATCATCAGGATGTTTGGAACTTTAAGAGTCCACTATAAAACCTTTCTTGTGGCTTTAAGAAGCCAGTTTGGAATTCTGACCCTGCTAGGTGAAGGCTGATTGAGTGAAGTGTGGGTTTCTGTGGTTTTCAAATGTAGATCTTTTGAAGAAATAGAGGCGATTTTTTTTTTTTTTTTGGTTGTTGTTGTTTGGGTGTTTTTGTTTTTTTTTTTTTTTTTTTTTTTTTTGCTGTGTGTGTGGGGGGGTGGTATGTGCCTGTGCAACACCCCAAATGCTTGTCTGCTGTGGGGTTGCTCCCTTGAGGTGGCTGGAGTGAAATGTAGGGTGTTCTGTGCCATCACTTTTCTGCCAGGTCTTGGTTTGAATGAGTCTGCTTTTACTAATTCTGGAGTTTTCTGGGCTCTGACGATTTCTGATCTCTGCTCCCCTCTGGAACTGGGGTTACAGGCTTATGGCCACACCCAGCTATTGTACTTGGGTTTGGATTTTTTTTTTTTTTGTATTTTTAAAATAAATTTTATTTATTTGCAAGCAGAGAGAGATAGAAGATAGACAGAGAGAATGGGCATGGCAGGGCCTCTAGCCACTGCAAACAAACTCCAAATGCATGTGCCCCTTGGGCATCTGGCTTACATGGGTTCTAGGGAATTGAACTTTCATCCTTTGGCTTCACAGATAAATGCCTTAACCACTAAGCCATCTCTCCAGCTCCCCACCCCCCCCCTTTTTTTTTTTTTGTATTTTTGAGGCAGGGTGTCACTCTAGCCCAGGCTGACCTGGAACTCACACTGTAGTACCAGGCTGGCCCCGAACTCACAGCAATCCTCCTACTTCTGCCTCCCCAGTGCACCCAGCCTACCACCTCACACAGCTGTACTTAGATCTGGAGATTTAAACTCTGGTAGTCTTAGACTCTCTCGGGTCCTCATGCTTGAACAGGAATACACACTAAACTGCTGAGCCATCACTTCAGTTCAAACATTTTTTTTGAAATATATTTTTAAATATTTTTATTTATTTATAAGCAGAGGAAAGAAAGAAAATGGGCACACGAGGGCCTCTAGCCACTGCAAATGAACTCCATATGCCACTTTGTGGCAAATGAACTCCAATCAAACCTGTTGTGGGCTTTGCAGCCAAGCTTTGTGAGCCATCTCTCCAGTCCCTCCAAATAATTTTTATTATTCAACAAATGTTCATGGAATCAAACACTGGGTTGTTCTTTTTTTTTTTTTTTTTTTTTTTGCAGGCAAGGTCTCATCTCTCCAGCCCTGAAATAATTTTTATTATTCAACAAATGTTCATGGAAAGCTTGCAGTATCACTGGCACAGTTCTTAAAAGCCCTATAAATTTTAACTTAAGAGAGTTTTATATTTTTGCCACTTGTCAACAACAAAAATGCCTTTTTTTGTTTGTTTTTAAAAATTTTTATTTATGTATTTGAGAGATAAAAGCAGATAATAGAGAGAGAATGGGTGCACCAGGGCCTCCAGCTACTGCAAATGAACTCGAGACACATATGCCACCTTGTGTATCTGGCTTACACGGGTCATTGAGAATCGAACCCTGGTCCTTTGGCAGACACCTTAACCACTGAGCCATCTTTCCAGTCCTTGTTTGTTTCAAACAGGAGATGAAATAGAGATTCTGCCATTTGGAGTCTGATCAGGAAGCCCAGGTCTCTGGGCTCCCTCTTGTAAATGATGTGGCTTCCTGTGTGCCTGGTATTTGGGCTAGGGCATGGCTGAAAGAGACAGAAGCCATACAAGGTCATCATAACCTGTGTAAACAGGGACAGATCACAAGTGGTGATCTACAGTACTGGGTGTTGGAGAAAACAGCCCTTAGCTAGGCAGCCTACTCAGGGGCAGGGACTGTAAGGGTGATCTTTTTGTGAGTCCCTCTTACCCCAAGGCTCCAAATGCCCATCCTGCTACCTGAGCCAACGCTTTGCCATCCTGGGACTGAGGGTCTGGGCCAAAACAGGCCTTGCAAAGGGAAAGACCTTCCAAGAGATCAAATCCAATGTCCCTGCACATTCAGGATTGGTTTCAGACCCCACACCATCTCTTCTGCTGCATTCTGAGATGCCTTCTTGCCCTGCTCCCTCCCTCTCTCTCTCCTTTGCACTCTATCACCTATTCCTCAGCCTGTTAAATCCATCCCTGCTCTTCTAGCTTTAGCCACCCATACACTGCAGGAGCCTCTCTTCCTGACTGGGGACCCACCCACCCAATTCTGCAAGTACAGAAAACAGTGCCCATTGACGTGGACATCGCTCGTCTTTCATGTGCCGTGTGAACAAAGCAGAGTGGGAAGGAAATGAAACAATAAGTTGAGGGCTGGAGAGATGGCTTGGTGGTTAAGGTGCTTGCCTGTGAAGCCTAACAACCCGGGTTTGATTCCTCAGTACACGACTTAAAGCCAGATGTACAAGGCGGCACATGCTTCTGGAGTTTGTTTGCAGTGGTTAGAGGCTGTGTGCACACCCATTCTATCTCTCTCTCTCTCTAATAAATAATTAAAAAAAAAAAAAAAAAGGGGAAAGCCATTTTGGTGACCTGTGCCTTAGCCTTTATTCCTTAGCAGGTAGAGTTGGAGCAGTCCCTCCTAGGCTTCACCTGAGGAAAGACGGGTGAAGTGCAATCCTGGTCTCCTAGGCTCTGAGATGGTCACTTGTTGACCCAAAGGAAGATCTGCTGTGTAGAGATAGTGTTTGGGGCTGGGAGAAGGGTAGACTGAGATCATGTAGCCTGATTCTTCTGCCCAGGTGCACCCAGGACTCCTAGGGCCTAATGCTTAAACTATATGGACAGTCAGTCCTCTGTAAGAAAAACACAGAGACAGCACTTAGGAGGCAGAGGTAGGAGGATCGTTGTGAGTTCGAGGCCAGCCTGAGACTACATAGTGAATTCCAGGTCAGTCTGGGCTAAAGAGAGACATCTACTTTAAAAAATAAAGAAAGAGCCGGGCGTCAGTCCCAGCACTGGGCTAGAGGTAGAGAGAGTTCATCTACTTTAAAAAAATCAAGACCAAAGAAAATACAAAATTGCTAAATAAAAAAAAAAGAAAAAGAAAATACAGAATTGCTGATTCAAATCCAGCTACAACCATTTATTTAGAATAAGAGCAGTCACAGCTGTATGCTTTATGATGCTAACAAGACTGCAAATGTCATGATATGTAGAAATACCGGTTATTCACTGCTTTTCAATCTATAATATATTTTTCATCATTTGATTCATACTCTATATCTTTGACAGTGATTGAGCAGGCTGTGCGGGTGGGGTGTGGAGGGGGTGTGGCGGGTGTGGTGCAGTGGATCCAACCCAGGGCCTCTATCACATGGAACTATACCTACAATCCTTATAGTATTTCCCCCTCCCTCTGTCTTCCTTTCCCCTTCCTTCCTTCCTTCCTTCCTTCCTTCTATCCTTCCTTCCTTCCTTCCTTCTATCCTTCCTTCTATCTTTCCCTTCCTCCCTTCCTTCTCTCCTTCCCTCTCTTTCCTTCCTCCCTCCCTTCCTCCCTTTCTTTCTTCCTTGACAGGGTCTTGCTCTGTAGCCCAAGCTAACCTCGTGATCTTTTTGGTCAGCCTCCCAAGTACTAGGATTATAGAGGTGTGCTGTCATGCCAGGCTCGTGGTGATATTTCTTTGGAGGAAACAAGAAATCTGGACTTTAATATCAAAAAGATGATTAAAAGTTATTACTGATAGTTTAGAAAGTTATTATAGGCAGTGCCATTTAACTTTTAGGGTTCCATTACCATCAAGCTAAGAACTTTTGTCAATTTTCTTTCATATGTTGTAATAAGGGGAAGAATTTTCACAGGCTTTCTTCTAGCTACATACAGTTGAAACTTTGTTTCTTTCCACATATGCACACACATACACACACCCACTGAAAAAAATTAAGAAATTTATTCACACAGTAATATTTGTTGAGCAACTCAGGAACTTCAGCCTTTCCTCTGAATGTAATGTGAGGATTTGGGGTGGAGTCCTGGGTGGGCCTCACCTGGCTGCTGCACAGGACCTATAACACTATGGAGGCCAGCACCAGGAATCGGTTAGGCAAGAAGTTAGGGTGGATTTGCCTGGGTTGTGTGAAGAAATGGTGAAAAAGATTTGAAGGTTGAGGTGACAGGGGTTGGGCTGTAGGATATGAGCAAAAGATACCAGAATCACTTCAAGGATTTGGGCCTGAAAAACTGGTTGAATGGATTTGCCGTGTCCCGAGCTGGCGAAATGGCAGTTGGAGCAGGTTTGAGGTGTTCTGGATCCTAGAAGCTTGTGGATTTCTTAGCAGAGAGGCTGAGTTTGAATCAGAAATCCAGGAGAGGAGAGAGGTGTGAATGTGGAGGCTTTAGCATGGAGAAGGTGTTTAAAACTGCGGTTGGAAGCCAGTGGGCTTGTCCACTCAGTCCCCACAGGATGCCACCACCTCAGGCTCCCACTGTCCTCCTTGGGAGATCCCTAAATGTCCGTGTGTCAGGTCATCTCTCTGTGACTCCTTTCTCCAGAAAGACTCCCTCCTCCCCTGCCTGGGCTGAGACACCTACCACCAAGGAAGTGAGGAGACAGGTGGTGATGTCACCCCTTCCACAGTCTCCCCTAGTCTGCCTTAAGCCCTTAAGTCACTGTCCCCATGCCTCCAGTTTCTGTTTATTCTGTGGGGCATGGTCAGCCTGTGAGTGGGAAACAAAATAACTCCTTTGTCAGTTTGTAATCTCTTCCACCCACCCACCACCACCCTTTCATAATGAGGGTTGAGTCCCAGGACCTCCCACATGCTAAGCAAGTATACTACCACTGAGCCACTTCTCCCAGCCATCATTTGTTGTTTGTTTTAATTAGTATTTGAGAGAGAGAGAGAGAATGGGAATGAGAATATGTATGAACACACCAGGGGCCCTTACCACTGCAAACAAACTCTAAATGCATGTGCCACTTTGTGCATCTGGCTTTACATGGATACTGGGGAATGGAACCCAGGCTAGCAGACTTTCCAAGGAAGCACTTTTAACTACTGAGCCATCTTCTTAGCCCTGTTTTCTTTGGTTTAGGGTTTTAGTTTTGTTTTGTTTGAGATAGGGTCTGGCTGTGTAGCCCTCTCTGGTCTTGTTCTCTGAATCCACATGCTTCTTGAGTGCTGGGCTTATAGGCATGTGCCACCAAGCATGGCTTTCAATGGAGTAGTAGTATTTCTTTTTATTTCATGTTCGTTGCTCTTAGCTCTTTAAATTGTTGGGTTTGGGGCTGGAGAAATGGCTTAACAGTTAAGGCACTTGCCTGCTGCAAAGCCTAAGGACCCAAGTTTGAGTCCCCAGTACCCACTTAAGCCAGATGCACCAGGTGGCATATGCATCTGGAATTCATTTGCAGTGGCTAGAGGCCCTGGCATACTCATTCTCCCTCTGCCCTCCCTCTGTCTCTCTTTCTCTCTCTCTCTGCCTCTTTTTCTCTCTAAAATGAATAAATAAATAATTTTTTGTTGTTTTGTTTTTCGAGGTAAGGTCTCTCAGGCTGATCTGGAATTCACTATGTAGTCTCTGAGTGGCCTTGAACTCATGGTGATCCTCCTACCTCTGCCTCCCACGTGCTGGGATTAAAGGAGTGTGCTACCACATCCGGCTTAATAATTCTTAAAAGTTTTAAATTGTTGGGTTTTTTTTTTTCCTACATTTTGTTAATTTTAAATCTATTTTATTTTGGTTTTGTTTTTCTCCTGAGAGAGAGAGAGACTCCTGTTGTCTAGCTCATACTGGCCAGGAATTTCAGATCCTCCCCACAGTGTTTTTCTCCTACACATTGGCTAATACCAGCTGTCTGAAAAAGATGGAAACGGGGGCCTTTTTCAAAGAGGGACTTGCACATGTCATCAGCGCCTCAGCCTTTATCCCTTAGCAAGTAGAGAGTCGTAGAAGTCCTTCCAGGGTCTCACCTGAGGAAGGACAAGTAGAGAGTGAGTCCTCGTCTCTGAGGCCCTGATAATGGTCACTTGCTGACCCAAAGGAGGCTTCGCCTAGCAGTCTTTGAGGCTTGGAGAGGGGTAAGCTAAGAAGTTGCTAGGGAGTTCACTGTTTAGTGCCCTCGAGGCAGCACAAGGGCACTGGGAACTGAAAGTGGCAGAAGGAAGGAGTCCTGGTCCCATTCTCACTTCCCAGCTTCGGTTGACCTGACCCTCAAGGCTGACCTGGTTTACTGGTGCTTTCTGTTCTGGGAGATGAGAGAATTCATCTGAGGAAAGGCATTGAGTTCCCGAGGCTAAGCCAGTGTCAAGACCCTAATGTTGCTGTCCCAGTTTCCAGCCTCTGATGAGTACTGCCAGAAGTCCCTCTGAGGACTGCAGATGTTGACTGGTCACTGCCGCATGCAAAAGGTCCATGGGGGGCGGGGTTTGCACTAAGGCATGAGAGATGGGGACTGCCTGGAGGATGTCACTGCTGAGCGGCTTTAAGATGAGCTAGGCAGATGGCTCAGCAGTTAAAGGCACTTGCTAGCAATGCCTGCTGCCTGAGTTCTATTCCCCAGTACCCATGTCAAGCCAGATGAGGAAAGTGGGGCATATGTCTGGAGTTTGTAGTAGCAAAAGGCCCTGGGGCTCCCATTCTCTCTCTCTCCTTCCTCCCTCCCTCTCAAAAAAAATATTTTTAAAAGAACTACATTTTGGGCTTAGCAGGGTGGAGGGGAAGAGAAAGTCGAGGCAAAAAGGAATGTGGAGATCCGGGCAAGGCACTTACCTGCATGTGAAGCCTGCCGACCCAGGTTCAATTCCCCAGTACCCATGTGGCACATGCATCTGCAGTTCATTTGCAGCCAAGAGGCCCTAGTATAGCCATTCTCCCATATGCACTCTTTCTGTCTCTTTAAAATATTTTTCTAAAAAAGTGAACATAAAAGATAGGGTGAAATGGAGTATAGCATCCAGGAGCTAGCTACAAAATTCTTGGCTGAGGGCTGGAGAGATGGCTTAGCAGTTAAGCGCTTGCCTGTGAATTCTAAGGACCCCAGTTCAAGGCTCGATTCTCCAGGACCCACTTAAGCCAGATGCACAAGGGGGCACACACATCTGGAGTTCGTTTGCAGTGGCTGGAGGCCCTGGCATGTCCATTCTCTCTCTCTCTACCTGCCTATTTCTGTATCTCTCTCTCTCTCTCGCTCGCTCTCAAATAAATAAATAAAAATTATTTAAAAAAATTCTTGGCTGAGGCCTGAGTAGGGGCTAGAGGGTCAAGCCACTGGGACGAGAAGTTGGGGGGCTGTGCATCTGGCTGGGGTGGGCACTTGGCTTAGGAAGTCTGATGGGGGAGAAGATGGGGGCCTTTCAAGTTTGGGATTCAGTCTTCAGTGACTTGGGCCCGTGGTTTACATATTAAACATTAGCTGAGTGCTGTTTGAAGGAGGTTTGTGATGTACTTAGTGAGTAGCTAAAAGCATTTTAAAAAATAACACATACTAGCTTGCTGCTGGTAGAATGATTAAACTGAAGGGACAAGAATCATAGGAAAGGACTTTAGCAGGTACCCAGTCCCCGCCCCTCCCGTCACCCCCAGTCTCTCTCTGGCTGTGACCATGGCTAAAGTTCTGAGCTATTGGTTTAAAAAATTATAGCATTAGATTGAAAGCCCTCTGTTATTGCCTTCCCATTCAGTGTGAGATTTAGGAATTAAACTTTTCTTAACCTCATAGTTTAGTCCTATTTGAAACTTCACACAAATGGTATAATGGTATGCAGGAGGTTTTTGGTTTTGGTCATAAGTCATTAAAGTTGGTAAGATCTATGTTCTTTTTTTTTAAACTTGAGAGAGAGACAGAGACACAGAGAATGGGTGTGCCAGGGCCACTCAGCCGCTGTGAATGAATTCCAGATGTGTGCAACCCCTTGTGCACGTGTGCGACATTGCACGCTTTCATCTATTTTGTGGCTGCCTAAATGTGGGACCTGGAGATTCGAACAGGCGTTCTTGGGCTTCGCAGGCAGGTGCCTTAACCGCTAAGCCATCACTCCAGCCCAGATCCATGTTCTTAAAAACACCACAGAGTGGTAGTGGTCTGGGAGCATGTGTCACCTGGCTTGTATACATGGGCCTTTACATACAGCGTCTCATTTCATCTTTTTTTTTTTTAAGTTATTTTCAAGTAGGGAGAGACAGAAGAGAGGCAGACAGAGAGAGAATGGGCACACCAGGGCTTCTAGCCACTGCAAATGAACTCCAGATGCATGCGCCCCTCATGCATCTGGCTTACGTGGGTCCTGGAGAATTGAACCGGGATCCTTTGGCTTCACAGGCAAACACCTTAACTGCTAAGCCATCTCTCCAGCCCTCATTTCATCTTAACCCGAGGTCTGGGGTGCCACTCTGGTTGCAGATGAAGACACTATGGCTTCCAGGTCTCAAGTGGCATTTGAACTCAAAGCTGTGTGATTGTCAAGGGTACTCATCCTCTGTCTTCCCTGTCAAGGATAGGAAATTAATAAGAGCAAGAACCGTTAGGTGAGCCAACTGCCATTAACTCATTGGTGGCTGAGAGAAGTGAGTTTGTGTGGCTGCCCTGTGTGTCGAGGCCACTGGGCAAAGCTCCATCCAGGACATGTTGCTGAGACTAGCTTCCTTGCCTGGGGATGGGTGAGTGTTCTGGAGCTATGAAGGTGAGAGAGAAGTGCACAGTCCAGGGAAAGGGGTAGTCAGTGGCCCAGCAGTAGCTAACTACTATGGCTGCCAGCTACTGAGCCAGGAAAAAAAGGGGTCTTGGCCAGGACATCAGATGTGTTGGACTGGGGTTGGAAGGACAGGCATGCAGGACATGGTGAGGGATATCATTGTAAGTAGGAGAGACATTATGTTCATAGACAGAGGTGTGAGGAGGTTTGTGGGAGGACACCTGGGAGAGATTGAACCCTAACATGGGAGTGGTCCCCAGTGGCCTCAAGGCCAAGTGCAACCCAGGCTAGGCAAGAGATACAAAGGGCCAGGTGCCTTGCTGCATGCCGGTATCCCAGCACTCTGGAATTTGAGGCAGGATCACTAGCTCTGCCAACCTGGCATGTCTCAAAAAAAAAAAAAAAAAAATTGGGCAGGATAGATGGTTCGATGATTAAAGGCACATTCTTGCAAAGCCTGATGGCCCCGGTCTAATTCCCAGCACCCACTTGAAGCCAGATGCACAAAGTGGCATATGCATCTGGAGTTTGTTTGCAGTGGTAGGAAGCCTGGGCTAGAGTCAGACCCTACCTGGGGTGGGGGGAGGCACAGGCTGGTCGTGGTAGTACACACCTTTAATCACAGCACCCAGGAGGCCCAGGTAGGAGGATCACTGTGAGTTTGAGGCCAGCCTGAGACTACATAGTGAATTCCAGATCAGTCTGGGCTAGAGTGAGACACTACCTTTAAAAAAAAAAAAAAAGGCACAGGGATTGGAAAGATGTCTCAGTGGCTAAGGCACTTGCCTATAAAGCTTGACGACCCCGGTTCCATTCTGTAGCACCCATGCAGAGGCAGATGCACAAAGTGGCGAATTCATTAGCAGTGACCAGAGGCCCTGACCTGCCTATTTTCTCTCGCTCTTTTAATATGGTTGTGAATAATTTTAAAAAGAAATAAAAAGGCACAGATAGGAAACCTAATTTGAGACCAGGTTGGAGAGGTGCAGATCTGGAGAGGACATGAGATGGGGTATGGATATCTGTCCCACTGCCAGGAGGCACAGGCACATTCCATCCCCATGGCTTTTCCTGTGACACACCCACAACCATCAGAGAAACCACAATAATACACTTAACAAAGCCAGAAACAGAGCACACATCCCTCCTCCAAATCCATACCGTCCTCTGCTTTTGCTTTTGTACACTCTGTGAGGCCCTGGTTTTGGTGGATACTCCTGGTCACGGCAGCCATCCCCAAACTGCCCACAGGACCCCTAAACTCCACACCCAGCCTGATGTGTTTTGAACCTGGACAATCGAGGTTCTGACTACCCCTGAGGTTAGATATGGCTTCACAAGATGACATACTAAAGCCTTCTGGCTAGGAGCTCTTCCCTCAGGTGTAGCGGCTCCTGCACAGGCTCACGTCCACCTGTGGGAGGTGGACACAAAGGAGACAAAGGTCCACTGCAGGCCATATGTGCTGTGGAAGCCCACAAGTTGGTTTGCAGTTGTCTGCAGTGTGGAGTGAATGCCATTCCCCGTGGGATGCCTTCATGTACTAAGTGAGTTTTTAGCAGAGCCAGAAAAGAGAACAGGGACTGGGGAGATGGCTCAGTGGTTAAAGGCACTTGCTTGCAAAGCCTGCCAGCCCAGGTTCAGTCCCCAGCAACCATGAAAAGCCAGACATAAAAAGTATGTGTCTGGGGCTGGAGAGATGGCTTAGTGGTTAAGTGCCTGCCTGCTAAGCCTAAGAACCTGGTTCCAATCTCCAGGTCCCATGTTTAGCCAGATGCAAAGTGACACAAAGGCGCAATGATGCACTTGCCCACAAGGGGGCGCACACATCTGGAGTTCATTCACAGCAGCTGAGAGGTTGCTGGCGTGCCCATTCTCTGTCTTCCTCTCCCTCTCTGTCTCTCTCTAAAAACAAAAAATAAAAATAAAAAAGTATTTGGCATTTGTAGCAGCAAGGGACCTTGGCTTAAATACACACTTCACAGTAGCAGCAGCAGCAGCAAGCAGCAAGAGACCTTGGCTTACACACACATGCAAATAAATAAAAATATTTTTTCTTTGGCTGGAGAGATGGCTTAACCATTAAGGCACATGCCTATGAAGCCTGAGGACCCCAGTTCAACTTTCCAGGTCCCACGTAAAGCCAGATGCACAAGGGGGCGCATGCATCTGGAGTTCGCTTGCAGTGGCTGGAGGCCCTGGTGCAACCGTTCTCACTCTCCCTCTCTCTTTCCCGCTCTCTGTCTCTAATAACTAAATAAAAATTAAATATTTTTAAAAATATTTTTTTCTTAAAAATAAAGGAGATCAGTGGTCCTGAGAACAGCTGGCACTGACCACTGACAGTTCTATGGAAGGAGACTCCAGGGTGAGTGATTCCAATGACAATTACAGAGTTACCTCACTGGCTAACTTCTCTCCTGCACAGACACCCTCAGCAGAGGCAAGACAGTTCCGGGACTCTGCTTGTGCAGTCCCTTAGGGACCCAGGTTCCTTCCGCTGTGCTCTGAGGTCCTCTCCCTGTGTGACTTCCATGGCCTGTCAATACCATGGATCACAGCCTGTGGCAGGAGGGCACAGGAACAGGAAAGGGGAGTGCAGCGTCCCTTAAGGACGGTTCAGAAGTGCAGGAATCTCCCCATTCGTACCCCATAGCCCAGCCACACAAGAGGGATGCAGATTAGACTGAAAGGCAGCCCTAGGCCTTCTTAAACCTCAGGGTATTGTAGCTGGACATGGTGGCGCATGCCTTTAATCCCAGCACTCAGGAGGTAGAGGTAGGAGGAGTGCTGTGAATTCAAGGCCACCCTGAGACTACATAGTGAATCCAGTTCAGCCTAAGCTAGAGTGAGACCCTACCTCGAGGAAAAAAACAAACAAACTCGGAGGTTGGGCTGGACAGATGGCTTAGCAGTTAAGGTGCTTGCCTAAAAAGCCTAAGGACCTACGTTCAATTCCCCAGTCCCCACATAAGCCAGATGCACAAAGGGGCACATGTGTCTGGAGTTCATTTGAAGTGGCTGGAGGCCCTGACACACCCATTCTCTCTATATGTGCTTATTTTCTCTCTCTCTCTCTCTCTCTCTCAAATATATTTTTTTAAAAAAACTAACTCAGAGGCTGGAGAGATGACTTAGTGGTTAAGGCTCCTGCCTGTGAAGCCTAAGAACATTTGTTCAAATCTCCAGGTTCCAGGTTTAGCCAGACGCAAAAGTGACGCAAGTGCGCAATGTCTCACATGTGCACAAGGGAATGCACACATCTGGAGTTCGTTCACAGTGGCTGAAAAGGCCCTGGTGCACCCATTCTCTCCCTCTGCCTCTTCCTCTCTCTCTCTTTCAAAACAAAGTAACTCGGGGGCTCTGTTCCTAAAAAAATGAGTGGGGGCTGGAGAAATGGCTTAGCAGTTAAGGCGTTTGCCTGCGAAGCCAAAGGATACCGGTTCAATTCTCCAGGACCCATGTAAAACAAATGCACAAAGGGCACAAGCATCTGGAGTTCATTTGCAGTGGCTAGAGGCCCTGGCATGCCCATTCTCTCTCTGTCTGCCTCTCTTCTATCTCTCTCTCTCTGCTTGCAAATAAATAAATTTTTTTAAAAAATGAGTGGGAGCTGGATATCCAAGGCCAAGTCCAAAAAACCAACATATACCACCCTTGGGGGCTTGGCTGCCCCTAGGGTAGTGGGTGCCACTAGCGCTTTATGCTGGGGAGATGGGAGGTTATGGAGGTACATCTGGCTGTGGTGGGGGAAGTAGAGTGAGTGCAGAAGATAGACTGGGCCTGACTCCAGAGGCAAGATAGTAGATGAAGCTCAGAGGGGGGATAGCAAGCTCCAGACATGTTGGAACCTTTGTCAACACAGCCAAGAGAACAGAGAGCAGAGTGGTGGTCAGCACTGACATATCCCTTGGTGGTCCTATGGGAAGAAACATGGCAGGAGCTACTCAGGAAGTCCAGGGTGTCTCATTCATTCATTTATAATGATTCACTCCAGGCACATTTCACACTGAAAGAGGAAAACAAGCAACTGGGCAGAGTCGCTGCCATCTTGGAGCTCATGTCCCAGGGACAGCGACACAGCTGACCACACAACATGCAGGACCACCTCAGATAAGAAAAAGGTATAGAGGAGTAGACCATGTAGAGACCCTGGGCACACATACTGTAACGGGGAAATTGGGGTTCTGGGGTGCTTCTTGGAACCCCAAGCCCTGACTTCATATCTGCAAACTAACCAAAGAATTGGCAATTCCAGATTCAAGAGAATGATTTTTAAAATACCACATTTTATTCATATTTTAAAAGGAGTGCGGAAAGGGGAAGGCTGAGAGGTAAGGAGAAGAGAAGTACACCACGTGGAGCCCAAAAGCCCCTGTGGGGCCACGTGGAGCTCAGGAGTCCATGTGACCAGATAGGGATCTGGGGGAAAAACATGAAAAGAAGAAGAGAAAAGAAAGTTGAAGGAGCTTCTGCCATGTGGGGAACTGGAATGGATAAAGAACCTCTGTGGGGAGTAAGGGCTAGGGGAGTCCTCCTGCTCAGGCCCAGCCAAAGGAAAAATACCCACAGCTGTAAATTTCTAAGAGATCAGAGAGCCTGCCCTCCCCTTGCCAAGGTATTTATAACCTTAGGGTAGTGGGCTGTCTCAGGAAGAGATTAGCTCGGCGGGGGGGGGAGGGAGTGCTGAACTTAACCAACCATCTTATTTAAATCCTGGAAGACCTCCTTCCCAGAAAGGGTCCTGACTGTTTGTGGGGAACCACTTCTTTGGAATTAGGCAAGAGATAAGAGAAACTTTCGTGCCCTTTTTACCTTCAGGGGTCCAGTCACCCTAACTCTATCCCCCTTCAATATGGTTTACTAGGATCAGCAGGCAAGCTAAGAGTGACTGGGCGGGGGGGATGCCTGTGTGAGGTAAGGGGTTGGCAAGAGGCTGGCCAAGTAGCATTTGGGATAACTTCTGAGAAGAGCAGAACACCAGTGAGTAGCTGATCTTTGCCTCAACTCCTCAGCACAGCTTCTGCATGGAGGCCACGTGGGTGTGGTGGTTTAGATCAGATGTCCCCCATAAACTCATGAGTTTTGTATACTTGGTCCCCAGCAGATGGTAATTTGGGAGGTGGAGCCTTGCTGGAGGAGATGTGTTGCTGGGGGTTTATTGGCCCCTATCTTGCCAGTGATAGTGTGCTCACTCTCCTGCTGATGTTGGCGAGGAGGTGATGTCCAGTCTCTGACCATGCCATGCCTTCCCCTGCCATCATGAAGCTTCTCTTCAAGACTGTAAGCCTCTGTGACTTGTTTGGGTCTCCCACAGATTTCTGGAATTGCATCAGGCCAACCCATGGTTCTGGGGTCAGCCCAGGCCTCAATCCCATGCTTAGGCCATAGTGGATTCAGCTTGTATGTGTTGGTAGCTTGCCCAACTGCAGAACTTACGCCTTATCTCAGCCTTGTGGGCCCAGGGCATCCCCCATCCCTCTGGTGTGTTTCCTATAGGTGGCTCGTGCCACCCTGGGCTGCAACAACACAAGCCAGCCCCAGTTCCTTTGGTACAGCTCAGGTTTCAGGTTTCTCAGCAGCTGCATTTGTATACTGGGTTCATGAGCATATCCCATTCTGTGTGATTCATAAAGTGACTTAGGGAAAAAATTTTATACACAGATCTCACACATTTGAATTCATAGAATTATGGGAGGCAAGTCTGTGGTTCTACCATCTTGTTTTGGGCAGTTCATTATTGATAAAAATCTATGCTCTTTAAAAAAATTTTTTTAACCTTTTTTCCCCCCAGAGGCACTTGTTTCATGGGTTAAACAGAATAGCTTCTGTGGTAGTTTGAATAGATGTCCCCCAATATGTTCAGTGTTTTATTAGTTTGTAGTTTGCATCTGCAGCCACCTGGCTGGAGGTAGTGTCACTGGGCGGATCTTAAGGTGTGGTGATGGGTTTAGGATTTCAATCTAAAGACATGCAAAGTGTGCCTAGCTGGAGCTCCTGAGGTGTGTTTTGCTGTGTGGCTTTTGGCTTTCCTCTCTGTGTTTGGTGCTGTGAAAGCAAGCCAGCTTCTTCTGCCATTATGGAACTTCCCCTGGATCTATCTGTAAGCTTCAATAAATATCCTTTCCTCCTTAACTTTGCCTGGTCTGGAAGTTCATCTCAGCGAACCTGAAGCTGTCTGCTACAGCTTCGAATAGGGAGTTGTGTAAAAAAAAAGACTAAGGGCTGTGTTGGTTAAGGTTCCCACAAACCCAGGGAGCTGGGTGTGACATAGTGGGTCACTGATGAAGAAGGTGAGTAGTCTGTGGGCCCTGACCAAAGCTGGCCAGCCTCCGAGGAGTGGGGAAGAGAAGGCCTGCAGGGGTTTTTTTTGTTTGATTTTTTAATACTTATCTTTTTTGGCCTAGAGTTTACTATATAGTCTCAGGCTAGCCTCGAACACATGGAGATTCTACCTCCCAAGTGCTGGGATTGAAGGTGTGTGCCACCACGCCCAGAACTAAAATATTTAATGATGGATATCGTGTCAGCAGTATTATCCTTTCCAAATTATTGCTGGTCTGTTGATATAACAATAAAAACAGATTGATTTTGTTTCAATGTTAAAAAATATGTTTGTTTATTTATGAGACAGAGAGAGAGAATATGGGCATGCCAAGACCTCTAGCCACTGCAAACAAACTCCAGCCGCATGCGCCACCGTGTGCGTCTGGCTTACGTGGGTACTGTGGTATCAAGCCTGGGTCCTTAGGCTTCGCAGGCAAGTGCCTTAACCACTAAGCCATCTCTCCAGCCCAGGTTTGCGGTTTTTAACTGCTTCCTGTGCTTTCCAGATCATCAGAAAAGCCCTTACTGAGGAAAAGCATGTCTCAACCAAAACATCCGCTGCCGACCTTGTGACAGAAACAGATCACCTCGTCGAAGATTTAATTATTTCTGAGTTGCGAAAGCGGTTTCCTTCACATAGGTGAGTGTTTCCTTGGGGAATATTTCCCAATTACAACTCTCCATACTGGTGACGGCCAAGGCCACGGACCGCCACTTGTCACTGAGGGACAGATGGGAAACCTTAAGCTGCCCAGCCAGCCCTTGATACTTCCCTTGTAGGGGGAAGAAAACTAACCATTTCCATTCTTTTTACTGATGTCCTGACAACCCTCGGGTCCATATGTCACCTTATAAATATGGAAGAGGCTGCGCTTTTAACAACCCATGTTCCAGGGGCTCCCTGTTCCCATTTCCCGAGTGAGTCACAAAAGCATGCCCTACCTCTGAAATCCAGGCGTATGTCCCAAGAAGGACAGGACACAAGGTGAACTGTCAGCTGTGTGAGACCTCACACAGTGTTCAGAAACACAGGCACCCCGTGCCTGAGCCAAAGCCCATGGGGGGACACTGGACCACTAACCCCCACCCCCAAAGGCCTTCACAAAGACGCCACTCTTCTTTAAGAGCCAGAATTCTTCATCTGTTTGGGCCACCCAGTGGAGGATTTAATATAAGCTATCCATCTTTTCAGAAAAAATTAAAATATTTACACATTTTGTAGCTCCAGAGGAGCCATGAGCCACAGAGTAAGACTCTATGGCGACCCTCCTCTTTACCCCTAAGTTCAGCAAAGCAGGTCTTGAAAACCAGAGTCTTTTCCTCCTTATGTAGATGCTGTACTTCTAAAACTGCTATGCCATTTCCCATAATTCTGGGCAGAGACTATTATAATCAGGCTCCTCATCTATATGGCCAAAGGTGACAGAAGTATGTAAGGTAGTCTCCTCAGAATCTATTCGGTAAGTGGTAGGCTTCATGTATATATTTAAATAAATTTTTTTTAGAGAGAGACAGTGGGGGGGAGACAGAGAATGGGCGCACCAGCAGCCTCTCTGCTGCTGGGAACAAACTCCAGATGCATGCACCCCCTTTTGGGCAAGTGCAGCATTGCACCCTTGCGTCACTTTGCATCTGGCTAAACATGGGACCTGGAGATTGGAACCAGCATTCTTAGGCTTAGCAAGCAGGCACCTAAACCACTAAGCCATCTCTCCAGCCCCATTTTTATTTTTTTTTTATTTATTTATTTTTTTGATTTTTCAAGGTAGGGTCTCACTACTCTGGTCCAGGCTGACCTGGAATTAACTATGTAGTCTCAGGGTGGCCTTGAACTCTCGGTGATCCTCCTACCTCTGCCTCCTGAGTGCTGGGATTAAAGGCGTGCACCACCACGCCCAGCTTCCCTAATTTTTTTTTTTTGATGTGATGAATATACAAACCAAGAACAAGTCATAGTTAAAATGCATTTTCTCCTGTTCTCTCTCTCTTTCTCTCTTTTCTTTCATGGGGAGACAGGTGCTTCAGCTTGAACCCACGGCCTAAGCATGAAGAAACAAGTGTCAAAGTATCCCTAAGTCCTAGTTTTAGCTTTGAAATTTTATTTATTTATTTATTTGCAAACAGAGAGAGAATGGACATGCTAGCGCCTCCAGCCACTGCAAACAAACTCCAGATACATGTGCCACTTTGTGTATCTGGCTTTACATGGGTACTAGGATCAAACCCAGTTGTTAGGCTTTGCAGGCAAGTGCCTTAACTGGTGAGCCATCTCTCCAGCCCTAAAAGTCTACTTTTATTATTTATTCATTAATTATTTAGGAGAGAGAGAAAAGAGGCAGACAGAGAATATGAGAATGGGTGTTCCAGGGCCTCTAGCCACTGCAAACAAATTCCAACACATGTGCATCTGGCTTACATGAGTTTTGGGGAATAAAACCTGAGTGCTTAGGCTTTGAAGGCAAGCACCTTAACCACTGAACAATCTGTCCAACCCCGAAGTCAACTTTTAAAGGTCCATGCCAGAATAATTTATCACATAGTTTTGTTTTTATTCTTTGAGAGAAAAAATCCTACACTAACAATCCAGCTATTTCTGGATTATTTTATTTTTTATTTAAGAGGAAAGAGAGTATTGGCATCTAGACCCTGAAAATGAACTGCAGACACATGCATTACTTTGTGCATCAAGCTTTACATGGGTACTGGGGAATTGAACCCAGGCCATTAGGCTTTGTGAGCAAGCACCTGTAAACCTCTGAGCCATCTCTCCTACCTTACTGTTCTTAATATGATTTCATGTCAAAAAGCATGCCAAGGCTTTTTTGCCACTGCAAGCAAACACCAGACACTTGGGCCACTTTTTGTGTCTGGCTTATATGGATGGCTTGGCAAGCAAGTTTCTTTGACCACTGAACCATCTTCTCAGCCCCATTTCTGGATTCATTTTGTTTTATTTTATTTTTTGTTTTTTGTTTTTCGAGGTAGGGTCTCACTCTGGCCCAGGCTCTTCTGGAATTAACTATGTAGTCTCAGGGTGGCCTCAAACTCACAGCAATCCTCCTACCTCTGCCTCCCAAATGCTGGGATTAAAGGCGTGTGCCACCACACCCGGCTTTATTTTTTTCTATTTTCTATTTTGGTTTTTTGAGGTAGGGTTTCACTCTAGCCCAGGCTAACCTGGAATTCACTATGTAGTCTCAGGCCTCAAACTCACAGTGATCCTCCTACCTCTGCCTCCCGAGTGCTGGGATTAAAGGTGTGCACCACCACGCCTGGCTTGGATTCTTTTTTTGTTGATTTTTTTTTTTTTGTTTGTTTTTTGTTTTTTGTTTTGTGAGGTAGGGTCTCACTCTGGTCCAGGCTGACATGGAATTCACTATGTAGTCTCAGGGTGGCCTCAAACTCTCGGTGATCCTCCTACCTCTGCCTCCCGGTGCTGGGATTGAAGGCGTGCACCACCACGCCTGGCTTTTGTTTTGTTTTTTGAGGTAGGGTTACACTCTAGCCCAGGCTGACCTGGAGATAGTCTCAGGATGGCCTCAAACTCATGCAGGCCTTCCTTCTACCTCTGCCTTCCAAGTGTTGGGATTAAATACATGCACCACCACACCCAGTTGGATTCTTTATTATCTGTATTGAATGGCCTAGAAGTTCCTTTTGGCCATGGCTATGATAGAGGCTAAGGATGGATCATCCGTTGAGGGGACCAGGAAAAGATCTGAGATCACCTCAAAGACATGGTCAAGGTATCTGGTGTGAATCTGTGTACTCTAATAAGCATTCTAAAATTGCATGCCCTGTGTATGTAGGTACCAGCTGCTGCTGCTGCTAATGGTTTGGGTCTGTGTTGTATAAATAGAGGTCGTTGAATGTCAATGTCCAGTGACTCTGTGAACATAGGGTAACAGTTCAGCACAGGTGATGCCACCTCCACCCTACAGGGACCAGACCTCCTTGAAAAACTGTGAGCTCAAGCAGAGAATCTTAAAGAGAACAAGTGTCAGGCTCTGGAAGCCTCTGTAGCCAGCCCAGGTCAGGGTTCCTTCTGGGAGTCAGAGGCCCACTCCTGACAAGGACTGGGTGACTGGGAGCCCAGGTACCAAACTGCAGCCCATAGGACACACTGGTCACACCCTCAGCCTCTGGCCACTGCGCAGGCTTCTTGCCCCCTCCTCCTTCCTGGGCCAACATTGCAACAGGGCTGAAGACTAGATGTCACTGTTCAGTTTGCTTTAGATATCTAAATTAAATGAAATAGTTTCTGGGCTGAGGAAATGGCTTAGCGATTAAGGCACTTGCCTGTGAAGCCCAAGGACCCCGGTTCGATTCCCCAGGACCCACGTAAGCCAGATGCACAAGGTGGCACATGCGACTAGAGTTCGTTTGCAGTGGCTGGAGGCCCTGGTGCTCCCATTCTTTCTTTTTCTCTCTCTCTGAAACAAATAAATAAAATATTTTTTAAAAACAAGTTCCTAGCCGGGCGTGGTGGCACACGCCTTTAATCCCAGCACTCGAGGGCAGAGGTAGGAGGATTGCCATGAGTTCTAGGCCACCCTGAGAGTACAGAGTGAATTCCAGGTCAGCCTGAGCTAGAGTGAGACCCTACCTCGAAAAACCAAAAAAAAAAAAAAAAAAAAAAAAAGTTCCTGCTACCATAACTGGACATTTATATCATCATTCCCACTATGGCTTACCCTGGACTATGACTTCCTCTGTGGCCCAGCTGGTGACCACCACAACAGCTTGGGAAGACAGACTGAGTAGCATTCATTAGTCAGCTCCTTTGTGAAAAGTCAGTACTGACTTTTTTGCCACAGAGAAGCCCGACAAGGAAGAAGCCTTAGAAGTCCCTAACTAAGAATGATCAGGAAAAGGTCTAGAGAGATGGTTCCGTAGTTAAAGGTGCTTGCTTGCAAAGCCTGCTGATCCCAGTTTGATTCCCCAGTCCCCACATAAATCCAGATGCACAAAGTAGCGAATGCACCTGGAGTTCACTTACAGTGGAAAGAAAGAGGCCCTGGTGCTCATGTAGTGGTTTGATTCAGGTGTCTCCCATAAACTTAAGTGTCCTGAATGCTGGGTTCCCAGCTGATGGAGATTTGGGAATTAATGCCCCCTGGAGGTGGTGTATTATTGGGGGCGGGCTTATGGGTGTTATAGCAGGTTTCCCCATGCCAGTGTTTGGCACACTCTCCTATTGCTGTTATCCACCTGATGTTGGCCAGGGGGTGGTGTCCACCCTCTGCTCATGCCATCGGTTTCCCCTGCCATCATGGAGCTTCCCCCTCAAGCCTATAAGCCAAAATAAACCTTTTTTTTCCCCCACAAGCTGCTCTTGGTTGGGGAATTTCTGCCAGCAATGCGAAACTGACTGCAACAGTTTAGTTGGTACCAAGGAGCGATGTCATTTGCTGCTAGACACCTGACTGTGTGGCTTTGGCCTTTTGGAGTTGATTTTCAAAAGGAATGTGGAAGGATTTGAAACCTTGGCGTAAGAGATGCCTTGCAGTGCTGTAAGTACAGCTTGATGGACTCTTCTGATCAGAGTTGAAAGATCTGAATGCAGTAAGAACTAAGGACTGTGAGGTTTGGCTGATGAGGGTGAGAAAGAGCTTTGTCTGGACTGGGCTAGAAGCAGTTTGTGCGAGAGGCTTGCTGTTATGCCTGTGTCCTAAGAACTTGTGCAGGGTTGCTTTGTGTAGAAACAGACTGATGTGAGCAGAGGGATAGGGCACAGAAAAAATGAAATATTTGGGCTAAAACTTTTGCCCATTCAGCTGCAATTGTATGAGAGATTACATCCATTGAGATTGGGCCAGCTGACCTGCATTGGGATGACAGAAAGAAAAATGCAGAGTCTTTTGAAAGAGGCTGAAGGAGTGTCCTGTTCTTTAAAGTCTGTTTTATTCCACACACACCCACCCGGATTAACAAATTGACATCCTACCTGGTATTATGGAGTATAAGAAATGCAGGAAAGAGAGCTGGAAAGATGGCTTAGCGATTAAGGCATTTGCCTGCAAAGCCAAAAGACCTACATTCGATTCCCCAGGACCCATGTAACCCAGATGCACAAGCTGGAACATGTGTCTAGAGTTCGTTTGCAGTGGCTGGAGGCCCTGGCATACCCATTCGCTCTCTCTCTTTCTCTCTCTCGCAAATAAACAAGTAAATAAAAATAAAAAAAAAAAAAAAGAAATGCAGGAAAGAGAGAGGGTCATTGAATTTGCAATACAGTCTTGTGCTTTGGAAACAGCCATGGGCAGGTTTGCTGGATTGCCTGTATGGAGACCCGATAGAGCTTTGAGGATGAACTGTGGGTTGCAGTGAAGACCCAGTGGTGATGCCGGGACCACAAGATGGCTGCTAAGGAAAGCTGCCGGTCCTGGGTGAAGTTTTCTAGGACTGTGAGTAGCCTAGCTGGAGAGGAAGAATTGGAACTCCAGAGACTTGTTGCTGGTTAGGATTATCGGACTTAGAGATTTGTCACTGGCTAGAGCTGTTGGTCTTGGAGCTAGAGTTTGATGTTTGCCCTTGTTTTAAATTTTGTATTGGTTGAATATTTCTTTGCTATGCCTAATGCCACCTTTTGCAGTGTGAATGTTTATTCTGTGCCATTATGGGTTTGGTTGTTTTTTTTTTTTTTTTTGGTATTATGGCTCAGTTAAAAGACCTTGGATTATGGAGATGTTTGAACATCATTAGGATTGATTTTTTTTTTTTAATGTGAGGACTTTTGAAAGTTGGACTGAATGCATTGCATTTTACATCATGGATGGTTAACAATTTATGGGGGCCAGGATGGAATGTGGTGGTTTGATTCAAGTGTCTCCCATAAACTTAGGTATTCTGAATGCTAGGTTCCCAGCTGATGGAGATTTGAGAACTAATGCCTCCTGGAGGAAGTGTATTGTTGGGGGTGGGCTTATGGATATTATAGCTAGCTTCCTCTTGCTAGTGTTTGGCACATTCTCCTGTTGCTGTTGTCCACCTGATGTTGGCCAGGGGGTGGTGTCCACCCTCTTCTCATGCCATCATTTTCCCTGCCATTTTGAAGCTTCCCCCTCAAGCCAGTAAGCCAAAATAAACCTCTTTTTTTCCACAAGCTGCTCTTGGTTGGGTGATTTCTGCTAGCAATGCGAACCTGACTGCAACAGTCCATATTCAGTCTCTTTCTGCTTTGTTCTCCCTTTCTCTCAAATAAAAATAAAAAGTTTAAAAATATATATGTATCAGTAGGGCTGGAGAGATTGCTCAGTGGTTAAGGTGCTTGCCTGAAAGAACTAACAACCCAGGTTCAATTCCCCAGTACCCACATAAAGCCAGATGCTTTACAGTGACCTCTCCCATTTCACCATTAGCTTCCAACAAGAAAGTGAGGTTTAAGAAAAGATGTGGCATCCTTCCCCACCTACCAGAGAAGTATTTTGGTGCCTTGAAAGACAGGAGGTTGCTCAGCTGCTCTTAATGTAAGAAGCCCTGCCTGGACTCTGTGAAGCGAGGAGGGGCCCGAGGGACGTGCCTCCCACCTTCAGATGGAAACTGAGCTGAAGGTGTAGAAGCTGGGCCAAGGCGGAGGCAACACTAGGATGCAAATAGGATAATCAGCTGCTGGAAGTGGTTTAGGCCCCAGTGTTGTGTGATAACCTGTTTGTGTCTCCATCTAAGCGTGTCATGAAGAGCAAGGGCATCAGTGACACCACCCTGTCACTCAGATCAGTGTCCCATGCTGGCTTATGAATAGTCAGTCCTCCCGGCCCCACATGAGCCAAGAAGGCCAGCGGGTACTGAGGGGCGTTTGGTCCCGTGGCACACACACACACATGGATGCACACCACATGCATGTAACATGGAGTCATTTGCTTTCCCTTCTGGGTCCAGCAGTTACCTCTCCATTTCCTACTTGAAACTGGGTTTTAAAAGAAGAAAGATCCCACATTCCTCCTCATCTTCCTGGGAAATGCTGTATGTGTGATTTCTGCTCCCTTATCCTGAGTCATATCTTTTCACGGCTTTTAATCAGCCTGGTGCTGCATTTAAGCATTGGCTCGTGCCCCTTGTGTGTGTGTTTTTAGGGTTTGGTGTGTTTTCTTTAAAAACTTAGTCACAAGCTAAATTAGAAAAGGAGCATCGGGGGGAGGGGGGCTGGGGAAATGGCTTAGCAGTTAAGGCATTTGCCTGCCAAGCCTAAGGACCCCGGTTCAATTCCCCAGGACCCACATAAGCCAGATGCACAAGGGGGCACGTGCTTCTGGAGTTCCTTTGTGGTGGCTGGAGACCCTGGCATGCCCATTCTCTCATTCTCTCTGCCTCTTCCTCTCTCTCTCAAATAAGTAAATAAAAATATTTTTTTAAAAAAGAAGAAAGAAAAGGAGCATTGGGTAGCTACAGAAGAAGACATTATTCCCTAAGCCTTTGGCCAAGAAACGTGGCAGGTAGGAGGCCACTTTCAGGGTGACCTAAGTGGACGAAACACCTGCCTCACTTTGGCCTCAGGCACCTAGGCTTTTTCCACCCAGCCCCCACCAGCCCACCGGGGTGATGTGGGGTGGTCATTGCAGCCCACGGTGATGTGTATACCACATACTCATCCCATCAGGCTAGGTTCCTGTGTGTTCATACAGGGCTTGAAGTTCATAGCCTGAGCAGAGAAACAGCCCCAGGGTGGTCTCATTTTGGATAGCAGAGTGACGCAGCAACTCATGCACTTTGCTATTGACTCAGGGCACAGTTGTACCCTGAGCACTGCCCAGCATTGCTGGCTTCCCTGACAGATGTGGGCTCTATTTGGACTGCCCGTTGTGACAAACACTGGTCCCACTCAACTGTTGAGCATATGAAACGAAGCTACTGAGAACTGATCTAAGGAACTGAGATCTTAATTTTATTGAATTTCAGTTCATTTAAATTTAAGCAGTCATAGGTGGTGAGTGACCGCTGTAATGGGCAGAGCGTTTACACAGGTTTCCATTTTAGTCTTTTCATTTCCAATATCATGTTGTCATCATCTTGTCCTCAAGCCCACTGATGCCAAACCTGGGGCTTCCGGAAGTGACCCTTTGGAGAGGGCAGCGTGTGGATGATCACGGTGATAATGTACCAAATATCAACAGAGGGAGACAGTTGTCGTTCCTTGTTAGGAAGAATGTACTGTCAGCAGGTCTTCTTTTTCCTTGGTATAGATTTGGACATGGTCCAATGACTTAGAGCACAGTGGGCTCTCCATTCGTGTACAGCATGTGCTTAGAGCCTGCCAGAGCCTCACCCTGAATACATGCAACAGTCCCGGGTGTGCCCCAGCACTGTCACAGGATATCACCTTGTATGTGGCTTGGGGACCCTTCTGGGAGGTGTTCTCAGGGACCGGCTTGCAGCAAGCAGGACTGGAAAGCTAATCTTCTCATGGAAAAAGACCTCTCTGTGGCTGCACAGAGCCCAAGTGTGGGTGGAGCTGAGTGGAAGAGAACGGAGCTGAAAGAATTAGGGGCTTCCCTTACTCCCTCCCCTCCACTTACTACCTACGCAGGTAGTGCTTGCTGGGCCCATTTGGAGAAAGCCCTTTGCCACAGGCTCATCATAAGATTTCAGTTATCTTGTTAGGGTTCCTAATGGGACAGAGAATGTTTGTTGAGAGAAGTTTGGGGGGGGGGTGCTAATGTACAGAAGGCTCATAGCAAACGAAGGGGTAGCCGGAGCCCACTGCTGAGAAGCCAAGAGCAAGCTCTGGGATACAGGCAGTGTATCTCTGAAGGAGGAAGGTCAAGGGTGCCACTGGGAGCACTCAGTGGGAGGAGCCTGAAGTGTCCTGCCAGCCACATTTCCACCCTCCGCAGCCCTCTTTCTCTCAAAGTAATGCTAGAGACTAGGGTGGGAAAGGATAGAGGGACATCTCTGGGGAAAGGAGATATTTAGGGCCTGGAGTGGATGGCAGAGGCCTTTGCCATCTATGTTTTTTAGCTGCAGGTGACAGTTAGCCATGGCCCAGGTATAGCAGTGTCAGTAGGAAAATCAAGGTGGGAGCCCCAGGCCTACCCTGGAGACCACTGCCCGCTTACAGGCCTCTGCTGCCTTCTAGCTACAGACTGCAGTGGGAGCCAAGTTGAGCTTTTCCTGTGTGATCTGTCATATGTTCTGCATGCCTGTGTCTCTCTGCCTGGCCTACTTTTCCCCTAGTGTGCTTTCAAAACTGTAACATTGAGGAACCACTTTGGTGTTGGTTTCCTTCCTTCCTTCCTTTCTTTTCTTTCCTTTTCCTTTTCTCCCTTTCCTCCCTTCCCCCCCTTTCCTGTGGATGAAACCCAGAATCCTATGCATGCTACACACACTCTCCTGCTGAGTCCCATCCCCAGCCCTGAATCCCACTGAGTCAATGGCTGACACACAGATAGCAAAGTTGAAGGTCTCATAACTGTATGTTTGACCCGGAGAAGCCATCATGAACTCTCTGTCCTATGCTGCCTCTTTCTCTAATGCGGCCTGAGGCACACTGCCTCCAGTGTGACATGTTGTCTCAGGCGAGCCCCCTGCCCCAGCAGGTTCATTGCAGAAGAGGCCACCGCCTCCGGGGCCAAGTGTGTGCTCACTCACAGCCCAACCTGGATCATCGACCCCATCGATGGCACCTGCAACTTCGTGCACAGGTGAGCAGGTGCTGGGAGCATGAGGTTACAGAGCTTCGGATATGCCCATTAGGTTTTCTGCTTCTTGAAAGCAGTGCTTTGAAAGCAGATGAATATAAGAAAACCTGTCATAGGTTTCTAGTATTGCAAAAATCAGATCTTGATTTTTTTTTTTTTAAAGATATTTTCATTTGTGAGTCTTAAGAGTAAGAAAATTTTTCCTGGGTGTGGTGGCGCACGCCTTTAATCCCAGCACTTGGGAGGCAGGTAGGAGGATCACCGTGAGTTTGGGGCCACCCTGAGGCTACGTAGTGAATTCCATGTCAGCCTGGGCTAGAGTGAGACCCTACCTCAAAAAACCAAAAAAAAAAAAAAAAAAAAAGTAATAAAATTTTGTTTGCAAAATGTTTTGTTTTGCTTTTTGTTTTTTTGGGTTTTTTTTGGCAGGGGGGTGGGTGCTGGTTTTGATGGTTGTAGCAGACAGCTTTAGGTTCGCTGAGATGAACTTCCAGACCGGGCACAGTTATGGAGGAAGGGATATTATTTATTGAAGCTTACAGATCCAGGGGAAGTTCCATAATGGCAAGAGAAGCGGCCAGCTCTCCACAGGGCCAAGCAAGAGAGAGCAAAGCCCCCAGCCACACAGCACACAGAGCAAAACTACAGCCAAAAGGTCACACAGCACACTTCAGGAACTCCTGCTAGGCACATTTGCATATCTTTACAATGGAATCTCAAACCCACACCTTAAGACCAGGCCCCCAATGACATTGCCTCTAGCAAGGTGATTGCAGATGCAAACTATAACTAATAAAACACTGAATATATTGGGGGACATATATTCAAACTACCACAATGGTGTATCCTCCTAGTACTTGGGAGGCAGAGGCAGGAGAGTCAAGAGTTCAAGGCCAGCCTTAAGTACCTAGTGAGTTCAAGGCTACCATGAGCTACAGATGAGTCCCTATCTTTTTATTTTTAATGTTTTTTTAATTTTTATTTTTGGTTTCTCGAGGTAGGGTCTCACTCTACCCCAGGCTGACCTGGAACTCACTTTGTAGTCTCAGGGTGGTCTTGAACTCATGGCCATCCTCCTATATCTGCCTCTTGAGTGCCGGGATTAAAGGCGTGCGCCACCAACCTGGCTTTTTTTTTTTCCCCAGTGTTTTTAGCTGGAACATGCCAGCATTCAGAAACTAAGGCAATGGGAGCACACGTTGGAGACCAGAAATAATTCCCCACCTATACTCATATAGGCAGCCCTAGTTAAACTCAGTGGTCACACAAATACACAAGGAAAAGAAATCAATGTAGAAGAGGGACTAATTGAGAATAACAGGTTCAATAGAAGGGGAATGGGGCAGTATGTCAAGAAAGGGGAATGGGAAGCCGGGTGTGATGGTGCACGTCTTTAATCGCAGCACTCGGGAGGTAGAGGTAGGAGGATCGCCGTGAGTTCAAGGCCACCCTGAGACTACATAGTTAATTCCAGGTCAGCCTGGGCCAGAGTGAGACCCTACCTCGAAAAACCAAAAAAAAAAAAAGGGGGGGAATGGGGCGGGCATAGCAGTGCATGCTTTTCATCCTAGCACTTGGGAGGCAAAGGTAGGAGAATCACTGAGAGTTCAAGGTCAGCCTAAGACTACATAGTGAATTCCAGGTCAGCCTGGGCTAGAGTGAGACCCTACCTCAAAAACACAAAAGAAGAAAGAAAGAGAAAAGGAGGGGGTTATGATAAAAATACATTCTGCATGTTTAAAAATGGTCAGTAAAAATAAAATTAAAAAACAAGTTTGAAATTAGCTTTCCCTGCATGTAAATGTTTTACCATATTAGAAATTCAAAGTTTAATTGCTAAATGATGAAACCTATTTAGAAGGCTGTTTGTAGTCATTAAAACTGAAAGTCAATGTAGTAGTTATACATTTTAAATTTATTTTCTTTCAAAATGAGGTGTGCCAGGCATGGTGGCTCATGCCTTTAATCCAGCACTCAGGAGGCTGAGGTAGGAAGATCACTGTGAGTTTGAGGCTAGCCTGGACCTACTATGGAGTGAGTTTCAGGTCAGCCTGGGCTTAAGTGAGACTTTACCTTGAACAAAAGGAAAAAAAGAGGAGCAAATCAGGCATGGGGGGGGGGGAGAACATCTATAACCAACTGAGGAGGCTGAGACAAAAAGAATTCTAAGTTTGAGACTAGCCTGGGCTATATAGCAAAAAAACCTGTCTCCAAGAAAAAGCTGTTTCCATTTAAGATGTTGGGTTGAATTTCAAAAGAACCTCCTTTTTTCGTTTGTTTGTTTTTCGAAGTAGGGTCTCACTGTACCCTAGGCTGACCTGGAATTCACTCTGTATTCTCAGGGTGGCCTTGAACACACGGCGATTCTCTTACCTCTGCCTCCTGAGTGCTAGGATTAAAGGCATGTGCCACCACACCCAGCTGAACCTCTTTTTTTTTTTTTAATATTTTATTTAGTTATCTATTTGAGAGAGAGAGAAAGAGGGGGAGAGAGAACGGACGTGCCAGGGCCTCCAGCCGCTGCAAACGACCTCCAGAGGCATGTGTACCTTTGTGCATCTGGCTTACGTGGGTCCTGGATAATTGAACTGGGATCCTTTGGCTTTGCAGGCAAACGCCTTAACTGCTAAGCCATCTCTCTAGCCCCAAAAGACCTTCTTTAAGAAGTGCCCCTTAGAAGCCAGTAGGGTTGGGGAAGCGCCTCGCGCAGGTATGTAGTGAGAGCTCAGAGCCACCCTTGGCACAGGAGGCAGCCTCGTGAGTGCCGACAGCAGGGGGCTTAAGGAGATCAGAGGGGCTCATGGGAGTAGAAGGGGACTAGAGGTGACAGACAAGGCCACAGACACTGCCTGGCAATGGCAGGTGTGGAAGCTGTGTGCACGTGTTCACAGCCACTCAGGTAGCCCGGGACCCAGGAGCACGGGGGTAACCTTCAGCTCTACTAAGGGTGAGTCTCTTAACCGGCCACTCCCTGGAGAAATCCCCATTCTGCCAGCATCTCCCTCCCCGACTCCCGCCCCGCTTTCACACACACCCCTTGTTGGATAAGAACGTGAGCAGAGCCAGACCCGAGGTTATCCTCACTACCTCCAGGGCACATTAACCTGGGAAGTCATTCTGAGGAATGTGTTAAGCATGCCCGCCGGCTAGATGACAATTACCTTGAGAACTCAGTCAGGCATTCCCAAGAGGACCCCTTTTGAGACGATGGAGTAGTGCCATCTGCCACCACCAGGATGCACGTCGCTAAAATGTGACCCCTGCCCTTCGTGTGTTCTACTGAGTGGGCACTTCTCACTTCTGCCCCATGTGTCATCTAAGATAGATACAGTCACGTACCAGGTAGACATCATGTGTGTGCCTCCCGTGTCTTCAGAGTCTCCATCGCTGACCTTTCTGCAGTCCCGGGGGAATCTGGGGTTGGAAACACCACTTGGAAAAGTGCCCACTGAGAAGCAAGCTCTCTTGTTGATGAGAGTCGGGGGACACCAAGACCATGGCTGTAGCCCATGGCCTGAGCCATCAGGAAGCCTGCGGTGCTGGGCCGGTGGCCCACTGCACTGAGGGAAAGCCATGAGGTGCCTGCATTGGGAACACACAGCCCCAGCCTGGCCCCTCAGGGTTTCTGCCCACCTGGCAGTCAGCATTCTGTTCACAAGAATCTAGATTAGTGTTGTTGTTTTTTTTTTTTTTTTTTTTTTTTTTTGCAAGTTTAGAGTTCCTGGGCTTTCCTTGTCCCTTCCTCTTTTCAAGCAGAACAACATGATCTTCATGTAAAGGAAAGATTATTTTGAGCAGCAACAAAAATCACAAAATAACACCCAAAACTGTGGCATTAAAAACTGCCCTTCTACCATCTGCTTGCCCCGCTCTGGGGCTGCTGGGAGCTCAAGCAGGAGAGGGGATGGGGTAGTCATAAAGTAGCGGGCCTCTGGTGGCTGTGGTCAGGACCTGTGATGTGATGACACCTCCTGAGGCTCCCACCCCACCCCCACATCCCCCCATACACAGACTAAGTTGGGTCATTAGATAGCCATTGTTGCATTACACCAGTCTTACATGAGAACAGAGTGCTGTTTTCTTTAGGGTTAACCATCTTACAGCATGGCCACCTAAGTCTGTTTATCTTGGAAGTGGTGGTGAAGTCATTTTTCAGAACCAAACCCACCCACAGAGTGCAAAAAGGTCCTTGTGTGCTGGGGGGAGGAGGGGCTGCAGGGTGGGGGGCGCCCGCCGTGCAGCCACAGAGGCTTCGGGGAGAGCTCATGTTCTTCTGTCACATTTGACCTATTCTCTTTCTCCCCCTCAGATTCCCCACGGTGGCAGTCAGCATTGGGTTTGCCGTTCACCAAGAGGTAACACAGCCCTGCTTGTTTGCTTTCAACCTCTGCGCTCCCGTTTGTTCTCTGCTGTGTGTCTTAATCATGACGACCGTGTCCGAGTATGTATTTGTCAAGTCTGAGAAAGTAAACCACCGCAGAGCCATTTTATTGGGGGTGGGCGGGTGGGTTGTGTTTGGGGCTCACTCCCGCAGGCTAGCCGGCTCCTGTCTCTGCTGTGGTCCTGGTCATAGCCGTTGTGGAAAGTGATGTTCTGAACAGATGGTCCACACTAGTCTCCATCTGACCCCTGGAGCGTGTGATCTAGACACAAAAAGGTTATTTTTGAATAACATTTTTAATCTCGATATTTTATTAATTCTTCATTTCCCCCCTGGCTATTAGTATGAGAATGTGGCCCTGTCGGGATTCCCAGAGACCTTCTGAACTAAGCAGTAGCACGAGGTCTGCAGCAAGGCCAGGGGACAGAGGTTCACACAGAAAGATTTGAAGGGTCTTAATTACTTGTAGTAATGTAAGTAGGTTTGTGGGTTCCACTTAACGCTGCTCCCAGGGCTGGGGAGATAGCTTAGGGGTTAAAGGTGCTTGCTTACAAAGCTTGCTGGCCTGGTTCAATTCCCCAGTACCCACAAAGTGGTGCATGCATCTGGAGTTTGTTTCCAGCAGTGAGAGGCCCTGCTGTGCCCATTCTCCCCATCTTGCTAGCTCTCCTTGCAAATGAATAAAAATGCTTTAAAAGCTTCCCCCTTTGGATAGCATGAGTCCTCATCACCCTTATTATCTGCATCCGGCACACACCTCACTTCAACACTGCTTAAAGTCTCTACCTTAGCTTTCGTTTTTCAAATATTTATTTCATGTTACTCATTTATGAGCAGAGAGAGACAGGAGACAGACACAGAGAGAAAGAGAATGGGCACACCAGGTCTCTAGCCATTGCAAATGAACTCCAGATGCATGTGCCATTTTGAGCTTCTAGCTCTGTGTGAGTACTAGGGAATGGAACCTGGGTCATTAGGCTTTGCAAGTGAGCACCTTAACTGCTAAGTCATTTCTCTAGCCCTAAAGTCTCTACCTCAAATGATCAGTAAAAATGTCAACATTGAGAGCCGGGCATGGTGGCGCACACCTTTAATCCCAGCACTCTGGAGGCAGAGCTAAGAGGATTGCCATGAGTTTGAGGCCACCCGGAGACTACAGAGTGAATTTCAGGTCAGCCTGGGCTAGAGTGAGATCCTACCTCAAAGAAAAAAAATATATAGCTGGGCATGGTGGCGCATGCCTTTAATCCCAGTACTCGGGAGGCAGAGGTAAGAGGATCGCCAAGAGTTCGAGGCCACCCTGAGACTACATAGTTAATTCCAGGTCAGCCTGGACCAGAGTAAGACCCTACCTCGAAAAACCAAAAAAAAAAAAAAAAAAAAAAAAAATATATATATATATATATATATATATATATGATCAACATTGAAACCAGGGTAAGGAGTTGATTTCCTGGTTTTTCTGTTTAGCAGTGTCACAAATTGCAGTGAACATGGGAAGCTCCAGCCCTTACCCACCAGGTTACCATCATGGGAGGCAGGGCTGCCAGGAAGGAAGAATGGGGACCACAAAGGCCAGCTAGGTCCTCAGCCTGCTATATCTGTCCCAGGTTTGACTGAACGTAGGAATACTGCTTTTAGTTGTGGCTTTACCCATTCCCCCCTCTCTGCGTGCAAATAAATTAATTTTTTTAAAGCCGGGTGTGGTGGTGCACGCCCAGCACTGAAGAATATTTTTTTAAAAAAGGACTATTTGCCAGGTGTGGTGGTGCACACCTTCATTCCCAGCATTCGGGAAGCCAACGGGGGTGGGGGGGCTGGGGAGGATCACGGTGAATTCAAGGCCACCCTGAGAGTACATAGTGAATTCCAGGTGAGCCTGAGCTAGAATGAGACCCTACCTCAAAAAACCAAAATAAATAAATAAATAAAAATAAATTTAAAAAATTGGGGGGAGTGTGCTGGAGAGATGGCTTAGCGGTTAAGGCACTTGCCTGTGAAGCCTGAGGACCCATTTCAACTCTCAGGTCCCACATAAGCCAGATGCACAAGATGATACAAGCAGGCAAGGTCACACATGCACACAAGGTGGCACACACGTCTGGAATTCAATTACATTAGCTGGAGGCCCTGGCGTGCCACTTCTCTCTCTCTCTCATTCTTACTACCTCTCATAAAAAAGGGGCAGTCTGGGGCTGGAGAGATGGCTTAGCCGTTAAGGCGCATGCCTGTGAAGCCTGAGAACCCAGGTTCAATTCTCCAGGTCCCACGTAAGCCAGATGCACATGGTGGCACATGCGTCTGGAGTTCATTTGCAGTGGCTAGAGGCCCTGGTGTGCCCGTTCTCACTCTCTGTCTCCCTCTCTCTCTCTAATAAATAAATAAAAATAAAATGTTTTGGGGGGGGCAGTCTGTTAGGCTTGCCTCAAAAGAATAAAGACTTTGTTGGGAATGGTGGTGTACTCCTCTAATCCCAGCACTCAAGAGGCAAAGATAGGAGGATCGCCATGAGTTCAAGGCCAGCCTGGGATTACAGAGTGAGTTCCAGGTCAGTCTGGGATAATGGGAGACCCTACCTTGAAGAAGAAGAAGAAAAAAAGAACTTTTTAAAAATAAAGCTTTCTTAGTTTTTAAAATAAGTTTGGGCTGGGTAACGTTGCACATGCTTCTAATCCCAGCACTCAGGAGACAGAGGTACGAAGGTCACTGAGTTTGAGTGAGTTCCAGGTCAGCCTGGGCTAGAATGAAACTTGACCTCAAAAAAGAAAAGGAAAAATAAATAAGGTTGGGTTACTAATGCTTATGATTTTTTTTTTTTTTTGAGTTTTCGAGGTAGAGTTTTGCTCTAGCCCAGACTGACCTGGAATTCATGTACATATGAATATGCAGTCTCAGGATGGCCTTGAATTCACAGTGATCCTCCTGCCTCTGCCTTCTGAGTGCTGGGATTAAAGGCATGCACTACCACAACCAGCTGGATTATATTGTTTTTAGAAAAAATTTTAAACTTTTATTTATTTGCATGTGTGTATATGTGTGTACGGGCACACCATGGTCTCTTGCTGCTGCAAATGGACACCAGATGTTTGTGCCACGTTTTGCATCTGACTTTATGTGAGTGGCTGGGGAATCAAACCTGGGTTAGCAGGCTTTGCAAGCAAGTGTCTAGCCACTGAGCCATCTCCCCAGTCTTTCAATATATATATAAAATATATTTTTATTTATTTTTTTTTTTTTTTGAGGTAGGGTCTTGCTCTAATCTGGGCTGACCTGGAATTCACTATGTAGCCTCAGACTGGCCTCGAACTCATGGCAGTCCTCCAACATCTGCCTCCCAAGTGTTGGTATTAAAGGTGTGCACCACTATGCCTAGCTCGTTATAATTTTTTAAATGTATTCATTTATTTGCATGTATGTGTGTCTGGGTGCACCAAGGTCTCTTGCCACTGCAAATGGAATGCCAGACACTTGCACTATGAGTTGTTTGCTTCTAGGACGATAGCTGGGGAATTGAATCCAGACCAGCAGGCTTTGCAAGCAAGGGCCTTTAACAAGCCATCCCCTCAGCCCATGGATTAAGATTTTTTAAATAACATTTTATTTGCCTCAATATATCTTAGTTTTTAAAATATTTTACTTATTTATTTATCTGAGAAAAAGTGAGTAATGGTGCAGTAGGGCCTCCTACCACTGCACACAAACTCCAGACACATGTGGCACTTCATACATCTGGCTTTACATGTGTACTGGGGAATCAAACCTGGACTGTCAGGCTTTGCAAGCAAGCACCTTTAATCGCTGAGCCATTTCTCCAGCCCTAAAGATAGGGTTTTAAAAAAAGTGTGTGTGTAATTTTTTTTTCATTTATTTAAGAGAGACAGGCAGATAAAGAGAATGGACATGCCAGGGCCTCCTGCCATTGCAGATGGGCTCCAGACACATGTGCCACTTTTTTGGGTACTGGGGAATTGAACCTGGGTCGTCAGACTTTGCAAACAAGCACCTTTAAGTCCTGAACCATCTCTCCGACCCCCTAAATATACCTATTTAAGAAAATAAATCTTGGGGCTGTAGAGATGGCTTAGTGGTTAAGGTGTTTGCTTGTGAAGCCTATGGACCCTGGTTCAATTCCCCAGTACCCACATAAGCCAGCTGCACAAGGTGGTGCATGTGTCTGGAGTTCATTTGCAGTGCCTGGAGTGCCCATTCTCTCCCTTTCTCTTTCTCTATCTCTACCTCTTTCTCCTTCTCAAATAAATAAAATATTTTTTAAAAAGAAAGAAAAGAAATCTTGCTCTCTTGTTCAGGTCTAACTTAAAATCTGATTTTTTTTTCCATCCCTTTCTAGAAAGGCAGTTTCCATTGTCACTGCACTGGCTTCAGCGTCAAGCAGAGCCTTCATCTTTGCATTGCTCTCATTTCCTGGGTGGATGACTGTATGATGTGCATTTGCTTTCTTCTTGCCTCTGCCTCCTGCAGCTAGAATTCGGAGTGATTCACCACTGCACAGAAGAGCGACTGTACACGGGCCGGAGGGGCCAGGGCGCCTTCTGTAATGGCCAGCGGCTGCAAGTCTCCAGAGAGACAGGTAAGGTTCGCGCAGCTCACCTCACTCAGCCTGTGTCAGATAGAGGAAGAGGAATGGAAAATACAAAATGTCACCATTACATACACAGTGGTAGCGATCTTCTGCGAAGGGTTCCAGCTCTTTTTTTTGAGAGAGAGAGAGAGCAGCAGAGGGAGGGAGGGAGGGAGGGAGGGAGGGAGGGAGATAAATAAATGGGTGCACCAGAACCTCTAGCTGCTGCAAACAAACTCCAAACACATGGGCCACCTTGTGCATCTGGCTTATGTGGGTCCTGGGGAATTGAACCTGAGTCCTTTGACTTTGCACACAAGCACCTTAACCACTAAGCCATCTCTCCAGCCCCATGTCCCAGCTCTTTTTAGGGACATTGTGTCCCTTCTGGAACTGGAAACAGCCTGGCCTGTGTCACAACAGTGTTGTCCATGTGGCTGGGAAAGTGATGGTCACCAGTTATGGCTTGGTCTGGTTGGGCTGAGTGAGTAGTCCAAGGGCACTTTGGTGCTCTCAGGGATTGTGGTCTGGTCCGTGGCTCCGTTCCTGTGGGAAGATGATACTGTGGACACGAGTTGTATAGAAAAAACAACGTTTCCATGCACCGGAGGCTAACCCCTGTTTTCCTCAAGGACTCCCTCACTTGCTGGAGGTTCGCTCTGGCACTGCCCCTGCCATTTACAACATCCCGACTTGGGATTTTTGCGGCCTCCCTTTGGCCTTCCTCCCACATTGATTAAACCCGCAGTGTTTTACTGACTACAGACCAGGTACTGCAGGCAACAGAAAAATGCCAGACAGAACTAAAAAGGAAAAGACCAGAAGAGAAGCAGCTGCGTAAGGAGATTTGAAAAGCTCCCAAATACCTACATAATTGGATTTGCAAAGGCCGTGGGGAGTAGGCTAGAACATTTGGCTAACATGCATGAGGCTGTGGGCTCCCTTCCCAGCCACTGGAGGGGGAGTTGGGGAGCAAGCATGATTTCCTAGTTATTCTAACACATGTGAGCATCGTAAAGCACTCCCTCCCAGTCCAGGCTCTGGTTTCCACTTGCTACTACGAGCCTTGGTCCCTACATGTCAGCACTCTGAGCCATCTGCTTTCCTTACAGCCTCCCCTCTGTGCCCATTACTAGCTTGTCCCCTCCCATTCCTTTCCTGCATCCTTGGTCCCTATCTCCCGTTCACCCTGTCTCGTCCTCCCAATGTGTGCCTGTGTGCTAGCTGGCCTCCCAGGCGCCAAGGGCAGCAGGGTCTAACCTGTGGGGAGCTGGCTTACCACCCCCCGTGAAGGCACCACACGTGGGTTAGCAGTACGGTGGAGAGAAGAGACCATGCACAGGCCCAGAGCAAAAGTACACCAGCAGAGTGACTCACCAGTTAGCATTCTGACCCAAAAGTGGGCTGGGAAGAGCCCCTGGTGCCACCCCGTTTCTCCTTCTCTCAGAGTGGTTTTATTTGGCTGCGTGGAGTGCTGGCAAGAAGCATTCATTCCCCCAAGCCGAACTAGAAAAGACTGTGGCGAGGAAGCCAATCATTAAACAGGCTTCGGTGAACTTTGCTCCAGATTTCATTTGACATGACGCGAAGCTATTCACATACTTTCTTCCTGGTCAGCTGCCTTCACTCAAGTCAGGTGGTGACTGCAGGGCTATGGACCCCACCTACCCCAGCTCTGTGTCCCCTGAGCTCTGCAAGGGCAATGCTTGGTCTGGCTTCCACTCTGCTGAACCCCCAGGAAGCAACTGAGCTGTCTCCAAAGTTCCCAGTCACGCTGGTTACCCACCTCCCTCTGCACAGTGTCATACGGTGTCCTCTCCCCACCAGAGAGCAGTTGTGATTTGAAGGGCAGTGTGTGGGTTTTTCAGCCCCTTTCACAGAGAGAGCCCTCCAACCTGTTGGCACGTTGTTGGCAGTGAGCCCTTCCTGGGTCATGCACACCTGGCTTCAGGTCCTGATTCTGCCTCCTGTGCCTAGAGCAAGTTAGGTGACCTCTTAGAACTCAGTCCCTGGTTCTCACACTCCTGACTCTCAGAAGGCTGATGCTGGAGGACTGAGCCCAAAGCTGGCCTGGGCTACAGAGAGAGAGAGAGAGAGAAAGAGAGAGGGAGAGAGGGAAGGGGAGAAAGGAGAGGGAAGGGAAGGGAAAAGAGATTTTATTGTGAGGAGAACTAGATAAAATTGTATACATACAAAGAGCTTGTTTTAGTTATGGTGGCAACATCGTGACTGAATTGCCTGACAGAAGCAACTGGAGGAAGGATTTATCTTGGCTCACAGGTTCAGAGGGTTTCTGCCCATCTAGACAGGGAAGGCATGGAGGAGCAACTTAGTTCACAGTGGCAGGGTCAGCGTGGTGGCCGGGTCTGCGTGGCGGCGGTTGTTCACATCATAGTAGACCTGGAAGCTGAGGAAGACAGGAAGTCAGCATGGATACCATGTCCCCATAGACCTACCCTATCTCTGCCTCCCCGGTGCTGGAATTGCAGGGGGCATACCACCACACTTAGCTTTTTTTTTTTTTTTTTTTTTTTTTTTTTGCAAGGTATGGTCTCACTCTGGCCCAGGCTGACCTGGAATTAACTATGTAGTCTCAGGGTGGCCTTGAACTCTTGGCGATCCTCCTACCTCTGCCTCCCGAGTGCTGGGATTAAAGGCGTGCGCCACCACGCCCGGCCACACTTAGCTTTTAGGTGGGTGCTGAGGTTCTGAACTTGGCTCCTTGTGTGGCAAGCGCTTTAGTCACTGAACCATCTCCCAGTTCCCATATTTATCCTTTCTTCTATCTAAAGCTACTTCTGCTTTATCATATCATTTAACATATCTTTCAAGCATTCTTTTTTAAATTTTTATTTATTTATTTGCATGTGTGTATGTGCACACATACCAGGAGTCTCTTGCCACTGCAAACAAATGCTACATTTGCCCCCACGTTTTTGTGTCTGGCTGGGAAATTGAACCCAGGGCAACAGGGTTTTTGCAAGCATCTTTACCTCTGAGCCATCTCCTTAGCCCTCAGGTACCCACCCCCCCACCCCCAAGGTAGAGTCTTGCTTTAGCCCAGGCTGACCTGGAATTCACTATGTAGTCCCAGGTTGACCTTGAACTCAAAGCAATTCTCCTACCTCTGCCTCCCAAGTGCTGTGATTAAAAGTGTGTGGCACCATGCCCAGCTCCAGGTATTCTTTTTTTTTTTTTTAATTTATTTTTTATTTTGAGAGAAAAGGGGGGAAGTAGGAGAAAGAGAGAGAAAGAATGAGCATGCCAGGGCCTTGAGCCACTACAAACTCCAGACGCATGGACCACCTTGTGCATCTGGCTTATGTGGATCCTGTGGAATCAAACCTGGGCCCTTTGGCTTTGCAAGCAAGTGCCTTAACTACTAAGCCTTTTTTTTTTTTTTTCAAGGTAGAGTCTCAACTCTAGCCCAGGCTGACCTGAAATTCACTCTGTAGTCTCAGGGTGGCCTTGAACTCATGGCAATCCTCCTACCTCTGCCTCCCAAGTGCTGGGATTAAAGGCGTGCGCCACCACGCCCGGCTCCATTTATTCTTTTTTGACTACTTTTTTGCCCATTTTCCCCCATAAAATTGCATGTGTTATTCTACCAGTGTTCTTTGTAGTTCCACTTGGTTTATTTGTTTGGTTTCTAACCTTCAGCTTTATGTGATGACCAGGTTATTGGACCCAGGACTACAGCCTTTGCAAGTGTCTCTCTAGCCCATTTATTTGTTTTAAATATTTTACTTATTTATTTATTTGTTTGTTTATTTATTTGTGGGGGGCAGATAGAAAATGGATGGGTGCACTTGGGCCTCTAGCCACTGCAGACAAACTACAGATGCATGTGCCACCTTGTGCATTGGCTTTATGTGTGTACTTGGGGAATGGAACCTGAATCCTTTGACATTGCCAGTAAGCACCTTAACAGCCATCTCTCCAGCCCTGGTTGTTTTTTTTTGTTTGTTTTGTTTTGTTTTTTGAGACAGTGTTTCATGCAGTCCAGGCTGGCCTCAAACTCACTATGTAGCTGAGGATGACCTTGAATTTCTGTCCTTTTTTTGTTGTTGTTGTTGTTTGTTTTGTTTTGTTTTGTTTTTGTTTTTTTGAGGTAGGGTCTCACTCTAGCCCAGGCTGACCTGGAATTCATTATGTAGTCTCAGGGTGACCTTGAACACATGGCAGCCCTCCTTCCTCTGCCTCCCGAGTACTGGGATTAAAGGTATGCACCACCACGCCTGGCTTTAACCTTGAGTTTCTGACTCTCCTGCTTCTACCTACCATCTGCTGGGATTCTAGTCATGGATCACTATGTCCAATGTATGCAGTGCTGGGGATAGAACCCAGGGCCTTGTTAGGCAAGCACTCTACCAGCTGAACTATACCACAGCCCTGTAGTTATTTATTTTTTATTTACTTATTTTCTGTTTTCCCCAAGCATGGTCTCACCATAGCCCACAATGATCTGGAACTCATTCTGTAGATCCAGGCTGGCCTCAAACTAATCTACCTGAGCCTCCCAAGCACAGGGATCAAGGCTTGTGCGGCCACCCCTGGCTCCAGTTATTTATTTTTATTTGGACTTTGTGTTTCTGAACTTTGGGCACCCTAAGAAGGTGTGGGTCCAGGATGGTTTTAGTGGTTCAAGGCTGTGGAGCCCCCTCTTCTGCTGTTTCTGTCAAGTATTCAAATACTTGGCCTTGGCCTGGGTTGTTTTGGCTCTGTTCTCCTCAGCCTCACCTCAGTCTTCTGTTCCCATTGCCCTGTGGTTCCTGTTGGTGTCTTTGGTGTTCAGTCCTGGGAGTGCTTGATACCTGCCAGCAGGTGGCTGCTGCTTCTCCATCAAGGATTTAAGGTGGAAGTAACTTAATTGATAGACAGCGTCCTTCGGGGAATAGTAAGGGTCCTGAGCAGGTTGCTGCTGACAGTGAAAGGGCTGGGTTTTTATTTGTATTAGGATATCCCTCCTTTGTCTTTGGAGTGGTCTTCAGGGAATGCAGGTTCTGTTCCAGCTCCATTTCTAGACTTACAATTTGATTCCCCACCTTGGTCCATGCAGGAAGAATCTAGCCTGACAGCTAGCCCTTATGTCATCCTGCCCTCTTAGGACACCTGCGAGTTTTGAGCCCCTATGACTCAGGGGACCTAGTGTGTGTCCAACCCCTCACATGATGACCTGTGTGGTCCCCAGTGGTGGCCGTGACTTTGAGGTTCTCCTGTTCTTAGGTCAATAGATACTCGATGCTCCATTCTTTTTCCTCCTGCACAGATTCCCAAGACCACAGCCCACCTGCTGGAGGTCGAGATAGAACTGGTGGACATAGTTCTTTTGCTACTGCTACTGAAATTGCAAATTCTATCTTTCCCAATGTGTTAGTTAGCTTCCTGTTGCTGTGACAAAATACTCAAGATGAACAACTTAAAAGTAGGAAAGGTTTATTTTTGGCTTACAGTTTCAGAGGCTTCAGCCAACAGTTGGTTGGCCCATTGCCTCTGGGCTCTAGTAACCCATAATGACAGAAGCATTTGGCAAAGGAAACTGCTCCTGTCACAGTCAGCTTCAGGTTGCTGGGATGACCCTCTGGACCAGACACAGTTATGGAGGAAGGGAATTTATTTGAAGCTTACAGATCCAGGGGAAGTTCCATAGTGGCAGAAGAAGCTGGCTCCTGTTCACAGGTCCATGCAGAAAGAGAAAAGCAACCATTACCAACACCATAAGCAAGCACACTCCAGGACCTCCAGGCAGAACTCAAGCTTTCTATGTATCTTTAGATTGGAATTCCAGATCTACCCCCACACCTTAGGCCTGTACTAAGTTACAAGCTTCAGTAAAGCTCCTGAACCTATTGGAGGACATCCATTCAAACTACTACCTTCCACCACTGCTCCCTCTGGGTAACTGAGAAGCAAAGAGGCAGGAGGGGGTCAAGGTCCCCAAATCCCCATTGGCCAGTTATGGTGGCACACACATACGTACAGGAAGGAAATGGCCAAAGTCCCCTTTCAGGGCTCCCAATGATCTCACTAGGTCTCTCATGAAACACCCCCTTCTTAAAGCTTTCACCACCTCCCATCAGTGCCACAGGCTGAACACTAAATTGATAACCCCGGGCCTCTGAGGACATTTAGGATCTAGACTATAGTACATTCTAAATAGACTTTTTCCCCCTCTGAAATTAGTTTTCTTTTTTGTTTGATGTATGAATGTATGTGTGAATTCAGGCATATGTATGCCACAATAAGAGTGTAGAGATCAGAGGCTAACCTTCAGATCAGGCCAGGTCCTCTCCATTCACATTTTTATTTTTTAGTGTGTGCAAAATTGTCAGTGGCACATGACATTAGCTGGCCCGTGAGCTTCAGACTCTTCTGATTCCAACCCCTACTATTGTTGGCAAGCTGGGATCACAGATGCATGCACCCTTAACCACTAAGCAATCTCTCCAGCCTTGCATGCACCACTTGTCTGCAGCTTTGCGTAGGTGCTGGGGAGTCAAACCCAGACCAATAGACTTTGTAAGCAAGTGTCTTTAACCACTGAGCCATTGCCCACGTCTTTGTTTCTCTCTCTCTCTTTCTTTCTTTCTAAGGTAGGGTTGATTATTTCAAATTATTTCATTTTCAGGAAAGTGGAATTATAGGGTGTAAAAATGGTGTTTGCATCTGTGAAATTTCTCTTAAGATAGTATAGTACTTATGTCTTTTAACTTCGTGTTGCTCAATCAGTACAATCTGTTAGAAGTCAGATTTTTTTTTTAATTCTAAAAATCTGTTTATTGAACAAATAAACAAAGTTACTCTACTTTGGAATCTATTCTTTTTTTTTTTTTTTTTTTTTTTTTCCTTTCAAGGTAGAGTTTCACTCTAGCCCAGGTGGACCTGGAATTCAATATGTAGTCTCAGGCTGGCCTTGAATGCATGGGGATTCTCCTATCTCTGCCTCCTGAGAGCTGGGATTAAAGGCATGTGCCAACACACCTGGCTTATTCTTTTTTAATGTTGATTAAAAGATATACCTTTTAACCAATAATACATATATGTGGCATAAGATTTGTATTCTAGTCAATTTTTTGGTTGTTTTTAATTATTTTATTTTTTATTTTCAAGCAGAGAGAGCGAATGGACATACCAGGGCCTCCAGACGCTGCGAACAAACTCCAGGTGCATGCGCTACTTTGTGCATCTGGCTTTACACAGGTACTAGGGAATCAAACCTGGGTCATTAGGCTTTGAAGACAAGTGCCTTAACCACTGAGCCATCTCTCCAGCCCCATCCTAGTCATTCTTGAGCATAGTGTTTAATGGTGTCACTTACATTCACAGTGTCATACAGCCATCAACATGATGCATTTCTAAACAAGAGGACTACCCTGTAAGGGCTTCCTATTTCTATCCCCAAGGAGTCACAGATACCTAGGATTCCTTCTCTACTGGGTTAATAGCTAAAATACTATGGTTAATATTGGACAAATGAGAACAAAAGTATAAAAATCATAAGAATTTTATGTAATTAGTCAAATATCATAAGATGATTAAGTAGAGATTCTAAGAAATTGCCCTTCTTTGTTCTCTTATCCAAGGCAGAATAACACAGTAGAAAGCATTTTGCCTGTAGGTGGCAACTCACAGACTTTCATTGTACTCTGCTTGGTTTCGCAAGAGTGGGAAGGAATGAATTCATTGCAGCTAGCAGAGAAAGTTGCTAACTTCAGAAAGATCATTTTTTTATTTTTTATTTTTCTGTGGTAGGGTCTCACTTTAGCTCAGGCTGACTTGTAATTCACTATGTAGTCTCAGGGTGGCCTTGAACTCATGGCGATCCTCCTACCTCTGCTTCCCAAGGGCTGAGATTAAAGGTGGGTGCCACCACACCTGGCAGAAAGATCTTTTAATAGAATTTAAAACTCTGTTAGAGTTTAGCTCTATTTCCTTCCCCAGCCCTGCAGTAAACAACAAGGAAAAGGGAAGCGGGATTGGAAATCACCAGATATCTCTGAGTTGGAGACGGCCCTCACCACTTCTGGCCCCCAGGGCTGGAACAGATCATTTCCTAAGCCGGGCTTCCCATCTGTAAGACAGGGCAGTAATGGGGCAGCTGTGAAGCACTCCACACAGACCTGTGGGAGGAGAAGAGAATGTGAGCTGAGCAGTGCCTGTCTCCACTTGACTTAATTGCCCATGTGCAACCCCCCAGGGGCACTCACTTGAGGACCCCACCTTCTTGCATCCAACCTGAGTGTGGGTATACCCGCTTATCCAGGCTAGCCTGGGTGGAGGACCTGCTCTGGCCCCTGCATACAGCCCTTCATCAGTGTAAGGGGGAGCACTGGGTGAGACCCTGGTTTAAGCAGAGTCTCCTCTCAGCAGTCTTGTTAAAACAGGGTTTTGTTCGCCTGTGGATCATCCAGCTCCCTAAACCACAGGGGCATCTTCCCAGGAGAGGCCCTGGATGCAAGACTCTCGTTCTTAAGTATGTATGTATCACAGAGTACCTGGTAGGAGTTTGCAAGTAGCAGAGGATGTTTCAGACCAAAGTAGAGGTGGAGAAGGAATGTGAGATTGATAGAGCTCTTCCCAGATCAGTTTGAAAAATTATGTCAAAACCTAAAATATGCACAGATCTTGATTCAGAAATCCCACTTAAAACTGAAAACAAGGCCCCAACATCAGGGGCCTGAGCTGTTGCCAAGGGCCTGACCGCTTCTCATTGTCCATGGTCAGAGCCAGACCTCTCTGGCTTGGGCCTACAGTGCTGGAGGGGTCTTGCAGCTGCCTGCTTGCTCTTCCTGTCCGGGGAGCCCTCTTTCCCCCATGGGACTCCCTCCTCCTTAGGGATAGCATCAGAGCCTAGCTGGCAGGAGCTAGTGCTGGGAGTCTGTGCTGACCATGGGCCAACGGTGTCAATAAAGTGCTATCCATAAAAAAAAAAAAAAAAACTTAAAACATATTGGGCTGGAGAGATGGCTTAGTGGTTAAGGCATTTGCCTGCAAAGCCAAAGGATCCAGGTTCGATTCTCCAGAACCCATGTAAGCCAGATGCACAAGGGGTGCATGCATCTGGAGTTCGTTCACAGTGGCTAGAGGCTCTGGCACACCCATTCTCTCTCTCTCTCTCTCTCTCTCTCTCTCTCTCTCTACCTCTTTCTCTCTCTCAAATAAATAAATAAAATATATTTTTTTAAAAAAAAAAAGAAGTGATATTTAAAAAGAAAACTTAAAACATATCAAGATGGCTCCACCAGAAAGAAATTTATTATAGCATTATTTGTAGTCATAAGAACCAAACATGTTTGGGGCAAGAGAGAAGGCTCAACGGTTAAAGGCACTTGCTTGCAAAACCTGCCAGCCCGGGTTAGATTCCTATGATGCATAGTACATAGTACCTATGTAAAGCCAGATGCACAAAGTGGTGCATGTGTCTAGAGTTTGTTTGCAGTGTCAGAAGGTTCTGGCATGCCCATCCCCTCTCTCTCTCTCTCTCTCTCTTTAATAAATAAATATTTAGAAAAAAATGTTCAGAGGGGAAGAATGAAATAAGTTTCTGTAGTTGCATGGAATGTGTTGGAGTGCAGTGGTTAAGGGCAAGGTATTGCTGGCAAAAGATGTAAATGACACATTGTTACATCAAAAGAGCAAGTCAAAAAAAAAAAAAAAAAGGCTGGGCGTAGTGGCAACATGCTTTTAATCCCAGTACTTGGGAGGTAGAGGTAGGAGGATCACCATGAATTCAAGGCCACCCTGAGACTACATAGTGAATTCCAGGTCAGCCTGGGCTAGAGTGAAACCCTACCTTGAAAAACAAACAAAAAAAAAAAAAGAAGAAGAAAAAAAAAAAAAAGGAAAGAAGAGCAAGTCATAGAATAACCTATGAAACATTTATAAATAAATAAATAAATAAAGAAAGAAAGAAAGAAAGAAAGAAAGAAAGAAAGAAAGAAAGAAAGAAAGAAAAGAAAGAATATTTGGGGCTCGAGTGGTGGCTTAGCAGTGAAGGCAATTGCCTGTGAAGTTTAAAGATCCAGTACCCATGAAAGCCATGCACAAGGTGGCACATGTGTCTGGAGTTCCTTTGCAGTCGCTGGTGGCCCTAGTGCACCCATTCTCTCCCTCTCTTTATTTGCCTCTCTGTCCCTCTTTCTTTCAAATAAGATATAAAAAAATTTTAGCCGGGCGTGGTGGCGCACACCTTTAATCCCAGCACTCGGGAGGCAGAGGTAAGAGGATCATTGTGAGGTCAAGGCCACCCTGAGACTACTATAGTAAATTCCAGGTCAGTCTGGGCTAGAGTGAAACCCTACCACAAAAAAAAATACACACACACACACATATGTATGTATGTGTGTATATATGTATGTGTATATATGTATATGTGTATATGTGTGTGTATACAGTATTATTTGAGTATGTGTGGATATAAGTTATGGTTTGAACCTGAAATGTCCCCTACAGGCTCATATGTTAAAGGGTTGATTGCCAGCTGGCATAGGGTGCGTGTGTGTATGTGTGTGTGAGAGAGAGAGAGATTGGTTAGACCATGAGGGCACTGATTCCATTAGTGGGTTAGCTCATTGATGGAGTGATAGTCGATAACACCGTTGGGTGAAGATGGAGAATTAGGTGATGGGATAGGTCACCAGGGGCAATCCTTGAAGAGCCTATCTTGTCCCCGACCCCTGGGCCTCTCAGCTTCCTGGCTGCTATCAGGTGAGCAGCCTCCTTCCTCCGCCATGCTCTAACTTCCATGACGCCCTGCCTCACCACAGCTTCCCATGGACCAAGACCTTTGAGACCTTGAGCCAAAATAAATCCTTCCTCCATTTCAGTTGTTTCTCTTAGGTATGTGTCACAGTGACACATATAAGCTTTGAAGTTAGATAAGTCAGCAAGACAGCATAAGCCCGGGCAAGTGTCCCTGCTGCTGTGGTGTGGTGTTGTGTTTCTTCTGTGGCCTTCTTTGGAGCAGTTCATCCATCCTTGATTTTTCTGGCTGAAGCAACATGTAAACCATCCCTTTTTTTCCCCTCCCTTCTACCTTTCCCCACTCTCCTTTCTTTTGTTAAAAAAATTATTTATTGGGCTGGAAAAATGGCTTAGCAGTTAAGACCTAAGGACTCATGTTGACCTCTCCAGGGTCCCACATAAGCCAGACACACAAGATGACACACACACGCAAGGTAGCACATGTGCACAAGGTGGTGCACATTCTGGAGTTCAATTTGCAGTGGCTTGAGACCCTGGCACACCAATTCTCTCTCTCTCTCTCTCATAAAAGAAATTACTTATTTGTGTGGGGGGAGTGAAAGTAGATGCCACTTGTCACCCACTTTACTTGGGTGCTGAGGAATTGAACCCAGGCCAACAGGATTTGCAAGTAAGTGCTTTTAATCTCTGAGCCATCACCCCAGCCCCTTCTTTATTTCTAAATATACATATATATTTGTGCATGCATATGTGTGCCAGAGAATGTGTGTGGAAGTCAGGACAATTTTAAGACATCTGTGCTCCATCTTAATTGAGGCAGGGTCTCTTGCCACTACAAATGAACTGCCAGGCTACATAGGGGCATACTAGCTTTGAGTCCCACCCCACTCCCAGCTTCAGATTCTTCTGGCTCCATCTCCCATTGTCATAGGCTCCTTGGGATCACAGATGCGTATGTCACTTTGAATCAGATTTTGCCAGCAAGTGCCTCTTACCGCTGAGCCATCTCTTCAGCCCAGGAGGTTAGTTTTGTAGGAAGCTGCCAGAGTGACTTCTTTAGTGGCTGTGACATTTTGCATTCCCACCTGCAGTGAAAGTTCTCAGGACTCCCACAGCCTCATCAGCATTTGATGTTGAATGTGCCCTGGATGTTGGCCATCCCAATAGAGTGCTGCTATCTCATTGTGTTAATTCTCACCTCCCTGAAGACATGTGTTGGGAACATCTGTTCATTGGCTGGCTTGCTGTCCTTGTCTGTCACCTGTATCAGATTCTCATATAAGCCAGTACAATCCTACTTAACTCAAAAATTCTAGGGCTAGTGGTGTGGCTCAGTTGGCAGGGTGCCTGTCTCAAATGCATGAAGCCTTGGGCTCAATCCCCTAGCACCATGTTAAAAAATTGGACGTGATAGTTAAGGCCTGTAATCTCAGCACTTGGGAGGTAGTGGAAGGAGGATCAGGAGTTCAAGGTCATCCTTGGATGTTCTAGTGAGTTTAAGATCCACCTAGGTTACATGAGACCCTGCTGATCGATAGATAGATTGATTATAGACCCCCAAAACTCTACAAATTGAAAACATTGCCAATTTAACAAATCAAATTAAAACAGTGGGGCTGGAGAGATGGCTTAGGGGTTAAGGCGCCTGCCTCCTAAGCCTAAGAATGCTGGTTCGAATCTCCAGGTCCCACGTTTAGCCAGATGCAAAGTGACGCAAGGGCGCAATGCCGCACTTGACCACAAAGGGGTGCACACATCTGGATTTCGTTCACAGCAGCTGAGACACTGCTCGTGCGCCCATCTCTGTCTTTCTCTCTCTCTCTCTCTCTCTCTCTCTCTCTCTCTCTCTCTCTCTTCAAAAAAATAATAAGATAAAAATAAAAAGTTAAAACAGTGTTTGCGATTTGCCAGGCAAGGGCTCCTGCAGAGCCACATCCCAGCTTCCATGTGTGTTTGAATGCTGGCATTTGAGGGAAAGCATTCCTTCCTTTGGGGACTATTTATTGAGTACCTGCTGTTCCTGGCCCTGGGGATAGCTGCTTTAGAAGCTTTTCTGCCCCCCCACCACCACCACCAAAAAGTACCATTTGGTTTGTGGCTAAGTGAGGCAGGATCTGAGGAGTAGGCTGTGGAAAGGTGACCTAGATCCCGTTTCTGGAGCAATCTGAGAGTGCATCTGGAGCAGTGTCTGCTGGGCGTGCTAGGTCTGAATAGCTGGAACCTCCTGAATGCAGGTTGCTCTGGTGCAGAACCAAGTGTTTCAGGGAGCATGCGCAGGGTGAAGCAACAACTTAGCTAGACAGAAAGGGACAGATCATATGGATTGTACACGATTTGGAAGTGTTACGTAGAATTGAACCTATTGGGCAAAGTAACGTAATGAAGGCCATCTCCCCTGCCTGTGGAGCATAGCCTCATGGGTCTCCGTCCTGCCTTTGGTATGAACTGATGGGACAGGACCTGTTCGGGCATGGGGCCAAGCAAAGACACATTGTCCACAGTGACTCTCAGTCATGTTTCTGACACCCACTAGCCAGGCTCCTGGCTCTGGAAATGGTACCCCATTTTGTAAGCAGGACAGTTGGTATGAGCGCCTATATGGCCCTTGTGTGAAGAAAGCCCTGGGTCCCCAGGTGCCAGTCCTCCTGTGTCCCGCTCCCATCAGCAGTATTCTAAGTCACTTTCTCCATGGGACGATATCCACCCCTGTGATCACAGCAGATAGAGAAAGGTCTGAGTTACACCCTTCTAGAAAGATTTGCCTGATGAGGTGTTTTTTGTTTTTGAACTCCTTCAAATATGGGTGCTCAGTGTGAAGTCTTGGGGGACAGTGATTTTCGTAAGCCACCAAATCCTCCCAAGGTCTTTGCACCCCTCTGTGAGTGTCTGTGACTCCTCAGCAGTCAGGCCAAAACAGAAAATAGGAATCCAAGGGGAGGCTGACGACACGGGCTTTGAGAGTGCTGGCTTCTCCCACTGTGTCCTCCCTACCAGCAGTGCTGTCGGAAAGACCTCTGTGTATCGGCAGCTCCCTGGACAGCCCTGTGAGAAAGAACTACTGGCTGACTTCACCTCAGGAAAGTGACACCCCCCCCCCACAGTTCTATCACAGCCAGGACTTGCTCTTTGCACTCATGCAAACTTCTCTCTTGCAGATCTTTCGAAGGCTTTGGTTCTGACGGAAATCGGGCCCAAACGCGATCCAGCTACTCTGAAACTATTCCTGAGCAACATGGAGCGGCTGCTGCACGCCAGGGCTCATGGGTATAGGTCTTTAGTCCCAGGAGCACCCCACATGGTAGGACAGGAGGGGCAGGCATAGAGGCCCATGTGCCATCTTCCACTTGTCACCTAGCATCAGGAAACAGATCTTGTGCCCTTTTTTTTTTTAGTTTTCCGGAGTAGGAGATAGGGTTTCGAACTCATAGTGATCCTCCTACCTCTGTCTCCCGAGTGCTGGCACTAAAGGTGTGTGCCACCACACCCAGAGCCCTTCCTTTTTATGATTAAATCTTTGAATTTGTGTATGTAAGTGGTTTGTCCACACATGCCACATTGCATGTGTGCAGGCTCAGATGTCAGTCTTTGCCCCTGCCCTGTTTGGGGTAGTGTCTCTTGCAATTCTTTTCTGCAGCCACCAGGCGAACTGGCCCATGTGCTTCTGAGAACTCTCCTGTCTTCACCTCCTGTCTCACCATAGGCATGCTGGGATTACAGACGTAGTGCTCTCCGGCTTTGCCTGGGCTCTGGGGATCCAAACACATTTGTGCAGCAAGCGTATTATCCACTGAGCTGTCTCCCCAGCCCAGTTCCGCCCTCCTCTGTGTTTGAGAGGGCACGTAATTGATGTCTGCGCTCTCATTCAGTGTGTCTTCAGAGTTCTCCCTGAGCAGACTTGCTTTAGACCAAGCGGAGCTCTGATTTATTTGTCCTACGTGTTTGATTTAATCTAGCCAGGCGTGGTGGCACACACTTTTAATCCCAGCACTCGGGAGGCAGAAGTAGGAGGTTGCTGTGAGTTCGAAGCCATCCTGGGACTACAGAGTGAGTTCCAAATCAGCCTGGGCTAGTGTGAGACTCTACCTCCAAAAAAAAAAAAAACTCTCCTTGCCTTCCCTTTCCCCTTATCTGTGCAGTAACCACCAGCTACTTGGAATCCCTGCATGTAGTGCTCAGATGTTCGATGGAATTAGAACTTGAGATCACTGACGCCACTAGCCATGGTTCACACTCAGTAGCCCCACGTGGCCAGTAGCAGTCACAGTGCAGCATGCTGACATCACTGTAGAGATGCATTCTGTTCTGCCAAGGCCACTCACTCCAGGACTTTACTGTGTGTCCTGAGCTTAGAGTGTCGAGTAATTCCAGCAAGGGGTAAAAGGGATGAGCAGAGGCCATGCCCGGGAGCTATTTATAGCAGCAAAGACTGGGTTCACTTCATCCACATCTCTTCCTTCCTCTTCTCCAGGGTCCGAGTAATTGGAAGCTCCACCTTGGCACTCTGCCACCTGGCCTCAGGGGCTGCCGATGCCTATTACCAGTTTGGCCTGCACTGCTGGGACCTGGCAGCTGCCACAGTCATTATTAGAGAAGCGGGTGGTATCGTGATGGACACCTCAGGTGAGTTCTGTGGCCCTCGGCCACCTTCCCGTTCTTGATCCCAGCAGCAGAAATGAGAGCAGGTGATGCTGGGTGGAGCACGTCCTGAGTCCTCCCCACACCGGATTCCCCTCCTTCCTCCAAGTTCTGTAGACAAGACCACACAAGAGGCACACACAGACAGTGACCAGCCATAGAGGGCTCGCATCCTGCCTTACCTCTTCTATAGATTGGGATAGTTTGGCTCAACAACAACAGGGCTGCCATTCCACATTCACACATCACTGAGAGTTTCCTAGAGCTTCACTGTAGGCCTAGACTCCATGAGAACCCAGTGGGATAGACAGCAGATGTGACAGGCTCCCAATTGTTTGATCAGGTGCATCCCCAAAATTTGTAGCCCAAGCAGGATCAGCACAGGTACCCAACAGGAATGTCTCTTTCCTTCTGCCTCAGTGCCATGCAGTCCTGGCCACTGACTTACCTTCCTAGGCCATAAGTGAATCCCATGCATTTCTTTCTTAAAAAAAAAAAAAACAACAACTGGGGCGCTAGAGAGATGGCTTAGTGGTTAAAGTGCAAAGCCTAAGGATCCAGGTTCAATTCCCCAGTACCCATGTAAAGCCAGATGCACGTGGAGGCACATGTATCTAGAATTCGTTTGTAGTGGCTAGAGGCTCTGGTGTGCACATTCTCTTGTCTCAAATAAAATATTTTTTTAAAGTGATGCTCCTATGTAAAAAAAAATTTTGTTCTTTTTTTTTAAGATTTTATTTATTTATTTATTAGAGACAAAGGGAAAGAGGGAGAGGGAGAATAGGCATGCCAGGGCCTCTAGCCACTGCAAACGAACTCCAGATATGTGCGCCCCCTTGTGCATCTGGCTTATGTGGGACCTGGAGAATCAAACTGGGATCCTTAGGCTTCGCAGGCATGTGCCTTAACCGCTAAACCTTCTCTCCAGCCCTTTTGTTTGTTTTTTAAAGTAGGGTCTCACTCTAGCCCAGGCTGGCCTGGAATATAGTCTCAGGCTGGCTTTGAACTCACAGCAGTCCTCCTACCTCTGCCTCCCAAATGCTGGGATTAAAGGTGCGCTCCACCATATCTGGTTAAAAAAATTTTTTATTAGTGAGCAAAGAGAATGTATGCATAGGTGCACCAGGGCCTCCAGGCACTAGAAATGAACTCCAGACACATGTGCCATCTGACTTTATGTGGGTACTGTGGATTCAAATCCAGGCTGTTAAGCTTTGCAAGCAAGCACCTTTAACTGCTGAGACATCTCCTCAGCCCAAGCCCCGTGCATTTTTTTTCCCCAAGGTAGGGTCTCACTCTAGTCCAGGCTGGCCTGGAATTCCCTATAGTCTCAGGGAGGTTTCTGAACTCCCTGCTGCAGCCACTTACTGTCCAACAGACCCCTCGCCTGAGTTCTGATGAATCCTTATTAGAGCCTTTTTGTCTTTCCTCCTAGCTTTTAACCCGGGGCTGGTTGGCAGAAGCCCTGTGGCTCATGTTTTGTCACTGGATACGGAAAACTGATCCTCTGTAGTCTGATTTCTACTTTTGTCCCGTTTCTCCTTTGAAAACCTTAACTGAGCTGCTAGAAAGGCTTAAAAGCAAAGCCACGTTGGTCTTTGGCAACAAAACTACACACCAGTCTCACATTAAAAAGGACTCGGGGGAGGGGCATAGTGGCACATGCCTTTAATCCCAGCACTTGGGAGGCAGAGGTAGGAGGATTGCTGTGAGTTCAAGGCCAGTCTGAGACTACATAGTGCATTCCAGATCAGCCTGGGCTAGAGTGAGACCCTACGTTGGGGGAAAAAAAAGAAAGAAAAAAAAAAAAGGCTGGAGAGATGGCTTAGCAGTTAAGGCACTTGCCTGCAAAGCCTAAGGACCTGGGTTTGATTCCCCTGGACCCTGTAAACCAGATGCATGTGGTGGTGCATGTGTCTGGACTTTGTTTGCAGTGGCTAGAGCCTCTGATGAACCCATTCTCTCCTCCTTTCTCTGTCTCTCATATAAATAAAAAGTATTTTTTTAAAAAAAAAAGCACCCAGCACTCTGGAGCTTATCATGTGATCACACCTCGGGGTTCACATAAGCATACGTAAGTCTTCAGTTCCAGAGTGAAGGAGCCTACAACATATACCCCAACAAAAATGCAGGGAGCATGTAAAAAGCAGACTTGGCCCCTCCCGGGCTTCAATTCACCCAGTGCATAGCAGAGTAGAGGACACACAGCTAGCTCCCCATCCTGGTCTCACCCATCCTTTACACTTCACAGAACTTAGGTTCAGCCAACAACAGTCTCTGAGACAGAGCAACTTCAGCGTTTGTCCTTGGGTACATTCCCACTGGGGCAGAACAGGTGGCGAGAGGTGCCATCCCTCCCTCCTTTGCCAGGTTCACTTGGCCACCTGCCAGGTACAGGCTGCGGGACTCCACCTCGGGCTGTTTTCTTTGGTACACGCCTGTGTGTGAAGTTGCTCTACATGACTGTTCTCCCAGCTCCTGTAACTCAGATGTCCACTCTCGCTTCTCTGTCCCCAGGTGGTCCCCTCGACCTCATGTCTTGCAGAGTGGTTGCGGCCGGCACCAGAGAGATGGCAACGCTCATAGCTCAGGCCTTACAAACTATTAACTACGGGCGGGACGATGAGCTGTGAGTGGCACAAACACAAAGCAACAGGACCCCAAAGACCCGAGGGCCTTCCCGGTGGCTCCCTGGGAAGAGCTGCCCAATGGCCTGTACTCCAAGACAGGTGTCTATTTCCCAAAAGGAAGTTACGCTCATGTGTGACTCGCTGTCTGAATCCACATTTTTCTGTCTGGGATTTGGTGCTTAGCTTGTCTCTCATCGTCATGCTTAGCCTTTTTCAAGTTCGTACATGTTCTTCCATCAAGACCAAACCCAAATCTCTTGTGAGGTGTGTATTAGTCATTCAGTCTTGATTTCCCCCCCCCCAGAATGCAAATCTCAGGTAATAAAGGTTTAGAATTTGTTCTCAAACGCACTCCCCGCCCCCACCGCCGTGTACTATACAGAATGCAATAAATCTCCTCCCTCCATGTCATCTACTTCCTCAGACGTCCCACTTTGTCCCCACAAAGACCCACGGCCTCCAAAGGTGTCCGCCTGGCTGCCTCGAGTGAGCGTTCTCCCAGCAGCAATTATGTTAGTGTTCAAACTCCAAGATGCCTTATAACACGGACTTGGGAGACCCAGTAGCTCAGACGGCATCTCTGATCTGTTTAAATGAAGAGACATGTAAACCAGTTTTCTAGGCCAGTTTTTGTCCCTTTGGAAGTGAAATTATTCGTGAGCTACTCAAAAAGAGGTTCTTCGGTGACAGGCCACCTCGTTTGAACACAGCCAAAGTCAGTTTGAGAGAGAAGTCCTGATGCACTCACCCTCTCTCAGCATCCACAGTCAGAGTGCTAGAAGCCTCAGTGTTATCGCTCAGCCCCCTGCTTGAGAGGGAGCCTCTGTAAAGTGACCCTGGCACTGTCACCCAGGGTCGTTAAGCGCTAGCCAGTCACAGCCCCTCACAGGGAGCAGTCCTCGGGCAAGCTGCCAAAGGCACCTACTGCCCATGGGAGACTTCAGCGAGGAATCCACTATGCCTTGCCTCCATTTTCTTCGGGTGGCTTTTTCTGGTCCGAATGGAAAGGGCCAGGTCACAGAGGGTGAGGGCCAGACGTGTGCCAACTGGGGTCCCACTTGGGATCAATAAGCCAAGCGTCAGTGAGCATGTGGGAATCTGTCAGAGCACGTGCATGGTCAGTGAGCATGAGGACCAGCGTCCACAGGTAGAGAGGACGCATTGCCATTGCGCAGAGCTCTGTCGGCACCACATGGAATGGCACCACCCACATAGATAACGCATCCAAACCAAGTCCGCCTCTAAAGATTCCACAGGTGACCCCCTCCCCCCAGCACGCTTTGGAAGGGGCATGAGAGGCCCAGGGCAAGTTGGCAGTCCTGCTTTCTACCCACGTGAAGCCAGGTGAGAACCCTAGAATCACAGGTGATTCTGGGATGGCTCAGGGAAGGATCGAACACTCATGGGGTGGGGGCAGAGCAAAGGAGTACTGTTTGGGGTTGCAAGGTGGGATGTCAGAGGGCTGGGAGGGCCGTCTACCACCACCACCCCACACGCATCCACAGCAGCTGTTCCGTGTCCCCACTCTGGTCAGCAGAGCACCTGATGCAGGAAGAAGAGTGCTTTGAGGTCTGTAGACTCCATTCCACCCCAGGCATCCTGCCCTCTGGGCTCAGGTATCAATGCCACCTCCATTGCAGGTGTGCTAGGCACAACGCGGGGGTATGTATAGACCTGGTAAGGTGCCCCTCACACCCTGGCACTCAGCAAGCGTGAGCCCTGCACTCCACCCAGAGGCCCCAGTCTTGGGGTTTCCCTGGGTGAGAGAACCCTGATCAAAGTCCTGCTCTGGGTGCGGTATGGGCTGGACACCTGGCGCAGGTGCTCCACAGTTGCATTCCACACAGGATGAATCTGACCAATCGGAGAGAAGCAGATTTGTTCTCAGTTCTGTGTAATGTTAAAACATTAAAGGAACTTTTTGTTCCCCCAAATCCCGGAACACTATCACCTGTTCCTTCCCAGCCTTTATCCGGCCTGTCTGTCACATAGAGAAGTACCTTGCATCTGAGCTAACCATGCTTGAGGCCAGACTCTGCCTGGGAGGTGGGGCACTGTAACTGCCATGGGTGCCATTATTGTCTTCAGCTTCTCAGAGCTCGAAGACATCCTTTTTGGAGATTAGTCACCCAAAAGAAATGAGTCACATTAGTTTGTCCTGATAGTGGAAGGAGCAGGACAGGCCTCAAATATGGAGGACAAGGAGGAGCAGAAATTCCTGTTCAAGGAGGTCACCAAAGACACTTGGTGCACAGGACTTTTAGTCATGTCATGTTGACTAAGTCTTCCAAAGAAGGCTGCGATCTCTTAAAAATTATTTGCGGGTTGGAGAGATGGCTTAGTGGTTAAGGCACTTGCCTACAAAGCCAAAGGACCCAGGTTCAATTCCCCAAGACCCACATAAGCCAGATGCAAGGTAACACAGGTGTCTGGGGTTCATTTGCAGTGGCTAGAGGTCCATTCTCTCTCACTCTATCTGCCTCTCTTTCTTAAATAAAAATAAATATAAAAACTTATTTGCGAGCCTGGGCGTGGTGTCACACGCCTTTAATTCCAGCACTCAGGAGGCAGGGGTAGGAGGATTATGGCGAGTTTGAGGCCACCCTGAGAATACAGAGTGAATTCCAGGTCAGCCTGGGCTAGAGTGGGACCCTACATCAAAAAACCAAAAGAAATTTAAAAACAAAAACAAAAATACTTATTTGCTAACAGAGGGAGTGGGCATACCAGGGCCTCTTACCACTGCAAGTGAACTCCAGAAGCATGTGCCACTTTGTGCATCTGGCTGTACATGAGTACTGGGAATTGAACCTGGGCCATGCAGGCTTTGTAAGCAACCACCTTTAATCTCTGGGCCATTTCTCCAGCCCTGACGGTGATCTTTAAAAGGGGGCTTTGAGTCCTTTCCATGAGCATCTCTTCACCCTGGTGGGCATCCCCTGCCAAGGACAGCTTCTCTTAGCAAATGCTGGGCACAATTATAACTAGACAATAACTCGGATGTGAAATGCCAGGTAGGCAATTTTGTCAGTTTTGTGGAGATCTTGGAAAAAGGTCTGTACCTCAGTAGAGTAGGTGGGAGAGCTAGGATTCGTACAGAAATGCCAGGATGCTGTGACAGGTTAAGGATGTCCTTCACACAGCCATCACAGTTCCTGCACGGGTGGTGCCTGTGCTTCATGCATGGGAAGGCACTACCTGCAAGAGCATGCAGAATCCACCCAGCCTCTGTTGCTCATGCATCCCGAAACCCTGCACCATGCAGGCACGGCTGTCACTAGTTGTCACCCTGCAGGTTGTCTCTGCTCAGCTTGGGTGCACTGAGTAAGAATGTCTGGCACTCAGCAGTGGCAACAATTAAATTTTCAGGCTGGGGAGATTGCTTAGTGGTTAAGGCACTTGCCTGCAAAACCGAAGGACCCAGGTTCAATTCCCCGGTACCCATGTAAAGCCAGATGCACAAGGTGGCTCACTTGTCTGGAGTTTGTTTGCAGTGGCTGGAGTCCCTGACATGCCAGTTCTCTGACTCTCTCTTCTCCCCTCCCCCAAATAAATAAAACATTTCCAGGCTGGGGAGATGGCTCAGCAGTTAAAGGCACATGCCTTTAATACCCAGCACTCAGGAGGCAGAAGTAGGAGGATCACTATGAGTTCGAGGCCAGCCTGAGACTACATAGTGAATTCCAGGTCAGCCTGGGCTAGAGCGAAACCCTACCTCAAAAAAGAAAGGAAGGAAAGAAAGAAAAGGCTCTTAATTGTAAAGCCTGCTGGCCTGGTTGGCTCTGGGTTCGATTCCCCAGTACCCATGTAAATCCAGATGCACAAAGTGGCACATGTGTCTGGAGTGCATTTGCATCAGCAAGAGGCACTGGAATACCCATTCATTCATAATTTCTCTCACAAATAGTTTAAAAAACATTCTAAGTTTTAGTCTTGTGTTCTGTAGGCTGTATTTATGTATGTACAAAGACTTAGACATTTTGTATACTGCCTTGAGTGGACCTTTTCTGAAGGGAGTAATGATGTGTGCTATCTAAACTAAAATGACAAATATGGAGCCTTTACTAAAGCCTGCATGTATTGGAAGGAAAAATGAGAAACTGAAAAGCAATGCTAAAATACTATGACTAATTTACATTATCTTGAACATAAATCATTTAAGAGCTGCAACTTTTTAAATGATGGGTTGATGGTAATTTTTCTTTTTTGTGGGGCTGGGGATAGAACTTGGAGCCTTAGGCATCCTGGGTATGCTTTCTACCACTGAGCTACATCCCAGCCATAAGCATACATTTAAACATTTTTTTTTATGCACAGGGGGAGAGAGAGAATGGGCACACCAGGACCTCTAGCCACTGCAAATAAACTCTAGATGCATGTGCTACCATACCATGTGCATCTGGCTTATGTGGGTACTGGGGAATCAAACCTGGGTCCTTAGGCTTCGCAGGCAAGTGCCTTAACCACTAAGCCATCTCTCCAACCCAAGCATATATATGTATATTTGAGATAGACAGAGGAAGAGGCAGATAGAGAATGGGCACACCAGGGCCTCTCAGCCACTGTAAATGAACTCCAGACACATGTGCCCCCTTGTGCACATGTACAACATTGCATGCTTGCATCACTTTTGTGTCTGGCTATACATGGGACCTGGAGATTTGAACAAGCATTCTTAGGCTTCGCAGGCAAGCACCTTAACCACTAAGCCAAACTGTCAAGCACAGAGTATGGGTGACATACTGGGCAGGGGCCAGAATTCTTGTTTTAAGTGGTAGCTCGAAACTAATCACTATGGGACTATGGGCAAGTCAGCTGGGGAAACCAAGGCCCAAGATAGTCTCTGAAATGCCTGCATTGCTTATCAGGGCTCTTTTCAGACTTACATGGAAATAGTAGTTTTTTTTTTTTTTTTTTTTTTTATGATATGGGCACACCAGGGACTCTTGCTGCTGCAAACCAATGCCAGACACATGCACCACTTTTTTGCATCTAGCTTTATGTGGTATTACAGAATTGAACCTGGGCTGGCAGGCTTTGCAAGCAAGTGCCTTTGATCGCTGAGCCAACTCCCTAACCCACCAGAATTTTTTTTGTCTTTTGAGGATGGGTCTTACTCTAGTCCAGGCTGACCTGGAATTCACTGTGTATATAGTCTCAGGGTGGCCTTCAGCTCACAGTGATCCTCCTAGCTCTGCCTCCTGAGCACTAGGATTAAAAGATGTGTATCACCACATCTGGCCCCACCATATTTAAAAAAAAAAAAAGTTATATGTGTTTGTGTGCATGCATGTGGAGGCCAGGAACGCCATCTACCTTTTTCTTTTTTAAAAGACAGTCTCTCATTCACTTTTTGAAACATGCAGGTCTTAACATCATATATAGACAGTACTGTGCAGCCGCACAGTCATTCTGGTGTCACTACTCAAAAGTGAAAGCATCGTGGCATCTCCCACAGCCTGCTGGTTTGGCTCAGCTACGAGAGGAAATTTGAAATGCCTTGTCGGACCATCCTGCAGCTCAGACAAGCTTACAATCAGCGCCACAGCATATACTCCAGACTTCTGGCTTGGCCTTAGAAAATACCTCCTCATATTTCAACAGGAACCACGTTCATCTTTATGCTTTTTCCCATGAAGGCACAGTATACATTGAGCAGATTTTTTTTTTTTTTTGAGAGACAGAATTGGCATGCCAGGGCCTCACCCACTGAAATCAAATTCCAGACGCTTGTGCCACCTAGTGGGCATAGGCGACCTTGTGCTTGCCTCACCTTTGTGCTTCTGGCTTATGTGGGATCTGGAGAATCAAACCTGGGTCCTTAGGCTTCACGGGCAAGTTCCTTTACCACTAAGCCATCTCTCCAGCCCATAGAGCAAATTTTTAAAAAAAAAATTTTTTTTGAGAGTGACAGAAAGAGGCAGATAGAGAATGGGCACGCTAGGGCCTTCTGCCACTGCAAATGAACGCAGATGTATGTGCCATTTTGCGCATCTGGCTTACGTAGGTCCTGGGGCATTGATCCTCAAACCGGGTTCCTTAGGCTTCACAGGCAAGTGCTTAACCATATCTCCAGTCCTAGAGCAGATTTTTGTTATACTTTATTTATTTGCAAGCAGAGAGATAGAATGTGAGAGAGAATGGGTGCATCAGGACCTCTAGCCACTGCAAACGAACTCCAGAAGCGTGTGCCACTTTGTGCATCTGGTTTACATGGGTACTGGGGAATTGAACCTGAGTCCTTAGGCTTTGCAGGCAGGCAAGTGCCTTAACCACTAAGCCATCCCTCCAGCCCTATAGAGCAGATTTTTAAAAGCATAAGCCAAGAGCCAATGGGTGATTCTCAAAAGCACCAGACCGTTTGACCAATGCTGAGGGGTGACCAGCAGATGGCAGGATATGCTGGGCTGTGCACTGGACCCCACTTGGCAGCTGGCTGATCTCACAGGCCCTGTTATAAGGGGGCCTCTGGGCAAGTTCAGCTGTGCTCCAGCAGGCGGTGCATGTGGGTGTATGAGACATATCCAGAAGCTCAGGCATTGCAGGTGCCACAAGTGAGACCCCAGCTGAGGGCTTTTCATCCTAGATGCTTGGGGCCTCTGCCCAGGCTTCCCAATCCAGCCCCACACACAGCTTCATCTTCCTATCAGTGAAGGGTTGAGGATGGTGATGCCAAGTCACCGAGAGGCTATGAGAAGATCCATCCAGGTGTCCACATAACCAGCATGGGGAGTACCTAGTCCATGTGTGTCCTGGTGTGGTCAGGCCCTGTCCCTCAGCACCACTCAGCCCCATGTGCCCCAACAGTGGCCCAGGACAGATGGAAGAGTGATGAGAAAGGAAATCAATATAAGCACTGGAGTATATGAGCTGAAAGAAGGGTTCCACTGCAAGAAGTTCAAGTGGCAGTATCCACTGCTGGGGTGCATGGTTGGGGGAGCCTCTGAGCTCACAAAGCCAGGGGCGGCACCACTGAGGTGGTTCATGTCTAATCACCTTCTTGGGCCTTCAAAGCACTGAGCTGGCTGGTGAAGCCACAGGAAGACAAACCCAAGGCTCCAAAAGAAGAAATGATGCAGGCCTCTGGATGTGACTCTGGCTGTACAAATTCATAGCAAGTACTATTGCCCGCAGCACTGTAGCCTGTACTGGAAAACTCTTGTCACCTGTACTAAGTTAGCATGTGCCTCAGGAGCCCACAGAGTCAGCAGGCCCATGGCATATCCAGAGGCACCAGGAAAACTGGAGACGGGTTCAGCAAGAGCGAGCCCTGGGCGGACTTCCTGGGGTGGTGTGAATCTCACCTTGGAAAGGTGAGTGGGATGAAGAGCGGAAACCCCAGCAGACAATCAGATGTCAGAGGGGAGGCAGGTGTGGGATGGAGCGGGGGACATGCATGTGGCTCTTCTCATCCGGGGCGAGCCACAGTGCTGCTGAGAGGACCAGAGACACAATTAGATACAAGTTACTTCAAAGGGTCTTGGGTTGAGAAGCCTCAGATAATAGTCTTATCACTCATCAGTCCTGCTGCCAGAACCTTCCTGTGACTACTTGGAGAAGCAGGAAGTTCCCAAGGAGCTGGTCAAACAGTTCCGCAAAAAGAACGTTTCTGGACATCAGTCACGTGACAGCGTTGACCTACCTCTCTGAGAAGACCCCATGCACCAATGCGTCAAATAAGTTGGCGGCTCCTACAGTTTCTCCTGGGAGGGTCTCAAAGACTGAATAAAGGAACAAGATAGGAGCTCCTTTAGGGATAACCTGGTCCTCCAGGTGCCATCTGGCTACGGTACGCTGCACGTGCGCCAGGCACAATCAACACTAGAAACGTCTTGGCATTGGTCGGCTAATCCCTCCATGGTTGAGGCAGAGGCGGCGCCAGGCCATGGGCAGGTAGGAACCGGGCCTGACTCAGCCAGGCTTACATCTCTCTGTCCTGCATTGGCTGGGTGCTGTCCACATCCAGTACCCTTTTCTCCGGGCGGCGCGTCCCCTGCTGTCCGCGCTGGCAAACTGCATGGCGCACGCGAGGTCTCAAAGGGCGGGCTGTGAGACTGTGCTCCTCTATACTTAAGGGAACAAGATGACAAGGGCTATGACAGAGGACATGCACTTATTCCATGTCGTGTGACCTATTGTCTGTAACAAAAATAAATGTTAACAGAAGTCAGGACTAAAGTAAGGGTATGAAATAAAATCCAATATAAAAAGAGCAGTGCATCCAAACTTCAACCAACTTTTTGGCAGGAATTTATTTTGGTTTTGCTATCAGTCTTTCATGGCTGAATAAATAACCTTGAGAAAAACAATCACTTTGAGTTAAATTTAAATGAACATTGACATGTGTGTACAGTTCAGTAATGGCAAAGTGCGTTACCAATTAAGCGTATCAAGGACAAGGATAATAGCTTTTGTTTTCAAAATCTTCCCAGAATACTAGAAGAAAATATTAATTCATCTGAAATCAACATGATAGCAGTCATTTAGCATATTTTAACAACACTTTATTAACCTGTGAACTCTGAGATGTGATTCTTTTAAAATATTTGTATTTAATTGAGAGAGAGAGCTTTATGGGCATGCCACTGCAAATGGACTCCAGATGCATACACCATTTTGTGCATCTGGCTTTTTGTGGGTACTGGGAACTCAAACCTAACCACTTAGCCATCCCACCAGCCCCATGATTTTTTTTTCAAGGTAGGGTCTCACTCTAACCCAGGATGATCCAAAATTCAGGCTGGCATGGAACTCACAACGATCCTCCTACCTCTGCCTCCCACCCTCATTTCTGGGATTAAAAGCATGCACCATCACACCTGGCTCTTTTTAAAAATATTTTTATTTGCATGGGAGAGAGTAATGGGTGTGCCAGGGCCTCTTGTCCCTGTAAACTACTGATGCATGTGCCACATTGTACATCTGGCTCTACTGGGGAATTGAACCTGGGCCTACAAGCTTTGTAAGCAAGTGTCTTTAACCACTGAGCTATCTCACCAGCTCTGGACAAGATTCTTATTCCGCTTATATTTCATCATCAGCGAAATAGAGAAAATATAACAATAGTATCTACCGCAAGGTAGGGATTAGACTATATTGTTAGGGAAGAAAAATGTTTCTTCAACTCTTTTAGGATCAATGAATGGGAGCCTGAAAATTAAAGTTAAAAAAAAAAAAGATTAAGAAGAGAAAGGGCATACAATTTTTCTTAACACTGAAGTATACAGGCGTTTGCAGGAAAGTAAACTCATAAAAGCAGTTAGATTCAGTGACTTATATGCCATTTTGACAGAGGAGGAGGGGAGGTTTTGCTTCAAGGGAATCCTGGGAGAATAGGAACTAGCCTGTATCTATTACTTTCTTATTGCTGAGACAAAACATCTGACCAGAAGCAGCTCTTGGGTAGTAATTTATCTTGAAGGTGGGGAAGGCACGGCAGGAGCAGGAAGTCAAGAGTCATGTGGACACATCAGCAGGGAGGAAGTTGAGCAAGAGCAGAATACAGGCTGGGCTGTAACACTTCAAAGTCTGCCCCAGTGCAACAATTCCTCTAACATTGCCTCCTAAAGGCTCCACAGCCTTCTCAAGCAGGGCCACCACACACTGGCCATTAAGTATTCACACATGAGTCTATGGGGGGAGTATTTACATTCAACCCACCACAGAGGAGAAGACAGGAGTTACTTCAGTGCAGCTTATAGCCCACGGTGATGACAAGAGTCACTTTCCCCTTCCTAGGATGGAAGAAGGGGGCACTGGCACAGGGGAAGCTTATGCTACTTCTCAATGGAAGTCTATGCCCTGTTAGGCAGGGAAAAAGCAGGCAGAGACCTCTCCTTACATCTTCTGAATTGTGTCCTGCTCAAAATCCTTTTTGCCAAGCTGGGCGTGGTGGCGCACACCTTTAATCCCAGCACTCGAGAGGCAGAGATAGAAAGAAAGAATGTAAGAGCCAAAGGAAGGGTAAGACTCCTTACAACGTGCTCCTACAGACACAAAATGGCCTGGATATCCATGACCTCACGGTGCCTGACACTACCTACACAAGTCCATCATAATAGGAGGAAAAGATCATGACATTAAACTAAGAGACTGATTGAGAGGGGGAGGGGCTATGATAGAGAGTGGAGTTTTTTTAATGAGAGAGACAGAGAATTGGTGTGCCAGGGCCTCCAACCACTGCAATTGAACTCCAGATGTGTGTACCATCTTGTGTGCAAGTGCAACTTTGTGTGCTTGTGTCACCTTGTGCATCTGCCTTACATGGGACCTGGAGAGCTGAACATGAGTTCTTGGGCTTCGTAGGCAAGCATTTTAACTGCTAAGCTATATCTCCAGCCCAGGATTTTTTTTTTAATATTTATTTATTTGCAAGCAGAGAGAGAGAGAGAGAGGATGGGCGTGCCAGGGCCTCTAGCCACTGCAAATGAACTCCAGATGCATGCACCACTTTGTGCACCTGGCTTTATGTGGGTACTAGGGACTCGAACCTGGGTCATTAGGCTTTGCAAGCAAGAGCCTTAACTGCTAAGCCATCTCTCCAGCCCAAAAGCTAATTTTTTTGAGAGAGAGAGAGAGACAGAGAATGGGCGCACCAGTGGCCTCTCAGCCACTGGGAATGAACTCCAGACACGTGCGCCCCCTCATGGGCAAGTGTGGCATTGTGCCCTTGCATCACTTTGCATCTGACTAAATGTGGGACCTGAAGATGGAAGGGTTGTTCCTAGGCTTGGCAGGCCGGCACCTTAATTGCTGAGCGATCCCTCCAGCCCCAAAAGCTAATTTTTGAAAATTTATTTATTGAGGGAGAAAGAGAGATACATGCCACTACAAATGAACCCCAGACATATGTACCACGTTGGTGCATCTACTTTTACATGGGTGCTAAGGCATTGAACCTGGACCCCCAAGCTTTGGAAGAAAGCACCTTTAACCGCTGAGTCATCTCCCCAGCCTATCAGAAGCTAATTTACAGCTTTCTGAGTTCACTAGTTGGAATGCGCTGGGGGATGAGTTTCATTTCTCTCCCACTGGTTCACAAGAGCTTGTTCAGGTGCTTTGGTTTGTGTGTGCAGGACATGAAAAAAAAAAATGACACCGTTGTTACAACAGGCTTGAAAAGCCCAAACATTAGACTACACCGGTCACAAATGCGTCCTCTCCCGAGCTTTATGGAAAGCTCAGGCTTGCATACCAACAGATGTGTTGAAAAAACCTCCAGGCCTCCCCGGCGGTGCCACTAACTGAACTATTGTGAACTCTGGCTGTTGATCTGTGCAAGCACAGACTATGAGAAGGGGGATGGTGACAGGGTGGACAACGAGCCAGAGAAAACTCAGCATCCCTCTGCTTCACTCATCAAGCTGGTTCATCTCATTGGGAAGGTGCTTGACGACACCAAACTACACTTCAACTGGGTTCAGATAGTCTTCATGCGGGAGTGTGCTGCGTTTCCTCCCCCTAGTGGCTGGTCTTAGATCCACACCCTAGTCCTCGGCTTCCTGCCCTACCTGTCCCCAAGGGGACAGATGGCCATTTGAAGAGCCAACCAGGCCAGGAGTCAGTGTTGTGTAAGCCGCCATTCAACTCTGTCCTTTGGGAAAGCACTAGTTTTGTGGTGGTGTTTGTTTGTTTGTTTTAAGTCCAGGATCAGAATCCAATGCTAGCAAAGGTGACATGTGTGCTGACCTCTTCAGTCAGCTACAAGGTCAGTGCTGAAAAGAAAGGGAGGAAAATATAAAAAGACAGCCAGTCTGTCCCCCACGTTGACAGGGCCACCATTGCAGCACTATTCCCAGTAGCCAGAGAAGAAAGTTACCTGTGTGCACATAAACTGATGAATGATAAGCAACCTATGGTGGGCACACCACGCAATAGGACTCAGCCCTAACAAGGAAGGACATTCGGACTCACTGTGCTCAGGGACGGAAGCCAGTCTGGAGTACTTCAGTAGTCTACGGCTATGTCACCCTGAATGCAGCTGATCTCACGTGCACTGCTGGGAACAGTCAAATTCATAGAAAGAGGAGCTGGGAAGGGGAGATGGAGAGTTACTGTCAAATGGGTGAAACGACTCCGTTGGGGAATATGGAAGAGTTCTGGCCCCAATGTACAACACTGTGAGCATACATAAGGCTGTCAAACACTTAAAAAAAAATGGTTAAAGGTCGGGCTGGAGAGATGGCTTAGCAGTTAAGGCACTTGCCTGTAAAGCCTAAGGACCCAGGTTTGAGTCCCCAGAACCCACATAACCCAGATGCACGAGGTGGCGCAGGCACCTGGAGTTCATTTGCAGTAGCTGGAGGCCCTTCACGTCCATTCTCTCTATCTCTATCTTTATCAAACAAATAAATAAAATATTAAAAATAAAATGGTTACAGGTGGGGCTTGGGAGGTAGCTCAGTGATTAAAGGTGCTTGCTTGCAAAACCTGATGGCCCAGCTTCCATTCCCCAGTACCCGTGTAAAGCACAAAGTGGCACATGTGTCTAGAATTCATTTGCAATGGCAAGAGGCCTCTGCAAACTCTGTTTGCTTCTCTCTGAAATAAAAATATTTTTAAAAATTTTTACAGGTGGGCTGGAGAGGTGGCTTAGTGGTTAAGGCGCCTGCCTCCTGAGCCTAAGAACACCGGTTCCAATCTCCAGGTCCCACGTTTCACCAGATGTAGTGACACAAGGGCGCAATGCCACATTTGACCACAAGGGGGCGCACACATCTGGATTTTGTTCACAGCAGCTGAGAGGCTGCTGGCGTGCCGATCTCTATCTGTCTCCCTCTCTGTCTCTCTCTGTGTCTCTCTCCAAAAAAAAAAAAAAAAAGTTAACAGGTAAATTTTATGATATGTGTGTCTCTCTTTTGCAACATTATTTGTTTTATATTTTATATTTCTTGTATTCATGTGTAGTTTGCATGTAATAAATTACACTGTTCAAGCCAGGCATGGTGGCTCACACTTTTAGTACTCAGAAAACTGAGGTAGGAGTATTGCTGTGAGTTTAAGGTCAGCCTGGGACTCCAGAGTGAATTCCAGGTCAGCCTGGGCTTGAGTGAAACCTTGCCTCAATCTAAAACAAAACAAAACAACACAAAAAAATCACACTGTTCAGTTGGGTGAGTTTTGGCTACTCCAAATTAGAATTTAAAAAAGAATTCTGCCATCTCGGAAAGTACTCTGTGTCCCCTGCCCCTCAGTTACCAACCCAGGTGTCACTTTTTCTGGGAGGGGGGCTTCAAGGTAGTGTTTCACTCTATCCCAGGCTGACCTGGAACTCATTATGTAGTCTCAGGGTGGCCTTGAACTCACTGCAATCCTTTTATCTCAGCCTCCCAAGAGCTGGGATTAAACGTATGTGCCACCAGTCTGGCTACTTTTTTAAAAAATTTTTTTATTTATTTATTTATTCATTCATTCATTCATTCATTCATTTGAGAGAGAGAGAAAGGCAGATAAAGAATGGGCTCACCAGGGCCTCTAGCCACTGCAAACGAACTCTAGATACATGCACATTTGTATAACTTGGGCACTTGGGAATGGAGCTCAGGTCCTTGGAATCTGCAGGCAAGCATCTTAACCACTGAGCCATCTGCCAGCCCATAGGTGTCAGTTTCTGACTTCTCTCAGCAGGCATTATTTGTCTTCTTGAAGTGAATTTACAACCACAAGCCATGAAATGGAGTTTGTATGTGTACAGTTCATGAGTTTGGTACCCTGGGGACCAACACATGAATCGAGACAATGTAGATAGTTCCCATAATTCTCAGAAGTCCCTCTGTCCCTTTCTAGTCTGGCACCTGACACAGATACCGTGCTAAAGGAGCTCCTCAAAAACCACTGTTTGAGCCGGCATGGTGGTGCACGCCTTTAATCCCAGCACTCGGGAGGCAGAGGTAGAAGGATTTCCGTGAGTTCAAGGCCACCCTGAGACTATATAGTGACTTCCAGGACAGTTTGAGCTAGAGCAAGACCCTATCTCAAAAACACACAAATAAAAAACACTGTTTGGGCTGGAGAGATGGCTTAGCAGTTAAGGTGCTTGCCTGTGAAGCCTCAGGACCCATGTTCGACTCTTCAGATCCCATGTAAGCCAGATGCACAAAGTTGAGGCAAGCACAAGGTCATACATGCCCACTAGATGGCGCAAGCGTCTGGCGTTGACTGCAGCAGCTGAGGCCCTGGGGTGCCAATTCTCTCTCTAAAATAAAAATAAAAACACTGTTCTCCTGGGCACCAGATGCATGCAACACTTTGTGCATCTGGCTTTACATTGCGTTTCTGTGGGTACTGGGGAATTGAACCCAGGTCACTGGGCTTTGCAGGCAAATAACAAGTGTTGAGCCATCTCTCCAGCCCAAAGACTTGGTGTTTGTTTGTTTGTTTGTTTGTTTGTTTGTTTGTTTGTTGTTTTGTTTTGTTTTGTTTTGTTTGAGGCAGGGATTCACTCTAGCCAAGACCTACCTACAGTCACTCTGCAGTCCCAGGCTGGCCTCAAACTCACAATGATCCTCCTACCTCTACCTCCTGAGCGCTGGGATTAAAAGTGTGTGCTACCATGTCCAGGCCTGACTTAATGATTTCTTTTTTTGTTTGTTTTTTGAGATAGGGTCTGCCCAGGCTGACCTGGAATTCACTATGTAGTCTCAGGGTGGCCTTGAACTCACGGAAATCCTCCTACCTCTGCCTCCTGAGTGCTGGGATTAAAGGCGTGCGCCACCACGCCCTGCTTTGACTTAAGGATTCCTAACAGCAACAAAACCTGCAGTAGTTTTGACTGGGATTGCACTGAATATACACATCAGTGTGGAGAGGGAGGCAGAGTTCATCATGAGTTTGATACTGGCAATATTTGGGGGGCTACAGTGAGACAGTACTGACCCAGTTTTAACATACACATTTCTTTCACAGCCAGTGGCACTGAATTTTTTTCACCACCATTCTTCTCCAAACGTTTCAGAACAGAGATCTTGTACATGTTTTATTAGGCTGCCATTTCACACAATGTTTGCCCTTTTCGCCTGGCTTGTTTCACTGTTTCTACTTTTGCTACTATCTGTTTATTTTATTTTTTTTTTGTTTTTTTTTTTTGTTTTTGTTTGTTTGTTTGTTTGTTTTTGTTTTTGAGAATCCAGTGCCTTACACACAGTAAGCAGAGTCTCACCCCTGGTCCAGGCTGACCTGGAATTAACTATGTACTCTCAGGGTGGCCTCGAACTCTCCTATGTGCACACAAGTGATTGGCTGCAGGATTGACGCGAAGCATATGCCTCCTACTTCTGCCTCCCAGGACTCATGCCAAATATGGAGTTGCTTACCACATGGCAGGCAGGAAGCCAGCGCCATCTTGTAATGCTGGGATTAAAGGCGTGCGCCACCACGCCTGGCTATCTGTTTATTTTTATTGTGATAAATATGAATCCCACCTCACAGTGGCTGATGCTATCTACACAAGATCTGCATAATAGGAGGGGGAAAATGGTGGCATCAAAATAGAAGAGAGATTAATTGAAAAGAAGAAGGGATGCCATGGAGGGGGGATTTGGGAGAGGGGAAAAAACATTGAGGGTATCGGGGAGACACATCCGTACAGGAACCATTGACCCCATATAAGTATAATCATGGTAAGGGTGCCTCCTTAGCACAGTAGGCAGCGCATCAGTCTCATTATCATGGTATATTGCCTATATTTATGAATGTCATCAATAAAAGGTTAAAAACTATGAATCATGGCCAGGTGTGGTGGCACACACCTGTTAATCCCAGCACTTGGGAGGCAGAGGTAGGAGGAGCATCATGAGTTTGAGGCCACCCTGAGAATACAGAGTGAATTTCAGGTTAGCCTGGGCTAGAGTGAGACCCTACCTCAAAAAAAAAAAAAAAAACAACTATGAATCACATAACATTTTAACATACATAATATCTTTTACGTATGGTTAGCACAGGGACGTCCACACTGAATTGCATTCACAAAGTTCTGCAAACATCACCACCATTCTTCTCCAAACGTTTGCATCATCCCAAAGAGCAACTCTGAACCCACGAAATAATAATGCCCCATTCTCCCTCTCCCCCTGTTTGTGATTTGATCGAACTACATTCACATAAACTCTACTCTTACTTTTAGGGGCTGAAAAGAGCTGGACTCTCTGTGTCTCAGTACTCTAGGGACCTCATCTGACCAGGATCACACAATGTTTGCCCTTTGCGCCTGGCTTGTTTCACTGAGTGAAACTTAAAGTATAATGTACCTGAAGTTCCCCCACGGTGTAGCCCTTAAAAGGATGGTACTGTCTTGTGTGTACACACAATGTTTTGCTTACGTAGTCTTCTGTCACTGGACGCATGAGTTGCCTCTACCTCTCAGCTGTTGTAGACAATTAGACAAGTATTTGAGCTTCCACTCTCAATTCTTTTGAGGACATGCCTAAAAGAGACATTGCCAGGTGATGATATGAGGCTTTTGTTGTTTGTTTGGGGTGCTGGAGACTGAATCCAGTTCCCCCTAAAGGTAAGACACACCTTGCTGCAAAAACAGGCGCTACACACAGTAAGAAAGGTTGACACAAGCATATGCCTCGGGAACAGCCACAAACAGATCCTTGAGAACAAGCTTTGACAACTGAGTTCTACCCCAGACCAATCATATGCCTTTTGATTTTATTATTTTTTTAATTTTCTTATTGACAGCTTCTTAAATTGTAGACAATATTCCATGGTACTTCCCTCCCTCCCCCCACTTGCCCCTTTGAAACTCCACTCTCCATCATATCCCCTCCCCCTCTCAATCAGTCTCTCTTTTCAGGTTGATGTCATGATCTTTTCCTCCTATTATGATGTCCTGTCTGCAGGCAGTGTCAGGCACTGTGAGGTCATGGATATCCAGGCCATTTTGTGTCTGGAGGAGCACGTTGTAAGGAGTCCTACTCTTTCTTTGGCTCTTACATTCTTTCTGCCCCCTCTTCTGCAATGGACCCTGAGCCTTGGAAGGTGTGTTTGAAATGTTTCAGTGCTGAGCACTCCTCTGTCCCTTCTTCTCAGCACCATGATGCCTTCTGAGTCTTCCCAAAGTTGCCACCATTGGAAAAGAGAAGCTTCTCGAACCAAAAGTGAGAGTAGCATTAATATATGGGTATGGGCATTAAGAGAAGGACATTAAGAGAAGTGCTTACTGGGCAGTTTGGTGAGCATAATATTTTTAGCGTGACACCAGCAGACGTTACACCTGTAGGGCTCATGACTACCCCTGTTGTAGGTTTTCAGTATCAGGGATTTATTCCCTCCCATGGAGCATGCCTCCAGTCCAATTAGAGAGCAGTTGGTTTCCCTCATAACAGACATGCCACTATTGCACCAGTTGGCTCATTTGGCCTGGCTGGCCAAATTTAAAGCTTGCAGTGTCCATTGTTGAATATCTTCACTGGCGTTTTCTCTCTCTCCCATTGAACTGCATGCAGCGTAGCTTTTTCCAGCTTTCTGTCAGCTGGTCTACATGGAAGTTTTCAGCTCAGCTCCAGCAGGATTTCTCAGTGACCTTGCAGCCCAAGTATGTGGAGTCTTCAGCAATAGGGTCTTACCATCTATTCCTGGTGGGAGACCAAGGGCTTTGGCAATGTCCTATAATGTTTTGGGGGTATCTATGACCTCCCCAGCTAACAACTCACTGGAAGGTATCCCATCCCTGGCACTGAAAATTTTCTAGTAACAGTCTATGGCTTCTGAGTGTTCCATTGTCCAGAAAAGTCGGTTTCCATATGACTTATTTATATCCTCTTAGATTTTTTGTTTTTTGGTTTTTCGAGGTAGGGTCTCACTCTGGTCCAGGCTGACCTGGAATGAACTATGTAGTCTCAGGGTGGCCTCAAACTCTTAGCGATCCTCCTACCTCTGCCTCCCGAGTGCTAGGATTAAAGGCGTGTGCCACCACGGCCGGCTTTTTCCTCTTAGATTTTTATTAGCCCTCCCTCCACCTTTCCTTTACTCTTTTTCTTCCCCTGACCTCACTTAGGCCTTTTCACCCCCATTAATCTGTTCTTCTACTTACATATATACAATACCATCCTATTAAGTCCCCCCTCCCTCCCTTTCTATCTTATTTTATTATTTATTTATTATTTTTCTGGGCATGGTGGCACATGCCTTTATGAGAGAGAGAGAGAGAATTGGCATGCTAGGGCCTCCAGCCATTGCAATTGAATGCTTACATGAGATCTGGAGAGTTGAATATGGGTCCTTAGGCTTCACAGGCAAGTGCCTTAACCACTAAGCCATCTCTCCAGCCCCATATACCTTTTTAAAATAACTATTGCTGGGGGCTGGAGAGATGGCTTAGCACTTGCCTGCAAAGCCAAAGGACCCAGGTTTGATTCTCCAGGACCCATGTAAATCAGATGCACAAGGGGATGAAAGCATCTGGAGTTCATCTGCAGCACCTGGAGGCTCTGGTGCACCCATTCTCTCTCTGCCTGCCTATTTCTCTGTGTGTGTCTGTCTCAAATAACTAAATAAAATAAAAATAAACACTTTAAAAAAAACTATTGTTGGGCACGGTGGTGCACGCCTTTAATCCCAACACTAAGGAGGCAGAGGTAGGAGGATCACTGTGAGTCTGAGGACACCCTAAGACTACATAGTAGATTCCAGGTCAATCTGGGCTAGAGCGAGACTCTACCTCGAACAAACAACAAAAAATAAAGTCCCCCCAACAACAACACAAAAAATGATTGATTTTTCAAGCAGAAAGAGATAGAAGAAATACAGACAGAGCGGGGCCAGAGAGATGGCTTAGTGGTTAAGCGCTTGCCTGTGAAACCTAAGAACCCTGGTTCGAGGCTCGATTCCCCAGTACCCACTTAAGCCAGATACACAAGGTGGCGCATGCATCTGGAGTTCATTTGCAATGACTAGAGGCCCTGATGTGCCCATTCTCTCTCTCTCTTTGCTTCTTTCTCTCTCTGTCTGTTGCTCAAAAATAAATAAATAAAAATAAACAAACAAAACAGAAATACAGAGAAAAAGAGTATAGGCACATCAGGGCCTCTATCCACTACAAACGAACTACAGATACATGTATCATTGTGCATCTGGCTTATGTGGGTACTGGAGAATCACACCTGGGTTGTCTGGCTTTGCAGGTAAGCACCTTAACTGCTGAACCATCTCTCCAGCCTCCAACTATATGTCTTTCTTTATATTTCATTTTTATTTATTTATTTGAGAAAGAGAAAGAGCAGACAAATAAAGAATGGGTGCACCAGAGACTCCAGCCAGGGCAAACAAACTCCAGATGCATGCGCCACCTTGTGCATCTGGCTTATGTGGATACTGGAGAATTGAACCTGGGTCCTAAGGCTTTTCAAGCAAGAGCCTTAACCACCAAGTGATCTCTCCAGATTTTTTTTATTTAATATTCCAATTATATGCCTTTTAAAGAACCATTTTTCACAGCAGCTACACCATTTTACATTCCCACTAGCAGTGCATCATTGGTGCTATTTCTCCACATATTCATTGTAGTTATCTTCTCATTGCTGGAACAAAACAGTGACCAGAGACAGGGTTTATTGTGCCCTGCAGTTTAAATTTTTTTCCTTTTAAAGTTTACTGTTTTTTATTGATTGATTTTCAAGCAGAAAGAGAAAGAGAGACAGAACAGCATGACAGGGCCTTCTGCCACTGCAAAGAAACTCCAGATGCATGCACCACTCTGTGCATTTGGCTTTACGCAGGTACTCGAGAAGTGAACCAAGGTCAGCGGGCTTTGCAAGCAAGTGCCTTTAGCCTCTGAGCAATCTCGCAATCTCCTCTGCCCTCACCATGGTGGGAAAAGCATGACAAGTGCAGGCAACCAGGCAGGCATCACAGCTGTACAGCGGGAAGGAAGTGGTCTAAGTACAGGGCTTAGAGCTGGGCTTTATTACCCCAGAGCCTGCTCCCAGCAACACAGCTCCTCCAGCAAGGCTCCACCTCCCAAAGTCCCACAATTTTCCCAGGTTACCACCAGCGGGGGAACAAGTATTCAAAGCACATGAGCCTGTTTGCTTTGCCCTTCTGCCTAGGCAGGGAAGGACTAGAGTCGGCCCCCAGAACACAGGCTTTCTATGTATGGGAACTTCTTTTGGAGAGAAAAATATCTTACACTGAAGTCAGCAGAAAAGAATATCACCTTTGTTAACTATATTTGGAAGGAAAATAAAAAGCCAAGTTCAGCAACAGTAACAACCAAAACAGGCACCAGGCAACAGTGACCACAGTGCACATGATTATTAATAGCACAGAGTGCTGGCTGAGGGTTGGCCAGCTGTCTGCAAAAGCCCTCTTTCCAGCCCAGCAGACTTCCCAGCCTGGGCTTCAGGGAGTTCTCAGTGTTGGCACACTGCTGGTAGGTCACGAGAATCTTTTTGGAAAGAAGACCATGTTTTCATTAGACATATGTGACCTTGAACCCCAAAAAGCTACAGACCACTGCATAGGGGCCTATTAAAATATCACAGTATATGTAACTGTTCAATATCGAGGGTTTTTGTTGTTGGTTTGTTTGTTTGTTTGTTTGGTTGGTTTTGGTTTTGGTTTGGTTTTGGTTTTGGTTTTGCAAGGTAGGATCTCACTCTGGCCCAGGCTGACCTGGAATTAACTATGTAGTCTCAGGGTGGCCTTGAACTCACAGCGATCCTCCTGCCTCCCGAGTGCTGGGATTAAAGGCATGCGCCACCACTTCCAGCTTCTTTTTTTTTGATGGTTTGTTTTGAGGTAGGGTCTCGCTCTAGTCCAGCCTGACCTGGAACTTACTCTGTAAGTTCTTGAACTTATGGTGATCCTTCTACCTCTGCCCCTCATGTGTTGGGATGAAAGGTGTGTGCTACCACACCTGACCTGTTTTGTTTTCTTCAGCCTTTCTTTCTCTCCCTCTTTCTTTCTTCTTTCTTTCTTTCTTTCTTCTTTCTTCTCTTTTTATGGTACTAGGCAGGGAACACAGAGCTTCATGTGTGTTAGACAAATGCTCTACCACTGAACTGCATCACCAGCCCCAATGTTGAGAGTTTTAAAAATAATTGTATTTATTTATTTGCAAGTAGAGAGACAGGGAGAGAATGAGCACACCAGGGCCTCCAGCCACTGCAAACAAACTCCAGACACATGTGCTGCTTTGTGTATATGGCTTTACACAGGCCTTAAGGCTTTGCAAGTGTCTTTAACATCTGAGCCAACTCTCCAGCCACCCATACTGAGTTGGGTTTGTTGTTGTTGTTGTTTGGTTTTTGTTTGTTTGTTTTTGAGATAGGGTCTCACTCTAGCCTAGGCTGCCCTGGATTTCACTATGCAGTCTCAGGGTGGTCTGGAACTCATGGCGATCCTCCTACCTCTGCCTCCCCAGTGCTGGCATTAAAGGTGGGCACCACCACGCCCAGTTTATACTGAGTTTTAATGCAGGCTTTGCAAGTTTGTGTTTTGTTTTTTGTCTTTTTTTTTTTTTTTTTTTTTTTTTTTGGCTTTTCATTCAGGTAGGGGCTTGCTGTAGTCCAGGTTGAACTGGAATTCACTATGCAGTCTCAGGGTGGCCTTGAACTCATGGTGATCCTCCTACCTCTGCCTCCCAAGTGCTGGGATTAAAGGACTGCACCACCACACCCAACATCCCAGTCTTACCACCTATGCCTGCCCCTGAGAGATGAGGTCTAACAGACTCACCTTCCTGAGACTTACAAAGTCTTACCCTACTCAAATGTGCCAGATGGATTCAGCTTGACATAACTACAGCCATCTTGAGTTGTAACCTCCAATGACTGCCCTGAATTATCTTGGATTTTTTTTTTAAACCTGCAGAATCTCCCAACAAACTGTACATTGATTAAAAAAAAAAAAAATTAAGAGTCCTATTGAAGGAGGATAGGAGAAAGCTAGATTTTAAGGCAGTTTAATTAGACGTTGAGGCCTAGAGAGAACCAAGAGATGCCACCCCACATGGCATCTCACCCTGGCACAAGAATGGAACTCCGGCCAAGTGTGGTGGTGCACACCTTTAATCCTAGTACTTGGGAGGCAGAGGTAGGAGGATCACTGTGAGTTTAAGGCCACCCTGAGAATACAGAGTGAATTCCAGGTCAGCCTGGGCTACAGCGAGACCCTACTTCAAAAAAAAAAAAAAAAAAAAGAATGGAACTCTTGGCAGAACTGGAACTTGTTGTCTGATTGAGACTGATGATAGCACTCCCTGCTGTCCACAATCTAGCATGCTACCTAAATGGGTTGGCCTAGATGGGCTGGCTTTTGGATCCACCTCCAAATCTACAAACCATATTGGGTCTTCCCCTTGCTGTGAAGGCTGCTGTCTCCTTCCTGTCACTAGCTCTGCCCTGCTCCACTCTGCTTTCTTTTTTTAAGAAAAGATTTTATTTTTATTTATTTATTAGAGACAGAGAGTGAGAATGGGCACACCATGGCCTCTAGCCACTGCAAATGAACTCCAGATGCATGTGCCACCATGTGCATCTGGCTTATGTGGGACCTGGAGAATAGAACCTGGGTCCTTAGGCTTCGTAGGCATGTGCCTTAACCACTAAGCCATCTCTCCAGTCCCCTCCACTCTGCTTTCCTGGCTCTGCTTTGGCTCTGCCTGCCTTCTCTTCCTCTGGGCCAAAGGGACACATGTGAGTCTGGCTTCCCCCTCACCCAGCCTGGCTGGGTGGGGAGAAGGGAGAGCCTAAAATTGTTTCTTGGTCTGGGGGAACTCTTCACTTGCCTCTGATTCTGCTTTATAATTTGGGATAGCTTCTCACCTTGATTACATGCATGATTTTTCTCTGGTCTCTGAACCTACCATGTGTGTATTTTCCTTACACTGTAGATCCATCATGTGGGTGCTTCACTAACTCCAGGTCTGTTGCCTGTGTAATTTCCTTAAACTTGGGGTAACCACAAGTATAACCTTCTTTGTTACTCATTTCTCCTCTGAGTCTTCTGGTCTGTGCTTTGATATCTGCCCCTCTTGTTTTTCCTTGAGCTTCACCGTTTGCCCTCTTAACTTCTCTGAAAAGCACATGGCAGATGTCATGCAGGTTCCTCCTAAGTCTTCCCTACACAAGCTCCTAGATTCTCTTTTCCATGTGCAAACAGCTTTACTCTAATCCCTCTTTGAAAGCCTCGATTTCTCTTAAATCAACATGCTTGGAGCTTTATTCTAGTCTCTCTTTAAATCCCAGTCTTCCTTAAATAAACCCCACAACTTGTGATTTCCCTCTAAGTAAACTTAATAATTTATAATTTAGCCTTCTTGAGTCCATTCTTTACTAAAGATAGAACAGAACTCAAAACTTGGGGTTCACCGAGCGTGGTGGCGCACGCCTTTAATCCCAGCACTCGGGAGGCAGAGGTAGGAGGATCACTGTGAGTTTGAGGCCACCCTGAGAATACACCCTGAGAATTCCAGGTCAGCCTGGGCTAGAGTGAGACCCTACCTCGAAAAGCAAAAAAAAAAAAAAAAACCTTGGGGTTCATAAATTCTGGGGAACCCTTCTTAAAACCCCAAACTCTGCTTCACTATATGGGGCTTTATAAGCACCCCCTGACTCTTAGACATTACATAAACCAGGCACATTGCAGCAGGAAGCTCACTTTTCTCCTAACCTATAAGTACACCTCTCTTCCTAATCAAAACCGCAGAGACAGTGCCTAGCAATACCTCCGCAAGACCCTCAAAATAGAAGAAAAAGATGATGACATCAAATTAAAAGAGAGACTAATGGAGAGAGGGAGGGGATATGATGGAGATGGAGTTCTAAAGTGGAATGGGGGGAGGGGAGGGAAATATCAGGTGGGTTTTTTTGTATGTAAGTATAAAAGTTGGCATTGAAAAAATAATAATTTTTTTAAAAACTTAAAAAAAATGGAAAATCCCCATGAATAAAATGATCCAAGCATGCTAAAAAAAAAAAAAAAAAAAAAAAAACCTGCAGAGATTCAACTGGCCTTGCTGTGACACAGGCCCACGCTTCTGTCAGTAAGTCCCCAAAGAAATTGCACTCTGTACAATCCTAGATCTGTCTACTATTCTTCACTCTCATACCTTGGAGCCAACCCTTAAATACTAGGACTAAGTCGTTCTAGAACATGTACCCACACTCCCACAGCCCTCTGTCTCAGATAAAGCAGCACACATATGTACCAAAAAATTGCCTTATTCCTCCCAGCCAGCCATCAACGGTAGCATAGAGAAATGCATTTGATATGTCACATAAAGAACAGAGCAATAATGCAACAATGTGAATGAATCTCACATGGTGAGGAGCCAGGCACAAAAGAGACTACCCTATATAATCGGCTTTATGTGAAGTTAAAGAATATGCAAATAGGAGGCTGGAGACATGGCTTAGTGGTTAAGGCGCCTGCCTGCAAAGCCTAAGAATGCCCGTTCGAGATTCTGTAGGTCATGCATTTAGCATGGTGTAAGCGTGCAATGCCATGCTTGCCCACAAGGGGGCGCACATGTCTGGAGTTCGTTCACAGTAGCTGAAATGGCCCTGGCATGCCCATTCTCTCTCTCTGCATCTTTCTCTCCCTCTCTCTCTCTCTCTCTCTCTCTCTCTCAAAAAAAAAAAAAAGAATATGCAAATGAACAGGCATGGTGGTACACTCCTTTAATCCCAGCACTTGGGAGGCTGAGGTAGGAAGATCACTGAGAGTTCCAGGTCAGCCTGGGCTAAAGTGAAAGCTTACCTCATAAAACCAAAAAAAAAAAAAGAAAAAAGAAAAGAAAAGAAAGAAAAGGAAGGAAGGAAGGAGGGAGGAAGGAGGGAGGGAGGGAGGGAAGGAGGGAGGGAGGGATAAAAGACTATGCAAATAGCTGAGCATAGTGGCATGTGTCTGTGATCTCAGCTACTTGGAAGGCTGAAACAGGACAGTCACAAGTTTGAGGCCAGCCTGGACAACTTAATGAAATCTCCTCTTTAAAAAAGAAAATTCAGGGCTGGAGAGATGGCTTAATGGTTAAGGCACATGCCTGTGAAGCCTAAGGACCCTGGTTCAAGTCTCCAGGTCCCACGTTAGCCAGATGCACAAGGTGGCACATGCGTCTGGAGTTCGTTTGCAGTGGCTGGAGGCCCTGGCGCACCCATTCTCACTCTTTCTCTCTCCCTCCTGTGGTGGTTTGATTCAGGTGTCCCCCATAAACTTAAATGTTCTGAATGCTGGTCTCCCGAGCTGATGGCAGTTTGAAATTAAAGCCTCCTGGAGGCAGTGTATTGTTGAGGGCAGTCTTATTGGTGTTATAGCCAGTTTCCCCTTGCCAGTGTTTGGCATACTCTCCTGTTGCTGTTGTCCACCTTATGTTAGCCAGGGGGTGATGTCCACCCACCTCTCATGCCATCGTTTTCCCTGCCATCATGGAGCTTCCCCCTTGAGCCTGTAAGCCAAAATAAACCTCTTTTTTCCCACAAACTGTTTTTGGTCAGGTGATTTCTACCAGCAATGGGAACCTGACTACAACACTCCCTCTCTTTGTCTCTAATAAATAAATAAAAATAAAATCTTTTTTAAAAAAAGAAAAGAAAAAATTCAGGCCTGGAGAGATTGCTCAACGGTTAAAGGTGCTTACTTGCAAGCCATGATGGGCCAAGTTTGATTGATTGCCCAGTACCAAAATATGCACAAAGGGGCACATGCGTGTGGAGTTCATTTACAGTGGCAGAAGGCCCTGACACTCTATGTCAAATAAATAAAGAAGAAAATGCAAAAAAAGATAGATGTAGTGGCACATGCTTATAGTCCCAGTAACTTGGAAGGCTGAGGCAGAAGGATGATTTGAATTGAGGCATTCAAAATAACATACCTCAAAGAAAGTATGCAAAACAAATTACCATGAGAGACATCTCCTATGAAACATGGAGAGTGCCACCTAAAAGGGAAACAATTTGCCCACTGGGTGTTGCAAATAGTCCTTGTCTTTATATATTTATTTAACTTTTTATTTTTTATTTTTATTTTTTAGAGGGAGGGAGAGAGACAATTGGTGCACCAGGGCCTCAGCCACTGAAATCGAACTCCAGACACTTGCGCCACCTAGTGGGTATGTGCAACCTTGTGCTTGCCTCACCTTTATGCATCTGGCTAACATGGGATCTGCAGAGAGATTGAACATGGGTCCTTAGGCTTCACAGGCAAGCGCCTTAACCACTAAGCCATCTCTCCAGCCCTTGTCTTTATGTAATTATAAAAATAGGGCTGGGCTGCTCTTGTCTGGTTAAATGTATATATTATTCCCACCAAACTGCCCTGAAAGTACTACACTTAATGTTCATATTCACATATTAATGCTACTCTCACTTCTGGTTAGAGAAGCTTCTCTTTTCAGATGGTGATGACCACTGGGATGACCCAAAAGGAAACATAGTGCTGAGAAGAAGGGACCAGCACCTAAACATCTCTATCACACCCTCCAAGGCTCAGGGTCCATTGTGGAAGAGGGGGTGGAAAGAATGTAAGAGCCAAAGGAAGGGTACCACTCCTTACAACGCAACTGTCCAGACAGAAATTGGCCTCGATATCCATGACCTCATAGTGCCTAGCAATACCTTCACAAGACCCTCAAAATAGGAGAAAAAGATGATGATATCAAATTAAAAGAGAGACTAGTCGAGAGAGGGAGGGGATATGATGGAGAGTGGAGTTCTGAGTGCCTTAACCACTAAGCCATCTCTCCAGCCCTTTACCCATCTTTTTATCTCCATAGCACAGCTACAGACATCTGCCCACTAGTCAACTATTTTTTTCTGTTTCTGTAAAACTTGCCTATCACATACTCAAGGTCTCTGGCATTAGGCCAGGACTCTGAGCTCTGAGAAGGAACAATCATGAATAGCCCAAGATGAGGTATATAAACTCAGAGCCATCAGAGCTCAGGGTCCAGGCTTTGGAAGAGATTCCCCTGCGCCCGCACTGGTGTGAAAATAAACTGATTCTCCACTCGGTCTCTGGTGCCGGTTCTGTGAACCTTAGTTTCCTGTATCAGAAGGATCACTGAGGGTTCAAGGCCAGCCTGGAGCTACAGAGCGAGTTCCAGGACAGCCTAGGCTAGAGTGAGACCATAACTCAAAAAAAAAAAAAAAATCAGAAAATAATAATAAAATAAAATAAATAAAATTGAGCATGTTGGTACACACCTTTAATCCCAGCACTCAGGAAGCTGAGGCAGGAAGATCACCATGAGTTCGATGCCAGCCTGGGACTACAGAGTGAGTTCCAGGTCAGCCAGGGCTACAGTGAGACCCTAAGCTTGAAAACAACAATAATACATATTTTTTAAATGTCCACCAGGAGCTTGGGAGATGGCTCAGTGGTTAAATGTGCTTGCTTACAAAACCTTCTGGCATGGGGTTCGATTCCCCAGCCACTCACGTAAGCCCTGGAAGAGGCCCTGGAAGACCTTTCTCTCTCTCTCTCCCTCTCTCTCTCTCTCTCTCTCTCTCTCCATCTCTTTCTCACACATACACACATAAATAAATAGAAAATTTTTTGTTGATTTTTATTGTTTATTTATTTGAGAGCAACAGACAGAGAGAGAAACAGGCAGAGAGAGAGAGAGAATGGGCACGCCAGAGCCTCCAGCCACTGCAAACGAACTCCAGATGCACGTGCCACCTTGTGCGTCTGGCTTAGGTGGGTACTGGGGAATCGAGCCTCGAACTGGGGTCCCTAGGCTTCACAGGCAAGCACTTAACTGCTAAGCCATCTCTCCAAGCCTAGAAATATTTTTTTTAATGTCCACCAGTGCCTCCCATGAATAAAACTAACTAGTCTGCTAGGAGAAGATGACGCCAGTATTATCTCCTAGACCAACCTCTGGGTAGAAAGTGAACTGGGAGGGATGGAGGGATGGCTTAGCAGTGAAGGCATTTGCCTGCAAAGCCAAAGGACCCAGGTTTAATTCCCCAGGTCCCACGTTAGCCAGATGCACAAGAGGGCACATGTATCTGGAGTTTGTTTGCAGTGGCTGGAGGCCCTGGTGTGCCCATTCTCTCTCTCTCTCCCCCTATTTCTCTATCAAATACATAAATAAATAAAAATAAATTATTATTTTAAAAAAGAAAGTGAACTGGGAAAATAACTAAGGCAATGTTTATTAAATGTCTGTTGAGGTGGGGGGAAAGGTAGCAATCATTGACGCCTTAGTATGATAACCACTTGGAATGCTCTTGTACTGAGGCCAGGGTGATGGCTCCATGGCTAAAGGTGCTTGCTTGCAAAGCTTGCAGGCCAGGGCTTGATTCCCCACTACCCATGGAAAACCAGATGCACAAAGTGGCACATGTATCTGGAGTTCATTTGCAACAGTAAGGGCCTTAAGGCTCCCATTCGCTTTTACTCTCTCTCTCTCTCATATGAATAAATAAAAATACTTTAAGTCAGGCATGGTGATGCACAAGGCATGCACCTTTCACCCACTTCCTTCTTGGCCACTCAGGGCTTTACACAGACCCTCTGAGGCACCGTCTCTCTTCCATCTCCAAACCCAGGTGGCCATCTGCCTTTTCCTTCCAGTAGTTCTAGAGCAACAGGCCACACAGCTGGGGCTATCCACCTCCTGCCAGAGTGAGGGACAGACTGCAGATTTCAGCACAATCTCCACATGTCCCCCTTCCTGTTCAGGACATGGTTGCCTCTCTAGTCACCCAAGCTAAAAATACCAGGAGCCTTTCCAGCTGTTCCCTTTTGTCATCTCCATGTCCTTTAAATATTCCCTCGCTCCCCATCATGTCCATGCCTACTTACAGTCAGCACCCAGCGTGACCTTAGCATCTTCTATTTGGGTCACCTGCACCTCCCACCCAGTCCAGACTCCTTCCCTCACCCCACTGTCTTTGTCAAGCCCAGGTCTGAGCTGGTCACTCCTCACCTCTGCTGATGGTGGCCCTCTCGGGACTCATGTGACTCATGAAGCCATCTCCCTAGCCCTGGACTGCATTTCTCAGAATATCTGAAGCTTTTTTCTGGACTCCATGCACATATGTGTGCACACACATACATATACACATGCATAAAATAAATAGAGATTAGGGGCTAGGGTGATGGCTCTGTGGTTAAGGTGCTTGCTTAAAAAGCCTAAAGACCTGGGTTCATTTCCCCAGTACTCATGTAAAGCCAGATGCACAATTTATTTTTGTTGTTGTTATTGTTTTTTGAGGTAGGGTCTCGCTCTAGCCCAGGCTGATCTGGAACTCATTATGTAGCCTCAGGGTAGCCTCAAACTCATGGCAATCCTCCTACCTCTGCCTTCCAAGTGCTGGGATTAAAGGCATGCACTACCACTCCCGGCTGTTAAATTTTTATTTATTTATTTTATTTATGAGAGAAAGAGAGAGAGCTGGCACACAGAGCCTCTAACCACTGCAAACGAACTCCAGACAAAATCCAAGTGTGGTGGCATACACTTATAATCTCAGTGCTGGGGCGGTCGGTCCCTAGGCTCCTCACTGGACAGCGAGTCTGGACTATTTGGCGAGTTGGAGCTCTCTCTGGTGGTGGTGCCACCTTTCATCCCAGCAAGGGAAGGCTGAGGGGGGAGTATCCCTGTGGGTTCAAGGCCAGCCTGGGGCTACAGAGTGAGTTTCCAGTACCATGTTCAGAGAGATAATCTCAAAAAATACAAGGGTGAGTGAGTGATAGAGGAAGTACGCCAGCATTCTTTTCTGGTCTCCACACACGAGCATTCTTTTCTTCTTTGGTTTATGCACATTCTTCTATGTCTATGCCAAGGATACTCCAGCATAACAACTTTATAGACTATCAAATCCAAACTTCAATTAATCAACCAATAAACCTGTGAGAGGGCCACTTCTGTGACAGCGGCTCTCTCACACGACACCTAGAGTCCCGATGAATGCATTCCTATGAGTGCATTTGGTCTGATCTCATTTGACTTGCTTTCTCCTTGGAGTAACACCCTTCAAATTCATTGACAACACATTCCTGGCCTTTATGTTGCTTACTTGCAAGCCATGATGGGCCAAGTTTGATTGATTGCCCAGTACCAAAATATGCACAAAGGGGCACATGCGTGTGGAGTTCATTTACAGTGGCAGAAGGCCCTGACACTCTATGTCAAATAAATAAAGAAGAAAATGCAAAAAAAGATAGATGTAGTGGCACATGCTTATAGTCCCAGTAACTTGAAGGCTGAGGCAGAAGGATGATTTGAATTGAGGCATTCAAAATAACATACCTCAAAGAAAGTATGCAAAACAAATTACCATGAGAGACATCTCCTATGAAACATGGAGAGTGCCACCTAAAAGGGAAACAATTTGCCCACTGGGTGTTGCAAATAGTCCTTGTCTTTATATATTTATTTAACTTTTTATTTTTTATTTTTATTTTTTAGAGGGAGGGAGAGAGACAATTGGTGCACCAGGGCCTCAGCCACTGAAATCGAACTCCAGACACTTGCGCCACCTAGTGGGTATGTGCAACCTTGTGCTTGCCTCACCTTTATGCATCTGGCTAACATGGGATCTGCAGAGAGATTGAACATGGGTCCTTAGGCTTTATAATCAAGCGCCTTTGAATCACTAAGCCATCTCTCCAGCCCTTGTCTTTATGTAATTATAAAAATAAAGCTGGGCTGCTACACATCTGGTTAAATGTATGTATTATTCCCACCAAACTGCCCTGGAGAGGAAAACACTTAATGTTCATATTCAATATAATGCTAATCAACTTCTGGTTAGAGACTCATGGAATAGAGGCCTGACCAAAAGGAAACATAGTGCTGAAAAGAAGGGACCAATAAACATCTCTATCACACCTCCAAGGCATGTCCATTGTGGATAGCTGAAAAGTAAAGAATGTAAGAAGATAAAGGAATGAATTGGTCTCATGAAATACAACAGAAATTGGCCTTATTTACATGACCTCATGTACAACATACCTTCACAGAAGAGCAAGAAACTGAAGAAAAAGATGATGATATCAAATTAAAAGAAGACAGGGTTCAAGGGGACATCTGGAGTGGAGTGCCAGTGCCTTAACCGCTAAGCCATCTCTCCAGCCCCTTTACCCATCTGTTTTATCTCCATAGCACAGCTGCAGACATCTGCCCACTAGTCAACTATTTTTTCTGTTTCTTAAAACTTGCCTATCACATACTCAAGGTCTCTGGGCATTAGGCCAGGACTCAGAGCTCTGAGAAGGAACAATCATGAATAGCCCAAGATGAGGTATATAAACTCAGAGCCATCAGAGCTCAGGGTCCAGGCTTTGGAAGAGATCCCCTGCGCCCGCACTGGTGTGAAAATAAACTGATTCTCCACTCGGTCTCTGGTGCCGGTTCTGTGAACCTTAGTTTCCTGTATCAGAAGGATCACTGAGGGTTCAAGGCCAGCCTGGAGCTACAGAGCGAGTTCCAGGACAGCCTAGGCTAGAGTGAGACCATACCTCAAAAAAAAAAAAAAAAATCAGAAAATAATAATAAAATAAAATAAATAAAACTGAGCATGTTGGTACACGCCTTTAATCCCAGCACTCAGGAAGCTGAGGCAGGAAGATCACCATGAGTTCGATGCCGGCCTGGGACTACAGAGTGAGTTCCAGGTCAGCCAGGGATACAATGAGACCCTAAGCTTGAAAACAACAATAATACATATTTTTTAAATGTCCACCAGGAGCTTGGGAGATGGCTCAGTGGTTAAATGTGCTTGCTTACAAAACCTTCTGGCATGGGGTTCGATTCCCCAGCCACTCACGTAAGACAGCAAAAAGTGGTGCATGTGCCTGAGTTTATTTGCAGTGGCAAGAGGCCCTGGAAGACCATTCTCTCTCTCTCTCTCTCTCTCTCTCTTCATCTCTTTCTCACACATACACACATAAATAAATAGAAAATTTTTTGTTTATTTTTATTGTTTATTTATTTGAGAGCAACAGACAGAGAGAGAAACAGGCAGAGAGAGAGAGAGAATGGGCACGCCAGAGCCTCCAGCCACTGCAAATGAACTCCAGATGCATGTGCCACCTTGTGCATCTGGCTTAGGTGGGTACTGGGGAATCGAGCCTCGAACTGGGGTCCTTAGGCTTCACAGGCAAGCACTTAACTGCTAAGCCATCTCTCCAAGCCTAGAAATTTTTTTTTTAATGTCCACCAGTGCCTCCCATGAATAAAACTAACTAGTCTGCTAGGAGAAGATGACTCCAGTATTATCTCCTAGACCAACCTCTGGGTAGAAAGTGAACTGGGAGGGCTGGAGGGATGGCTTAGCAGTGAAGGCATTTGCCTACAAAGCCAAAGGACCCAGGTTTAATTCCCCAGGTCCCACGTTAGCCAGATGCACAAGAGGGCACATGTATCTGGAGTTTGTTTGCAGTGGCTGGAGGCCCTGGTGTGCCCATTCTCTCTCTCTCTCCCCCTATTTCTCTATCAAATACATAAATAAATAAAAATAAATTATTATTTTAAAAAAGAAAGTGAACTGGGAAAATAACTAAGGCAATGTTTATTAAATGTCTGTTGAGGTGGGGGAAAGGTAGCAATCATTGACGCCTTAGTATGATAACCACTTGGAATGCTCTTGTACTGAGGCCAGGGTGATGGCTCCATGGCTAAAGGTGCTTGCTTGCAAAGCTTGCAGGCCAGGGCTTGATTCCCCACTACCCATGGAAAACCAGATGCACAAAGTGGCACATGTATCTGGAGTTCATTTGCAACAGTAAGGGGCCTTAAGGCTCCCATTCGCTTTTACTCTCTCTCTCTTCTCATATGAATAAATAAAAATACTTTAAGTCAGGCATGGTGATGCACAAGGCATGCACCTTTCACCCACTTCCTTCTTGGCCACTCAGGGCTTTACACAGACCCTCTGAGGCACCATCTCTCTTCCATCTCCAAACCCCGGTGGCCATCTGCCTTTTCCTTCCAGTAGTTCTAGAGCAACAGGCCACACAGCTGGGGCTATCCACCTCTTGCCAGAGTGAGGGACAGACTGCAGATTTCAGCACAATCTCCACATGTCCCCTTCCTGTTCAGGACATGGTTGCCTCTCTAGTCACCCAAGCTAAAAATACCAGGAGCCTTTCCAGCTGTTCCCTTTTGTCATCTCCATGTCCTTTAAATATTCCCTCGCTCCCCATCATGTCCATGCCTACTTACAGTCAGCACCCAGCGTGACCTTAGCATCTTCTATTTGGGTCACCTGCACCTCCCACCCAGTCCAGACTCCTTCCCTCACCCCACTGTCTTTGTCAAGCCCAGGTCTGAGCTGGTCACTCCTCACCTCTGCTGATGGTGGCCCTCTCAGGACTCATGTGACTCATGAAGCCATCTCCCTAGCCCTGGACTGCATTTCTCAGAATATCTGAAGCTTTCCTCTGGACTCCATGCACATATGTGTGCACACACATACATATACACATGCATAAAATAAATAGAGATTAGGGGCTAGGGTGATGGCTCTGTGGTTAAGGTGCTTGCTTAAAAAGCCTAAAGACCTGGGTTCATTTCCCCAGTACTCATGTAAAGCCAGATGCACAATTTATTTTTGTTGTTGTTATTGTTTTTTGAGGTAGGGTCTCGCTCTAGCCCAGGCTGATCTGGAACTCATTATGTAGTCTCAGGGTAGCCTCAAACTCATGGCAATCCTCCTACCTCTGCCTTCCAAGTGCTGGGATTAAAGGCATGCACTACCACTCCTGGCTGTTAAATTTTTATTTATTTATTTTATTTATGAGAGAAAGAGAGAGAGCTGGCACACCAGAGCCTCTAACCACTGCAAACGAACTCCAGACATGTGTGCCATCTTGTGCACACACAACCTTGTGTTCATGTGTCACCTGGTTCTGGGGTGCTGGACCTGGGTCCTTAGGCTTTGCAGGCAAGGGCCTTAACCACTAAGCCATCTCTCCAGCTCATAAATAAATATTGTTTTAAATAGAGATTAGGGCTGAAAAGATGGCTTGGCGGTTAACGTGCTTGCCTGCAAAGCTAAAGGAACCAGGTTCAATTCCCCAGGACCCACGTAAGCCAGATGCACAAGGTGATGCATGTGCCTAGAGTTCATTTGCAGTGGTGAAAGGCCCTAATGTGCCCATATTCTCTTTTTCTCTCTGTCTCTCTCTGTAATAAATAAAAAAATTAAGAATAGAGATTAAACAACACAGAGATGCATCAGCATGTTAACAGCCTTGGGCTGGGGGATGGGTAGAAGGGTTTTCACTGTTCTGCTCTTGTTACATATTCGGATTTTGAAATGTTTCCCACGGTAAGACATTTACAAAATTTAAAAAAAGGAGAGTTGAACTGATTGGACCCATTTTCTCATCTCCCAATTCACAGAGCTGGTGGGAGGTGACTAATGACCTCATATAGCTTTGTCCAGCCTCAGACCAGCCCCACAGCCCTGGATAGGCAAGGCCCCTCTGTGAGCCTCTTGCTGGGTGTTGGCCAGAAATTGCTTTTGGCTTCTACATTCCTCATGGTCAGGTGAGGTTTGTTGATACCAGTGGCTGTGAAGAAGACCTGTGTTTCTGTGGTGTGTAGTTAGTGATAAGATCAAGGTATCTGGTACGATTCCATGGCCAGCATGATGGTGACCAAAGAGGAGGTTCTAGCAAGGCCCTATTCCAGAGCGTTTTTTACAGCTTACAAAGGGCTGAAATGACCAGAAACATGCCCAGGAGGCCTCAGCTTCAATTCTGAGGTTCCTGCACCTTCAACAAGTACTGCTAATGACCACCAAATGGTCCCTTCACTCTGAGTATCCCTCTTACTGTCCCCAAGGGCAGCAGTGAAGGCAACATACCTACAGCGATGCCAAGGCACCTCGAAAAACCTGAAGGGTTGTGCTTTCCCGTGTGTACCACAACTTCCTTCTCTTTACAGGGAACCAGCTGGCCTGTAGCCAAGACTGGAGCGGGACTCTAGGGGACAGCCGAGAGAGAGAGAGAGAGAGAGGGGAGGTGGGGAGGGGGAGGGAGAGGGAGGGGGAGGAAGGGAGAGAGAGATCGTCCCACTCTTGCCTGGCTTTAACATCAGCAAACCTAGGAGATTCAGCTCAAGGGACAGCCAAAACACACATACACACACACACACCACCACCACCCGTCCCACTTCTGACTTGTCACAGCCACAGCGATGCTGCAACCTTCCAACTCCATAAGAGCAAAACAAATGCAGGCTAAGTGGCACTTAGCCCACCTAGACCCCCTCCTACCTTTATATCGCCGCGGCCTCCATACTTTTCTCCAAAACCAGGCAGGGGTCCCCAGAGGCATGGGCCAGGGACCACCGGCAGGTCGTGGGTCTAAACCCAAATCCAAGGTGCTGGCCCCGCCCGGTCACGTAGTCTCGGGGCGGAGCGCGGCAGCGCTTTAAGAGGCTGCGGGACCGGGGATTGGGAAGACACGCGCGATGGAGATCGCCAGGGACTACGCTGGAGCTCTCATGAGGCGAGTGCTGCCCGCCTGCAGGACCCTGTGGTTCCTCTGAGCCCCCGAACCCCCAATCCCCGGCAGCCCTGACCTCCCCTGAACCCCGCACCACCAATCCCCGGCCGCCTTGAGCTCCCCTGAGCCCCGCACACCCCCAATCCCTGGCCGCCCTGAGCTCCCCTGAGCTCCGCGCACCCCCTATCCCCGGCCGCCCTGAGCTCCCCCGAGCCCGGCACACCCCCCAATCCCCGGCCGCCCTGACCTCCCCTGAACCCCGCACCCCCAATCCCCGGCCGCCCTGACCTCCCCTGAACCCCGCACCACCAATCCCCGGCCGCCCTGAGCTCCCCTGACCCCGCACACCCCCAATCCCCGGCCGCCCTGAGCTCCCCTGAGCCCCGCACACCCCCAACTCCTAGCCGCCCTGAGCCCCACTTCCCCTCTCCGTCCCCCCAGCCCCCCTGTGTCCCTCGGCCAGGGTCCCTCGGCACATCCCATACACCCCGCCAGCCCGCGCCTCTTACTTCTCCAGAGGGACCACCAGTGTCCTGCGTAGAGCCCCCGGGGCGCGTGGGAGGCCGCTGAGCAGGTGACAGCGGTGAGCGTGAGCGAGGTGGCCGCCGCTCCTGCGGTCGCTGGTGCAGGCCAGCTCGTGGGAAAGCGGGCGACGTGGCCACCGTGCGCGGGGACCGGGCTTCTGGGGAGGGGGTGGTCCTGGGATTGAGACCTGAGCCAGGGAGAAGGGAGAAGAGGGTCCAAGGTTTACCCTCCGGACGAGGGGAGACAGCGCTGGGACAGCCCTCAGGCCCCTGTCCCTGCACACTAAGCCCACCCAGGTTTGGGAGGGGCTGTTTGGGGTCCGCGCTTCTCTGCTTCGATTTGTATTTATAGGCTGATAGACCGATCCAGTTCTTGGGAAACCCTGGACATTGTAAGACAGTTTGTTGTTGTTGTTGTTGTTCTTGTTGTGCGTGCATGTGGGTGTGTACTTCTGGCTATGAAGCCCAGGCTAGCGTAGAACTCGGAATGTAGCCTGGGCTGACCACAAGCTTGCCATCCTCTCGCCTCAGCCTCCCGGGTGTTTGTGCCACCACACCCAGCAAGGTAGCAAGTTTAAAGTATAGGGTTCATGCAGGGTGGAGAAGCAGCTCTTGTTCCTCCAAAGATCATGAAGGTACTCTCCACAGAGAATGGAAAACCCCGCGAGTGATTTTGAAGCACCGGTTTTCATCGGTGATGGGACCCCACCTCTCTCTGACATGGACATGGTGGGAGGTGGAATCAGGTGACAAAACGAGGGTACTTAGAAGCTTGTGAGCTGTGTGTAGATTCTCAAGGATACAATTAGAGCTACCAAAATGGAAAGGCGGTCTTTCCTTCTTCAAACAAGTAGTTTGTCTTTTTTTAATTTTTTTTAAATTTTATTTATTAAACAGAGAGAAACAAGGGGCGCAACAGGGCCCCTAGTCACTGCAAACAAATGTCAGGCGCATGCGCCACCTTGTGCATCTGTCTTTCTTGTCCTGGGCAATCAAACCTGTGTTCTTTGGCTTTGCAGGCAAGCACCTTAACTGCTAAGCCATCTCTCCAGCCCAGTTTGTCTATTTTGAGGGAGAGTTCCTCTTCAATGTTGCACTCTAGCTATAGGTGACAAAATGTGTTAAGTGGGGACCTCAGATGTTTAAACAGAAATGGAATCAAGAGTCATCTTTTTTTTTTTTTTTTTTTTTTTTTTTTGCCAGATTTCTTTTTTGGTTTTTCAAGGTAGGGTTTCAGTGCAGCTCAGGCTGACCTGGAATTCACTATGTAGCCTCAGGGTGGCCTCAAACTCACAGCGAACCTCCTACCTCTGCCTCCCGAGTGCTGGGATTAAAGGCGTGGGCCACCACTCCTGGACTTTGCCAGATTTCTTAATTCCATCAGTACCCATGCGGTCTTCACCTTTGGCACCTGCCGTTGCCTCTCCTGCCCTGATCTGTCTTAAAAGTGTTACCTGCCCCACCCACCTTCCCGGCATACTGCTTGAACTGTGTCAGCATCTTTGTGCCACTTTCATACCTGGACATGTGACCTGACTTCACTAATGCTTTGACTTTCCAGGGCAAAGTCTTTGGTTCTTTCTTCTGCCTCGAATGTTCTGCTCTTTACAGGCCCACTTCCAGTGGCAAGAGTTTTTAGTGCCTCCCTTTAAAAAAAAAAAGTATTCATGAAGCCAGCCATGATGGCACATGCCTTTAATCCCAGCACTTGGGAGGCAGAGGTAGGAGAATTGCTGTGAGTTTGAGGCCAGCCTGGGCTAGAGAAAAACTCTACCTCCAAAACAAAACAAAACAAAACACCCCCACAAAACAAAGCATTTTCTACCAAGTGTGGTGGCTTACACCTTTAATTCCAGCATTCAGAATGCTGAGGTAGAAAGCTGCCAGCCTGGGCTATGGGGTGAGTTCCAGGTCATCCTGGGCTAGAGAGAGACCCTGCCTCAAAAATATTTTGTGTGGGTTGGAGAGATGGCTTAGCAGTTAAGGCGTTTGCCTGCAAAACCTAAGGACTCAGGTTCAATTCCTCAGATCCCACATAAGCCAGATGCACAAGGTGACACATGCATCTGGAGTTCATTTGCAGTGGCTGGATGCCTTGGCTCATCCATTATCTCTTTCTCTCTCTCTGTGTCTCTAATAAATACATAAAAATAAAAACTTTCAAAAATATTTTTTTGTGTGCCATGGCTTCGTGCCACTGTGAATGACCAACAAACGCTTGGGCCACTTTTTGCATCTGGCTTTCATGGCTTAGGAATTGAATCTGGGTCCTCAGGCTTTCTTTCTTTCTTCCCAGGCCCCTGCAGTGCATCCTTCTAACCCTTTTCCCAGCAAATATGTGAACACACCCATTTTCCTGGTGACTCGGGCACATTCAGGAATGGTGGACTGAGGTTTACGGAGAGTCAGAGGGCACTAACCTATCATTGGTTTGCCTCTGAGTAGAATGAATAAATGTTACACTTGTCATTGCATCTGACCATTGCAACAGCTTCCCCAAATCCAAAGTGTATCTGGATAGTGTCTCCATGGGGATCACGTGTGAGGTGGAAGTGGCTGGGAGTGGGGGGAGCTGGAGAGATGGCTCAGCAGTTAAAGTGCTTGCCTACAGAACCTAATGACCTGGGTTCAAGTCCATACATAATTACCTACATAAAGTGAGATACATAAAGTGGCGCATGCATCTGAAGTTCATTTGCAGCAGCTAGAGGCTCTGGCGACCCGTTCATTCATATTCTCTCCCTCCCCCCACCTCTGCTTGCATTTTTTTTTTTTTTTGGAGAGAGACACAGAGAGAGACAGAAAGAGAGGGAGAGGAAGACAGAGATGGGTGCACCAGCAGCGTCTCAGCTTCTGCGAATGAAATACAGATGCATGCGCCCCCTTGTGGTCAAGTGCAACATTGTGCCCTTGCATCACTTTGCATCTGGCTAAACGTGGGACCTGGAGATTGGAACCGGTGTTCATAGGCTTAGGAGGCAGGCGCGTTAACTGCTAAGCCATCTCTCCAGCCCTGTTTGCATATTTAAAAAAAAATTGATTTCCTAAAACACCTTTGTTCCAGTTTAGCAAATACCATTTTGTTAGGGCCAAGCTATTGCCTCACCTCTCAGAAAATCTACCTGCTTCTTAGGCCAAGCTGCTGTAATGTAACCCTTGGAATCTACCCAATTCCAAACCAAACTGGAAGAAAACAACTTGTAAACACTAAGGGAAAGTTATTTTTTTCTTCCCCACCCTTCTTTAAAACCCCATTAGGCTAAAGAGCCCCAAGCAAGGTACAAACAGTTGGTTAATTGTGGTCTTGCTGGAGTTCAGTCTCCTTTCCATGAACCTTATTTTAAACTGCCTGGTATAATGTACTGTAGCTGTCATTTATTAGTAAATAACTTCGCTTTGCCAGGGAACTAACTTCACCAATACACACATTGTTACTTGTAGGGATAGGGCTGTGACTTGATGGTAGAACACGTGCCCTGTATACTGAAAGCCCTGCGCTGAGATGGAGGAGGAGAGATACTTGTAAACAATTTACAAAAGTCTTAGGGCTGGAGAGATGGTTTAGTGGTTAAGGCATTTGCCTGCAAAGCTAAAGGACCCTGGTTTGATTCCCCAGGACCCATGTAAGCCAGATGTAACAGGTGGCACGTGTGTCGGCAGCTTGTTCACAGTGGCTAGAGACCCTAGCATGCCCATTCTCATTCCTTTCTCTCTCTCTTTCTCTCTCTCATAAATAAAAAGTAAACCCGATGCACAAAGGTGAGGTGGCATGTGCCCACTAGGTGGCGCAAGCATCTGGAGTTTGATTGCAATGGCTGAGACCCTGGTGCATCAATTCTCTCTCCTTCTGTCTATCTCTCTCTCCTCTAAAATAAAATTAAAGGGCTGGAGAGTTGGCTTAGCAGTTAAGGCATTTGCCTACAAAGCCAAAGAATCCCAGTTCAACTCTCCAGAACCCACATAAGCCAGATGCACAAGGGGGCTCATGCATCTGGAGTTTGTTTGCAGTGGCTGGAAGCCCTGGTGTGCCCATTCTCTCCTCCTTTATCCCCCTCTCTCTTCCTCTCTCTCTCTCTCTCTCTGCTTCTTTCTCTCTCTCAAATAAATAAATAAAATATTTTTAATGTTTTTTAAAAATAAAATGAACTAAGCCAGGCATGGTGGTGCATGCCTTTAATCCCAGCACTTGGGAGGCAGAGGTAGGAGGATCACCATGAGCTCAAGGCCACCCTGAGAATACAGAGTGAATTCCAGGTCAGCCTGGGCTAGAGTAAGACCCTACCTTGAAAAAAAAAAAAATAAAAATAAAAGTCTTAAACAGCTGCTAATTTGTTAAGCCATCAGCTATAATCACTGGAGGCCTTGGTCAAGAGAAAGGTGGCCTGAAGTCTTATAGAAAAATTCTAGATATCAGGATATTCACATCAACATTTATTGTCACAAACGAAAATCTTTTTTTCTGTCCTGTCTGTGATATAGTCATGCCAAACCCTGAAGTTGTCGCAAGATTGACACGTGTAATACTTTGCCCAAAATGGGCAAAATGGGCTTTGGCAATTACTTAGAACATCTGCTGGAGCTGTGATGTGACTGGATGAGCTCATGGCTTAGCATATGTGAGGCCCTAGGATCCATCCCCAGTACTGCCCGCCCCCCCACACACAAAGAAGAACATCTTTATCTTTACAAAGAACGTGATTTCACACAGTTGCTTTCCTAGTCTCACTAGTACAATTAGAAAGGAATTACATTAGCTACACACAAGTCTCCAAGTCTCAGGGTGGCCTCGAACTCATGGTGATCCTTCTACCTCTGCCTCCCGAATGCTGGGATTAAAGGCGCGCGCCACCATACCTGGCTCCCCTGGAGTTTTTCTATATTTATTTATTTGACAGAAGAAGAGAATGTGTGAGTGAATATGGGCATACCAGGGCTTGCTGCTACTGCAAACAAACTCAAGAAGTATTCACTATTTTGTGTCTCTCTTTACTGGAGAATCAAACAGTGACCTTCACGCTTTACAAACCTTTTGTCTTTTCATAGGTTTTTTTAAACTTTTTTTGGTTTTTTAAAAATTTTTTATTGACAATTTACATACAAATAAATAATATAACATGATCATAATCCCCTCTTACCACCCTCCCTTTACCCACTCTTAAATCCCTCCTCCACTGATCCCCTTTTTCTTTCCAACTACTATTTATTTATTTGAGAGAGAGAAAGAGGGGAGAGAGAGAGAGAGAGAGAGAGAATGGGGACTCCAGGGCCTCCAACCACTCAAACAAACTCCAGATGTATACGCCCTCTTGTGCATCTGGTTTATGTGAGTCCTGGAGAATCAAATCAGGATCCTTTGGCTTTGCAGGCAAATGCCTTAACTGCTAAGCCATCTCTCCAGCCCTCTCTCTTCTATTTTTTCATGTATTTAAAAAATATTTATGGCAGGTGTGGTGGTGTACACCTTTAATCCCAGCACTTGGGAGGCAGAGGTAGGAGGATTGAGGATTGATGTGAGTTTGAGGCTAGCCTGACACTACATAGTGAAATCCAGGTCAGCCTGGGCTAGAGTGAGACCCTACCTCAAAAAAAAAAAAAAAAGTCACTATGTAGTTTCAGGGTGGCCTTGAACTCACAGCCATCTTCCTCCCTCTGCGTCCCAAGTGCTGGGATTAAAGGCGTGCACTACCACACCCAGCTGGGTTATAGTCTTATATTCCTTCTTCCCTGCCGTGTTCCACTCAGGCTCCTCCTCAGTGGGGTTATTGGCATTCATTGTGGAGTCATGACTGCACCAGTCAGTAGAGGTGGGGGGACAATGCCTCAGGATACTTTTCCCACCCTGTGGCTCTTACACTCTTTCTACCCCTTTTCCACAATGTTCCTAAGCCTTGCAGGTGTGCTATAAGTCTCCTTTAGTGTGGAGCTCCCTACATCCTCTGAATTTCTGCTTTGATGAGTTTCGAGTCTCTTCAGTGTCTGTTGCCATCTCCCTTGAGGAGGTGGTCAGGTTAGCAGTGAAAGCAACACTCCTGTTTAAATGGCCACGTGCTCTGTGGTGATGTCTCCTGGGCCCTAGCAAATGTGATAGAGATGACTTGTCTTTTGCTAGGCAGTCAGTTGCTGTTTAAAAGAAAAAGTAAGAGCTGGAGAGATGGCTTAGCAGTTAAGGCATTTGCCTGCAAAGCCAAAGGATCCCAGTTCGATTCTCCAGAACCCACATAAGCCAGATGCAAAGGGGGGGCATGCGTCTGGAGTTCCTTCTCAGTGGCTAGAGACCCTGGCACACCCATTCTACCCCCTCCCTCCCTCCCTCTTCCTGTCTGTCAAATAAATAAAAATAAAATAAATAAAATATATATTTTTTAAAGTAGATTCTTCAACCAAGAAAGCAGTATGGATCCAAGGAGATAAACATAGATTTTTTTTATATAAGCATACCTTCTTTCTTAGCCAAACAGCAGTGGGAGCTTCTCGTTAGAGTCTGTGACTTCCTATCCATGCGGGTCTGACTTGGTTCTCAGTACCAGGTATGCATTCTTTCCCACTGAGCAGGCCCCATATCTAATCAGAGAGCAATTGATTACCCCCACAACCCATGTGCCACTATTGCATGGGTATGAACATCTTGCTAAACTAGTCGATTTTATAGCTTGCAGGATCCCCTGCTTGTCCACATTGTGGGTGACCATTATCCCCCAGCAGCTCACAAAGCACTCCCCAGCACTATGAGGGCTAATCAGCAAGAAGCTAGTTTCCTTTTCAGTTCTAGTGTGATCTCTCCATGTTCTGTGACCACAGCCTGTGGTGTCTTCAGCAATAGCAAGACCTAGTTTTTGAACCTGCCTTTACCCCCACACACATACCTTCAGAATAAGCATCAAGCCATAAGGTAGCATAAAAAAAAAGCACACCTGGGCTGGAGAGATGGCTTAGTGGGTAAGGTGCTTGCCTGTGAAGCCTAAGAACTCATGGTCAAATCTCCAGGTCCCACATAGCCGGACGCACAATAACACAAGGGCTGCACTTGGGAGGCTGAGGTAGGAGGATTACTGTGAGTTTGAGGCCAGCCTGAGACCTGAGATTACATAGTGAATTCCGAGTAGCCTGGGCTAGAGTGAGACCCTACCTTGAAAAAAAAAAAAAAAAAAGGAGCAGGTAAATTCCCACTATGGAAGAGAGGGGACGGAAATCTTTAACAGCAGTTGAAGGGAAGTTACTTTCTTGCTATTTTCTCTTGGGCCATTTATGCAAGATCCATGTCTGGACAGATAAATGGGCATGTCACTGTCTTGTGAAGTGGATTGTACAGTGCAAGGATTTTTGTGCAGCCACCATGTCCAACCACCCTGGGTCATTAGGAGTTGGGCTCTGGTTCTCCGTGTAAGACATAAGTCACTAGGGTCACAGCCTCATTGTTAAGGTGTAGGAATTTCACTTTTATTTGGGGCTTTTTTTTTTTCTCTACAGAAGATATGGTGAATACAAAGGCTTTACTGTTTGCCCCTTATCTGGGAATCTGGGACTGGTGCCTTTTCATAATTTCCTAGAACATTGTGAAGTCTGATTTTTGTTGTTCTGATATCCCCAAAGCAATCTATTTCCTTAAATACCTTGTTTCCTTATTATTTTTCCTTTTAGCAGGATAATTCCCAACCTGTTTCATAGGATTTTCTGCACTCCTTTTCCCAGGAATTAGGCAGCAACTGTTGTCACAGTTGGTATTCTGAAAAGTAGAATTCTGAGGCTGCTCAAGGCTTCTCGTTTGCTTTTTATTTTGGGGAGTGAAGGACTGATCCCAGGGCCACCTCTTTTTTTTCTTTTTTTTTTTTTTAATTGACTTTTAATCTTACATACCAAAAAACCCCCACCTGATATTTCCCTCCCCTCCCCCATTCCACTTTAGGCCAGTCTCCATCAATCCCCTCCCTCTCTCCAGAGTCCTCTCCTAATTTTAATCTTTCTCAAATTTTGAGGGTCTTGCAAAGGTATTGCTAGGCACTGCAAGATCATGGATATCGAGTCAGGGCTACCTCTTAATCCCTCAGAGTCCTGTTTTAACTGACAAATTAGAATATTGGAGAGTGTGGAAATAGCAAATCTATTTTTTGGCATTGTGCTAATGGCTGTAATATAAAGCATTCTGTCTCTTCCATAAGCCAGAAGTGAGTGAGATTAACTCACACATACTGTTCATTTAACAGCCTGGCCCCATTGATCATTTGGTCAGAGCCATCAGCACTCATACAGTGTTCATTAAATAGCCTTAGTGTTCACAAAAGTTCATTTAACCCCTGCATATGGGGAAGATAGACTTGATTTTATATAATGTTTTTATTGTTTTTTTTTTTTTTGAAGTAGGGTCTCACTCTAGCCCAGGCTGATCTGGAATTCACTATGTACTCTCAGGGTGGCCTTGAACTCCTGGCAATCCTCCTACCTCTGCCTCCCGAGTGCTGGGATTAAAAGTGTGCGCCACCACGCACGGCAATTTAATACAATTTGATACATTGAGGCACTCATCCTTGATAAGAATGGCAGGATTTGATTTTCATGTCTTCAGTGTGTGTGTGTGTGTGTCTTTTCTGAGCAATGAGCCAGTTCTGGGTTAGGAAATTCTACAGGTGAGAACAAAGGATTGTTTGTTTTTTCACCCATAATGGCTGCCTTGAGGGCCACTGAAGGCTAGGACAACCAGAGTGATTGCCAGCCCTTATCTTGTCAGATGAGAAGACAATGGGGACTCTGAACTCCCCAGCTGGGCCAGGTCACTGGGGTGGTGCTGAGGAAGGCATAAGTGTCTGTCTGAGGAGAAATTCTGGGACCCCAGCTAACCTGGTCAGAGCTGGGCCTTCTACCACTTGGGGCTGGGTCTGGCATTGGGAGACATGACTTTGTCCTCTGATGTGTCTGACTTCCCCACCAATGTGCTTTCCATGCAGTAGGAGTGGGCTGGAGTGGAGTAGTGGGGTGTGCTGGGTTCTACGGGAAGGTATAAAATGTATAGGCAGGGGCTGGAGAAATGGCTTAGCGGTTAAGGCACTTGCCTGCAAAGCCTAAGGACCTTGGTTCTATTCCCCAAGACCCATGTAAAGCCAGATGCACAAGGTGGTACATGCATCTGGAGTTTGTTTGCAATGTCTAGAGGTCCTGGTGCACCCATTCTCTATCTATGCCTCACTGTCTCTCTCAGTCTTTGGCACTGTCTCTCTAATATATTATATAAATAATATATATATTATATAAATTATATAAATTATATAAATATATATATATATATATATATATGTATATATATATATATATACAAACACATATGTATATATAGTGGCATACACCTTTTTTAAAATATTTATTTATTTGCAAGCAGAGAGAGAAAGAGGCAGAGAGAATGGGCACGCCAAGGCCTGTAGCCACTGCAAACAAACTCCAGATGCGTGTGCCCCCTTGTGCATCTGGCTGACGTGGGGTCCTGGGGGAATTGAACCTGGGTCCTTTAATCCCAGCACTCAGGAGGCAGAGGTAGGAGGATCGCCATAAGTTCGAGGCCAGCCTGAGAGTACATAGTGAATTTCAGGTCAGCCTGAGCTAGAGCAAGACCCTACCTCGAAAAACAAACAAACAACAACAACAAAAAAAGAAAATGCACAGGCAGACCCTGACCTCTATGAGTAGTTCCAGAGGCCATGTGGGTAGTAGCAGTGGCCTTCTGCTCTGGGGAGGAGGTGGGCTCTCCCTAGGGAGGCCTGGACCCCCTGGTTCTGTGTGAGGGATTTCATCTGGTGGAACAGGCACCAAAGTAAGAAAGCTGAAATTGGAGATTCAGATGTGGAGATCCGGGCCTGTAATTTCAGGGCTCGAGAGGGGAGGCAAAAGGACTGTGAGTTCTGGGTACAAGTAAGACTACTCAAAAGCAAACAAAGTTGGGGCTGGGTTCAAAGCTCCATCCGAACACTGATGACTGGCCTTCCTAACTACCTGCCATCCCTGAGCCACAGTCTAGCTCATCACTTAGTAATGTGGTTCATACACGCGGGTTGGACACGGCCTGGAACTCGTTACCTGTCTCTCCTGCTGAGGACTTTCAACAGCTAGTTAAGGTTTCTCACTGTGAGCTGGTTTAGAACAAGGCTGGAGCTCTAACAGGGAAGCATAAATTTGGCTGATCCTCACCACCCTGTCTACCAGGTCACCAGCTGCGAGGACGTATGTGAACCTTCCCAAGTGTTTAGCTCAGCGGCATGTGAACGTCTTGTTCTTCAGGTTGTGCAAGAGAAACCTGGTGCAACACCTCCGAATCCAGGCAGAAGTTCAGGAGCTGCCTGCCATCTGGGTCTCTGGTCAAGGCTCCCAATTCATGCGTGTGTGTCCGGTATACATGTTTATTTGTATGTAGGATATATATATATGCAGGTTACATGGGTACAGAGGCCTTGTGACCACCTTGGGTATAGCTTCCAGAACATTGTCCACAGCGTTTTTGAGACAAGATATGCCATTGGCCTGAAGATCACCAATTAGCCTAGACTAGCCGGGCAGCCAGCCAACTCCAGGATCCTCCCTCCCCAGAGATGGGGTTGTAAGTGCATACTGCTGCCATACTCTGCGCGTTACAAAGGTACTGGGGATCGAACTCAGGTCTTCATGCTTGGGCAACAAACACTTTACCCACTGAGCTATCTCGCCAGCCCTGGATCCCGGGTCATTCTGATAGTTGGCCCATGTAGGAGCCCTCCCAGCCCTGTCACATTTCCCTGGGAATCGCCTTCCTTGGAGACACAGTGCTGCAGCTTCACCTGTCCTAACAGGAAAGAAATTGAGGTTACATATTCAAGACATTGCTGTGCTTTCAACTCTATAGCAACTCTTCCACCTGCTCCAGGCTGGTGTTGGTTGCTTGGGAATTTGAAGTTCAGAGCAGAATAACAAACTACTTGTTACAGAGCCAGTTGTGGTGCACACCTTTAATCCCAGCCCTTGGGAGGTAGAGGTAGGAAGATGACTGTGAGTTTGAGGCCAGCCTGGAACTACAGAGTAAGTTCCAGGTCAGCCAGGGATAGTGTGAAACGCTGCCTAAAAACAAAACAAAACAAAACAAACAAAAAAAAACCTCTCAGATAAATAAATAAAAATAAAAATATTGAAAAACAGGCTAGAGAGATGATTTAGCAGTTAAGGCGCTTTCCTGCAAAGCGTAAGGACCTGGGTTCAATTCCCTAGTACCCACATAAAGCCAGATGCACAAAGTGGCACATGCATCTGGAGTTCGTTTGGAGGGACTGATGTGCTTATCCTCTCTCTCTCTCTCTTTCTTTCTCTCTCTTTCTCTCTGCTTGCAAAAAAATTTTAACCACAAAAACTACAACCGTGGGACTGCAAAGATGGCTCAGTGGCTAAAGATGCTTGCTTGCAAAGCCCTACAAACTGGTTCAATTACCCAGTACCCATGTAAAACCAGGTGCAGAAAGTGGTGCATGCAACTGGATTTTTGTTTGCAGTGTCAAGAGGTTCTGATGCATCCATTCTCTCCCTAATTCTTTCTTCTTCTTTTTTTTTGGGGGGGAGTATTTTTGAGGTAGGGTTTTGCTTAGCTCAGGCTGACCTGGAATTCACTATGAAACCTCAGGGTGGCCTAGAACTCATAGCAATCCTCTTACCTCTGCCTCCCAAGTGTTGAGATTAAAGGTGTGCACCACCACTCCCAGCTAATCTTCTCTCTCTTCTTGCATATATACATATATATATATATATATATGACAGCTAGAGAGAGAGAGAGAAAAAGAATTGGCACACCAGGGCCTCAGCCACTACAATGGAACTCCAGACACTTAGTCACCTAGTGTGCATGTGCGACCTTGCACTTGTGTCACCTTTGTGCATCTGGCTTACATGGAATCTGGAGAGAGATCAAACATGGGTACTTAGGCTTTGCAGGCAAGCACCCTAATCACTAAGCCATCTCTCCAGACCAAAAGTTACCTTTAAGTTTTATTTATTTATTTATTTATTTATTTATTTATTTATTTATTTAAGAGAAAGAGAGAATGGGAGCACCAGGGCCTCCAGCCACTGCAAACCAAGTCCAGATGCATGTGCCACCTTGTGCATCTGGCTTACATGGGTACTGGGAAATTGAACCTGGGCCCTTAGGCTTCACAGACAAGAGCTTTAACTGCTAAGCAATTTTTCCAGCCCCAATAAAAATATATTTAAAAAAAGAAACTACATCCTCTCCAAAAGGAGAAAGCCTTGGTTTGGGGCAGATACCACATCCCATCTTATCTCTTTCTCTTATCACTTTGAGAGACTACTTTTTTAAATTGGGAATTTTACTATATGAACATACCGTGAAGTGGTCATATTCCCACGGGGTTAGCCTCTTTTGTCCCCTTTCTCCAGCCCCATTCCTCTTCAGTGGGGGTATTGGTAATCACTACAGGGCGGTGGGGGGAGCAGTCATGAATGCGTCCACCTTGAGTGGCTTTGAGAAGCCACGGTGAGCCCTGGTTTTCTCATCTGTGAAGCTGGCTATGATGGTAACCCATTGGTATATTTAAAGAGCTACGAGGCTGCTGGCCATGGCAGGTGCTCAGAGGCAGTCATCAGTATGAGGCCCTGATGTGGTGTTGGCTATATATACTTCAGACCAAATTCTTGATGGCGATCTAGGTCTGATTGCAAATGCCAGTTTGTTGGTGAGGCTGAAGGAGTGAGTGAGTGTGTGCGTAGTCACCACCATTGGCAGTCAGCCCTCCCTGTCCCTGGAGAATTTCCTGAGGTTGTTTGATCAAGGTAGTCACGTGAGCTTCACCTAGTAGGTTTTGACAGCCAGTTCATTTCTGTATCATTCCCTTCTAATCCAGCAGGTTGCATGGTAGACCACTGAATTCGTACGTCTGCTGGTAGAGCTTCAAGCTAGACAGCATACTGATTAAAATGTATGTGACTAACATTAAGCTTGGTATTATAGGAAATATAACAGGAAGCCTTGGGGCTGGTAAAATGACTCAGCAGTTAAAGGTGCTTACCTGCAAAACCTGCCGGCCAACTTCAATTCCCAAGCCACCCATGTCAACCAACTGCAAAAAGTGGTATATGTGGGTTGAAGAGATGGCTTAGCGGTTAAGTGCTTGCCTATGAAGCCTAAGGACCCCGGTTCGAGGCTCGATTCCCCAGTACCCACGTAAGCCAGATGCACAAGATGGCTCATGTATCTGGAGTTCGTTTGCAGTGGCTGGAGACCCTGGTGTGCCCGTTCTCTCTCTCTCTCTCTCTCTCTCTCTTTCTCTTTCTCTCTCTCTCTTGCCCTCTTTCTGTCAAATAAATAAATAAAAATAAAATATTTTAAAAATTTTAATGCATTTGTGTACAACAGCAGCAATGTGTTTCATTTGTATCTTCTTTGAGATTGAATGTTTCTATCCAGTTATCTGTCCACATAGTCAACTAGTCTCTTAGCACCTGAAATAGGTGAGCATACAGGTTCTAGTCCCTTGCAGGCTAGGGGACACTTATCACAGTTCCTGGCACTGAGCCAGAAACATCACTCATTTCTCCCATTACTTGGAATAATTTATTTATGGATCCATTCCTAAAAAAAAAAATTCACAGGCTGGAGAGCTGGCTTAGTGGTTAAGGATCCAGGTTCAATTCTCCAGATCCCACATAAGCCTGATGTACATGGTGGCACATGCATCTGGAGTTAGTTTGCAGTGGCTAGAAAGGCCTGGTGTGCCCATTCTTTCTTTCTCTTTCCCACTCTCTCTTGAATAAATAAATAAAAATAAAATAGAATTTAAAAAGAATTCACAGTTACAAGTTAAAACTCATTTGTCTTAATATTGTACTTTCAGGGATCATTTCTCTCTCACGGATTAAATAATGTCTTGCTTTCTGTTTACAAGCATGTAGGAGTATGTCAAAGGTAGTTTTGCTATTGTTTCTCCATGACAAAAGCTTCCTGTGTTGACTCTTATGCAGACTTCTCTTACACATTAGTCATGTAGGTATGGCATCTACCTGACCTCTAAATAGGGATGTCAGGTGCCTGAATCCAGCCCTGGCCCCTGCCAGCTGTGGGGCAGCTCTCTGGCCTCAGATCACTCAGCTGCTAGTGGAAAAAACTAGAATTATAGGACAGGAGACGTGACTCAGTTGGTAGAGTGCTTGCCTAACTTGCATGAAGCCTTGGATTTCATCTCTAGCAGCACATAAATCAGGCATGGTGGTACATACCTCTAATACCAGCACTCTCAAGGTAGATACAGCCTGGGCTGCATGAGACCCTATCTCAAAAAACCAGACCAAGAGCCAGGTGTGGTGGCGCACGCCTTTAAATCCCAGCACTTGGAGGCAGAGGTAGGAGGATCACCGTGAGTTCAAGGCCACCCTGAGACTACATAGTGAATTCCAGCTCAGCCTGGACTACAGTGAAACCCTACCTCGGAAAACAAAAATGAAAATAAAAACAAAACAAAAACAAACACCCTCAGATTAACACTATGAAAGCAGCCAGGAGTAACTAAATATGACCTTGAACTCACAGTGATTCAAGACCAGCCTGGAGATTCTCAGTCTGGGTAAGTGAGACCCAAAAAACAATAAATAAAATATTAAAGATTAAATCCAGCACCTGGGACCAGAGTGACACTGCACCCAGCAACACATAAAATTTTATAATGTGAAACTGAATAACTACCAAAGTAATAACAGTTCATACTGAAATTTAATAATTGAGGGTTGATGCTATTTCCATAGAAAATGTTTCTGGTTTTTTTGTTTTGTTTTGTTGCTTGTGTGATGTAATGTGGTGTATGCATTCCTGTTCTCTGGGGAGGCCTACCTGTGATGTTGGTTCCTCTTCTTGAGTCTTATAGTATTTTCAAAAAATTCCCTGGTCTCTCTCTGCCCCTTCTGGAATGGGGTTACAGGCACCTGTGGCCACACTCAGCTCTTTATGTGTGTCTAGAGATTCGAACCTGGGCAGTTTCAGGCCCTCATGCTTGCACAGGAAATACACTCAACCACTGAGCCATCTCTGTGGCCCTAATGTTCCTGTTTTGATGTTCATGCCCCCATGTTGATCCATTTTTTTGTTTCAGTGACAGAGATCACTGGGAGTGGTGGTATCTTTAATCCCAGCACTCAGGAGGCAGAGTTGTTGTGAGTTTGCAGAGAGAGTGCAAGTTCCAGGTCAGCCTGGGCTATAGGGAGACCCTACCAAAAAACAAAAAAAAAAAGAAAAAATTATCTCTTTTGGTTGAACTGGGGACATGCAGGACTGAAAAGGGAGAATTAAGATTTATGTTTGCAGGCTGGAGAGATGGCTTAGTGGTTAAGGCACATGCCTGTGAAGCCTAGGTTCAGTATCCAGCTGCACAAAGGGGCAACATTGTCATTGAGTGGCTAGAGGCCCTGCCCATTTTCCCTCTCTCTGTCTCTAATAAATCAATAAAAATTTTTTCTAGAAAAAAATTATTTATGTTTGCTGGCATTGCATGTGGGATGAGCATCCGAAGCAGACACAGTTTATAGGAGGAATGGTATTTATTTTAGGCTTACAAATCCAGAGGAAGTTCCATCGAGGCAGAAGAAGCTGGATCCTTTTCATAAATCCAAGCACACAGAGAAACCACTAAAAATGCTTTTTGAGGGATCTGTCCTCCAGGAGGACTCCAGGATCTGCCCCAGATGCCATGTGACTAGAGATTCAAGTTACAGTTTAATGTTAACACCTGTGGGACTGCAACAGCACACACATAAGCATGTGAATGGAACCATGTTCAACATAAGTTGTCTGGTCAGTCTTGACCTTATGTTTGTTTGCTTGATTTTTTTGTTTTTATTTTAAATTTTTTTATTATTTTTAAATTTATTTTTGCCAGATACACAGAGGGAGGGGAGACAGAAATGACACATGCTGCTGTGAACTGATGTGAAGTGTCATCACTTTGCATCTGGCTAAACGTGAGACCTGGAGTTGGAACTGGAGGCCCTGACATGCCAAAGCCATCTCTCCAGCCCTTTGTTTTTTTATTTTAGATCTCTGCTTTTCAATGGAACTCCAGACACTTGTTATAAAAATATATTTTTTTGATGTTTTAAGGCTGGAGAGATGGTTCTGGGATTACATGTGCATTGCAGCATGCCGGGCATTTTACATGGGTGCTGGGGGTCTGAACTCAGGTCCTCATGTTTGCATGGCAAGCACTTTACCTGTTGAGCCATCTCCCATTCCCAGGCATTTAGATTTTTTTAAACAATTTAAAAATATTTTTATTTATTTATTTGCATGCAGAGACAGAAGAGACAGAGACAAAGGGTGTACTGAGGCCTCTAGCCACTGCATAGGAACTCCAGACACATGCACCACCTTGTGCATCTGGCTTTAGGTGGGTATGGAGAGTCAAACCCAGGTGGTTAGGCTTTGCAGGCAAGTGCCTTAATTGAGCTAACCCCCAGAAGCAAAGTGACATAAAGCATGTGCCACCACGCCCGGCAAGATTTTTTAATTAATTTATTTATTTGTTTGAGAGAGAGAGAGAGAGAGAGGCAGATAGAGAATGGGCACACCAGGGCCTCTAGCCACTGCAAACTCATTTCAGATGCATGCACAACCTTGTGTATATGGCTTATGTGGGTACTGGGGAATCAAATCTGGGTCCTTGGCTTCACAGGCAAGTGCCTTAACTGCTAAGACATCTCTCCAGCTAAGATTTTTAATTTCTAAGATGACCCATTTAGACATTTAAAAATAATAATCCAAGCCAGGCGTAGTGGTGCATGCCTTTAATCCCAGGGTGACCTTGAACTCACAGTGATACTCCTATCTCTGCTTCTCAAGTGCTGGGATTAAAGGCGCACCACTCCAGGTCTTAGTTCATATAACATGGGACCTAAAGTTTTTTCCTTCCTGTTCTCTGGCAGTTAGTGATGTTGGTTCTATTCTTGGCTTATAGTATTTTCAAAAAAAAAAAAAAAAAGATAGAATCACTGTGGTATGCAGAGTATGCAGAGTAAGTTCCAGGTCAGTATGGGCTATAGGGAGACCCTACCTCGAGAAAAAATAAGAGAAAAAAAACTTGGTTGAGTGGCCAGGACTGAAGGTCAGAAGTAGGGCACTTGCCCTAGGTTCAGTATCCAGCACAAAGCAACATTGCATTGACTGCTGCTATGACCAGTATCTGGCTTGCAACTGTATAGGAACCTTGTGGCCACTAAAAATATTTTTGAGGGCTGGAGAGATGCTTAGCAGTTACAGTGCTTGTCTGCAAAGCCTAAGGAACCATGTTCAACTCTCCGGAATCTCACATAAGCCAGATACACAAGGTGACACATGTGTCTGGAGTTCATTTGCGGTGGCTGGAGGCCCTGACATGCCAATGCTCTCTCTCTCTCTCTTTCTCTCTCTGTTATAAAAATATATTTTTTTTGAGGGCTGGAGAGATGGCTTAGCAATTAAGGCGTCTGCCTGAGAAGCCTAAGAATGCCTCATTCGTCCCTCAAAAAAAAAACATAAGTATATATATATCTGGAGTTCGTTCACAGTGGCTGAAACCTTTTATCTGTTTCTTCCTCTCTCGCTCTCAAAAAAAATATATATATATAGAAATTTTAGTTCTAAAACCCACAGGGGTTGGGGAGATGGCTCATCAGCTTAAGGCACTTGTTTGCAAAGCCTACTTGCCCTGCTTTGATTCCCTAGTACCCACAAAAAGCCAGATGTATAAAGTGGTGCATGCATCTGGAGTTCATTTTCAGTGGCAAGAGGCTCTGGTGTACACATTATGTCTCTCCCTGCTTACAAATAACACACATTTTTAAATATTTTTATTTCCAGCTGGGCGTGGTGGCACACACCTTTAATCCCAGCACTCGGGAGGCAGAGGTAGGAGGATCACTGTGAGTTCAAGGCCAGCCTGAGACTACATAGTGAATTCCAGGTCAGCCTGAACCAGAGTGAGACCCTACCTCAAAAAAAAAAAAAAAAAAAAAAAAAATTCCATGTCCTTAAAGACCCTTGCATAAAAATAATGGCAAGCATGGTTTTTTTCCTTTTTTTTTCCCTTCACAGGCCCCTGACATTCATGGGATCACAGACTAAGAAGGTCCTGCTGACACCTCTCACACATTCAGCTCGCCCCTTTCGGGTCTCAAACCATGATCGAAGCAGCCGACGCGGGGTGATGGCCAGCAGCCTGCAAGAGCTCATCAGCAAGGTATTGCGACCACAGAGACTCCCTCCAGCCACAGGGGCATCCTCAGCTAGCTCAGGACCAAGACAGAAAGGTCATGAAAGACAATGTGTCATACTCATCAGTCCCTCTTAGCTCGAGGGTCCTGAGGCGAGCTCTAGCTGAGTAAGTGAAAGATGAGTCTAATTCCTCAAGGACACTTGACTATGTGTGTCAATGGAAGACTGGCATTCAAGTTGAACTTTTAACCCACTCCATACCTGCTCTGCTAGCACAGTGCTAATCCCTAGCAGTAGATACATTTTATTAATCTTATTTTGTTTTTAAGGTTTTTTTAAATATGTTTTTATTTACTTATTTATTTGAGAGAGAGAAAGAGGGTGAGAGAGAGAGAGAATGGGAGTGCCAGGGCCTCCAACCACTGCAAACAAACTCCAGATGCATGCACCCCCTTGTGCATCTGGCTTATGTGGGAACTGGAGAATCAAACCAGGATCCTTTGGCTTTATAGGCAAATGCCTTAACCTCTAAGCCATCTCTCCAGCCCCGTTTTTAAGTTTTTTGAGGTAGGGTTTCACTCTAGCCCAGGCTGACCTGGTTTAATCTTATATTTTTTTAAAACTTCATTTATTTTTTTTTTGAGAGAAAGAGGCAGAGAGTATAGGTGTCCTCTAGCTACCACAAAAGAACTCCAGATGCATGCACCACCTTGTACATTTGGCTTATGTGGGTACTAAGGAATCCAACCTGGGTCCTTAAGGCTTCACAGACACAAGTACCTTAACCAGTGAGCCATCTCTCCAGCCTTAAGCTTATATTCTTATATATCCTGTCTTCATATATTTTCTGCTGTTCTGTTTGTTTGTTTGTTTGTTTGTTTGTTTGTTTGTTTGTTTTCGAGGTAGGGTCTCACTCTAGCTCAGGCTGACCTGGATTCACTATGTAGTCTCAGGGTGACCTCGAATTCATGGTGATCCTCCTACCTCTGCCTCCTGAGTGCTGGGATTAAAGGCGTGTGCCACCACATCCGTTTGTTTGTTTGTTTGTTTGTTTGTTTGTTTGTTTGTTTGTTTGTTTGTTGTAGGGAGGGTCTCACTTTAGCCCAGACCAGGCTGACCTGGAACTCACTCTATAGCTCCAGGCTGGCCTCAAATTTATGGCAATCCTTCTACCTCTGCTTCCCAAGTGTTGGGATTAAAGGCATGCACCACTATGCTTGGATCTACTTTCTTTTTAAAATAAATCTGACACATCGACCATACTCTTTGCCACCTCTATGCATGGTGCCAGTGCCTGCAGAAATCTTTTCCAATTCCTTCCAGTCTTTTTAGACAGGTTAAGCCCATACCCTCAAGTGTAAACTCCTCGGATGATCAGCTTTTAGAAACTATCCCCAATCGCTCTCTTTAAACTCCCTAATTATAGTGCCTACAACCTTGACAAGAGATAGATCTGCCTTCCCTGAGGTGGACTCACTTGCACCTGCTATTTGAACTTTTTACCTATAACCTTGAAAATAAACAAATGTACTTTCTCTAATTAAAAGACAAGCACTTGTCTCTTGGCTGTGGGATTCTCCACCTGGAGTTCCTACCCTGTGAGGCAGTTCAAAGACAATTTTGCTGGAGGTTTTTTTTCTACAACTCTATCAGGGGTTCAGAGACTAACACTTTAAAAACAGCTGTCAATTAAAAACATAGCTTTGTTTCTTTGACAAGGGAAAATATCCTAGGGAAAACTGGTTTGGGTTATAAAGGCCAGGATAGCATAGTCCTCAATCTAAAACAATGTCCTGAACTACCCAAAAATGGAGAATCCTAGACTCTCAAAGAAGCGTAGTTCAAAGATTCCTATAGAAATGAAAACCTAAAGCCGGGCGTGGTGGCACACACCTTTAATACCAGCACTCGGGAGGCAGAGGTAGGAGGATCACCAAGAGTTTGAGGCCACCCTGAGAATACATAGTGAATTCCAGGTCAGCCTGGACCAGAGTGAGACCCTACCTCGAAAAAACCAAAAAACCAAAAAAATAAAGAAAGAAAGAAATGAAAACCTAGCATGCAGCAGATGTTCAAGTATGCCACACAAGGCTATGGCTCTTGATGTATCATGGACACAGGCTTATTTAGCTTAGATATCTAAATAATTTCACAATCATACAAATTATAATATGTCATAATGACTTATCTCATAGGAGATCGGGTCTATTACAAATCTTAATCTCTCTTTTTCTGAGTAAACACTGAACAATAGGGCTGGAGAGATGGCTTAGCAATTAAGTGCTTGCCTGTGAAGCCTAAAGACCCCGGTTCGAGGCTCAATTCCCCAGTATCCATGTAAACCAGATACGCATGGTGGTGCACGTGTCTGGCGTTCGTTTGCAGTGGCTAGAGGCCCTGGTGCCCCCATTCTCTCTCTCTCTCTCTCTCTCTCTCTCTGTCTCTAATAAGTAAATAAATAAAAATAAAAATAAAAGCACTGAACTATAGACCCCAGTCAAGGATTCTCCTTACCATGAAGGTTTTATTCAAATGAGCCAATGCTTCTGAAAACAGGATGGATGTTGTTAATCCAATGGGAAGACCTGGCTTCATCCTGTTTCTCTGCCTCATTGCAAACCTAGACTCTGGATCTTCTGGTCATCACAGCTGGACTGGTCACGCTGGTGCTGGAGGAGGATGGCACTGTGGTGGACACAGAAGAGTTCTTTCAGACCTTAGGGGACAACACGCATTTCATGATCCTGGAAAAGGGGCAGAAGTGGACACCGGTACGTACAACCTTGCTATCCAGACAGCACCTGGGGAGACTTTCTACCTGTACACGCACTGCCTACTTGTGTGTTGGTTGAGCTGGTTGCTCATTATAGACTTTGTCCACTCACTGTGTTCACAACACCCAAAGGTAGTCGTGTAAGTATTTCTAGGAAAATCTCTAAATTTGGATTAAATCATTTAAGACAAATCATTTTGAGGAATAGACTCTTACCAGTGAGTAGCTACAGATCCTGCAAAGGCAGGTCAGTAGATCTGACCTGGACACTACTCGCTGTCTTTATCCTTAGGAGACTGGACAGTTACCATGGTCAACTGGGTGTGGTGTAGGAGGTACTTTTTCTGTCACTATAACAAAATATTTAAGATAACTTATATATATATATATATATAAAGAAAGGTCTAGCCGGGCATGGTGGCACACGCCTTTAATCCCAGCACTCAAGAGGCAGAAGTAGGAGGATTGTTGTGTGTTCGGGGCCAGCCTGAGACTACACAGTGAGTTACAGGTTAGCCTATGCTTGAGTGAGACCCTACCTTGAAAAAACAAAACAGAAAAAAGAAAAGAAAGGCTTATTTTGTTTCAGTTTTGAAGGATCCAGTCCATGATCAATTTTTGTTTTTTTCTTTTTTTTTTAATATTTTTTACTTTTTATTTATTTATTTGCAAGCAGAGAGAGAGAGAAGAGAGGCAGAGAGAGAATATGGGCATGCCAGGGCCTCTAGCCACTGCAAATGAACTCCAGATGCATGTGCCCCTCACACATCTGGCTTATGTGGGTCCTGGAGAATCGAACCGGGATCCTTTGGCTTTGCAGGCAAACGCCTTAACCACTAAGCCATTTCTCCAGCCCAATTTTCTTTTTAAAATATTTTTATTTACTTATGCAAAAAAAGAGGGAGAGAATGGATGTGTTGGTGCCTCTTGCCTCCAGACAAGTGACACTTGACACTTGGCTTTATGTTGGTACTAAGGAAGTGAACTTGGGCAGGCAGACTTTGCAAGAAAGAGCCTTATGGTGATTTGAATTAGGTCCCCCCCATGAACTCATGCTATCTGAATGCTATGTCCCCAACTGGTGGCAGTTTGGGAATTGGAGCCTTGCTGGAGGAGGTGTGTTGTTGGGGGTGGGCTTATGGGTGTTACAGCCAGCTTCTCCTTGCTATTGTTTGGCACACTCTCCTGCTGCTGGTGTCCACCTGACATTGGTCAGGAGGTGATGTCCAGCCTCTGCTCATGCCACGTTTTCCCCTACTATCCCTTTGAGTCTGTAAGCCAAAATAAACCCTTTCCTCACATCAGCTGCTTTTCGTCGGGTGCTCTGTGCTGGCGAGGAGAAGGTAACTAACCACTTAGCCATCTCCCCAGCTCCATGATTGATTTTCCTCAGGACTTTCGGCCTGCGGCAATGTAGCACATCATCACATGAGCAAGAGGTGGGAAAACGTACTCACTTCATTAGCCGGGAAGTAAAGAGCAAGGAAGAGAGGTCCCATTCCTCTTTTCCAGTTTTAAGATACAAGACAACAAGCATATATATATATATTTGAGAGAGAGAAAGAGGAAGAGAACTGAGAGAGAGAGAATGGGCACGCCAGGGCCTCCAGCCACTGCAAAAAAACTCCAGACACATGCACCCCCTTGTGCATCTAGCTTTTGTGGGTCCTGGGGAATCGAATATGGGTCCTTAAGCTTCACAGGTAAGTGCCTTAACCACTAAGCCATCTCTCCAGCCCAAATCTCTTTAATGTCTAGCTTCATGGAAGACAGTTAAACTTTCAGATATGCTTGTGTTTGTTCTGTTGGAACTATGAAGACAGTTTGGCCAGAGTGCAGACATATAGTTGAAGGGTATTCTGCTGTGATATCACACCAGAACTCACCAAGTGGTAATTTCAGAAAATTTCATTGGAGGGCCAAGGAAATGACTCAGTGGTTAAAGGCACTTGCTTGCTAAGCCTGATGGCCCGTGTACCCATGTAAAGCCAGATACACAAAATGGTGCAAGCATCTGGAATTCATTTGCACTGGTAAGAAGTCCTGGCATGCCTGTGCTCACTCTTTCTGCCCCTTTCTTTCCTTCTCTTTCTCAAATAAACAAAAATATTAAAAAGAAGAACAAACTTAACTGGAGTGAAGAATCTGAGCAGGAAGCAGTAAAGTTGGTCACTCTGTCGCATAGAACCCGTCCATCTGTTTTGTACTTTGAAAGGGTCTTATTCCTTGGAAGGATTTGGTAACATCATGCATTGATCATTTAGAAATGCTGATTTGGGCCTGGGGTATAACTTAATGGTCCAGTATGTTCTTCATATAAACAAGGCCCTGGGTTCAATCCCTAGAACCCAAAGAAAAAATAATGGGAAAAGAATGAAAGAAAATACTGATTTATTGAGTCATGAGTGTTTCCCAAATATATAGTGGAAAACTCCACTACTTTTTTTTTTTTTTTATGGTTTTTTTTTTTTTTCTACTAGGGTTTCACTCTAAGGCTGACCTGGAAAACTATGTAGTCTCAGGGTGGCCTGTCCTACTACCTCTGCCTCCCGTGTGCTGGGATTATAAAAAACTGGTACTTACAAGAACAAAAAAGGGAAGTTGTCTTGAGTGTGTATTATAAAATGGTTTTAACCATTTGTATTAGTCAAGGTTCTCTAGAGGAACAGAATGGATAGAACAAACTGGCATTAAAAGTGGAGTTTGGGCTGGAGAGATGGCTTAGCTGTTAAGGCGCTTGCCTGTGAAGCCAAAGGACCTAGGTTCGATTCCTCAGGACCCACATAAGCCAGATGCACAAGGGGCACATGTGTCTGGGGTTCGTTTGCAGTGGCTAGAGGCTCTGGTGTGCCCATTCTCTCTCTCTCTCTTCTCTCTTTCTCTCTCTCTCTCTGCTTGCAAATTAAAAAAATAAGGTAGAGTTTATTGGATTAGTTAACAGCAGTCCAACAATAGCTGCTTTCAGGCCTGAGAGTACCTAAGTCCACATGGCTGGATGCCTCAGCAGTGCCCATCCACACTGAAGGCCTGAAGGCTTCCTGGTTTTCAGTCTGTTGTAAGGCTGAAGAAACTTGGTTCCAATTCCAAAGCTGACAAAGGATAGATGCAGTTACACGTGAAGGCGCTCACCAGCAAGCAGCACAGGCCGGGGGAGGGGGCGGGGAGTGTTGGACTGTTTCCTCGCCGAGATTACTTATATACAGCCCACCACCAGCAGGGCAGCCCACTCTTGAGGAAGGAGTCACTCAAGGAAGGGCTTCCTCCTTCAGTCAATCCTTCCTGGAAGCAACCTCAGAGATGTGGCCAAGAGGAATGTCTATGGATTCCAGATCTGATCATAAAAGTAGAGTTTTTTTTTTGTTTTTTTTTTGTTTTTTTTTTGGTGGGGCGGAGTTTGAGGTAGGTTCTCACTCTAGGCCAGGCTGACCTGGAACTTACTATGTAGCCTCAGGGTGGCCTCGAACTCATGGTGATCCTCCTACCTCTGCCTCCCTAGTACTGGGATTAAAGGCGTGCGCCACCACGCCCGGCTTTTCTTCTTTGTGGGTTCATCTTCCTTGGAATCTGAATTCCCCTGCGCAGCTAGGGTATGGTCATCTTAGGCCTCTGGCCTTGTCTTTGGCTTGGAAAGTCCTGGGGGTGGGTCCAGTGCCACCCGCAGGGCCTAGGGGCCAAGGCAGTCCCATCCTCAACCCCTCCCCAGTTCCCACTTCAGCCAGGCTCACCCCTGGAGATAGGGCTCTGCCTCTCAGGCCCAAGGGCGAGGGTGGAGGAGGCTGGGGCCAGGGGTGCACTGTGGGAGGCAGCAGAAACAGGAGTGAAGGAAACAAAAGCTAGGGCAAGCCTCTGGGAGGGTGGGGATGGCAAGGCCAGATCCTTGGGTGCTGGGAGAGAAAAGAACGAGCCTCCTAAAGTGGGTCCAGGCTTAGGGGCTGCCACCTCTTCTGAATGGTCAGGCTCACCTCTCATTGCTAGTGACATAAGCAACTAGCCATATGGTGCCTCCTCCTTTTATGGAGCCCTTGCCCACAGACCAGAACCACTTAAGACCAGGGGTTCCTGGAGGTCTAGCAGACCCCATTAATTGGGCTGGGCTACTGAAAAGCCCACCTGCTCTGCACTCATTGCTTATCTGATTATTAGCAGCTGGAGTTCATGGCCAAGGCTGACTTCCACAGAACAAGACTTCCTTCCGCTACTTGACCTGGGCAAGAAGACACAGCTAATCCTTCCAGGAATCTTAATTCTAAGAAAGTGGAATTCCAGCCCAGGGAAGGGACTTGGGTTGTTTATTGGCTTTTTTTTTTTTTTTTTTTTTTTTTTTTTTTTCTAGATACGGTTTCACTCTAGTCCAGGCTGACCTGGAATTCACTATGTAGTCTCAGAGTGGCCTCGAACTCATGGCGATCCTCCTACCTCTGCCTCCCAAGTGCTGGGATTAAAGGCATGTGCCACCACACACTCTGGGTTTTTTTTTTTTGTTTTGTTTTTTTGTTTGTTTTATATAGAAAAACAGATCAAAGGAACTCCTTTAGGTAAGAGCTAAGGAGACTCCTGATCCTTCTCTGACCTCTAGCACAGTAGAAACTGCAAGGGCTCAAGGCTTTTACTTCCAGAGGCCTGGCCACCCTGAACTGCCTCAATGTCCCTCGGAAGAAGTAACCCTAACTGCTGCTAGGGAATTCTGGCAATGATCCGTCTAGTTGGGGTGCTGACTGGGGTGTGGCAGTTGGGCAGTGGATCTAAGGGACCCCAAAAATGTATTAGGATACTACAGGAAAATAATCTTGGTTAAAGACAGTGGGGAAGAAGGATAAAAGCAAGACATTAGGGGGAAGTGGGCCGACAGCAAACTGGAGCTGTGTAGGGCTCCCATTCTTGTGGACTTTCAGGCCTTGGAAGGCAATGAGGAAACCCAGGGAGAAGGAGTTAGAGCATCACAAACCTCTGAGTGTGAGCTGACCGTAAGCAAGAGGAGTCCTCAAATTAACAGAGTTACTATTACCAGACATGATAGGCATAATGTTCTTCCACCATGAACATTCAGAAATCCATTTTTTAAAACACTTCATCAAATGGCATGGTGGTGCCTGGCATGGTCTATACCTATTCTTGTAGATTTTTTTTTTCTTTTTTTTTTTTTTTTTTTTTTTTTTGGTTTTCGAGGTAGGGTTTCACTCTAGCCCAGGTTGACCTGGAACTCCACTATGTGGTCTCAGGCTGGCCTCAAACTCACAGTGATCCTCCTGCCTCTGCCCCCAAGTGCTAAGATTAAAGGTGAGGGCCACCATGCCCAGCTAATCACATAATCTTGGTAACAGCACAAATGTCACTCTGAGTAAGTACTGTACTTCCTGGCTATACTTTTCTTTCTGAGGGCTTAAGACCAAGTAGGTAGCCAAAATGTAACTCTCCATATATTGTATTTTTAAGGTAAATGGTGGCCATTTTGGAGAAACTTTTAGGGACCTGGGAGGAGCTGTGTGGCTCAGCATTTGTGCCATCTGCTGCCTTGAGTCAGGGCCATGCTTCACCATGTGGCTTCCCTTGGAAGCACTGAGGACCTTCATCTCTGTTTTGACTCTCCTCTTGCAGACAGTAGACTGTGTGGAGTTCAACCTCTGAGCCTCCATAATGTCTCTGATCAAAAGAACAGGTGACTTACCAGAGGTGTCATGCTAAGAGTGTCTCCCTTTTTAGTTCGTCTAATTGGCTTTGGCTGTTACATGTGGTCATTAATCACTCAGAAGGATAGTTACACCATCTTCAGCAAAACATATCTAGTTAGAGTGGCACAAAATTCAAAGTCATTCTAATATTCAGGTCTACTTGTCTGGTGACATTGAAAGCCATATGTAAAACATAAAATTCAGGCATGTCTAATATCTAACAGCTGTAAGTATAGGCAGAACATGCTAACGGCCCTGAAGACAATTTTTATCAACAATTTAAGACACCTGGATATCATTACCAAGATTCAGGGTGATGGCTCACTCCTTTAGTCCCAGCACTTGAGAGGTAGAGGCACCAAGATCAAGAGTTTGACGCAGAATCTTGTGACTTCCAATAATCTCTTAAATTGTTTGGGGGGGGTGGTCTTTGATTTATACAACCCGAATTATAAACCCAGCAATGACAGGCCTAAATTATATTTATTATATTATGTAATGAATTAAGATTACCTGTTTGCATATTGTTAAATTCCTACTTGCATCTACTTGTCCTTTTTTTTCAGGGGGGGGTTTCAAGGTAGGGTCTCACTCTAGCCCAGGCTGACCTGGAATTCACTATGTAGTCTCAGGCTACCTCTGCCTTCCAAGTGCTAGGATTAAAGGCATGCACCACAACACGCAGGCCTTTTTTGGTTTTAATTCACTATTCATACTCTTTTTAAAAAATCTTTTAATATATTTTATTAATTTGAAAAAGAGAAAGAGGCAGATTGAGAGAGAGAGAGAGAATGGGCACGTCAGGGCCTCCAGCCACTGCAAACAAACTCCAGATGCATAGACCCCCTTGTACATCTGGCTTATGTGGGGCCTGGAGAATCAAACCAGGAACCTTTGGCTTTGCAAGGGAAATGCCTTAACTGCTAAGCCATCTCTCCAGCCCTATTTATTTATTTATTTATTTTTTTCCTAATGTCCCTTTTTTTTTGTTTTTGTTTTTGTTTTTGTTTTTTTGGTTTTTCGAGGTAGGGTCTCACTCTGGCTCAGGCTAATCTGGAATTCACTATGTAGTCTCAGGGTGGCCTTGAACTCTTGGCAATCCTCCTACCTCTGCCTCCCAAGTGCTGGATTAAAGGCGTGTGCCACCATGCCCGGCTCCCTTTTTTTTTTTTTTTTTTTTTTTTTTTCTCACAAAAGTCCAAGAACTATATTCTAACAAAGCTTTAGTAATCTTAGACAAGAGAGAAAACCAAAACTATACATGCTGTTAGCTTCTCCTTTCCCTTGTCACAAAGGAAAGTGGCCATTTTTCCTCCAAGACAAGGTCTGGACAACACATGATGTATGTCAATCTGCTTGGGGTCTGAGATAATTAAGCAGGATGGGTGGGCGTCAACCCTTTTCCAAGAATCCAGCTTACTATGAATTTAAATAGCAGATGATGACTTAGTAATATAATTTATATTACAGCAAGATAGGGAAAGTAAGAGAAACAGTAGAAAAATCTCAATATGGGGCCCTCAGGAACATCCCCCAGTCAGGACACACATGGTCCTTGACAGCCAAGAGTGCTGAGGTAGCATAGTATTTTAGAGCAAAAAGAGCCTACACATAAGGCACTTTCAAGATCATGCTTTGGGACTGGAGAAATGGCTTAGTGGTTAAAGGCACTTGTTTGCAAAGCCTGACAGCCCAGGTTCAATTCCCTAGTAACCACTTAAAACCAGAAGCACAAAGTGGCATATGAATCTGGAATTCATTTACAGTGACAGGAGGCCCTGGTATGCCAATTCATTTTCTTCCTCCCTCCCTCTCCCTCCCTCTCCCTGAAAAGAAATCATACTTGGAAGTCTGTAAAGTATAGATTTAAGTACTTACTGATGGGGTCTGTGGTGGTTTGATTCAAGTGTCCCCCATAAACTTAAGTGTTCTGAATGCTAGGTCCCAGCTGATAGAGATTTGGGAATTAACACCTCTTGGAGGCAGTGCACTATTGGGGGCGGGCTTATGGATATTATAGCCAGGTTCCCCTTGCCAAACACAGAGCAAATACAAAATATATCCTGACAAAACTCAGTCAGTGTTCTACACCCAGCATTTACATGTTGCTTTTGGCTTTACAAGCAGGTGGAAAGAAATAATAGGAAGTTTTTTGTTGTTGCTGTTGGTTTTTTTTAATTATTAATTTTTTATTGACACCTTCTATACTTACATACAAAAAACTTATGATATTTCCCTCCCCTCCCCTCCCCCGGAAGTTTTAATATATGTCTCACACAGAAATTTCCCAAATCAACCATGTACCAAATTTTCAAATGCACCCAGTTCTCAAGCTAAGAAAGTGGCAGAGAAGTCAGAATTGAGAGATGGAACAAATCAAGGCTGCTGTCACGAGGAAGGCAGGAAGCAGAACGCTTGCCCACTGACATTCCTGGACAAAGTGCCAATATGAACCTGGAACTATGGGGTTCCTCACCTATGCACCATTGTACACTAATGCACCAATATTTTGGGGGTGCCCTGGATTCTTATGAATTCAAAGAATTGAAAACCATAGACCAGAGGGTAAAGTTTCGAGAGACTTCAGTAGATTAAGAGAAGGAATAGTGCTGGAGTGATGGCTAAGCACTTCCCTGTGAAGCCTAAGGACCCAGGTTCAATTCTCCAGTGCCCACGTAAGCCAGATGCACAAGGTGGCACATGTATCAGGTGTTCATTTGCAGTGACTTGAGGTCCTGGTGTGCCCAAACTCTATCTGTTACTCTCTCTCCCACCTCTTAAATAAATAAATGAATATATATAATATTAAAAATAGAAGAAAATAAAGACTATGAAAAGCTCCTGCTCATGTGAAGGCAGGAGTGGATAAAACCCCTAGAGAATCTTTTTATTTATTTATTTATTTATTTATTTATTTATTTATTTATTTGACAGAGGGGGAGAGACAGAGAGAGAAAGAGAGGGAGAATGGGTGCACCAAGGCTTCCAACCACTGCAAACAAACTCCAGACACGGGTGCCCCCTTGTGCATCTGGCTTTACATGGGTACTGGGGAATCGAACCCAGGTCATCAGGCCTTGCAAGCAAGCTCCTTAACCGCTAAACAATCTGTCCTTCCCTGGTTGCTGGTTTTTTTTTTTTTTTGGTTGTTGTTGTGTTTAACTAGTTTTATTTATTTATTTTCAAGCAGAGAGAAATAGAAGGGAGAGAGAGAATGGGCACTCCAGGGCCTTGTGGCCACTACAAATGAACTCCAGATGGCATGCGCTGCTTTGTGCATCTGGCTTTACATGGGCACTAGGGAATGGAACTCAGGTGGTCAGGCTCTGCAGACAAGTGCCCTAACCACGGAGCCATCTCTCCAGCCCCTGTTCTTGTGGTTTATAAATGACAATTTGGAAGTGGTGATTAATAAGTGACGTTTATCTTAGTTACAGGTCATGACAAAAATGCAATTAATGTGAGTGTTGTAACTGTCGCGTTCAAGTGTGGGCTGAGGCTTTGTCAGTCTGAAATATGCAGTTGGATTGGTTTGGAGGGTTTTGCGGGGGAAGGGGGTGTCGGTTGGTTGGTTGGTACTGGGGATGGAACCCAGGGCCTCGCCGATCCAAAGGTCATGCTCTGCCACTGAACCACACCACAGGCTCTGGAGTCATCTCCTGACTGCGCGTCTCGGCCATTTTCCTGTAGGGTAGAAATGGCTGCTTCCTGAAGAGTGCAGATCCTCCCTCAAGATAGTACTTATCCCCAAATCCGTTTTCAATGAAGCAAACCCTTAAACAAAGAAATGGCCACCAGATGTCACCCTTCCCTTGTCTCAGCGCTGCAAAGCCCTGTGAGAAGCAGCTCCCTGCCGCCTTTAAAGGAAACTCGTCCTTCCTTTCCTGTGGCTGGATTATAGAAACCAGTATGCTGAGGTGTGAGGCCCCCAGATGCCAGCTTTGTGAGCTTGTCCTGGTTTAGCACCATAATTAAAGGAAGCCATTTAGGCAGAGCCAAACTTTGAAAAGCCAGAAAGGAATGTGGGGCAGTTAACAAGCTGTTGACAGAATAATAGGTTAAAACTGTCCCTGAGGAGTTGGGAAGATGGCTCAGCAGGTTAAGGAGCTTGCTTGCGAGGCTTGGGTTTTGAATTCCCTAGTACCCACATAAAGCCAGATGCACAAAGTGGCGCATGTAAGTGTGGTTTGTACAAGTTTGAGGACCAGAATTTCATCCCCAGCACCCATGTAAAAACCCAGCATGGTCACATGCTGTACCCCCAGCACTGAGGGGGAAGAGGAGAATAACTGGGGCTCACTGATCAGCAAGCCCAACCAAAAAATGTCAGCTCTAGGTTTGGTGAGAAACTCTGTCTCAGGGAAATATCTTAGAAGAGTGCCAGAGGTGGACATAGATGTTCTTCTGTGGACCTCACACATACATGCACAGGGCATGTGCATACAACATCTATGTACACACATACATGCACACAAAAATTTATTTTTATTTTTATTTATTTGAGCAAGAGAGGGCAGGGGGAGGGGGTAGAGAAAGAGAGAATGGGCATGCCAGGACCTCCAGCTGCTGCAGAGAAACTCCAGACACATGCTTCATCTTGTGCATCTGGCTTACATGGGTCCTGGGGAATCAAACCTGGATCCTTTGGCTTTGCAGACAAGCACCTTAACTGCTAAACCATCCCTCCAGCCCACAATTTAAAATATATATATATATATTTTATGTATTTATTGAAGAGAGAGAGAGGGGGCAGACAGAGAATGGGCTTGCCAGGGTCTCCAGCTACTGCAAACGAACTCTGGACACAAGTGCCACCTTGTACATTTGGTTTACACGGGTCCTGGGAAATTGAACCTGGGTCTTTAAGCTTCACAGGCAAGTGCCTTAACTGCTAAGCCCAGCCCCACAACATTCTTGGGGGGGGGGTTGAGGTAGAGTGTTACTTAGCTCAGGCTGACCTGGAATTCAGTATGTAGTCTCAGGGTGGCCTTGAACTCACGGTGATCCTCATACCTCTGCCTCCCAAGTGCTGGGATTAAAGGCATGTGCCACCACACCCAGCCCACAAATTAAAAAAAAAAAAATAGGGCTGGAGAGATGACTTAATGGTTAAGTCACTTGCCTGAAAAGCCTAAGAATGCATATTTAAATTTCCAGGTCCCACATAGCCAGATGCACAGTGACACAAGCATGCAATGTCACATATGTGCACAAGGGGGTGCACAGGTCTGGAGTTCATTCACAGCAGCTGAAAGGCCCTGGCACGCCCATTCTCTCTCTCTCTCTCTCTCTTTCTCTCTGACTTTCAAAAATAAAATATTAATATTTTTTATTCCATAGTCAAGTTTTTAAATAATGTTTTTGAAGCAATGAATCATTCTTACTCCCAAGGGGCAACAAGGTCTCTTGTATATTGAATATTGGATGATAACGAGTATCATTTGTTGTTTGTGATCTATGTTGTCAGAAGAGGAAGATATAACCAGTTGCTGTAGCAAGAAGGGCTGGTGCACCTTTAAGGGAATTTATATAATTTTAAAATTTATTGGCATGTGTGTGTGTGTGTGTGTGTGGTGGGGGGTATTCCAGGGGTCTGGGTTTACATGGGTAGCTTGGGCATTGAACCTGGACCAGCGGGCTTTACAAGGAAGTGTCTTGAGCCACTGAGCCAGCTTCTTGGCCCCCAGGCTACAGATCTTCTAGGGGACTCTCACAGTGGCAGAGACCCAGAATCCATTCCTAAGGCTGTTCCTCATTTCATTTTCTCTAGGGTAGCAAGTACATTCCAGTCTGCAAGCAGCCCAAGAAATCAGGAATAGCCAGAGTCACCTTTGACCTGTACAGGCTGAATCCCAAGGACTTCCTCGGCTGCCTCAACGTCAAGGCCACCATGTATGAGATGTACTCGGTGTCCTATGATATCCGATGCACATCCGTCAAGGCCATGCTGAGGTAATAAACTCCAGGGGCCCTGGAAGCAGCTGGGTGTAAACACAGGTGGTTCGTCCCAACTTGTCCTCTGCCCCAGCCCTCTGTTGTCACCATCAGGTGTTCTCTGAGCCACAAGCTCTTTACCAGTTTTAACTCTTTTTAATTTTTATTTTTTATTGACAACTTCTATACTTACAGACAATAACCATGATATTTCCCTCTCCTCCCCCCTTTCCACTTCACAACTCCACTTCTATCATATCCACTCCCTCTCTCCATTGGTCTCTCTTTCATTTTGATGTCATCATCTTTTTCTTCTATTATGAGGGTCTTGTGAAGGTATTACTAGGCACTATGAGGTCATGGATATCGAGGTCAATTTCTGTCTGGACAGTTGCATTGTAAGGAGTTGTATCCTTCCTTTGGCTCTTATATTCTTTCCACCACCTCTTCTGCAGTCAACCCTCAGTTTTAACTCTTTATGCCACAGACTTATGCCAGAAAATAAAAGGTCTGTGCTGGGGAGATGGCTCAGCTGTTAAAGATGCTTGCTTGCAAAGTCTGTGGCCCAGGTTCAATTCACTAGCACCTTAAATAAGGCCAGATGCAAAAAGTGGCACATATATCTGAAATTTGTTTGCAGCAGCAAGAGACCCTGGTGTCCCTCCTTATGCGCAAATAATACGTTTTTTAAAGAAAACAAAAAGTCCAGCCAGGATTACAGTTCAGTGTTAGAGTGCTGCCTAGCATGCATGAGGCCCCTCTATTCAATCACCAAAACCACAAAATAAAAAAAAAAAAAATTAAGACAATACAGATTTTTCATACATTTATTTATTTATTATTTATGAGAGAGAGAATGCACTGGTGTGCCTGGGCCTCTAACTGCTGCAGACAAACTCCAGATGCATGTGCCACCTTCTGCATGTGGCTTACGTGGGTACTGGGAATCGAACCTGGGTCCTTAGGCTTGGAAGGCAAGTGCCTTAACTGCTGAGCCATCTCTCTAGCCCAACAATACAGATTTTCCCCCCTCCACCGACTACATTAAATGCTACATGGAAACAAAAGCTCAATTACCAACGGAAGCAGAATCAACATTAAGAGCAAAAATCTGAATTCTAAGCATTTACATCTAAAGCAAGCTCCATGGAGGTTCTGCCTGGTTTGGATAGAGTAGCTACCAAGCCTTGATGGAAACTCTTCAGCATGTAACTTCTGTGTTCCTGTTAACTGTCATCTTGCTGGTAATATGGCCCAGGTATGTTCTCTATGGAATACCAGGGTACCATCATCCCAAGGGCCGGGCCAGGTACTATACTGCATTACAGGAGAGAGAGGCTATTGATCCACACCTCAGACCTCCTTTTCATTAGCTTTCTGTGACTGAAATAGTACACGAGACAAATTATCTTCAGAGGGGAAAGGTTTGTTTAGGCTAATAGTTTTGGATTGGTTGGTACTGTGGCTTCATCATGGTGGGAGCACACAGCAGAGGCACCTGCTTGGTCACATGCTTCTGTAACCCCAGACCTGAGAATCAATGGAGCTCATGGAAAATTGGCAAAGCCAAGCATGGTGGCACATGCCTTGAGTCCCAGCACTCAGGAGGCCAAGGGAGGAGGAGTGTGGTGGGTTTGAGGCTACCCTGAAACTACAAAGTGAATTCCAGGTCAGCCTGGGTGAGAGCAAGTCCCTACCTCAAAAAAAAAAAAAAAAAAAAAAAAAAAAAAGAAGAAGGAGGAGGAGGAGGAGGAGGGCTGGAGAGATGGCTTAGCAATTAAGGCATTTGCCTGCAAAGCCAAAGGATCCCAGTTTGATTCTCCAGGACCCATGTCAGCTAAGTGCACAAGGGGGCGCATGCATCTGGAGTTCATTTGTAGTGGCTGGAGGCCCTGGCGTGCCCATTCTCTCTCTTCCTCTCTCTCTCCTCTCTCTGCCTCTTTCTCTCTGTTAGATAAATAAATAAATATTAAAAAGAAAAAGTCAAGCTCTGGGATCAGTAAGAGATTCTGGCTCAAGTAAGAAATGGCAGGGGAGCCATAGAGTGGGACCAATGTTCAGCTCCAGCCACCACAGGCAGGCACACCCCGCAGCAGGCGAGCATATGGGACAGTGTCTGAGGCAGTGCATGGGTATATACACATGAATACACCATATACGCCACATACAAAAATAGAAAAGAAAATTGAAATAAAGCTTTCTTTTCCTTTTGATGTGAAATAATGCTGGTTCGGTCTTGATACTTTAGAGAGCTAAGTGTCCCTCCTCTATGTCAGAAACAAACTGTAATATCCCAGCTGCCCTTCACAAAGCAGACCAGAGGACCATAACTTCATAATTCTAGTTTGTTGTAGTCAGGTTCACATTGCTGGCAGAAATCACCTGACCAAGAGCAGCTTGGGGGGAAAAGGGTTTATTTTGGCTTACAGACTGGAGGGAAAGCACCACGATGGCAGGGGGAAATGATGGCATGAGCAGAGGGTGGACATCACCCCCTGGCCAATATAAGGTGGACAACAGGAACAGGAGAGTGTGCCAAACACTGGCAAGGGGACACTGGCTATAATACCCATAAGCCCGCCCCCAACAATACACCCCCTCCAGGAGGCGTTAATTCCCAAATCTCCATCAGCTGGGAATTTAGCATTCAGAACGCCTGAATCAAACCACCACATAGTTTTTACTATAACTCTCCTTAGCTTTACCCTCCTCCATTCTGACCTTGGGGGACTAGAGCAGTAAGACCCCCCTGTCCCCCTAGACTGCTGGAACCACCGTGTAGCAAGGCGCACGCTCTCTGGAATGGCAGGGTCTCTGCGGCAGTTCCTTTTTAGATACGCTCCTGTCAAAGTGGCTGGTGGACATGTGTTCTGCAGGAGGTGGTCCTTGGCAGTACCAACAACCCATTTGGGAATACATAGGCACTGTGTACTCTTAGAGTGATGCCACAACTCAACCGTGAGCGCTGCCTGCTTGGAGCTGAGTTCGGTGGGACAGGGTGAGGCATTCCTACCGTTTCAGTTTGGACCAGCCCACGTCCCAAGCCTGACCTGTTTCCATCTTGCTCTCCCACAGGAGTCTGTTACGGTTTATGTCTTATGCCGCCCAGGTGACGGGGCAGTTCCTCATCTACATGGGTTCATACATGCTCCGAGCACTGGGCGACACGGAGGAGCGAATGCCATCTCCGGAGCGGCTGCCATCTCCCAAGCTGCACACCAAGGGCTGGTTCATGTAGCCAGGTTCACAGCTACAAGAAGGCTCTTGACCCAGCCACCCGGCCCCTTCCTATTCCCGCGTCATTTACTCCTTGCCTTTACAGGCCATGGGTTCACTCGTGCTCAAAAGGGACCCCAGGGGAAGGAGAGAAGGCTGGAGGCCCACAGCGGGACACTGAGCAGCAGGCTGGCCTGGTGGGGGAAGGAGCTACAGAGAGACTTCAAGAGTTTTAGGGACCAAACAGCACCTGTGTCTGGGAACAGCACGCATACACATGAGACCCTGCGGGTCCTCTCCTACTGCAATAAACTAGCACAAGAATCACTTCAGTAGTGCAGTGCTTTTTTTCCCCCTTGTGTCTTTCATTCCTCCAAAGGCAACTACAGCTTTCACACAGACGCCAAACTCAGCCAGAAAGGTTGCTAGCAGATATAATTGGTGTTGTCTTAATTAGTACTTAATGAATGCCGCCAATGCAGGACTTTGGGATTCAGGAGGGTTCCCCAAGTATATGAACCCCAATTTTGGGTCCTGACCTATTTTTAACAAAGAATTGATTTTTAAAAAACCAGACTCAAGAAGGATAAATTGTGAATGATTAAGGAAGGAATCACAAATTGTGGGGTTTATTTAAGGGAAATTGGGATCTAGGAAGGAGGTTTAGAGCAGAGTCATGTGTTTACATGTAAGGTAGGTAACATGTATTCGTGGAAAACCGCATACTCCGTGAGATTCATTTAAGCGAAATGGCTGGGCAGAGCTGTAAACACACGGAAGATAAGTTGCATGTGTAGAGATTTAGAAGAATCCTGTGTGGCAGCCATAGCATCCATCTCAAGCTTCCCCATGGGAGAGAGTTAAAAGTGATGGTTCGAGTCTAGGAGAGAGTGCCAGGCAGTGATAAATGGGTATTGAAGAGAGTTATGCCCCTGATTGCCCTGAGTTTAGAGAAATTACACAGGTAGCAGGCCCAGAGTTAGTGAGAGCATCCATGTGGAAGATCCAGAGTGTGAGGGAAATACACATGTGGTAGATTCAGAGACCAGAGGAAAATCATATGTGTAATTAAAGTGAGAAGTTGCCACAAAGTATAAAGCAGAGGCAAGCAGCAAAGCTACTCAGACCAAGGAACAGTACTCTGCTGTCCCCACCTAGCCAAGCTGGGGTGGGGAGCCAGACTCAGGTGTATTCAAGCAGAACAGGGAAAGGCAAGGAGGAGCACAGAGAGAGAGAAGGCTGGGAACAGCCTTTAGGGTCAGTTGAAACTGTTATTTCGAGCTGGAGAGATGGCTTAGCAGTTAAGGTGCTTGCCTGCAAAGCCTAAGGATTCAGGTTTGATTCCCCAGGACTCACATAAGCCAGATGCACATGGTGGCACATGCATCTGGAGTTCATTTGTGTGCCCATTCTCTCTCTCTCTCTCTCTCTCCCTGCCTTTTCCTCTCAAATAAATAAATAAAATTAAAACATTAAAAAAAAAAAAGAGGCCAGGTATAGTGGCACACATCTTTAATCTCAGCCCTTGGGAGACAGAAGTAGGAGGATCGCTGTAGGTTCAAACCACCCTGAGACTACATAGTGAATTCCAGATCAGCCTGAGCTAGCGTGAGACCCTACCTCGAAAAAACGAAAAAGAAAAGAGAGAGAGAGAGAATGTTTTATTTTGTCAAATTCAGGAATGTAAAGGAAAGACCCGATTCGTTTGTAGATGTGAATAGAAGACTCCTCCAGGACCAGCCCACCAGGTAGTGAAGGCAGCTTATGTAGGTGATGTGCTACAGACTGTGGGCAGCAGGGGGCACTGTAGCTGATGTAGATGAGTCTCCATCAGACGCAAGTTCCATTCTTCCCAAGGTGGGTTGGAATGTGTGGTGGCCCCTTCTGGTTTTCTCTTGGGGCTTGTTCCTAACTAAAAGTGCCTAAAAGAAGCTAGCTTTCTCCTGAGTCTCTTACACAATGAAAATAAGCTGCCAAATGTGCATGCACAGCGGGGAAGAAGCTTTTTGGTTTATTTTTTTCCCTTAAAGGAATTTTTAAAAATTATTTACAAGCAGGGGACTGGAGAGATGGCTTAGCGGTTAAGGCATTTGCCTGCAAAGCCAAAGGATCCCGGTTTGACTCTCCAGGACCCACGTAAGCCAGATGCACAAGGGGGTGCATGCATCTGGAGTTCATTTGCAGTAGCTGGAGGCCCTGGCTCGCCCATTCTCTCTCTCTCTCTCTTTCTCTTTCTCTCAAATAAATAAATAAATAAATAAATAAATAAATAAATAAATAAATAAATAAATAAAATATTTTTAAAGAATAAAAATATATATTTGCAAGCAGAGAGAGACAAAGGGCACACCAGGGCCTCTTGCCACTGCAAATGAACTCTAAATGCATGTGCCACTTTGTGTATCTGACTTTACATGGGTACTGGGGAATTGAATTTGAGACATGAGGCTTTGCAAGCAAAGTGCCTTTAACTGCTGAGCAGTCTCTCCATGCTCCCCCCTTTTATTTTTATTTGAAAGGAAGAAAGACAGAAGAGAGTGGGAGAGAATGGCCAGGGCCTCTAACCACTGCTAACAAACTCCAGATGCATGTGCTACCATGTGCATCTAGCTTATGTGGGTACTGGGGAATGGAACCTGAGTCCTTAGGCTTCTCAGGCAAGCACCTTAACAGCTAAGCCATTTCTACAGCCCCTCCCCTTTTAAAATTATTTATTTATAACCAGAGAAAGTGCATTCTTAAAGGATTTTTAAAAATATTTTTATTTGTGTGTGAGGATGGGCATGACAGGGTTTCTTGTCACTATCAACAAATGCCAGATGCATGGACCACTTTGTGCATCTAGATCCTGGGGAATTGAACCCAGGCCAACAGGCTTTACAAGCAAGCATATTTAACCACTGAGCCATCTTCCCAGCCCCAAACCTTAAGAGTTTTATTTTTTATAAATATATTTTTATTTTTATTTTATTTTATTTATTTGAGAGAGATAGAAAGAGGGAAAGAGTCCTCTCTTCCTCTCCTTGTATATACTATCTTTTTTCCCCTTTCTAGCAAGTACTTTCAAAAGAACTCTGTACAGCCTGGCATGGTGGCGCATGCTTTTAATCTAGCATTTGGGAGGTGGAGGCAGAGGTAGGAGGATCGCCGAGAGTTCAAGGCCACCCTGAGACTACAGAGTGAATTCCAGGTCAGCCTAAGCTAGAGTGAGACCCTACCTCAAAAAAAAAAAAATTCTGTACATTTCAACATAAAAGATAAATTATGTTCAGCCATTTTGGGGGGGGGGAGAAAGAGAGAGAGAAAGAGAGAGAATGGGTGCACCAGGGTCTTCAGTCACTGCAAATGAACTCCAGACGCATGTGCCACCTTGTGCATCTGGCTTACGTGGGTACTGTGGAATCGAACCGGGTCCTTTGGCTTTGCAGGCAAATGCGTTAACTGCTAAGCCATCTCTCCAGCCCAGGGTTTTATTTAGGCAAGGAGAAAAAGAATGGGCCCACCAGGGCCTCTTGCCATTGCATACAGACTCCAGATGCATGCGCTACTTTGTGCATCTGGCTTTACATGGGTTGTGAGAAATTGAACCCAGGCCATCAGGCTTTGCAAGCAAGTGCTTTTGACTGCTGGGAACGCAGGTGGGAAGCCTAGTGTGCATAAACTAAGGCTTCAGCACCAGTGCTGCCATGGGATCAAGCAGCACCCTCAGCAGGAGACGGCCAAGTTCTACCTAGCACTGGGCACTCAACAAGAAAGAAGCTTGCTGGCCACTGGCTGGGGACAAAGCAGAGGTTCGAGTGACACAGCTAGGTACAGGCCCTCACTGCCTGGAACCTATCTCTCCATCTCATAGTTCTTTCCCGCAAGGTAGCTTCCTCATTTGGTCACATGCTGAAAGGGAAGCCAAATGTCATCTTCAGCCCCTGTGAAGAAGACTCTGGCTGTGCCCCCTACCCTGACACCATGACAAGGAGCCCCCTCCCCCCGGGAAGTGGAGTGCTGTTCCTGTAGTGAGGGAGAACAGATCCTGGGAGATAAAAATCTGTTCCCCTTAGCATTTGTCTTTTTCTATTAAAAAAAAAAAATGTTGCTGAGGGCTGGAGAGATGGCTTAGAGGTTAAAGGTGCCTGTTTGCAAAGCCCGATTGTCCCAGTTCTATTCCCCAGTACCCACCTAAAGCAAGATGCACTAGGTGGTGCATACATCTGGAATTCGTTTGCAGTGGCAAGAGTCCCATTCTCTCTCTCTCTCCTTGCAAATAAAAAAAATAATATTTTATTATTTTAAACAGAGAGGAAGAGTGTGCCACTCCCTAAAATACTTTTTCTCCCCCTCCCCTCTCCACCCTAAAAAAATTTTTGTTTGTTTGTTTGTTTGTTTATTTGTTTGTTTTTTGAGGTAGGGTCTCACTCTAGCCCAGGCTAACCTGGAATTCACTAGGTAGTCTCAGGGTGGCCTCAAATTCATGGCGATCCTCCTACTTCTGCCTCCTCAGTGCTGGGATTAAAGGCATGAGCCACCCTGCCTGGCTAAAATATTTATTTATTTATTTATTTATTTATTTATTTATTTATTTATTTAAGAGAGAGAAAGAAGCAGAGAGGGAGGGGGGGAGAATGGGTGTGCCAGGGCAACCAGCCACTGCAAACGAACTCCTTGTGCATCTGGCTTATGTGGGTCCTGGAGAATCGAACCAGGATCCTTTGGCTTTGCAGGGAAACACCTTAGCCACTAAGCCATCTCTCCAGCCCTAAAATATTTTTTAAAAAAGAAAACTGGCTGGAGAGATGGCTTAGTGGTTAAGTGCCTGCCTGCGAAGCCTAAGAACGCCTGTTCAATCTCCAGGTCCCATGTTTAGCCAGATGCAAAAGTGATACAAGCCGGGCGTGGTGGCGCACGCCTTTAATCCCAGCACTCGGAAGGCAGAGGTAGGAGGATCGCCAAGAGTTCGAGGCCACCCTGAGACTACATAGTGAATTCCAGGTCAGCCTGAGCCAGAGTGAGACCCTACCTCGAAAAAAAAAAAAAAAAAAAAAAAAAAAAAAGTGATACAAGCGCACAATGCAGCACATGCCCACAAGGGGGCAGACACGTCTGGAATTCATTCACAGTGGCTGAGAGGCCCTGGTGCACCCATTCTCTCTCTGTCTCTCTCAAAAAAAATTTTTAATTAAAAAATAAAAATAAATAAATAGCTAGGCGTGGTGGTGCACACCTTTAATCCCAGGACTTGGGAGACAGAGATAGGAGGATCGCCATGAGTTCAAGGCCACCCTGAGACTACATAGTGAATTCCAGGTCAGCCTGAGCTAAGAGTGAGACCCTACCTCAAAAAACCAAAATAAATAAACTGAAAGAAGAAAGAAAGAAAGAAAGAAAGAAAGAAAGAAAGAAAGAAAGAAAGAAAGAAAGAAAGAAAGAAAGAAGGAAGGAAGGAAGGAAGGAAGGAAGGAAGGAAGGAAGGAAGGAAGGAAGGAAGGAAGGAAGGAAAAGATGGGGCTGGAGGGATGGCTTAGCAGTTAAGGCGTTTGCCTGCAAAGCCAAAGGACTCAGGTTTGATTCCCCAGGACCCACACTAGCAATTTGCACAAGGGGGCGCAAGTGTCTGGGGTTCGCAGTTACTGGAGGCCCTGGCGCAGCCATTCTCTCTTCCTCTCTCTCCCTCTTTCTCTGTGGAAAGAAGAAAAGAAAGAAAGAAAAAAGAAAAATGGAGCCAGGCATGGTGGTGTACCCCTTCAATCCCAGTACTCAGGAGGCAGAGGTTGGAGGATCTCTGTGAGCTTGAGGCCACCCTGAGACTAACATAGTGAATTCCAGGTCAGCCTGGGCTAAAGTGAGACCTTACCTTGAAAAAACCAAAAAAGAAAAGAAAAAGAAAAATGGGGCTGGAGAGATGGCTTCAAGGGTTAAAGTCATGTGCTTGCAAAGCATGATGACCCAGGTTCTATTCCCCAGTACCCATGTAAAGCCTGATGCACAAAGTGGTGCATGCATCTGAACTTTGTTTGCAGTGGCTAGAGTCCCTGGTACGTACTTCCCTCCCTCTCTCCTCTTGCAAATAAATAAAGAAAAAATATTTTTTAAAAAAGAAAAATGTTGCTCAGGCGCCTTTGTTTCTTTCCTAGATGGCATCATAGGACGAACACACACACACACGCCCCCAGGCTTGCCCTGAGCCTCTGTGGGTCATCAATGTGTTCTTGGAGCCCTCTGGCCAGGACCCCAGACCCGGTTGCCACTGTGACAGGCAAAGTGAAGGAATCCAGGCAACATTCCTCAAGCTGTGCTGTCTTCAAAAACTTTTTTCCGGGTGAAGAAACAGGCACTGTTAGAGTGGGCCCTTCCCCTTCTGGTTCAGCCCTTCTAGAACGATGCGGCTTTACTAGGGGTCACACGCGCGGACCTGCGCTCTCAACCCTATAAAAAGAAACGAGAGCTTGCCCTCCGCAGCCACCGGTAGTCACCATTCAGAAGGGAGGTGTCCGAAGCTGAGAGTGCTCGGCCCCTCTGAGCTCCAGGGATTGCGTCACTTCCGCAGGGTCCAGCCCTCCTGGGAATCCACTGCTTAGCTTCCAAAAAAGGAATTTTCATCCCACTGCCTGATCCTGTTGAGTCAGCCACAGCCCAGCCTCCACTGCCTGTCCTTTCCCTCTCAATGCAAGCAGCAGGAAAATGTGGCAAAGGGTGGGGGTGGGGGCAGAGGCTCTGGCCACCCCACCGCAGGAAGGGGCATGAGACTTAAGGGCTCCTGGGTGCCAGAAACTTCTAAACCAGCGGTGGTCTGCCTTCCCTGATCTCCAATGACCTGAGTTATTCAGGGGACCCTAGTTCGAGAGACCTCTCCCAGAATCCTCAGAGGAGACTGGGGTGGGAGTGCTGCACGTTATAGACCTGCTGGGCGGAAGCCACGAGGGACAGGTGCCCTTGTCATCAAAGGCTGCAGAGGACCCTTTACTGAGCCGTTGGAGCTGGGAGAAAGTGGGCAGCGTTAATGATCACACCATTTATGGAAAGGCCTCGGCAGGTGCAGTTAGTTCTCTTGTCTCTGGTGCAGATTAGGGGACGTGCACTCCAAATGTGATACTTTCTCATTCTAATCTTGGTTGCTTTTATATATATCCAGCTCAGAAAAAAAGGCAGAAGTCAGGGTGGTTCCAGCAAGTGTGGGTTGGGCAGGGTGTTAGGTGCCATCAATAAGGAAGCCTCTGCTGAACCCTGTCATGTACATGCCCCTCTCAAAAGCTATGTGTCGTTCTGAGTGTCCTGGATGGAGCCAAGCTCAAACGCACTGAATCTGAAATCATAATTTTTTGAGGCTGGGGAGATTCTCATGAACTCGGAGTTCATAGCCCTGCTGTTGGTGTGTGGACCTTGATATTTTTTATTTATTCATTTATTTATGAGAGAGAGAGCGAGAGAGAACGAACACAGGCACTTCAAGTCCTCCTGCCACTGCAAACGAACTCCACCTGCATGCATCAGTTTGCGTGTCTGACTTTACATGGGTCCTGGGGAACTGAACCCAAGCCAGTAGGTTTTGCAAGCAAGCATCTTTATTCACTGAGCCATCTCCCCAGCCCCTTTTTAAAATTTTTCTTTTTATTTCTGTGTGTGTGTGAGAGAGAGAGAGAGCGAGAGAGAGAGAGGGAGGGAGAGAGAGAACAGGCACACCAGGGCCTCTTATCACTACAAATGAACTCCAGATGCATGTGCCACATGTGTATCTGGCTTTACATAGGTAGTGGAGTAACTGAACCCAGGCCTGCAGACTTTGCAAGCAAGCACCTTTAACCACGGAGCCCTTGACCTTGATTTTTCTTTTCTTTTCTTTTTTTAAATATTTTATTTGGGGCTGGAGAGATTGCTTAGCAGTTAAGGCATTTGCCTGAAAAGCCAAAGGATCCCAGTTCAACTCTCCAGGCCCACGTAAACCAGATGCACAAGGGGGCACATGCATCTGGAGTTCCTTGGCAGTGGCTGGAAGCCCCAGTGTGCCCATTATCTCTCTCTCTCTCTCTCTCTGTCTCTATCTCTATCTATCTTCCTCTCTGCCTCTTTCTCTCTCTCAAATAAATAAATAAAATATCTAAAAATATATTTTATTTATTTATTTGTAAGCAGAGAGAGACAGAGAGAAGAGAGGCAGAGAGAGAGAATGGATGCACCAGGGCCTCTAGCTACTGTAAACAAACTCCAGATGCATCCAGATCACTTTGTGCATCTGGCTTTAGGTCAGTACTGGGGAATCAAACCCTGGTTGTTAGGCTTTGCAGGCAAGTGTTCTAACTGCTGACCCACATAAGGCTAGATATACAAAGTAGCATATGAGTTTGGAGTTCATTTGCGGTAGCAAGAGGTCCTGCTGTATCCATACTCTCTCTCTCTCTTTCCCTCCCCCTCTCTCAAATAAATAAATAAATGAAAGATATAGAAGCTTAAGATTAAAAAATGTAAAAGAGGGCTGGAGAGATGGCTTAGCGGTTAAACGCTTGCCTATGAAGCCTAAGGACCCCAGTTCAAGGCTTGATTCTCCAGGACCCACGTAAGCCAGATGCACAAGGGGGTGCATGCATCTGGAGTTCGTTTGCACTGGCTGGAGGCCCTGGCGCATCCATTCTCCCCCCCCCCAACCTGCCTATTTCTGTATCTCTCTCTCTCTCTCAAATAAATAAATAAATAAATAAAATGTAAAAGAGGATAGATGGCTTAGCAGTTAAGGCACTTGGCTGCAAAACCAAGGGACCCAGGTTCGATTCTCCAGCACCCATGCGAGTCAGATGCAGAAGGTGGTGCATGTGTCTGGAAGTCATTTGCAGCAGCTGAAGGCCCTGGTGAGCCCATTCTCTCTCTTTCTCCCTCTCCCCACCTCTATCTGCCTTTTTTTCTCTTTCAAATAAATAAACTAAAATAAATTATTATTTTTTAATGTAGAAGATTAAAACTAGCTGGGTATGGTGGTGCAGGCCTTTTAATCCCAGTGCTCAGGAGGCAGAGGTAGGAGGATCACCATGAGTTCGAGGCCACCCTAAGACTACATAGTGAATTCCAGGTCAGCCTGAGCTAGAGTGAGACCCTACCTTGAAAAAAAAAAAAAAGATTAAAACTAACCATTTCTTGAAAGTTCTTCCGCTACATCGCATAACTGTACCTCATCCTTTTTCCCCTCTCCTGGGCTTGGGCCTTACGTACACGAGTCAAGAACATGACCATCACTGAGCTACGCCCCACCCCTGCCTTATGCTTTTCCTCCAGTGCCACAAAACCCACCCATACTCCAGAGATGCCCTGGGGCACAGGGGACATGAGGCTGGGTGACTGCTTTCCCCAGAGCCCCAGGCTGTGAAAATGTGGCTGTTCTGGGCTGGAGAGATAGCTCAACAGTCAAAGACCCTTGCTTGAAAAGCCTGAGGGCCAGGGTTCTAGTCCCCATTACCCAGATAAAGCCAGATGCACAAAGTGGCACACGCATTTGGAGTTTATTTGCAGGGGCTAGGAATCCTGGCATCTCTCTCTCTCTCTCTCATATAAATAAAAAAAAGTTTTAAGTGGTTGTTCTTCAGGAAGAGGCTCTCAGCAAAGGCAGTAGTCTCCACCTCTAAGGAGAGCTATCTCCACCCAGTCTTATCTTTTCCTTTCTGCCACTTATTTTGGAATCCCTGCTCCTTCCTACAGTTATCTTAAGTTCTTCAAAGGTGATCGGCCAGAGAGATCCGGAGAGAGATGTGTGATAGGCATGAACCTGGCCGGCAGCCTGCAGCCATGCCCAGACTTCCTACAGCCCTTAGTGGCGCAGCCAGCATAAAAGGTAGTTCCAGGGGGGCTGGAGAGCGGGCCTGGGTTCCACTCCTTGGCACCCACGTAAAGCCAGATGCACAGAAGTGGTGCCTGCATTTGGGGTTAGTTTGCAGTGGCAAGAGGCCCTGATATGCCCATTTCCTTCTCTCTCTCTTTTTCTGTTTGCAAATAATTAAATAAAAAATATTTTTGTAAAGAAGGGTAGTTCCAGGAGTAAAAACATAAACGCTCATCCAAGTCACCTAAAGTACTTCATTTAGGGAGGAGCTGTTGCAGGGTCATTCCACAGAAGCAAATTGACCCTATCCCTGCATACTAGAGCCCACCACCAGGCTGGGTAACTTGTCCCTTCGTTGTCCAGGTGAGCCAAGCACACCCTCTGAAGACCAACAAGGTCCCCATCCACAGTGTCAGGGTAAAGCTGCCATGTGCCACGTGATGGAGGAGACCCAAGCAGCGCCCTGCCCCTGATACATGAGTCTCAGGGAGTAAGACCTCCATGCAGACTAAGAGTCCGTAGAACCACAGAGACAGAGAGAGGGCTTGGGTGGGCAAGTCCTTCTCCACCAATCCCTAGAAAACCATCTCTGTGAATGTGACCATTCTCTTTGTTTCTTTAAACTAATATTTATTTATGTGAGAGCGTATGAAAGAGAAAGAGAGAGAGAGAGAAAGAGAATGGGCACACCAGGGCCATTAGCCACTGCAAAGGAACTCCAGATGCATGTGCCACCTTGTACATCTGGCTTACGTGGGTACTATTTTTTTTTTTTTTTTTTTTTGGTTTTTCGAGGTAGGGTTTCACTCTAGTCCAGGCTGACCTGGAATTAACTATGTAGTCTCAGGGTGGCCTCGAACTCTCGGCGATCCTCCTACCTCTGCCTCCCGAGTGCTGGGATTAAAGGCGTGCGTCACCACGCCCGGCTGTGGGTACTATTTTTATTTATGAGAGAGAGAATTGGCACACCAGGGCCTCTTGCCACCACAAATGAACTCCAGATGTGTATGCCACTATGTGCATCTGGCTCTGTGTAAGTACTAGGAGCATCAAACACAGGCTATCAGGCTTGGCAAGTAAATGCCTTTTACCACTGAGCTATCTCTCCAACCCCCACGTTCTGATCTTCAGCACCCACATAAATGCTAGTCATGGTGTCATACTCCTATAATCCCAGCACTGGGGAGGTAGAGGAAGGAGGAGTGTAGAGGCTGGTTGGCTAGCTAGTCTATACCAATCAATATAGCCCTGTCTCAAAAAAAAAAAAAAAACCTCAAGGCTGGGGAAATGAGTTGTTGATCAGAGAGACCTACGAGGTCCCCCAAACAAGACAGGCTTCTGTCAAAGCATTTGATTACCTGCCTGAGGTAAAGGTAAGACCCTATTGCTGAAGACGCCATGTGCTGCCAATACAGAACACTGAGGGACCCAGATGGAATCTGGAAGGAAGCCAGTCCCCACATAGTCTGCTCATAGAGTGCTGGAAAGCGCTACATGAGCTGCAGAGAGAAAATGGCCAACAACCCTGTGTGCTAACAGGGGACAGTGCTATACAAAAGAAACCAGCCTGACAAGATGGACACACCTGTGCAATAGTGGCGCCCAGCCTAGGTGGGTAACCAATGACTCTCTGCTTGGCTAAGAGATCTGCTCAGTGGAAAGGACTCAGCTGTAACTTGGAACCAAGTCTGAATCCTAAGGAGACCAAAATCATGGACTTCAGTGATAAGCTCCCACCAGTCTTTAGCCAAAAGAGCGGCTACACTCACCTCACTCTCTCTTAGTTAATAATGCTTATCCCATTCTGACCTCATTCTCCTCTGGAGAACCTGTTTTTCTTTTGCAGAAGGTAACTAGAACCAAGGAGATAAACCACCCCTCACATACCAGCCAGGGCCCAGGTGAAACCACACAGGAGTTGGTGAGAGGAGCAAGATGCTTCAATAGTGAGACTGTCAGCCAGCGCCAGGGTCAAGGAGACCGACACTAAGGATATTCAAAATGCACCAAAGCAGAAACCCAGAAGCTGCTGGGAGCTCACTAAAGTAGACTTAAAACATACCCACCATGGCTCAGGGAATTTTGTGGAAGAGGGGGTGGAAAGATTGTAAGAGCCACAGAGTGGAAGGGAATGACCAGAGGCATTGCACCCTCCCCCCCCCTTACAATGACTGACTGCTGCTCTCACATCTCACAACACACAAACCTGGGGGGAATACCAGCAATCCGACTGAGGAGGGCCCTCAGCGGAATGGGGCCAGGGAAGAGGGAAATGATGGTATTAACATGTGATGTACCCATACAACTTTCTACTTCAGAAAAAAAAAGAGAGGGCTGGGGAGATGACTTAGCACTTAAAGGCACTCAGATGCAAAGCCTGCCTGCCTGGGATTCAATTCCGCAGTACCCACATAAAGCTGGATGCAAAGTGGTGCATGCATCTGTGATCTCAAAGTGCCTACAACAATGGGAGGCAGAACCAGGAGAATCCAAAGCTTGCTTGTTTGCACTCTGGCAGTTTGCAGTGGCAAGAGACCCCGTGTCAAAGAAGGTGGAACACAAACGCTTTAAGTTGTCCCTTGGCCTCTACACACATACTGTGGTACATGCAACACACACACCCACACCCACACACACACACACACAAACACAAATAAAAAGTTTTTTAAAAAGACAAAATATGGGGGCTAGAGAGATGGCTTAGTAGTTAAACGCTTGCCTGTGAAGCCTAAGGACCCCAGTTTGAGGCTCGATTCTCCAGGACCCACATAAGCCAGATGCACAAGGGAGCACATGCATCTGGAATTCATTTGAAGTGGCTGGAGGCCCTGGTGTGCCCATTCTCTCTCTTTACCTGCCTATTTCTGTATCTCTCTTTCTCAAATAAATAAATTAATAAATAATAAAATATTTTTTAAAAAGTCAAAGTATGGGCTGGTGAGATGGCTTAGCAGTTAAAGTATTGTCTGTAAAGCCCAAGGACCCAGGTTCAACTCCTCAGTACCCACATAAGCTAGATGCAAAAGGGAGTGCATGCATCTGGAGTTTGTTTGCAGTAGCTGGAGGCGCTGGCATGCCCATTCTCTCTATCTGCCTCTCTCTCTGTCAAATAAAGAATTTTTTTAAAGACAAAATAGCCAGGAGTGGTGGCACACACCTTTAATTTCAGCACTTGGGAGGCCGAAGTTAGAGGATCACTGTGAGTTTGAGGCCAGCCTAGGATTACAGAGTGAGTTTCAGGTCACCTGGGCTAGAATGAGACCCTACCTCGAAACAACAAAAAGAAAAAATAAATAAGGTGGAAAGTGATTAAAGAAGACACCAATGTTGACCTTTGGCCTCCATGTGCACACATGTGCATACCCATGTAGGTGTGCTCACACACATAAAATACCCATTCATACATACACACACACCATACACACAATAAAAAATTTTTACACAACCTTGAATAACAAATATACGGGGCTGGAGAGATAGCTTAGTGGTTAAGGCACTTGCCAGCAAAGCCAAAGGGCCCAGGTTCAATTATCCAGTACCTTTATAAAGCCAGATGCACAAAGTGATGCATGCATCTGGAGTTCATTTGCAGTGGCTGGAGGCCCTGTCGTGCCCATTCTCTCCCTCTCTCTCTCTCTCTCTCTTTCTCTCTGTTTGAAAATAAATAAATGAAAATATTTTTAAAAGAATATTCTAGAATGGATTGATTTTCATTTAATGCTTCCTCCCTCCCAGGGAACTGTGAGCAAATCAAGTCCAGTGACTGTGCCTCTCAAGTAACTTCATCTGTGGCCACAGATTTTGTCAAGCTGGGCCACAGGAACCACAGGATCTTTTCACCTCATGAACCCCAAGGCTGCCTATGGGGACATTTCTTCTTTGGGGTGTTTTCCTGTGAGGTCAGCAGCAGTTGAGTTTGCTGGACCAGCTGGCCCTAGCACAGGACTCATGCTGTGCCCAGGCCTCCTTGCACCCAAGAAACAGGCCAGCACACTGTTCTGCATCATGATGAACCAAGGCACCCTTCTCCTGCTCTCTGTTCTCAGCCAACATTGCCAGCATCTTCCCAAGATCTATGGTTCAGGGCAGGGCTGGGCGTCCTCAGCTATCTAGGCGTCACCACCTGCTCTGGGATTCTTCAAGCCTGTTGCTGCCTGCCAGACCTGGTCCTGATGGCAGGTGGTCACATAAAAATAGTCAGAGACGCCTTGAGGGGCCATTTCTCCAGCTGCTCTTTTCTGTGGAGCAGGGCCATCCCTTGGCTGGGCCTCGAGGTGGGGCCCCAGCTGCTTTGGGTGTTGGCACCATGGACCCGTGGAGGCTGGACCCAGGCAAGCACTTCAGAAGGGCAGGGGCGTGGAGATCTCAGCTAACCAGCAAAGCACGAGGGCTCCAGCCTTCCCTGGCAGAATTCCTCTTCCAGGAATTGTCATTGGACCATTTCTAACCAACCTCATTGTGCTGAAAGTGTTCTGGGGAGGGGGCTCTGCTAGCATACATAAATGCTGCCTAGCACTCTTGACCAGTGTTTTTAATTTTTACCTTTTATTTTTATTTTTATTTTATTTTATTACTATTTATTTATTTTTATTTTTTGGTTTTTTGAGGTAGGGTCTCACTCTAGCCCAAGCTGACCTGGAGTTCACTATGTAGTCTCAGGGTGGCCTTGAACTCAAGGTGATCCTCTGCCTCCCGAGTGCTGGGATTAAAGACATGCGTCACCCCACCCACCCCCGGCTGTTTTTTTTTTTTTTTCCTTATTTTTATTTTTTCAAGGTAGAGTCTCACACTGGCCCAGGCTGACCTGGAAGTCACTCTGTAGTTCCAGGCTGGCCTCGAACTCACAGTGATCCTCCTACTCCTACCTCTGTCTCCTGAGGGCTGGAATTAAAAGCATGCACTACCACGCCCGGCTAGTGTTTGTCTTTTGCTTTGGCATGTGTGTATGATGTGGGGTGTGTGTGTGTGTGTGTGTGTGTGTGTGTGTTCATTTGGGTGAGTGCAGGGTGCATGCATACAATGATATTCATGTGGAGGTCAGAGGACAGCTTGCATCATCGGGTCTCTCTCCCACCTTGTTTGAGCACTGCTGCATTCACCAGGCTAGCTGGTCCACCTCCCTTCTCAATGTAGGCCTGCCGGCATTACAGATGCCCACCATGCATCTGGGGATCTGAATTCCGGTACTGATGCTTGTGCAAGCCCCTTTAATCCACAGAGCCGTCTCCCCAGCTGGCATTATTTCTTCTTTCTTTCTTTCTTTCTTTCTTTCTTTTTTTGTTTGTTTGTTTTTCGAAGTAGGGTCTCACTCTGGCCCAGGCTGACCTGGAATTAACTATCTCAGGTGGCCTCGAACTCATGGCCATCCTCCCACCTCTGTCTCCCGAGTGCTGGGATTAAAGGCGTGCGCCACCAAGCCCCGCTTCTGCAGTTTTTTATTCAAGCAGCTGGGGGCTGGGAGTGTGGCTCAGTGGTAGAAGGTATATCTAGCATGAATGAGACCCTGGGGTCCATCCTCAACATGAAAACCAAAAACAAACACAGATCAGGTGTGGTGGCACACACCTGTAATCCCAGCACTTGGGAGGCTAAGGAAGGACCATCATGGTGAGTTCAAGGCCAACCTAGGGCTACAGAGTGAGGTCCAGCATAAGCGCGCACACACACACACACACACACACACACACACACACGCATGCATCTGGGGTCTAAATGCTTGGCACAGGGACAGGTTGCTTGGCCCCTCCCAGACGAGGTTTTTCTCATCCATAAATCACAAATGCTACCTCCTCAGATGGAACAACCTTCAAATGAGATGGACACGCAGCACACATGGCTTCGCTTCCCCCTCGGTGCAGTCTGCAGGCCGTGGACTGGGGAGTTAATAACACATGCAGTAGGGAAGGGTTAAAGAACTGAAGGATGAGAGATGTAGAGTGGGTGGGGAGGGATGTTTTCTGAATCACTGGGCCAGCTGAGAGCCAGGGAGTGGCTGCCTCAGAATTCCAAAGAACAGCTGAGACAGCTGGGGAGGAGGTGGGCTCCGGCTTGAACTGACTTACCGGCTCCAAATAGCTACAGCTTTACCTTAGAGAAGGAATAACAAGAATTTCGCACCACTTCCGTTTAGCAGTTTGTCCCAGCAAATCTACTAGGCAGAGGAGGGGGTGAGGAGAAAGAGAAATTCATTCCAGGGCTTGTTAGGGGAAAGGAAGGGGGCTCAACTACTTGGCATCCCACCACTCTTCACCCGGACACTAGGGGCCCAGCTAGGCCTAGACAGAAAACTCAGCTCCTGGCTCAGCCACTGAGGGGAGACCGGGCCATTAGCTGGCCAGCCATAATCATTGTGAATCATTCCAGCTGTCTTGGAAATACTGGCTGAATCTGACCCAGCCAAAACCTCGTGGTTTAGGTAGGCATTGTTACATTATTTTTTGTTTTTGTTTTACTCATCATGATAGTCTGGATCCTTCTTTGAGCAAAGGAAAATCCCTCCATGCTGCAAATTTTCTATCATTCCATTTTCTTCATTCACAGCAATCTACTAAGTGCATTTCCGTATTAGATAATATACTGAGAATTATGGGCAACATACAAAAGGCCTAGTCTTGGGCTGAGGGTGTAGATCAGTGGTAGAGCATTTGTTTAACATGTATGGAGTCTTGGGCTAGCACCTCAAGAGGGAAAAACCTAGTCTCTAACCTTAAAGTCTACAAGAGAGGTAAGACTTGTTTTGTTTTGTTCTTTTGAGGTAAGGTCTCACTCTAGCCCAGACTAACCTGGAGCTCACTCTGTAGTCTGAGGCTGGCCTCAAACTCACAGTGATCCTCCTACCTCTGCCTCCCGAGTGCTGGGATTAAAGGTATGAGCTACCACACCTGAATAGAGATAAGACATATATATATGTAATTGTCAAGCAGGGAGAGAGAGGACGGGAATGGGCACTCCAGGAGCCTCTGGCCGCTGCAGATAAACTCCAGATGAATTTGCCACTTTGTGTATCTGACTTTATGTGGGTATTGGGAATCAAACCCTGGACCTGAAGGTTTTGCAAGCAAATGCCTTTAACCACTGAGCAATCTTCTCAGTCCCGAAAAGGTAAGACCTTTTTTTTTTTCAAGGTAGGGTCTCACTCTGGCTCAGGCTGACCCAGAATTCACTATGTAGTCTCAGGGTGGCCTCAAACTCATGGCAATCCTCCTACCTCTGCCTCCCGAGTGCTGGGATTAAAGGCGTGCACCACCACGCCCGGCTAGAGGTGAGACTTTTAAGTGCGAACGTGTAGACAGCCTGATAGGGCAGCACCAGCAAATACATGATAGGAACGGAAGTCACACATACCGGAGGGACAGTCTGACATAACCGTACGGTAATGTAGTATGACATGATTAGAACCTGGGATCAGGGCTGGGGAGATAGTTCAGTGGTTAAAGGCACTTGCTTGCAAAGCCTGACAGCCAGGGTTCAATTCCCCAGTACACAAGTAAAGCCAGTTGCACAAGGCAGCACATGCATCTGGAGTTCTTTTGCAGAGGCAAGAGGCCTTGTTGTACCCCTACCCCCTTCTCTCTTTTGCAAATAAATAAAAAAGAAGCAAAATCTCCTTTAAAATTTATTTATTTATTTATTTGAGAAAGTGAGAGAGAAAGAGGCAGAGATACATAGAGAGATAATGGTTGCACCAGGGCCTCCAGCCACTGCAAATGAACTCCAGATCCATGCACCCCCTTGTGCATCTGGCTTACGTGGGTCCTTGGGAATCAAACCGAGGTCCTTTGGCTTTGCAGGCAAGTGCCTTAACCACTAAGCCATCTCTCCAGCCCCAATAAAATTTTTTCTTTTCTTTTCTTTTTTTTTTTTTTTTTTTTTTTGGTTTTTGAGGTAGGGTCTCACTCTGGTCCAGGCTGACCTGGAATTTACTACGTAGTCTCAGGGTAGCCTCGAACTCACAGCGATTCTCCTACCTCTGCCTCCCAAGTGCTGGGATTAAAGGCGTGCGACACCACTCCCAGCTCAATAAAAATAGTTTTTAAAATTAAAAAATAGAACTGGGGGCTGGAGATGGCTTAGCAGTTAAGGCGCCTGCCTCCTAAACCTAAGAACCCGGGTTCCAATCTCCAGGTCCCACGTTTAGCCAGATGCAAAGTGACACAAGGGCGCAATGCCTCACTTGACCACAAGGGGGCACACACATCTGGATTTCGTTCACAGCAGCTGAGAGGCTGCTGGCGCGCCCATCTCTATCTCTCTTCCTTTCCCTCTCTCTCTGTCTCTCTCTGTATCTCTCTCCAAAAAAAAAAAAAAAAAAAAAAAAGAACCAGGGACCAGAAAAAGAGCACATCAGATCATTGTAGCCAGAGGGGTAGGGCTGATGCCAATCAATGTGATTTAATTCAACCCACAGGAATCAGTAGTATAAAGACGAGCATCAGGCTGAAAGATGGCACAGTGCTGGCTGGGTGTACTTTCTGTGCAAGCATGAAGGCTTGAGGGGGCTTGAAACTGCCGCCGTTCAAACCTCTGTGCCTATAACCCCAGGTCCACAGGGCAACAGAGATGAGAATCAATGGAGCCCTGTAAGCTCCCAAAACAGTAAAAAAGAGAAATTCCCGCTGAAAAACAAGACTAGAAGGAAGAGCAAGGACCCAACATTTCACTCTGGCCACCACAGGTGAGCGAGCAACACTTTCCTCAAGGGCACATACACTTGCATACAACCACATGCACCTCATTATGCACACACATGTACACAAACAAAAACTAAAAATTAAGGGCTAGAGAGATGGCTTATCGGTTAAGGCACTTGCCTATGAAGCCTAAGGACCTAGGTTTGATTCCCCAGTACCCACGTAAGCCTGATGCACAAGGTGGCACATGCGTCTGGAGTTTGTTTGCAGTGGCTAGATGCCCTGGCACACCCATTCTCTCTCTCTTAAAAAATTAAAAAATATCTGGGCATGGTGGCTTATGCCTTTAATCCTAGCACTCAGGAGGCAGCAGATCACCATGAGTTCCAGGCCAGCCTGAGACTACATAGTCCAGGTCAACCTGGGTTAGAGCAAGACTCCCTATTTTGAAAAAAATAATAAATTTAAAAAGCCAGGCGTGGTGACACATGCCTTTTATCCCAGCACTCAGGAGACCGAAGTAAGAGGAACACTGTGAGTTTGAGGCCAGTCTGGGCTAGAGTGAGAGCATACCTTGAAAATACAAAAAAAAAAGAAAGAAAAAAGAAAAAGAAAAAGCCGGGAGTGGTGGCGCACGCCTTTAATCCCAGCATTTGGGAGGCAGAGGTAGGAAGATCGCCATGAGTTCAAGGCCAGCCTGAGACTGCATAGTGAATTCCAGGTCAGCCTGAGCTAGACTGAGACCCTACCTTGAAAAACCAAAAAAAAGAAAAAAAAAGAAAAAAGAAAAAAGAAAAAAATCTGAGCCAGGCATGATGGTGTATGCTTTTAATCCTAGCACTTGGGAGACCAAGGTAGGAGGATCTCAGTGAGTTTGAGGCCACTCTGAGACAACATAATGAATTCCAGGTCTGCCTAGGCAAGAGCAAGACCCTACCTCAAAAAAACAAAAAACAAAAAATTCTGATTTGTGCTTTGTGAATATTCAGCACAGCTTGAAGTCTCTCCATAGCTCCATCAGTTCGTTTCCTAACAATTCTGGTGGTGATAGGGGTGGAGGAAAAGAGCAACATGCCCAAATGTTCCAGAACAGTCCAGGACAGGAATTAAGCCCTTTTCCCTCCCATAAACTGCTTCTAGTCAGGTCTTTTGTCCCAGCAGTGAAAAATGGCTGATATAACACCTGATGTTAATCTCTGCCCTACACACGAACGCATGCACGCCCGCACCCTCACTGTAGGTCAGGGCTATGATCCTACATAAAAACTGTGGTCAACAATGACCAGTGGTCATCCTGCTCAGGGCCCCTCCCTATCCCAGAGGGAGCTTTTGCTTACTTTTGCTTTTGCCTGAATAAAAACTGCTGGCTTTACTGTATTTTCTGCAGTCTGATTTTTCATTGTGTGGAAAGAATCCTTGAATTCATGAGCCAAGATGTCACCTCCCCACTAACAAGACCCTGAATCAAAAACAAAATGCAGGAGGGGTGTGTAGCTGGAGAGATGTTTCAGCAGTTAAGGCACTTGCCTACAAAGCCTAACAACCCGGGTTCGATTCCCCAATACTCATATAGAGTTAGGTGTACAAAGTGGCACATGTATCTGTAGTTCGTTTGCAGTGGCTAGAGGCCCCATGCCCATTCTCTCTCCCCCACCTCTCTTTTCTTGCAAAAAAAAATTGATTGATTAATTAAAATTTAAAAAAACACAGCTGGGTGTGGTGGTGCACACGTTTAGACCCAGCACTCAGGAGGCAGAGGTAGGAGGATCACCGTGAGTTGGAGGCCACCCTGAGACTACATAGTGAATTCCAGGTCAGCCTGAGCTAGAGTGAGACCCTACGTCGAAAAACCAAAAATAAAAATAAAACATAAAATTAAAAAATAACAAACAAAATGGTGGGGAGGTTGGAGAGATGGCTTAGTGGTTAAAGATACTTGCTTGCAAAGCCTGACTACCTGGGTTTGATTCTCCAGTATCCACATAAAGCCAGATACACAAAGTGATGCATGCATCTGGAGTTCATTTTCAGTGGCTAGAGGCCCTGGTGCTCCTATTCTTTCTTCTCTCCCTCCTCTTCTCTTCGCTTCACTTCTCTCTCTCAAATAAATAATTTTTTTACAAACTGGAGCTGGGGAGATGGCTCAGTAGTTAAAGGTACTTGCTTACAAAGTCTGATAGCCTGAGTTTGATTCCCTAGCACTCACGTAAAGCCAGATCCACAAAGTTCCACATGTGTTTAGAGTTCATTTGCAGTGTTGGAGGCCCTGGAGTGCCCATTCTGTCTCTTTCTCTATCTATCTGGACCCCCCCCATAAATAAAATATTTAAAAAATAATTTTAAGAAAAGCCAGGAGTGGTGGTGCACACCTTTAATCCTAGAATTTGGGAGACAGAGGTAGGTGGATTACCATGAGTTCAAAGCCACCGGGAGACTACATAGTGAATTCCAGGTCAGCCTGAGCTAGAATGAGACTCTACCTCAAAAAAAAAAATTATTTGAAAGGAAGTGGAATAGTGTTTGCAAATAATGTACACACATTTTAAAAATATTTTATTATTTATTTGCGAGAGAGAAACAGGGTAAAAGGAAGAGACAAGTGAGTATTGGCAGCTCCAGGGCCTTCTACCACTGCAAAAACTCCAGATGCATGTGCCACTTTGTGCATCTGGCTCTTCATGAGTACTGGGGAATCGAGACTGGGCCAGCAAGCTTTGAGCAAGTGGGCACCTGCTGAACCATTCTCTCTTTATCTCTCTGACTCTCTCTCTCTCAAGTAAATAAACAAATAAAATATTTTTAAGAAAGAAAGAAAGAAAGAAAGAAAGAAAGAAAGAAAGAAAGAGAGAAAGAAAGAAAATTGGGCATGGTAGTGCATGCCTTTAATCCCAGCACTTAGCTTAGGTAGGAGGATGGCTGTGAGTTTGAGGCTAACCTGAGACTTCATAGTGAATTCCAGATCAGCCTGGGCTACAGTGAGATCCTACCTTGAAACACTAAAATAAAAAAAAAATACTTTGGGGGACTGAAGAGATGGCTCAGGGGCTAAAGGCACTTGTTTGCAAAGCCTGGTGGCCTAGGCTCAACTCCCCACTATTCACATAAAGTCATATGCACAAAGTGGTGCATGCATCTGGAGTTTATTTGCAGTGGCTAGAGGTCTTGGCACACTTGTACTCTCTTTTCTAATTAATTAATTTAAAAATAGTTTATGCACAAAGATGTTTGCTGAGGGATTATGGCGGTAATAGTAGAAAATTAAAAACACTCCAAGGGAGCGGTGAAAATACACGCAGGTTGAGAATGTAGTTCAGTTGGTAGAGTGTGTACCTAGCATGCAAGAGGCCCTGGATTCAATTCCAGCACTGCATAAACTATGTGTGGTGGTGCATGCCTGTACTCCCAGTGCTCAGGAAGCAGATCCAGTAGGATCAGAAGCTCAAGGTCATCATCTGCTCCATAGCGAATTTGAGACCAGGCTGGGCTGTGTGAAACCCTTTCTGAATATATATATATACATACAGATGTGTGTGTACAAACAATTAATGGTGATCTTGTCTTTTTTTGTTACTTTTCAGTATTTCTTAATTTTTTAAAATATATTTTTATTATTTACTTGAGAGAGAGAGAGAGAGAGAGAGAGAAAGAAAGAGGTAGAGAGAATGGGCACGCCAGGGCCTCCAGCCACTATAAATGAACTCCAGATGCATGCACCTCCTTGTGCATCTGGCTTACATGGGTCCTGGGCAATCGAACCATGGTCCTTTGGCTTTGCAGGCAAACACCTTAACCACTTAGCCATCTTCTCCAACCCCAGTATTTCTTAATTTGAGGGGAATTCATCTCTTATTCCTGCCTCCCCTTTAAAATTATGGCAAAAAGGATATACCATAAAATTTACTGTGTTGGACTTGGGTATAGCTCAGTGATACAGAACATGTTTAGCAGACACAAGGTCCTATATTCAAACCTCAGCACCAAAAAAGTAATTGTTTCTGCTGGTGCTGTTTTGAGATAAGGTTTCACTATGTTGCCCAAGCTGGCCTTGAACTCATGATCCTCCTCTCCCAACCTCCAAGTGCTGGGATTATGGATTGTTCCATCAACCTGGCTAAAAAACTTAATTTAAAAAATTTACAGTGCTGGAGAGATGGCTTAGTGGTTATGGCGCTTGCCTGCAAAGCCTAAAGACCCATGTTCAACTCTCCAGGTCCCACATAAGCCAGGTGAAGCAAGTCACAAGGTTGCACATGCACATAAGGTGGCACACATGTCTGGAGTTTGATTCGATGGGCTGGAGGCCTTGGCACACCAATTCTCTCTTTCGCACCCTCTCTCTCTCTCTTTCTCTCTCAAAAAAAAATACAGCTGGGCATAGTGGCACACACCTTTAATCCCAGCACTTGGGAGGCAGAGGTAGAAGGATCTCTGTGAGTTTGAGACCACCCTGACACTACATAGTGAATTCCAGGTCAGCCTGGGACTAGCGAAACCCTACCTCGAAAAAAAAAATTTACAGCCAGGCATGGCAGCACATGCCTTTAATCTCAGCACTTGGGAGGCAGTGGACCCTGAGACTACATAGTGAATTCCAGGTTAGCCTGGGCTAGGGAGATGGCTCAGTGGTTAAAAGCACTTGCCTGCAAGGCCTAATGACCCAGGTTCGATTTTCCAGAATCCATGTAAAGCCAGGTTAGTGTGGGCTAGAGCGAGAACCCACCTCAAACAAACAAAAAGCACCTACTATCTGGGCCTGGGAAGATGACTCACAGGTAAAGTGCTTGTGGCAAAGGCACAAGCACCTGAGTTCAGATCTCCAGCACCTAGGTAAAATGCCAGGTGTGGTGAGGCATACCTGTGTTGGGGAGGCAGGGATAGGAGGATTCCTGGGGCTTGCTGATTACCTTGTCTAGCTAAATTAGTAAATGACAGGTTTAGTGAGAAAGCCTGTCTCACAATAACATGGAGTGCAATAGAGAGACTCAATGTTGGCCGCTAGCCTTCATGTGGACATGTACATACACCCCCCCAACAAATACACACATGTACACTACACAGACAAACACAAAAATTCCTAAAAAATTACATTATTAAATCTATATTGAACCATAGTCAATATCAATCATATTTCTATTGTTGTGAATCAGATCTGCAGAACTTCCTCATCTTGTAAAATTCATGTATTCTATCTTATTTATCTTTTTGCATGTGTATGTATATCTGTGGGCATGTGTGTAGACATATGTGCATGCAGGAGCATTTGTAGATGTGTGCACATCCAGAAATTCACATGGGGTGTCTTCCTCAATTGCTCTCCATCGTGTTTACTGATGCAAAGTCTCTCACTTGAACCAAGGCAGCCAGTCCAGCTAGCCAGCTTGTCTGAGGGAGCCCCAGTCTCCGCCTCCTAAGTGCTGGGATCTGAATTCTGGTTCTCCTATTTGCAGGGCAAGAGCATCCTCCACTGAGTCATCTTCCCAGTTTCGCTTTTGTGACAAGGTCTCATTCCTGATGTCAAGCAATCCTTCTGCCTCAGCCTCCCAAGCACCCACGGCTACAGCTATGTGCCACCACACCCAGCTTCTATTACCTTTTTCTTTCTCTCTTTCTTTCTTTCTTTTCTTTTCTTTTCTTTTTTTTTTTTTTTTTTTTTTGAGGCAGTATCTCACTTTAGCTTAGGCTCCTGGAATTAACTATGTAGTCTCAGGGTGGCCTTGAACTCATGGCGATCCTCCTACCTCTGCCTCCCGAGTGCTGGGATTAAAGGCGTGAGCCACCACGCCCGGCTGATAAAGATTATTTTTAAGGGGTTGAGAGTCAGCTCAGTGGTAGAGTGTGAAAAGCCCTGGGTTCAATCCCCTCCCTACACACACACATCCTGAGGCAAGGTGCTTCTCCTTACATCCTCTTCCTTCCACCTGATTACAATATTCCAGTGGAGGGTTTCTTCCTGCCTGGACTTCTACCGCTTTCCTCTCCCACAACTCCTGCTTCAGCCCAGACCCATGCACTCATTGTGTGTGTGTGTGTGTGTGTGTGTGTGTGTGTGTGTGTGTGTGTGTGCCACAAAAGAGCCCGGAAGAGAAAGGGCCTAATTTTTGAAACTAACAAAAATTTGTTAAAGTTGAGAGGGGAGCTCCATCGTGTGGCTTTGTTCAAGTGAGAACAAGTTCCCACCAGTCATAGGATGTGAGGGGATTCAAAGGTCAACTGGCCTTACTCACTGGCTAATGAGGAAACTGGTTTCATCTGGTCCCAGAACTTCCAGGATACAGGCTAAAAAGGCACTGTAAACTTTCCAGCTCACTTCCTCTGCTGTTTTAGGGATTCCAGAATTCCATAAACAGGTATACTTCCTGATTAGACCTCTCAAACCTGTGTGGACTCTTGCTGTCTTGGGCAGGACATGTATGTCAACGGGATCATGTTTGTTTATCTACAACTCTGTACAAAAGTGTCCTGAGGGGGAGCAGAGATTAGTGTGGCCCATTCCCCGGAGCATGGCCAGACATGAAACTCATGGGCATGGGGTGAGGGGATGTGTGTGCATCTCACCCTCAGCTGTGCAGCTCAGCCCTATCTCCTTCCTGGAGCAATCAACCAGTGTCTGGTTAATTGCACGGTAGGATAACAATCATTGACAACAATGGAATATTCGAGACAGAGAGGATCATGGGCACAAAGCAATGATGCATATTGGTGATATGCCAGTACTATGTCAGTTTCCCTGATCTGATCTTCACACCTTGTGCATATATATACTGAAATGTTTGTTATTGAGGTAGTTTGAATGTGAGAGAGCCCTCATTGCTTCATGTGTTTGTGATGAAGCCTCACACTTGATCTCCAGCTGGGGGAGCTTTTGGGAGGTGGAGCCTTGCTGGAGGCGGTGTGTCACTAGGGGCAGGTTTATTAGTTTAGACTCACTCCCTCTCCTCCCTGCCTGTTGATGTGGAGATGTGACGTCTCGCTTCTGCTCTTGCTGTGCTTGCCCTGCCATGATAAAACGCCCCCTCCAAGCTATAGGCTAAAATAAACCCTTTCCTTCTGTAAGCTGCTTCTGGTCCCGTGTTTGTCCCAGGAATAAGAAGGTAACCCAAAGAGCTGCATGGCTCACATATGTGCCACCATTTACACGTGTTATAGTCACAGTCCCTGTCACTATCGGATGTGAAAGATGGTCAAGATTCTCAGCTCCAGAAATTGAAACACCGATGAGCAGTTTTAACCTACAAGGGGAGCTGAGCCAGAAGCCCAAGGTGGAGACAGAGGAGATGCCAGGACTGGTGCAGGAGAGCCAGTGCTCTTTGCATTTCAGCTGGACTTCTGCATGCCCCAAGTCACGCCGCTCACTGGGAACACAGCTGCCCTTTAAGTCAAGCTGGGGATGAGGGGATGGAATGAGGTAGGGAGGCCCTGTGCCAGGCTTCTACAGCCTGTCCCCCCACAGAGTGAGTGCTCAGCAAGGTCTGCCCCATGCTAGGATAGGTCTCTCTCTAGCCACACCCCTCAGGACAGACTTGTCCCAACATGCATGCATGCTCGGCTTGCTTAAGGGAGGAAGTTCCACTTGGATGTGCAGGGCTGGATGTTCCCCATGTTCAAATAGGCTCTGGGCTGCCAAGAGGAGCTGCCAGGGCAAAGACAAGTAGGTCAGGTGTGAGGCAAGGTTCCAATGGCTCTTTCTAGATCTGTCCCATCCCAGCAAAATATTCTGAACTTCTTTTCTTAAAATATTTATTTATTTATTATTTGTTTGATAGAGAGAGAGGGACTGGGCACTAGGACCTCCAGCCACTGCAAACAAACTCCAGACACACGTGCTACCTTGTGCATCCGGCTTGTGTGGATACTGGGGAATCGAACCTGCATCCTTAGGCTTTGCAAGCAAGCACCTTAACCACTAACCCATCTCTCCAGCACCGTTCTGAACACCTTATCAGAAAATCACAAATTCAAACCTGGACTTCCAGAGTGTTAATGAGTGAGAGCAGATCATTATCTGAATCTCACATGATAACTGTAAATAATTTTCAGAAACAGTCATATGCCTTGTAGATCTCCATCTGCCCACTAATCCTGGGCCCTGAAGATTTGGATAGGTCCCCTCCTGTCTTTCCCTCCACTGTACAGTGAGCTAGCTATGGAAATGGTCAGTCACAGACACCTACCGGGGAGTTTGTGTAACATACATACTACCCTAGGCAGCAGGTGCTCTCTGCTCCACGTTGTAGACAAGGGCCCTAACGCACACGCAGCAAGTCCTTAGCCCATGACAGCAATGCAGCTGGCTTCCTGTGGCAGCATGCCCACCATGCATTGCATTGTTTCCCAGAATATCTTTTTTTTTTTTTTTTTGGTTTTTGCGAGGTAGGGTCTCACTCTGGTCCAGGCTGACCTGGAATTAACTATGTAGTCTCAGGGTGGCCTTGAACTCTCGGCGATCCTCCTACCTCTGCCTCCCGGGTGCTGGGATTAAAGGCTGACTTATCTTTTTTTTTTTTTTGTATGTGTGTGTGTGTGGTTTTTCAAGGTAGGGTCTCACTCTAGCTCAGGCTGACCTGGAATTCGCTATGTATTCTCAGGGTGGCCTCGAACTCACAGTGATCCTTCTACCTCTGCCTCCCAAGTGCTGGGATTAAAGGCATGCACCACCACATCTGCATATTTTTATTATTTTTTTTATTTTGAGAGAAAGAGACAGAGAGAAAATGGGTGTGCCAGGAACTTCAGCCTGCTGCAAACTTGAGATGTGTGTGCCCCCTTGTGTGCATGTGTAACATTGCGCACTTGCATTACCGTGTGTCTGGCTATGTGGGACCTGGAGATTTGAACATGAGCTCTTAGGCTTTGCAGGTAAGCGCCTTAACCACTAAGCCATCACTCCAGCCCTCCAAGCATATTTTGCACTGTGCTGGGCCTATCACCCAGGCTCAGCTCATATCTCCTTGGCCTGGGAACATGGTGCTCTGGTTGGCAAAAAAAAAAAAAAAAAACAGTGGGAGGGGGTGCTGGAGAGATAGCTTAGCAGCTAAAGTGCTTACTGGCAAAGCCAAAGGACCCAGGTTTAATTCCCCAGTATTCATGTAAAGCCAGATATATAAAGTGGTTCATGTGTCTGGAGTTCATATGCAATGATAGGAGGTCCTGGTGTGTCCACTCTCTCTTTTTCCTCTCTCTTCTCTCCTTGTGAATATAACTAACTAAATTATGAAAATTAAATATATATATGTTTGTTTTTCAAGGTAGGGTCTCGCTCTAGCCCAGGCTGACCTGGAATTCACTCTGTAGTCTCAGGGTGGCCTTGAACTCACGGCGATCCTCCCACCTCTGCCTCCTGAGTGCTGAGATTAAAGGTGTGTGCCACCATGCCCAGCAGGTCAGCCTGAGCTAGAGTGAGACCCTACCTCAATATATATATATATATATATTTGTGAGATAGTTGGGGAGAGAGCGAAAGAGGCAGATAGAGAGAGAGAATGGGCATGCCAGGCCTCCAGCCACTGTAAACAAACTTCAGATGCATGTGCCACCTTGCACATCTAGCTTATGTGGGTTCTGTGGGTACATGGTAATAAATTATTTAGTAAATTTAATAAAGAAATACACCTGTGTGTCTTAGAATGAAGAAGTACAAATATATTCTGTACATAAAGCCTTTCTTTTTTTTTCTATTTATTTACAGGACTGCTACTCACAAAACATCCTTTATTTAGAAATAATACACCTTTTCTTGGCTTTCTTCATTATTTAGGGATTATCCTAGGCTTTGCAGACAAACGCCTTAACCACTAAAGTCACCTGTACAGCCCTAAATAATTTTTTAATATATTTAATTAATTTATTTATTTGAGAGAGAGAAAGAGGCAGAAAGAGATAGAGAATGAGTATGCCAGGGCCTCCAGCCACAGCAAATGAACTCCAGATGCATACACCCCCTTGTGCATTTGGCTTACATGGGTCCTGAGGAATCTAACCAGGATCCTTTGGCTTTGCAGGCAAACACCTTAACTGCTAAGCCATCTGTCCAGCCCACTAAATAGTTTTTTTTTTTTTTTGTTTGTTTGGTTTTCCAAGGTATGGTCTCACTCTAGCTCTGGCTGACCTGGAATTCACTCTGTAGTCTCAGGGTAGCCTCGAACTCTTGGCAATCCTCCTACCTCTGCCTCTCGAGTGCTGGGATTAAAGGCGTGCACCACCACGCCCAGCCCACTAAATAGTTTTTTAAGAAATAAAATTAGCTGGTGGCACACGCCTTTAATCCCAGCACTCGAGAGGCAGAGGTAGGAGGATTGCCATGAGTTGGAGGCCACCCTGAGACTACATAGTCAGCCTGGGCTACAGCAAGATGCTACCTTGAAAACCAAAAAGAAAGAAAGAAAGAAAGAAAGAAAGAAAGAAAGAAAGAAAGAAAGAAAGAAAGAAAGAAAGAAAATAAAGGTGCCTGTAATCCCAGCACTTGGGAGACAGAGGTAGGAGGATCACCATGAGTTTGAGGCCTTATCTATATTCACACTCCCATTGACATTGTTTTGAGTGCCTCTTTGTGGGATTAGAAGACTTTGTCTCTTCTTTTTGGAAGAAAATAACTTTTGATGATGCTTATGTAAGGCACCAGGTAGCAGAAGAGCTACCCCAGGCTTAACATGGAACTCACATGAGATCCCACTCTGACTCTGGCCAGCTGTTGGGGGCCAGAACCGGTGCGCCCCTGCCAGAGAACAGATCCACTGTCTGTCACTGTCATGGAGCCCAGATGGCAATATCCACATGGTCCCAAAGGAGGACAAGTACCCCACCCACTCTCCAGGCACCTGCCTAGACTCCATGCCCTCTCCTGGCAACTGCTTCTGCTGCTGGTGGCAAGTGGCATGCCCACACAAGTCTAAAGAAACTCCATTCTCTATCCACCAACAATAAAGTCACATTGCAATGCTGTGGTCTGATGTGTATTCATTTTTCAGCCTGAAGTTTTAGATGAAAATAATGCCCCCATGGCCATCCCAGCCTGCTCAAGAACCTATTGGCCACTGTTGGTTTCCTTCCCCCGGGGCGTCCTAGCATTTGGAGGGGACAGGCTTCTGTCTCTGAGCATCCTGGAAGAGAGCAGGAGAGAAAGGATGCCTGTGCCCATCCCATGTGCTGCGGGCCTTCATAGACACCAGCATTCATACCTGGGCAGTGTGCCTGGAATCCATGCTGGACAGAAGTAGAAGAAGAACGGGATTTAAGCCACAGAAGGGTCAGTGAGGCAGGAGCTGGGGACAGAGATCTGTACAGAAGAGGGCTGGCGGTGGGCTCCCACAGAGTCCTGTGAAAGCCAGTCAAGAAAGCCCTGCCCTTCAGTGGATGCTGAATATTCAAGCTTGGCCAGACAGGCCCAATGACTGAACGGGTGCAATAGTGGCATGTCTACTCTTGGGGTAACCAACTGCTCCATAATTGGACTGAAGGCCCTCTCTATGGGAGGGAATACATACCTGGTACTGAAAAACCTAAGTAAAAGTCTATGGTAGGTGAGGTCATGAGCCTTGGGGGTATAAGCCTGCTCATGTCTGACTAAATGTATATATTATTCTCACCAAGCTGCCCTGGGGACACTACACTAAATGTTCATGTTCACATATTAATGCTACTCTCACTTCTGGCTAGAGAAGCTTCTCTTTTCAGATGGTGATGACCACTGGGATGACCCAAAAGGCAACATAGTGCTGAGAAGAAGGGATGGAGGAGTGTCTAGCACTGAAACACCTCTGTCACACCCTCCAATGGCTCAGGGACCATTGTGGAAGAGGGGGCGGATAGAATGGAAGAGCCAAAGGAAGGATATGACCTCTTACAATGCAACTGCCCAGACAGAAATTGGCCTCAATATCCATGATCTTGTAGTGCCTAGCAATACCTTTGCAAGACCCTCAAAATAGAAGAGAAAGATGATGTCATCAAATTAGGAAAGAGACTAATGGAGAGAGGGAGGGGATATGATGGAGACTGGAGTTCTAAAGTGGAATGGGGGAGGGGAGGGAAATATCAGGTGGGGTTTTTTTGGTATGTAAGATTAAAAGTCAATAAAAAATAATAATAATAAAAAAAACTTAAAAAAAAAAAAAAAAAAGAAAGCCCTGCCCTTGGGCTGCTCCTCCCTCCAGGGCACTGTGATGTGAGCATCAAGCCCACGCCACTGCTTCAGCCCCAGACCTCACTGCCTAGGCCGCCTTTATCCCACAGGGTGGCCTGGGGTGGTGTTTATGAGTGGGAAGACAAGCTTGGAGTGTGTACAGAATATTCAGTGTTATGGGAGAGTCCTTTACCAGTGTGGGGTGAAGGTGAAGTAGGGGAGGAAGGGAAGTGAGTGGAGAGTTGGGATTGGAGGTGAGACGCCAAGACTGTCCTACTGCCTGCTCCCTGAGGCACGTCCCCAAGGAGCCTTAGAGTTCTAAATTAGAAACTGATTTTCAGATACCCAGCTAGTTTAGTATGGCCTCTTGTATGTGAAATACATGCTCAAAACTGAGCTACGCCTCCAGCCTGGAAGGTATATGGTTTAAGGTAGAGGAAGGGAATGTACTCTTACAGCTTTTTGTAAGCTTGACTCGTAACTTTGTGTGTTTAGACAGATGGCCTTACAGACTTCCTCACTGATAGTCTCATTTCTACCTCCTCCCTCAGTTTTCAGGGCAGGCCTCAGACCTGGAATAGAGTCTGTTTACCCCCATTGTCAGCAAAATGATGGCTGTGCTCCATTTTTCTCATCTGCATTGGCCTTTGTCTTGGCTTATGATAATTCCAAACATTGTGTGTATACAAGCATCCAGTAATGAGTGTCACATCATGGTGTGTGTCAGGGGTGGGGGCAGGCCGTCACCTGTTGGGATCCAGATTACAGTAAGTTTCTAAAGTCACCCTGGCCCTACTTTCTAGCCTATTTGGAAACCTCAGATTCCTATGACAGCCTCCAGGTCTCACTGAAGAGCCATAGATACCTCTAGAAAGTGAACACTGTCCTTCAAACCAATTAAGTGACCCAAGATGAAGGCCAGACCCTCCAGGACTGCACAAGTCTTCCTTCACTGCCTTCCACACTAGACTCCACTCCAACAGAAGGGAAGGTAGTATTTACATGGAGGCAGTAATTACGCTGAGCATAAATAAGAGTGTTGCAGGCCCCACAGAGGGAGCTGGAGAAGCTCACACTCAGTTTGAGGGGCCTGGGCAAGCCTCTGCTGCTTCCCTGGGACGATGTCCCACTGGGTAAAGAGACATCTGTAGACCGAGAAGGCAGGGGAGCGGCACTGTGGGGATTCAATGGGTAAAACAACCCTCAAATTTAGAGAAATGTTTGAAAAACTCCAGAAGTTAAAAAAGATTTAAATGCTTTTGCCCCCTCCAAATTCTCTCTCTCCACGTGCTCTCTACACACACACACACACACACACACACACACACACAATTAGGATTTTCTTTCTCTGTTTGAGGCAGGGTCTCACAACATCTGTGCTGGCCTCAAACTTGCTTATGTAGCAGAGGATGACCTTGAACTTCTGAATATTGGGATTATAAGGCTTGTGCTACCACAGCCAGTTTATGGGGTGCTATGGATCCAATCCAAGGCTTTGTTCAGGCTAGACAAGCATTCTACCAAACGTTTTCATCTATCTAAAAAGAGTCAGCTAATGCAAATTACAGCTCATACCTGCTTCCTCAACTGTGTGGCATTGCTGGGCCTGGGTCAGGAGGATACAGCAGGAAGTTTCCAGATTCCCCTCACTGGAAGTGTTCCCCTGTGCCCTTGGTGGGTACATAGATTGTGGGTGCGAACAGATCCCAGCATTTGAAAGCCTGCCATGTGGTCCCAAGATAAACCTTTCATTTTACAGATGAGTAAAAGAGAAACCCAGACAAGTCAGGACAGAGCTGAATGGAACCTCAGAATCTAGATGGCAGTCATCCTAAGACATCAGCTAGTGCTCTCCCTGTGTTCCTACCGTCACTTTGAAATTCATCTGAAAGACACGAACTATCCCCCCTTTCCCCCAACAGACCAGTGTGTGAATGAATCCCTGGCCAGATGGACTTCCCATATATCACTTCAGAATTCAAAGTGTCCTGGTGGGCAGAAGTGGGAAATGAAGGCATCTGAGGAGGGTGGAAACCCACTGCAACAAGGTGGGACTACCTCCTGCAGGAGAGGCTCCCAGGATCAGAGGCCCCATTCTCAAAGCCAAAGATTTGGGGTCTTGTTTTACACCACAGAGTTGTCTCCTTGTGCCCAGGGGAGGCTGAAGTTCATTCCGTAAGGCATCCTCGAACCTGCAGGTGGCCGGCCCTTTGCCTCTGATGAGAGTAAGAAGACAAGCTCTGCAATGGTCCCCTCTCTTCTCAGTGTTTCCCCCTTTCAGCATGGGCACCTTCCCCCAGACAGCGAACCAGAAAGAAAGAGGAGTTAGGGACTTGGGCGAACCCAACCCTCCCCGGGGCAAGCACTCCCCCCCCCCCCAAATGCTCAATCAGGATCGGAGCCTCACAGATACAAGGCTGTCCATATTCCAATGCCGCTGTGGAGTCACTTCAGGGACTTAGAGCTCAGATGGTCTCTTTTCAGATGGTGGTGACCTTGGGATGACTCAGAAGGCACCATGGTGCTGAGAAGTGACACAGGAGTGCTCAGCACTGAAACATCTCTAACACACCTTCCAAGGCTCAGGGTCCATTGCGGAAGAGGGGGTGGAAAGAAGGTAAGAGCCAAAGGAAGGATAGGACTCCTTACAACGTGCTCCTCCAGACACAAAATGGCCTGGATATCCATGACCTCACAGTGCCTGACACTACCTACACAAGACCATCATAATAGGAGGAAAAGATCATGACATCAAAATAAAAGAGAGGCTGATTCAGAGGGGAAGGGGATAAGATGGAGAGTGAAGTTTCAAAGGGGAAAGTGGGGGGGGAGAGAGGGAAGTACCATGGGATATTGTCTACAATTAAAGAAGTTGTCAATAAAAAATAAAATTTTAAAAATAAATTAATTAATTTAAAAAAAGAGCTCAGATGGCACTGGAGAGGCGCCACCTCAGAACGCATGCTCCCAGGGTTCAGACACCCTGAGAATCCACAAGCTTATCTAACCCGCAGGGATGAGGGTGGCACTCCAGGTCACCCCAGGGGGTGGGTGATCCACCCCAGAGGGTCCAGTGATCTCAAGGGACCAAGAACACCCCAGGATGGCCAAGTGCGGTGAGTGAGGCTGGAGTCTTTGGTCCTTCGCAGTGCGTCCTCCCTCTGGAGTCCCCTGGGGGCCCAATCGGGCTCCTCCTGGGTCCCCGCCATCCTCCCCTCCCCCCCCAGCTGTCGGGGGTCTGTGCTCCCAGGGGGACCGCGGGCGAGGGGCGGGGCCTGAGGGCGGGGCGGGGCGGGGCAGGGTGAGGGCCGGGCCGGCTGCCATTGGCTGAGGCTGCGAGGGCGGAGGGTGGAGGGCCGGGGCAGCGGGGTCCCGGGAGCACGGCGGGCGGCCGGGTTGCAGTCTTGCTGCGGGGCGGTCGGGACACGAGTGGCCAGCGCCCGAGCGGAGCGCAGACGCACGCGCGCACGCCATGAGGGAGATCGTGCACATACAGGCTGGCCAGTGCGGGAACCAGATCGGCACCAAGGTGAGCCGGGGCAGTGCCCGAGAGTTCCCCTCCCCCCCACACTCACTGCCCCGAGGATGGGCAGCGTGTGCGTCCGTCTCCGAGGACCTCGCCTTGGCGCGCACTGCCTGCGCCCCCTGGGGTCCCTGGCGTCCAGTCCCGCTCAGGGAGCGAGCGTCGGGTCCCAGCGGGTGTCCAAGCTGGGGACCCTGTCTCCCCCCGCCCCGCCACATCCCATCCCCCGTGAGGAAGATAGATGGGTGGTGTGTGTGGGGTGGGGGTTCCCTGGACTCCAAGGCTGACCGTCTGTCCCTTCGTGCCCCTCTCCCCTTCCCCGTCCCCAAGTTTTGGGAAGTGATCAGCGACGAGCATGGCATAGACCCGGCCGGAGGCTACGTGGGCGACTCGGCGCTGCAGCTGGAGAGGATCAGCGTTTACTACAACGAGTCATCCTGTGAGTAGCGAGGTCCCCCCCCCACACACACCGCCGTCCTCAACTACACCCCGGCCTTTCCCCGTGGTACCCCTGGCACGCCCTGACAAGGACCCCGGGCCATCCCCTCCCCCACCCCCACCCAGGCCGAGCCACGCCCCGACCCTGGCCTGGGGTGGGGATGGGGGTGGCGTGGGCGCTGCCTCAGCACTCGAGTAGCTAGCGGAATTTGCTCAGGGAAAAGTTCTGGCGGGATCCCACAGGATGAGGGGGCCACTCCCTCTCTCCCCCTGGGGCGGGAAGCCCGCCCTCGGTTTATTTAAACTCAGGGATGCAGCCTATCCCGAGGTTCTGAGGTCTTGAAACAAGACGATCCGTTGAGCTTGTGAAATCCACTTGGCTGGGCCTGGCCATCCTTTTCTGTCTCTTTTCAAGAATGGAGCAGGTCAACAGAATAGAAGACTCAAGACGATCCTTGAGAAACACGCCTTCCCCCACCCCACCCCCTACTTTAAGAGAGATCTCTTAGTAGAGATGCTTGACTAAGATTTTGAAAAACACTTGCTTAAATAATTTCTCTGGCCCTTCGCCTAATACTACACTCCCTGGGCTCTGAAACTTCAGGCAGTTCTGGGTAATTAGTGGAAGAATTTAGAATGAGACTGTGACTTAAGTTTGGGAATGTCACTCCTGCCCTGATAAACAGTGAACACATATACTCTGTTACACAGCAAATTGTAGTATAAGAGTGGGACAAGACATGACAAGTACCCCAGGAAAATGGCAGAGGCTCTCGTGGCACACACACACGGTATGGTTACCCAGAGGAGAAACTCTTCTTAGTGGTTTGGAGTCACCAGATTTTTTTGAAACTTCCTTCCTGTCTGTGCAGAGCTGGGAAGAGCCTTATTCATGAATCATGGGATGTTATTCGTCTTTCCAGCTATGACAGATGGCTTGGAACACCTAGGCAGATAGAAGTTCAAGGTGGCACTAAAGGAATCTCCAGGGTGCACTGTGTTTCCTGTTAAACCTTGGACCAGCTTAGCTGACCTTTCCTCAATCTGAGCTGGGCAGAGCCAGCAGGAGTGGTGGAGCACTTCCTGTTTGGTTCCACAGCCCATCTTCACTGGGAACAACTTCCCCAGTTGTTATGGACTGTTACCCAGGCACCCTCACTCCTCGATGAGCCCGGTTCTGGGGACCTAGCTTCTGGATGGGTCTGGTCAGGAGGAGCTCAGGCTGTAGCTTGGATGGTATGTTTGGGCATGGGGCAGGTACTAAAAAGCAGGGAGAATGCCAGTTTGTTTCCACAGGTGCCGTTTATTTCCATGCAGCTAAAAAAAAGAAGAAGAGGAGGAGAAAAGAAAAGAGAAAAGAAAAAAAGAGAAAAATAAATACAGTTGCCCAACAGGAAAGAAGTGCTGGGTTAACTGGGAAGTACAGGAAGCAGTCAGGAGGGCTGGTTTCTCACCAGGCCTCTTTGCGGATGGCTGGTTCCTCCTCCCAGGGTTGAGATCCTGTGATTCTAAGAAAGTCATAATACCCTCCGCCAAAGAGATGCCTGCTCATGCCTTTCCAGGAAGCTCTAGTGATGGGAGTTGCTAGAAGGAAGTCAATTGCTCCAGAAGCCTGGAAGTAACACTTTTTTTTTTCTCCTTCAGCTCAGAAATATGTGCCTAGGGCTGCCCTGGTGGACTTGGAGCCGGGCACCATGGACAGTGTGAGGTCTGGGCCTTTTGGGCAGCTCTTCCGGCCTGACAACTTCATATTCGGTAGGTTCCATCTTCCTTCCATTTTTTAAATATTTTATTTATTATTTATTTGAGTGTGTGTGTGTGTGAGAGAGAGAGAGAGAAGGAGGGAGAAGGAGGTGCAGATAGATAGAGAATGGGCACTCCAGGTCTTCCAGCCACAACAAACAGATTCCAGATACATGCGCCACCTTATGCATCTGGCTTATGTGGGTACTGAGGAATCAAACCTGGGTCCTTAGGCTTCACAGGCGAGTGCCTTAACCACTAAGCCATCTCTCCAGCCTTTCTTGAACTCATGACGATCCTCCTACCTCTCCCTACCAAGTACTGGGATTAAAGGCATGCGCCACCATGCCCAGCTCCTGTTTTTATTTTTTAAGCCAAGTTCTTCCTAGGTAGCTCAGGCTGGGCTGGAATTCACAATCCTCCTGCCTCAGGCTTCTGAGTTCTGGGTTTAAGAGGCCTTTGTCCCCCCGCTTGGCTCTGATCTGTGTGAACTCCTAGCAGAATGACATAAACTGAAACCAAGGGGTCCTTCAGGATGGGTGAAGATTAGAAAGCTTCTTATCTGTATTAGTTACCTTTCTCATTGCTGTGACAAAATATCTGACAAAAGCAACATAAAAGGAGGAAGGGTTAGTTCAGGTTACAGTTCTGGGCAATACAGCTCCTTTTGGTAGAGAAGGCATCAGGAACATGAAGCAACTGGCCACGTGTAGTCCACAGTCGGGAAGCAATGACTAATGCTTCTCTATTAGCTTTCTCTCCTTATTCTCCTTTTCTTTTTTTAATTTATGAGAGAGGGCCACAGAGAGAGAGAGAGAGAGAGAAATGGCAGGCTAGGGCCTTTAGCCACTGCAAACGAACTCCAGACACGTGTGCCACCATGTGCATCTGGCTTATGTGGGACCTGGAGAATGGAACCTGGGTCCTTAGGCTTCACAGGCATGTGCTTTAACCACTAAGCCATCTCTCCAGCCCCAACTGCACATTTTTTATACCTTACTGTCCCACGTATTGCTATTATTCATTGTACACCTGGTTGGGTAGTAGTGGTGAGCAATAACCATGCCACAGCCTGAGTGCTAACCTGCCTTGAAATTTCCTCAGCCAAACAAATTAATCCATTACCTTTAAATTCAGTTTCACTCAAGTTCTTGGGACATTGGGCACTGCCCACATCAAAAAAAAATTTTTTTTACAGTAAAAGGTTTTTTTAAAAAATATTTATTTATTTTATGTATATGTGTGTGTGTGTGTGTATGTATGTGTGTGTGTGTGTGTATATATATATATATATATATATATATATATATATATATATATATATTTTTTTTTTTTTTTTTTTTTTTTTTTTTTTTTGGTTTTTCAAGGTAGGGTCTCACTCTAGCTCAGGCTGACCTGGAATACATTCTATAGTCTCAGGGTGGCCTTGAACTCATGGCAGTCCTCCTACCTCTGTCTCCCGAGTGCTGGGATTAAAGGCATGTGCCACCACGCCCGGCTTTAAATTATTTATTTGTTTGTTTGTGTATTTGAGAAAGAATGCGTGCACCAGGGCTTCTTGCTGCTGCAGATGAACTTCACATGCATGTGCCACCTTGTTCATCTGGCTTTACGTGGGTACTGGGGAACAGAACTCGAGTCTGCAGGCTTTGCAAGAAAGTCCCTCTCTCTGTAGAGCCATCTCTCCAGGTCCTCACATAAAATTCCTCACATGCTCAGAAATTTTTCCAATAGTGATTGTAAATCTTCATCAAATTGACAACTGTGATTAACTACTACATCATCTGACAGGTTTATCTTTTTAAAGAAAAATTTTTATTTCTTTTATTCATTTTAGAGAGAGAGAAGAGAGGAAAAGAGAGAGTATGGGCACACCAGGGTCTCTAGCCACTGCAAATGAACTACAAATGCATGTGCCACCTTGTGCATCTGACTTATGTGGGTCCTGGGGACTCAAACCTGGTTCCTTTGGCTTTGTAGGCAAGTGCCTTAGCCACTAAGCCAGCCCTGAAAAGTTTATGTTAATATTAGTTAGATATTACATGTAATTCATACTATTTTGCAAAATTACCATATTAACTATTAAGAAACATGCCTATAGGTGAAAAGTATCAACACTATCTGAAATGCTTAAGGTTTGATTTTTCTTTTCTTTTCTTTTCTTTTCTTTTCTTTTCTTTTCTTTCTTTCTTTTTAAAATTACCTTTCAAAGTAGGGTCTCACTCTAGACCAGGCTGACCTGGAATTCACTCTGTAGTCCCAGGCTGGCCTTGAGCTCATGGTGATCCTTATACCTCTGCCTCCCAAATGCTGAGATTAAAGGCAATTGTCATCACACTCAGCTTGAAGTATTTTTTAATTTTTAATCATTAAAATTTTTAAAAGATTTTATTTTTATTTATTTATTTATTAGAGACAGAGAGAGAGAGAGAAAGAGTGAGAATGGGCGCACCAGGGCCTCTAGCCACTGCAAACGAACTCCAGACGCATAGACCACCATTTGCATCTGGCTTATGTGGCTTACTGGAGAATCGGACTGGGGTCCTTAGGCTTCGCAGGCATGCGCGTTAACCACTAAGCCATCTCTCCATCCCTAATTTTTTAACTTTAATTTTTATTTTATAGAGAGAGAAAAGAGAATTGGCATGCCAGCGCCTCAGCCACTGCAATCAAACTCCAGATACTTGCACCACCTAGTGGGCATGTGCAGCCGTACATTTGCCTTACCTTTTGTGCATCTGGCTTATGTGGGATCTGGAGAGTTGAACATGGGTCCTTAGGTTTTGCAGGCAAGCGCCCCAATTGCTAAGCCATCTCTCCAGCCCTTGAAGTATTTTTTTTAAATCTTTCCATAAAGCCGGGTGTGGTGGCGCACGCCTTTAATCCCAGCACTTGGGAGGCAGAGGTAGGAGGATCGCCAAGAGTTCGAGGCCACCCTGAGACTACATAGTTAATTCCAGGTCAGCCTGGACCAGAGTGAGACCCTACCTTAAAAAAAAAAAAAATCTTTCCATAAACATGAGATATTTGGGGTTGGGACCAAAATATAAACATGAAATTGATTTAGGGTTCATATACACCTTATACGCACAGGCTGAAGGTGATTTTCTTTCCTTTTTTTTTTTTTTTTTTTTTTGAGACAATGTCTCATGCAGCCAAGGCTGGCTTCAAACTTGCTATATAGCTGAGGCTAGTCTTGAACTGATTTTCCTGTCTCTACCAGAGTCCTGATATTATAGATACTACCAGGCCTGACTTGAAGGCAATTTTGTTTTTAATGCATCTGTAGTTTGTTTGTTTGTTTGTTTTTTCTTTTTGAGGTAGGGTCTCACTGTAGCCAGGCTGACCTGGAATTCACTATATAGTCTCAGGGTGGCCTCAAATTTATGGCAATCCTCCTACTTCTGCCTCCTGATTGCTGGGACTAAAGGCATGTGACACCACACCCGTCTTGCATCTGTGTTTTGACGGTGACCATCACATGAGGTCAGATGTGTGAATTTTCTATCTGTGACATCATGTCACCATTCAAACATTTTCATATTTGGGAGCATTTTGGGTTTTGGATTTTCAGATTGGGAAAGGCAGAGTGTCTTCCATGGAAATGGTTGATTCCTTTCCTGAATGCATCAGAGTATAGAGATTGAATTTATCACCAAAGATTTTTTTTTTTTTTTTTTTTTTGGAGAGAGACACAGAGAGAGAGGGAGAGAAAGACAGAGATGGGCGCGCCAGCAGCCTCTCAGCTGCTGCGAACAAAATCCAGATGTGTGCGCCCCCTTGTGGTCAAGTGCGGCATTGCGCCCTTGCATCACTTTGCATCTGGCTAAACGTGGGACCTGGAGATTGGAATCAGCATTCTTAGGCTTAGGAGGCAGGCGCCTTAACTGCTAAGCCATCTCTCCAGCCCACCACCAAAGATTTTTATCCCAGCCCTTGCCTCAAAAGATCCCAAGCAGAGCTGGGCATGGTGGTGCACACCTTTAACCCCAGCACTTGTGAGGCAGTGGTAGGAGGATCCCCATGAGTTCGAGGCCACCCTGAGACTACAGAGTGAATTCCAGGTCAGTCTGGGCTAGAGCAAGACCCTACCTTGAAAACAAACAAACAAATGACCCCAAGCAAACACAGTTTAACCGAGAGTTATCTAAATCACTACTAAGAAGAAATGATGGAAAACTTCCCAGTGTTTTTTGTGTGGCTAATTAGCTTCATTAGAACACAGTGCAAGAAAGCTATAGACCAAAATCACTTAAAAATATAGACATAGGGCTGAGGAGATGGCTCAGGGGTTAAGGTACTTGCTTGCAAAGTCTAATGACCCAGGTTCAATTCCCCAGTAACCACATAAAGCCAGATATACATAGTGGTACATGCATCTGGGGTTCATTTACATCAGCAAGAGGCCCTAGTGTGCTCATCCTTTTTCTCTCTCACATGAATAAATAAACAAAAAGTTGTTTAAAAAAAAAAACAAATAGAACATTGCATGGGAAATAGAGGCAGGAAGATTAACACAAGTTCCAGGCCAACCAGGCCTACAGAATGAGACCCTGTCTCAAACAAACAAGCAAATAGAAATTTAAAAACCAACACATCATAATTGAGTCAAAATAGGGCAGAAAGGGTCATTGTTGGCATGCTGCCATGCTCCCTGCAGTTTAATCTTGGCCCTTCCAACTCGCCGTATGACCTTGGACTTGTCCAGTGGGGCTGTCTATCCATTCCTTAGTGAGACAGGTATGTAGGGTGCCTGATACACAGTAAATGCTTATTGAGTTAGCAACATTCCAGGAATGCATGAATAAATCAAACTTACAATGCTTGCTATTGAGAACCTTTTCAAAATCTTTGTCTGTGTGTGTGTGTGTGTGTGTGTGTGTGTGTGTGTGTGTGTGTAGGTGCATGTGGGCTGGGGTTACTATGGAGGTGTCAGTCTTTCTGCCTTGTTTGAGGCAGGGTCCCTTGCTTGCTGCTGTGCTTAGAAAGCCAGGCTATGGCTGGAGAGATGGCTTAGCAGTTAAAGTGCTTGCCTGCGAAGCCTAAGGACCCAGGTTCAATTCTCCAGATCCCTCATAAGCCAGATGCACATGGTGGTGCATGCATCTGGAGTTCGTTTGCAGTGGCTGGAAGCCCTGGTGCGCCCATTCTTTCTCTCTCTCTCTCTCTCTCTCTCTCTATCTTTCTCAAATAAACTAAAATATTTTAAGAAAGAAAGTCAGCCAGCCGGCCAGGTTAGGTGTCCTGCAAGCCTCCAGGATGCTCCTGTCTCTGCTTCCCATTTTACCATAGGCATACTGGGATTAGCCACTTGTGTGACCGCGTCCTGCTTCACATGGGTTCTGGGGACATGAACTCAAGTCATTATACTTGAGCACCAAACATTTTGAGCCACTGAGCCTTTTCCCCAGCCTGAAAACAGCATTTTAAAAAAAGAAAAAAAGAAAAAAGTTTGTAGATGGAATGGGGTGGTGTATTTGCCTCACACATTCGATGGCCTTGAGTCCCCAGCCCCACAAAAGGCAAAAGAAAACCTATTTAGGCTACAAGTACAAGTTAACTTCCTTTATTTAAGGATTAGTTTAATATATATATATATGTATATATACATATACATACATATATATATATATATATACATATATATATACAGTTTTGTTTTTGATTTTTGAGGTAGGGTCTCACTCTACCTCAGGCTGACATGGAATTCACTATGTAGTCTCAGGGTGGCCTCGAACTCATGGCAATCCTCCTATCTCTGCCTCCTGAGTACTAGGATTAAAGGTGTGTGCCACCATGCCCAGCCAGTTTTGTTTTTTTTTTTTTTTTTTTTTTTTTTTTTTTTTTTTGGTTTGTCGAGGTAGGGTCTCACTCTGGCCCAGGCTGTCCTGGAATTAACTGTGTAGTCTCCCAGCCAGTTTTTAAAAATATGTTTTTTATTTATTTGAAAAAGAGGGAAAGGGAGAGAGAGGATGAGCATGCCAGGACCTCCAGCCACTGCAAACAAATTCCAACTGGGCATAGTGGCACAAGCCTTTACTCTAGCACTAGAGTGAAACCCAACCTCAAAAAAACCAAAGAAACAAATTCCAAACACATGCACCACTACATGCATCTCTGGCTTATGTGGCTACTGGGAAATTGAACCTGGGTCCTTTGCCTTCGTAGGCAAGCACCTTAAAACTGCTAAGCCATCTCCCCAGCCCAAGGATTAGTTGCAATGTCATGCTTTCTGAGTGTTAGAAATATTCCCAGCTAGAGATGGCACATCAGTTAAAAGTGCTTGTTTACAAGCGGGTGTGGTAGCTCACGCCTTTAATCCCAGCACTTGGGAGATAGAGGTAGGAGGATCACTGTGAGATCAAGGCCATCCTGAGAATACAGAGTGAATTCCAGGTCAGCTGAGTTAGAGTGAGACCCTACCTTGGAAAAAAAAAAAAAGAAGAAGAAAAAAAAAAGAAGAGGCAAGCACTGGCTCTGCTTTTTTGCTTTGTCCCATGTAGTAGGGGACGATGTTGATCCAGTCCTCTTACCTCCACCTTTCAAATGTGGGGATTACAGGCATGTGCCACCATGCCTGCTTTATATGTAGTGCTGGCGATCAAACCTAGGCTTTATGCATGCTAGGCAAGTACTCTACCAACTGAACTACAGCCCCACCCTGTGTTTTGTTTTGTTTTGCATCTTTTTTTAAATTGACAACTTCCTTAATTGTAGACAATATCCCATGGTACTTCCCTCCCTCCCCCCATTTTCCCCCTTGAAACTTCATTCTCCATCATATCCCCTCCCCCTCTCAATCAGTCCCTCTTTTCAGTTTGATGTCATGATCTTTTCCTCCTATTAGGATGGTCTTGTGTAGGTAGTGTCAGGCACTGTGAGGTCCTGGATATCCAGGCCATTTTGTGTCTGGAGGAGCATGTTGTAAGGAGTCCTACCCTTCCTTTGACTCTTACATTCTTTCTGCCCCCTCTTCCGCAATGGACCCTGAGCCTTGGAAGGTGGGTTTGAGATGTTTCAGTGCTGAGCACTCCTCTGTCCCTTCTTCTCAGCACCATGGTGACTTCTGTGTCATCCCAAGGTCACCACCATCTGAAAAGAAAAGCTTCTCTAACCAAAACTGAGAGTAGCATTAATATATGGGTGTGGACATTAAGAGAAGTGCTTGCTGGGCAGTTTGGTGAGCATAGTATATACATTTATCCAGACACCAGTAGATGTTACACCTCTAGGGCTCATGACTACCGCTGTCATAGGTTTTCAGTATCAGGGATGTGTTCCCTCTCATGCAGTGGGCCTCCAGTCCAATTAGAGAGCAGTTGGTTTCCCCCATAACAGACATGCCACTATTGCACCGGTTGGCTCACTTGGCCTGGCTGGCCAAATTTAAGGCTTGCAGTGTTACTGTTGAGTATCTTCACTTGTGTTTTCTCTCTCTCTCCCATTGAACTGCATGTAGCATAGCTTTTTCCAGCTTTCTGTCAGCTGATCCACATGGAGGAGGTTTTCAGCTCAGCTCCAGCAGGATTTCTCAGTGACCTTGCAACCCAAGTATGTGGAGTCTTCAGCAATAGGGTCATACCATCTATTCCTGGTGGGAAACCAAGGGCCTAGGCAATGGCCTATAATGTTTTGGGGGTATCTGTGACCTCCCTGGCCGACAACTCACTGGAAAGTATCCCATCCCTGGCAATGAAAATTTTCTAGTAACAATCTATGGCTTCTGAGTGTTCCATTGTCTAGAAAAGTCAGTTTCCATATGACTTATTTATATCCTCTTAGATTTTGATTAGCCCTCCCTCTGCCTTTCCTTTACTCATTCTCTTCACCTGACCTCACTTAGGCCTTTTCACCCGCATTAATCTGTTCTTCTACTTACATATATACGATACCATCCTATTAAGTCCCCCCTCCCTCCCTTTCTATTCCCTTTATATCCCCTTTCTAGCTTATTGGCTTCTGCTACTGAGTTTTATTCTTACTCACATAGAAGTCCAATCATCTGTAGCTAGGATCCACATATGAGAGAGAATATGTAACATTTGGCTGTCTGGGCCTGGGTTACCTCACTAAGTATAATCCTTTCCAGAGCCATCCATTTTCCAGCAAATTTCATAACTTCATTTTTCTTTACCACTGAGTAGAACTCCATTGTGTAAACGTGCCACATCTTCATTATCCACTCATCAGTTGAGGGACATCTGGGCTGGTTCCATTTCCTAGCTCTTGTGAATAGAGTGGCAATAAACATGGATGAACCAGTACCTCTAAGGTAGTGAGACAAGTCCTTAGGATATATGCCTAAAATGGTATAGCTGGGTCATATGGTAGATCTATATTTAGCTGTCTCAGGAACCTCCACACTGATTTCTCCAAAGGCTAGACCAGATCACATTCTAACCAATATTGTAGAAGTGTTCCTCTTTTTCTGCATCCTTGCCAGCATTTATGGTCATTTTGTTTTTATTTATTTATTTATTTATTTATTTATTTATTTATTTATTTATCTATTTGAGAAAGAGAAAGAGGCAGAGAGAGAGAATGGGCGTGCCAGGGCCTCCAGACACTGCAAATGAACTCCAGATGCATGTGCATCTGGCTTACGTGGGTCCTGGAGAATTGAACCAGGATCCTTTGGCTTTGCAGGCAAAATGCCCTAACCACTAAGCAATCTCTCCAGCCCCCTCTGTTTTGTTTTGTTTTATTGTTTTTTTGTTTGTTTGTTTGTTTGTTTGTTTGTTTTTGTTTTTGTTTTTGTTTTTGTTTTTGTTTTTTTTTTGGTTTTTCGAGGTAGGGTCTTACTCTAGCCCAGGCTGACCTGGAATTCACTATGTAGTCTCAGGGTGACCTTGAACTCTTGGCAATCCTCCTACCTCTGCCTCCTGAGTTTTGGGTTTTTTTTTAAGGTAAGGTCTCACTCTAGCCTTAGGTTGACCTGAAACTCACTCTAGTCTCAGCCTGGACCTGAACTCATAGAAATCCTCCTATATCTGTCTTCCAAGTGCTATGATTAAAGGCATGTGCCACCACCCCACCCGGCTTAAAAATTTTTTTTTAAAGTTTTACCTATGTGAAATACATACTTTTTCTCCTTCTAAAAAGTAGGCATATATACAACATAGCACTTTATAAATAGTCAACTGTGAGTGTTAATTCAGTTATAGCTGAGCATCAATTTGAACTCTGAGTTTCTGGTATCTAAATCCAAAAAAGGAAGCATAGCTTTTCACTTTGTTTTATTTTTAATTCCCTAGCACAAACCAATAAAACCATATTACTAAAAAATTAAAAACTATGGGCTGGAGAGATGGCTTAGCAGTTAAGGCACTTGCCTGTGAAGCCTAAGGACCTCAGTTTGATTCTCCAGGTCCCACGTAAGCCAGATGCACATGGTGGCACATGCGACTAGAGTTTGTTTGCAGGGGCTAAAGGCCCTGGCACGCCAATTCTCTCTCTCCCCCCTTTCTCAGTCTCTAATAAGTTAAAAAAAATTTTTTCAGGGCTGGAGAGATGGCTTAGCAGTTAAGGCGCCTGCCTGCTAAGCTGAAGAACGCTGGTTCCAATTTCCAGGTCCCACGTTTAGCCAGATGCAAAGTGACTCAAGGGCGCAATGCTGCACTTGCCCAAAAGTGTCCAAAAGGGGGCGCACACATCTGGATTTTGTTTACAGCAGCTGAGAGGCTGCTGGAGCACCCTCTCTCTCTCTCTCTCTCTCTCTCTCTCTCTGTCTCTGCCTCTCCCTTTCTCGCCGTCTCTCTCTGTGTCTCTCTCCAAAAAAAAATTTTTTCAGCTAGAGTAACAAAACTTATCCTAATGTCATCCGTCTTAATTTAATCAAGACCAGCAATGAGGTCTACCTTCACCTGTCTTTTTGGTTTTTTTCCAGCATTTTGTACCGTCTTTTCACTGAACATGATGTTTCGAACCATATTCCATGTTAATGTGTAGTTTCTAAGATCTTATTCGTGTGTGTGTGTGTGTATGTGGGGGGTACACAGGTCATAGCACACATGTAGAGGTCCAAAGGCAACCTGAAGGTGTCTGTCCTCTCAACCTTCTTCTTCTTCTTCTTCTTCCTCCTCCTCCTCCTCTTCTTCTTCTTCTTCTTCTTCTTCTTTTTTTTTTTTTTTTGAGTGGGGTGCAATTGAGGTAGGGTCTCACTCTAGCCCAGGCTGACCTGGAATTCACTATGTAGTCTCAGGGTCTCAAACTCACAATGATCCTCCTACCTCTGCCTCCCTACTGCTGGGATTAAAGGTGTGCACCACCACACCCCCGCTTTTCTCATTGTTTTTTCTCTGCACGAGTCTCCTGGATCTGCCTCCCATTGCCATAGGGACATTATGATTATTTGTGGTGCTTGCATAGTTATAGGTCTGGCTTTATGTGGATGCTGTGGAAGGTTAATTTAAGAAAAATATTTATTCATTTATTTACAAGCAGAGAGAGAGAAAGAGAGTATACATGTGCCAGGACCTCCTGATACTGCAAAGAAACTTCAGGCGCATGCACCACTTTATGTATCTGGCTTTATCTGGGTACCAGGGAATCGAATTTGGCCATCAGGCTTTGCAAGAAGTACCTTTAACTGCTCAGCCATCTCTCTAGCCCAAAGAACAAACTCCAATGGCTGTGATGCCCTTAACCACTGAGTCATCTCCCCAGCCCCTAAGACCTATGATTTTTTTTGTTGTTGTTGTTTTTCCACTTCTTGAGGTAGGGTCTCACTCTAGCCCAGGCTGACCTGGAATTCGTTACTGAGTCTCATGCTGGCCTTGAACGCACAGCGATCTTCCTACCTCTGCTCCCCAAATTCTGGGATTAAAGGTGTATGCTACCACACCTGACCCTGATTTTCTTTTCTTTTCTTTTTTCTTTTTTTTTTTTTTTTTTTTTTTTTTTTTTTTTTTGGTTTTTCGAGGTAGGGTCTCACTCTGGTTCAGGCTGACCTGGAATTAACTATGTAGTCTCAGGGTGGCCTCGAACTCTTGGTGGTCCTCCTACATCTGCCTCCCAAGTGCTAAGATTAAAGGCGTGCGCCACCACACCCAGCCTGATTTTTAAAAAATATATTTATATTTTATTTATTTACTTGCAAGGAGAGAGAGAGAATATGGGCACACCAGGGCCTCCAGCTGCTACAAACAAATCCCAGATGTATGTACCACTTTGTGCATCTGGCTTTACATAGGTACTGGGGATTCAAGCCCAGATCGTTAGGTGTTACAGGCAAGCACCTTAACCACTGCGCCACCTCTCCAGCCCTAAGATCTTTTGTTTTGTTTTGTTTTTGTTTTTTGAGGTAGGGTCTCACTCTAACCCAGGTGGACCTGGAATTCACTATGTAGTCTCAGGGTGGCCTCAAACTCATGGTGATCCTCCTACCTCTGCTTCCCGAGTGCTGAGATTAAAGGCATGTGCCAACATGCCCAGCCAGCCCTAAGATCTTTAATTTTTAGATGCTATGAAATATATAATTAATTCTTTGTGATGGCCAATAATCAGGAGTAGCTTGATTCACTGGGCTTTTGCTTTTCTCTCTCTCTCTCTCTCTCTCTCTCTCTCTCTCTCTCTGTGTGTGTGTTTGTGTGTGTGTGTGTGAGGTGCATGTATCTGCATACATGTTTGCATGTATGTGTGAGGGTGCTTGTGGTTGATGTCGGGTGCCTTCCTCAATCACTGTCCACCTTACTTATTGAGACTCAGGGTCTGTCACTGAGTCCAGAGTTCATGGTCAGTTCAAGGTTAGTCTAGGTTGCCAGCTTGCCCTGTGTTCCTGTGTGTAAGTCCCATGCACTGAGATACAGGCTGGCCACCACGCTCTCATGGCATGTATGTTGGTGTGGAAATACAAATCAGGTACTCACACTTGCACGGCAAGCACTTTAGTGACTGCGCCCTTTCGCTGGCCTCCCGCATTTACTCTTATAAACAATACTATCAGGAGCCAGGCATGGAGATGCATGCCTGTAATCCCAGCATTCGGGAGGTGGAGGGGGAAGGATCAGGGCTTCGTGGCCAGTCTAAGCTACGTGAGACCCCATCTCAAAACAAACAAAAGTACTCTAATGAACATCTTGGCTCACAAAAGTCGTTCTGTCCCTGACTGACTTCAGAATAAATTCTCCAAAGTTAAAAAAAAAATTACATTTTAAACCCTTGATATAGTTGGTCATGGTCTTTCCAATGGGACGAATGCCACCAGCAGTGTTGGAGAGCAGAGTTTTTGCTCTGTCATTGCAAATAGTACCCAAAATGCTTATATAGAAGAGGCTTAGTAAAACTGTAAGAGCTGCTTTCTCAGGCTTGGGGTGGGGCTCAGTGGTACCTAGCATTGGGAGGCCCTGAGTTTGATCCTTAGCACCCCCAAAACAAACAAACCCTATAGGAATCAAAAACAACTCTGGGGCCAGAAATGGCTTAGTGGTTAAGGTGTTTGCCTGAGAAGCCAAAGGACCCAGGTTCAATTCCCCAGGACCCATGTAAGCCACATGCACAAGGGGCACATGCATCTGGAGTTCATTTGCAATGGCTAGAAGCCCTGGCATGCCCATTCTCTCTCTCTCTCTCTCTCTCTGTCTCTCTTCTATCTCTCTATCTCTGCTTGCAAATAAATAAATAAAATTTTTTTAAGCCTTAAAAAAAAAAATACCCTGAATGTGGCCATTCTGTGTTTCAATTGTCAAAGAGAAATGTGCACATACCTGACTCATGAGACTCACACCTGGAGAAACCTGCAAACCTGGTGTTAAAATTCAGCTGGTTGCCAGGTATGGTGGGAGGGGCAGAGGGAAGAGAAATCGCTGTGAGTTCAAGGCCACCCTCAGACGATATAGTGAATTCTACGTCAGCCTGGGCTAGAGTGAGACCCTCCCTCGAAAAAACAAACAAAACCTTGAGCTGGTTGAACACAGCTCCCACGGTGGTGAATCACAGGTACACCCTCCCTCTTGTTGAGGAAACAGGAAGATTGTATGCAGCTGTGCAAATTGCTTATGCTGGTCAAACACAAACATTGGGTTCTCTGTTTCTTCCTGACTGGGGTCTCAAGACTGAGTACCCCATGTGGCCTGGATGTTGTGCCACAGGTAGCACCCCCTAAGTGGGAAGCTCAGTGCTCAGAACTTGGTGAGGTTTTTGAAACAGTCACATCTCTGAATTCATAAAATTGGGTGGTCCCAAGCTATTGGGACTTCTTTGGTTTAATTTATTTGAACTGAAAATTGGCAGTGTTAAGAAAGATCTGCTCTTATCTGTCTAGCTAAAAATTAAGCACGGGCTGGAGAGATGGCTTAGAGGTTAACATGTTTATCTGCAAAGCCTAAGGACCCAGGTTTGATTCCCCAGTACCCACATAAGCCAGCTGCGCATGGTGGCTCATGCATCTGGAGTTTGTTTGCAGTGGCTAGTGTGCCCATTCTGTCTCCCTCTCTCAAATAGATAAATAAACATAAAATATTATTAATAAAAAAATTAACAGATACACAGATAACAGTACACAGACGGACCTCTGTGTAACCATTTAGTTTTCCAGTTTTCCCCATAAGTTCTCAAAAATGTTAGAAAATGCTGGGCATGATAGCGCACACCTTTAGTCCCAGCACTTGGGAGGCAGAAGTAGGAGGATCATTGTGAGTTCAAGACCACCCTGAGACTACAGGTCAGCCTGGGCTAGCGTGAGACCCTTCCTAGAAAAACAAAGAAAACAAAACAAAATGTTAAAAAATAATGCTGTCTCCAGAATTTCTTGCATCTTTACAATTTAGTCAGGCATGCATGAGAATAACAAGCTGCAGTGACATGAAATACCTTTAATTATAATTGTGAAAAGTGGACATTTTAAATTATGAATGTGATTCCTTTAAATTAGGATGATGCCTGTAACCCCAGCACTTGGGAGGCCAGATCAGGAACATCACTAGGGATTTGAAGCCAGCACTGAATGAGACCCTGTCTCAAACAGAACAACAAAAAAGAATTAGGAGTTTTGGGTTTTTTTTTTTTTTTTTTTTTTTTTGAGGTAGTATCTCACTCTAGCTCAGACTGACTTGGAACTCACTCTGTAGTTTCAAGGTGGCCTCAAACTCACAGTGATCCTCCTACCTCTGCCTCCCAAGTGCTGGGATTAAAGGCATGAACCTTGTTTAAAATGAATATACTTATTTTATTAAAATAGTATGTGTCTGTTCTGGAGAACAGAGGGGTATCTTAGAATGTACAAACATACTATGGTGTTTGGCTAAAAACTTGTTTTAAAATCATTCCTCCATGAGTAAATAAGGCAGAATTGTCTCAGTTACAGCTGGTTCATGGGGATGATTCATCCCTCTCAGAATCACAGCTTTTAGTTAGAGTTGATAAATGAAGATACACTATTGAAGGCGTATGATCCTAGTTCAGTGGTCTATATTTATGGAAGTTGTTGATAAAAAGTAAAAAAGCCGGGCATGGTGGTGCACACCTTTACTCCCCAAACTCTGGAGGCTTAGGTAAGAGGATAGAAAGACTGCAGTGAGTTCAAGGTCAGCCCAATCTAGAGAGAGACTGCCTCAAACAACCAAATAAAAACCATCATTATTGGGCTGGAGAGATGGCTTAGCGGTTAAGGCACTTGTCTGTGAAGCCCAAGAACCAGGGTTTGATTCCCCAGTACCCAAGAAAGACAGATGCATACGATGGCTAGAGGCTCTGGTGTGTCCATTCTCTCTCTCTCTCTCTCTCTCTCTCTCTCTCTCTGCCTCTCTCTCTCTCTCAATAAATAAAAGAGTGGCAGACTGAAGCTGGGTGTGTTGGTGCACACCTTTAATCTCAGCACTCGGGAGGCAGAGGTAGGAGGATCACCATGAGTTCAAGGCCACCCTGAGACTACAGAGTGAATTCCAGGTCAGCCTGGGCTAGAGGGAAACCCTAACTCAAAAACAAACAAACAAACAAACAAATAAGAATGGCAGACTGGAGAGATGGCTTAGCAATTAAGGCACTTGCCTCTGAAGCCTAAGAACTCATCTCCAGGTCCCACATAGCTAGACGCACAGTGATGCAAACGCACAATGTCGCACATGTGCACAAGGGGGTGCACAAATCTGGAGTTCGTTTGCAGCAGGTTGAAGGTCCATGTGCATCCATTTTCTTTCTCTCTCAAAAATAAAAATAATTCAAAAAAAAAAGAATGGGAAAGCCGGGCGTGGTGGCGCACGCCTTTAATCCCAGCGCTTGGGAGGCAGAGCTAGGAGGATCATCATGAGTTCAGGACCACCCTGAGATGACATAGTTAATTCCAGGACAGCCTGGGCCAGACTGAGATCCTGCCTCAAAACACCACCCCCCCTCACACACACACAAAAAAAAAGAATGGCAAAAACAACACTGTTGTCAGGCCAGAGTTTAGTCAGTGGTGGAGCACATATGAGACTCTGCACTCCCATCCCCAGCATCTAAAGATTGAATAAAGAAACTGTGGGGCGGGAGAGATGGCTCAATTAAGATGCTTGCCTGCAAAGCCTAATGTCCCGGGTTTGATTCCCCAGTACCCACTTAAAGCCAGATGTACAAAGTGGTCCATGCATCTGGAGTTTGTGTGCAGTGGCTAGAGGACCTGGTGCACCCATTCTCTCTGCCTGTCTCTCTATCTTTCTCTGCTTGTAAATAAATAAAAATATTATTTATTTATTTGAGAGAAATAAGGGGGGGCGCAGATAGAGAGAGAATGGGCACTCCGGGGCCTCCAGCAGCTGCAAACAAACTACAGACACATGTACCACCTTATGCATCTGGCTTACATGGGTCCTGGGGAATCAAACATAGGTCCTTAGACTTTGCAGGCAATTGCTAAGCCATCTCTCCAGCCCAAATATTTTTAAATATATTTTTTTCAAAAAAACGAATTTTTCATTCCATTTTCAGATATAGTTTGAAATGCTCTAAAGAACATGGCTGCCTAAATAATATATGTATAATCCTAAAAGTGAAAGTTACTTACATTTGAGTTTCCAACGTGGAAATCATACTTTTTTCAAAACTGCCTTTCTTAATTGCTGGTTGCATAGCAGTCAAGCCAATGCCATTGTGGGGAGAAAGTACGGAAGGCAGTTAGTTTCCTGAAAGCCTCTTCGTGGATTTGTAACTTCTCCTCCAGTCCAGGGTGGCTGAGGAGCCCAGTAAGCTGGGAGGCTTCATCTATCACCCAGTGGGGGCTGGAGGCCAACCAGAGAGAAGGTGGAAGGTGGACTCCGGGGAAGCCCTGGGGCTCTGCCGCTGCCTGCCAGGCAGGCTTTGAGGTTGCAGGGTGTGTTTAGCATGCTGGAGTCACTGATTAATGTCAGGAGGTATCACTGTAGATGTTCAACTTACGACCTCCAAATATTTAACTGGGAACGTCTGTTGCCATGAGACAGCGGCAAAATATTTTGATAAGTCACCAGCTTCCCCTTATCACGGGCAGAGACAACTTCAGGGCACTCACCATGCCGTGAATACGGAGGAAGCTGAGTAGTCGGTGGGAGTGGGAGGAAAGCGTCAAGTTCAGTCTGTATACCTACAGTTTGAACATGTTTGATTTATCAGGTTTTTATGACTGCCTGAAGCCGCTTTCTGTGGTTTCTGCCCGTTTAATGAATGGCTCCTAGGCTCTTGAGAATAAGGTCAGGCAGTCTCTTGACAAGCTGTGATAGTTGTCCATTGAGCTCCCAGTACCAGGGATCCCCAGCATTCCGGGTTTGTTCTTATTGCCTGTGTTGGAGTCTGGTCCGGCTGCTGCCAGCTGGGTTAGGTGGGGAAGGGTAGACAAGAGCTTGAGGCTTAGGCAGGACAGTGGCAACTTTATTTTAATTTAATTTTTAATTTTTTAAATTTTTATTTATTTATTTATAGAGACAGAGAGAGGGAGAGAGAGAGAGAGACAGAGAGACAGAGAGTGAGAATGGGCATGCCAGGGCCTCTAGCCCCTGCAAAAGAACAGATGCATGCGCCACCATGTGCATCTGGCTTACATGGGACCTGGAGAATTGAACTTTGGGTCCTTAGGCTTCACAGGCATGCACCTTAACCACTAAGCCATCTCTCCAGCTCCTAATTTTTTATTTTTAGTTATTTATTCTCAAGGAGAGAGAGAGAGAGAGAATATGCAAATGGGCTCAGCAAGGCCTCTTGCCGCTGCAAACGAACTCCAGCTACATACACCACTTATACATCTGGCTTTACCTGGGTACTGGGGATTTGAACCCAGGCCGTCAGGCTCTGCCAGCAAGTGTCTTAACCGCTGAGCGATCTCTCCAGCTCCACAGTGGCCACTTTTGAGTCTGCTCACTGAGCAGGAGGAAAGAGAACTCTCATCATGAGAGAAGAGCCAGATCCTAAACAATGTCTGGGTCCCTTGAAAAACAGAGCAAGGAATAGCTACTGAAGAGGCTGGAGGGACCCATGCCCTCCCCCCCCCCCATGCATGGTAATCATGGAGCAGGTATTCACGCAGGCTGACCTGTGAACAACGGGATTGCCATGTCAATGGTCTTGATGCCCAATAGGGCATAGGTGACAGGGAGAGGCTGGCAGAGGCAGAAACGAGGAAGCCACTATGACCAGTGTTAGGTGGATACTCTGCCCCCTGGAAACTTAACACATTGAAATAGGCTTAATATTTTCAACACAAAGTATACACAGAGAGCTTGAACATGCTGTGTTCAAACAATGCACAAGTATATAGTGTACAAATGGGAGCCCCTCAGCTCTAGGCGCCCTTGCATGTGTGCACACACATAGAGTTCATTTTGTGTTTGGGAAATAGGATAGTGCTTCACATATTTTGCAGCCTCTTAAGAAGTTCACTAACATCTCTGACACCCTTTCACAACAGTCCCAGGACCTTCCCATTATGTGTCATTTAGTGACATAAGCAGGGACTTACTGGTGAAATTGAAAACATTTCCCTTAAAGGCATGTTTTGGCATTTTAATTTTCCCTTGATTATTATAAAGTGGGTTTGTTGAGTTAAAACTTCACAAGCAACAGATAATATTAACATGACCACATCCTTCAGGAATAGCCTGGTCTTTCAAAACCATGTACATATAAATATATTTGTGTGTGTGTGAGAGAGAGAAAGAATGAATGGGTGTGCCAGGGCTTCCTGCCACTGCAAACAAATTCCAGATGCATGCGCCAATTTGTGCGTCTGGCTTTTACATGGGTACTGGAGATTTGAACCAGGGCCTGTGGGCCTTGTAAGCAAACACCTTTAACTGTTGAACCATCTCCCCAGTCTACCATATAGATTTTAAAAAACTTTATTTATTTATTTATTTATTTATTTATTTATTTATTTGCACATGTATTGAGGGGAAGGTGTACCAGGGTCTCTTGCTGTTGCAAATGCACACCAAATGCATGTGCCACCTTTTACATCTGGCTTTTCTTTGGTGTTGGGGAATTGAACCTGGACTAGCAGGTTTTGCAAGCAAGTGACTTTAACCACTGAGCAATCTCCCCAGCCCTTCAAAATCATATTTTAAAAGTTATTCAAAAATTTAAAAATTAACTTTTGGGGGCTGAAGAGATGGCTTCGCTGTTAAGGTGCTTGCCTGCAAAACCTAAGGACCCAGGTTCAATTCACCAGTACCCACATAAGCAAGATGCACAAAGGTGGTACATGTGTCTGGAGTTCATTTGCAGTGGCTGGAGGCCCTGGTGTGAACATCTTCTCTCTCTTATTCTCTTAAATAAATAAAAAATGTTTTAAAAAAATTAACCTTTTCGCCGGGTGTGGTGGCGCACGCCTTTAATCCCAGCACTTGGGAGGCAGAGGTAGGAGGATCACCATGAGTTCCCCAGTCACCCTGAGACTATGCATAGTGATGTTCCAGGTCAGCCTGGGCTTGAGTGAGACCCTGGTGTGAAAAAAAAAAAAAAAAAAAAAAAAGAAAAAAAAGAAATTAACCTTTGGGCTGAAGAGATGGCTAAGTGGTTAAGACATTTGCCTGTGAAGCCTAAGACACAGGTTCGATTCCCCAGTACCCACGTAAGCCAGATGCACAAGGTGGCACATGTGTCTGGAGTTGGTTTGCAGTGGCTGGAGGCCCTAGTGTGCCCATTCTCTCTCTCTCTCAAAAAAAAAAAAAATATATTTAACCTTTGGGCTGGTGGCGCACGCTAAGTGGTTAATCCCAGTGCCTGGGAGGCAGAGATAGGAGGATTGCCCCAGTTCCCAGGCCACCCTGAGAATACATAGTTAATTCCAGGTCAGCCTGGGCCAGAGTGAGACCCTACCTTGAAAAACCAAAAAAAAAAAAAAAAAAAATATATATATAAAAATATATTTAAAAAATTAACTTTTACCAGATGGCCAGATAAAGCATTTCCATAGTATAAGATTCAAAAAGAATACGAGGGGGGTAGGATGAACAGTGGGTTTCCTTTCTTCCCTGAACTTGCTCCACATCCAGGTCCTTCCCAGAATCAACCACTGCAAGGTTCTTGTGTCAATTCAGATGTATTCAATGCATACATGTCACACACATACCGTGACAGCTATATACAGTATGTTGTATGTTGTCTCCCTCTCTTTTGCCCCAGCTATATATTTTGAAAGCCCTGACTAAGTGCTTGTCTAGCATTGGTAAGACCCCAGGTTCAATCTCTAGTACGGAAGTGGGGCAGGGGCCTGTGGGGGAGGGAAGACAACATTCCCATCAGAGCTAGGACCTCATCCTTGTTGATGGCTCATGTGGATTCCTTTTCATAGAAAACTGCCATCATGAGCAGGTCATGGTGGCCCACGCCTGTAATCCTGGTACTCGGAAGGCTGAAGTAGGAGGATTGCCATTAGTTCGTTGAGGCCAGCCCAGGACTGCAGAGTGAGTTATAGGTCAGGATAGGCTAGAGGGAGACCCTACTTCAAAATAAACAAACAGCTGGGCATGGTGGTGCCACACGCCTTTAATCCCAGCACTTGGGAGGCAGAGGTAGAAGGATTGTCATGAGTTCGAGGCCACCCTGAGACTGCATAGTGAATTCCAGGTCAGCCTGTGCTAGAGTGAGACCCTACCTCTAAAAACCAAAATAATAACAATAATAAAAATAAAATAAGAAATAAGAAATAAATATACAAACAAACAAAAAGAAACCATCATGGATTTACCAGCTTCTGTTAATATATATGTTTTCCTTTTTTTCTTAACTGTTATAAATTCAGCAAATATTTGTGTATATTTTACACACATGCAGATCTGTGTATGAAGACAAACGTACAGATGTTTAAAGATAAGTCTAGCAGGACTTGTAATAGATATGTCTCAATCTATCTGTCAGAGGCTGTTTATATCTCCAGAGGAGTCCTTCCCCTAAACCCTCATTTCATAGCAGTTCATTAAAAGTTAAATGTAGGGGTTGGAGAGATGGCTCAGCAGTTAAAGATGCTTGCTTGCAAAACCTGACACCAGAGTTCAATTCCTCAGTACCCATGTAAAGCCAGAGGCACAGAGGTAGTGCATGTGTCTAGAGTTCATCTGCAGGGGCTAGAGGCCCTGGCATGCCCATTCTAATTCTCTTCTCTCTCTCTTTCTGCTTGCAAATAAATAAAAATATTTTTTTAAAAGAAGGATTGAGGCCAGGACTGAACACAGGCACATTTAAACCAGGGCACCATTCTGCTGCCATCAGGGCTAAATGAACAGCAGGTGCATTTAGAACTAGAAGGCCTCCAGCTGTGGTGGCACATGCCTTTACTCCCAGTACTTGGGAGGCAGAGGTAAGAGGATTACTGTGAGTTCGAGGTCATCCTGAGACTACATAGTGAATTCCAGGTCAGCCTGGAGTAGAGCAAGACCCTACTTAAAAAAAAAAAAAAAAAAAAACAATAAATAAATAAAAAAGGACTGAGTTCTTTAAAAAGTTAAGCTTGGCGCTGTGGCGCACATCTTTAATCTCAGCACTCGAGAGGCAGAGGTAGGAGGATCAATCACCATGAGTTCAAGGCCAGCCTGAAACTACATAGTGACTTCCAGGTCATCCTGGGGCTAGAGCAAGACCATATCTTGAAAAACCAAAACAAAAAACCCTAAAACTTAAGTGTAAAGACTAGAGAGATGGCAATGGCTCAGGGTCTCAGAGTGCTTACCACTTAAACAGGAGGGACTGGGAAGGCCTGAGGCCAGCTGAGTTTGATTCCTCAGAACCCACATAAAAAGGTGGGAGGGGCCACATGTCTGTAATTCCAGTCCTTGAGGGAGGGCACAACCAAAGAATCTCTGGGGCTCATTGACTGAAAGAAAATGGCAGCTCCCAGTTGAGGGAGAGACCCTGTCGCAAGGAAGTGCACGAATGAGCAACAGCAAAGGCCACCTGAAGTTCTCTGGCCTCTGCCAGTACACATCTGCACATACATGCACATATCACACCACACGTACTCCATACACATTTTTAAAATCTGAAGTTAATTTTTAAATATTTATTTGAGAGAAAAAGGCAGATAGTAAGAGAGAGGGGGCAGAGAGGGAGAGAGAATGGACGTGCCAGGGTTCCAGCCACTGCACACGAACTCCACATCTAGGTACTGGGGAATTGAACCTGGATCCTTAGGCCTTGCAGGCAAGCACCTTAATCACTAAGACATCTCTCCAACCCCACACAAATTTTTTTAAGTGGAAAAGTTGTTTTAGAGTTAATATTCCATTTGTTCCTGCTAGAATAAGCCAACATCTTAAAGTGAGCATATTTAATAAGCTTTGTAAAGTCTTTTTGGTGTACTTCCAGAAACAAGAAAGCAATGACTAATATGAATTCATATGATGCATTATTTTGCAAGACAAATTGTTTCCAATTTTGCTTTTCACAAATGTGAGCTATTGACTGATAGGTTTTTTTGTTTGTTTTTTGTGGTGTGGAAGGGAGACAGGGTCTATGTAGTTTAGGCTGGCTTTGAACTTGAGGTCCTCTAGCCTCTGCATCCCAGGTGTGGAGTTATAGGTATGTACCATCATTCATAGCTTTGTGAATACTTTCTTTTTTCTTTTTATGCATGTGTGGGTATGTATGTACAGTATGTGTGTGGTGTGCTGTGTGTGATATATGCATGCGTGTGCATGTGCCAGAGGAGATATGGGGTGCCCTTCTCTTATTGCTTGAGAAGGTATTTCACTTGAACTCAGAGCTTTTTAAAATTATTTTTAAAATATTTAGTTTTTATTTACTTATTTGAGAGAGAGAGAGAATGAGCACTCCAGGGCCTCCAGCCACTGCAAACAAACTCCAAATTCATGTGCCCCCTGGTGCATCTGGCTTAAGTGGATCCTGGGGAATTGAACCTGGTTCCTTTGGCTTTGCAGGCAAGTGCCTTATCCGCTAAGCCATCTCTCCAGCTTGCAACCTAGAGCTTTTGTCTATTACTTAGTCACAGCAATTCTCCAGTCTCTACCCCCTCACCGCCCCCACCAGTGCTGTTACAGATGTGCATGGCCACAATAGCTTCTCAGATACTTGATAAAGCGAAAGAGGAAGAGAGAGAGAAAGAGGGTGGGGGAAGAGGGAGGGAGGGAGAGAGAGAGAGAGAGGAGAGGATGGTTAAGCCAGGGCTTCTAGCCATTGGAAGGAAACTCCAGACATGTGCCACCTTGTCCATCTGGCTTTACATGGATACGGGGGACTTGAACCTCAGTCCTTTGACTTTTTCCAGTCCTCCCCCACCCCATTTTTCTTTCTTTCTTCCTTTTCTTTCTTTTTGTTGTTTGGTTTTTTGTTTTTCGTTTTTTCCAGGTAGGGTCTTGCTCTAGTTCATGCTGACCTGGAATTCATTGTGTAGTCTTAGGCTGGCTGCGAACTCACAGCAATCCTCCTATTTAGGCCTCCCAATTGCTGGGATTAAAGGCTTGCAAACAAGCACCTTTAACTGCTGAGCTATCTTCCCAACCACAAAGGGGAAGAGGCTTTTGAAGATGGGGATGAAGAGGCCCTCCGTTTCTTCCCTCCCTCCCTCCCTTTCCCTTTCCCTTCTTTCCTTCCTTCCTTCCTTCCTCCCTCCCTCCCTCCCTCCCTCTCTCTCTCTCTCTCTCCTTCCTTCCTTCTTCCCTCCCTCCCTCTCTCTCTCTCTCTTTCTTTATTTCTTTCTGGTTTTTCAAGGTAGGGTCTTGCTGTAGCCCAGGCTGACCTGGAATTAGTCTCAGGTTGGCCTGGAACTCACAGGGATCCTCCTACTTCGGACTCCCAAGTGCTGGGATTAAAGGCGCCTGCCACCACGCCCAGAGGCCCTCTATTTCTAAATGCACCTGCTGTTCATTTAGCCCTGATGACAGCAGACTGGTGCCCTGGTTTAAACGTGCCTGCGTTCATTTAATTTTTGCCCTGAGGGTGCATCTCAGGTCTGTGCATGCTGAGTGCTGCCCTCTAGTGAGCTGGGCCTCCCGCCCTTGCATCCATAATTGACTGTGGTCTAAAAAAAAAAAAAAAAAAAAAAAAACAGATGGCTCTGCCCTCCCGCCACCTGTTGCTTGCTTCTATTGCTCTGCCTTGGGAGCCTTCCCGTCCCTCCCATCCCATGTGGTCACTTAGTCATGGGGCGTGAAATGGGGTGAGCAGGCAGGACCTCCTCGCAGCTTCACTGACCCTGGGTTGGTGGGGGGGAACATGTGCTGTGTTGCAGGACAGACGGGCGCCGGGAACAACTGGGCCAAGGGCCACTACACGGAGGGCGCGGAGCTGGTGGACTCGGTGCTGGACGTGGTCCGCAAGGAGTGCGAGCACTGCGACTGCCTGCAGGGCTTCCAGCTGACGCACTCGCTGGGCGGCGGCACGGGCTCGGGCATGGGCACGCTGCTCATCAGCAAGATCCGCGAGGAGTACCCCGACCGCATCATGAACACGTTCAGCGTCATGCCGTCGCCCAAGGTCTCGGACACGGTGGTGGAGCCCTACAACGCCACGCTGTCCGTGCACCAGCTGGTGGAGAACACGGACGAGACATACTGCATCGACAACGAGGCGCTCTACGACATCTGCTTCCGCACGCTCAAGCTGACCACGCCCACCTACGGGGACCTCAACCACCTGGTGTCGGCCACCATGAGCGGAGTGACCACATCGCTGCGCTTCCCGGGCCAGCTCAATGCAGACCTGCGCAAGCTGGCCGTGAACATGGTGCCCTTCCCGCGCCTGCACTTCTTCATGCCGGGCTTCGCGCCGCTGACCGCCAGGGGCAGCCAGCAGTACCGGGCCCTGACCGTGCCCGAGCTCACCCAGCAGATGTTCGATGCCAAGAACATGATGGCCGCGTGCGACCCGCGCCACGGCCGCTACCTGACCGTGGCCACCGTCTTCCGTGGCCCCATGTCCATGAAAGAGGTGGACGAGCAGATGCTGGCCATCCAGAACAAGAACAGCAGCTACTTCGTCGAGTGGATCCCCAACAACGTCAAGGTGGCCGTGTGCGACATCCCACCCCGTGGCCTGAAGATGGCCTCCACCTTCATCGGCAACAGCACAGCCATCCAGGAGCTGTTCAAGCGCATCTCCGAGCAGTTCTCGGCCATGTTCCGGCGCAAGGCCTTCCTGCACTGGTTCACGGGCGAGGGCATGGATGAGATGGAGTTCACCGAGGCCGAGAGCAACATGAACGACCTGGTGTCCGAGTACCAGCAGTACCAGGACGCCACTGCCAACGATGGGGAAGAGGCTTTTGAAGATGAGGATGAAGAGGAGATCGAGTAGAGGCCCTCTCTTTCGAAATGCACCTGCTCTTCGTTTAGCCCCGACGGCGGCGGAACGGTGGCCCTGATTTTTAAACGTGTCACAGACACCGTCCGTGGGCCACTCATGCCGAGCTGTTTGTTCCACACATCACCTGGAAGAGTGCTTTTCTTTAGTGTTGAATCCGCAGTCCTAACCAAGCAGACCAGACCACTCCAGGGAGAATTTGAAAGCAATAGGAGGGGAGGGGGGGGTATTGGAGCTAAAGAAAGAAACCTCACCTTTCACTAAGTGCCCAGCGGTCTGAGAGTTAGCAGGAGGGTTACAACCGGGGAGCTTTTCATCCTTGGTGATGAAAACCCAAGCCATGCGGGGTTGCCTTAATTGAAAATGCAATATGGAACTTTGTGACAATCTATTCATAATAAAAGGTTCAACTTGCTCATTGGTTGGCTTCTAGCAGTGTGCTTACTTAGCAGATAAGGTTCTTTGCACGGGTACAGTGGCAAAGTGAGTGAGTCACTGGTCCCTTCCTGGAGCTGACTGCACCCAGGAACCAAACGACTCTTAAAAGTGGAGGCTTTGAAGATGGCAGCCATCATTTCCTTGAGCATGGAAGGAGAGTGTACATACAAGGCCTTCTGTCCATTTGCTTATTTGCAACAGTGCTGGGGATCAAACCGTGGGCCTCACATGCTAGACCAAGTGTTCTACCGAGCATACCACTGTTACCCCTTCTGCCCGTTTGCAGCCATCATTTAATCCACCCATAGAATCGTATCTCCACATTAGGTCCTTGGGCACAGGTCCTCAGCCTTGCCAAGGAGCCCCAGGCACACTTGAGCCTTCTGGAACTGGTTCCTCACAGGTGCAGCCTGTGGGGTCTCACAAGCACTGAGAATGCAGGGCTGGCACTAGGCCTAGCTTAGGTGAAAGACTTGCCAGATGTGGTGACACACACCTTTAATCCCAGCACTTGGGAGGCAGAGGTAGGAGGATTGCCATGAGTTCAAGGCCACCCTGAGACTACATAGTGAATTCCAGGTCAGCCTGAGCTAGAGTGAGACCCTACCTTGAAAGACCAAAAAATAAAAATAAAAAAAGTGAGACTTTACAACAAACCACCCCTCTTCACATACTTTCTACACCTAGACACAGCTTCTGTGATGCTCCACAGGACACAATCAAGTTAGCTTTACTTGATACTGGACTTCCCTGCTCACCATTTCTGGTTCATTTCTTCCAGCCTCTTGAAGTAAGTATCGCGTGCCTTTGCTTTTGGTGGAGTGTCACTTCCCAGTGGACATGGTCTTAGCAAGACCTGCCTTCTCTGGGCTGGAGAGATGGCTTAGCAGTTGAGACGCTTGCCTGTGAAACCCAAGGACCCAGGTCCAACTCCCCAGGACCCACATAAATCAGATGCACAAGGTGGCGCAGGGGTCTGGAGTTCATTTGCAGTGACTGGAGGCCCTTGTGCGCCCATTCTCTATGTCAATCTCGCTCTCAAATAAGTAAAAATAAACAAAGACCTACCTTCTCTGTGTCCTTGGTAGGCAACCCGTCCTCCCCGGAGCAGTTGTGACAAAAGCTTTGTCAATTGGAGCTACTGCAAATTAGGGTTACAAGAAAGTAAACTTGACCCCGGTTCCAAGCCCCACATTCAGTGACTTGTGGTAACACCTCAGCACTGGCAGATGGGAAGTCAGTCAGGGCAGTGCAACAGAAAGGGAGTGTGATTATCATTTTACAGGTAACTATTTTGTGAGGCAACAGTCAATAACAGCCATCCATCCAGACGTAGCTGTTTGAGACTAGGATGTATATGCAAGGGTCTGCTGTGGGCCAAACTCCACCTACCACCAGATAAACCTCACATCCCTCCCTGTACAGACTGGACATTTGTGCAGGGATGAGCTGTTGTAGTCAATACTGTCTGGCACAGGGAAATAAAGGGGGTGAGGTGTGGACCACTGATGTCCCATGTGCAGCTTTGGTGACTTAAATATTTACTGTTGTGAAAACTCCAGACACATGTGCCACTTTATGCATCTAGCTTTACGTGGGTACTGGGGAATTGAACATGGGCCAGCAGACTAGCAAACACCTTTAACCACTAGCCATCTCCCCAGCCTTAGCTTTGGTCACTTTTCTTACCCACAGAAGGCACTGCTCACTTGCCCCTAGGTTTGCCAGAACATAGCACCCCAGTGCCCAGAGTCCTCCAGCTTTCACTCTACCCTCTGCTTTTGTCCTTCAGGCAAGGTAAGGATTGCGTCCACCGCAGCAGGCCAAGGCAGGCTTGCTTCTCCCGTGCTCCAGAAGCAGCCTGCCTGATCTCTGGTCATTTCTGCTGAGGCTTAAACTCCATTATTGCTTCCATGTCGAAAGACTCCAACTGTGGCAACAGCTCATCTTCTGTGGAAGCAGCACACAATCCTTGTGACCGAGCAGGTCTTACAGTCTCAACAACTTTGCACTGAACTACCTCCCAAAAGCATCCAGTGAAGAGGTAGAAAGTGTGGGTCTTCTGCGAGTTACCAAGCATTCAGAGATGCTGGTGCCTTCCAAGCAGAGGGCTGTTCTACAACAGGATGCTGGGCTCCACACAGCTGCATCTATGCTGTGGAGTGCCTAGATGCAACTAGAGTGGTTGTGGGATGGAGTGTATGCAACCTGCACTCCCTCCAACCTCCACTGTAGAACTGCCCCAGGGATGCTAATGGATTTTGTGTGTCAAGTCTATAAAGACACTGTTTGCACATCAACAATACACAAAGAAAGCTGGAGAAGCATTAAAGGCAGCCAAAAGCATTTAGAAACGCAAAAAATGGCCGAGTGTGGTAGCGCGCGTAGGTAATTCCCACACTCAGAAAACTACAATGAGTTTGAGGCCTCAGTGAGCTAGCGAGTGGATCCTGTTTAAACAGAGGGCCTTTGATATGGTTCAGTGGTTAAAGGCACTTGCTTGCAAAGCCTGCTGGTCCAGGTTCAATTCCAAAGCCACATATATAGCTGGACAGGCATTCAACTGCAGTGGCAAATGACCCTGGTGTGTGTGCGTGCATTTGTACACATACACATGTACAAATAATTTTTTAAAAGGCCAAAACAGGGCTGGAGAGATGGCTTAGTGGGTAAGGCATTTGCCCGCAAAGCCAAAAGACCTCAGCTCAATTCCCCAGGACCCACATAAGCCAAATGCACGAGGTGGCGCATGCATCTGGAATTCGTTTGCAGTTGCTGGAGGCCCTGGCGTGCCCATTCTATCTGCCTCTTACTCTACCAAATAAAAAATATTAAAAAAAAAAAAAAAAAGGCAAAAACATGTTACCTCCACCTTTTTGTAAGAATTCTGACCTAGGTTTACAACCCTGCAGATTTTTCTTTGGAACCACTTAGGCAGATAACTCCCTTCTGGTAGAGAACAGTAGCCATTACCATTCTTAGCACACTTCCACAAGGAATCAGATCATCTCTCTGAACTGCAGGTGATGGTTCAGGACAGCCTCACCCTGGTGGCTCAACCTACATTTGGTCATGATGAGCTAAGCTGATGCAGCTATGGCTTCTCTCAACAACTGCCTCTTGGAACCAATGTGCACCATCCAGAAGGTACAAATCTAGAAGGTTTAACCCTAACCCTACGGAAGCAATAAGAGCCAATAAGACTGACTTTTTTTTTTTTTTTTTGGTGTTTTGAGGTAGGATCTTATTCTAGCCCAGGCTGACCTGGAACTCACTACGTAAACTCAGGCTGGCCTCGAACTCAGAGCAATCCTCCCACCTCTGCCTCCCATGTGCTGTGATTAAAGGCATGCACCACCATACCTGGCTCTGAAATTCTGAATAATTAACCTGCCCCCAAAAAAAAAAAAAAAAAGTGCTTTGGGCTGGAGAGATGGCTCAGCAGTTAAAGGTGCTTGCTTATAAGTCTGCTAGCCAAATGCACAAAGTGGCACATGTTACTGGAGTTCATTTGTACTGACAAGAGGACCCGGTGTGCCCATTTCCTCTAGTTTTATTGCCAACAAATAAAAATACTAAAAAAAGAGGAAAGAATGCTTAATGTGTCATGTTTTCTCAAAGCAACCAGAGCATTAGCAGTGGCTCCTCATGTGGTCAGGAGAAAGGTATAGTGCTCACTTTTTATTTTTGATGTAAAGAAGCCATATTTACATAATACATTCATATTTTTAAATATGTTACAGTTCTCTATAGAAAACCATTCCATTAAAACAGCAACAAGTGATCTGGATTCAATCTTTAAAATATTAGGTTGGATCAAAATATTCTTTTCAGGACTCCAATTGAATTTCACAGCACATATGCAGAGATATTCGAAGAAAAGTAGGAATGAAGAGTGGGTGATGGAAGAGAGAAGGATCTGCCTCTCACATGGTAAGGTTCCACAGAGGAAGAGCTGTCTCCACCATGGTTGCTGGGGTTTACAGATGGAGACAGGACAGGCCTTGGCATGTGGCACCATCTCCACTGTTCTAGCCACTGTCTGTGAGCCCAAGGGGGAGAGACAGATGAGTCCCTCAGGGCTCTGGGTAGTTGCTGCCACTCCCGCCCACCTCAGAGGTGGTGGAGGCCCTCTCTCCGGTCTGGCTGGGTCAGTAGCTGGCTGAGTCAACTTAGGGCTGTCATTCTTCTGAAGGCTGAAGCCATGCAAATCAAACCCTAGGTGCGCACACTAAAAGGGTCTATATCCTTGCATCTGGTTGGCAACTTTCTCCCCAGGAGGCTCTTCTTTCTCTTTCTCCTTCTCCTTCTCCCTGTCCTTGTTCCAGTCCTTCAGGCCCTCTGGAAGTGAAGTGTCCTCATCCAAGCTGCCAGTGCCTTCCACAAATTCTTCATAGGTTGATTTTTCGGCAAATGGTCTGGGGCCCAGAAGTTCAACCATGTCACTCTTGTCTAACACTTCCTTTTCTAATAGCAACAGAGCGACCTGAAATGCAAACAATTTCTATTACTCAGTCCATTCAAAAGGTTTTACTATAGATGACCTCAGTCCAGAAAAAGGACCCAAGATGACTGAAAACTCTCTCATAAATAAGGTCACATAATTTTAGAATAAGAGGTACAAAATACGGGAGATAATAAATGTCCTTCATAAGCAAATAGGTATGTACATTTTGTTACATGCATATAATTAAAGATTATGGACCTGCAATATAGGAAGAAAGAACATTGTTTAGATATGCACATATGTTAATGAAAAAAGCAACACAAGAAATGTCAAGTAAGCTACCTTGGCTTTTAGAAGCAGAGAAAAAGTATTCTGTGCTTGCTGTTCAGGACCCTTCAAGTGGTTTCTCATCTGGAACTTTGACACACCATGGCCAGTAAGGCAACCACCTAGCAGAAGCCAATCAAGTAACTCCACACTTTGTCTGGGCCGGACACACACAGCTGGAGCTCTTGGTGATGTCTCTTCTGTTCTGAATACCACCTGATTAATGAACCTTTGTTTTTCTCCTCGACTTAACAAACTCTTTTTTCCCTTGCTTCTTCATTTTAAGTTCTCCTTTAATAGTGTTTGTAAACACATAAGCTCTCAGCTGGATGTAGTGGTATAGGCCTGCAATCCCAGCACTGCACAGGCTGTTCAAGAAGGAACACATGGGGCTGGAGGGATGGCTTAGAGGTTCAGGGGCTTGCCTGCAAAGCCAAAGGACCCAGGTTCAATTTCCCAGGACCCACATAAACCAGAAACACAAGGGGGCACATGCATCTGGAGTTCATTTGCAGTGGCTAGAGGCCCTGACATGCCTATTTTCTCTTTCCTTTTCTCTCTCTCTCAAATAAATAAAAATAATTTTTTTTTTTTTTTTAAAAGAAGGAGGAGAAGGAACACATGTTTGAGACCAGCTTGGGCTACAGAGTGAGTTCCAGGTCAGCCAGGGCTAAAGTAAGACTTATCTTTAAAATAATACAACAGGCTGGAGAGATGGCTTAGTGGTTAAGAGGCACTTGCCTGCAAAGCCTAAAGACTCCAGTTTGATTCCCCAGCACCCACTTAAACCAGATGCACAAGGGTGGATGGAACATGTGTCTTGAGTTCCTTTGCAGTGGCTGTAACTTTGCCCTGGTGTGCCCATTCTCTCTCCCTCTCTCTCAAATATATACATTAAAAAAACATATTTAAGAACCTGGCATGGTGGTGCTCACCTTTAATCCCAGCATTCAGGAGGCTGAAGTAGGAGGACAGCTGTGAGTTCGAGGCCACCCTGAGACTACATAGTGAATTCCAGGTCAGCCTGGGTTAGCGTGAAACCCTACCTCAAAAAACCAAAATAAATAAATAAATTTTTAAAAATTTAAAATAGGGCTGGAGAGATGGCTTAGCGGTTAAGGCGCCTGCCTGCTAAGTCTAAAAACTGGGTTCCAATCTCCAGGTCCCACGTTTAGCCAGATGCAGTGACAGAAGGGCGTAATGCCGCACTTGACCACAAGGGGGCGCACACATCTGGATTTTGTTCACAGCAGCTGAGAGACTGCTGGCCCATCTCTGTCTCCCTCTCCCTCTGTCTCCCCCTCTCTCTCTCTCCAAAAATAAATAAAACAATAAAATTTTTTTAATTTAAAAAATATATATGTAGTTAAAATAACAATATAACAAAATTTAAAAGATAAAGTTAAAAATTTAAACGTTAAAAAAATCTTACTTTGGGGCTAGAGAGAGATGGCTTAGCAGTTAAGGCACTTGCCTGTGAAGCCTGAGGACCCAAGTTTGATTCCCCAGAACCCATGGAAGCCAGATGGACAGGATGGCATATGCATCTGGAGTTCGTATGCAGTGGCTAGAGGCCCTGGTGTGCCCATTCTCTCTCTCTCTCTGCCTCTTTCTCCCATAAACAAACAAAATATTTTTTAAATGAGGTACAACAATGAAATACAAGAATGTTTATTCATGCAAGGTCATAAACAGGCCAAAGGTATTTGTAATCTAGATAATTCTTTTATTTCCCAATTATCTCTCAGGACCTAAATTCCTATTAAGGAACTGTTTCTTGTATGAGAGTTCTAAGCAAAGCACTGGTGGGAAGGGTGCTGATCTAACCATGAACTTTTGGTGATTTGTAGACTTCACATATCTCCCTGCAAGAACCAGAACATTGCCTACTACTGCCTCCTACTGCCTGCTATAAACAGAGCACTGGATTTCACTGAATGAGCCCAAGTCTGTGCAGAGAAGTGACTGTAGGTTCACATGCCTGTAATTCCAGCACTCAGGATTGAAGAGACAAGATGAGCAAAAGAGGCTAGTCTACATAGTGAGTTCTAGGCCAGTCAGGGAGCTACATAGTGAAACCCTGTCTCAAAAAACAAACAAGAGCTGGGCATGGTGGCACTCACCTTTAATCCCAGTACTCAGGAGGCAGAGGTAGGTGGATGGCCATGAATTTGAGGCCAGCCTGATAATAGTGACTTCTAGGTCAGCCTGAGCTAGGAGAGGTAGAGAGTGAGACCCTACCTTGAAAATCCAAAAACAAACAAAAGCCAGGTGTGCTGGTGCACGCCTTTAATTCCAGCTCTCATGAGGCAGAGATAGGAGGATCGCCATGAGTTTGGGGCCACCTAAGACTACACAGTGAATTGCAGGTCAGCCTGGGCTAGAACAAGACCCTACTTCAACAGCACCCCAAAAAAAAAAAAAAAAAGACAAAACACATATGCAGAGAACTGTCCATATGACAGGCACCTACCTTCTCCACATCAGCTTTCTTCTCTGTGAGAAGAGTTAGAGTTCTTTTATAAGCTTCACTAATAAGTATCCGTACTTCGTTATCTATCAGCCTTGCAGTGGCTTCACTATAAGGCTTCTCTAATACCATGTCCCCCTGACGTGGGAGGTCAAAGGAGATCTGCCCCACCTTCTCATTCATGCCGAACTGAACAATCTGAAAAAGATACAAGCTTGTTGGTTAGACAAGGAACACCATGGACCTTGTAAGAGCTAGAGGCCTGGAGCCAGAGAAGACGTCCATAAGTGACAACAGTGGCACTGTACTGTGCTTTACTTTCCTTAGCTAAGCGCACAATCTGGGAACCCGTACACAAAAAGATGTGGGGAAACCTCATCAGCCCTGAAGCCTGTGTGCCATTCTTACTATCAGCGGGAGGGAAGCAGAGAAGAAGTGGCTGACAAGACCAAGAGGAACCCCAAACTACCATTAGATTTTCCCTAAAAAGACACGTCAATCTGAGAACACAGGAAGACATAACATCCTTCCACACTGAGTCCATGCAGGCAGGGGACAGATGGTGTGCGGAAGCTGACACACCATGACTTGCATGAGGCTCCCAAACCAGATAGGACCACTTGAGGGAGAAGCTTCTGCAAGTCAAATTAGAACTGACTGAAAAGTGAAGGCCCAGATAAAAGTGGGGAGCAACAAGAGTGGCAAGCAGGGAAGCATGGCTTTCACCGTATCATACAGTCAGGAGGAAACGCTGAAGCCAACACCTTGATGCTCCCCACTCCTGAGGTCAGGAAGACAATTTCACATTAACACAGGCAACAGAATGCCTTGCCAAGTTGTTGCGAGAAAGGAAAGTATTCAGAATTATGTCTCCAAAGAAAAGCAGATGAAAAACCAAGTCCACAACACAGAGTAAAGTGTTCGCCAAGTATTCCAGAAACAGCCCACGGAATGAGGACAGTAACAGAAAATAGGAAAGAATACACAGCCATACACCCGTACACACCACACCCAGTCTTGAAGCTAAGCAGGCCCAGCCTGGTTTGCACCAAGATTGGAGAAGCAGACATATCAGAATGAAGAAGATTCAGATGATGTACTACATTGCATTGGAGGCCAGAGGTTGACATTAGCTCTTTTCCTCAATCACTCTCCATCTTTTAAAAGATTTTAAGAAAAGTTGTATTTACTTGCAAGGAGAGAGAGAGGCGGGGTAGGGGGAGAAGAAAATGAATATGAACGTGCCAGGGCCTGTTGGTACTACAAATCAACTCCAGATGCACACACACCTTTGTGCATCTGGCTTTCTGTGGGTATTGGGGAATTGAATCCAGAACATAAGGCTGTGCAAACAAGTGTTTTTAACCACCGAGCCATCTCTTCAGCCCTCTATTTTCTTTTTATTTTTTGGAGGTAGGGTCTCACTCTGGCCCAGGCTGATCTGAATCTCACTCTGTAGTCCCAGGCTAGCTTCAAACTCACAGTGACCCTCCTAACTCAGCCTCCCAGCAAGATTTTTACCTCAAAACAATGACCAAAAAAAAAAAAAAAAAAAAAAAAAAAGTCATTCATATTAAATTTCAAAGAGAATAAAACTCTACCACCGGGAATGGAAAGTTAGAGAGCCTGCGGCTAGGGGACAGTGCAAGGGGCAGCAGGCAAGGGGTGAGATCCCGAATACAGGTACTGGGCATAGTGGCACAGGCTGCAATTTCAACACCTGAGTGGACCAGAAGTGCAAGGTCATCACTGATTGAATAGCAAGTTTCAGACCAGAATGGACCACATGAAACCCTGTCTCAAAGCCAATCAATCAATCAATCAATCAATCATGTTTAAAAAACCTTTCAACTCCACATATAAGTTGCACATACAGAACTCACAGGGCACAAACTACTGCAGTACACAATTCTGTCAGTTTTGATGGCTTTAAGACGCTTTAAGAAATAGTCCTTGGGGATAAAGAGATGGCTCAAAGATTAAAGGTGCTTGCTTACAAAGCCTGACAGCCATGATTCGATTCCCTAGTACCCTCATGAGCACAAAGTGGTGCATGCATCTGCAGTTCGCAGTGGCAGGAGGCCTTGGCATACCCATTCTCTCTCTCTGCTTGCAAAGAAATAAATAAAAATATCTTTTAAAAAGCCAGGTGTGATGGTGTACACCTTTAATCCCAGCACTTGAGGCTGAGGGAGGATGATCTCTTGGAGGACAGCCTAAGACCACAGAGTGAATTCCAGGTCAGCATGAGCTAGACAGAGACCCTAACTGGACAACAAAACAAAACAAAACAAATAATCCTTGCTGAGAAAACCTAAACCAGCCCCATGTGTAGTTTCAGAGTGATTCATAAATGTTAATTTCTCAGGTAAATGAGAAAATGAAGCAGAAGCCCAGTCCCAAGGACTCACCTGGGCGTAAGCACTCTGGGTGACCTTCCTCAAGTCGTCCTGAGCACCTGTTGTAATTTTTCCAAAGAAGATCTCTTCAGAGACACGGCCACCTAGCGTCATGCACATCCTGTCCAGCAGCTGCTCCTTGGTGTACAGGTACTGCTCTTTTGGCAGGTACTGAGCATAACCCAACCCCTTACCACGTGGGATGATGGACACCTGAGAGTAGGAAGCACATGCAACAATGAAGGTCCCACTACCAATGCAGTCCTTACCACTGGCTTCAGTGAGATGAGACCAGTGATTGTCCAGGAGGAAAATCACCTCAGAGATTCAGAAAGCATTTCCTGGTTTCTGTAAAACTCAACTCAAGTTGTTCAGTCTTGATAAAAGGAGTCCTAACCATGCAGTGGATTCAACTCTGGCCTTGGCCACCTGGCGAGGACAAGCAAGCCAAGATGCCTAAGCACCTTCATAGTCTTCCCTTGTCCTCTTCATTCAGTTAAGTAAGTTCCTTTAATTTTCCATTACCTTTACTGAGGGAAGATTTCTATAAAGTGTACCTACTTTAAAGCTCAATGAGCTCATAAACATAACATAAAAACATAATATGTTGCCTGGTGTGGTGGCACACACCTTTAATCCCAGCACTTGGGAGGCAGAGTCAGGAAGATCGCCATGAGTTTGAGGCCACCCTGAGACTACACAGTGAATTCCAGGTCAACCTGGGCTAGAGTGAGACCCTACCTTGAAAAAACAAAACAACAACAAAAAAAGAGATATAAGAGCTTGAGAAATGGCTTAATGATTAAGGCACCTGCTTGCCTTCAAAGTCTAAGGACCCAGGCGCAATTCCCCAGAACCCACATTAACCAGAGAAATGCACAAGGTGGTACATGTGTCTGGAGTTTGTTTGCAGCACTGTAGGCCCTGGCATGCCCATTCTATCTCTTCCTCTCTCTCCATCTCTCAAATAAATAAATAAATATTTAAAAAAAGAAAAGAAATGTCAGGCTGGAGAGATGGCTCAGCAGCTAAAGGCACTTGTTTATAAAGCCTGCTCACTTGGGTTCAATTCCCCAGTACCCACAAAAAGCCAGTACGTTCCCTGATTACGGTATGACTACAGAAATCCTCTCGCCACATGTTCTCAATCCTCACCACTACCAAAGCTGATTCCTGTGGGCCAACTCTCCCAGCTATGCACTGCTTTTGGACACTTTCAATAGCCTGATTAAAATACTTTTCTAGGATAGGCATAGCAGCACAGGTCTGCAATCCCAGTTACTTAGGAGGCTAAGGCAGAATTACCAGTTCAAGGCCTGGCTGTACTGAGTAAGTTGAAGGCCAACTTAAGCAACTTAGTGAGACCCTGTCTCAAAATAAAAAGAGGGCTGGTTGTATAGCTCAGTTATAAAGGCCTTTTCTACCATGCACAAAGCCACAGGCTTAATCTCCAACACAGGGAAAATAAAAAAGCTTTTCTGTCTGTTCTCAAACTCATCCTCATCTGCAAAAGGGTTTATATAATCATTGTTCAACCATCACTGTTCTTCCTAAATTGCTATGATTACACACTTTATCTAGTTATCACTTGTGTAAGTGCAACTCCATTCTCAAGTTACTGCTCACATGAGCTGGCTTGCCCTCTGCGACACACACTGCAGCACCTTTAAGAGTGGGTCTGCATGCTCCAGATACCAGCCGGCAACTGCATGCCCTGCTTCATGGTAAGCCACAGTCTTCTTCTCCTCAGGCTGCAGAACCTGGGTTTTTTTCTCCAAGCCTAATAAAATAATCACAACCCCCCCACCACCACTGTTTTAGTGACAACAACATTAAAAGACAGTGCTATGGATACAATGCTATCCATAATGTAAGCTAGGGCTCTACCATATGCATTATATGTTTCCTAGTCCCCAAAATAAGCACTTCTTGCTTATCTTAAAAGAAAACAATCTGCTGGGCGTGGTGGCGCACGCCTTTAATCCCAGCACTCAGGAGGCAGAGGTAGGAGGATCACTATGAGTTCAAGGCTACCTTGAGACTACATAGTTAATTCCAGGTCAGCCTGGGCTACAGTGAGACCCTACACCTCAGGAAAAAAAATTTGAACAAGCAAACAAGAAAGACTCTTCTCCACAGATGACAACAGTTGTTCAATTTCTCAGTGTGGTAGTTTAAATTATGTTCCCCATTACACTCAGATTTTTTTTTTTTTTTTTTTATTTTGTTTTTGTTTTTTGAGGTAGGGTCTCACTGGAGCCCAGGCTGACCTATAATTCACTAAGAAAAGCTCACCTCCACCCCTGATTGGAGGAGGTGTCCACTGGTGGTGGGTCTGATTTCTAGCCCAAAGGCATGCAGAATGCTTGAGCCCTGCTGGTCCCTGCTGTTTTTCTGTTGGTTTTGTTTTATGGGGTTGGCTGGCTGGCTGGCTGCTGGTGGTTTATTTCTGCTTGGACCTGTGCAAGGAGGCCAGCTTCTTCCACCATTATGGAACTTCCCCTGGATCTGTAAGCCTGAAATAAATCCCTTCTTCCCATAATCTGTGTGGGTCTGGAGGTTTAACCCTGCAGCATACTATAACACTCAGCATGCTACCTTGGGCTTTGGTTATGGTGGCAGCACTGTCAACAGGCAAGCTCCTCACTTGCTAGGCCAGAAGCAAAAAGATCAGACACAGGAAAGCAGAGGGCCAGGTATGGTGGCTCATGCCTTTAATCCCAGCACTCAGAAGGCAGAGGTAGGAAGACTGCCATGAGTTCAAGGCCACCCTGAAACTACATAGTAAATTCTGGTCAGCCTGGGCTAGAGTGCGACCCTACCTCAAAAAACCAAAACCCAACCCCTCCCCCCCCCAAAGAAGCAGAGGGCAGGCCTGGAACTAGCATGGAGAGCCCACAGCTGGCTGAATATACTTTCTTTGTAGATCTTGCCAAAACTGAAAGAGTGAGGCTTCCAATTCATTTATCAGCTTCTTTTAAAAGAACCAAGTTGTGGGCTGGAGAGATGGCTTAGAGGTTAAGGTGGCTTGCCTGTGAAGCCTAAGGACTCTCCAAGTCCCACATAGTCAGCTGCAGTATGTATGCATCTAGAGTTTATTCCCAGTGGCTGAAGGCCTTGACACGCCCATATTCTCTCTCTCCTTTCTCTCAAAAAAAAAAAAGAACTGAGTCATGCTACATTATACATACCCCAGGCTAGCCTCAAACTCAAGGTCACTCCCCCTCAGCCAGCCCAGTGATGGAATTATACCCATATGCCTCCTAACACCCCAAACCCTATCAACCTTTTCATCCAAATTACATTCAGCAGCCTTACCACCAATCACTCGTTCAATTGCTTGTTCAAAGTGCTTCTCGTTTATAGAATCTGAAAGGTGTCTTGCAGCAATCAAAGCAGCTTCATTACAGACATTGGCAACATCAGCTCCTACAAAGTGAGCACATAAACAGCAGATGTTCAAAGTGACTAGCTACTCACTAGAGTTCCAAATCTAACTAATCTCAACCACCAGGTGACTGCATAAGGGTGTTAAGGGAAGACAATTTGGTGTGATTCATAACAACCATAAGTTAGCTATGCTAGAATTGAGCAGAAGCCTGTATAATTTTGGCCCTCTGAACTTAGATGAAAGCATTAGTACTAAACAATTAGACAACTACTTACCTTAATAGGTCATGGCCCATGAAACAGCACACTAAGACAGTATTTTTGTTGGATTATTGCTAGTGTTTTAATTTTCAGGAATTTTTTAAATAATTATTTATTTATTTATTTGAGAGAGATAGAGATACAGAAATAGGCAGGGGAGAGAGAGAGAGAGAGAGAGAGAGAGAGAGAATGGGAGCGCCAGGGCCTCCAGCCACTGCAAACAAATTCCAGATGCGTGCTCCCCCTTGTGCATCTGGCTTATGTGGGTCCTGGAGAACTGAGCCTTGAACCGGGGTCCTTAGGCTTCACAGGCAAGTGTTTAACCACTAAGCCATCTCTCCAGCCCAGGAATTTTTTAAAAAATTTATTTGGGCTGGAAGGATGGCTTAGCAGTTAAAGCATTTGCCTGCAAATCCAAAGGATCCAGGTTCAATTCCCCAGGACCTACGTTAGCCAGATGCACAAGGGGGCACACACATCTGGAATTCGTTTGCAGTGGCTGGAGGCCCTGGTACACCCATTCTTTCTCTCTCTCTCTGCGTCAAATAAATAAATAAATGTATTTTTAAAATATTTATGTATTATAGCCGGGCATGTTGGTACCTTTAATGAGTGCCTTTAATCCCAGCACTCATGAGGCAGAGGTAGGAGGATCGCCATGAATTCAATACCACCCTGAGACTACATACTGAATTCCAGGTCAGCCTGGGCAACAGCGAGACCCTACCTCAAAAAACCAAATAAATAAATGAATGAATGAAACTGAGCTGGGCATGCCTTTAATCCCAGCTCTTCAGGAAGCAGAGGTAGGAGGATCACCATGAGTTTGAGGCCACCCTGAGACTACAGAATGAATTCCAGGTCAGCCTGGGTTAGAGCAAGACCCTACATTGAAAGGGGGGGGGGAAACACCTGAATTATGGGGCTGGGGAATGGTTCAGTGGTTAAAGGTGCTTGCTTGCTTACAAAAGCCTGATGGCCTAGGTTCAGTTCCTCAGCACCTACATAATGGCAGGTGCACAAAGTGGGACAAACATAGGGAGTTCATCTGCAGTGGCAGGAAGGGGCCCTGGCATGTCCATTCTCTATCTCCTTGCAAATAAATAAAAACTAAAAAGAAAAACAGGGACTGGAGAGGCAGCTCAGTGGTTAAAGGTGCTGTTTACAAAACCTGGTGACATGAGTTCACTTCCCCGGCACCCACATAAAGCCAGATGCACAAAGCAGATCACATAACTTAATTTATGTACAATGGCAAGAGGCCCTGGTGTACCCATCCTCTCTCTGCTTGCAAATAAATAAAAATTTTTAAAATTAAAAAGAAAAACTTAAAGGTTATTCTTCACATTCTGCATTTGACTTTTACAAAAACCAAACTGAATCACATTGAGGGTCTGGGGACACAGATCACAAAGTCAGGACCTGAATTTAACCTGACACAGTTCTAGGGAGAGTACACTCTGGGAGGCAGTTGTGGAGAGCAGGAGGGTCAGATGATAATAAGCCAAAACTGCAGGTGGCAGGAGGCTCAGCTCAAGCAATGAGGTACATTCAGAAAGTAGCCCCTTCCTCTGGCTGGGAGCAAACCTCTTTAGCTGAGTGTAACTCTGGAGGGTAATAGCAGTGAGCCTGCAGTCAACAGGCAGATCAACCTTGGACCCACTTATCTGCTGTGTACTGCTGCAGAGTTGGGAAACATTGATGCTTCAGGGAACACCTGACATCCACAGCTAGGTCACTCCAGCAGTATGAGTCACACACTGCCTGTACAGATCTCTGACTCCTTCCCTGACTACAGGGTCCAATCCAAGAAGTCTTCAGAGGGTGGGTGAACCAGCCCCACCCACACACTGCAAAGCTAAGTGTGGCCAGCAGAAGCCCATGCTAAACAAAGAGAAGCTACTACAGTGAAGACAACACTTGAGGGACAATGGACACTCCACTCCAAGTACGCTACCAACAAAAAGTATACGTACGCCCCACAAGTTCAACCACCACCTGTGTATAGAACTGGCATTCTCTCCTTCCTGAAGACCCAGGTTTTTAGCTACTCCATCTTTTTATTGGGTGGGGGGAGACCATGTCTCTCATATGTAACCCATTTGGCCTGAAATTTTTTATTTGAGAGAGAAAGGGGGGGTGGGGAGAGGAAAGAATTTAAGTATGGGTATGCCAGGGTCTCCTGCCACTGCAAACAAACTCCAGACATAATGCACTAATTTGTGCATCTGGTTTTATGTGGGTACTGGGGAATCGAACACGAGCTGTCAGGCTTTGAAAGCAAGTACCTATAGCCACTGAGCCATCTCTGCAGCCTTGGTCTAAAACTTCTGGCTCTCCTGCGTGCTGAAGTTACAAGCATAAATAAGTCATTGTGCTCAGTGATTTTTAATTCTGTCCATATACTTTTGCTTTTTAAATTTTTGCTACACTTTTAGAAGGTGGTTTTTTCTTTTTTTTTAAAGACAGGTCTCATGAATCTTAAGCTGGCTCCTAATTTCCATGTAGCCAAAACTGACCTTGGCTCTATCTTTATTTTTTTTTGAGGTAGGGTCTCACTCTAGCCCAGGCTGACTTGGAATTCACTATGTAGTCTCAGGGTGGCTTTGAACTCATGACAATACTCCTATCTCTCCCTCCAGAGTTCTGGGATTAAAGACGTGCTCTACCACACCCAGTGACCTTGGCTTTATACTACTACTGCCGCCCCCACCTCAACTGCTGGGATTACAACTGTGTGCCACTACATTCAGTTTATGAAGTACTGGGATTGAACCCAGGCCTTTGTGCATTTAAGGCAGGCACTCCACCAACTGAGCTATATTCTAAACCCATATTTACTGTATTTGAGAAAAATTTTTATTATTTTTTACTCTCCCTCATATGTACATTTCCCATTGTGTGTGTGTGTTACACAAGAGTATGCACAGAGAAAGACATAGGGTGTTCTCCTGTATCACTTTTCTACTTTATTTCCCACAGACAGTCTCTCTCAATGAACCAGGGACTCCCTGTTTTTCACCCTGTTTAGACTGGCTAATCAGGGAGCCCTCCACCCTCTCCTAGTGCTGGCTTATAGGCCTTTGTCACCATGCATGACTTTCTATGTGGGTACTGGGGATTGAACTCAGGTCCTTATGCTTGCAAAGCAGGTGCTTTTACCTGCTGAGCCATCTCCCCACTCCTCTGTGTCTTTCCAATATTTACTGTTTTGCCTGTGTGTGATGTGCACACACGTGCATGACCATGCAGCACCCCATGAACCTGTCTGAAGTGGGATGCACATATTTTATCATGAAGCTTGTGCTTTCATTTTGCTTGTGTGTGTGGTGGATATTGTAGATGCGTATGTGTGCCCTCGTGGCACCCTGTGGGAGCAGAACATCATGTGTTTCACTCCATTGCTCTTCCACTTGTTTTTATTTGAGCAAGAGTCTCTGGAGACTGGCTTTTTTTTGGGGAGCAAACTGGGGGGCAAATTGGGTAATTTCTGGGTCTCAGCTTCCCTACAGACTGGGGTTAGAGATGCACATGGTCAGCTGTTTATGTTGGTCTTGGGATACAACTCAAGTGCATTCTCAGGCCCTTGTGCTTGCACAAGAAGTGCTTCATGGGCTGGAGAAATGGCTTAGCGGTTAAGGCACTTGCCTGCAAAGCCAAAGGATCCCAGTTCAATTCTCCAGGACCCATGTAAGCCAGATGCACAAGGGGCACATGCATCTGGAGTTCGTTTGCAGTGGCTAGAAGCCCTGGCATGCCCATTCTCTCTCTCTCTCTTTCTCTCTCTGCTTGCAAATAAATAAATACATTTAAAAAAAAAGAAAAAAAAAGAAGTGCTTCATGTTTGTGTGCTTGCTTGCTTGCTTATTTACAGACAAGACAAAGAGAAAGAGGCATACAGAGTGTGAGTATGGACATGCCAGGGCTTCCTGCTATTGCAAGCTAACTAGAGACCCATGTGCCACTTTGTCTATCTGGCATTACATGGGTACTGGGGAATCAAACTAGGGCGTCAACTTTGCAATCAAGTGCCTTAACTACTTGGCCATCTCTCCAGTTCTATTTTCATGTTTCTTTTAAAGATTTATTTTTATTTATTTACTAGAGACAGAGTGAAAATGGGTGCGCCAGGACCTCCAGCCAGTGCAAACGAACTCCAGATGCATGCACCATCACGTCCATCTGGTTTATGTGGGACCTGGAGAATCGACCCTGGGTCCTTAAGCTTCATAGGCATGCGCCTTAACTGCTAAGCTATCTCTCTAGCCCCTATTTTCATTTTTTCTTCTCCTTATTTACCAAGCTTTAAAAAAACATTTATTATTTATTTATTTAAAGTAGAGAAGAGAGGCACATCAGGGCCTCTAGCCACTGCAAATTCCAGATATATGTGCCACTTTGTGCATCTGGCTTTACGTGTCGAACCCAGTTTGTTAAGCTTTGCAGGCAAGCACCTTAACCATTAGGACACCTCCCCAGCTCACCTTTTTTTTTTTTTTTTTTTGAGGTAGGGTCTCACTTTAGCCCAGGCTGACCTGGAATTCACCATATAGTCTCAGGGTGGCCTTGAACTCGCTGCAATCCTCCTACCTCTGCCTCCTGAGTGCTGGGATTAAAGGCACATGCCACCACGCCCGGCTTTCATCTTTTTTTTTTTTTTTGTTTTTTTGGAGGTAGAGCCTTACTCTAACCCAGGCTGGCCTGGAATTCACTATGTACTCTCAGGGTGGCTTCAAATTCACAGCAATCTTCCTACCTCTGCCTCCCTAGTGCTAGGATTAAAGGCAAGCGCTACCACACCCAGCTCATCTTTTTAAAAAATATTTTTATTTATTTGCAAGCAGAGAGAGATAGAAGAGAGACAGACGAAGATAATGAGCATGCCAGGACCTCCTGCTGGGCAAATGGACTCCAGATGCATTCTGGCTTTACATGAGTACTGGGGAACTAAACTCGGGCTGTTAGGCTTTGCAGGCAAGCACCTTAAATGCTGAGTCATCTCTCCAACCCTCCTTATTTATCAAATTTTGTTCTTGAACTTTTCAAATATTTGATTTTCTAAAACTTTCTTTCAATTTTATTTGAAGCTGGGCGTGGTGGCACATGCCTTTAATCCCAGCACTTGGGAGGTAGAGGTAGGAGGATCACTGTGAGTTTGAGGCCACCCTGAGAATACAGAGTGAATTCCAGGTCAGCCTGGGCTAGGAGACCCTACCTCAAAAACCAATGTATATATATATGTGAGAGATAGAGATACTGAAATAGGCAGGTAGAGAGAGAGAGAGAGAGAGAGAGAGAGAGAGAGAGAATGGGCGCGCCAGGGCCTCCAGCCAGTGCAAATGAACTCCAGATGCATGTGCCCCCTTGTGCATCTGGCTTACGTGGGTCCTAGAGTGTCAAACCTAGGTCCTTTGGCTTTGCAGGCAAGTGCCTTAGACCACTAAGCCATCTCCCTAGCCAAACTTTTTTTTTTTTTTTACAAATTTCTTATATATACACAAACACACATTGTATTTTCATCACATATACCCCACTACTTCTCTTATCTCCCCACCACTCCAATTGAATCCCTTTTTCCTGTTACAGAGAATGACTCCCCATCCTCCAGCACACATTAACAGCATTAGCATCTGAGAGAGAGGAGAGGAGAGCCTCATAAGCATCTCCTCCACCCACAATGGAAGGCTGACAATGTGTGCAGGTAAACCACAGCTACTGTGTGTACTGAGTGCAGTGCCTATGTCATATCCAGATGGCAAGAGTCCCATCTATTCCTCCCATCCTCCAGCTTTATCTGCATTTGATCGTAAACAAAAGGTTGAGAAATGATTGTTTTGGTCTTTTCGCATTATAAGGAAATCCTTTTCTCATTTTTTTCTTCTTAAAAAATATTTATGTATTTGAGATAGAATGGCACACCAAGGCCTCCAGCCACTGCAAAGGAACTCCATCCAGATGTATGTGCCACCTTGTGCATCTGGCTTAAGTGAGTACTGGGGAATTGAATCTGGGTCCTTTTGCTTTGCAGGCAAGTGCCTTAACCACTAAGCCATCCCTCCAACTCATTTCTTCAGTTTTTAGCTAGCTTGCTTGCTTGCTTGCTTGCTTTGCTTTATTCATTCATTCATTCATTCATTCATTCATTCATTCATTCATTTGAGAGAGAGAATGGGTGTACAAAGGCCTCCAGCTACCACAAACGAACTCCAGACACATTCACCACTTTTTGCATCTGGCTTATGTGGATCCTGGGGAAATCTAACCTGGATCCTTTGGCTTTGCAGGAAAGCATAAAGCCAGACGATGTACTAGGCAGCACATGCATCTGGAGTTTGTTTGCAGAGAGGCTGAAGGATCCATTCTCTCTCTCAAATAAATTTTTTTAAAAAGAATGTGTTCTTAATAACCACAGGTGGAAACCACTCAAATATCCACCAATGAAGAATGGGTAGCTGCCAGGCGTGGTGGCGCACACCTTTTAATACCAGCACTTGGGAGGCAGAGATAGGTGAATCACTGTGAGGTTGAGGCCACCCAGGTCAGCCTGAACTAGAATGAGACCCTACTTTGAAAAACCAAAGAATGGGTAAGATGTGGACTATCCATCCAGAAAAACAAATGAAGTTATGCTACCGCTCAGACGAACCCTGGCAATAGTATGTAGGTGAACATAAACCAGGCAACATATTCCATAATCCATTTATATGAAATGTCCACAGACTCTAATAGATTAAGAGTGGTCTCAGCATGAGGATGGAAGAAAGGGTTGCTGATGAGATTCTTTTGGAATGAAATGTATCAAATCTACATTATAGTGATGGCTACAGTAATCTTATTTTTTTATTTTTATTTTTTCAAATTTTATTTAATTATTTGCAAGCAGAGAGAGAGAGACAGAAGAGAGGCATACAGAGAAAGTAAGGGCATGCTAGGGCCTCCAGCCACTGCAAACGGACTCCAGATGTGTGTGCTCCTTGTGCATCTGGCTTACATGGGTCCTGGAGAATCAAAGCGGGATCCCTTGGCTTTACAGGCAAATGCCTTAACCACTAAAGCCATCTCTCCAGCCCCTTTTCTGGAATTCACTCTGTAGCTACCTGGCCTTGAAGTCACAGCAATTCTCCCACCTCAGCTTCAGGAGACCTGGGATTATAGGCACAAGGCACCATGCCCAGTGTTGCACTGTTATTTAAATATACTAAAAACCAGGCTGAGAGAGATGGCTTAGCAGTTAAGGCACTTATCTTCAAAGACTGAGGACCCAGGTTCAATTCTCCAGTACCCACATAGCCAGATACATAAGGTGACTCATGTTTCTGGACTTTTCAGTGGCTAGAGGCCCTGGTGCACTAGTTCTATCTGCCTCTTTCTCTTTCAAATAATAAATAAATAAATAAAATATATTTTAAAATATTAAAACCACTAAGTTGTATACTTTATAGGGAAGAACATTATAGCATGCTATTCATCTCCATGTAACTGGTTAAAAAACAAACCTTAAAGCCAGGCATGGTGGCGCATGCCTTTAATCCCAGCACTCGGGAGGCAGAGGTAGGAAGATCGCTGAGGACTACATAAGAGTGAATTCCAGGTCAGCCTGAGCCAGAGTGAGACCCTACCTCAAAAAAACAAAACAACCAACCAAAAAAAACCCTTAAGCTGGGTGTGGTGGCACACTCTTTAATCCCTGCACTTGGGAGGCAGAGGTAGGAGGATCACCAGGAATAAGACCACCCTGAGAATACAGAGTGAATTCTAGGTCAGCCTGGGCTAGAGTGAGACCTTACCTTGAAAAACATGACAAAAACCCCTTGTGAATAAATCCTGCAAGATTTATGGATAAAATGATACACTATTAGGTATTGGCCATACCCTACTGCAGACACAGAGGGAAGGGAGTTGCAGACAAAGTAGTTACTGTTCCTGAAGCATGTCAGATTCTGAGGATTCACAATACTATATCCTCTAATTCTGTGCACATCTGAAATTCCTCATCACTAGTAGGTACACTTTACTTAGGAAGCCCCCAGGTGAACTGGTAGCATCCGGTGCTTGTCAGTGACTGAAAAGTCTTTAGAGAACAGTGGCAATTTCACCTACCTGAAAACCCTGGGGTTAAGGACGCCAGTTTTCTGGCCAGTTTCTCCTTTTCTAGGGCGCTGTCCAGTTTCAGTGGCCGAAGGTGAACTTTGAAGATAGAGGCCCTTCCTTTTATGTCTGGTGGTCCTTTAGAAATTATTTTTAAGGAAAAAAAAAAAAATCACAGTGAGACAGTAGTCACACCTATATCCATGAAACTGGGCCAAACCAAGGGAACACCATCTCACCTATAAAAATTTGCCTGTCAAAGCGGCCTGGCCGCAACAGAGCTGGGTCCAGGATGTCTGGCCTATTTGTGCCGGCCAAGATGACCACATTGGTAGTTGTATTAAAGCCTGAAAAGACAGTAATGAAAAGGTAGTTATGATTAAATGACATGTGATAGGGAAAAAAGAGTTCCTGACAATGTATAATGTATGAGTACCATAAAGCCATGTATTAGATGTATTAGGCTTTTTAGAGGTAGGGTTTCACTCTAGCCCAGGCTGACCTGGAATTCACTATGTAATCTCAGGGTAGCCTTGAACTCATGGTGATCCTCCTACCCCTGCCTTCCAAGTGCTGAGATTAAAGGCGTGTACCACACACCTGGCTTAGGCATGTTTTTAAATTATTATCTAGCACTTTATTTATTTATTTATTTTTGGAGAGACACAGACAGACAGAGGGAGAGGAAGACAGACAGAGATGGGCGCGCCAGCAGTGTCTCAGCTGCTATGAACGAAATCCAGGTGTGTGCGCCCCCTTGTGGTCAAGTGCGGCATTGCGCCCTTACGTCACTTTGCATCTGGCTAAACATGGGACCTGGAGATTGGAACCGGGTTCTTAGGCTTAGCAGGCAGGCGCCTTAACCACTAAGCCATCTATATCTATCAGGATTTATTCTATCTAGCACTTTTAAAGGCAAATTAAAAGTCAAATTAAGTTGGGCGTGGTGGTGCATGCCTTTAATCCCAGCACTCGGGAGGCAGAGGTAGGAGGATCGCTGAGAGTTTGAGGCCACCTTGAGACTACATAGTTAATTCCAGGTCAGCCTGGACCAGAGTGAAACCCTACCTCGAAAAACCAAAAAAAAAAAAAAAAAAAAAAGTCAAATTACTTTTTCTAATTTCTAAATAATTATTCATCTTATCTTGAATGACAGTAATCATCTATCAATGATTTTGTAACTTTTTAAATAATTTTTTGAAGTATTTTTCAGTGTCAATGACACAAACTTAAACATATTGAGGTTAGCATGTGACACTTTAGCACATGAACACAATGTGATTACCTGTCTAGGATAACTGGCACATCAACTTCTTCACACATTAGTCATTTGTGTTGGGAACGTTCAAATCCCCTCTGCTAGCCATTTTGAAATGAACAGTTGTTAACTGTATTTACTCTGCTATGTAACAGAACACGCAAAATTATTCCTCCAGTCTCCATTCCTTTGCTCTAGACTCAATTTTCTGAAGACTGAAGATCAGATAATTAAATTTACTTAACTAGAAATTTAGAAGATGCTGTTAACCTTAAAAAAATGTTTGGGGAGGGGGCTGGAGAGATGGCTTAGAGGTTAAGGCACTTGCCTGCAAAGCCAAAAGATCCTGGTTCAATTCTCCAGGACCCATGTAAGCCAGATGCACAAGGGGCACATGCATCTGGAGTTTGTTTGCAATGGCTAGATGGACTGGTGCGCCCATTCTCTCTCTCTCTCTGCCTCTTTCTGTCCTAAATAAATAAATAAAATATATTTTTAAAAATGTTTAAAGGGGGCTGGAGAAATGGCTTAGCAGTTAAGGCACTTGCCTGCAAAGTCAAAGGATCATGGTTCAATTCCCCAGGACCCACGTAAGCCAGATGCACAAGGTGGCACATGCATCTAGGGTTCATTTGTAGTGGCTGGAGGCCCTGGCGTGCCCATTCTCTCATTCTTTCTGCCTCTCTGTCAAATGAATGAATGAATGAATGAATGAATGAATGAATGAATGAATGAATGAATGAATGGAGTAAGTAAGTAAGTAAATAATGTTTGAAGGAACCAGGCATGATGGTGCACACCTTTAATCCCAGCATTTGGGAGGCAGAGGTTGGAGGATTATTCTGAGTCTGAGGCCAGCCTGAGCCTAGAGAGTGAGTTCCAGGTCATCCTGGGCTACAGGGAAAAAAATTCAATCAACAGTGCTGTTTGGAGCGGGGGCAATAGCTCAGAGGTTAAAGCCCTTGTTTGCAAAGACTGACACCATGAGTTCAACTCCCCAGTACTCATGAAAAGTCATATGCACAAAGTGTCACATGTGTCTAGTTTGTTTGCAGTATCAAGAGGCCCCATTGCACCCATTCTTTCTCTCTGTCCTCTCTGCTTATAAATAAATCATGTAATTTAAAAAAGCACTGTTTGTTTTAAAAAATGGTCTCTTATTGTCTTCCTTGGTATCACAGTAACAACTGTCATTTAGTATGTGAGACAGCATGGGGGCATGGCTACTCACCATCCATCTCCACAAGCAGCTGATTGAGTGTGTTCTCCTGCTCACTCTGCCCTCCGAAGTTGCCCCGGCCTCTCTTCCTTCCCACAGCATCAATTTCATCAATGAAGAGAATGCAAGGGGCATTCTTTCTAGCGAGGGCAAATAAGTCTCGGACCTTTACAGAAAGAATGATAAAGTGAATGTGACTAGAATGCTTACGAAACCAAACCTCACAGCCTGGTGTAGTGGCGCACACCTGTAACCCTAGCACCCAGGAGACCAAGGAAGGAAGGCTGCAAGGTGGCAGCCTGGACTACACAATGTGACCCTGACTCTAAAGAAAAAAACAAATTAAACCTCATTCTTTCTGTATTTCACACAGAATTCTTTTTCTTTTTTTGTTTTTGGTTTTTGGAGGTATGGTCCCACTCTAGCTCAGGCTGACCTGGAATTCACTATGTATTCTCAGGGTGGCCTTGAACTCATGGTGATCCTCCTACCTCTGCCTCCTGAGTGCTGGGATTAAAGGTGTGTGCCACCATGCCCGGCTCCAGCTAAGAATTCTTATTTAAGGAGTTATAAGTAACAAAGAGTGGAAAATGATAGTAGCTTGAGTAGATGACTAATTTAAGGTGAGCAAATACAATTCCTCTAACCCATAAGTTATTGTAGATATACAAAAAACAGCCCAGCTTTGTTCCCCACGCCTCAGATCTCTGTGGTCCTTTCCTGCCTAGATTTGGGAATTTTCATCCCTGCTGTGGTCTGAACACATCCCCTAAACAGAATTAACATATTCCCACAGGCTCCTCACCCCTGTTCCTTGCCCTCAAGTCCATTCCTTCAACCCGTGGCCTGAACTGCAACTTGGCATCCCTGTAAAGCTCTCAAGTGAAAGGGCTTCCATCTTCCCCTCCAAGCGAGCTGGGGCTGGGGTCTCGCCACCACCAAATAATTCTACTGAAACCCCCCAATCCTGCCCCTCCACTTGCCTGATGCACCATCAGGTGCTCTTTGGTTGCTGATGCTCACACGTGTGACTGCTGGTCTCTCGGCTCCCTGACCCACCTCTTTATCACGGCTGGCTCTGCTCAGGAAGGCCAACACTGTCACAGCACCCTCTGCTCTCACCCTCAAGCCGCCCTCTCTGAGCACCCTCACCTGACAGACTACATGGCCATGTACATCTTAAGCATGGCATAGACCAATATTCCACTCTCCTCCCCACTGTGCCCATCACGTTCCCACCATTCACACGTCCTCTCATCACAAACACTGGATGTCTCCTTGCTCTCTCCTACCTGCTCCACAGTGATCCCTCATCACTATACCTGTCACCAACTGACGGATGACACAAATGCTTTCTGACTGATTATAAGCTGAACGCTGATATTTGGAAAGCAATGTAATACTACTCTGCATTTCAAAAACATTTATTTATACCAACATTTTAGACACAGGTGAAATACATTAAAAGTTAAGTTTTTTTTAAAGACTATTTATTTATTAGAGACAGAGAGAGGTAAAGAAAGGGAGAGTGAGAATGGGCGCGGCAGGGCCTCTAGCCACTGCAAACGAACTCCAGATGTGTGCACCCCCTTGAGCATCTGGCTTACGTGGAACCTGGAGAACCGAACTGGGGTCCTTAGGCTTCACAGGCATGTGCCTTAACCACTAAGCCATCTCTCCAGCCCAAAAGTTAAGTATTTTTTAAATTAAACCATATTCACAATTCCTAATTTCAAAATGTACAAAGCCACTTTATCACGAGCATGGTACTGGCTTAAGACACATACAAATCAACAGCATACAACTGAGAATTTAGGCCCATGTATCTATGGTCAAAGGTCAAGACCAGGCTGGAGAGATGGCTTAATGGTTAAGGCATTTGTCTGCAAAGCCAAAGGACCCAGGTTCGATTTCCTAGGATCCATGTAAGCCAGATGCACAAGGTGGTGCATGTTTCTGGAGTTCAGTACAGTGGGTAAAGGCCCTGGTACTCCATCATTCTCTCTCTCAAATGAATAAATTTAAAATTTTTCTAAAAAAAAAAAATTTAAAAAAAGGTCAAGACCATTTGATGGAAGAAAACGATCTTTTCAACGAATAGTGGAGGATCACTTGAGTTCAAGGCTAGCCTGGGACTACAGAGTGAGTTTCCAGGTCAACCTGGGCTACAGTGAGACCCTAGTCTAGAAAAATAAAACAAAACAAAACAAACCCAAAGAGCCAGGCATGGTGGCACATGCCTTTAATCCCAGCACTTGGGAGGCAGAGGTAGGAGGATCACTGTGAGTTCAAGGCCACCCTGACAGTACACATTGAATTCCAGCTCAGCCTGAGCTACAGTGAGACCCTACCTGAAAGAAAGAAAGAAAGAAAGAAAGAAAGAAAGAAAGAAAGAAAGAAAGGAAGGAAGGAAGGAAGGAAGGAAGGAAGGAAGGAAGGAGGAAAGGAAGGAAAATTAACAACACAGGGCTGGAGAGATGACCGGTGGATAAAGCACTTGCCATGCAAGCATGATGACCTGAGTTTGGATTTCCAGAACCCACATAAAGCTGGACGCAGTAGTGTCCATCTGTAATCCCAGTGCTTCTACAGTAAGGTGGGAGACAGAGACAGAAGCTCAGGCTAGCTAGCCTAGTATACACAGAGGTAAACAGTAAGAGATTCTTCCTCAAAGTAAGATGGAAGGCAAAGACTAACACCAGAAGTTGTCCTCTGAACTACATGCACGTGCCCCTCCAAGCCCACACTCATACATGCGCACACGCATATACACAAACACAAAAAAGAAAACAAAACAGAATATATGAAGAGTTCTGACAATTCAGTAACAAAGTACAAAACAAAAATATTAGCCTAAAAAAAATAGAAAAAAAAAAAAAGACAAAAATATTTAACCTGGCATGGTGGCACATGCCTTTAATCACAGCACTTGGGAGGCAGAGGTAGGAGGAACACCAAGAGTTCGAGGCCACCCTGAAACTACATAGTGAATTCCAGGTCAGCCTGGGCTAGAGTGACACCCTACCTCGAAAAACTAAAATAAATAAACACACACACACACACACACACACACACACACAGACATATATCAGGCAAACCAGGCATGGTTGTGCACCCTTGTAATCTTAATAATTGGGAGGCTGAGACAGAAGAAAGCCTATAAATACAAAGCCAGCTTGAGCTATATATAACAAGTACCTAGGCCAACCAGGGCTATCTAGCACGACTTAATCTCAATTTAAAAAACAAAACTCCCGCTGGGCGTGGTGGCACATGCCTCCCAGCAACTCGGGAGGCAGTTAGGAGGATCGCGGAAAGTTTAAGGCCACCCTGAGACTACATAGCAAATTCCAGGTCAGCCTGAGCTAGAGTGAAACCCTCCTCGAAAAATAAAAAAATAAAATAAGAAGAAGAAATTTAACTGTATACCTTAAGATAGCATATCAATTAGATAAAAATAAAGCTGCTACCAAAAGAAATTAAATTCACAAAGTCAAAGGACTTCTTGAAATTTTTATAAGTAGAAATATCTTAGGCAACAGACTATAATCCTGGTCAGTGTGGGGTAAGATAGCTGGAATCACACAGGCCATGCTAGAAGCTTGGACTTGGAAAACTGCTCGAGGAAGTGACCAGTGAGAGGTCATTCTGGGGACTACAGGGAACAGAGCCATCTTCTCCACCTAAGAGAAATAAGGTAGGATAAAGAAACTGTACCATCGAAAGAGAACAAGACTTACTCTGGCTGGCCCAACACCAACAAACATTTCCAGAAATTCAGATCCACTAACAGTGATGAAGGGGACATTGGCTTCCCCAGCTGTGGCCTTGGCTAGCAGTGTCTTCCCAGTACCTGGAGGTCCGGTGAGAATGGCACCCTTCAGATACAAAAGGAAAGATTATGTCTCATCAGAGTTTCATTAAAGTAAACTACACATTCATAATAATTCCTACAGACAGCTCTCTCTAAACCTTACTGATAGACATTTGGGCATTTCTTAAAGATCTAAATTATGGCAGAACATTTTTATAGTAATAAGAGTAAGAACAAGATTATTAGAGACAATTTTTGTTGCTGTTGTTTTCCAGGAAGGGTCTCACCCTAATCCAAGCTAACCTGGAACTCACTTTGTAGTCCCAAGCTGGCCTCCAATTTACAGTAACCCTCCTACCTCTGCCTCCCAAGTGCTGGGATTAAAGGCATGTGCCATTATACCTGTCTATTACAGGCAATTTTGTTTCAAAAACTTTGGCAAGAGCAAAGGCATGGTGGCACACACTTTTAATCCCAGCACTCAGAAGGCAGAGAGGTAGGAGGATCACTGTGAGTTTGAGGCCAGCCTGAGACTACATAGTGAGAAACTACCTCAAAAAACAAACAAACAGGGATGGAGAGATGGCTTAGGGGTTAAGGCGCTGCCTCCTAGGCCTAAGAACGCCTGTTCAATTCTCTAGGTCCTACACAAAGTGATGCAAGGGTGCAATGCCACACATCCACACAAGAGGGTGCACGCGTCTGAAGTTCATTCACAGCAGCTTAAGAGGCTACTGGCACGCCCATTCTCCATCTGTCACTGCCTCTCTCTCTCTCTCTCTCTCTCTCTCTCCTCTCTCTGACTCTCTCCGAAAAACAAAGAAACAAACAAACAAAAAAATCTTAACACTTCCCTTAAAAGATTTTTAGTGTTGCTGGGTATGGTGGCACACACCTTTAATCCCAGCACTCAGGAAGCAGAGGTAGAAGGATCACTGTGAGTTTGAGGCCACCCTGAGACTACATAGTGAATTCCAGGTCAGCCTAGACTAGTGAAAGCCTACCTCTAAGCCCCCCCCCAAAAAAATATTTTTAGTGTGGGCTATGGGTGCAGACTGTGGTAACAAAATTTGGCCTTCATTTCCATCTCCAGCCTCATGGGGGCGGGAACCACAATCACTTTTATTGTTAATTTTAAGGCTTTTAGACAAATATGAAAAACCAGACTTCAGCTAGGTTCTAGTAAATTGTTTATCATTGCAAACAAATGCCTGTCTGGCTTTACATGGGTGGCTGGGAACTCAACCCAAGCCAGCAGGCTCTGCAGCAAGCACCTTAACAGTTGAGCCATCTCTCCAAGCCCTAATTTTTACTTTCCTGTACAAGTCAGTAAAGGTTTGGCAGAGATGAGTGTGTACATGAAGCCTAATTTGTATGAATTTATTTTTACACTAAATTTTTAAATGGCTGTGCTAGCCTTTAATCTCAGCACTCAGGAGGTAGAGGTAGAGCATCACTGTGAGTCTGAGGCCAGTCTAGAGCTACAGAGTGTATTCCAGGTCAGCCTGAGTACAGTTTACAACTGTAAACACACACCACATATATGTGCCACTTTTTGCACCTGCCTTTACAGAGATACTGCGGAATAGAACCCAAACCAGGCTTTATAAGCAAGAACCTTTTTAAAAAAAAAAAAAATCCTTTATTTTTATTTGAGAGAGAGAACAAGGCAGAGGAAGAGAGAGAAAGAATGGGTGTGCAAGGGCCTCCAGCCACTGCAAACCAACTCCAAATGAATGCGCCCCCTTGTGCATCTGGCTTACATGGATCCTTTGGCTTTGCAGGTAAGCACTGTAACTGCTAAGCCATCCTTCCAGCCCCAGCAAGCACCTTTTAACCAATAAGCCACCTCTCAAGTCCCTGTTTAGGTACTGAGTGACTAGCTATAAATAGTCCAAATATTGCATGTTGAGAGGCAGATAATATGGTCAAAAGACATATTTTGAAGACTATAATACAATGTTAAGATTTATTTATTATTATTATTTTTTGGAGAGACACAGAGAGAAACAGAAAGGGAGAGGAAGACAGAGATGGGCGCGCCAGCAGTCTCTCAGCTGCTGTGGATGAAATCCAGATGTGTGTGCCCCCTTGTGGTCAAGTGCGGCATTGCGCCCTTGCATCACTCTGCATCTGGCTAAACATGGGACCTGGAGATTGGAACCAGCATTCTTAGGCTTAGGAGGCAGGCGCCTTAACCGCTAAGCCATCTTTCCAGCCCTGTTAAGATATTTTTAACAACATATTTTCTTCTAGCTAGGTATGATGTGAATGAGCATTAAGTACTAGTAAACCATAAAACATCATGAACATAACTTTTCAAGTCCATATGGATAGAGCATAAAAATCAAGGAAATAATTCCCTTCGCTGGGCTTAGTGGTACAGATCTGTAATCTCAGCTATATAGAAGGCTGAGGAAGAAGGATCACAAATTCAAGGTCTGCCTGGGCTACACAGAGCTCAAGATAAGCCTAGGAACTTAGTGAGACCCTGTATCCAAACCAGAAGTAAAAAGGACTGGTGATTTTGTTCAGTGACAGAGCATGTTAGCATGTTCAAGGCCCTGCACCATGGGCAACATGCTCACATGAAAGGAACTAGTATCACACAAAAAAAGAAGAAAAAGAAAAGTTGAGCCATTCGACAAATAGCATGTTTCTATTTTGTGCCAAGCCCAAGTATAAGCCCAACATGGCACAGGCCCAGCTCTAGCACAGCAGCTACAAGGCATGTGTTAGAAGAAGGGAAGGTGGCATTCATGCTGTTTCTTCACCAAACCCCTGTGCCACCACACTGCCAAGGGAAGGGAGGGGACATCTAAATTAGACTGGAGGGAGGACAAAGGACAATCAAGAAGGCATACACACTTCCAGTCTGTTGGGCTTGCCTCAAAAAGGCGGCTTCCATGAGGAGAAAAAATAAGCATTTTCAGGAAACACAACATTTGTGCAATGAGACACAAATCACATGCCAAAGACTCTAGATAGGCAGAAACAAGGTTAAAGAGGAGGAAGAACAGAACTGCTTGAATAAGTAATTCGGCTTCAAACAGTGACAGCTGCACAGATCAGGAAACACAGTAAAGACTTTGGTGTTAATCTTCTGAAAATGTGTTTTTACCTTTGGGATTTTTGCTCCTAGGTCTTCATATTGCTTTGGGTTTTTCAAGAAATTCACGAATTCCATTATTTCTAGCTTGGCCTCCTCACAGCCAGCTACATCTTTGAACTTCACATCTATCTCATCCTTTAAGACCTTGGCTGTGGTTTCCCCAACACTGAAGAGTCCACCCATACCCCGGCCAGTCCGACCGATGCCGGCAGGCCCTCTTCTTATGGTGTAGAGTAGAAACGCGATAATGAGCACCGTGGGCAACATGCTCAGGAGAAAGGAACTGGAGGGACGAGACACAACAGTAAGGCTTTTAAAGCTGACTGGCAACATGTTTGTTTTGTTTTGTTTTCTGAGGTAGGATCTCACTGTAGCCCAGGCTGACCTAGACATTCACTATGTAGTCTCAGAGTGGCCTTGAACTCACAGAGATCCTCCTACCTCTGCCTCCCAAGTGGTGGGATTAAAGTTGTATGCCACCACACCTAACTCAGTTTTTGTTTTTTAATGTTTCAAATATAAGGACAAGAATTTAAAATTTTTCAAAAATCTATTTATAAAAACATTCTATTATTTTATCTGGGTCATAGGGAGAATCTTACTGTATTAATATCACTGATATAAAACAAAAATCACATTGAGAAACCTGTTCTCTTGATATTTTATTGCTCTTAACATGTACTTAGAAGGCTGCAACAGAAGAATTGTAAATTCAAGGTCTGCCTGGGCTACCGAGAGAGCTCAAGGCCAGCCTAGGAACCTAAAATCAAAAGTAAAAAGAGGGGCTGGAGAGATGGTTTAGAGGTTAAGGCACTTGCTTGTGAAGCCTCAAGATTTGCCAGTACCCACAAAAAGCCAGATGCACAAGGTTGGCACATGTATCTGGAGGTCGTTTGCAATGGCTAGATACCCTGGCACGCCCAATCTTTCTATTGGCCTTTCTCTTTCTCAAATAAATAATATTTTTTTAAAGTAAAAAGAAGGCTGGGGATTATTGCTCAGTGATAGAGCTTTGTCTAGCATGCCCTGGGTTCAGTCCCCAACAAGTAGCAAGTTTCTACTTTGTGCAAAGCCTGGGGTACACAGTTCCAATGGCACAGGCCTGGCATATCAACTATGCAGACAGAATGTGCTGGAAAAAGGGAAGGCGACTGTTGGTGCTGAGTTTCAGTTCTTACAAATTATTCACTTAGCCTAATCCTGGTGTTGGTCCAGGTAAAAATTCCAGTACGTCAACGTAAATATAAAATCACTGGAAAGTTAATGGCATACCAGTTTGCAAAGAAGTATAACATCTCTCTGGCCCAAAGTTGCACAGGACCCTCTTGTTTGAATTCATTGGACCCTAGGGCCCTTGTCCACCAGAAGACTTCCAACAAGGCACCTGCATGAATGACTAAAAGCCTGAGGAAGCATTCTCCCTTTTGTAAAAAATATTTTTATTTATTTATTTATTTATTTATTTATTTATTTATTTGAGAGAAAGAACAGAGTGAGAGGGAAAAAAAATGAGCATGCCAGGACCTCTAGCCACTGCAAACAAATTCCAGATGCATGTGCCACCTTGTGCATCTGGCTTACATGGGTCCCAGAGAATTGAACCAAGATCCTTTGGATTTGCAGGCAAACACCTTTAATTTGTTTAAAAAACCTTTATTTCAACCTAACTATCCTACATATTTGCTAGGTGTTTACCTATTGCAGGTATTTAAATGCTGCTAGGGTGAGCATCAATAACCATGAGGAAATTTTCTTGTAATTTCCAGAAAGGGGAAAACAGGATGCATTAACTAAAAAGTTTGGAGTGTAATAAAAAGGGGAGTGTAATAAAACATTTTACAGGTTATGCACATCCCTAATCTAAAAATCTCAAACCTGAAATACTTGAAATCTAAGCTTTAGTCAATCTGTCTTAATTCCAGTCCATAAAATTAAGTAACTAATCGAGAGCCTCAGGAAGGGTGAGACCATCACAGCATGTGTTGCCGTCCGTCCTAAGGACAGACTGTAAACTCCCATCCATACAACAAATGTGCTACCTACCAGGCTAGTTGTTGTTTACATATAGAGACAAATTAGTTGTTCCTACCTTCATTCCAGAATGGTCATTTAATGAAAATGAGGTAACAGCCAAGGGTTGGAACCCAGGGCCTCACAAATGCTAAACAAGAACTCTACCAAAGAGCTACATTCCCAACCCCAATACTCCTGAGATACATGATCATCTATCTACCCAGATTTCCAGTGGGATTATTAGAAAAAACTTCTAAGAAGAATTAAAAGTTCCCCAGAGAGAACTATGAAACAGAAACATAAATGAGCTACAGGTGGAAATTATGCTGCTCTACACAGCAGACTCTTTATACTGAAACCCTACAAGAACAGTACATTAAGTATTAACACTCCAAAATTATCAAAATCAATGCTTAATGAAAAAAATGTAAATGTGTTTAATATGGTCTTGTGTAAAAACTAAATTACTATTTTTTTGTTAAAAAAAAAAAAATCTAACCAAATTAAGCAGACCTTCTGAGCCTCTAATTTGCAACCCTCGCACCTGACGTCAGAGGACAGTGAACCAGGCACAGTACCGTAAACTGCACTCAAACTGCTTTCATTATTTTTCACTTTTCCAGTTTTTTGTTTGTTTGTTTGTTTGTTTTCCGAGGTAGGGTCTCACTCTGGTCCAGGCTGACCTGAAATTAACTATGTAGTCTCAGAGTGGCCTTCAACTCATGGCAATCCTCCTACCTCTGCCTCCCAAGTGCTGGGATTAAAGGCGTGCGCCACCATGCCCAGCTCAACTTTTCCAGTTTTTTGAGACAAGGTCTTGCCTTGTCTTAAACTCATGGCAATCCTCTTTCCTAGGTCTCCGGAATGTTGGAATTACAGGCATGTCCTACCACATCTGGCTCAAATGATTTAATTAAAATTACTTCTTACCCATCACTTTCAGCAATGTAGACAACAGGCACTCGATTTTCCCCTTCTATGCCCAATTCTTGCTGCAACGTTTCCAGATTCCGCTCAAAGGTGTCTACACTGCCAATATTAAACCAGACATATTGCTGTAAAAACAGAAAGACAAATATCCTAAGAATAAAGTACAAACAAAAGTTTCAATTCACTAAGGAGTCCAATATTTTAAGGTTTTTTTCAAAAATACTGAAAATTAAAAAAAAAAAAAAAAAAAGTGGTGGCTCCAATCCCATTTTGCCGTGTTTTTGAGACTACAAAAGGTCAGCCTGAACTAGAAAACCCAAAAAAAAAAAAAAAAAAAAAAAAAAACTGCCAGGTGTTGTGGTACATGCCTTTAATCCCAGAATTCAGGAGGCAGAGGTAGGATTGCTGTGAGTTCAAATCCACCCAGAGACTACATAGTGATTCCAAGTCTGCCTGGGCTAGATCAAGACCCTACCTCAAAATAAATCAGGGATGAAGAGATGGTTTAGTGGTTAAGGTGCTTGCCTGCAAAGCCTAAGGACCCATGTTTGACTCTCCAGATCCCACATAAGCCAGACACACGAAGGTGAGGCAAGCGCAAGGTCACACATGCCCACTAGGTGGTACATGAGTCTGGAGTTTGATTGCAGTAGCTGAAGCCCTGGCACACCAATTCTCTCTCCCTCTTTCTAAAAAAATTTTTTTAATTAAAATAAATAAATAAATAAAAACTTGTAGGGCTGGGGAAGATGGTTCAGTGGTTAAAGGAGCCTACCTGCCTGGGATCAATTCCACAACCACCCATATAAAACTAGACAGGCATCTGTTTATAGCAGCAAGAGATACTGACATGCACACAAATAATTTTAAACACAGATAGATAAAAATTTGGTTTAATGATTTTCTCTCAGTGAGACACACATGTACTGGAAGTAAGACATATTCTTTCTTTTTTTGTTTTGCTTTTATTTTTTTGAGGTAGGGTCTCACTCTAGCTCAAGCTGATCTGGAATTCACTATGTAGTCTCAGAGTGGCCTCGAACTCATAGTGATCCTTCTACCTATGCCTCCTGAGTACTGGGATTAAAGGCATGCACCACCATGCCTGGCTCTTTTTTTTTTTTTTTTTTTTTGGTTTTGGTTTTGGAGGTAGCGTCTCACTCAAGCTCAGGCTGACCTGGAATTCACTATGTAGTCTCAGGGCAGCCTCAAACTCTTGGTGATCCTCTTACCTCTGCCTCCCAAGTGCTGGGATTAAATGCATGTGTCACCATGCCTGGCTTATTTTGTCTGTTTTTTCTTTTTGTGCAGTATTAAGGATTGCACTGAGTCCTCACTAGGCAAGTGCTCTACCACTGAGTTACAATCCCAGCCCCAGTGGTTAAGGCACTTGCCTGCAAAGCCTAATGACCCAGGTTTGATTCCCCAATGCCTATGTAAAGCCAGATGCACAAAGTGGAACATGCATCTAGAGATCATTTGCAGCAGTTAGAGGCCCTGGAGTGTCCATTCATTCGCTCTCTGTGTCTGCTTATCTCTCTCTTCTATCTCTCTGCTTAATAAATAAATAAAAATATCTTTTAAGGGCCGAAGAGATGGCTTAGCAGTTAAGGTGCATGCCTGCAAAGCCTAAGAACACCAGTTCGAACCTCCTGGTCCCACGTTTAGCCAGACACAAAAAGTGACACAAGGATGCAATATTGCACATGCGCCACAAGGGGGCGCACATGTCTGGAGTTCGTTCATAGCAGCTGAGCGGCCACTGGCACGCACATTCTCTCTGTTTCCCTCTCAAAACAAAAAGAAAAATCTTTTAAAAACTGAATATATACACTGTTAACTTGTTCTCTCCATAGGGGGAGACTTAATTCCCAGAATGGAGACATCAAGACAATGGTAAGAGCATATGCTGTGCAAGGATGAGGACCTGAGTTCAATCCCAAGCACCCACATAAAAAGCCAGATAAAGCCGGGCGTGGTGGCACATGCCTTTAATCCCAGCACTCAGGAGGCAGAGGTAGGAGGATCGCTGTGAGTTCAAGGCCACCCTGAGACTACATAGTGAAAAAAAAAAGCCAGGTCAGCCTGGACCAGAGACAGGAGAGACCCTAGTCAGCCAGTGTAAAAAAAAAAACAAAAAGTTCCATGAAGAACAGAAGAAATAAGAAAAAAATAAGAGAGAGAGAGCACATGGTGACATCCTTTAATCCCAGGCCAGAGAAAGGAGGATTGCCATGAGTGGCCACCCTGAGACTGCACAGGTCAGCATGGACCATCAACACATAAAAAAAAAAAAAAAAAGAAGAAGAAGAAAAGAAAAAGAGCACATATGACATCCTCCTCAGGCCTCTACATGTGAGTGCACAGAGCATGTGTATCAACACATAAACATGCATATACATACCACACACAAAAATAACCTGTCTAGACAGGTGTGGTGGTGGCGCACGCCTTTAAAATCCCAGCACTCAGGAGGCAGAGGTAGGAGGATTGCCATGAGTTCAAGGCCACCCTGAGACTACGTAGTGAATTCCAGGTCAGCCTCCTGGGCTAGAAAAACAAACCCTACCTAGAAAAACAAAAACAAAACAAAATACCTGCCTAAATATGACTGAAATAGCAGAACCATATGACTCTATAGCTCTTCTTATCAGTTATCTGCTGACAGATCATTACATAGAGAAAGAAAGCCCCATCACAGCTAGTTTGTCCTGAAATGTCACCCTATTCAAACAGAATGGCTAGAGAATGTTAGGAACAGCCTAGCAAAAAGGTCTGGCTCTGGCAAAGGACAGTAAGACTACAGGACACCTAGGGAGCAGAGTGGAGATGAGGGTCAGAACAGGAAAGGGCTGGCATCACCTGGGAGCTTCCCTTCTCTTCATTATAACCCCTCCCACATCTGATCATTCTGCTGTCTCCAGCATGGAGTCAACACTGGTAGACAGGAAATACAATTATTCCAAAACTAATTAAGCCAGCTGTGATGGCTCATGCTTGTACTCCCAGCACAGTAACTGTCACTAAACTAGTTCAAAGCCAGCCTGGACTACACAGTGAGTTCCTGGGCTACAGAATGAGAGCCTATTACAAAAAAAAAAAAAAAAAAAAAAAAAGCACAGCAATACATAATAAACAAATGGGTATTAATATAATATCACAAAAGGTTGGGAACAAGATGAACAGAAGGAACCCTAATGTGATTTGAAAGAAGCCACCTCAAAAGATAAGCAATGCAGTATTGCTTTTTCCCCAGCTAAACAAACACTCTCAGTCTCAGAGTCAGTCTATTCTGGACTAACGAGAACTGAGATCTCTCACTTTCCTAAATGTAGAATTAAAATGATAACTAAAACTAAACCCAACCTGACCCCCATCTTTGTATACTGCCACACACAGTATGCAGTGGTGTCACTATCACACAGCACAGGTCAAACCTCCTATCCCCAATGTCTATGTCCACTGTAAACATGCAAGGATGCTTTCTTTTCAGTTCTCAATCTGAAAAACAGTTATTTTGCAACTAATTCACATCAATTAATAAAAGTATTTACCCCGTCAACTGGAGTTTTTCCTGGTGTAAAAGTCACACGAACAAAGCGCTTATTGACGACTTCCAATCTGTCCACCTAGAATTTTAAAAGCCAAATATAAAAATGTAAGTGGATAGAAAATACTTAATATAGTCTTTTACTCATTTCAAAGACATCTGACATTTCCAGCATACAAAAACTAGTCATGGAAGGTCACTTCTCAGGTTGGACAGGCAACCAGACATGCCTTCTCGAAGAAGAGGAAGGGAGCCAGCCAACTGGAAGAGATGCTGAGACCTACAACTGAGATGGGTAGGGTAAGCTCAGGTAGACTGGCACAAATTAAGGGTCCTCTCCTGTGAGCCTCCCCTAGCTAGCTGCCTGACCAAAGCTACCTGACTCATCTCTCTCATTACAAGATATAGAAACACATTTAAAATCAGTTACAGGGCCTAGAGAGATGGCTTAGCGGTTAAGCGCTTACCTGTGAAGCCTAAGGACCCTGGTTTGAGGCTCGACTCCCCAAGACCCACATAAGCTAGATGCACAAAGTGACATATGCATCTGGAGTTCATCTGCAGTGGATGGAGGCCCTGGCGCGCCCATTCTGTCTCTTTCTATCTCTGCCTGTCACTTTCAAATAAATAAATAAATAATAAACAACAAAATTTTAAATCAGTTACAGCTCACAAACACATTACCAATGATCATGTAACTAAAGATGGCCAAACTGTGGAATATGCTATGAAGTTAGAAATTATTTGCAGCAAGTGTGTGAATAATAAATGAATGAGATAAAGAGGGAAATGTGAGGAGGATAAGCAAGGTTAAAAAGATGAAAGACACTTGGGAGGCAGAGGTAGGAGGATCACCATGAGTTCGAGGCCACCCTGAGACTACATAGTGAATTCCAGGTCAGCCTGGGCTAGAGTGAGACCCTACCTCGAAAAACCAAAAAAAAAAAAAAAAAAAAAAAAATGAAAGCAAATAACCAAGACGGGGAGGAAAGAAGAATGTTATGGAGAGATAAGAAAAAAAGGAGGAAAGGAGGAAAACAAATATTTTCCAATAATAAAGTTCAAAAACAGGGTAAATATAAGAGAATAATGACAAAAGCATTAGTGTTTAGAAACCACCAATGAGGTAACGTTGGAACATTACTAAATTAAAGGGAAGGGGGAAGAAATGCAAGGAGCAAGAAAGAAACCACCTAACCAAGAAAGGAAAATTGTCTAAGAATAGAAAAATGCATAAACAAAAGCCAGGCATGGTGGCACACGCCTTGAATCCCAGCACTTGGGAGGCAGAGGTAGGAAGATCACCATGAGTTCAAGGCCACCCTGAGACTACATAATGAATTCCACGTCAGCCTGGGCTAGAGCGAAAACCTACCTCAGGGGAAAAAAAAATGCATGAACAAAATTAGATGAATGTATGAAGGGGAATAATAAATAACATAAAAATCTTAATAACAATTCTCCTGAATGTGTATTTAAAAAAAAAAAAATCATATAGAAAAGGAAAAATAAATAAGGCCTTTGAGGCATCTTCATTTTGGGTCCTGGGAAATTGGGAGAATGGTAGTCATATGTGTGTAAACTTTTTTTTTTTTTTTGCTTATGTGTGTGCACATGCACACCCATGTCTACAGGTGAGGAAGCCAGTGGACACAATGGCATTCGTCCACAATCGTTCTTCCACTTTATTCCTTGAGACAGGGTCTCCAGCTAAACCTGGAGCTCAGCTGGTCAGAGAGCCCCAGTGATCCTTCTGTCTCCACCTCCCTCAGCACTGGGATTTGAGAGAGAGAGAAAGAGGCAAATAGAAGTGCGTGCCAGGGCCTCCAGCCACTGCAAATGAACTCCAGCTGCACGCACCACGTTGTGCATCTGGCTTATGTGGGTCCTTGGGAACTGAACCTTAGTCCTTTGGCTTTGCAGGCAAGAACCTTATCCAATAAGTCATCTCTCTAGCCCAATTTTTTGTTGTTTTTTGGTTTTCGAGGCAGGGTCTCGCTTTAGCCCAGGTTGACCTGGAATTCACTACGTAATCTCAGGGTGACCTTGAACCCAACGCAATCCTACCTCTGCCTCCCAAGTACTGGGATTTAAGACATACACCACCACATCCAGTCAATTTTATTTTGAAATGATTTATTTATGTGAGAGAGAGAGATAAAGAGAATGGCACACCAGGGCCTCCAGCCACTGCAAATAAATCCCAGATGCATGCGCCACCTTGTGCAGTTGGCTTACATGGGTCCTGGGGAATTGAACCTGGGTCCTTAAGCTTTGCAGGCAAGTGCCTTAACTGCTAAGCCATCCTTCCAGCCCCTTGTGACAATTTTTATACATGTATATAATGTATTTTGATCATACTCCATTATCTTTTCTCCCCACCTCTCACTGAACCCCTTCTTCTTCTTGGATGTCTTTTGTTTATGACCCACTGGATTTAATTCAAGTTGCTTGAGTGTGTGTGTTGGGGGAGGGGGGGTTACCAGAGCATAGTGCCTGGCTTTTTATGTGTGTGCTGGGGATCACATTCAGATCCTCATGCCTGTGCAGCAAGCACTTAACCCACTGAGCCATCTCCCCAGCTCCACTTCCTTTGTTTTATGATTATAAATGGGAATGGTCCGGGCAAGGTGGTGCACATCTTTGATCCCAGCACTCGGGAGGCAGAAGGATCACTGTGAGTCTGAGGCCACCCTAATACTACATAGTGAATTTCAGGTCAGCCTGGGCTAGAGTGAGACCCTACCTAGAAAAAGCACAAAATATAATAATAATGAGATTGCTCAACTGGTAGAGTATTTATCTAGCATGCATGAATCCCTAGGTTGAATCCCCCGCTATGCATAACATCAAGCATGTTGGTAATCCCAGCACTGGGAAAGTAGAGGCAGGAGGATCAGTAACTCCTTGTCATCCTCAGCTGCATAGTGAGCTTGAGGCCAGCCTCAGATACACGAGACCTTGTTCCAAAAAAAAAAAAAAAAAAAAAGCAAACATGAGCTGGGTGTAGTGGCACACGCCTTAAATCTTAGCACTCCAAGGTAGGAAGATCGCTGTGAGTTTAAGGCCAGCCTGGGACTACAGAGTGAGTGCACCTCAGCCTGTGGGGAAGCAAGCATGAAAAAATAATCACATTATAATCTCACTTAAGATACCAATAAGGGCTGGAGAGAGATGGCTCAGAGGTTAAAGCACTTGCCTGTAAAACCTAAATGATTTGAGTTTCACTCCCCAGTATCTATGTAAAACCAGATGCACAATGTGGCGCATGCATCTGGAGTTTGTTTGCAGTGGATGGAGGCCCTCAAATTTAAAATATATATATAAGAATTGGCACCCCCCAAAAACCAAACTTTTTAAAAAAATAAAAATAAAGGACAGAGCCAGGCGTAGTGGTGCACCCCTTTTAAATCAGCACTCAGGAAGCAGAAGTAGGAGGATCGCCATGAGTTCGAAGCCACCCTGAGACTACATAGTGAATTCTAGGTCAACCTAGGCTAGAGTGAGACCCTACCTTGAAAAAAACAGGAAAAAAAAAATGTGCTGAGCATAGTGGCACACATCCATCATCATGGCACTTGGGAGGGTGAGATAGAGAATCATTTTCAAAAGCCAGTGTGAGCTACATAGGCAATACCACCTCAAAAAAAAAAAACAAGGACTGCAGAATTGGCTTAACAGTTAAGGGACTTGCCTGTGAAACCTAAGGATCCAGGTTCGATTTCAGTGGTATAACAAATCTCTCTCTTAAAAAAAAAAAAAAAAAAAAAAAAAGTGGCCAGGAGTGGTGGCACATGCCTTTAATCCCAGCACTTGGGAGACAAAGATAGGAGGATTACTGTGAGTTCAAGACCAACCTGAGACAACATAATGAATTCCAGGCTCACTTGGGCTAGATCAAGACCCTACCTCAACATATCAAAAAAACATGAAGCCGGGTGTGTTGGCTCACACTTTTAACCCCAGCACTCAGGAGGCAGAGATAGGAGGATCCCCATGAGTTTGAGGCCACCCTAAGACTACATAGTGAATTTCAGGTCAGCCTGGACTAGGGTGAAACCTTACCTTGAAAAAACCAGAAAAGAAAAAAAAAAAAAATCAAAAAACCTATGTGAAACAATGACTTTACAACAGACAAGTTTGGCTAATGAGATGACTATTTACCGCCTTCTTGGTCTAATATACTGAAGTTCACCTGAACTATGACACCCAACCCCAGACAATACTTACCACTCCTTTAGAAAGATAGTTGTTGACAAAGTCTTTCCATGTGATTTCTCTCCCGGAGCTCTTGAACAGAAAGTAAAACATGACTCCACCCCAAAACAGTGCAGTCCAGAGAAAGTACATCCTGAAATCCTTGTCATCCCATGGAAAGTCACCCTGGATAAAGAGGAGACAGTGTCTGAGAACGAAATTTCACAATATGATCTATGCTATCAGTGCTGGTTTCAATCAGATGTCTCCCATAAACTCATGTGTTCTGAATGCTTGGTCCCAGCTGGTGGCCATGTGGGAGGCGGAGCCTTGCTGGAGGAGAGGTATTGTTGGAGGTGGGCCTCAGGGTGCTACACAGCTCCCCCTTGCTGGAGTTCAGCTCACTCTCCTGCTGCTGTTTTCCACTTGCTATGACAAGGAAGGGATGTCCAGCCTCTGCTCATGCCATGTTTCCTCCTGCAATCATGAAGCTTCCCTTTTCCTCCCATCAACTGTTCTGGTTGGATTTTTTTTTTTTTTTTTTTGAGGGTAGGGTCTCACTCTACCCCAGGCTGACCTGGAATTCACTCTTAGGGTGGCCATGAACTCACAGCAATCCTCCTACCTCTGCCTCCCAAGTGCTAGGATTAAATCATGCCCAGCTGGTTGGAGGTTTTGTCACATCAACACAAAAGCAATTACAACACTACCCTATCAACATATGTGCCATTTTCCTGGGGCCACCACCATGACCTCAAAAATCAGCACAAAGTGGGGCTGGAGAGAAGGCGCTTGCTTGCAGAAATCAACACAAAGTTTTAAATCAAACCTTCTGGAACCTGGACCACCAGTGAGTATCCTCTTTCCTGCCACGGCGTTTTCCTCCACCACCGCCACCTGTGCCTCCAGAAGACCGAGAGGCAGCAGTCGATTTTGACTCTGTTGTAAACAAAGAAACATGCAGCAGCTTAGTAGCACCTGGTAGCTGTCAACAATGTTTCCATAAAGGACTTGTTGCACAGTTTATCACTCCACAGATGAGTTACCAAAGAAGACATGCAAAAAGACACTAATAGGAACTAGAAACAGCTAAGGGGCTCCAGACTGCTTTGCCTACATTATCTCTTGAAATACAATAGTGTAGTAATACTAAAAGAATGTTACCCCATTCCCGTTTTTTATTTTATTTATTTGCAAGGAGAGAGAAAAGAGAGAGAATGAACACACCAGGGCCTCTAGCCACTGCAAACAAATTCCAAATGCATGTGCCACCATGTGCATTTGGCTTATGTGGGCACTGGGGGAATTGAACCTGGGTCCTTAGGCTTCACAGACAAGCGCCTTAACCACTATGCCATCTCTCCAGCCTCCCTGTTCCCATTTCAGAGAAAGACATGGGAGCTTAAGTAACTTGCTGAGCAACTTGTTACCATGAGATGTGATGGTGAATAAAGTGAGGGCTGGGGTTTCAAAGCAAATTCCCAAGTTCTCACCCAAAATTAAAAAGTAAGTGAGGATGTAGCTCAGTTGGTACAGTACTTGTTTGCATACACAAAGCCCTGGGCTAGATCCTCAGCACCACATAAACCCAGCATGGTAGCACACCTATAAACCCCAGCACCCAGGAGAATCAGTTGTTCAAGATCTTCCTCCACTACATATAGGAAATCCATAGTTTTAAATTGTTTAAAAATAAACTCTCACTTTGGGTTAGGAGTATAATTCAGTGACACGGCACTTGTCCAGTAGGTACAAAGTCCTAGGTTTTAACCCCAGCACCACAACCTTTTACCCACATATAACTAATTTGCAAGAATCTGAAATTCGTCACTGTTATGGACTGAACTGTGTCCACACACACTCCAATTCATAGTTGAAGTCCTGACCCTCAGTACTTTAGAGCTGACCTCATTTTGAAATAGGGCCTTTACAGAAGTAACCAAATCAAGATGAGGTCATTAGGGCGATCCCTATTCTAATACCTAACCTAATCTCTAGCTGAGATTAAAGGTATACACCTGGCAAGGATCAGTTTTGTTTTGTTTGGTTTTCCTTTTTTTTTTTTCTTCTAACTTTTTTTCCAGGTAGGGTATCACTCTAGCCCAGGCTGAACTGAAACTCATTCTGTAGTCCCATACTGGCCTTGAATTCACAGCAATCCTCCTTACCTCTGCCTTCCCAGTGCTGCGATTAAAGGTGTATACCACCATGCTCTATTTAAGGCTCAGTTTTTTGTGTGTCTTTTTTTTTCTTCAGTTTTTCAAGGCAGGGTCTTGCTGTAGCCCAGGCTGATCCAGAATTCACTATGTAGTCTCAGGGTGGCCTCGAACTCACAGCAATCCTCCTACCTTTGCCTCCTGAGTGCTGGGATTTAAAGCATGCACCACCATGCCTGACTTAATGCTCAGTTTTTAGAAAAACACTGCACTACAACACTTGTCACATAAATTGCATATATTTGGTTTCTAAAACTTTTCTCAATGGCTTAAACTATGTATCAAAGATTTCTGGGGGCTGGAGAGATGGCTTAGCGGTTAAGGCGTTTGCCTGCCAAGCCAAAGAACCTCGATTTGATTCCCCGGGGTGTATGCACCTGGAGTTCGTTTGCAGTGGCTGGATGTCCTAGCATGCCCATTTTCTCTCTCTCTCTCAAATAAATAAATAAAATATATTTTTAAAAAAAGATTTCTAACAGAGTCTTGGGCTCATTATCAATACTTCCAAGATAACCTTCAATTACTTCAATTTATAAAATGGCAAGAAATAAACATAGTATCAAGGTGAAATGAAACACAAAGTGTTACAACTTGGGGTGTACTTGTAACTTAGTTTCTCAGAGCTGACTTCTGATAACTCTTTCTCTCGTGGAAAGATCACTACCATTTGTAATAGGAAAATAATAAATATAATCTTTTTAAAACCTACCTTTTTTGTCTCCAACAACTTCTTTGGGTTCACTGTCTTTTTTTCCATTTTTACCATTAGGAAAATATTTTTCAAATCCTATTGGGAAAGAAAAAAGTCCTCACACTAAAATTCATCAGGTATTGTGTCTGCATTACTTGTTTTTAAGCAGGTGACATATCATTCAAAAACATAACATTTCTTATGTATAAGTTCATCAAAGTCTAAATGACAAAGTTCATAGTCCAGAGGTGTTAAAATTTAAAAAAAAAAAGCTTCCTTGCATGCCAATTTGATCATCTGCCACATTTCTACATGAAGGTGGCATATTTCCCTTGCTATAATCAGACAGAAGGACGTAGAGCATTAGGGTCACACTGCAGCATTTACCTTTAGGAGGTCGAGAACAGAATCTTTGATAAGCAGCGATTACATCCCTCAGAAGAGAATTTCTGCTGGCTGCTGTCTGGGCAGTAACACACTGATAAAGCTGCAACACGACATCAAAATAAAAGCATGAGGGCAACTCGAGATCAAAATATATAAACGAACTTCATCTTCTACATCCCAAAGTGCATTCTTGCAGAGTGACTCCCTCCAGGAATAAGTAAAGTTCTCTGGCACAAGGCTACTCTATTCTACTGACAAAACCAGTAGCCAGGCATTATTATCTAGAAAACAAGAATGCTTCAAAGTCAGGTATACTTTAGAAATGCAGCTCAATTATACTTATCTGACAACACATTCACTTCGGCAATGTTAACCTAGTTCGCAGCATTCCAAAGATAAACCAATACCAAGTCTGCTGTTTCATGCTGATTCATTTTCAGGACCTGTAATACTTCAAGGTCCTTATCTAGAATCACAGACCAGGACAGCTTCAAACAAAAAGACGGTATTAACTTTCTGTTCAGTAATGAGAAATTTAGGACCAAATGACACTAATGAGCCTTTTACTAGCAACATCTGCTGCTAAAGATATTGGATAGACTGTCATCCTGATGAGGATCGTGGCCATACTGAGTCTTGCTCTCCTAAGCATGTTACTAAAAAGGCATATGGGGCTGGAAAGACAGCTCAGTGGTTAAAGACGCTTGCTTGCAAAACTTGATGGCCTGGGTTCAATTCCCTAGTATCCATGTAAAGCCAGATGCAAAAAGTGGCGTATGTGGGGCTGAAGAGATGGCTTAGCAGTTAAGGCGGTTGACTGCAAAGCCAAAGGATCCCAGTTCAACTCTCCAGGACCTACGTAAGCCAGATGGAAAGGAAGCTCATTCATCTGGAGTTTGTTTGCAGTTGCTGTAGGCCCTGGTGTGCCCATTCTCTCTCTCTCAAATAAATAAATTATATATATATATATATATATATATATATATATATATATATATACACATATATATATATATTTTTTTTTAAGTGGCGTGTCTGAAGTTCATTTGTAGTGGCAGGATTCTCTCCCACCTTCTCAAATATTAAAAAAAAAAAAAAAAAGTGGTGGGGGGGGGCTGGAGAGATGGCTTAGCGGTTAAGGAGCTTCCCAAAGAACCTAGGTTCAGTTCCCCAGGACCAGTATTAGCCAGATGCACAAGGTGGCAAAGGTGTCTGGAGATCATTTGCAGCAGCTGGAGGCCCTAGTGCACCCATTCTCTCTCTCAAATAAAAAATAAATAATTATGGCAATGGGAGGTCTTTGCCTAAAGTTTTTAAAAATTAGGCATTTTTGGATTGGGGTAAGGGGAAGTTGGGAAGAAGGAGGTGGTTAACCAAAACTAAGGATGTGGATTGGAGAGATGGTTTAGTGGTAAAGACACTTGCCTGCAAAGCCAAAGGACTCAGGTTTGATTCCCCAGTACCCATGTAAAGCCAAATGCACAAGGTGGCACATTCATCTGGAGTTCATTTGCAGTGGCTGAAGGCCCTGGCATGATTATTCATTTCTCTATCTGCCTCTCTCTCTTGCTGTCACCCTCTCATAAATAAAATATGTATTTAAAAAACTAGGTGGTGAGAGTTCTGGCAATGCAGGCTGCAGAGGGAGAGCAAGACAGGAGGATGAGGAGCAGGGAGTAAAAGGGGACACAGTGGATGCAGACCAAGGGCATGGGAATACAGACCAAGGGCTCTATCTCCCTGTGTATGCTCCCAGTCTGGGATAATAGGGTATATAATAGGGATACTGACAGGGCCATGGGGAGATATAGACCGGGAACATGGGGGGGGGGGATACAAACCAGGGACATGGGGAAAGGAAAAAAAAAAAACTAAGGATGTATGCAAAAGCCATATGGAAACTTACTAATTTATAAGCTAATTAAAAATACAGGGCTGGCTGCAGAGATGGCTTAGCAGTTAAGGCATATGCCTGCAAAGCCTAAGGACCCCAGTTCAAATCTCCAGGTCCCACATAAGCCAAATGCACAAGGGGACACATGCATCTGGAGTTCATTTGCAGTGGCCAGAGGCCTTGGCACACCCATTCTCCATCCCTCTCCGTCTCTTTCCCTGTCTCTAAAAAAAAAAAAATAATAATACAGGGCTGAAAATAAAATACAGGGCTGGAGAGATGGCTTAGCAGTTAAGGCGCTTGCCTGCAAAGCTAAAGGACCTAGGTTCGAATCCCCAGGACCCACATAAGCCAGATGAACAAGGGGCTGAATACATCTGGAGTTTATTTACAGTGGGTGGAGACCCTGGCATGCCCATTCTCTCTTTCTCTCTCCCTGCCTATTTCTGTATCTCTCTCTCTCAAATAAATAGAAAATAAATATTTTAAAAAATAGACTGGCAGCATAGAACCACGCCAAAACAGCCTAAGGGAGAAAAAAAACCCACCAAATACACTCTTCTAAAAAGTAAGGTGTATAGTAAATTATCAACCACAGCAGAAGTAGGAGAGATCCAGAGCCCACAGAAGCAGGCAGAAGCAGCTCCAGCAGCGGTGGCAAGTTCCATGCAGCTGCAGCCGCCAGGCTCAGACTGAGCTGCAGGGAAGAAAAAAAAAAAAAAACAGGTGAGGGAATTTTCCACTCACACCGGCCTCCTCGCAAACTCAAGAAACGTGGAAGGAGGACAGCAGAGACTAACGGAGTGGCTTGTGAGGAAGATAGCGAGGACCAGCGGGCAAACTTCAGCCTCCATCCACAGCTTCCCTCCCTCACTGCCAGCAGAAGCACCAGAGACCTGGGGAAGGGAGCTCACTTACACAGCACCCGGGACAATCAGAGCAGCAACCCCCAGACCCAGCCAGCCTACCTGAGCCCACAGCAAGGAGGGACCCAAGCAGCCTACAGAATGGGAGAAACTCTTTGCCAGCTATACATCTGACAGAGGGTTAATATCTGCGATATACAAAGAACTCAAAAAATTAAATAAGAAATCAAACAACCCAACTAAAAAATGGGCTAGGAACTAAATAGAGTGTTCTCAGAAGAAGAAATACAGTTGGTATATAAACACCTAAAAAAATGTTCTACATCCCTAGTCATCAGGGAAATGCAAAATCTATCTGGAGATTCTATCTCCCTCCTGTCAGATTGGCTACCATCATGAAAACAAATGACTACAAATGCTGATGAGGATGCAGAAAAAGAGGAACCCTTCTACACTGTTGGTGGGAATGCAATATGGTCCAGCCATTGTGGAAATCAGTGTGGAGGTTCCTGAGACAGCTAAAAATAGATCTACCATATGACCCAGCTATATATACCACTCCTAGGATATATCCTAACGACTCTTCTCGCTACCTTAGAGACTTGCTCGACCATGTTTATTGCCACTCTTATTCACAATAGCTAGTAAATGGAACCAGCCTAGATGTCCCTCAACTGATGAGTGGATAATGAAGATGAGGCACATTTACACAATGGAGTTCTACTCAGTGGTAAAGAAAAATTAAGTTATGAAATTTGCTGGAAAAATGGATGGATCTGGAAAGGATTATAGTTAGTGAGGTAACCCAGGCCCAGAATGCCAAACATCACATGTTCTCCCTCATATGTGGATCCTAGCTACAAATGATTGGACTTCTATGTGAGTAGGAATAAAACTCAGTAGCAGAAGCCAGTAATCTAGAAAGGGGATATAAAGGGAATAGAAAGGGAAGGAGGGGGGACTTAATAGGATGGTATTGTATATATGTAAGTAGAACAGATTAATGGGGGTGAAAAGGCCTCAGTAAGGTCAGGGGAAGAGAATGAGTAAAGGAAAGGTGGAGGAGAGGGCTAATCAAAATCTAAGAGGATATAAATGTCATATGGAAACCTACTTTTCTGGACAATGGAACACTCAGAAGCCATAGATTGTTACTAGAAATTTTCAGTGCCAGGGATGGGATACCTTCCAGTGAGTGTTGGCTTGGGAGATCACAGATACCCCCAAAACATTACAGGCCATTGCCAAGGCCCTTGGTTTCCCACAGGAACAGATGGTAAGACTCTATTGCTGAAGACTCCACATACATGGGTTGCAAGGTCACTGAGAAATCCTGCTGGAGCTGAGCTGAAAACCTCCTCCATGTGGATCAGCTGACAGAAAGCTGGAAAAAGCTATGCTACATGCAGTTCAATGGGAGAGAGAAAAACACAAGTGAAGATACTCAACAATGGACACTTTAAACAGCTTTAAATGTGGCCAGCCAGGCCAAATGAGCCAATGGGTACAATAGTGGCATGTCTGTTATGGGGGAAACCAACTACTCTCTAATTGGACTGGAGACCTGCTCCATGGGACGGAATATATCTCTGATACTGAAAACCTACAACAGGGGTAGTCATGAGCCCTAGAGGTGTAATATCTGCTGGTGGCTGGCTAAATGTATATATTATGCTTACCATACTGCCCAGTAAGCACTTCTCTTAATGTCCACACCCATATATTAATGCTACTCTCACTTTTGGTTAGAGAAGCTTCTCTTTTCAGATGGTGGCGACCTTGGGATGACCACAGGAAGAGTGCTCAGCATTCAAACATCTCAAATACACCTTCCAAGGCTCAGGGTCCATTGCGGAAGAGGGGGTGGAAAGAATGTAAGAGCCAAAGGAAGGGTAGGACTCCTTACAACATGCTCCTCCAGACACAAAATGGCCTGGATATCCATGACCTCACAATGCCTGACACTACCTACAAGTCCATCATAATAGGAGGAAAAGATCATAACATCAAACTAAAAAGAGAGACTGATTGAGAGGGGGAGGGGATATGATGGAGAGTGAAGTTTCAAAGGGGAAAGTAAGGGGAGGGAGGGAAGTACCATGGGATATTGTCTACGATTAAGGAAGTTGTCAATAAAAAATCAAGTAAAATAAATAAATAATAAAAATACATGAAAGGAGCTAGAGTGATACCTCAGTGGTTAAAAGGCATTTGCTTCTGAGACTGGAGAGATGGCTCAGCAGTTAAAGCACTTGCCTGCAAAGCCTAACAATCCAGATTCGATTCCCCAGTACCCATATAAAGCCAGATGCACAAAGTGGTGCATGCACCTGGAGTTCATTTGCAGTAGCTGGAGGCCCTGGTGTGCCCATACTCTATCTCTCTCTGCTTGCAAATAAATAAATAAAAATATTTTAAAAGGCACTTGCTTGCAGAATCTGCTTGCCTGGGTTTGATTCCTCACACCCACATAAAGCCAGATCCAAAAAGTGGCAGAAGAATCTGGTGTTTGCAGCACAACAGCAAGAGATCCTGGTATGCTCATAACACATACACTCACACACGTACACATGTAAAAATAAATATATATTAAAATTAAAATTAAATGAAAATGTATTAAAAGAGAGAAACCAGGTGTGGTGGCACATGCCTTTAATCACAGCATTCTGGAGGCCAAGGTAGGAGGAGGATGGCTGGGAGTTGGAGACCAGCCTGAGACTACATAGTGAATTCCAGGTCAGCCTGGGCTATAGTGAGACCCTACCTCGGAAATCCAAAAATAAAAAAAAAACAAGAAAGAAGAAAGAAGTCAGGAATGATGGTGCACACTTTTAATCTCAGCACTTGGGATGCGGGGTAGGAGGATCACCATGAGTTCAAGGCCAACCTGGGTTACCGAGCTCCAGGTCAGCCTAAGCCTAGGGTGAGACCCTACTTGGGTTTGGGGGAGGGGAAGCCACAGAAGTTTGAACAAAGGAAACCTGTATGAGTGTATAAAGCTGCTTATAGATGCTATGGGTTATTATTCAAAAGTCCCTGTGCTGGGGTGGGGTAATTCCCAAGGATTTGTTGGTCAGGGAGGTCACAAAGGCCCTTAAAACAAAATAGGCTATTTCCATTGCTCTTGTTTGCCACAAAATGTCAAGTCTCTATTGTTGAAGACACCACCCTGCTAGCTACACCTCATTCATTCATTTACTGAGACAGGCTCTGAGGTAGCACAGGCTGATCTGGAACTTTGTATGTGTCCAAGAATGACGTTGGACACATGTTAAATGAAAGAAGCTAGAAGTAGGGCTAGAGGGATGGCTTAGCGGTTAAGGTGTTTTCCTGCAAAGCCAAAGGACCCAGGTTCAATTCCCCAGGACCCACGCTAGCTAGATGTACAAGAGGGCACACGTGTCTGGAGTTCATTTGCAGTGGCTGGAGGCCCTGAGGTGCCCATTCTCTCTCCCTCTTTCTCTGTCAAATGAAAGAAAGAAAGAGAGAGAGAGAAAAGAAAGAAGCTAAAAGGAAACAGTCATATATTAACATCATTCCACTCATACGAAATGTCCAGAATGGGCAAATTCATAGAGAATGGATTAATAGTAGCCTAGGGCTAAAAGGATAAAACTGAAGTGAGTGCCAATGATGATTGTGTGTGTTTTGCAATGATGAAAATTTTCATTAGGGATACTGGTGATGGTTGCACAACCTTCTGAAGATGTTAAGATCAAAGGAAGGGGTGGGCATATGGCTCAGCAATTAAACGTGCTTGCTCTGCAAGCCTGCCAGTCAGGTTTCAAATCTCTATTGCCCTTGTAAAGCTGGGTATAAAGTGGAGTATGCATCTGTAATCCCAATGCACTAAGGCAACAGGAGGTAGGCCAGTTAGTCTGGTATTCCAGGTGGCAAAAAATGCAGCAAAAACACAGCAAAAAAGTTGCAAGGAGGGCCGGAGAGATGGCTCAGCAGTTAAGGTGCTTGCCTGTAAAGCCTAAGGACCAGAGTTGGTTCCCGAGTACCCACGTAAAGCCAGATGCATAAGGTGGCATATGTGTCTGGAATTTGTTTGCAGTGGCAAAAGGTCCTGATGTGCCCATGCCCATTCTCATTCTCTCTCTCTCTTTCTGCCTCTTTCTCACCCTCTCTTAAATAAATAAATAAATAAATTTTTTTTAAGAAAAAGAGCTGGGTGTAGTGGCACACACTTTTAATCCAGCACTGGGGAGGCAGAGGTAGGAGGATCACCAAGAGTTTGAGGCCACCCTGAGACTACATAGTGAATTCCAAGTCAGCCTGAGATAGACTGAGACCCTACCTCGAAAAACCGAAAGAAAGAAAAAAGTTTTATGAGGTAAGAACAAAATGTCAAAAAAAAAAAAAAAGAGAGAGAGAGAGAGAGAGAATAAAATGTCAAAATAAAGAGCTGATCTAACTTCAAAAAAAAAAAAAAAAAAAAAACAACAACTCTACATTGCAAAATAGTCCAGAAACACATTATTCTTGTTTGACTGCAATGCTGGTGAGAGAGACCCTGGAACTTATAGTGTGTTAGACTCTCCCTCCCTAGCCTTAAGAACATTTGACTGATAACAGGTAAGTTGTAGCATTAAAAGAATATAATTTTTTCCTCCCAAAAGCCAAGTCCATTAAAGGTATAGAAGAAAATCAAGTGTCACCCAAGCTAGACTAGTCAACCAAACACATTCTGCTCTGGACACTACTCCAGGCCAGGGGTGGCCCAGCAGAGAGAACTCAAGAGAGAACTAGCTGCCACCCAGACAAACTGGAACCTAAGGATGAAAGACAAGGGTACAGTAACTATAACACACGGACCCCTAAAGGACAGACCTCCCTCACTACCCATTCAATTTACTCAGAGCATTGGATCTAGAACCTCCCCATGTATACCAAAGTCCCCAGAAGCTCAACTCTCGTATATAAAATAGCACTGCAGGGTTGGGGAGATGGCTCAGCAGTAAAGAGTTTGCTGCTTAAGCATGCAGGCCTGAGAGGACCCAAGACCACCTGGCTTCAATTCCCTAGCACTCACATAAAAAGGTGGGAATAGGGCTGGAGAGATGGCTTAGCGGTTAAGGCGCATGCCTGTGAAGCCTAAGGACCCAGGTTCAATTCTCCAGGTCCCACATAAGCCAGATGCACATGGTGGCACATACATCTGGAGCTCATTTGCAGTGGCTAGAGGCCCTGGTGTGCCCTTTCTCACTCTCTCTCTCACCCCCATCTCTGTGTCTCTGGTAAATAAATAATAAAATCTTTTTTTAAAAAAAAAAAAAAAGGTGGGAATGAGGGCTGGAGAGATGGGTTAGCAGTTAAGGCACTTGCCTGCAAAGCCTAAGGACTCATGTTCAACTCTCCAAGTCCCATGTAAGCCAGACACACAAAGTGACACAAGCACGCAAGGCTGCACATGCGCACAAGGAGACACATGCGTATGGAGTTCAACGCAGTGCTGGAGGCCCTAGTGCACCAATTCTCTCTCTCACTAACCCCCCCGCCACATTAAAAAAAAAAAGGAAAAAAGGCCAGTCTGTTGGACTCATCTAAAAAAAAAATGGTGGGCATGAGCATGGTCACATGTCTGCGCCCAGTCTCTGGGGCACAAGACTGGAGATTTGATAGAGCTGATAAAAACAAAACAAAACAAAACAAAGCCCAGTATGGTGCACGCCTTTAATCCCAGCACTCAGAGGCAGAGGTAGGAGGACAGCAATGAGTTCAAGCCATCCTGAGACTATAGAGTGAATTTCAGGTCAACCTGGGCTAGAGTGAGACACTACCTTGGAAAACAGAAACAAAACAAAATAGCCGCTCCAGGGCTGGAGAGATGGCTTAACAGTTAAGGCGTTTGCCTGAAAAGCCAAAGTACCTCAGTTTGATTCCCCAGGACCCACGTAAGCCAGATGCACAAGGGGGTGCGTGCAGATGGAGTTCATTTGCAGTGGCTGGAGGCCCTGGCGCACCTATTCTTTCTCTCTCCCTTGTTAAAAAAAAAAAAAAAAAAAAAAAGTATAGAAGTTGTCAATAAAAAAAGAAAGAAAGAAAATGGGCAAAAGATTAAAAAAAAAAAAAAAAAGGTTGGAGAGATGTCTTAGCAGTTAAGGTGCATGCCTGCAAAGTTTAAGGACCCAGGTTCGATTCTCCAGGTCCCTATGTAAGCCAGATACACAAGGTGGCCCATGTGTCTGGATGTGTCTGGAGTTCGTTTGCAGTGACCAGAGGCCCTGGTGCACCCATTCTCACTCTCTGTCTCAAATAAATAAATAATAACTGAAAGAGTAACATAGAAGGCTTTGATTTAAAAACAAATCCAGCAGCTCCATATTGAGGAAGAGAGACTCACATCTCAAGGAAATATGCTTATGAATGACAGGAGGAGACCTGACATTCCCCTCTGACCTCCACATGGGGCATGTGCTGCACACACACATGCAAAAATAATAAAATGGCATAACTGCTCAAACCTTCACACCTTAAGTATACATCCCTTCTAGATTACCTATACCTAATACTATTTAAAAAGTCTGTACATGCCGGACGTGGTGGTGCACGCCTTTAATCCCAGCACTCAGGAGGCAGAGGTAGGAGGATCACCATGAGTTCGAGGCCGCCCTGAGACTACATAGTTAATTCCAGGTCAGCCTGGACCAGAGTGAGACCCTACCTCGCAAAACCAAAAAAAAAAAGTCTGTACATGTTCAGTACAGATGCAACTTCTTTTCCAAATATTCTCAATCTAAGAGTATTAACAGATATGGAGGGCCAACTAAATAGAAATGGGTTGCACAGAGGTAACATAAGTATTTCCTTACATCACAATATGAAACAAGTCTTTACAGTTTACAGAATTAGTCACACAGTTATACTCTATAAACATTTATTGCCTCAAAATGTCCTCTCAGGACTGGGGAGATAGAGGCAGGAGGATGAGACATTTAAGGTCATCCTAGGCTACGTGAGACTATCTTTAAAAAAATACATTCTGGGCTGGAGAGATGGCTTAGCGGTTAAGGCGCCTGCCTCCTAAACCTAAGAACGCTGGTTCCAATCTCCAGGTCCCACGTTTAGCCAGATGCAAAGTGACACAAGGGCGCAATGCTGCACTTCCCCACAAGGGGGTGCACACATCTGGATTTCGTTCACAGCAGCTGAGAGACTGCTGGCGCGCCCATCTCTATCTGTCTCCCTCTCCCTCTGTGTGTGTGTGTCTCTCTCTCTCTCTCTGTGTGTGTGTCTCTCCAAAAATAAATAAATAAAATAAAATAAAATAAAAAAAAATACATTCCCTCTTCAGACTATTCTCTGGATATCATTTCTGCCACAGCAGGTGAAAACAGCAGCAGATTAGCACAGCTCTGGCCAGGGGGAGCTGGCTATAACACACACAGGAACAGACCTCCTCCAGCAACACTCCACCTCCTAAATTACCACCAGCTGGAGACCAAGCACTCAGGACATATCTGATTCAAACCACCACATCCCACCCAGGGGCCCCAACAGACTCCAACTTTAAAAGTTCCCATAGTTTTTATCAATCCCAACACTGTTCAAGCATCCCAGGCTATTTTCTTTTTTATTATTTGTTTATTTTATTTGAGAGAGAGAGAGGAGAAAGAGAATGGGTGCACTAGCACCTCTAGCCAGTGCAAATGAACTGCAGACGCATGCACCACATCTGTCATTACATGGGTGCTGGAGAATCAAACTCAGGTCCCCCAGCCTTGCAGGCAAGCGCCTTAATTGCTGAGCTATCTTTCCAGCCCCCAGACTTTCTGACTGTTGAAACTATAATACTCCTAGCAATCCTAAAGATTGCATTTTCACCGAGGCTGCTTTCTACAAAGGAACAGTAATAAACCATGCCTGTGCACACTCTATTGAGAGGGTTACAATTTACAACTAATGATGTGGGCACGTTTCAGTCGCTTTGTCATCTCTGGACATCACAGTGGAGAACTTGTATCTCAACAAATCCAAACCATGTTCTCAAGGACCTCTAGAGCTGGGTGTGGTGGCACACGCCTTTAATCCCAGCACTTCAGGAGGCAGAGGTAGGAGCATCACTGTGAGTTTGAGGCCACCCTGAGATGACATAATGAATTCCAGGCCAACCTGAGCTAGAGTGAGACCCTACCTCAATTTAAAAAAAAAAAAAGGAACAGCAACTGTCTGATCTTTAAGAGCAGCAGGGGCAGCACAAGGATATCCAGATGTCCCTACCCAGTACCAAGGAGTCTATGCCACACCCCAAAATCAATGAGCAAAAACTGTCAACATGGGAAGGCTTCTTTATTATCTCAGCACTGGTGATTCACAGGGACAACAGTGCAACTAGAAAGGCCTTTTACAACCAAACAAGGCAGGTCCGTAAGTCCAACATCTGCTCATTGTAAAAGGATCAAATAAGCAGGGCAACATGCAATCCAAAAAAGTGAAAAGGCCTGGTACTGTAGGAAAGAGAGAAGGAGTAAACGAAAGACTGATAGGGGCTTCAAAGTAAAAATCATAAGTACCCCACAGCCTTTCTTACCCACAGGTTCCACAGCCTGATTCCACTGACTGTTGAGCAAAAATACTCAGGAGAAAAAAAACTGCACAAGCTGGTGTGATGCACACCTATAATCTCTGCACTTGGGAGGTGGAAACAAGAATCAGGAATTCAAGACTAACCTCATCTGTGTAGTAAATATGAGGCCAGCCTGGGGTACATGAGACTGTTTCAAAACAACAAAAAATAAATTGTATCTTTATTGAACAGACCTTTTTTGGCCATTGTTCCTTGAATGCAAGGGTCTAACAACTACTTACAAAGCAAGTATATTGTATTGGGGTATTCCAAATTTAAAGAATTTAAAGAATATGGGAGGGGCTGGGGATGTGGCTTATTTGGGAGAGTGCTTGCCCAGCATGCAAAGCCCTAGGTTCCCCAAGCACCACATAAAATCAGGTGTGGTGGCCCGTGTCCATAACCCAGCAGTTAGTAGATGGAAGGAGGATCAGAAATTCTAGGTCAAGGCCGGACTGAACGAACGGAAACACATATATACTCACAGGTTATGAGTTATGGTTGTGATTAACACCTGAGAGCCCAGTACTCAAGAGGATGAAATTGAAGGGTTACCAGTTAGAGGCCAGTCTAGGGAACATAGTGAGACTATGTCTCAAAAACAAAAACAGGAGAGCTAGAGATATTGTTCACCAGTTAAGGCACTTGCCTGCAAAACCTAACAACTAAGGTTCTATTCCACCTAGTACCCACATAAAGCCAGATGCACGAAGAGGCACATGCAGCTAAAGGCCCTGGTTCATCCATTCTCTCTCTTCTCCCTCCCTCCCTTCTCCACCTCCCCATGCTTGCAAATAAATAAAAATAATTTTAGGGGCTGGAGAGATGGGTTAGCAGTTAAGCACTAGCATGTGAAGCCTAAGGGACCCGGTTCGAGGCTTGATTTCCCAGAACCCACGTAAGCCAAGTGGTGCATGCATCTGGAGTTCGTTTGCAGTAGCTGGAGGCCCTGGTGCGCACGCCCGCTCTCTCTCTCTCTCTCTGTGGTTCTCAAATAAATGAAAATAAAAAAAAAATTTAAATAATAATTTTAGGGATGGCTTACTGGTTAAGGCAGTTGCCTACAAAGCCAAAGGACCCAGGTTCGATCCCCAGGACCCACATTAGCCAAATGCACAAGGGGGCGCATGCATCTGGAGTTTGTTTGCAGTGGCTGGAGGCCCTGGCACACCCATTTTCTCTGTCTCCAATAAATAAATAAATAAAAATAAAATGTGGGCAAAAGATAATCTATTACCACTAAGAAAAACATTTTAAAAAATAATTTAAAAAAACAGGAACTGGAGAGAAGGCTCAGCAGATACATAGTTAATTCCAGGTCAGCCTGGACCAGAGTGAGACCCTTTCAGGGGCCTGAAAAACCAAAAATAAATAAAAAATAAATAAATAAATAAATAAATAAATAAATCTGTAACCCCAGGCAGCAAAGGGGAGACTCTAGAACCACAGGGAAAAACAGGGCTTAAAAAAAGAATTTAAAAAATAAGAAACAGGTGAAGAGCGATGGAGCAAGACACCTGACCTTCTACCCTAGCCAACTCAGGGACTTGTCTCAAGATTAAGTCTATGAGGATGTTTAGATTATATGCAAAAACTTGCAGCATTAGTGACCTTGGTGGGTAATGGAAACCAGTTCTCTGTGATAATGGGAGTCCACTGCACTGATGTGGAGGAGTATTAGCCAGTAAGTAGTAATCCAGGTTCCACTGACCAGTCCCAGGGTCTCACCCACCATAAAGCCTATGACCCAGGTTAGACTATATGCAGTACCCACAGCATTAGTGATGCACAGTGGCGCATTTGGAACCAATGTTTGCAGTGGCTGGACGCCACTGCACCCATTTTCTCTATCTGCCCCGCCCATTAAAAAAAAAAAAAGGTTCCACTGACCAGTCCCAGAATGAGACCCACCAAAAAAAAAAAAAACCCAGGTTCACGTACTCCCAGTACCCCATAAATCCCAGATGCACAGAGGCAGAGGTGGTAGGATCGTTTGCAAGAGTTGCGAGGCCCATTTGAGACTACATATTAATGCCCCAGGTCAGCCTGGAAAAAAGTGAAACCCTACCTGAAAAAAGAATGAAAAAAAAAAAAAAAAAAAAAAAAAGAGCTGACAGCAGCTGTGTCATGGTTCTGCTAACAACGCACATAACTTCAGAAAAACCTATTAGATCCCGTGCGTCGCCCTACATAGGACAGGTTATTACATCAGCAAGGCTTCCAGAAAGGCATAGTTTTACGACCAACACAGGCCCTTTTTTGAATAATTTCTGACACCAATAGCATTTGCTGATATGTATTATGTGCGGGTCTCAGTATGCCAGCAAAGCCTCTACTCAACAGATGGGTAAACGGAGGATCCAGAACCCTTACTTCGCCTTACATCGCGCCCATAACGACTTTAAAAATAAATCTATATATATTATTTGAGAAAGGCAGAGAGAGAGAGAGAGAATGGGCGCACCGGGGCCTCTCGCAGCTGCAAACGATCTCCAGACACGTGTGTCCCCTTGTGCATTTGGCTTACATGGGGACTGAACCTGGGTCCTTTGGCTTTGCAGACAAGCGCCTTAACCGCTAAGCCATCCCTCCAGCACCCGTGCCACCTTTGGAGCGCGCGCACACACACACACACACACACACACACACACACACACACACACCATGTCCGTGGCTTTCCAATGTCACGAAAGCAGTTAGCACCAAGGGAACCAAGGCGTAACGTGACCTTTGCAGGTTCAAGGCTCAGCACTGCTCGCGGTGTTTCGGGACTCGACCTGGACCTGCAGGGAAGCCCGCACGGGGCGCGGGCATGGGACGCAGTGTCCGGGGCCGGCCCCGCCCCCCTCCCAGGCGCAGGGGCCGCTCGGACTTCCGGGGCCGGTGACCTTCACCCGCTCCCCCGCCCCAGCTCCGAGCCAGACGCGGGCCTCGGGCCGGAGCGGGGGCGGCGGGCGCGCGGGACTCACCGTGCGGAGGCAGGGCCGCCGGCTGCGCCCCAGGCAGCCGCCCGGCACGAGCAGCGGCGGGAGGCCGCGGGGCCAGCACCCGCCCCGGCCCCACAGCAGCAGGCAGCGGTGCGCCATGGCCAACGGCGCGGCCCGGCCCCGAGCGCGCGCAGGCGCGGGGGCCCTAGCGAGACCGCGTCCCGCAACCTCGAACGCTCGTCCGGCACCGGCGAGCGACCACCACGACTCGCGGGCGAACCCACGCTCTTCACGCGGGCCACGCCGACGCCGGCCCCGCCCCGGCGCGCGGACGTCGACGTCTCCCCTCGGAGCTGGCCACGCCCTCGGCCTTGGCTGGAGGCGGGGTCTCGGGAGTAGGCGTGGCTATCTCTGGTGGGCGGGGCCTGTGGGTAGGGCGTGACCTAAGGGAGGCCCCTCCAGGTGCTATGCATACAAAATAACAAAGCCTGCTGGGACTGCAGACAGAAGGACCTCGGCCAGTCGTTTGAGATTTTAGCATTCACTTGGTCATTTGTCCAATGAATAAGTGACTCCTTAAAGACGGAAAGAACAGTAGGCTTTGCAAAGGCCAAATAAATAATTTGCCTTTTTCTTGTTTTTTTTTTTTTAATTTTAAAATAACTTTTGGGGCCTGGGGGAATGGTTTAGCGGTTAAGGCATTTGCTTGTGAACCCTAAGTACCTCAGTTCGATTCCCCAGGACCCACGTAAGCCAGATGCACAAGGTGGCACATGAGTCTGGAGTTCATTTGCAGTACCTAGAGGCCCTGGCCCGCCCTTTCTCTCTCTTTCCCTGTCTCTAATAAGTAAATTTTTTTAAAAAAATGAGCCGGGGGGCTGGGGAAATGGCTTAGCAGTGAAGGTGTTTGCCTGCGAAGCCTAAGGACCCAGGTTCAATTCCCCAGGACCCACATTAGCCAGATGCACAAAGGGGCACATGCGTCTGAAGTTCATTTGCAGCCACTGGAGTCCCTGGCACACCCATTCTATCTTTCTCTCTGCCTCTTCCTCTCTCTCTCTCTCTCTCAAAATAAATAAATAAATAAATAATTTGTTAAAAAATTTTTTTAAAAATAAGCCAGGCGTGCTGGTGCGTGCCTTTAATCCCAGCACTGGGGAGGCAGAGGTAGGAGGATTGCCAAGAGTTCGAGGCCACCCTGAGACTGCATAGTGAATTCCAAGTCAGCCTGGACCAGAGTGAGACCCTACCTCGAAAAACCAAAAAAAATATATATATATATATTTTTTTTTTTTTTTTTTTTTTAAGGCGGGCATGGTGGCACACACCTTTAATCCCAGCACTCAAGAGGCAGAGGTAGGCAGATTGCCGTGAGTTCAAGGCCACCCTGAGACTACATAGTGAATTCCAGATCAGCCTGGGCTACAGTGAGACCCTGCCTCAAAAGAACAATAAAAGGGCTGGAGAGATGGCTTAGTGACTAAGGCTCTTGCTTCTAAAGGCAAAGGACCCAAGTTCAATTCCTCAGGACCCACTTAAGCCGGATGCACAAGGTGGCACACATGTCTAGAGGTCATTTGCAGTGGCTGGATGCCCTGTTGTGCCCACTCTCTCCCTCTCTCTCTGTCCCTGCCTCTTTACCCCTCTCTCAAATAAATAAATAATAATAAATATTAAAATTTTTTTATCTATCATTTGTTTATTTGGGGGTGAGAAAGAAAGAGTATCAGAGCTCCAGGCCTCTTGTTACCATAAACAAACTCCAGATGCCTTTGCAACTTTGTGCAGCTAGCTTTATGTGGGTGCTGGGGAATGGAACCCTGGCCAACGGGCTAGTAAGCAAGTGACTTTAACTGCTAAACCATCTCCCCAGCCCCTACTTTTGAATATTTTTGTTTATTTATTTGAGAGAGAAAGAGAGAAAGTGTGTGTGTGTGTGTGTGTGTGTGTGTGTGTGTGTGTGTGTGTGTGTGTGTGTGAAAGCGAGCGAGAGAGAGAGATGTACAGGCACTGTAAGTGAATTCCAGGTGCATGGGCTACTTTGTGCACTTGTCTTTATGTGGGTACTGAGGAACTGAAGTAGTGCTGGCAGGCTTTTTTGCAAACAAGCACCTTTAAATATTGAGCCATCTCCCCATACCCCTATTTTTTTTTTCCAAGGGTCTCACTCTAGTCCAGGCTGACCTGGAATTCACTCTGTATTCCCAGAGTGGCCTTGAACTCACGGCAACCCTCCTACTTCTGCCTCCCGAGTGCTGGGATTAAAGGCATGTGCCACCATGCCCGGCCCATACCCCTATTTTTATTTTATAATCCTGAGTGTTGGGGGCTGGAGAAATTGTTCAGTGGTTAAGGCGCTTGCCTGCAAAGACTAACGACACAGATTCAGTTCCCCAGTGTCCACATAAAGCAGAATGCAGAAAATGCACATGCATCTGGAGGTTGTTTGCAGTGGCTAGAGGCCCTAGTTTGCCGATCCCTCCACTTCTTAAAATAAGTAAAAAATAGAAAAGGTTGCCCATGTGAGCTGTGTTGCATATATTTTTCCACTAGATGGCAGAAGACATCTACAAATGTGTAAAACAACAGAGCAGCTATCAAAAACCTTAAAATGGAAGCCGGGCGTGGTGGCGCTTGACTTTAATCCCAGCACTTGGGAGGCCGAGGTAGGAGGATCACCATTAGTTCAAGGCCACCCTGAGACTACAGAGTGAATTCCAGGTCAGTCTGTGCTAGAGTGAGACTCTACCTCAAAAAACAAAAAAACAAAACAAAACCCTTAAAATACCTTAAAATGCGGCTGGCGAGATGGCTCAGAGGTTAAGACACTTGCTTGCAAAGCCTAAGAACCCAGGTTCCATTCCCCAGTACTCTCTCAAATAAATAAAACTTTAAAGGTCAGCCTGGACCAGGTGAGACCCTACCAAAAACCAGCAAAAAAAAGGCAGAAAAAAAAAAAAAAACAATGAGTTTGAGGCCACCCTGAGACTACATAGTGAATTCCAGGTCAGCCTAAGAACCCAGGTTCCATTCCCAGTACCTCAAAAATAAAAAAACTATAAAAATAAAAAAGTTTATAAAACAATAATTTCAGGGCTGGAGAGATGGCTTAGCGGTTAAGGCACATACCTGCGAAGCCTAAGAACCCCGGTTCGATTCTCCAGGTCCCATGTAAGCCAGATGCACAAGGGGGCACACTCATCTGGAGTTCATTTGCAGTGGCCAGAGGCCCTGGCACGCCCATTCTCACTCTTCCTCTCTGTCTCAAATAAATAAAAGTAAAAATAAAATATTTTTTAAATAATAATAATTTCAGGAAAATGGATGCCTGCTTTGGTACATCAGACTTCTTGGTCATAGTTCCTTTTGAGTACCTGACTGCAATCATGGGTAAAGGGGCTTCAAAGTGGAAGGAAATGCTTTGTTAGGTTTCCAGTGTAAAGCTATGTGGTGGTGTACATCTTTAATCCTAGCACTTGGGAGGTTGAGGTAGAAGGATCACTATGAGTTTGAGGCCAGCCTGGGCTAGAGTGAAACTAGACCTCAAAAAAAAAAAAAAAAAAAAAAAGGGAATTCAAGTGTGCACTAGCAGAATTTAAGGTGTGTATTGGCAAGACTCACTTCAGAAATTCTAAGTAGGAAAAGAAAATAGAGACCATAGAAAATAAAGGGTCACATACTGTTTTAATAATATGCCAGGACATCTTGACTATTTGAGAAAGATAAATCTGAATATGTACTTAGATCCAGTAATTTTCTTTAATTTGTATTTTATTTCTTTTTATTTTAAAGAGAATGAGAGAGAGACAGAGAGAATTGGTATGCCAGGGCCCCAGCCAGTCAAATCAAACTCCAGGCACTTGCACTTCCTAGTGGGCATGTGTGACCTTGCATTTGCATCACTGTGCGTCTGACTTATGTTGGTTCTGGAGAGTTGAACATGGGTCCTTAGGCTTCAGGCAAGCACCTTAACTGCTAAGCTTTTTTTTTTTTTTTTTTTTTTTTTTTGGTTTTTCAAGGTAGGGTTTCACTGCAGCTCAGGCTGACCTGGAATTCACTGTTTAGTCTCAGGGTGGCCTCGAACTCATGGTAATCCTCCTACCTCTGCCTCCCGAGTGCTGGGATTGCTGGGATTAAAGGCGTGTGCCACCACGCCTGGCCCTATTTTGCCAGGCAAGTACTGTAGCATTGGGCTATATCCCCAGTCCCTCTGATATGGGAATTTAGATCTTGGAGCTTGACAGAGCCATTTCTAGCTTTTGGTTGGGCCAGACGGTCATTGTGGTGTTTTGAATCAGGTGTTCCCCATAAACTTAGGTGTTCTGAATGCTAGTTTCCCCAGCTGGTGGCAACTGAAAATTAAAGCCTCCTGGAGGCAGTGTATTATTGGGGGCGGACTTATGGGTGTTATAGCCAGTTTCCCCATGCCAATGTTTGGCACACTCTCCTGTTCCTGTTGTCCACCTGATGTTGGCCAGGAGGTGATGTCCAACCTCTGCTCATGCCATCATTTCCCCCGGCCATCATGGAGCTTCCCCTCAAGTCTGTAAGCCAAAATAAACCTTTTTCTCACAAACTGCTCTTGGTCGGGTGATTTCTACCCACAATGTGAACCTGACAGTCATAGTCATAAAAAAACTTCCACTGAGTTTCAAGTTTTAATCTTATGAATTCAAAGAAGAAAATCCAGGCTCTAGAGGGTGAAATTTAGAAAGATTCTATTACAGAGCTTAAGAGAAGGAAAGAGGGGCTGGAGAGATGGTTTAGCAGTTAAGGCACTTGCCTTTGAAGAATAAGGACCCATGTTCAACTCTCCAGGTCCCATGTAAGCCAGGCCCACAAGGTGGTGCAAGGGTCTGGAGTTCAGTGGCAGTGACTGCAGGCCCTGGTGTGCCAATTCTCTCTTGCTCTCGCTGTCACTCTCTCGCTTAAAATTAAAAGAGAGAGAGAGAGGAAAGGGGTAGAGCTCCCGTAAGGTAGAAGGGGTCCTGAGCAGGTATTGCCCTGGTAGCTCTGATGGGTGGGGTGGGGTGGGGAAGGAGAGCTCTTTTAAGGAGGAAGAGAAACATAAGAAGCACATTAATGAGGTTTCTAGGGAGGGATTAATCTTCCTTATATCGGTTCTATCATGTTTCTAGGAAAGTGAAACTTCTTTAAGGAAAGAGAGATAAGACTAAACACTTCTGACATTTCTGGCCTCCAGCAAGGTGGCTGCAGGGTTCCTTTAGGGAAAAAGAGATAAGAGAAAACCAGATTCCCCTAGACATATAGGCTCAAGCATATTTCTTGCTTCAGCCAGGAGAGAGAGAGAAATAAAATAAAATAAAACTAAACTATTTACTTTGTTACCCTTAGCTGCCTACTCAATTTCTTTCTTTCAACATTTTTATTTATGAGAGAGAGAGAGAGGGGGGAGGGAGGGAGTGTGCTCCTGCAAATGAACTCCAGATGCATGTGCCACTTAGAGCATTTGGCTTTATGTGGGTACTGGGGTATTGAGCATAGGACAGAAAGCTTTGGCAAGCAAATGCCTTTAACCACTGAGTCCTGCCCTACCAATCTCTAGCTCCTACTCTTCATCACCTCCAGGTGTATTCTGTCAGTGGGTGTATAAGAAACCTCCAAATCCTTGGCCTTCTGTTTGCTCTGACAATATGGAAGGCCAACAGTCTCCATAAATAAAGCTTTACTGCCTCTAAATTTGTGAATCAGTGACACACTCAAGTCTGATTTTTGCTGTTGAAGCAAATCTCCATGGAAAGTGGGCAAGAAGCAACTCCATTCCTGAAAATTCTTTCCTTACTGGGAGATCGATTTTCTAAGTTAAAAAAAAAAAAAAAAAAAAAAAAACTGGGCTGGAGAGATGGCTTAGCGGTTAAGGTGCCTGCTTCCTAAACCTAAGAACGCCTGTTCCAATCTCCAGGTCCCAGATGCAAAGTGACACAAGGGCGCAATGCCGCACTTGACCACAAGGGGGTGAACGCATCTGGATTTCATTCACAGCAGCTGAGAGACTGTTGGTGTGCCCATCTCTGTTTTCCTCTCCCTCTCTCTCTGTCTCTCTCTCTCAAAAAAAAAAAAAACTATTTGGATATAGCAACTTTTTAAAAAATTTTATTTATTTATTTATTTATTTATTTATTTATTTATTTATTTATTTATTTGAGAGAGATAGAGAGAATGGGCATGCCAGGGCCTTCAACTGTTACCAACCAACTCCAGACACACGTGCCACCTTGTGCATCTGGCCTACATGGGTTCTGAGGAATTGAACCTGCGTTCTTTAGCTTTGTAAACAAGTGCCTTAACTACTAAGCAATCTCTCCAGCCCATGAATATAGCAACTTTCAAATACACTTACCTATTTATTTTTAGCACTAAATATTTATTTTATTTTATTTTTTGGTTTTTCGAGGTAGGGTTTCACTCTAGCCCAGGCTGACCTGGAAATCACTATGTAGTCTCAGGGTGGCCTCGAACTCATGGTGATCTTCCTGCCTCTGCCTCCTGAGTACTGGGATTAAAGCGCGCGCCACCACGCCTGGCTTATCATTTTTTAAAAAATAAAAAAAGATTCGGGCATGGTGGCACACGCCTTTAATCCCAGAATTTGAGAGGCAGAGGTTGGAGGATCTCTATGAGTTTGAGGTTAGCCTGGGATTACAGAGTGAGTGTCAGGTTAGCCTGGGCTAGAGTGAAACCCTACCTTGAAAAAACAAACAAAAACAACAACAACAACAAAAAAAAAAAAACCAACAAAGAAATTATGGCATGGAGTCTCAATATAAAGAATCTAGATAAAAACAAAAGGGGGCTAGGATGTAGCTCAGTGGGGGAAACATGTTTGGCATGCTCGAAGCCCTGGGGCTTTCATCTTTAGCAAGTATACACACACACAGACACAGACACACACACACACACGCACACGCACGCAGCAAGGGGGTGTAAACCTGTAATCCGGTACTGGAAGGCTGAGGCAGGAGGATTAGGAGTATGAGGCCAGCCTGTGTTACAAAGCATGACCCTGTCTCAAAACAACAAAAAAGTCAACCCACTGCTGGACAGACCTGTGGATTTGCACCTTAGGGGTTCATCAGGGTTCAAGAACAAGGCTGGAAACACATTAGATCAGTCACCTGCTGTGAGCTATCCTATGGAGTGTCTGCCACCAGGGCCAGGCCACTCCCAAGTTTATGATTCCCCCCCTAGGAGTCATCCTTGATTTATGGAACAAGTAATCTGCCAGCTCCTGTGCCAGAGAAGGGCGGGGGAGATGACTCAAGGATTAAAGTACTTTCTTTCTTTAAAAAAAAATATTTTATTTATTTGCAAGGAGAGAGAGAGAGGAACACCAGGTCCTCCTGCCTGCAAAGGAACTTCAGACACATGCACCACTTTGTGCATCCAGCTTCATGTGGGTCCTGGGGAATTAAACTCAGGTTATTAGGCTTTGCAGGCAAGTGCCTTAACCGCTGAGCCATCTCTCCAGCTCTAAAGGTGCTTTCTTACAAAGCCACCTGGTTTGGTTTGAGCTGGGCGTGGTGATGCACACCTTTAATCCCAGCACTCGGGAGGCAGAGGTAGGAGGATCGCCATGAGTTCAAGGCTACCCTGAGACTACATAGTGAATTCCAGGTCAGACTGAGCTAGAGCGAGACCCTACTACCAGGAAAAACCAAAAAAAGAAAAAAAAAAAGCCACCTGGTTTGGGTTTGATTCCCATATATCCAGATGCACAAACTGGTGCATGTGTTTGGAGTTTATAGCGGCAAGAAGCCCTGTTGTGCCCATACTCTCTCTCTTGAAAAAATAAAAAAGTCTAGGGGCCTAGGGAGACTGCTCAGTGGTTAAGGCGCTTGCCTGAAAAACCTAACGACTCAGGTTCAATTTCCCAGTACTCATGTAAAGCCAGAAGCACAAAAGTGGCACATGCATCTGGAGTTCATTTGCAGTGGCAAGAGGCTCTTGTGTGCCCATTCTCAATCTCTCTCTACCTCCCTCCCTCCTTCTCTCTCCTCTTACAAATAAATAAATAATATATTTTAAAAAGTCTACATAGCTGGGCATGGTGGCACATGCCTTTAATCCCAGCACTTGGGAGGCAGAGATAGGAGGATCACTGTAAGTTCCAGTCCACTCTGAGACTACATAGTAAATTCCAGGTCAGCCTGAGCTAGAGTGAGATCGTATCTTGAAAAACCCAAAAGAGGGCTGGAGAGATGGCTTAGTAGTTAAGGCGCATGCCTGCGAAACCTAAGGACCCAGGTTCGATTCTCCACATCCCATGTTAAGCCAGCTGCACATGGTGGTGATGTGTCTGGGGTTTAAAGTCCATATATATATCTCGAGACCACCGTTGGTGGGGCAGGCCTGGAAGCTGTGCTCAGTCAGCATGCCTAGAGGAATAGACAGCCAAGGCCAGCAGTGCAGAATAGGGCTGAGTGAACCTAGAGGAGCAAGAGGGCTCCCTAAGAGCATGCCAGTAGAAGCAAATCTTCAGGGACAAGTCACAGCTTTATCTGGTGTGCGGTGGCAGGAGAAGGCACTGGGGCCATTCAGGAAGAGCAACCCACAGCAGAGACCAGGCAAGGCTGTGGTCTACAGTCAGGAGAGATGGTGATGACAGCCAGCAGAGGCCATCAATTGCCTATGAGTCGCCTGTGGCGGTTTGATTCAGGCATCCCCCATGAACTTAGGTGTTCTGAATGCTAGTCTCCCCAGCTGATGGCAATTGGAAATTAAAGCCTCCTGGAGGCGGGGTATTGTTGGGGGCGGGCTTATGGGTATTATAGCGGGCTTCCCCTTGCCAGTGTTGGGCATACTCAGTGTTGTCCACCTGATGTTGGCCAGTGGGTGATGTCCACCTTCTGCTCATGCCATCATTTTCTCCTGCCATCATGGAGTTGTAAGCCAAAATAAATCTTTTTACCCAGAAGCTGCTCTTGGTCGGGTGATTTCTGCCAGCAATGTGAACCTGACTATAACACATGGTTTCATTTCATTCTTACCAGTCCTCTAGTAGATGCCATCCTAGATACTCATGCCAAACCCGTGGGAAAGTTCTGGACAAAGCTGTCTCAAAGGCCACTATGCTCCCCTATGTCTCCACTTCTCATCCAAACCTGTCTCTTCCTTTCCTCCCTTCTCTCTTCCTCTCCCCTCCCCTCTTCTTCCTTTTTCTCTCTTCCCCTCCTCTTCTTCCTTCCTTCCTTTATTTTTTATTTTATTTTTGGAGAGAGACACAGAGATAGAGAGAGGAAGAGGGAGAGGCAGATAGAGAATGGGTGCACCAGCAGCCTCTCAGCCACTGTGAATGAACTCCAAATGCGTGCACCCCCTTGTGGGCAAGTGCAGCATTGTACCCTTGCGTCACTTTGCATCTGGCTAAATGTGGGACCTGGAGATTGGAACTGGCATTCTTAGGCTTAGCAGGCAGGCGCCTGTACCGCTAAGCCATCTCTCCAGCCCCCTTCCTTCCTTTATAATTATTTTTGAATAGCCAGGCATGGTGGCTCATGCCTTTAATCCCCGCACTCAGGAGGTAGAGGTAGGAAGATCTCTGTGAGTTCAAGGCCACTCTGAGATTACATAGCGAATTCCAGGTCAGTCTGGGCCAGAGTGAGGCCTTACCTCAAAAAAAAAAAAATATTTTTGAGCCAGGTTTGGTGGCACACACCTTTAATCCCAGCACTTGGGAGGCAGAGGTAGGAGGATCACAGTGAGTTGGAGGCCACCCTGAGACTACATAGTGAATTCCTGGTCAGCGTGGGCTAGAGCAAGGCCCTACTTCAAAAAAAAAAAAAAAAAAAAAAAAAGGGCTGGGGAGATGGCTAGGTCCCATGTAAGCCAGATGCACATAATGGCACATGCATCTGGAGTTTGTTTGCAGTGGCTAGAGGCCCTGGAGCTCCCATTCTCACTTGCTCTTTCTCTCTCCCATCCCTCTATCTAATAAATAAATAAAAATAAATCTTAAATTTTTTTAAAATTTATTTGCAAGGAGAGAAAGAGGCAGAGAATAAAATATAAAGCAAGATGCACAAAGTGGCGCATGCATCTGGCTTTTGTTTGCAATTGGTAGAGGCTCTGGTGCACCTGTTTTCTCTCTCTCTTCTCAGTGTTTTATTATAGTTTGCATCTGCAATCACCTTGCTAGAGGCAAGGTCACTGGGGGCTGGTCTTAAGGTGTGGTGATGGTTTGAGATTCCATTGTAAAGATATGCAAATGTGCCTAGCAGGAGTTCCTGAAGTGTGCTGTGTGACCTTTTTGGCTGTAGTTTTTGCTCTGTGTGCTGTGGTGGCTGGTTGGCTTTGCTCTCTCTGCTTGGCCCTGTGAAGAGCAGGCTGCTTTTCCTGCCTTTATGGAACTTCCCCTGGATCTGTAAGTTTCAATAAATAATATCCCTTCCTCCATAACTGTGCCTGGTCTGGAAGTTCATCTCAGCGAACCCGAAGCTGTCTGCTACAGTAAAGTGGTACCAGGAGTGGGGTGAGATGAACCTGACCTTGTGGATATTCGTCTTTTGGAACCTTTGTTTTGGAGGAATGGGCATGGACTTGGTGCTTGCAACTGAAGATGCCTTCTGGAGTGGTAAGCCAAGTTTTATGGACTATTCTGATGAGAGTTTGAGAATGCTAAGTGCAGACAGTATTGAACTTCGAGGCTTGGCTTATGAGCTTTCTAAGGGGAAGGAAAGACGGCAGAGGACTTTGTTGGAACTGGGCTACTGGCATAAGGGATGGCTACGTTCCGCTATCCAGGCCCAGAGTGTTTGATCAAGGTTAAATTTGTAATGGACTGATGTGCTTGGCTAAAGATATCGGACTGAGATTTTAAGATTTTAAGCTGGAAAACCTCAAGCAAGTTAAAATTATAGAGGCACTGAGACTGGTTTCAGGTTACTGAGCTGCTATTGTCAACCACATTAGCAATCTTAAGGAAGGTGGAAGGAAGGTGGCCTGACTTGATTAACATTAAAACAATGGAGAGGATGCCTGAGGAAAGACTGTTAAAAATGCAAATTCTTGGAAAGAGCTGACTGGAGAAGGAACCTGCTTTTCAAGGCTATGATTTATTTTGTCCCTGGATTAAGAACATGGCTGTGTCCTGCACACCTGGTATTAGTTTTGGAAGCATGAAAAATGCATGGAGTGGTCATGAGTTGCACACGGTTCCAGGAGACGCTGCTGAGATGCAGCATGAGGCAGGGCATGAAGACCCTCAGGAATAGGCTGGAAGAGCCTTTTGGAAGATGGACGGTGGTTTGCATGGAGACCTGAAGATGTTTTGGATATACCAGGACTGTGCAAAAGGGCTACCATGGAGTGCAGTGTTGGCATGGGATGAAAGTTTTCCTTGGCGACTTTGCCCAGCTGGAGGGGCGGAATTGGAAAACCTGGAGACTCAGTCTATGGTTATATTGAACTTGAACTGCAGAAGTTTGATGATGGCTGATGGTGATTGAGTTTGCATTGTTTTAGTTTCTCCTTGCTATTCCTTATACAGTTAAAATGTTTACTCTGTGCCTTTACATGTTGAAAGTATTTAACTTGTTGATTTTACAGGACTCACTATCTTAAGTTGATCCAGACTGTGAGAACCTTTGAAATTGGACTGAGTATAATTTACAATGTGTGATAGTTATAAATCTATTGGGGGCCAGGAGCTAAATATATTGGGGGCCAGGGGCGGAATGTGGTAGTTTGAATATATGTCCCCAATATATTCAGTGTTTTATTATAGTTTGCATCTGCAATCACCTTGCTAGAGGCAAGGTCACTGGGGCTGGTCTTAAGGTGTGGTGATGGTTTGAGATTCCATTGTAAAGATATGCAAATGTGCCTAGCAGGAGTTCTGAAGTGTGCTGTGTGACCTTTTTGGCTGTAGTTTTTGCTCTGTGTGCTGTGGTGGCTGGTTGGCTTTGGCTTTCTCTGCTAGACCCTACCTCGAAAAACCAAAAAATAAAAATAAAAATTATTTGTGTGTGTGTGTGAGTGCATGTGGTAGACAGCTTCCACATTGCTGGGAAGGACATACAACCAAATACAGTTTAATGGGAAGAAGGGATTTATTTTGAGCTTAGAGATCCAGGGGAAGTTTCATCAGTGGTGGAAGAAGCTGACTCCCACTCATATATCCAAGCAGAGAGAGAAAACACCACCAGCCAGCAACACCAAAATGCAGCAAGCAGAACTTTCCGCCCACCTGAGCTCAAACTACTCTCTTTCTTTTTTTAAATTTTTATTTATTTGCAAGCAGAGATAGAGATAGAAGAGAGCCAGAGAGAGAATGGGCACGCCAGGACCTCCAGCCCACTGCAAACAAACTCCAGATGCATGCATCTGGCTTACGTGGGTCCTGGAGAATCAAACTTGGGTCCTTTGGCTTTGCAGGCAAATGCCTTAACCACTAAGCCATCTCTCCAGCCTTCAAACTACTCTCTTACACCTTTGGGCTGGAATTCAGATCTGCCCCTAGTGACACCTTAGGGCTGGACTCCAAGATCCACCCCCCAGGGACACCTCCTCCAGCCAGGGTCCTGGAGATCCAAGTTACAAGTTTTTTTTTTTCTTTTCTTTTTTTAAGATTTTATTTTTATTCATTTATTTGAGACAGAGAGAAGGAGAGAGGGGGAGAATGGGTGCGCCAGGGCTTCTAGCTACTGCAAACAAACTCCAGACACATGTGCCACCTTGTGCATCTGGCTTACGAGGGAACTGAAGAATCAAACAGGGGTCCTTAGGCTTCACAGGCATGCGCCTTAACTGCTAAGCCATCTCTCCAACCCTACAAGTTTAATTTTTAACACTTGAGTCAATGGGGGACACACATTCAAACTCCCACAGTGCTCCAGGGTTTCTTGCCATTGCAATCAAATTTTATTTTCCTAAGAGAAGTGGGACCATCAATTTCCAAAAGCTGCACCGTGGAGGAGTCTTAGGAAATATTTCTTGCACCAAGGAACGCTATATGCTCTGCCTTGCTCCATTCTTTCAGCAGATTTCTGGGTGTTTCTCTGGCCAGCAGCCCTGGAGTGCTGAGGTGAGGGAGGGGTCAGTTTTCCCTGAGGCACTGAGAAGAGACCCTTGAGGACCAAGACAAAATCAACATCCTGATAGAATGAGTGTCTCTAGAGTAGGGTATTGAGGTTTGAATTTTTAAAATTTTTATTTGAGAGAGAGAGAGAGAATGGGCTGCCAGGTCCTCCAACTACTGCAAACGAACTTCAGACACATGCACCACTTTGTTCATCTGGCTTACGTGGGTCCTGGGGAATAGAACTTGGGTCCCTTGGCTTTGCAAGCAAACACCTTAACCACTTAGCCATCCCTCCAGCCCCTTTTAACCTGGTTTTTTTTTTTTTTTTTTTTTTTTTTTTTTTTCTAGGTAGGGTCTCACTCTAGCTCAGGCTGACCTGTAATTCATTCTGTAGTCTTAGGGTGGCCTCGAACTCTACCTCTGCCTCCCAAGTGCTGGAGTGCCACCACTCCTGCCTTAACCTTTTGTTTTTAAAAAAATTATTTTGGGGGGTTTTCAAGGTAGGGTCTGGCTCTAGCCCAGGCTGACAGAATAAAGGATAAAAAAATTAGTAAACATGGGCTGGAGAAATGGCTTAGCGGTTAAGGCATTTGCCTGAGTAGCCAAAGGATCCAGGTTCAATTCTCCAAGACCCACGTAAGTCAGATAGATGCACAAAGGGCACATGCATCTGGAGTTCATTTGCAGTGGCTAGAGGCCCTGGTGTGCCCATTCTCTCTCTGTCTGCCTCTCTTCTATCTCCCTCTCTGCTTGCAAATAAATAAATAAAAATTAAAAAAATAATTAGCAAACACAAGGTGGCTCCAGTTACTAGCTCAAGGACTCATGGCACCCAGGAGCTTAGCAGCACGGAAGCTCTGTTTTGTAGATAGTCCTCCGCCTCTCTTCCTGTAGTTCCCCACCTCCTTCCATTCCTGTCCTTTTTTGTTTGTGGTTTCAAGATAGGGTCTCACTCTAGCTCAGGCTAACCTGGAATTCACTATGTAGTCTCAGGGTGGCATCGAACTCACAGCAATCCTCCTACCTCTGCCTGAGTGCTGGGATTAAAGGCGTGCGCCACCACGCCCGGCTCTGTTCCTATCCTTCCATTCTAGTTCAATCCCTCCTGTAGGATTTCCAACATGATTGGCTTTCCCCAGAGGAACCCTCTCTCCTCACAAACCTCCTGATCTGACCAGACTGCAAAAGGTCTCTTTCCTCCTCACCAAGCCTCCTCGCTTGGGGATAAGGGTAGCTCATGGCATGCACATGCATTTACTCGGGTTGTTTTTCCATGTGGTTGTGGCCAATGACCATGTGGTAGGATAAATTTAACACTCTTTTTCCCTGGGTTCTGGGACTTCCTCTGTCGCTGCTTTTTCTTCAGAGCCTCAGAGACCTCGGACCACGTGTGCCATTCATGTGGCTGGACATGTGATCCCCAGGCGACTTTGTTTCTAGTTGAGAGGAAGCACCATACCAGGCTACTGAGGCTTTAAATCAGAGTTCACTTTTTAATTTTTTTTTTTTAACAATTTGGTTTCTGAAGGACTTGATTAACTGCCCACCAATATAAAGAGGGACACAGACCTGGTCTTGGCCCAGGTCACCTTCACATAGGGTGACCTAGACCCTCTTCCTCCTCTACTACAGCCCATGCTGGGACAAAAATGTGTACATCTGGGCTGGGGAGATGGCTCAGCAGTTAAAGGTGTTTGCTTGTAAAGCCCGTCAGCCCTGGTTCTACTCCCCAGTACCCCATGTAAAGCCGGGTGCACAAAGTGGCACGTGTGTCTGGAGTTTGTAGTGGCAGGTGGGTCTGGTGTGGTGCCCATTCTATCTCTGTCTGTCTCTTTGAAATAAATAAATGAATAAATAAGTAAAATAAATAAAATATTCTTTTTGTTTGTTTGTTTGTTTTGAGGTAGGGTGTTGCATTAGCCCAGGCTGACCTGGAATTCACAATGTAGTCTCAGGTTGGCCTCGAACTCACAGTGATCCTCCTACCTGAGTGCTGGGATTAAAGGTGTGTGCCACCACGTCTGGCTAAAAAATATCTTCTTTAAAATATTTTATTTTTAGGGGAGGGAAATATCATATGTTTTTTTGTATGTAAGTATAGAAGTTGTCAATAAAAATATTTTATTTTTATTTATTTACTTGAGAGAGAAGAAGAGGAAGACAGAGAGAGAGAGAGAAATAATGGGTGCACAAATGAACTCCAGACACATGTGCATCTGGCTTACATGGGTCCTGGAGAATCGAATCTGAGTCCTTTGGCTTTTCAGGCAAGTGCCTTAACCACTAAGCCATGTTCACAGGCTGGAGAGATGGCTTAGTGGTTAAGGCGCTTGCCTAAAAAGCCAAAGAACACATATTCCAATCTCCAGGTCCCACATAGCTAGAAGCAAGCATGCACTGTCACACATGTGCCACAAGGGGGCACATGTGCCTAGAGTTCTTTCACAGCAGTCTTAAAGTCCTTGGAGTGCCCATTCTCTCTCAAAAATAAAAATTAAGGGCTGGATAAATGGTTTAGTGGTTAAGGTGTTTGCCTGCAAAGCAAAAGGACCCAGGTTTGATTCCCCAGGACCCACATAAGCCAGATGTACAAGGGGGCACACACATCTGGAGTTCTTTTGCAGTGGCTGGAGGCCCTGGTGTGCCCCATTCTTTTCTCTTTCTTTCTCTCTCTCCTTCTTTCTGTGTCAAATAAATAAATAAATAATAAACACACATCTGAGGCTGCCAGGCAAACCCATATTTACCATCCATCATGGTAGACTAATCTTTTTTTGGGGGGGGGGATTTGAGAGAGAGAGAAAGAGAGACAGAGAGAGAATGGGCGGGCCAGGGCCTCTCAGCCTCTATGAATGAACTCTAGATGCATGCGCCCCCTTGTGCGCATGTGCCACATTGTGTGCTTGTGTCACTTTTGTGTCTGGCTAAATGTGGGACCTGGAGATTTGAACAAGCATTCTTAGGCTTGGCAGGCAGGTGCCTTAGCCATCTCTCCAGCCTTTATTTTTTTTTTTTGAAGTAGGGTCTCACTCTAGCCCAGGCTGACCTTGAACTCACTCTATTGTTCCAGGTTTGCCTCGAACTCATAGCAGTCCTCCTACCTCTGCCTGGCACTAAAGGCGTTGTGCCACCATCCCCAGCTGGATGGACTGATCTTTATGACACTGGGTGAAATCCTCACAGCAGACCCATGGTCCACACCCTCTCCCACCTATGGTCCAGCGGGATTTTCTGCTTCCCATTCTTCCTGCACACACAGCAGGTACAGGCAGGTGGGCCAAGGTGAAGAAGATGGGGCTGGGGGAGGGGGAAAGAGGACAGCATCCCCTAAGCTGTCACCAAAGAGCAAATTGTGGAAACTACTCAGCATACGTGAAGCAATAAAGAGGAAGCCGAAATGAGGGCCACTCAGGGCAATGGAGGCTGCCTCTGCCTGCAACCCTGGAACCCAGCACTTTTGCCTCCTGCCACTTCTCAGCCTCCCTCGCGGCTACAGGCTCTGCTGACCTAGCTGCTCCGGTTCAAACAGCCTACCGCCTCCGGAGCCATGCTGACTTCCTGTGGCAAAACCAAGCCTCCCCTCCCCCTCCCACATCACTACTACTCTCCTGGCTGCCAACTCTTCCCAGAGGCAAAGAACAAGGATGTCACTTTATTTTTGTTTACTTATTTGAGAGAGAGAGAGAAAGAGAGAGACAGAGAACATGGCTGTGCCAGGGCCTCCAGCCACTGCAAGCAAACTCCAGATGCATGCACCACCTTGTACATCTAGTTTACGTGAGTCCTGGGAAGTCGACCTGAGTCCTTAGGCGTCACAGGCAAGTGACTTAACCACTAAACCAAGGGATGTCACTTTAAATTCAAACTGTTAGTACCTGCTTAGAACTTTCCCAATGATCATGCTGTCTTTTATTTTTCTCTCTCTTTCGCCCTGTGTGTGTGTGCGTGTGTAAGCCATGGTCTCTTGCTGCTGCAAATGAATGTCTAGCTTTACATGGATAGTTGGAGAATTGAGCAAGTGCCTTCAACCTTCTTTTTAAAAATATTTTATTTATTTATTTGAGAGACAGAGAAAGATATAGATAGATAGATAGATAGATAGATAGATAGATAGATAGATAGACAGACAGATAGATAGATAGATAGATAGAGAGAGAGAATGGGGGCACTAGCACCTCTAGCTGTTGCAAACGAACTCAAGATGCATGTTCCACCATGTGCATCTGACTTATGTAGGTACTGCGGAATCAAACCTGGGTCCTTAGGCTTCGCAGGCAAGCGCATTAACTGCTAAGACATCTCTCCAGCCCCTTCAACCTTTTTTTTTAAATATATTTTTTTATTATTTATTTATTTGAGAGCGAGAGATACAGAAATAGACAGGGAGAGAGAGAGAGAGAGAGAGAGAGAGAGAGAGAGAGAAAGGAAAGAATGGGCACACCAGGGCCTCCAGCCACTGCAAACGAACTCCAGATGCATGTGCCCCCTTGTGCTTCTGGCTAACATGGGTCCTGGAGAATGGAGCCTCGAACCAGGGTCCTTAGGCTTCACAGGCAAGCGCTTAACCGCTAAGCCATCTCTCCAGCCCCCTTCAACCTTTTTAAATAAAATTTTGTTTTGGTTTTTCAAGGTAGGGTCTGGCTCTAGCCCAGGCTGACAGAATAAAGAATAAAAAAATTAGTAAACACAAGATGGCTCCAGTTACTAGGTAACAGTAGGATGACAAAACGCTGGAAAACATGCAAGCAACCAGCTACTTCTTTCTGGCTTTTTTTTTTTCCCCTCTAGCCCAGGCTGATCTGGAATTCTGTATGTAGTTTCCTGCTGGCCTTGAACTCAAGGAGATCCTCCTACCTCTGCCTCCGAGTGCTGGGATTAAAGGTGTGAGCCACCACGCCCGGCTTCCTCAGCAATTAAAATATATATGTATATATATTATGGGCTAGAGAGATAGCTTAGTGGTTAAGGCACTGCCTGCAAAGCCAAAGGACACAGATTTGATTCCTTAGTACCTACATAAAGCCAGATGCACCAGATGGAGCATTTGTCTAGAGTTCGTTTGCGATGGCTGGAGGCTCTGGTGTGCCAATTCTCTTTCTGTATTTGCCTCTTTCTCTCTCAATCCAATAAATAAAATATCTAAAAAATATTTATTATCATGTACGTGTACGTGTGCGTGCCCGTGTTGCACGGATACGCCAGAGTCCTTTGCCGCTGCAATTAAGTGCATGGTCGGTTTTATGCGGGTGGCTGGGGCTTTAACCCCCAGCGTACAGGTTTTGCAAGCAAGTGCCTTTAACCGCTAAGCGATCTCCCCGAGGCCCTTCCTCAACTTTGGCGGAGGGAGGGTTTATTTTGGATCGGCGGGTTTGTTTTTCCACGATGCTCCCAGGTCGTCGGAAAGGGCCTGGAGAGAATCTGGACAGCATGAATACGAATGACTCTCACCCGAACCCTTCGCAGCTGCGCAGCCGCGTACCTCCTTGCGGCAGCACAAGTTATCTGGGTACCACCCGCCCCCTCCTGCATCCCTATTTTTAGCAGCCCGCCCCAAGACCACGTGACGGAGGACGCAGTACCGCGGACGCCAGCCCTGCATCCTGCAGGGTGCCGAGCCGGAGGAGCCGGCGCCCCGAGCCCCCCCTGCCCAGGCCATGAAGATCTGGAGCTCCGAGCACGTGTTCGGGTGAGGCTGGCGGCCGTGAGAGAAGGGCAGGCGCGCTTCTGCCGGGGGTCAAGGCTAATGCCCGGGGGAGCCAGCCCAGCCCCGGGGGGGCGCGGGAGGGCCGGTCCTTGGCTTGCGCAGGTCTCTGCCCACCCCAGCCCATCCCCGGCAGGTCTGATCACGTGGCTTAGGACAGGGTCCCGGGGAACCTGACTGGCCAGAGGCCTGCAGAGATAATGGAAGCAAACATACACGGTGTCCGCTGCGGCCTTGAGCTGGGGAGAGGGTAGAGCGAAAGCACTTGGGGGCGGGGGGACGTTTGGTGTAGTACGTGTGTGTACTCTCGCACAACCTCCAAAGTCAGCGTGCGAAACCGCCATCAGCCTAAATAAAGTGTCTGCATGGGTCATCGATTCGAACCCGTTTCAAAGTAAAAAGATGTCAGAGATTATTACTTGCAGTGGCTGGAAGCCCTGGCCCCCCATTCTCTCTCTCTGTCTCTTTCTCTCTCAAATGAATAAATAAAATATATTAAAACAAAAAGAGCCCGGCATGGTGGTACACTCCTTTAATCCCAGCAGAGGTAGGAGGATCGCCGTGAGTCTACATAGTGAATTCCAAGTCAGCCTTGGCTGGAGCAAGACCCTACCTCGAAAAACCTAAATTAATAAATAAAAATAAAGATTTTAGAATCGTCTAGTCCATTTTGAGAAGCTTTTCGTTTTAGGGGAAAAAACTGCATGAAACGAAATTGTCATCCTGTGGCTACTTTTTTTAATTTAATTTTTTTATTTGCAAGCAGAGAGAGCGATAGAAGAGAGACAGAGAGAATGGGCATGCCAGGGCCTCTAGCCACTGCAAACTAACTCCAGATGCGTGTGCCCCTTGTGCATCTGGCTTACATGGGTCCTGGGGAATCGAACCTGGGTCCTTTGGCTTCGCAGGCAAACGCCTTACCCGCTAAGCCATTTCTCCAGCCCTCCTTTGGCTTTTAAAATGAAAGTTATAATAAATATTTATCAGCTGGTTTCAAAACCTCTGAAATGATTTTTAATTTAATTTTATTTTTTGGTGGCGCTGGGAATCAAACCCAGCACATTAGACAAGTTCCACTGAGCAACAGCCCCTGAATCTAAAATGAAATTTTTACAGGATCTTAGACCAGATGGTATGTAATTTTTTTTTTTTTTTGTAAAGCTTGCAGCCTTTCTAAAGACTGTTCTGTCATGGATGAGGCATAACTTAACACCATTGGGTGCAAAGAGGGCATGGGGGAATTAAGTCATTATGTACAGGGATGCCAGAGTATTGGGACTCAATTTTCTTGTGGACCATCTGAGGACTGCCCTAAAGGGTCATGAAATGCTGGTTGACGCTGAGAAAAGTTGATACTTTTGACCATGTTTGCAGCTGCCATCCATTTGTTTTTATTTCTTTCCGTGTGTGTATATACTCATGAAGGGGGGACTCTTGCCACTGCAAAGGAACACCAGACACTTTTGTTTCCGGCTTACATAGGTGCTTGGGAATTGAACCAGAGTAGGTAGACTTTGCAAGCAAGTATCTTTAACCACCAACCCCACCCCTGTTGTCGGTTTTTTTTAAAGCTCTATTCAAGTATTTATATATTCCATTTGGAGTGTAAGTCACCTGTTTAAAAGTATATAACTCTGGGCTGGAGAGATGGCTTAGCAGTTAAGGTGCTTGCCTGCAAAGCCAAAGGATCCAGGTTCAATTTCCCAGGACCCACACGTAAGCACAAGGTGAAGCATGCGTCTGGAGTTTCTTTGCAGTGGCAGGATGTCCTGGTGTGCTCATTCTCTCTCTCTCTCTTCCTCTCTGTCTCCCTCTCTGCCTCCTTCTCACTCTCAAATAAATGAAAAATATATATATATTTTTTTGGTTTTTCAAGGTAGGGTTTTGCTCTATCCCAGGCTAACCTGGAATTCACTACATAGTCTTAGGGTGGCCTTGAACTGACAGCAGTCCTCCTACCTCCTGCCTCCTGAGTGTTGGGATTAAAGGCATGTGCCCCCATGCCCAGCATAAAAAATATTTTTTTAAAAAAGTATATAACTCAATAATTTTTAGTATATTTACATAAAGTTGAATTTTTTTGGAAATTATTCAACCATCACCTTGTCCAGTTTTAGAACATTTCCACTGTCTTCCAGAGAGCACCCCTTCTTTGCATTTGCAGACACTCCCCATTCCTGTCCCAGGTGACCTTTTTTTTTTTTTTTTAAAAAAACATTTTTATTTATTATTTGAAAGTGGCATATAGAAAGAGAATGTGTGCCAGGGCCTCCAGCAACTGCAAACGAACTCCAGACGCATGCGCCACCATGTGCATCTGGCTTTACGTGGGTCCTGGGGAATGGAACTTGGGTCCTTTGGCTTTGCAGGCAAGCACCTTAACTGCTAAGCCATTTCTCCAGCCCCAGGCAACCTTTTTGTTTCTCTAGATTGGCTTTTTCTGGACATTTCATGTAAAAAAATCTCTGTCTCCATTCTATCTCTCTCCACTTGCAAAAACACAAATAAAAATATTAAAATTTAAAAAAATTAAAAAGAAGTACCACTTTCTCTCCAACCCTTTTAAACCCTCTTAGTTCATTTTATTTATTTAGGTGTGTATATGTGTGTGGAGAGAGAGAGAGTGGCAGATAGAGAGAATGGGAACGCCAGGGTCTCTAACCATTGCAAACGAACTCCAGACATATGTGGGTACTGGGGAATTGAACCTAGGTCCCCAAACACCTTAACCTCTAAGCCATCTCTCCATTCCTGTTTTTTTGTTTGTTTGTTGGTAGGGTTTCACTCTAGCTCAGGCTGCCCTGGATTTCACTACGTAGTCACAGGGTGGCATTGAACTCACGGCAATCCTCCTACTTCTGTTTCTCGAGTGCTGGAATTAAAGGCGTGCATTACCATGCCCGGCTCTTTTTTTTTTATTTTGAGGTAAAGTCTCACTGTAGCCCAGGCCAAGGTAGGAGGATTGCTGTGAGTTTGAGGCCACCCTGAGACTATGTAGTGAATTCCAAGACAGCCTGGGCTAGAGCGAGACCCTACCTCAAAGAACCAAAACCAAAACAAACAAAAAACAGGACTGGAGAGATGGCTTAGTGGTTAAGATGCTTGTAAGGAAAGCCAAAGAACCCAAGTTTAATTCCCTAGTACTCATGTAAAGCCAGATGCATAAGGCGGCACATGCATCTGGAGTTTGTTTGCAATGGCTACAGTCCCTGGCATGTCCATTCTCTCTGTATCTCATAAATAAATAAAATATTTTTAAAAGCCTGAGTATTTTTTTTTTAATTTTATTTATGTATTTACAAAGAAAGAGAGAATGAATATATGTGCCAGGGCCTCTAGCCTCTACAAATGAACTCGACACATGTGCCACTTTGTGTATCTGGCTTTACGTGAGTCTGAGGAATCAAACCCAGGCTGGCAAGGTTTACAAGCAAGTGCTTTTAACAGCTGAGCCATATTCCCAGCCCCCTGAGATCTCAGATTTTTATCTTCCACAACAGATACTACAGTTGTTTGCTTTGATGCAACAGACTCATTCCGTTAATTTTCGAGAAAATATCTACCACATCCCCAAGTTTGTGCAGTTTGTCCATTGTTTTTCCAAGTGCAGGCAGTGGGTGGTGGGAGACAACAGTGAATCGGGCTCCCAAATTGAACAGCTGCCCAGAACTCCCAAGACAGCCAGGGAGCCTGTTGTGCTACAGAAGCGTTTCTAGCCCACTTCCTGTTCCCTTGCAGAGAGTGTCACAGAGAAGAGTCCTTAGGGGTCAAGTAATGATAAAATTAATCACTTTACCATTTCATCACATATCCCTAAGAGAACCTGGGTATTGTTTGCTTGAGTGCATCTGTGAGCAGCAGTGACCAGGCTGCGGTTTGGAGCCCCGCCTGCATTGATGGGAGAGTCCAGCACTTTTCCCACTGCTTTTGCAGCAGCTGTGTAAATGTCCTTGAGATGAGACAGCTAGTAAAGTCTCAATGGCATTGTGATAACCACCTCCTAGGAGGGTCCAGAACCCCCAGTGTGTGGCCCGCCCTCTTAAATACACTGGAAAGGGCTGGAGAGATGGCTTAGCGGTTAAGGCATTTGCCTGCAAAGTCAAAGGACCCAGGTTCAATTACCCAGGACCCATGTAAGCCAGATTCACAAGGGGCACATGCATCTGGAGTTCATTTGCAATGCCCTGGCATGCCCATTCTCTATCTGTCTCTCTTCTCTCTATCTCTCTGGTTGCAAATAAATAAATTTAATTTAAAAATAAAAGAAATTAAAAACAATGGAGAACCGGGGAGGGGGGGATGGGGGAGGGTCGTGGCACACCGTTAATCCCAGCACTCGGGAGGTGGAGGTAGGAGGATAACTGTGAGTTCAAGGCCACCCTGAGACTACATAGTGAATTCCAGGTCAGCCTGGGCTAGAGTGAGACCCTACCTTGAAAGAAAGAAAGAAACAACAACAACAAAAAAATAAATTAAAAAATAAAACACTGAAAATAGGGTGTAGCTGATCTTTTGGTCTTGTTTGTGACTGTTTACTTAAACCAACAACAACAACAACAAAACCCTTCTCATTATGAAAATTTCAGAAGTAAGCAAAAAGTGGAGAGAATAGAATCCTGAGCACTTGGGTTATCTGACTCTCTTTTAAAGTTTTTTTTTTCAATTTTTATTTGTTTATTTATTTGAGAGAGGGATGGGGTGGGGGACCTCCAGCCATTGCAAATGAACTCCAGACATATGCATCACCTTGTGCAACTGGCTTATGTGGGTCCTGGGGAATTGAACCTGGATCCTTTGGCTTTACAGGCTAGTGCTTTAATTGCTAAGCCATCCCTCCAGCCCTAAAGTTTTTTAAACTTTTTAAAGTTTTTTTTTTTAATTTTTATTTGTCCAGCCAGTTAATCTGCTTATCGGAATGTATTTCTGCAAAAATTTAGAAACAGTTGGCAATAGCAATTCCATTTTATGAGCCTTAAAGACAACTGAGGTCATTATAGTCCTTCAAAATGGCTACAATATCATGTTAAAGTGTTTTCTTTTCTTTTCTTTTTCTTTTTGGTTTTTTGAGGTAAGGTCTCACTCTAGCTCAGGTTGTCCTGGAATTCACTATGTAGTTTCAGGGTGGCCTCGAACTCACGGCGATCCTCCTACCTCTGCCTCCCTAGTGCTGGGATTAAAGGCATGCCCACCACGCCCAGCTTGTTTTCTTTTTTTGTTTTTTCAGATGCATGCGCCACCTTGTGCATCTGGCTTACATGGGTACTGGGGAATCAAACCTGGGTCCTTAGGCCTCACAGGCCTGATGCCTTAATTGCTAAGTCATCTCTCCAGCCCTACATAAAGTTTTAATTAAGTCTTATGAAAACACCTCAACAGGGACTAGAGAGATGGCTTAGCGGTTAAGGCACTTGCCTGCAAAACCTAAGGACCCAGGTTTGATATCCCAGTACCCACATAACCAGATGCACAGGGTGCCGCATGTATCTCGAGTTCATTTGCAGGGGCTAGAGGCCCTGGCGCACCCATTCTCTCTCTATCTGCCTCTTTCTTGCCTTCTCTCTCTCAAATAAATCAATACAATAAAATTAAACATTAAAAAAAAACTACTGTAACTTGTTATTTGAGAGAGTATATATGTAGGCATGCCAGGGCCTCTGCCACTGTAAATAAACTCCATACATCTATGCCACTTTGGGCATCTGGTTTTACATGGGTACTGGAGACTCGAACCTGGACTGACAGGCTTCACAAGTAAGCACCTTAAGCTGCTGAGCCATCTCCCTGGTTTCACATGTATAGCCCCTTCCCCTGGATGATTTTAGGCATTCCCAGCCTATGTCGGCTTTTCTTTTCTTTTCTTTCCTTTTCTTTTCTTTTCTTTTCTTTTCTTTTCTTTTCTTTTCTTTTCTTTTCTTTTCTTTTCTTTTCTTTTCTTTTCCTTCCCTTCCCTTCCCTTCCCTTCCCTTCCCTTCCCTTCCCTTCCCTTCCCTTCCCTTCCCTTCCCTTCCCTTCCCTTCCCTTCTTCTCTTCTCTTCTCTTCTCTTCTCTTTTGATGTTTGAGGTCTCATTCTAGCCCAGCCTGACCTAGAATTCATTATGTAGTCTCAGAGTGGCCTTGAACTCAAGATAGTCCTCCTGCCTCTGCCTCCAGAGGGCTGGGATTAAAGGCGTGCGCCACCACATTCGGCTTCTATGTCAGCTTTCTAATGTCCTGGCTTTGTGTAGGGCCCTTTCTCAGGGGTCCTTTCCTCCCCTCATTGTGCAGCTGGAATTCATCCTTCTAAGAGTGGTGCTCACAGCCTTGTCCTGAGACACTTTGTTTTTTTTAAGTTTTTCAAGGTAGGGTCTCACTCTAGCTCAGGCTGACCTGGAATTCACTATGTAGTCTCAGTCTGGCTTGGAACTCACAGTGATCCTCCTACCTCTGCCTCCCAAATGCTGGAATTAAAGGTGTGCACCACCATGCCTGGCTGTCCTGAGACACTTGTGAAGACAGAGGTACAGGGAGCCATTCTTGGGGGGGTGCAGAGCCCTCCCATGGGGATGGTTGTTTCAGTATATAGTATAGTTGGTGCCTCCTGAGAATGATCTAACAATTCCTGTCTGCCTAAACTTGGCAGTGAGAGCGTGGACTGTTGGAACTCTGCAGGGATATAACTATGCAGCTATTCTCTGCCTCTCTGTCATTTGAGCCCTTTTAACATCTGGTGTTTTGCGCAGGTCAGCGAGTTGAAGGGCTATCAGCATTTTCTTCAACTAAGGAGTGTGGTGTTGACTTCTATGCCTAGACCTTGTCACTAAAGATATCGTTAGCCGGGCATGGGGCGCACACCTTTAATCCCAGCACTAGGGAAGTAGAGGTAGGAGGACTGCCGTGAGCTCAAGGCCACCCTGGGCTAGACTTCGAAAAACCAAAAAAAAAAAAAAAGATATTAAGGTTAGCTGGGCATAGTGGCACATGCCTTTAATCCCAGCACTTGGGAGGCAGAGGTAGGAGGATTGTGGTGAGTTGGAGGCCACCCTGAGACTACACTGAAACTACATAGTGAATTCCAGGTCAGCCTGGGCTAGAGCTAGACCCTACCTTGAAACCTCACCCCGCAAAACAAAAAGATATTAAGATTAGTTTAAGCTGGGCACAGTGGCACGCGCCTTTTATCCCAGCACTTGGGAAGCTGAGGCAAAAGGATCATTGTGATTCTAGGCTTGGGCTGGAGTGAGACTCTACCTCAAAACAAAACAAAACAAAATGCGAATAAGTAATTCCAAATGATTCCAGCAGAATGAACACAGAAGTTACCACAAATATCAGCACAACAATGGGCAAAATGGGTAAACTAAGCATAGGCAGGGCATTAGAAAGCTGACATAGGCTGGGATGTGCCTAAGTTCTCCAGAGGAAGGGCCAAGGGTGACGTACATGTGAAATCAGACAGGCTATAAAACTACTAAATATCAGAGCTTGGCCTCACCTATGTTAAATATTATTTATTTATTTGCAAGCACAGAGAGACAGAAAGAGAATGGGTGCACCAGAGCCTCCAGTCACTGCAAATGAACTCCAGATGCATACGTCACTTTATGCATTGGGCTTTACATGGGTACTAGGGAATCGAACTCTGGTCATTGGATTTTGCAGGCAAGTGCCTTAACCTCTGAGCCATCTCTCCAGCTCCTCACCTATGTTAAATGAGCCCAGAACAGATTAGCCTACATACAGTTGGGCAAAACCAGCTAAGGCAAAGCCCATTTTATAAATGAATACATGAACATTAAATATCTTCATAACTTATTCTATGCTCTAATGAAAGTGAAAATAAGTGGCCATGGGATACTCATTTGTGCCATTTAAAGGCTTTTAAAAATATTTTATTTGGGCTGGAGAGATGGCTTAGCGGTTGAGTGCTTGCCTGTGAAGCCCTAAAGACCCGGTTCGAGGCTCGATTCTCCAGGACCCACGTAAGCCAGATGCACAAGGTGGCGCATGCATCTAGAGTTCGTTTGCAGTGGCTGGAGGCCCTGGCATGACTGTTCTCTCTCTCTCTACCTTCCTATTTCTGTATCTCTCTCTCTCTCTCTCTCTCTCAAATAAATAAATAATAAAATACTTTGAAAAAAATATTTTATTTTTTGGGCCTGAGAGATGGCTTAGCGGTTTAGACGCCTGCCTCCTAAGCCTAAGAATGCCTGTTAGATTCTCCAGGTCCCACTTTTAGCCAGACGCATGGTGATGCAAGGGAGCAATGCCACACTTGCCCAAGGGGGGTGCAACGATCTGGAGTTTGTTCATAGCGGCTGACGTGCCCATTCTCTATATGCCCCCTCCCACTGTCTCAAAAAAATTATTTTTAAGCCAGGAGTGGTGGCACATGCCTTTAACCCCAACACTTTTGAGGCAGAGGTAGGCAGATCACCATGAGTTTGAGGCCACCCTGAGACTATATAGTGAATTCCAGGTCAGCCTGGGATAGAGTGAGACCCTACCTTGAAAAACAACATATATTTTAAATGTATTTATTTGAAAGGGGGAGAGAGAGAGAAAGAATGGGTGTGCCGGGTCCTTCAGCCGCTGGAAATGCACCCCAGGCCTATGCGCCACCTTGTGCATCTAGCTTACACGGGTCCTGGGGAGTTGAACCTGGGTCCTTTGGCTTTGCAGGCAAGTGCCTTAACTACTAAGCCCTCTCTCCAGCCCACCTTTTTTTTTTTTTTTTTTTTGGTTTTACAAGATAGACAGTTTCATCTAGCTTGGGCTGACCTGGAATTCACTATGTAGTCTCAGGCTGGCCTCGAACTCATGGTGATCATCCTTCCTCTGCCTTCCAAGTGCTAGGATTAAAGGCGTGTGCCACCCCACCCAACTTGCACCATTTTATAGTAGAAAAATCCTAAATTCAACCGTGGTAAGTTGAAGACCATTCTTAGTTGATTTGTGACAGCACTGAGTGTATAGGATCAACAGCTTGCTTGGCTGCATCATAAGATAGATGAGTGGTTTTTTTTTCCCAAAGCAGGGTCTCACTCTAGCTCAGGCTGACCTGGAACTCACTCTGTGTAGTCTCAGTCTGGCTTGGAACTCACAGTGATCCTCCTACCTCTGCCTCCCAAATGCTGGAATTAAAGGTGTGCACCACCATGCCTGGCTGTCCTGAGACACTTGTGAAGACAGAGGTACAGGGAGCCATTCTTGGGGGGGTGCAGAGCCCTCCCATGGGGATGGTTGTTTCAGTATATAGTATAGTTGGTGCCTCCTGAGAATGATCTAACAATTCCTGTCTGCCTAAACTTGGCAGTGAGAGCGTGGACTGTTGGAACTCTGCAGGGATATAACTATGCAGCTATTCTCTGCCTCTCTGTCATTTGAGCCCTTTTTAACATCTGGTGTTTTGCGCAGGTCAGCGAGTTGAAGGGCTATCAGCATTTTCTTCAACTAAGGAGTGTGGTGTTGACTTCTATGCCTAGACCTTGTCACTAAAGATATCGTTAGCCGGGCATGGGGCGCACACCTTTAATCCCAGCACTAGGGAAGTAGAGGTAGGAGGACTGCCGTGAGCTCAAGGCCACCCTGGGCTAGACTTCGAAAAACCAAAAAAAAAAAAAAAGATATTAAGGTTAGCTGGGCATAGTGGCACATGCCTTTAATCCCAGCACTTGGGAGGCAGAGGTAGGAGGATTGTGGTGAGTTGGAGGCCACCCTGAGACTACACTGAAACTACATAGTGAATTCCAGGTCAGCCTGGGCTAGAGCTAGACCCTACCTTGAAACCTCACCCCACAAAACAAAAAAAGATATTAAGATTAGTTTAAGCTGGGCACAGTGGCACGCGCCTTTTATCCCAGCACTTGGGAAGCTGAGGCAAAAGGATCATTGTGATTCTAGGCTTGGGCTGGAGTGAGACTCTACCTCAAAACAAAACAAAACAAAATGCGAATAAGTAATTCCAAATGATTCCAGCAGAATGAACACAGAAGTTACCACAAATATCAGCACAACAGTGGGCAAAATGGGTAAACTAAGCATAGGCAGGGCATTAGAAAGCTGACATAGGCTGGGATGTGCCTAAGTTCTCCAGAGGAAGGGCCAAGGGTGACGTACATGTGAAATCAGACAGGCTATAAAACTACTAAATATCAGAGCTTGGCCTCACCTATGTTAAATATTATTTATTTATTTGCAAGCACAGAGAGACAGAAAGAGAATGGGTGCACCAGAGCCTCCAGTCACTGCAAATGAACTCCAGATGCATACGTCACTTTATGCATTGGGCTTTACATGGGTACTAGGGAATCGAACTCTGGTCATTGGATTTTGCAGGCAAGTGCCTTAACCTCTGAGCCATCTCTCCAGCTCCTCACCTATGTTAAATGAGCCCAGAACAGATTAGCCTACATACAGTTGGGCAAAACCAGCTAAGGCAAAGCCCATTTTATAAATGAATACATGAACATTAAATATCTTCATAACTTATTCTATGCTCTAATGAAAGTGAAAATAAGTGGCCATGGGATACTCATTTGTGCCATTTTAAAGGCTTTTAAAAATATTTTATTTGGGCTGGAGAGATGGCTTAGCGGTTGAGTGCTTGCCTGTGAAGCCTAAAGACCCCGGTTCGAGGCTCGATTCTCCAGGACCCACGTAAGCCAGATGCACAAGGTGGCGCATGCATCTAGAGTTCGTTTGCAGTGGCTGGAGGCCCTGGCATGACTGTTCTCTCTCTCTCTACCTTCCTATTTCTGTATCTCTCTCTCTCTCTCTCTCTCTCAAATAAATAAATAATAAAATACTTTGAAAAAAATATTTTATTTTTTGGGCCTGAGAGATGGCTTAGCGGTTTAGACGCCTGCCTCCTAAGCCTAAGAATGCCTGTTAGATTCTCCAGGTCCCACTTTTAGCCAGACGCATGGTGATGCAAGGGAGCAATGCCACACTTGCCCAAGGGGGTGCACGCATCTGGAGTTTGTTCATAGCGGCTGACGTGCCCATTCTCTATATGCCCCCTCCCCACTGTCTCAAAAAAAATTATTTTTAAGCCAGGAGTGGTGGCACATGCCTTTAACCCCAACACTTTTGAGGCAGAGGTAGGCAGATCACCATGAGTTTGAGGCCACCCTGAGACTATATAGTGAATTCCAGGTCAGCCTGGGATAGAGTGAGACCCTACCTTGAAAAACAACATATATTTTAAATGTATTTATTTGAAAGGGGGAGAGAGAGAGAAAGAATGGGTGTGCCGGGTCCTTCAGCCGCTGGAAATGCACCCCAGGCCTATGCGCCACCTTGTGCATCTAGCTTACACGGGTCCTGGGGAGTTGAACCTGGGTCCTTTGGCTTTGCAGGCAAGTGCCTTAACTACTAAGCCCTCTCTCCAGCCCACCTTTTTTTTTTTTTTTTTTTTTTTTTTTTGGTTTTACAAGATAGACAGTTTCATCTAGCTTGGGCTGACCTGGAATTCACTATGTAGTCTCAGGCTGGCCTCGAACTCATGGTGATCATCCTTCCTCTGCCTTCCAAGTGCTAGGATTAAAGGCGTGTGCCACCCCACCCAACTTGCACCATTTTATAGTAGAAAAATCCTAAATTCAACCGTGGTAAGTTGAAGACCATTCTTAGTTGATTTGTGACAGCACTGAGTGTATAGGATCAACAGCTTGCTTGGCTGCATCATAAGATAGATGAGTGGTTTTTTTTTTCCCCAAAGCAGGGTCTCACTCTAGCTCAGGCTGACCTGGAACTCACTCTGTAGTTCCAGACTGGCCTCAAACTCACAGAGATCCTCCTGCCTCTGCCTCCCAAGTCCTGGGATTAAAGGCGAGGCCCATGATATGTTCCTTAATATTACTGACCTACCACTGGATGTCCAGGTAGTCAGGACCACAAGCCCACCCGAAGTCAGGGTCCAGCCGGAATCCAGGGCAGCTGCCAGACAAGACGAGAGGTACATCTGGACGCTGGCTGTCCAGTGTTCCTTTACCCAGCGGACCTTCACCGTGGCCATGGGGAGTCCTGTCTCACTGCCAAGAAGCTCCCACAAAAGCATTCTCCCGCCTGTGGACTGGGGATGGGCCAGGAGAGGGAAAGCCCAGGGTCATAAGAGGGCAGTGCCTCTGAGCAGGCCCAGCCCAGAGGCCGAGGCGCTGCTTGCAGCTGGGGTAGGGAGGCAGGAGTGGTGACAGATGCTCGGGTACAGGGCTCCCCAGCATCCAGAGAAGCGCGTGGCTCTCCTCCAGCTGAGGCTGATTGTATTCTCCCTGCAGACACCCGTGGGACACTGTGATCAAGGCGGCCATGCGGAAGTACCCGAACCCCATGAACCCGTGTGTGGTGGGTGTGGACGTGCTGGAGCGTGGCGTGGACGGCCGAGGGCGCCTGCACAGCCTGCGCCTGCTCAGCACCGAGTGGGGGCTGCCCGGCTTCGTGCGCGCGGTGAGCCCCGCGCTGCGCCTGGGGTCTGCACCTCTCCTGGGCTCCCTGCAGACTCCTGCATGCGTGCATCTGCCTGCCCCTGGCTTCTGCACACCCACTGCATTCCTGCACCCTTGCTGCCCTGTCGTGCTTTGCCACTCTCATGCTATGGGACTTCCCCACCGACCTCTGCCTCACTGGTCCCAGTCGGCTCTCTGGGAAGGACACTAGTCACCTTGAGTCAGGACCACCGTGGTGACTATCTTTCTCCATCACCCTAACTTCTCCTCCACGTGGAGCCCAGGGCCTTGCATGGTCCCAGGGTGTCCCCTACCTCTTACTGTCCACCCCTTCTTTACTTCTGGAACTTTTAGCCCAGGCCCTGCATCATGGTGTGGATAGTCCACCCTGCCTTAGAACTCAGCACCGAGACCACCCCAGCTTGAGAAAGCCCCTGCCTCCCTCATTTAAAGTTTGTTAAAAGCATTTGTTAGTTTTGTACATTAAGCTCTAAATTCATTTTTTCACTGTCCAACCTCCTAGAACAGGAACCTCAACTCTTCCATCCACTCCTGCATCCCTAGACCAAGCACAGTTGTAAATAAGTGAACTGATAAGCAAATGAACTTTTAACATGTTACTATGCTACTTTTTTTTTTTTATAAAGATTTTGGGAACCAGCAGGACTTTGACATACATCAAAGAACATTCTGTCGTGGATCCGTCTGAAAGGAAAATGGAACTTTGTTCCACCAATGTAAGCAATGGCCTAAGATAAGAAAGATGCTTAATATTTCTTGGTAATGGTGCATAATGCCTTCACTTAGTTTTATTTCCAGTCTGCCTTTGCTCTAAAGTAGTTGGTTAGTTTTACTAGGAGGGTGGACTTTATTTAATGATATTTTGTGGGGGGGGGTTGTTTGTTTTTTGAGGTAGGGTCTCACACTAGCTCAGGCTGACTTGGACTTCACTATGTAGACTCAGGGTGGCCTCGAACTGTTGGCCATCCTCCTACCTCTGTGTCCAGAGTGCTGGGATTAAAGGCGTGCGCCACCACACCCAGCTTGTGTTTTGTTTTGAGACAGGTGTTTACTTGTAGTCCAGGCTGGCCTTGAACTTGCTGCAATATTATTCCTGCCTCAGTCTATGGAGCACTAGGATTACAGATGTGAGCCACCATGCCCACTTTTAATTTTTTATTCAAGTATAATAAACATAGAGGTAAACATAGATAAAAGAACTAAAGCCGGGCCAACCTGAGAATACAGAATGAATTCCAGGTCAGCCTGGGCTAGACTGAGACCCAACCTCGAAAAACAAAAACAAAAACAAACAAACAAACAAACAAAAAAGCCAGGCATGGTGGTGCACACCTTTAATCACAGCACTTGAGAGGTTGAGGTAGGAGGATCGCCATGAGTTCAAGGCCAGCCTGAGACTACATAGTGAATTCCAGGTCAGCTTGGGCTAGAGTGAAACCATACTGTGAAAAAAACAAAAACAAACAAACAAAAAGCATTAAATCCTGGTGTTCTATTGCCCAGCTGGGTGACTGTAGATAACACTAGTGTAATTATATGTATACTATACATATATGTAATGTGTGTTTGTGTGTGTGTGTGTGTTTGTGTGTGTGTGTGTTGAGACCAGAAGATAACCTTTGGTGTTATCGACAGAAACACTGGCCACCTGTTTTTGAGACAGAGTCTCTCATTGGCTTAAAGTGTACTAATTAGGCTAGACTGGCTGGCTAGTAAGCTCGAGGGCTCCATCTATCTCTGCCTCCCCAGCGCTGGGATCACAGGCACATGCCACTGTGCCTGGCATTCATTTTATGTGGGTACTGGGGATCAAATTCAGGTTCTCATGCTTGCAAGACAAGCAGTTTACCTACTAAACTATCTCCCAGCCCCTATGTTGTACATTTAAAAGAGCTAGAAGAAAATATTTTGAATGGCTTTACCACAAAGACATGATACGTGTTTAGGGAGATGGATATGCTTACCCTGGCTTGAATGTTTCATAGTGTATACATACATCATTTCTTACTTAAATTTTTTTTTAATTTTTTAAAAATTTATTTGAGAGCGACAGACAGAGAAAGAGGTAGAGAGAAAAAATGGGTGCACCAGGGCCTCCAGCCACTGCAAAGGAACTCCAGATGCAAGCGCTTCTGGCTTATGTGGAGCCTGGGAAATTGAGCCTCTAACTGGGGTCCTTAGGCTTCACAGGCAAGCACTTAACTGTGTAGCCATCTCTCCAGGCCCCCCAATTTTTTTTGTTGTTCTTTTTTTGAGGTAGGGTCTTGCTCTAGCCCAGGCTGACCTGGACTTCACTATGTAGTCTCAGGGTGGCCTCAAACTCATGACAATCCTCTTACCTCTGCCTCCCAAGTGCTGAGATTAAAGGCACGCACCACTATGTCTGGCTTACATACATCATTTCATAGTGCCCCCTACATATGTACAATTTTCATGTATTAGTAAAAATAGGAATAAAAATGCATCTATGAGCCTGGCATGGTGGCGCACACCTTTAATCCCAGCACTTGGGAGGCAGAGGTAGGAGGATTACTGTGAGTTCCAGGCCACCCTGAGACTACACAGTGAATTCCAGGTCAGCATGAGCTAGAGTGAGACCCTACCTCAGAAAACAAACAAAAAAATGCATCTATGTCCGGCATGGTGGCACACGCCTTTAATCCGAGCACTTGAGAGGCAGAAGTAGGAGGATCGCCATGAGTTTGAGGCCACCCTGAGACTACATAGTGAATTTTACATCAGCCTGGGCTAGAGTGAGACCCTACCTTGAAAAAAAAGAGAAGCATCTAATGACAAATTGTCACAGTGTCCAAGCAGCAGACAGATCAAGCAATAGAAAGAGACCATACCCCTTTAGTCCCCATAGCCTGCCCTGAGTTCCAACAGCACAGAAGACTTTATGGGGTTTTGTTTTTGTTTTGTTTTGTTTTGTTTTGTTTTGTTTTGTTTTGAGACAAGGTCTTAACCAGGCTGCTCTCAAATTTATAAGCTTAAGTGATCTTCCTGTCTCATTCTCCAGAGTTCCAGCACTTTAGCCTGGGCTTATAGGTGCATGTCACTACACCCTGTCAGTTTTTGTTTGTTTATTCTATGTTTGAGATTGAATCCAGGGCCTTGGGTGTACCAGGTGAGGCTCTACCACTGAGCTACATCCCCAGTCCTTAGTGATCATTGTAAAAGATGCTTTCCCCATTTATTCTTCTCTCATTTCCCTCAATTGAAAAAAATACATGGGGGCTGGAGACAAATGGCTTAGCAATTAAGGCGTTTGCCTGCAAAGCCAAAGGATCCCTGTTCGATTCTCCAGGACCCACGTAAGCCAGATGCACAAGGGGCACATACATCTGGAGTTCATTTGCAGTGGCTGGAGGCCCTAGTGTGCCTATTCTCTCTCTGTGTGCCTCTCTTCTATCTCTCTCTGCTTGCAAATAAATAAATAATTTTTTAAGAAAGAAAACTATATGTCTATTCTATCTATCTATTGGTTTAGGATATATAGGTCAGTAGTTGAGTGCTTATTGGGCAATGAGGGACTGAGTTTGATGCCCAGCACTGCAAAAAAAAAAATGTGTGTATATGTGTGTATAATTGTTTAATGAGAATTCAAAGAACATGTTGAGATGACTGCATGGACTAAGCAAACAGGGTGATTTCTTTGTTTGTGGTGCTGGAAGTTTAGCCCAGGGCTTTGCATGTGCTGTGCAAACAAGTCTACCACTGAGCTATACCTGCAGCTTCTTGAAAAATGCTTTATTTCATAAAATATTACTTATTTTAAATTTTTTAATATTACTATTTATTTATTTATTTATGAGAGAGAGGAAGAGAATGAGTGCACCAGGGTCTCCAGCCACTGCAGACAAACTCTAGACATATGTGCCACCATGTGCATCTGGCTCAAACCTTGGCCCTTGGCTTCACAGGCAAGCGCCTTAACTGCTAAGTCATCTTTCCAGCTCCATGTTACTTATTTAAAAAAATGTTTTATTTGTTTATTTATTTATTTGAAAGAGAGTGACAGAGAGAAAGTGAGAGAGGAAGAATGGGCCTGCCAGGGCCTCTAGCCACTGGTAAACGAATTTCAAATGTATGCTCCACCTTGTGCATCTGGCTTTACGTGGATACTGGGGAATCAAACCTGGGTCCTTTGGCTTTGCAGGCAAGTACCTTAACCACTAAACCATCTCTCTAGCCCCATATTACTTATTTTTTAACACACATCAAAATGGGCTGCTTGCTGGGCGTGGTGGTGCACGCCTTTAATCCCAGCACTTGGGAGGCAGAGATAGGAAAATCACTGAGAGTTCAAAGCCACCCTGAGACCACATAGTTTATTCCAGGTCAGCCTGGGCTAGAGTGAGACCGTACCTCAAAAAAAAAAAAAAAAAAAAAAATAGGCTGCTTTGAGCATAATCTCAATGAAGTACCTATATGTGGAGTTTCCCTTCCTCAGACGTCCTCTTCCTATGGGCCATCTGCCTTGTCCCCTACACTGTGGCATTGGTTTGAGTCATTGTTCATTTACTGGTTCCACCAGCGGTACCAAGTGCCTATCCTGTGTAGGCCTTGTGCTGAGGTAGGGAATACAGGGACTACGGAGATGCTCCTATCCTCGCATATTTCACAGGTAGATATCTAATCAACCTGTTGTGATGGACACCGGTAGCAGCTGGGACAGAAGTACCACCCCCCCAGCCATGTACCCGTGTGGGAACCTCAGAGAGGCGACAACAGAGACATTGGGGCGCGTAGGTTTCAAGAGTCTCCTAGACCTTCTAGCAGGGCTTCCCCTGAGTGTGAGAATGCAGATTGACCAGGGCAAGCAGAAACGGGCCGCTGTGGTAGAGTGCAGGACATGATGCTTAGGATGGGAGAGGCAGCTGGGGATGGTGGAAGAACCCGTGAAGTTTCCCATCTTGGCACCTTCTGTGGAAGCAGCATTTAAAACAAGGCTGGAGGGTTGGAGAGATGGCTTAGTGGTTAAAGCACTTGCCTGGCACAGCCCAAGAACCCAGCTTCAATTCCCCACACTCCATGTAAGCCAGATGTACAAGGTAGTGCATGTGTCTGGAGTTCATTTGCAGTGGCCAGAGGCCCTGGTGCACCCATTTTCCTCTCCCTCCCCACCCTCTCAAATAAATAAATAAAAACAAAATCTTTAAATTAAACAAGGCTGGAGATACTCTGGGATCTGGGGGTTTTAATCTGTCCCCCCAAGAGCATCTGGAGCATATTTATTTATTTTAGAAAAAGAGAAAGAATGAGTCAGAGAGAGAGAGAGAATGGGAGTGACAGGGCCTCTAGCCATTGCCAACGAACTCCAGACATATGCACCACCTGTGCATTTGGCTTACTTGGGTGCTGGGCAATTGAATCTGGGTCCTTAGGCTTTGCAGGCAAGTGCCTTAACCTCTAAGCCATCTCTCCAGCCCTGGGGTGTATTTAGACTTCCACTCTGTGGTGAGTGTGGGACCACTGACCCAGCCTTGTCTCTGCTATCAATCTGTCCATACAGGACAAAGCCAAAATGCCTTAATACACCAGTGGCCACCTTTGCCACTGTCCTTTCCAAGGTCTGGTTGGCCCATGCTCCAGCCATCCTGCTGTTTGAGGTTACAGGGAGCCTGTGAGGGCTTCTTGGCTAGTACCTCTTTCCATTTCTGACAAGTGTTATATTCTGTTCAATTTTGCCTGGGAGAGTCTACGTTTTCCTTGAAAAGCTTAGTTGACAATTCAGGGGACAGTTGAGGGTACAGAGAGGCTTAATGCCAAGGAAACGGGTCATGGAGGACAGTTGCATGCTTCCATCACATGTTAGCACAACTGGATGTGTTGTTTTTTTTCAGGCTCACATTTCTCTTATAAAAGGAGAATGACTATGTCTCATAGAATTGTTTAGGGAAGGGCTGGAGAAATGGCTTGGCAGTTAAGGCACTTGCCTGTGAAGCCTAGGGACCCAGGTTCAATTCCCTAGTACCCATGTAAACCATATGCACAAGGTGGTGTGTGCCTCTGAAGTTCATTTGCAGTGGCTAGAAGCCCCAGGGTACCCGTTTTCTCTCTCTCTAATAAGTAAATTAAAATAAAATAATTTTAAAAAATTTTGTTTATTTTTATTTATTTGAGAGCAACAGACAGAGAAAGAGGCAGAGAGAGAGAGAGAGAGAGAGAGGGAGAGGGAGAGGGAGAGGGAGAGGGAGAGAATGGGTGCACCAATGTCTCTAGCCACTACAAACAAATTCCAGATTCATGCACCACCTTGTGCATCTGGCCTACGTGGGTACTGGGGAATTGAGCCTAGAACTGTGGACCTCAGGCTTCACAGGCAAGCGCTTAATCGCTAAGCCATCTCTCTAGCCCTAAAATAATTTTTAAAAGAGTTTTTCTGCCAGACATGGTGGCCACACCTTTAATCCCAGCACTCGGAAGGCAGAGGTAGGAGGATCACCATGAGTTTGAGGCCACCCTGAGAATACATAGTGAATTCCAGGTCAGCCTGGGCTACAGTGAGACCTTACCTTGAAAAACAAACAAAAAAGAAGTTTTTTTCTTTTTTTCAAAAAAAGAATTGTTTGAGCTGGGCACGGTGGCACACACCTTTAATCCTAGCACTCGGGAGGCAGAGATAGGAGGATCACTGTGAGTTCGAGGCCACCCTGAAACTACATAGTGAATTCCAGGTCAGCCTGAGCTAGAGTGAGATCCTACCTCAAAAAACCAAAATAAATAAATAAATAATATATATATTGAGAGAAAGAGAGAGAGAGAGATCATAAAATTACAACAGCAGCCACAGTGTGTCCACAGAGACTATTAAATAGTCTCATGCAGTGTAGTAACTACCTTCTGAGACTGTTTGCTCAGTGTTCTGCACTGAGTCACACATCCAGCTTAATGCCAGCTGTGCTTAGCAGGAGGAAGGAGATTTCCCATTCACCACTGTTGCAGTCAGGTTCGCATTGCTGGCAGAAATCACCCGACTAAAAGCAGCTTGTGGGAATAAAAAGAGGTTCATTTTGGCTTACAGGCTCAGCTCAAGGGGGAAGCTCCATGATGGCAGGAAAAACGATGGCCTGAACAGAGGGTGGACATCACCCTCTGGTCAACATAAGGTGGACAACAGCAACTGGAGAGTGTGCCAAATACTGGCAAGGGGAAGCTGGCTATAATACCTATAAGCCTGCCCCCAACAATATACTGCCTCCAAGAGGCTGTAATTTCTAAATTGCCATCAGCTGGAGAGACTAGCATTCAGAACACTTAAGTTTATGGGGGACGCCTGAATCAAACCACCACAACCACTTTCACTGGGATGGTGAGACCAGAGCAGGTGACTATTACATGAGCAAAAAGTATTCATGGGCTGGAGAGATGACTCAGGGGTTAAACGTGCTTGTTTGCAAAGCTTGATGGCCCAGGTTCAATTCCCCAGTACCCATGTAAAAGCCAGATGCACTAAGTGGTGCATGAATATGGCATTTGTTCTGGTGTGCCTATCTCTCTCTTTTCCCTCATAAATTAAATAAATAGATAAATAAATAAATAAATACTTTAAAAATATTTATTGCTGCTGAAAGATTGTCTTGCCTTTTTTTTTTTTTTTTTGGAGAGAGACAGAGAGAGAGGGAGAGAAAGACAGATAGAGATGGGCACACCAGCAGCCTCTCAGCTGCTGAGCACGAAATCCAGATGCGTGCTCCCCCTTGTGGTCAAGTGTGGCATTGCGCCCTTGCATCACTTTGCATCTGGCTAAACGTAGGACCTGGAGATTGGAACCAGCGTTCTTAGTTTAGGAGGCAGGCGCCTTAACCGCTAAGCCATCTCTCCAGCCCTGTCTTGCTTTTTTTAAAAAAATATTTTTATTTATTTAAGACAGAGTCAGAAAGCTAGAGAATGGGCATGCCAGGGCATGTTGCCGCTGCAGACAAACTCCAGATGCATACGCCATTTTGTGCATCTGGGAAATCAAACCCAGGCTGTCAGGATTTGCAAGCAAGATCTTTAACCACTGAGTAATCTCTCCAGCCCCCAAAATCCATTTTTAAAGTAGTTTATTTTTTTCCCCAAGGTAGAGTCTCACTTTACCCCAGGCTAACTAGAGTAGGTTTTTTTTTTGTTTTGTTTTTTTTTTTGGAGAGAGATACAGAGAGAGAGGGAGAGGAAGACAGATAGAGATGGGCGCGCCAGCAGCCTCTCAGCTGCTGTGAACAAAATCATGCATAAGCCCCCTTGTGGTCAAGTGTGACATTGCGCCCTTGCGTCACTGCATCTGGCTAAATGTGGGACCTGGAGATTGGAACCGGCGTTCTTAGGCTTAGGAGGCAGGCGCCTTAGCCGCTAAGCCATCTTTCCAGCCCTAGAGTAGGTTTTAATAGAAAATATAATGTAAACAAAAGGGCTGGAGAAATGGATCAATAGTTAAAGGTACTTGCTTGCAAAGCCTTGCAAAGTCAGCATGGGTTCAGTTCCCTAGCAATCATGTAAGTCAGGATGTAAAGTGGCACATATATAGTACGTGTGTGTCCTTCCACACGAATACACACACAAACAAGTAAAAAACTAAATACAAAATTGTTTTATTTTCTTTTACTTATTTATTTTGGTTTTTCGAGGTAGGGTTCCATCTAGCCCAGGCTGACCTGGAATTCACTATGTAATCTCAGGGTGGCCTCGAACTCATGGCGATCCTCCTACCTCTACCTCCCTAATGCTGGGATTAAAGGCATGCGCCATCACGCCCGACGCCATTTTTTAAAAGGTTTATTTATTCCAGTCCTGGAACCAGGCTTTGACACGAGGAATGGAATATATTACTGTTGTTGGCCTGGACACTGATGGAGAATTGTCTGTCCTGTCCTACGCTTGCTGATGGGTTTGGCAGTGTGCAGGCACTGTAAAGGCAGATCCCTGCACAGGTGTGGGAAGGTGTGTGTGTGTGGAGAGAATAGATGACAACTGCCCAAAGGAACAGCTAAGTTGTGTTGTCCCTTGGACACAGTATGGCGCTCCTTGGCGCCATAAATGTTTTCCTTCTCTCCCTTGCATAAATTCTAATCTGGGGATGGAAGGGTTTGGGCAGCTGGTTTGGGAAGTCATGCAAAATAACTAGAACCTAAAACCAGTGTTTTTTTTAAAGATCACACTCACGAATTTGATATCTGTGAATGAGAGGTTGGTGTACACACCTCATCCAGAGAACCCTGACAAGTGAGTCGTCTCTCCCTGGGATGGACATGTTGCGCAGCAGGGGCCAGGGCGGATGGAGCGCCGCCCCCTCGGAGCTGGTCAGCAGCTCTTCACCTCTGGTTTTTCTGCAGAACTGTGCTCACCCAGGAAGCCATCATCACCGTGAAGGGGATTAGCCTGGGGAACTACCTGGAGAGTCTAATGGCCAGCACAATATCCTCCAATGCCAGGAAGGTATGCACCTCGGTCCCAGCACTCATGGGTGTCCCGCAGTGATGTGCTGGCAGGACTGGTCCCTGCATCTTCCTCAGAACTGGGTTCTCTAGCTGACTGGGCACCTGCAGTGTTTCTACACCATTCCAGAAGGATCTGAAAGGAAGGACATCTGTGGATGCCAAAGGGGCCACACTTAGTGTCTTGCATTTAGTCTAGTCAGAAATAGAAGAGCCAGGGCTGGAGAGATGGCTTAGCAGTTAAGGCATTTGTCTGCAAAGCCAAAAGATCTCAGTTCTACTCTCCAGGACCCACGTCAGCCAGATGCACAAGGGGCACATGCGTCTGGAGTTTGTTTGCAGTGGCTGGAGGCTCTGGCGCATCCATTCTCTCCCTCTCTCAAATAAATAAATAAAATATATTTTAAAAAAAGAAAAAGAGGGCTGGAGAGATGGCTTAGCAGTTAAGGTGTTTACCTGCAAAGCCAAAGGACCCAGGTTTGATTCCCCAGGACCCACGTTAGCCAGATGCACATGGTAGCACATGCGTCTGGAGTTTGTTTGTAGTGGCTGGAGGCCCTGGAGTGCCCATTCTCTCTTTCTCCCTCAAATAAAAAAATAAGATAAAATATTTTTAAAAAAGAAATAGAAGAGCCAGGCTAACTAGTTTTTAAAAACTTTTTAAAATTTATTTTTATTTGTGAGAGAGAGAGAGAAAATGGGCATGCCAAGGCCTCAAGCCACTGCAAATGAACTCCAGACATGTGTCACCTTATACATCTGGCTTACTTGGGACCTGGAGAATCAAACCTGGGTCCTTAGGCTTTATAGGCAAGTACCTTAACTGCTAAGCCATCTCTCCAGCCCAAACCAGGTTTTTTTTTTTTTTTTTTTTTTTTTTGGTTTTTCAAGGTAGGGTCTCACTCTGGTCCAGGCTGACCTGGAATTAACTATGTAGTCTCAGGGTGGCCTCGAACTCTCGGCGATCCTCCTACCTCTACCTCCCGAGTGCTGGGATTAAAGGCGTGCGCCACCACGCCCGGCTCCCAAACCAGGTTTTTAAAAAAATATTTTATTTGTTTGAGACAGAGAGAAAGAGGCAGAGAGAGCGAAAGAGAGAGTATGGGCACCCCAGGGCCTCCTGCCACTGTAAACGAACTGCAGAGGCATGTGGCACTCTGTACATTTGGTGTACGTGGATACTGGAGAATTGAACCTAGGCTACCAGGTTTGCAAGCACACCTCTTTAACCACTGAGCCATCTCTCCAGCTCCTTCCCCTCCCCCTGCCCCCCCTTTTTTTTTGAAGCAGGGTCTCGCTCTAGCCCAGGCTGACCTGGAATTCACTATGTCGTCTCAGGGTGGTCTTGACTCACGGCGATCCTCCTACCTCTGCCTCCCGAGTGCTGGGATTAAAGGCGTGCACCACCACGCCTGGCTTTCTCCTCCTGCCTTTTAAAAGAAAAATCCGTATTTGAGAAATGCATGCTGTAGCCTCGCTCATTTAGGGGAGGCAGGGCAACAATAGAGCTTTGTCCACACAGGAGCTCTTCCAGGAAAAGACAAAATCATATTGAACACTGTGTTTGCAAGTACTTGGCTTAGAGCGAGAGCCCCGAGTTTTGCCTCTAAACGCTGTAGGAAGGGAAGACTGTGGGGCTGAGGCACTTGAGGTGTTCCATGGGAACAAACAGATAACCCACTGGGGCCAAGCTGGCTTTCTTTTATTTCACTTTGTGAGGGGTCGTTGTATTGAAGGCTTAAGGCTGGATCACTGCCTGTCCCTGGCATGTGACAGTACTCATCTTTGTGGTCTCCGTCCTTTGAAGGTTGATGTAACTATTTAAAAAATATTTTAAGCCAGGAGTTGGAGAGATGGCTTAGCCGTTAAGGCATTTGTCTGCAAAGCCAAAGGATCCTGGTTCTACTCTCCAGGACCCATGTAAGCAAGATGCACAAGGGGCACATGCATCTGGAGTTCGTTTGCACTGGCTGGACCATTCTCTCTCTCTCTCTGCCTCTTTCTCTCTCTCAAATAAGTAAATAAAATATTTAAAATATATATATATATATATATATATATATATATATATATATATATATATATTTATATTTAAGCCAGGTGTGGTGGCACACACCTTTAATCCCAACGCTCTGGAGGCAGAGGTAGGAGGATTGCTGTGAGTTTGAGGCCACCCTGAGACTACATAGTAAATTTCAGGTCAGCCTAGGATAGAGTGAGACCCTACCTCGAAAAAACAAAAACTTATTTATTTACTTGAGAGAGAGAGATTGAAAATGGACATGCCAGGGCCTCTAGCCACTGCAAACAAACCCCAGACGAATGTGCCACCTTGTGCATCTGGTTTACGTAGATACTGGGGAATCAAACATGGGTCCTTAGGCTTCACAGGCAAGTGCCTGAACTACTAAGCCATGTATTTTTTTATATGCCTAGAAACCGCTTGTGGACATAAAAGAAACAGTTGCAGGTGGAAGAGGGTTGTCCTAATCTCCCTGGTCTCCACATGGCAGATTCAGCTGTGGGATTTGGGGTGTTGTAGGGCTCCCTCTGGTGAGGACTCGCCATGTTCTGTTAAGGGAGGTGCCAGTGCTGGGGTGACCTGAGCTGGGGCATTGATTGATTTGCAAACACATCAGAGAACCTGAGGCCTTGGAAACAAACACCCCGCTGTGTTTCTGAGCTTAAAGAACTGTCTGCTTATTTGGCAGGTGACTCAGGAAGGTCGTTGCTATGTCCCTAACCCTGTGGTCCTCCCCTCAGGCCTGTGGTCTGCTACATGTCTTGAGAACTGAAGTCCTTTTGTGTTCTTGCAGGGGTGGGCTGCCATTGAGTGGATAATTGAACATTCTGAGAGCGCCATCAGCTAACAGGTGTGCATTTATGTCTTGTGACACATGGGGATGACCACAGCAACCCTTGGCACAGTTTCAGCATTTTATTAACCGTGTGTATGGGATGTGGTGTGAGAGAAAGCTTCCACAACAAGGCTGCCTGTCAGCTCTGTGTTTGTTTGTTTGTTTGTTTCTTTTTTTTTTTTTTTTTTTTTTTTTTTCTGAGGTAGGGTTTCACTCTAGTCCAGGCTGACCTGGAATTCACTATGTAGTCTCAGGGTGGCCTTGAACTCTCAGCGATCCTCCTACCTCTGCCTCCCGAGTGCTGGGATTAAAGGCGTGCACCATGTCCAGCTTTTTTTTTTTTTTTGGTTTCTCAAGGTAGGGTCTCACTCTAGCTCAGGCTGACCTGGAATTCACTATGTAGTCTCAGGGTGGCCTCAAACTCACAGCAAGCCTCCTACCTCTGCCTCCCAAGTGCTGGGATTAAAGGCGTGTGCCACCACTCCCAGCCTGTGTTTCTTTTTTTAACTTCATTTAATTTTTATTTATTTATTAGACAGAAAGAGAGAGAGAGAGAGAATGGGTGTGCCAGGGCCTCTAGCCACTGCAGACGAACTCCAGATGCATGCGCCACCTTGTGCATCTGGCTAACATGGGTTCTGGGGAGTCGAACCTGGGTTCTTAACTGTTAAGCCATCTCTTCAGCCCAGCCCTGTGTTACTTAGTATATGTCATGATGGACAACTCCATCCTCTTTCATTCGTGTTTCATGCCGGGCCTTCCTTCCGAGGGACACCTGAGCTCTTGTCACATGCAGTCTGAGGAATGCAGTGCAGTGTCAGCTGCTGTCACAGTATCTCAGTGCCTGGCTTCCTGAACATTCCTCAGGACCGTGCACAGGAAGTGGAGAGCTTCCACACGCAGGTCCACGGTGTTAAAAGCTCATCTGATCTGGGATTTTTCATTTGGGGTAAAATCTGCATTTTTTTTTTCTGTGCTGGAGATGGAACCCAGGGACTCATACTTGCTGGGCCTTGGGAAGTGCTACACCCCCAGACTGTACATGTTTTATTTCATTTTATTTTATTTTGGGGGGTATTTCTTTATTAGTATTTTTATTTTATTTTATATTATTTAGTTTTTTGAGGTAGGGTCACACTCCAGCCCAGGCTGACCTGGAATTCACTATGTAGTCTCAGGGTGGCCTTGAACTCATGGCAATCCTCCTACCTCTGCCTCCCGAGTGCTGGGATTAAAGGCGTGCACCACCACGTGTGGCTATTATTTTTATTTTCTGAGGTAGGGTTTCACTGTAGCTCAGGATGACCTGGAATTCACTCTGTAGTCCCAAACTGGCCTCAAACTCTCAGCAGTCCTCCTACCTCTGCCTTCCAAGTGCTGGGATTAAAGGTGTGCATCACATCCCTAGCTTGCTTGTTTGTTTATTTATTTATATTCTTTGAAGCAGGCTCTCACTGTGGCCCAGGTTGACCTAGAACTCATTCTGTAGCCCAGGCTGCCCTTGAACTTATGGTGCTCCTCCTACATCATCCTTCCGAGTGCTGGGATTAAAGATGTGTGCTGCCATACCTGGCTGTACCTGTTCTTACGAAAAATATTTTGTGCCAATTTCTCCACTTCATACAAGCTAGAACTCAGCTACTGGTTGTGCCCTTTTCATGACCAAAGTCATTTCTAGTGTCTTCGTGAACTTCATAGACACTCTGGTTTCCTCAGCCCCTGGGAGTTTGACATTCGACTAGCTGGACCATTATCTTTGTGCTGTTATGCTCCAGAAAGAGCCCTGTCTCCTTGAACTAGGGACTCCTCACCCTCTTGCCTTAAAGCTTCTGGTCCCTGTTAAGCAGCGGTGCTCTGCTTCCCTCCCTCCATCTGTCTGTCTCCAGCATATGTTTGCTTACTCATTGTGGGTTTGAGGTGCCTTTAAGAAATTCTTGGACCGGTGTGGTGGCGCACAGCTTTAATCCCAGCACTCAGGAAGCACAGGTAGGAGGTCACTGTGAGTTCGAGGCCACTCTGAGACTACATAGTGAATTCCAGATCAACCTGGACTAGAGTGAAACCCTACCTCGAAAAACCAAAAAAAAAGAAAGAAAAAGAAAAAGAGATTCTTGCTGATTTTGCATAAGTCACTCACTGAAGCTTTCCAGAGACCTTCACCTTGAACCCAAGGCTGAGACTTGCTGTGGGGTGTCAGTTCTCATGGCTTGAACAGCATTTGTGTGTTTTGTGTGTGTGGTGTAGAGGGGAAGAGGAAGGGGGGAGAAAAAGAAGGAAGAGGAGAAAGGGAGGGAGGGAGGTAATGGATAATGTGAGTGGAGAGAGAGACCCGATGTGCGTCGTGGGCTTCTCAGATAGTGTTTCCTCGTGAACCCAACTAAACCGTCTCCATCTTTAATCAGCTACCTCACCTGAAAAAGTCAAAGAAACAAATGAAAGAAGGAAAGATGGAGAAAGAAGGATGGATGGAGAAAGAAAAGAGTGAAGAGCAAGTGTGGAAGTGATTCAGCCACGTCTGGGAGAGGTGACGCCTGCTGGAATCCTCCTTTTCCGTGGTGACCTCCCAGCAAAGCTTCGGGCCCAGTTGTGCTGGTCGGTGGAGAGTGCACGTGCGTGCAAGGAGCGGTGGTGTGCAGCTTCCCTCCGCAGGGCTCGGCTCTGGGCACGCTGTGCCGGGCAGTACTGTGCGCTGCCCCCTGGAAGTGGATTCCAGCTTTCAACCGGTTCCCCTGGCAGAGCGCCTCTTCTTCCCTGCTGGCCCTGGTCCCTTTGCCAGAAGAGATCTCTCCTCATGCCTTGCCTCTCTCATCCCCTCCCTAGGGGCCTGGCTGTAGTCCCCTCTGTCCAAACAGCAGCAGTGTCCCAACTGCTCTCTGTAGAAGGTGGACGAGAAGCTTCCTTTGCTCTCAAGATCACAATCAGTGCAGATGTATGCAGAAGGGCCTGGAGCGCTCTGACTGACAGCTTGGCCTCACTGTGGATTTTGGTGGCCAGTGTTCTTTTTTTGGGGGGGGGGCAGCATTGTTTTTGTTTGTTTTGGGCTCTGATATATTTCAGTTTTTACATTTTTTTTTCAGTTCAAAATAATTTCACTCGGTTAAGTTACAAAACCAAGTAAAAATATGTATATTCACCCAGTTTCCCCAAATGTTTAATTATCATACACGATAATTACCATTGATAAAACACTATTCAGTGGGCTGCAAAGATGGCTCATGGCTAACGCGCTTGCTACCCAAGTGTGAGTATCTGAGTTCGGATCCCCCCGACCCAAACCCGTACTGCAAGTGTCTGTCGTCCCAGTGAGCCTACAGGGAGAAGAGAGGCAAAGACAAGAGGAAGCTCGCGGGCCAGCTAGGCCTGCAAGTGCAGCGGCGAACAAGGGACCTGCTTCAAACACGGCGGAAGGAGAGGACTGACACCCGAAGTTGTCCTCTCACTCCCACACGTGCCCTGTGGCATGTGTACTCACCCCCCCCCCAAAAAAGGAAAAACCCACCCCACACTGTTTAGGTTTTGACCTTATGAAGAGAAGTATTGAGGTTTGAGGGGAAAGAATAGGGGCATTTTGGAAAATTTATCACAGGTAAGTATTCTGAGATAAGGTCTCATGTTCAAGCTGGCCTGAAATTCCAATTTCTTTCTTTCTTTCTCTCTCCCTTCCTTCCTTCCTTCCTTCCTTCCTTCCTTCCTTCCTTCCTTCCTTCTTTCTTTCTTTCTTTCTTTCTCTCTCTCTCTTTTTAAAAATTTTTGTTTATTTTTATTTATTTATTTGAGAGCGAGAGCAAGAGAGAGAGAATGGGTGTGCCAGGGCCTCCAGCCATTGCAAACGAACTCCAGATGCATGAGCCCCCTTGTGCATCTGGCTTATGTGGGTCCTGGGGAATTGAGCCTTAATCCGGGGTCCTTAGACTTCACAGGCAAGCGCTTAACTGCTAAGCCATTTCTCCAGCCCTCTTTCTGTCTTTTAAAGAATTTCATTGCTGGACGTGGTGGTGCACCCTTTTAATCCCAGCACTGGGGAGGCAGAGGTAGGAGGATCATCATGAGTTCAAGGCCACCCTGAGACTACATAGTTAATTCCAGGTCAGCCTGGACCAGATTGAAACTCTACCAAAAACAAAACAAAACAAAACAAAAAAGAATTTTATTTAAGCCATGGTGGTGCACACCTTTAATTCCAGCACTGGGAGGCAGAGTAGGAGGATTGCTGTGAGTTCGAGGCCACCCTGAGACTCCATAGCGATTTCCAGGTCAGCCTGAGCTAGAGTAAGACCCTGTTTATTTATATGAGAGAGAGAGAATGGGTGTGTCAGGGCCTCTTCTCCCCACAAACTCCAGATGCATGCACCACCTTGTATACCTGGCTTTACATGGGTACTAGGAATCCAACCTGGGCCATCAAGCTTTGCAAGCAACCACCTTTTTGGTCTCACTCTAGCTTTCAGCCCTGGCCTGTCTTTCAAAAGAATTTCATTGCTGGACGTGGTGGTGCACCCTTTTAATCCCAGCACTGGGGAGGCAGAGGTAGGAGGATCATCATGAGTTCAAGGCCACCCTGAGACTACATAGTTAATTCCAGGTCAGCCTGGACCAGATTGAAACTCTACCTCGAAAAACAAAACAAAACAAAACAAAAAAAGAATTTTATTTAAGCCGGGCATGGTGGTGCACACCTTTAATTCCAGCACTCGGGAGGCAGAGTAGGAGGATTGCTGTGAGTTCGAGGCCACCCTGAGACTCCATAGCGATTTCCAGGTCAGCCTGAGCTAGAGTAAGACCCTACCTCGAAAAACAAAACAAAACAAAACAAAAGTTTATTTATATGAGAGAGAGAGAATGGGTGTGTCAGGGCCTCTTCTCCCCACAAACTCCAGATGCATGCACCACCTTGTATACCTGGCTTTACATGGGTACTAGGGAATCCAACCTGGGCCATCAAGCTTTGCAAGCAACCACCTTTTTTTGGTCTCACTCTAGCTCAGGCTGGCCTGGAATTCACTATGTAGTCTCTGGGTGGCCTCAAACTCACGGCGATCCTCCTATCTCTGCCTCCCAAGTGCTGGGATTAAAGGCGTGTGCCACCATGCCCGGCTTTGCAAGCAACCACCTTTAACCACTGAGCAATCTCTTTTTTCTTCTTTCTTTCTGCCTTCCTTTCTCCCTCCTTCCCTTCCTTCCCTCGCTCTCTTTCTGTTTCTTTTTTTTTCTTTTTTTCTGTTCCTCTTCCCTTTCTCCCTCCCCTTCTCTTTCTCTTTCTTTTTTCTCCTCCCTCTGCCCCTCCTGCCCCCCTCTTTCTCTCTTTCTTTCTTTCTTTCTTTCTTTCTTTCTTTCTTTCTTTCTTTCTTTCTTTCTTTTTTTCTTTGTTTTTTAAAGCAGGGTCTCACTCTAGCCCAGGCTGACCTGAAATTAACTTTGTAGTCTCAGGGCAGCCTTGAACTCACTGTGATTCTCCTACCTCTGCCTCCCAAGTGCAGGGATTAAAGGTGTGTGCCACCATGCCTGGCTCCCAAGTATTTAAAAAATTTTTTTAAATTATTTATTTACTTATTTGAGAGAGACAGACAGAGACAGAGAGAGAATGAGTATGCCAGGGCCTCCAGCCACTGCAAACAAACCCCAGATGCATGCTCCACCTTGTATGTGGGTACTGGGGAATCAAACCTGGGTCCTTATACTTCACAGGCAAGCACTTTAACCACTAAGTCAGCTCTCCAGCCCCATACTTTTTTTTTTTTTAGAGAGAGCAAGAGACACAGAGAGAGAATTGGTGCCCCAGGGCCTTAGCTTCTGCAATCTCATTCCAGACACTTGTGCCACCTACTGGGCATGTGCAGCCTTAAGCTTGTCTCACCTTGTGCATCTGGCTTATGTGGGATCTGGAGAGTCGAACATGGATCCTTAAGTTTCGCAGGCAAGCGCCTTAACCACTAAGCCATCTCTCCAGACCATTTCCCAAGTAGTGAGATTACAAATGAGTGCCGCATGCCTTATTTTCCACCATCTTTACATCAAAGTTGATGTTTAAAACACCAACTATTTTCAAAAACAGTACACACATCAGTCAGTATTTATGTTTGCTTTTCAAGATGTAAGACTATTAAACGGTAAAGAACTATGCTTTTCCTCTGCCAATTGATATCAGTTTTAGGGAACCTACCACTTTTTCTATGCCTATGAATGTATATGTATTTTTTTTTCTCATTAAACTTGGGATCATACTATATATACTGCTTTGTGACCTATTTTCTACTTTTTTTTGTTGTTGTTGTTTGGTTGGTTTTTGAGGTAGAGTCTCACTCTAGCAAAGGCTGACCTGGAATTCACTATGTAGTCTCAGGGTGGCCTCGAACTCGTGGCGATCCTCCTACCTCTGCCTCCCCTCTATTTTCTACTTTTTTTTTTTTTAATTTGAGAGAGAGAGAGAATGGGAGCACCAGCGGCCTCGCAGTCGCTGTGAACAAACTCCAGATGCGTGAGCCCCCTTGTGCGCATGTGCAACATTGTGCGCTTGTGTCACTTTTGCATCTCGCCAAACGTGGGACCCGGATGTTCTTAGGCTTCACAGGCAGGCACCTTAACCGCTAAGCCATCTCTCCAGCCTGGGCTAGAGTGAGACCCTACTTCAAAAAGCAAAAAAAAAAAAAAAAAATTATATATATATAGTCTCCACTTTGAGAAATCACTACAGTTTAGGGCACCAGAGGCTTCTTGCATGGTCACTGTCTCTGCTACCCTAATAATATGGTGGGCCACGGTGGGATATTGAGACTCCCCTTTCTATGTGACACCACATCCTGGAAGCTGTCTCACACCTGGTGGTGCCACCTCTTGTCCCACTTTGTGAAAGTTAACATTGTTTGCCAATTTGATCGGATTAAGAAACACTGTGGGAGCCGGTTGTGGTCAATCATTAGCCATTCCAAACTTGGTGGCAGAATTAAGGTAAAAATAAGCTTTTGGGCTGGAAAGATAGCTTAGAGGTTAAGGTGCTTACCTGTGAAGCCTAAGAACCCAGGTTCGACTACCCAGTACCCACATAAGCCAGATGCATGAGGTGGTGCATGTGTCTGGAGTTCATTTGCAGTTCCTAGAGGTCCTGGTGTACCCATTCTCTCTGCCTCTTCCTCTTCCTTTCTCTCTCAAATGAATAAATAAAATATTTTTAAAAGAAAGCTCCTAAATGCTTTGGGTTTTACTGTCCTGTGTTTTCCATTATAAATATTCTTTTCTTTAGGTCATTATTATTAAGCTAAAGAAGTGTAGGAGTAATTATTTCAGCATTTAATTAGCTGAACATGGTGGCCCACACCTTTTTTTAAAAATTTTTTTAAATTATTTTTTATTTATTTTTGGAGAGAGAGACAGAGAGAGATAGACAGAGAGGGAGAGGGAGACAGAAATGGGCACGCCAGCAGTCTCTCAGCTGCAGTGAACGAAATCCATATGCGTGCGCCCCCTTGTGGGCAAGTGTGGCATTGCACCCTTGCCTCACTTTGCATCTGGCTAAACGTGGGACCTGGAGATTGGAACCGCTGGACATTGGAACCAGCATTCTTAGGCTTAGCAGGCAGGCGCCTTAGCTGCTAAGCCATCTCTCCAGCCCGTGGCCCACACCTCTAATCCCAACACTCAGGAGATAGAAGTAGGAGGATCACTGTAAGTTTGAGACCAGCCTGGGACTATAGAGTGAGTTCCAGGCTGACCTGGAACTCACTATGTAGTCTCAAGGTGGCCAAGGTGGCCTTGAACGCTCTGCAATCCTCCTACCTCTGCCTCCCGAGTGCTGGGATTAAAGGCGTGCACCACCATGCCCGGCAAAATTTAATTATTTATTTATTAGAGACAGAGAGGGAAAGAGAGAGAGAGGGAGAATGGGCGTGCCAGGGCCTGTAGCCACTTCGGCCCCTTGTGTATCTGGCTTACGTGGGACCTGGAGAATCAAACTGGAGTCCTTAGGCTTCGCAGGCAAACACCTTAACCACTAAGCCATCTCTCCAGCCCAAAATTGAATTTTTTATATGAGAAAGAGAGAGAGAGAGAGAGTGTGTGTGTGTGTGTGTGTGTGTGTGTCGATGTGCCAAGGCCTTTGGCTGGTGGAAATGAACTCCAGAAGCACATGCCACTTTGTGCATCTAGCTTTACATGGATACTGGGGAATTGAACCTGGGCCAGCAGGCTTTGAAAACAAGCTCCTTTAACTGCTTGAAAACAAGCCCCAATTTTTTTTTTAAAAATATATTTCAGGGCTGGAGAGATGGCACTAAACGCTTGCTGTGAAGCTAAGGACCCCCGGTTCAAGGCTCGATTCTCCAGGACCCACCCCATCTGGAGTTTTCAGTTTTTAAAAATATGTGTGTGTGTCTCTCTCTTCCCTCTCTCAAAAATAATTAAATAAATAAATATTTAAAAAATATATATATATATTTCAGAGCTGGGCATGGTGGCGCATGCCTTTAATCCCAGCAAAGGTAGGGGGATCGCCACGAGTTCAAGGCCACCCTGAGACTACATAGTCAATTCCAGGTCAGCCTGAGCTAGAGTGAGACCCTACCTCAAATATATATATATATATCAAGAGTGCTGTGGTGCAGGGGCTGCAGGGTTCAGCAGTGAAGGCACTTGCCTAAATTTTTTTAAACTTATTTGGGAGGAGATAGAGATAGTGAGAGCAAGAGCTCATATGCGTGCTAGAACCTCTTGCTGCTACAAATGAGCTCTCTCTAGATGCATGCACCTCTTTGTACATCTGGCTTTAAATGGATACTAAGGAATCAACCCCAGGATGGCAGGCTTTGAAAGCAAGCACCTTTAACCACTGAGCCACCTATCTCCCCAGACCCACACTTGCTGAATTTTAGCAGCAGGCTGAGATGGAAACAGAAAGAAGCAGAGAGCAGCTTTAATGGTGATGATGAGGGACAGTCTGACAGTTGAACAAGCCCCTGCGTTGTGCAGTGGTCCCAGCCTTCCTGCAACAGTGATTTGATTCCCCCAGGCAGAGGCCAGTGTGGGCGTGGTGTGCACCACCTGGTGTTCTGAGAGGCCACCTGCCAGCCGCTTGAAAGCTGAGTGCCCATCAGCTCTTTTGGAGTCAGACACTGCCTGCCTGGTGCAGAGTGACTCTGATACCACCTGGTGCTGAACCCTGCAGCCCCTGCACCACAGCACTCTTGATCCTTTAGGCGGGGCTCCTGAACAGCTCAGTGTGCTCTCTCCAGCCTCTCTTCCAAGAAAGCACAAAGCATTTGTTACTGCAGCTCAGCATCTGAAGAGGCTCGGTGTGGGAATGTGAGGGCTAGGAGGCGGTCCCAGGTGTTGACTCTCTGGGTTTCTTCTTTTCTTTTTCTTTTCAGTTTTTAAAATTTTATTTTAGAGAGAGAGACAGAGACAGAGACGGAGGGAGAAAATTGGCATGCCAGGGCCTCAGACATTGTAATTGAACTGCAGATACTTGCACCACCTAGTGGGCACGTGCAACCTTGGGCTTGCCTCACCTCTGTGAGTCTGGCTAATGTGGGATCTGGAGAGTAGTACCTGGGTCCTTGGGCTTCACAAGCAAGTGTCTTAACCACTAAGCCATCTCTCTCCAGTCCTCTTTTCTTTTTTTCATTTTCTTTTGGTTTTTCGAGGTAGGGTTTCACTTCAGCTCAGGTTGACCTGGAACTAAGTAGTCTCAGGGTGGCCTTGAACTCATGGTCATCCTCCTACCTCTGCCTCCTAAGTGTTGGAATTAAAGGCATATGCCATGATGCCCAGCTGGCTTTGGGTTTCTGACTTCTGGTCCCAGGCTCCAGGTCAGCCCTGCTTGCTCCTAGCACCATGTGGGCATCCACACTGACTGCAGAAGCAACAGCACAGTGGAGGCTTTGGCACAGCTGCTTGGCAGCCAACGGTGGCCTCTAGAAGCCTTGGATCTCTGGCAGTGCCCATAGACCTGAATGCCCAATGGCTCCAGTGTGGCATCTCAGCCATGGACTGCTGGTTGACCACTGCACAGATCCTATAGATCTGCCAGGATGCTGTCCCTAGCAGGAAGGGCTGCCTGTGCCTTAATGAATATGGCTGTGCTTGGTGTCCAGTTCCTGAACATCTGTCAGGACACCCAGCTTCAGAACACTGTCCTGAAGAGGCAGGTACCCAAGGTCATCCTGGCAGCTGCCACTGTCAGGTGAAGGAGCAGCTGAACTGCTTGAGAGTAGTCAGGGCATGAAGAAGGAGAGGTGAGGAGAGCAGACAGCTGATAAAAGTCCTCTCAGGAGGGCTGCAAAGATGGGTCAGTGGTTAAAGAGTAGCCTCGATCTCACAGTGATCCTCCTACCTCTGCCTCCCAAGTGCTGGGATTAAAGATGATCCTCCTACCATGCCTCCCAAGTGCTGGGATTTTTTGCCACCATGTTTGTTTGTTTTGTTTTGCACAGCCCAATGGACCTGGTTCGATTCCCCAGTACCCACATAAGCCAGATGCACAAAGTGGCACATGTGTCTGGAACTCTTTTGCAGTGGCAAGAGGCCTCGGTGTGCCCATTTTCTTTCTACCACTCTCTCCCCCTTTACAAATTAATAATAAAGAAAAAGAAAAAGAAGAGTTTCTCAGGAGCCTGAGAAGACAACCTGCAAGTTCTGGTCTGCAGAGACGTCCACAGAGTTCTCAAGTCTTCAGAGCCAAGAGTCACAGACCCTAGGCTGAGATATGTCCTGATATCGTTTGGTTTGGGGGGGGGTGTAGCAGAGGAATTGTAATATTAGAGGGTACTATCCACAATGGCTGTCTTCCATTTGCCTACCACCACCACTTCCTGCTGTCCAATACTGAGGGAAATGGAAAAGGCCAGAGACCAGTATTTGAAGAACCTTTTGCCCATTCACAATTTCTATCCAAGTAGGTAGCTAAGCAATAGCAAAATGAAGACCTCAGGAATTTACTTTGTTAATATTATTTGCCTGAGGCTTTATTTTATATATAAAGTTGTCCCTCGGTAACAAGCGACCAGTTCTAAGACTCCCAGGAACACCAAGTTTAAATCCCTCATAGGAAGTTGATTAATGGGCTGGAGAGATTGTTCAGTGGTTAAGGTGCTTGCCAGCAAAGCCTAACAGCTTGAGTTTGATTTCCTGGTCCCCATATAAAAGCCAGATGCACAGAGTGGCACACGCATCTAGAGTTCGTTTGCAGTGGCAGAAGGCCCTGGTGTGCCCATACTCTCTCTGTCTGCTTCTTCCTCTCTCTCTCAAATAAATATTTAAAAAATTAAAAAAAAATGGATTAGTGTTTGCATATAATGTACACATTTTTGGAAATATTTCACTATTCATTTGAGAGAGATAGGGACAGAGAGAAAGAGGCAGACAGAGTGAGTATAGGAGCGTGGGGGTCTTCTGCCACTGCAAAGAAACTCCAGGTGCATGTGCCACTTTGTGCATCTGGCTTTTTGTGGGTACTGGGGAACTGAAACTGGACCAGTAAGTGTTTTTTTTTTTTGTTTTTGTTTTTTTGGTTTTTTGAGGTAGGGTCTCACTCTGGCCCAGGCGGACCTGGAATTCACTATGTAGTCTCAGGGTGGCCTTGAACTCACAGCGATCCTCCTACCTCTGCCTCCAGAGTGCGGGGATTAAAGGCGTGCGCCACCATGCCCTGCTGGACCTGTAAGTTTTGAGCAAGGAAACGCCTTTATCTGCTGAACCACCTCCCTGGGCCCTACACATTCTTCCATATACTTCGAGTCATCTCTAAATGACATAATACTCAGTTCCATATGTCATGTAGTTATGCATGTTGTTTAGGAAATGATAATGAAAAGTTTCAGGCTCTATCTCTGTTATTGGGTAAGTTTGGTGGGAGTAAGTTTAACACACTAGGTATTATCACGTCTTCGTATGAAGCAGCCATTACTGGAATGATACTCAAGGGGAGCCTGACGTTCCTTCTCACAAACTTGGCTTCCCCACCTGTGTAAGCCAGACAGCTAGTCTGTGGTCTGTGTGTGTGTGTGTTTTAGATAGGCGCTTGCTCTAGCCCAGGCTGACCTGGAATTCACTATGGCCTCGAACTCACAGCCATCCTCCTACCCCTGCCTCCTGAGTGCTGGGATTAAAGGCATGCGCCACCACGCCCGGCTGGTTTTGGTATTTTACAAGGTTGTATATAACAACCCCTTAACATTAGACTAAGGTTAAATGGCAGAGACCTTGAGGCCCACAGGCCTAAAATATTTTCCACTTGGCCCTTAACAGAAAACACTTGCTATCTCCTTTTGTACAGCTCCCCTCTGCATCCATTGGTTAACATATAAAATGACATTTATTTCCTTTTACCTAACAGCTTTCTTTTCCTATTTCTAATTAGTTCTATTTCCATTTCCCAAATGCCAAACCTGCATTCCATAGGATTTCTTCCCGCTGCCGCTTCTCTTTCTAGCCATGTGGGCACTAAACAATTCTTTTGAATGTTTCAGATACATTTTGTGTTTCCTCATTCTTACTGTCCTGTTCTGCCCTGAGCGCGGTTCATCTGGGGTAGCCATTTCCATAGCGGCCTTTGAGCTTGTGGAATATGGGATGGGGATGACACCAGAGGCCTCGCTTGCTGTCTCTTCACTCTACCACATGGTGAATCACTTGAGTGGCTGTGTGAGGAGCCACTTTGGAAGCAGGTAACAGTGACATCGTTGGTGCCACCCTGGGTGGGAAACATCTGGCTCAAGTCACTCCTGAACTCCTGATCTACAGAAACTTGTCAAATAATAAATGCTTATCATTTCAAGACAGAGTTTTTAACATTGTCACACAGCAATTAATGGCTCCTAAGTCACTAACTGGTCTCTCTTTCATACTGTTCTATCCACTGTCAAGTTTTTCCAAATAGTCCCGTGTCTTGACTTTCCTCGACTAGAATGCTAGGAAGGCTTTCTTTTTATGTCATTAAATTCCGTGTGTGTGTGTGTGTTCAGGGTCTCTTTACTGCTGCAAACAAATGCCAGAGGAAATTGGACCTGGGCTGGCAGGCTTTGCAAGCAAGCACTTTTAACTGCTGAGCCATCTCCCCAGGCTCCTCATTTATTTATTATTTTTTTAAGGGAGGCTTCTTATTCTTGTCTGAGAAAAGTGGGAACAAGGCTGAGGCTCTGGCACAGATGGCAGATGTAGCTGGCAGATGGCACTTGGAGCAACTCTGAGCTCTCTCCCTCCTGAGTCACCTTAAATCTGTTTACATGAGGCTGCCTTTGCACCACACCAGCTCGTAGCACCAAAGCTACCATCAACTGCTGGAGGTTTGTATTGTCAAGAACGATTTCTTAATAATTTATGTATGCATTTGAGCAGTTTATACTGCAAGTTCACCACAGCCATGATCACTCTGTCTACTTTGCATGAATGCATGGTGGCTCATGTCTGTAATCTCAGCAGCTGTGCAGTAGCTGTTTTGATGCCAGACTGGAATTTAGTAAGAACCATTTCAGATTCTTGAAAACCAGATATTTCTGATAAAGAATTTACCTTGCTACCTGTCATATTAAAGAAAAAAGCTGGGCCTGGAGAGATGGCTTAGTGGTTAAGCACTTGCCTGTGAAGGCTAAGGACCCTGGTTTGAGGCTCGATTCCCTAGGACCCCACGTAAGCTAGATGCACAAGGTAGCACATGCATCTGGAGTTCGTTTACAGTGGCCGGAAGCCCTGGCATGCCCATTCTCTATCTATCTGCCTCTTTCTCTCTCTGTCTGCTGCTCTCAAATAAATAAAAAATAAACCAAAAAATTAAAGAAAAGAAAAGAAAAGAAAAAAAAAGCCCTTGTGTCCTTAAAAAAAAGTGAGTAGTGAAGACTACCTTGGAACAGTGAAGGCTGTCTCCCATATGGAGGTGCCCACCATCACTGGGCCTGGAGGACCACTTCAGGCTGGTGGAGCTTAGCCAAGGGCTCTGTCCCTGAGGGGACCTAATTAACTTTTTCTTATGGTTTTATTTTCCTTTTGAGGTATCTAAAGCCAAAGCTTCTTCACTTTGAGAAGTTTTTCTGGTCTTCAGCCCATGGGGAAGGTGGCAGACCTACCAAAGGAGAGGGTGTTGCTGGGAGAAACGGGTAAGAGGGCCGGCCTGGGGAGTTGGCTCAGCAGTCAAGGGTGCTTGATTGCAAAGCCTCATGACTGGGGTTCAATTCTTCAGTATCCACATAAAGCCGGATGCACACATGTAAAGCTAAATGCAAAGAGCGGTGCATACATCTGGAACTTGGTTGCAGTTGTGGAAGGCCATAGCATGCCTATTTCTTTCTGTCTGCTTGCAAATAAATAATACATAAAAATATTAAAGTCAGGACTTGGCGTGGTGGTGCACACTTTTAATCCCAGCACTTGGGAGGCAGAGGTAGGAGGATTGCTGAGAATTTGAGGCCACTCTGGGACTACAGAGTGAGTGCCAGGTCAGCCTGAGCTAGAGTGAAACCCTACCTTGAAAAACCAAAACCAAAACTAAACCAAACCAAACCCAACCAAACCCCAGGTATGGTGACACATATTTGTAGTTCTAGGTACTTAAGTGGCTGAGACAGGAAGGTCACTTGAGGCCAGGACTCTTCAGGTCAGCCTGGGTAACAGAGCAAGACTCCTCATCTCAAGCAAGAACCAACCAACCCACCACCAGCACCCCAAACAACGTGCCTTTATTCTAAACTCATCAGTGGGCTGGAGGGATGTCTTAGTGAGTTAGGCGCTTGGCCATGAAGCCTAAGGACCCAGGTTTGATATCCCAGAACCCAAGTAAGCCAGATGCACATGGTGGCACATGCATCTGGAGTTTGTTTTTTACAAGTGGCTAGAGGCCCTGGTGTGCCTATTCTCTTTCTCTCTGCCACTTCTCTCTCATAAATAAGTATATAAATAAACTCATCAAGTTGCATACATTGAAAATGTATATCTGTTTTGTATCTTTGTTATACTGCCATAAAACTGTTTAAAAAATGACTAGGGGGCTGGAGAGGCTTAGTGGTTAAGGCACTTGCTTACAAAGCCTAAGGACCCAAGTTCAATTCCCCAGGACCCACATAAGTCATGCACTAGGTGGCACATGCATCTGGAGTTCGTTTGCAGCACCTGGAGGTCCTGGCATGCCCATTCTTTTTAAAAAATATTTTATTTTAAATTTTATTTATTTATTTATTTATTCATTTTTATTTATTTATTTAAGAGGGAGGAGAGAGAGAGAGAGAGAGAGAGAGAATGGGCGCACTAGGGCCTCCAAGCCACTGCAAACCAACTCAAGACACATGCACCACCTTGTCCTAGGGAATCTAACCAAGGTCCTTTGGCTTTGCAGGCAAATGCCTTAACTGTTAAGCCTTCTCTCCAGCCCCAATATTTTATTTTTATTTATATTTGAGAGAGAAAGCGCACGCGTGAGACAGAGAGAGAGATAATGGGCGTGCCAGGGATTTTAGCCATTGTAAACAAACTCCAGACATATGTGCCACTTTGTGCATCTGGCGTTACATGGGATCTGGAGAATTGAACTTGGGTCCCTAGGCTTTGCAGGCAAGTGCCTTAATTGTTAAGTCCTATTCAGCCCCATTAGCATTTTTCCAAAGTGATTCTGTTTTTTGGTTTTTTGAGGTAGGGTCTCACTCTAGCCCAGGCTGACCTGGAACTCACTATGTAGTCTCAGGATGGCCTCAAACTCATGACAATCCTCCTTACCTCTGCCTCCCGAGTGCTGAGATTAAAGGCGTGCGCCACTACACCCGGCTAAAGTGATTCTTTTAGATTACATTTCTTAAACGTTTGCGTGCTCCGCTAAAGGCATCCTGTCTTCCAACGTAGGTGGTTTCTAACAGCAAGTTACTGGAAGATACCAGCATTTTACAACAGTAACTCCACACAGTAGGTATGACAAAAGCCATTTTATTTTTTCCTACATAAATTTTAAAATAAAATACTTTAATGGAACACATTTAGTACCATCATGTCATTCTGAATGTGAGCAATACTCTCGATCATTATGTGCATGGGCAGCCAGGTCAAAGCGCAGTCAGCACACGTTTCTTCATGGCCCTTCAATAGTTTTGCATGTACAGAATTTTCTGTTGCTTTGCTTATTAGAAAACAGTGATGTAACTGAAAGCTTCCATGTTTCCTGTATGATGCCCAAAAGTCATCTTCTATTTATTAGTTAGAAAAATAAATACCTTAAAAATGTCATGGTGTGAGTTCATGGCGGTATCACTTATGTCTTTTAAACAGATGATTTTCAACCCCTGCATAACAACTTCCTGGTTTCATCTGAAAGGCCTACAGCTTGAAATTTAGTTAATCATTAAGTCAATTCACGTATCAGTTATTTAATTTTTTTACTTGCATCAGGAGAGTTAATTCCCATTGTTTGCTGAATGTCTTTCAAATATTAATGAATATATTACAGTATTTACAAGCATTAACATTACTCGGACAGAAATTGAAGCCACTGAAGGGAAACAGATTTCCCTATAGTGTGACCTTATGGTCTATGGGACAAGAGAACTGGTGCTCGCGCCTGGAGGGAGTTGGGAGGAGGGACAACCATCCAGATGTGAACACATGCTCAAGATGCATCAGATGTCCATTGAAGCCAGATGCACAGCAGTTGCTATTGGCCTGGGAGTAAGAGCCAGATGGCAGGACATCAGGTCAGAGAGGGGCAGTGCACAGGGAGATTAGTGTGGATGGAGGAACAGGAAGCTCTGACTGAAGGTGGCTTATGCTAGGGACTTAAAAAGCAAGCTACACAAGCTCCTGGTGGATTAATCTATGGAGCTCAGCTAACAGTGCAAGTGCTGCAGCAAGGTAAAGGAGGGTTAGCATATGAATCTAACCCCAAAACAATGTTTGTTTGCTTCTTTCTTTCTGTTTTTTTGTTTTTGTTTTGTTTTGTTTTGAGGTAGGGTCTCACTCTAGTCCAGGTTGACCTGGAATTCACTATGTAGACTCAGGGTGGCCTCAAACACATGGCGATCCACCTACCTCTGCCTCCCAAGTGCTGGGATTAAAGGCGTGAGCCACCATGCCCAGCTATGCCTTTTCTTTTCTTTTCTCTTCTTTTCTTTTTTTTTTTTTTCAGGTAGGGTCTCACTCTAGCCCAGGCTGACCTGGAATTCACTATGTAGTCTCAGGGTGGCCTCGAACTCTCGGCGATCCTCCTACCTCTGCCTCCCATGTGCTGGGATTAAAGGCGTGCGCCACCACGCCCGGCTGCTATGCCTTTTCTTAACATCACTTTTTACAAACTGTTTCTTCTTCCCCCCTCAGGCAGGGTCTCACTCTATCCCAGGCTGACCTAGAACTCACTCTGTAGCTCCAGGGTGGTGCCAAACTAATAGTGATCCTACCTCAAGCCTTCCAATTGCTGGGATTTGCCTGGCCAAACTGTTTCATTGGACACACCATTCTTTAAAACAACAGATGATACTGCTGAAGGAGTTATATATCCTGGAAGAAGTGGTCATAAGGCCCAAGTCATCATGTATAATACCATAAACCTGAACAAGTGAGGTAAAAGAAATGAGGTTCAGTAGATAACTGGTCTGTGAATATGAAGGAAATTCTCCTTTTAGGGAGTGTCTTATGTTGGCAGTCAAATAGTGATGAGTCACTATTTTAGGAAGCACATTACCCTAGGGGCTTATCAACCTATACAGGGACCATCTACTTCTCCTCCCTTATTTCCATTTAGAAGCTCATGCCTGGGGCCATCACAGTGAGTGGGACCTACTTAATTGTGCAGTGTCAATTGAGTTCAGATATTCTCAAGGAAAGTTTATCAATGAGATTCACCCAATGGAAAATTTAATTTATTTATCATTTATGTTTTTGAGACAGAGGGAGAGAGAGAGAAAGGGAGGGAGGAATAGAGAGAGAGAATGGGCACACCAGGGCCTCTAGCCACTGCAAATGAATTCCACATGCACGTGCTACCTTGTGCATAGGGCGTACATGGGACCTGGAGAATCGAACTTGGGTTCTTAGGCTTTGCAGGCAAGTGCCTTAACTGCTAAGCCATCTCTCCAGCTCCCAATGAAAAATTTAAAGGTCTTGACCAATAGCCTTTAAAAATAACTGAAAAAGCAGGGTGTGGTGGCACACGTCTTTAATCCCAGCACTTGGGAGGCAGAGGTAGGAAGACTGCCATGAGTTTGAGGCCACACCCTGAGACTACATAGTTAATTCCAGGTCAGCCTAAGCCAGAGTAAGACCCTACCTCAAAAAACAAAAAACAAAACAAAACAAACCAAAAATAAAAAAATAAAAAAACTGAAACACAGAGTTACAGGGGTTTTCTGGTGGCCCACTTTTACATGCAGTACCGATGAACTATTAACATGCACTATTTTCAGTCAATTGGTAAAGTTTATTTCATAAGTAATTTAAAGCCATTTACAGTGTAAATTCCAATGCATTAAAAACGACTTCTGGAATGGTTCTGAGGTATCACTGTTAGTGTGGAAATGTCACTATATTTTTATGTGGAATGAAATGCGACTCTCATGCCTTTTATTACATGGAGCTGTCAGTGCTGACTAGAAGGGTGTTTTATAGCTTTTAGAAAATCATCTTGCACTTGTGTTAACTGACTTGCCAACACTGACTGTGATTTGATTGGTTGGTTATTTCTAAACTCATCAAAATAAAGGGTAGCCTTGGTATGGAGCTCAGGAGCTGAGGAATTTCAGTTGCACGCTACTACCTGCCAACCTCCCTTTCCCCAGAAACCCAACCTAAAATTCAATTCACTTCCAAGGAAAACTAGTGCAAAAGGTATCCAAAACTTTTGCCTGTCAGCAGGTTAATTTTTTTGTACCTTTTAAAGAGTTAGACATTTTTTCTTTTAAAATTCATTTATAAAAATAAATTTCAGTTTGAGACTTAGCTACCAAATTGTGGCTTAATTTAGTCATGATGGCTGCATTATAAAGTTGTGAAAAATGTAGCTGAAAATGTGTGAGTTCTGGCTCATTTGCTGCTGGCACCCTCTGCTTTCACAACCCATCACAGTAACCAAAATACACTAAGCTGCCTGATGAAATCTTAGACTATCTTTGTCCTCAAACTCCCCCAAAACTTTATGTTTTAGACATCCATCATAGAACTTTCTGTAACCATAAGACATTCATGACAGAGAATGAAAGGCCTGAAACAAGTGAGGAGACACTGATTCATGGTGTCTCGGCAGACCCAGCAGCTCAGAGAGAGTGGCCGCCCATGCAGTGTACGGCTTACCCTGGTGTTTTGCACTAGATCGCAGTCAGAAGCCCCTTATGTAATTTGTATCTCAGAGCAACAATAATTTGGGACGCAAGTAGAGAGGATCAGCAAGTCCTTTTACTTTTTGTGCTGTGAGAAGACAGCTAGCCTGGCCCACCTCAGGGAGCCAGCATGTGGCAGGGCTCTGGGCATTATGTACAGGAGATAGGAATACTGTCATGTGGAATGCCAATATGACTTACTGCTTGGAATTGTGCTAACATCAACATCTCTGTCAGCCTCACTTCCCACACAGAAGCTTTCTGTCTTAGCCAGGATTGAGGATTGAGAACCTGAACTAAGAGAGCTTCAATTCCCCATCTGCACACCCCAAAAACAACTTTGAGATTGTTGTCCTTTCTGGGTGCAAATGAGCAACAGGTGGACCTGTCACAATCACATGACATCAATCGATATGAACACAGCATTCAGTTGGTGCTACAAGGTGATGTAGCAAGAGTCTGACCCACTGTGAACTGAAACCTAGTAAGTGAAACTACAGGAAGGATCTTGAGATGGTCCCACAGCGCTGCTGGAGGAAGGTCGCCTCTGGACACAAAGGCTCAGATCTCATTGATCGTCCTTTCAGAAGGGCAGTATTCCGAGGAGCCTGGTGAGGACATGTAGAAAGACTGCGTCTTCCTTTTCAATCGAGCTCTTTTGTTGGCCAACACCAGGCTGCGCCGGCTTGAGTTGATGATTTCCGAAATGAACTTTTTGCAGTCTACACACACCTCCATTGTGCTCCAATCCTCCATGAACTCTTTGGGAAACTGGAGTTCTTCATCTGATTTGTCCACAGACTTAGACTTGGAGGAAAACCTGGGGACAAAACTCAAAGCACTCAGGATTCTTGTAGTCCTACTAATATTAATTAATCAGGTTAAAAGATCCTAAAATTAGACAGGTGTGGTGGCGCACGCCTTTAATTCCAGCACTCGGGAGGCAGATCACCATGAGTTTGAGGCCACCCTGAGACTACATAGTGAATTCCAGGTCAGCCTGAGCTAGGGTGAGACCCTCCCTCAAAAAAAAAAAAAAAATCCTAAAATTGAGCTGGAGAAATGGCTCAGTAGTTAAGGCACTTGCCTTCAGAGCTTAAGGACCTGAGTTTGATTCCCTAGCACCCACATTAAGCTAGAGGCACAATGTGGTACATGCATCTGGAGTTCGTCTGCAGTGGCTAGAGGCCCTGGTGTGCCCATCCTCTCTGTCTCTCTTCTATTTCTCTCTGCTTGCAAATAAATAAATAAAAATATATTTAAAAAAAAAAAAAAAAAACCCAGGAAAGGTACAAGTCCTTACAATACAACTGTCCAGACAGAAATTGGCCTCGATATCCATGACCTTGCAGAGCCTAGCAATACCTTCACAAGACCCTCATAATACAAGAAAAAGATGATGATATCAAATTAAAAGAGAGACTAATGGAGAGAGGGAGGGGATATGATGGAGAGTGGAGTTCTGAAGGGGAATGGGGGAAGGGAGGGAAATATCATGGTATAGAAGTTGTCAATAAAAAAAAATTTAAAAAAAAGACCCTAAAATTGTTACCAAAGCATTGTAGAATGGGTGCACAAGCTCATCATGTCATGTTCTTCCAGGAAGAAGGTTTCATTGGGGAGTGTTCAAACCACATTTTAGGAAAGTGAGTCAGGGAGAATGGGCAAATGGCTCAGAGTGCCTGCTGTACAAGCTTGAGGGCCCAAGACCACAAGAGTGCTGTTCCCCAACACCTGCATAAATATACTTCTACAACCCTAGTCCTCTGGGGACAGAAATTGGAGAATTGCTGGGGCGGGCTGGCTGGAAGAAAGAAAGAAAGAAAGAAAGAAAGAAAGAAAGAAAGAAAGAAAGAAAGAAAGGAAGGAAGAAAGAGAGAGAGGGAGGGAGGGAGGGAGGGGGGGGAGGAGGGGAGGAGGGGAGGGGAGAGGAGGAGAGGGAAGAGAAGGGAAGGGAAGGAAAGGGAAGGAAAGGAAAGGAAAGGAAAGGAAAGGAAAGGAAAGGAAAGGAAAAACAAACTAGCAAAAAATGGCAGCTTTGGGTTGAGTGAGAAATTCCACCAAGGAAACAGGTGGGTGAAAAGAGGACACCTGAGTTTCCTCTGGTCTCTGCAAGCATGTGCAAGAGTGAATCCATCTGCACACACATGTGCCTATGTTACATACACATACCAAAAACAAAACAAAAAAAAAAAAAAAAAAACAGGTTATATTAAGAAATAACACAGTAGCAGTGGCTGGGCTAGAGTGAGACCCTACCTAAAAACAAGACATAATAGAAAACAACAGAAAAAAAACCCACCCTTCAAAAAATACATACAGCTCCAAATGCTGCAGAATATACATTCTTCTCAGCAGCACATGGGACATTCTCTAAAATAGACCATATGATAGGGCACACATCAAATCTTAACAAATACAGGAAAATTGAAATAATCCCTTGTATGCTATCTGACCACAATGGGATTAAACTGCAAATCAACAACAAGAAAAACTACAGAGCATACAGAAATTCATGGAGACTAAACAGTACATTATTGAACGATGTATGGGTCATTGAAGAAATTAAAAAGGAAATCAAGAAATTCATAGAATCAAATGATGATGAGAATACAACATACCAAAACCTATGGGACACAATGAAGGCCGTCCTACGAGGGAAATTTATAGCCCTAAGTGCCTATATTAAGAAATTAGAGAGTTCACAACTAAACAATTTAATGCTTCACCTTAAGGCCTTGGAAAGAGAGGAACAAGGCAAACCAAAAATCAGTAGACGGGAAGAAATAATAAAGGTTAGGGCAGAAATTAATGAAATGGAAACCAAAAAAACAATCAAAAAAATCAATGAAACAAAAAGCTGGTTCTTTGAAAGGATAAACAAGATTGACAAACCCTTAGCAAATCTGACCAAAAGAAAGAGAGAAGAGACAAAAATTGGTAAGATTAGAGATGAAAAAGGCAACATCACAACAGATACCAAAGAAATTCAGAAAATCATATGGACATACTTTAAGAATATATATGCCTCTAAGTTTGAAAACCTGAAAGAAATGGATGATTTCCTTGATTCATATGACCTACCAAAATTAAATCAAGATGAGATAAACCATTTAAATAGACCTATAATAACCACAGAGATCCAAGCAGTCATAAAAAGTCTCCCAACTAAAAAAAGCCCAGGCCCAGATGGATTCACTGCTGAATTTTACCAGACATTCCTGGAAGATCTAACACCAATGCTTCTCAAACTTTTCCATAAAATAGAAAAGGAAGGAATTCTACCAAAATCCTTCTATGAAGCCAGCATCACCCTGATACTGAAACCGGACAAAGACAGATCAAAAAAAGAAAATTATAGACCAATCTCCCTCATGAACATAGATGCAAAATTCTCAACAAAATACTGGCAAACAGAATACAAGAATATATCAGACAGATTATTCACCCTGACCAAGTAGGCTTTATCCCAGAGATGCAGGGATGGTTCAACATACGCAAATCCATAAATGTAATACACCATATAAATGGTCTGAAGGACAAAAATCACATGGTCATCTCAATAGATGCAGAAAAGGCATTTGACAAAATCCAACACCCCTTCATGGTGAAAGTATTACAGAAACTGGGAATAGAAGGAACATATCTCAACATAATAAAAGCTATTTATGACAAACCTACAACCAACATAATACTAAATGGGGAAAAACTTGAAACTTTTCCTCTAAATTCAGGAACAAGACAAGGGTGTCCACTTTCCCCACTACTATTTAATATAGTACTGGAAGTCTTAGCCATAGCAATAAAGCAAGAGACACTCATAAAGGGGATACAAATCGGAAGGGAAGAGATCAAATTATCATTATTTGCAGACGATATGATTCTATACATAACAGACCCTAAAGACTCTACCAGCAAACTGTTAGAGCTGATAAACACTTTTAGCAATGTAGCAGGATACAAAATAAACACACAGAAATCAGTAGCTTTTCTATACACTAACAACAAACATGCAGAGGATGAAATTAGGGAATCTCTCCCATTCACAACTGCCTCAAAAAAAAAAAATACCTTGGAATAAACTTAATCAAGGAAGTGAAGGATCTCTACAATGAGAACTTTAAAAAACTCGAGCAACAAATTGCAGAAGACACAAGGAAATGGAAAGACATTCCATGCTCCTGGATTGGAAGAATCAATATTTTGAAAATGTCAATCTTACGAAAAGCAATCTACACATTTAATGCGATCCCCATTAAAATTCCAATAGCATTCTTCACAGAAATAGAAAAAAACAATGCTAAAATTCATCTGGAAACACAAAAAACCTTGAATAGCCAAAACAATCTTGCACAACAAAAATCAGGCAGGGGGTATAACCATACCTGATTTTAAGTTATACTACAAAGCCATAGTAACAAAAACAGCATGGTACTGGCACAAGACAGACAGGTAGATCAATGGAACAGAATAGAAGACCCAAATATTAATCCAAGCAGCTACAGATACCTGATCTTTGACAAAAATGACAAAAATATTCATTGGAGAAAAGATAGCCTCTTTAACAAGTGGTGCTGGAAAAACTGGACATCTGTATGTAAAAGGATAAACATAGATCCTTGCCTCTCTCCATGCACAAGAGTCAAGTCCAAATGGATCAGGGACCTTAATATCAGACCCGAAACTGAAAATGCTAGAGGAAAAAGTAAGGGAAACTCTTCAACATATTGGAATAGGCAAGGACTTTCTGAATATAACTCCAATTGCTCAGGGAATAAAACCACTAATCAACCACTGGGACCTTATGAAATTACAAAGCTTTTGTACAGCAAAGGACACTGTGAATAGAGCAAAAAGACAACCTACAGAATGGGAGAAAATCTTTGCCAGCTATACATCTGACAGAGGATTAATATCCAGAATATACAAAGAACTCAAAAAACAGAATAATATGAATTCAAACAACCCAGTTAAAAAATGGGCTATGGAACTAAATAGAGAATTCACAGAAGATGAAATACAGATGGCATATAAACGTCTAAAAAAAATGTTCCACATCCTTAGCTATCAGGGAAATGCAAATTAAAACCACTTTGAGATTCCATTTCACTCCTGTCAGAATGGCTACCATCAAGAAAACAAATGACAATAAGTGTTGGCATGGATGCGGAAAAACAGGAACACTTCTACACTGTTGGTGGAAATGTAAGCTGGTCCAGCCATTGTGGAAATCAGTGTGGAGGTTCTTGAGACAGCTAGAGATAGATTTACCATATGATCCAGCTATAGCACTCCTAGGCATATATCCAGAGGACTCTTCTCACTACCTTAGAGATACTTGCAAAACCATGTTTATTGCTGCTCTATTCACAATAGCTAGGAAATGGAAGCAGCCTAGATGTCCCTCCACAGATGAGTGGATAATAAAGATGTGGTTCATTTACACAATGGAGTTCTATTCAGCGGTAAAGAAAAATGAAATTATGAAATTTGCAGGGAAATGGATGGATCTGGAAAGGATTATACTAAGTGAGGTAACCCAGGCTCAGAAAGCCAAATGTCACATGTTCTCTCTCATATGTGGATCCTAGCTACCAATGTATAGACTTGTGTGTGAACTGGAACCAAAAATAGGTACCAGAAACCAGTAAGCTGGTAAAAGGCTATAAGGGAGGGAGGAAAGGGAAGGACTTAAGTGTATGGTAATGCACATATGTAAGTAGAAGAACTGATTTCAGGGAGGGGAATGGCCTAAATGAGGCCATGGGAAGAGAATGCATACAAGAAGGGCAGGGGGAGGGTCAATCTAAACTCAAGATATTATGAATAAGACATATGTAAAATTACTTTTTTGAATAAGGGCACGTCTAGAAGCTGTAGACTGTTACTAGAAAATTTTCAGTACCTGGGATGGGATACCTTCCAGTGAGTTGTTGGCCAAGGAGGTCCTGGTAGCCTCCAAAACATTAAAGCCTTTTGCCAAAGCCCTTGGTTTCCCTAGAGAAACAGATAGTAAGACCCTATTGCTGAAGATATCTCATGCCTAAGAAGCAAGGTCACTGAGAAAGCAAGCTGGTGCGGAGCAGAAAACCTTCTCCCTGTAGACCAGCCAACTGAAAGCTGGAAAAAGCTGCATTGCATGCAGCGTATGGGAGACAGAAGCCATCAACAGTGAAACAGTGGACGCTGAATATTCAAGCTTGGCCAGACAGGCCCAATGACTGAACGGGTGCAATAGTGGCGTGTCTACTCTTGGGGTAACCAACTGTTCCATAATTGGACTGAAGGCCCTCTCTACGGGAGGGAATACATACCCGGTACTGAAAAACCTAAGTAAAAGTCTATGGTAGGTGAGGTCATGAGCCTTAGGGGTATAAGCCTGCTCTCATCTGACTAAATGTATATATTATTCCCACCAAGCTGCCCTGAAAGCACTACACTTAATGTTCATATTCACATATTAATGCTACTCTCACTTCTGGTTAGAGAAGCTTCTCTTTTCAGATGGTGATGACCACTGGGATGACCCAAAAGGCAACATAGTGCTGAGAAGAAGGGATGGAGGAGTGCCCAGCACTGAAACACCTCTGTCACACCCTCCAAGGCTCAGGGACCATTGCAGAAGAGGGGGCGGATACAATGTAAGAGTCAAAGGAAGGGTATGACTCCTTAAAATGCCACTGTCAGAAACTGGCCTCGATATCCATGATCTTGCAGTGCCTAGCAATACCTTCGCAAGACCCTCAAAATAGAAGAAAAAGATGATGACATCAAATTAAAAGAGAGACTAATGGAGAGAGGGAGGGGATATGATGGAGACTTGAGTTCTAAAGTAGAATGGAGGGAGGGAAGGGAAATATCACGTGGGTTTTTTTTGTATGTAAGTATAAAAGTCAATAAAAAACAACAGTTAAAAAAAATACATACAGCAACAAGAACATCAACAAAAGCCCAAAAAGAAATGTCAAGGGGCTGGGAAGATGGCTCAGTGGTTAAAGACGCTCGCTTGCAAAGCCTGTGGTCCGGGTTTGATTCCCAAACAATCCATGTAGCCACATGAACAGAGTGTGGTGTTTACAGTGGCAGGAGGTCCTGACACCCCATGCCACTCCTACATGCAAGTAACAAACAAAATGAGCAGTTTTTATTTATTTTTTTGTTTTCTTTTTCTAAGGTAAGTCCAACAGACTGGCTTTTTTTTTTTTTTTCCCCCGGTTGTTCGAGGCAGGGTCTCACTTTAGCTCAGGCTGACCTGGAATTCACTCTGTATTCTCAGGGTGGCCTTGAACTCACGGTGATCCTCCTACCTCTGCCTCCCAAGGGCTGGGATTAAAGGCATGTGCCAGGATGCCCAGCTGTTTTTTTTTTTTTTTTTTTTTTTTTTTAAATGCAATAGAGCGGGAGTGGGAGTGAGAGTGAGAGAGTAAATTGGCATGCCAGGGCCTCCAGCCACTGCAATCGAACTACAGACACATGCGCCATGTAGTGCACATGTACAACCTCGCACACTTGCGTCTCCTTGTGCCTGGCTTATGTGGGACCTGGAGAGTCAAACATGGGTCCTTAGGCTTTGCAGGCAAGTGCCTTAACTGCTAAGCTATCTCTTCAGCTCTGTTTGTTTTCTTGAGACATGGTCTTATGGAGCCCAGCCTGGCATTGAACTTGCTGTATAGCTGAAGTTAACCCTCCTGCCTTTACCTCCCCATTGCTGGGGTTACAGGTATGACTATACAACTGGCCAGTTTTTTTTTTTTTTTTTTTTATGGTTTTTTCGAGGTAGGGTTTCACTCTAGTCCAGGCTGACCTGGAATTAACTATGTAGTCTCAGGGTGGCCTCGAACTCTTGGCGATCCTCCTACCTCTGCCTCCCGAGTGCTGGGATTAAAGGCATGTGCTACCACGCCCGGCTCACAACTGGCCAGTTTTACAAGCAAGCACATTTAGTGGCCAAGCCATCACTCCAGCCCTCGAAAGGTCCATTGTAAAGATGACTTTTAGGGTTGCAGAGATGGTTTAGAGGGTAAAGGGGCTTGTCTGCAAAGCCTGCTGGCTAAAGTTCAACTTCTCAGTACTCAAGTAAAGGTGGATGTAAAACCAGATGCAATGAGGTGCATATGTCTGGTGTTTTTTTTTTTTTTTTTTTTTTCAGCAAGACACCCTGGCACCCCCCCCCCCACACACACATGTGCAAATACATAATTTAATAAAATGACTTTTATCTGGGCATGGTGACACGTGCACTCAGGAGGCAGAGGTAGGAAGTGAGCTAAAGGCCAGCAAGTTCCAGGTCATCCTGGGCTATATACCATGAAAGCCTTCATCAAAGAAAAAAAAAAAAAAAAAGAAGACTCTCCAAGCTGGTGGCACTCGCCTTTAATCCCAGCATTCAGGAGGCAGAGGTAATGGAACTGCCATGAGTTCAAGGACACCCTAAGACTACATAGTGAATTTCAGGTCATCCTGAGCTATTGCAAGACCCTACCTGGAAGAAAAATAAAAAAAATAAAAAGAAAAACCAGGGATGGAGGGATGGCTTAGCGGTTAAGGTGTTTGCCTGAAAAGCCAAAGGACCCAGGTTCGATTCCCCAGGATCCACGTTAGCCAGCTGCACAAGGGGCTGCAGCGTCTGGAGTTAAGTTTGCAGTGGCTGGAGGCCCTGGCACCTGGAGGCCTGAGCATTCTTCCTCTCTCTCTCCCTAAATAAATAAATAAATAAATAAATAAAAAATTTAAATAAATCCTGAGCTAAAGACCCTACCTGGAAGAAAAATAAAAAAAATAAAAAGAAAAACCAGGGATGGAGGGATGGCTTAGCGGTTAAGGTGTTTGCCTGAAAAGCCAAAGGACCCAGGTTCGATTCCCCAGGATCCACGTTAGCCAGCTGCACAAGGGGGCACACGCGTCTGGAGTTCGTTTGCAGTGGCTGGAGGCCCTGGCACTCTCATTCTTCCTCTCTCTCTCCCTAAATAAATAAATAAATAAATAAATAAAAATTTAAAAGTGTTTGCAAAGACTGATGCCCTGGGTTCAATTCCCCAGTACCCACCCACATATAGCCAGGTGCACAAAGTGGTGTATCTGGAATTCATTTGCAGGGGCAAGAGGTCCTGGAGCATTCACACACACACTTTTTCTCCCTCAAATAAATAAATTAAAATATTAAACAAGATACAAGTCATTATCCTCCCACCCTCGGTACCTTAAGGGAAATCTTAAGAGATTCTTGCAAGTCTAGAACTGTTTAAAAACCAATGAGTTAGCCAGGCGTGGTGGCACACGCCTTTAATCCCAGCACTCAGGAGGCAGAGGTAGGAGGATCACCGTGAATTCAAGGCCACCCTGAGACTACATAGTTAATTACAGGTCAGCCTGGGCTAGAGTGAGACCTACCTCGAAACCCCCCCACCCCCCCAAAAAAAAACCCAAAACAAAAACCAATGAGCCAGCAAAGAACCAGCCCAATTCCCTGAGTTAAACCGTAACCTTAGTCCTAACCCTAACCCTCCTGCAAGTCCTGAAAACAGAAGTGTGATTTTTTTTTCTTCAAAGAGGATGCTCTGAAGACCCAGGTCCCTCACCTACCTGGCAATGCTCCGAAGTGGCCGATGGTGACTACTACTAGAGGGCTTTTCAGATCTTGTACTCTCCCCTCTTTGCAAGGCAGAAGGTCCCAATGAAAAGATAGGTAGAGTAGAATATGGCTTGGATGGCAGCCGCATCTATTATCCGAAATAAAAGCAAGGATGAGCTCCAAGGTTTGCAGAGGGAAAGGCAGTAAATGGGTTCAATTATAAGGTCACTGGGGTCAGCTTACCTTTTTGCAACACTGTGAGCACACGGGCCTGTATACAAAACCAGAAGTGTTACTTGGTGGGACCATGTTACAGCAGCCAACATCACAAAGTTGTGAGTATTTACAACAAACCACAAATACTCTGTCCTTCCACTAGAAAGTAACGACTGATACAACTGCAGATTACCAAAGAGACAACCTGCAAAACTTAACTCCTGCTTTGTCTCTTCTAAAAAGGAATCAGCCAGGTGTGGTGACTCATTCCTGTAATTCCTGCAGCCAAGAAGTTAAGGGAGGAGTATTGCTGGAAGATCAAGGCCAGCTTGGGCTACACAGTGAATTGTGCAGTGTGAAATACTGTCTTTAAAAAAAAAGAAAAGAAAAGAAAAGAAGAGAAAAGAAAAGAAAGAAAGCCAGAGGCTGGAGAGATGGCTCAGAAGTTAAGGCACTTGCCTACAAAGCCCAACAACCAGGATTCAATTCCCCAGTGCCCACTTAAAGCCAGATGCACTGAGTGGCACATATATCTGGAGTTTGTTTGTCATGGCAGGAGGCTCTGGTATGCCCATCCCTGCCATTTCACTGCTTACAAATAAATAAATAAAAATATATGAAAAAACAAAAAAGCCAGACATGGTTGTGGTGTCTGCCTTTAGTCCCAGAACTCAGGAGGTTGAGGTAGGAGAGGTAGGAGGATTGCCTTGAGTTCAGGGCCAACTTAGGGTTACAGAGTGGGTTCCAGGTTAGCCTGGGCTACAGTGGGTCCCTGACGGGGGGGGGGACAACAAATAAAAAGGGTCAATTTCCACTTGGAACTTTCTTATTAGTCCAACCAGAGATCACATAGTAACCATAACTATCTTTTTTTCTGCTTTAACATGATATTCTAGAATTATTTTGCTTGTATAAAAGAAATAAGCCAGGTGTTGCAGTACACACATATAATTCTAGCACTTGGGAAGTGGAGGCAGGAGGACCACGAGTTCCAAGTCATGCAAGGCTATGTAGTGAGTTTGAGGCCAGCCTGGGATGTATGAGACTATCTCAAAAAATGCAGAGAGGAGCCGGGCATGGTGGCGCACGCCTTTAATCCCAGCACTTGGGAGGCAGAGGTAGGAGGATCGCTGTGAGTTCAAGGCCACCCTGAGACTACATAGTTAATTCCAGTCAGCCTGGGCCAGAGTGAGATCCTACCTCAAAAAACAAAAAAACAAAACAAAACAAAAAAATGCAGAGAGGGCTTGAGAGAAGGCTTATCAGTTAAGGCACTTACCATATAAGCCTAAGAACTCATGTTCGAATCTCCAGGTCCCACGAAAGCCACATGCACAGTAACCCAAGCACGCAATGTCACACATGTGCACAAGGGGAAGCATGCGAGTGGAGTTCATTCACAGAGGTTTAAGGCTGTGGTGTGCCCATTGTCTCTCTCTCTCTCAAAATAAATCTAAAAAAATGTAAGCTGGGCATGATGGCACACGCCTTTACTCCTAGCACTTGGGAGGCAGAGGTAGAAGGATTGTCATGAGTTTGAGGCCATCCTGAGACTACATAGTGAATTCCAGGTCAGCCTGGACTAGAGGGAGACCCTACCTTGAAAAACCAAAATAAACAAACAAACAAACAAACAAACAAATAAATAAATAAATAAATAAATGCAGAGAAACATTTTCCAAGTTCAATAATTATTTGGCCCATTATTAAAGAACTGATATTCCTAACTGGCAAAGCAAGGCACAAAGTAATACCATAGGTTGAGTCATTTCTAATTCCAAACCTGAGTAGAAAAATGATGGGCAAAACAGAGGTGGCTGGCTTGTATTTCATCTGTTACAAATACCTTACCTCTTACAGAACTGACAGGTGTAGGACCAGGTGAAGAAGGAAAACCTCCGTGTTCGGCAACAGAAGCACAGCTAAAAATACAAAGTTAAAAGGAGAAAAGATGGGGGCCAGAAGCTGCTCTCCTGACCCTCGTGGCCTGGCATACTTCATGGGCATCTGGGGATTGTTCAGGGGACTTTTGTAGACAGAAGAGTATAACAATCAGAAACCCTGTCTCCATGCTAGGCTCTGGTACTTAATCTGGTCCTATGTCTAATGATAACTCACCTTTAAGTACTAAAGGGGCCGGAGAGTTGGCTCAGCAGTTATAGAAGATTGCCTGCAAAGCCTGACCACCTAGGTTCCATTCCTCAGTACCCACATAAAGTCAGATGCACAAAGTTGAGCACATGTCTGGAGTTCCTCTGCAGTGGAAGGAGGCCCTTGTGTGCCCATACTCAATCACTTACTTTCTCTCTTAAATAAATAACATTTTAAACAAAGAAATAAGGGCTGGAGGAATGGCTTAGTGGTTAAGGTGTTTGCCTGCAAAGCCAAAGGACCCAGGTTCAATTCCCCAGGACCCATGTTAGCCAGATGCACAAGGGGTGCACACATCTGGAGTATGTTTGCAGTGGCTGGAGGCCCTGGCATGCCCATTCTCTCTCCCCCCTTTCTCTGTCAAATAAATAAATAAATTTTTATTTATTTGCAAGCAGAGAGAGAGAGAGAGGCAGATAGAGAGAGAGAGGGAGGGAGAGAGAAGAGAGGCAGATAGAGAGAGAGAGAGTGGGCACACCAGGGCCTCTAGCCACTGCAAATGAACTCCAGAAACATGTGCCACTAGTGCATCTGGCTTATGTGAGTCCTGGAGAATTGAGCTGGGATCCTTTGGCTTCGCAGGCAAATGCCTTAACTGCTAAACCATTTCTCCAGCCCTAAATTAATTAATTAATAAATAAGAAATAAAAGGAGTCTGAGTAATTTTACTCATTAGGGCTGGGGAGATGGCTCAGTGGTTAAAGGTACTTGCTGGCAAAGCCTGCTGGCCTGGGTTCAATTCCCCAGTACCCACATAAAGCCAGATGCTCAAAGTAACTCATGAATCTAGAGTTCATTTGCAGAGGCAAGAGGCCTTGGTATGCCCATATTCTATTCTCTCTTTCTCTCCCTTCCAAATAAATAAATTTACTTATTTATTAGAGAGAGAGGTAGATAGAAAGAGGCAGATAGAGAAAGGGCAGGCCAGGGCCTCCAGCCACTGCAAACAAACTCCACACACATGCGCCACCTTGTGCATCTCGCTTATGTGAGCACTGGGGAATTGAACCTAGGTCCTTAGGCTTCATAGGCAAGTGCCTTAACCACTGAGCCATCTCTCCAGCCCAATAAAAGTATTTTTAGCCAGGCATGGTGGCACATAACCTTTATTCCAACAGTGGGGAGGTAGAGGTAGGAGGATCACCATGAGTTTGAGGCCACCCTGATAATACACAGTGAATTCCAGGTCAGTCTAGGCTAGAGCAAGCCCCTACCTTGAAAAACCAAAACAAACAAACAAACAAACAAACAAACAAACAAACAAACAAACAAAACAATTATTTTTTTCAAAAAATAAAAGCTGGGGCTGGTACAATGGTTCAGTGGTCAAAAGAAAAAAAAAAGTAATCCAGGTGTGGTGGCGCATGACTTTAATCCCAGCATTTGGGAGGCAGAGGTAGGAGGATTGCCATGAGTTCAAGGCTACCCTGAGATTACATAGTGAATTCCAGGTCAGCCTGGACTAGCATGAGACCCTACCTCGAAAACAAAACAATAACAACAACAAAAAGGTCATAGCACTCAAGCATCTCAAGGTCTCATAGGACCAGGCTTGAAGAAAATAACTCCTGTCTCTCAGTTCCATTTCCTTTTTTTTTTTGGTTTTTTAAGGTTGGGTCTCACTCTAGCCCAGGCTGACCTGGAATTCACTATGTAATTTCAGGTGGCCTTGAACTCATGGCAATCTTCCTACCTCTGCCTCCAGAATGCTGGGATTAAAGGCATGCGCCACCATTTTATTTTTTTAAAAAATATTTATTTTATGTATTTGAAAGAGAGAAAGAGAAAAGGCAAATATAGAGAGAATGGGCAGAGATCAGCTGCTGCAAACGAACTCTAGACGCTGGTTCCACCTTGTGCATTTGGCTTATGTGGGTCCTGGAGATTTGAACCTGGGTTCTGTGGCTTTGGAGGCAAGTGCCTTAACCACTAAGCTATCTCTTCAGCTCAGTTCTATTTTCTTTACATGTTCTCTTTAAAAGTAATGACTCACCTGGCTTAGATCTAGCTCAATGGAATAGTGCATGCCTAGCAAGCACAAGGCCCTGGGTTTGGTCCTGAGAGTGGGGTTGTAGGGGAGTAAATGACTTCAAATGCATATTATGAAGCTATAGTGTTGTTATTCATATTATTATTTTAAAATTTATTTATTTGTATGAGTGTGGGTGTAGAAGAGCACACCAGGGCCTCTTGCTGCTGCCAAGAAACGTCAAATGCTTGTGCCACTTTTATGCATCCAGCTTGGGAGCTGAACCAGGGCCATCAGGCTTTGCAAGCAAGTACCTTTAACCACTGAGCCATCTTTCCAGCTCCAATAGTATTATTTTTAATGGTGGTTTAAAAATCTTCCACTCCCAGCACTTGGGAGGCAGAGGTAGGAAGAGCGCTGTGAGTTTAAGGCCACCCTGAGACTACATAGTGAATTCCAGGTCAGCCTGGGCTAGAGCAAGACCCTACCTTGAAAAAAAAATATTTATTTATTTCAGAGAAAGAGGGAGGGAGAAAGACATAGAGAGAATGAGCATGCCAGGGCCTCTAGCCACTGCAAACAAACTCCAGATGCATGCGCCACCATGTGCATCTGGCTTACGTGGGTTCTGGGAAGTTGAACCTAGGTCCTTAACTACTAAGCCATCTCCTCAACCCTTTTTTTTTTCTTTTTTTGGTTTTTGAGGTAGGGTCTCTCTCTGTAGCTCAGGCTGACCTGGAATTCACTATGTAGTCTCAGGGTGGCCTTAAACTCTCAGTGATCCTCCTACCTCTTTCTCCCAAGTGCTGAGATTAAAGGCATGCACCATCATGCCTGGCCCGTATAAAAAACATTTTAAAAATAAATAAACAAAAACACCTTCCACTGATTTTGACTTCCAACGGAGAATCCCCGTTTCTTTTTTCTTTTTTTAAAATATTTTATTTATTTATTTGAGAAAGAGAAGCAGATAGAGAGAGTGAGTGGGTGTACCAGGGCCTCTAGCTACTGCAAACGAACTCCAGACACGTGCTACCTTGTGTATCTGGTTTACGTGGGTACTGAGGAACTGAATCTGGGTCCTTAGGCTTTGTAGGCAAGTGCCTTAACTGCAAAGCCATATCCCCAGCTCCCCACACTGTTTCTTCTGAGTGAGGAAAGACAGGGACATCCTGGAGCATAAATATCTCACCTTCTAAGACCCCCTAAAATCTTATATGCCACTGGGCTAGCAGAAAGCCCTCTTAAGAGACCATGCCTGGGCCTGACCATCTTTGTATGGTTCTGACCAATCCATTTTAGACATTTACCTTTCCTTTCTTCAGAGCCGTGTAGACATCCTTATATTGTTGGTACTTTTCCAGCTCTGCCTTCACCAGGACCTGGCGGATGTGCATAACTTCCTCCACAGTGAGAGCGAGGCATTCCACTGGGTAGCAGAATTCCTCCTGAAATTCAAAATGCCACATGAATAAGAAACTCCCACCCCTGCACTAGAACTGCAGAGTTCCCCTTCTGATCAGATGCCTGGTTAGTAGCTTCAGAGAAGAAGACAGGGTTCCCATGATCACTGGGATGGAGCTGGCTCCCTCTGGGGACCACATCTCCTCCAATGCACTGAGACTACAGGTAGAGAAGACAGGACCGCATGGAATGTTACTGACTACTAAAATTTCCAATAAATAAAAGTTTGTTCAGGTATTTTGCTCCAGCAACTTTGTTCCATAAGCAGAGTTATGTACCTATGCTTGAAATCTTGACAAAAATTGTTATTCAAAAACAATTTCATGTCACAGACATGATTAGGCATGGACATTAGTGTTGTGCTCTATATTCTAAAAGATATCCACAACTTGGTCCTGTTTTCAAAACTGGTTTGTGGTACCCAGAAGAGCCAAAAGAAGGTAGTTAGTATTTCACACTGAATAAGCATTACTTGGTGATCAGTTACATCAGCACATTTTCAAAACAAAACAAAACAAATAAACATTAAAAAAAAAACAACCCAGGCTCTGAGTAGAACTAGAACAGGAAACATGGGAGGAGGTTACATCCAAAAGGCCATCTCTCCAGGCTGCCCCAGTTCTCTGATTTCTGTTACCACACAGCAGCTGCCGAATGGGCAGACAGCACAGGAAAGGCATTGGGACAGAGCCTTTCATAATAAATATTTATGTTGGCTTCTTATGTTAATGATTTTCTTACAAACAGCTATGAGAGATGTTGATGTAACTGATCCACTGAATAAGAAAAAGCCTTGAACCATCCGCTCTCCATCCGGTGCTCTTGATTGGTGGATCTAAGAGAAAGACAGACCAGCCCTGTGTAGGGCCTGCCGGGCTGCAAGGGGCCATTGTGGTGCAGTGACACTGAAACTGAATGTTCTCAGCACACACATTATAATTCTCTCCCACACTCCACGGCCTCGCTCCCAGGCATTCTGGAACCAGACAAGCCAAATGCGAAAGCACATGACCATGAATACAACCAGTTTATGGTGTTAACATTCAGTTCTGTCTTTCAATCAGAGAGAAACAAAAATATGTCTAGCTGCAAACTTGACAAACATTAGCATTTTCTTTAAAACGTAGTTTGATTATCTACTGCTTCTTAGTAGGCATTAATACAAAATCACTACCCTTTACACTGACTTAACACTAAATTTGCTTAAGATGTTTTGGAAAAAATCCTGCAATTTAGTGTTTTAAAATTTTATTTTTATTTTTCTGTGTGTGTGAGAGCAGGTGGGTTTGTGCCGTGGTGGATAGGTGGAAGTCAGAGGACAAGCCAGAGTGCCAGTTCTAGCCTTCTATCTTGTTAGAGGCAGGGTCTCCTGTTCACCCTGGGAACGCCACACTGGGTAGCCTGTGAGCTTCTGGGAGATACTGTCTCTCCGGCACCCATCTTGCTGGGATTCTAGGCACTCACTATACTGTGTTTGCCTTTGCACTGGCTCTGGGATCTGAACTCAGGCATCATGCTTATGCAGCAAGTGCTTTACCCACTGAGTCATCCCCTTAGCCCCTGACATTGAATTGTTTTTTTTTTTTTTTTTTTTGAGGTAGGGTCCCACTCTAGCTCAGGCTGGCCTGGAACTCATAGCAATCCTCCTACCTCTGCATCTCGAGCGCTGGGATTAAAGGTGTGCACCACCACACCCAGCTCCCTGAAACTGAATTGTTAAGATGAGGGGCTCATTAGTGTTTCCAGTGCAGGGTTTGCTCAGGAAGGTTACATCATTTGTTCTAAGATGTCCAAAGTACATATTAAAAAAGAAAAAGCCAACCATCACACACAGATTTCTCTTTCAATGGCAACAGCTTTAAAGCATGACAGGATGATGTGGCATGTTCCATATTTACTCTGCTTTGCTCCCCCTGAGAACAGAGAGTGGCATCAAGAAGGAACAATGAGCTACCTTCCTGAAGACTACGACATTCAAACAAGGCACGAACATAAGCAGTTCTGGCTGATGTTTTTTTCTTAGTTTTACAGTGCCAAGTTCATAAGGTTTATACTTCAGATACCTGGGTCACTAAGCATTTTTATTTCCACACATAGTAAGCCTGGCAGCTGGGTTCCCTCTCTACAGTGTTAAGTCACAAAATGGCTAACCTAGTCAAAGACACCTTTGATTTCTTGCTCTGAACCATTTACAAATCCAGTAGTACTTTATAGGATGTCATAAGAAACCATGGATTTTTGTTTGTTTTCTCATTCTTTTTTTAAAAAGTTTTCAAGCAGATTACCTTTTAGTAACATAATTTCCATCAAGTCAAATGCTAATGTTTTAATCTGGAGCTTCCCAAGGACAACAAGACTTTAATGCAACATGGAACAAAATGGTAAATAGTTACTAAAATAGTTTTATATTTTTCCAAATGACAAAAATATTAATTCAACATGTCCAAAGCCAAATTGAATGGTAATAGATGTTGCTGAGGTACTGCTGCTACACACTAAAGGGTGCCCCAGGTTCTGGGGTGAGGGGCGCCTTGCCCACCAGGACCCTGTGCCTTTCTTGCAGTGGGCTCAGCTCATTCACAGGCCGGACGGAACATGTTGGGCTTTTCCAGCTTGACTTCACTGCCCTTGTTGCCCTATATTCCAGAGTGACTCTACAATGGAGGAGCGGGAAGAGGACCTTACAATGAAGACAACAACCTGGGCCTGGGCAGGCATGCATCGAGAGGTTACTTGTATGCATGTCACTTTACTGAACATTCTAGCTATATTTTAACTAGACAAAAACAGTCAGAAAAAAATGTAAAAAACAAAACAAAACAAAAACAAAATGGTCAGAATGAGGCAGCAGAGGTTAGTGAGCAGCATGGGCAACACTGTTACTGGGCCACAGAGAAACGGGAATGGATGCATTTTATATGGTGGTCCTAACTAGAAAAACTACACACCAGCCAAAGGAAGGCAGGCTGAGTAAATGAAATATGACTATTAAGTTTAATTATTCCCCTTATCAAATTCACTTTTATTTTATTTTACTTTATTTTTTGTTTTTGGAGGTAAGGTCTCACTCTAGCCCAGGCTGACCTGGAATTCATTATGCAGTCTCAGGGTGGCCTTGAACTCATGGTGCTCCTCCTACCTCAGCCTCCCCAGTGCTGGGATTAAAGGCGTGCGCCACCACGCCCAGCTTCAAATTCACTTTTAAACTCAAAGTGAATTCTTTGCCAAACATAGTGTGTGGACTTTATGTAGACATCTCTGTTTGGGGTGCTGATAATAAAATGTAGGAGTAGGAATGACAGGAATTAAAGAGCCACTCATTTTTCCAGAGACAAATCTAAATCGGGGGGAGGGACCTCACAAGACAGAGATCTGGCAGAGGAAGGAATGTGCTGCATCTTGTTTACGTGTGCAGCCTCCTTTCTATAGCAGGACAGCAGTGGAGTGAATGACAAGAGCCAGCTGCTACCCTGCCATCTGTCAAGAGCCAGGTCCCACTGCTCTCTAGCACCTGCCGTGGGAGCAGCAGGGGATGGAGGACTCAGAAGAAATTTTGATGTGGTCCTTAAAAAATGATAAAGTTCAAATAATAGTAACAAATATTATTCTATGAGAAAATTCTCAAAAGAATAATAAAATGCAGGCAAGTTGCATGAGCCCAGGAGGAGCCCAAGGCTGGGTATTCACCACAGAGTGGAGGTGAAGCCTGAGGGAAATGGCAGGGATGTGCCTGCAGCTCTGTAGGCACAGGTGGGCAGTTTATCATGACTACCTGGATGGCAGGAGGCTGCTCTGCCAGCTGGGTGGATGATGGTGGAGGGAGGAGGAGGCACTCCCTGTTGACTGAGAGTCACTCCTAGGGACACAGGCACTCTAAGCTGATGCTGCATTGTGAGTTTGTTGTCCTTTCAGTTATTTCCCTCTCCAGGGAGATCACAGCGCAATCTACGAGCATCCCACACAGGAGTGGAATCAACGATCAGAAGCGAAGTGCCCATCAGAGCTGTTAATTCTTGCAGAGTACAGTAGCTGAGGAATCACTGTCAGAGATAGAGGAAAGGAATTCCCAGAACCAGCAGAAAGAGGCCAACCTTTGAGGGTTTCCACCTGCTGGTAAAAGCTCTCTCACATAGATAATACATAGCCCCTGCTACCCCAAACATGGCTGCTTCAAAAGGATGAGAGCTGAGCAGAGAAGCTGTTTGTATGGTAGAGAAAAGTGGTCGGAAAGGCGTCCTTGGCCACACACTGGTTATCCTAGGAACCTGAACAATGGAAGGGAAAAAGAAAACAGCAGGGAAAAGAAAAGGAAAAAATGCTGAACAAGTGACCTACAAATAGCAATTACAGATTGTGAAAGAAAAACAAATCCAACCACCACCACGAGGATGGCAATTTTCCATGCTGAGGTCTGTATGCATTTGTGTAAACCAGAATTCAACTATGAGTCATGTGCAGAGGTCACACAGAAAAGACATTCAGAGCTGTTCTAACTTGGTGGTTTATGAACACTCTGAGTCTCTGCATGGAGTTAGGCTGAGATGCAGGACAGAGTGCCCACCAAGGCATGAAGACTGGTAAGACAACTGCCTTTCACCTGGAGGGGCAATCAATCCTTGTCATTTGACCACATAATAAGAAAAAATTATGTCTTAAACATTTTATTTGTTTGTTCTTTTTTTTTGTTTTTTCCCAAGGTAGGGTCTCACTCTGGCCCAGGCTAACCTAGATAGAATTCACTCAGTAGTCACAGAGTGGCCTTGAACTCACAGTGATCCTCCAACCTCTGCCTCCCAAGTGCTGAGATTGAAGGCGTGTGCCACCACGCCCGGCTGTCTTAAACATTTTAAAGAAAGACATGGAGACAAATTATCAACAGCAAAAACATCCCTGCTATTTTCAGTTAAAGGGTTACAAACTATGTTTTTGAAAATTATACTTGAGGGGCTAGAGGGATGGCTTAGTGGTTAAGGCGTTTACCTGCAAAGCCAAGAGACACAGGTTCGATTCCCCAGGGCCCACATTAGCCAGACGCACAAGGGGGTGCATGCATCTGGAGTTCGTTTGCAGTGACTGGAGGCCCTGGTGTGTCCATTCTCTCTCTCCCCCATCAAATAAATAAATAAATAAATAAACAAACAAATAAATAAATATTTTTAAAAATCATATTTGGGGCTGGAGGGATGGCTTAGTGGTTAACGCACTTGCCTGCAAAGCCTAAGGACCCAGGTTCAATTACCCAGTACCCACATAAGGCAGATGCACAAGGTGGTGCATGCATCTGGAGTTTATTTGCAGTGGCTAGAGGCCCTGGTATGCTCATTCTGTGTCTTTCTGCCAAATAAATAAATAAATAAATAAATAAATAAATAAATAAATAAATATAAAAAATCAAGCTGGGCGTGGTGGCGCACGCCTTTAATCCCAGCACTCAGGAGGCAGAGGTAGGAGGATCGCTGTGAGTTTTCGGCCACCCTGAGACTACATAGTGAATTCCAGGTCAGCATGAGCTACAGTGAGACCCTATCTCAGGGAAAAAAAAAATAGTACTACTGAACTCAAGGATATTACTACAAAAGTGTGATTTTACAGATTTCCCAAGAGAAGCGACTAGGGAGAAATGTTACTGTATGCTCTCTGGTCTCAGCGGGTGCCCTGGTGCATGTGTGGGAGCCAGCCGCCAGCATGACTTCTCCCTCCTCCCGCAGCCCCTGCCTTTTAACTGACCCCATCTGTGTGACCAGAGCTGCCCCCCCGTCTGTTCCTGAGCTCTTTCTTGGTGACTGCAAATTACTTTTCTTTGTTCTCCTTCCTTCACCACAGAGCAAGTGTGACCAAGCACACATTAGCAATTCAGCTTCCCCAGAATAGGCTGTATGGGCCCTGCACATGGCTGAAGGGCCTCTGTTAATTAGATCAAACTATTTAAGTTGATTTATAGTTCTTTAAACTTGAGGTGATCCTCCTGCCTGAGCTTCCTGAGGGCTGGAACTACATGCATGTACCACCATACCCAACTCTTGTTTATTTTTGAGACAGGGGCTCATACACCTGTGTGGCCAAGGATGGCCTTGAACACCTCATTCTCCTGCCTTAGCTTCCAAAGCACTGGGATTACAGGTGTCTGCCACCATGGCTGGTCACTTAGTCACATTAGCAAAAAGTCTTTGGGTTTTTGTTTTGTATGTTGCTTTTTCAAGGTATGGTCTTGCTCTAGCCTAGGCTGACCTGGAATCAGTTTCAGGCTGGCCTTGAATTCACAGCGATTCTCCTATCTCAGCCTCCCAAATGCTGGGATTAAAGGCATGTGCCACCACAGCTGGCTCTTTGGGTTTTAAAGTCTGAGATTATCTGGTTTGAGCTGTTTTGTAATTGATAGGCCATTGACTTCATCAACGAGCAGGGTTTTTTTGTTGTTGTTGTTTGTTTTTTTGAGGTAATGGTCTCATTCTAGCCCAGGCTGACCTGGAATTCACTATGTAGTCTCAGGGTGGCCTCGAACTCATGGTGATCCTCCTACCTCTGCCTCCTGAGTGCTGGGATTAAATGCATGCGCCACAACACCCTGCTAATTTTTGATTTTGTGAAGTAGGCTCTCGTTCTGGCCTAGGCTGACCTGGAATTTGCTATGTAGTCTCAGGGTGGCCTCGAACTCACAGTGATCCTCCTACCTCTGCCTCCAGAGTGCGGGGATTAAAGGTGTGCACCACCATGCCCAGCAAAGAGCAGGTTTTAATTTTTTTTTTTTTTTTTGAGACAGGATTACTCTGTAGGCTTGTTCCATCCCACTGCTTTAAGAAATTAGCAGTCACTACAAGAACCTTGAAGTCTTTGGGAAACAGTAAAACCTTGACCAGTTCAAACAGCAACTCTGGCCAGGTATTATGAAACCGACTAGAAAACAACATACAACGGTTATACATAGATCAAAGCTCTCTGTCCCCTGTACTTCTGCTTAGAGCCAATCATGTTCTACAGTCAGATTATGCTAAATGTTTTTGATTGTTTCTTAATAATGTAACTTAATTTTGGTTTTAGAGGTAGGGTCTCGCTCTAGCCCAGGCTGACCTGGAATTCACTAGTCTCAAGGTGGCCTTGAACTATAGTGATCCTCCTACATCTCCTACAGCGGCCTCGAGTGCTAGGACTGAAGGCATACACTACCACACCTGGCTGTTTCTTAATAATTTTAAATTATCAAATCTTCTAGACACAAAAGGCATTTCTTTAATAATGATCCACTGATAAATCTCCAAAAATGAGCACACAAAATGAACAGGCTAGTCAAGCACTTTCTTTCGACATTAAGTAGACAGATATGAAAGTTCATTTTAACCTTAGGGAGTTTCTCTCTTTTTCATTTCTAGGTCTTTTTTGATCCCCAAATCATGGCCCAGTCCTTCTGGTACTTACAAGAGAGCGGGAGCTCTGCCTGGATGGTGGGAGAAACTGCCTCACATTTGTAGGCGTCTCCTTCTCAATGGAGTGACGTCTCTGGGGTGGCTGCCGTCTCTCTGGCTGGGGTGTTGATGAAATGGGCAAGAATTTTGGAGGCTCTGAAGATTTAACCAAATAAATGAACTCTCTTACAAAAGAAAGTTTAAGATTTTGGATTTTCTGACAAATAATCTTTTGTTATTTGTGATAAACATTGCATTTTACAGTGGAGAGATAGGTATTTTAAGATGGTAGCTAGCAGGGAGTCTGATAATTATTTCAGAAGGGGCTCTGCAAGATGAGACTCCCACATCATACCAAAATTCAAGTGTACCTTCTTTTTATATTCTCCCTGATAATGATAAAATACAAAAATTCTTCCTTCTATGTTTACTTAGATATTTGTACTTAGTTTTAAATTAAGCTATACTTAAACTGCAAAAAGAAAGAAAAGAAGCTTGGAGTGGTGGTGCACGCCTTTAATCCCAGCACATGTGAGGCAGAGGTAGAAGGATCACTGTGAGTTCGAGGCCAGCCTGAGACAACATAGTGAATTCTAGGTCAGCCTGGGCTAGAGTGAGACCATCCATACCTCAAAAAAACAAACAAACAAACAAAAAAACTAAACAGGGCTGGAGAGATGGCTTAGCGGTTAAGGCGCCTGCCTGTGAAGCCTAAGAACGCCCGTTCGATTCTCCAGGTCCCACCTTTAACCAGACGCAAAAGTGACACAAGCGTGCAATGTCCTACATGTGCACAAGGGGGTGCATGCATCTGGAGATCATTCTGAGAGGCTGCTGGCGCGCCCACTCTCTCTCTCAAAAAAGGGGGTGTGGCTAGAGAGATGGCTTAGCAGTTAAGGTGCCTGCCTGTAAAGCTTAAGGACCCAAGTTCAATTCCCTAGTACCCACAAAAGCCAGAAGCACAAAGTGGTGCATGCATCTGGAGTTCATTTGCAGTGGCTGAAGGCCCCGGCACACCCATTCTCTCTATCTGTCTCTTCTTTCTCTCTTCCTCAAAAAAAAAATCTCAACTTTGACGTAAATAGAATACTTGTGGGGAAATGAACCAGGGTGTTGGGCTGCTAGGCAGGCACTCTACCACTAAGTGATATCCCCAGCCCTCAGTATCTGAATGATTCTGGACTCACCATTTCAAAGCATAAGGAGAACATTAGAAATAAATTGCGTAGCTAGAGTGTTATTTAGCTCTTCCTCAGTCTATTTGCAAAGAAGGGCTGCTTCAGTGCAGAGGGAAGAGGAACATGAGAGAAAATAAAATTAAATCTGGTTGTTTGGATTGTCCAAGAAGAGAAATATAATTTCCACGGTCAAGAAAACAAGTAGAGGGCTGGAGAGATGGTTTAGTGGTTAAAGGCACTTGCCAGCAAAGCCAAAGGACCCAGGTTCAATTCCCCAGTACCCACATAGAGCCAGGTACACAGGTGGCACATGCGTCTGGAGTTCATTTATAGTGGCTAGAGGCCCTGGTATGCCCATTCTCTTTCTTTGCCTCTTTTCTCTCCCTCAAATAAATAACTAAAAATAAATTTAGCCAGGTGTTGTGATGCATACCTTTAATCCCAGCATTTGGTAGGCAGAGATAGGAGGATCACCATGAGTTCGAGGCCACCCTGAGACTACATAGTGAATTCCAGGTCAGCCTGGGCTAGAGTGAGACCCTACCTCGAAAAACAAAACAGAACAACAACAACAACAAAATTAAAGCACATAGAGATGCTCTGCTTACTTATATTATCTATATACACGTATACATAAACATAAAATTGTGAAGTTGACTAAAGGCCTACCTGTGGGTGTAGCCTAGGAAATGCCTGAGCATATCTGTTCCTGACAGGGAAGTGCCAGGGTTAGCTCTCTACATTCCAAATGCCCACAGGGCACTGTAGGATCCCTGTAGTTGTTTCTTTAAAGCCTTTTTATTAACACCCTCCAAACATGTACAATATGCCATGATCACAGTTCCCCTGTTCCTATTCCCCCTCCACTCAATTCCTTCTTCTTTCTAAATCGTCCCTGGTCTGTTATGATGTTATCATTTATTTTCCCCTTCCTTTTATGAGGGAATCCTGGTGCTGTAAAGGTGTGAAATCTAGCTCTTCTAAATAGGCACTCACTTTTCCTGGAACACACAGCCTCTAGTACCGGATCCTCAAGGAAGGAGGGAGACACACTGCTGCTGCTGGTTGACTTGTGCACAGTTTCCTCCTGAAGAAAGCAGATATGTAAGCTTTAGACCCTGAGCTACTCAACAACACTCTACCATTAAGAAGCTATCTTTCAAAATCTAACAGGATATAAAAAAGTCATATGGAAACCTACTTTTCTGGACAATGGAATACTCAGAAGCCATAAATTGTTACTAGAAAATTTTCAGTGCCAGGGAGAGGATACCTTCCAGTGGGTTGTTGGCTAGGGAGGTCACAGATACCCCCAAAACATTACAGGCCATTGCCGAGGCCCTTGGTTTCCCACCAGGAACAGATGGTAAGACCCTATTGCTGAAGACTCCACATACTTGGGTGGCAAGTTCACTGAGAAATCCTGCTGGAGCTGAGCTGAAAGCCTCCTCCATGAGGAACAGCTGACAGAAAGCTGGAAAAAGCTACACCGCATGCAGGTCAATGGGAGAGAGAAAACACCAGTGAAGATACTCAACAGTGAACACTGCAAGCTTTAAATATGGCAGGTCAGCCAGGCCAAATGAGCCAATGGGAGCAATAGTGGCATGTCTGTTATGGGGGAAACCAAATGCTCTCTAATTGGACTGGAAGCCCGCTCCATGGGAGGGAACACATCCCTGATAGTGAAAACGTATAACAGGGGTAGTCATGAGCCCTAAGGGTGTAATGTCTGCTGGTGTCTCGCTAAATGTATATACTATGCTCACCAAAGTGCACAATAAGCACTTTTCTTAATGTCCACACCCATATATTAATGCTACTCTCACTTTTGGTTAGAGAAGCTTCTCTTTTCAGGTGGTGGCAACCTTGGGATAACTCAGAAGGCACTGTGGTGCTGAGAAGAAGGGACAGAGGAGTGCTCAGCACTGAAACATCTCAAACCCACCTTCCAAGGCTCAGGGTCCATTATGGAAGAGGGGGCGGAAAGAATGTAAGAGCCAAAGGAAGAGTAGGACTCCTTACAATGTGCTCCTCCAGACACAAAATAGCCCAGATATCCATGACCTCACAGTGCCTGACACTACCTACACAAGACCATCATAATAGGAGGAAAAGATCATGACATCAAACTGAAAAGAGAGACTGATTGAAAAGTGGAGGGGATATGATGGAGAGTGGAGTTTCAAAGGGGAAAGTGGGGAGAGGGAGGGAAGTACCATGGGATATTGTCTACAATTGAAGTTGTCAACAAAAATAAATAAATAAAAAATTAAAAAGCTATCTTTTAAAAAATATATTTTTTAATTTTTATTTACTTGTTTCAAAGAGAGAGAAAGAGAGAATGGGCATGCCAGGGCCTCCAGTTGCTGCAAACAAACTCCAGATGCATGTACCACCTTATGTATCTGGCTACCATGGGTTCTGGGGAATTGAACCTGGGTCCTTTGGCTTTGCAGGCAAGCACCTTAACCATTAAGCAATCCCTCTAGCCATAAGCTATCTTGAAAAAATTACTATTATTTTTATTTATTTGCAAGGAGGGGGTGTGGGTAGAATGAGAAAGAGTACGAGCACACCAGGGCCTCTGGCCACTGCAAACCAGTTCCAGATACATGCACCTTTTTGTGCATCTTGGCTTACGTGAGCACTGGGGAACAGAACCTAGGTTGTTTAGCTTTGCAGGCAAATGCCTTAACCACTGGGCCATCTCTTCAGTCCTGAAAGGCTATTTTTCTTTATAGAAACTTTGTATGGACACACCATGTGTTGATACCCTCATTTTCCTTGTCCCTGTCCCCATTCCACTGAATCCTTAGTGCGATTGCTAGTATTCACTATGGGGTGCTGGGTTATGAGTTGTGGGAGCAGCAGTCTGGCGTGTGTGTGTGTGTGTTTTGTGTAGGAGAGCAATGCCTCTGGACCCCGCCCCCCGTGGCTCTTACAATCTTTCAGGTCCCTCTTCCGCAAAATTCCCTGAGTCATGGTGGCTGTGCTGTAAGTCTACTTCAGTGTCGAGCTTCTGGATTTCTGCTTTGGAGTGTGTTGAGTGGCCTCAGTGTCTGTCCCTTCACCCTGGCGCAGGATGTCAGGCTCGCCATTGAAGCAGCACTCTTGCTCATCTTGCCAATTCCTCTGTGGTTTCCCCTTGATCCTGGCTGATGTGCAAGGGGTGACTCATCTGCCAGGAAGTCGACTATCTTTTCTTGTCTTGATAAATTTTGCTTGTCCTCAGTTCTTGATGCCTTCTGATTTTACCTCTAGAGCTCTAGCATGGTTACAAATCTGCCATTTTGACTGGAAGTCCCTAAAAGGCTATCTTAACATGAGGCATTGACTTTTTTTTTAATTTTAGAGAGAGAGCAATAGAGAAAGAGAGGCAGAGATAGAATGAAAGAGAGAGAGAGAGGAGAGAGAGAGAGAGAGAAACTGGTGCTCCAGGGCCTCAGCCACTGCTATTGAACTGCAGACACTTGTGCACCTAGTGGGCATGTGTGATCTTGTGCTTGCCTCACTTTTGTGCAACTGGCTAATGTGGGATCTGGAGAGTTGAACATGGGTCCTTAGGCTTCACAGGCAAGCACTTTAACTGCTAAGCCATCTCTCCAGAGGATTGACTTTTAATGTTTAAGGTAGTACAAGACAAACTGGAAAGCATCTAAAATTAGACAAGGGGCTGGAGAGACGGCTCAGTAGTTAAAGGTCCTTGATTGCAAAAGCTGACAGCCTGGGTTTGACTCAGTGGTCCATACATAAAGCCAGATGCACAAAGCATCTAGAGTTTTTATTAACACCTCCAAACATGTACAATATGCCATGATCACAGTTCCCTGTTCCTATTCCCTCCACTCAATTCCTTCTTCTTTCTAAATCGTCCCTGGTCTGTTATGATGTTATCATTTATTTTCCCCTTCCTTTTATGAGGGAATCCTGGTGCTGTAAAGGTGTGAAATCTAGCTCTTCTAAATAGGCACTCACTTTTCCTGGAACACACAGCCTCTAGTACCGGATCCTCAAGGAAGGAGGGAGACACACTGCTGCTGCTGGTTGACTTGTGCACAGTTTCCTCCTGAAGAAAGCAGATATGTAAGCTTTAGACCCTGAGCTACTCAACAACACTCTACCATTAAGAAGCTATCTTTCAAAATCTAACAGGATATAAAAAAGTCATATGGAAACCTACTTTTCTGGACAATGGAATACTCAGAAGCCATAAATTGTTACTAGAAAATTTTCAGTGCCAGGGAGAGGATACCTTCCAGTGGGTTGTTGGCTAGGGAGGTCACAGATACCCCCAAAACATTACAGGCCATTGCCGAGGCCCTTGGTTTCCCACCAGGAACAGATGGTAAGACCCTATTGCTGAAGACTCCACATACTTGGGTGGCAAGTTCACTGAGAAATCCTGCTGGAGCTGAGCTGAAAGCCTCCTCCATGAGGAACAGCTGACAGAAAGCTGGAAAAAGCTACACCGCATGCAGGTCAATGGGAGAGAGAAAACACCAGTGAAGATACTCAACAGTGAACACTGCAAGCTTTAAATATGGCAGGTCAGCCAGGCCAAATGAGCCAATGGGAGCAATAGTGGCATGTCTGTTATGGGGGAAACCAAATGCTCTCTAATTGGACTGGAAGCCCGCTCCATGGGAGGGAACACATCCCTGATAGTGAAAACGTATAACAGGGGTAGTCATGAGCCCTAAGGGTGTAATGTCTGCTGGTGTCTCGCTAAATGTATATACTATGCTCACCAAAGTGCACAATAAGCACTTTTCTTAATGTCCACACCCATATATTAATGCTACTCTCACTTTTGGTTAGAGAAGCTTCTCTTTTCAGGTGGTGGCAACCTTGGGATAACTCAGAAGGCACTGTGGTGCTGAGAAGAAGGGACAGAGGAGTGCTCAGCACTGAAACATCTCAAACCCACCTTCCAAGGCTCAGGGTCCATTGCGGAAGAGGGGGCGGAAAGAATGTAAGAGCCAAAGGAAGAGTAGGACTCCTTACAATGTGCTCCTCCAGACACAAAATAGCCCAGATATCCATGACCTCACAGTGCCTGACACTACCTACACAAGACCATCATAATAGGAGGAAAAGATCATGACATCAAACTGAAAAGAGAGACTGATTGAGAAGTGGAGGGGATATGATGGAGAGTGGAGTTTCAAAGGGGAAAGTGGGGAGAGGGAGGGAAGTACCATGGGATATTGTCTACAATTGAAGTTGTCAACAAAAATAAATAAATAAAAAATTAAAAAGCTATCTTTTAAAAAATATATTTTTTAATTTTTATTTACTTGTTTCAAAGAGAGAGAAAGAGAGAATGGGCATGCCAGGGCCTCCAGTTGCTGCAAACAAACTCCAGATGCATGTACCACCTTATGTATCTGGCTACCATGGGTTCTGGGGAATTGAACCTGGGTCCTTTGGCTTTGCAGGCAAGCACCTTAACCATTAAGCAATCCCTCTAGCCATAAGCTATCTTGAAAAATTACTATTATTTTTATTTATTTGCAAGGAGGGTGTGGGTAGAATGAGAAAGAGTACGAGCACACAGGGCCTCTGGCCACTGCAAACCAGTTCCAGATACATGCACCTTTTTGTGCATCTTGGCTTACGTGAGCACTGGGGAACAGAACCTAGGTTGTTTAGCTTTGCAGGCAAATGCCTTAACCACTGGGCCATCTCTTCAGTCCTGAAAGGCTATTTTTCTTTATAGAAACTTTGTATGGACACACCATGTGTTGATACCCTCATTTTCCTTGTCCCTGTCCCCATTCCACTGAATCCTTAGTGCGATTGCTAGTATTCACTATGGGGTGCTGGGTTATGAGTTGTGGGAGCAGCAGTCTGGCGTGTGTGTGTGTGTGTGTTTGTGTAGGAGAGCAATGCCTCTGGACCCCGCCCCCCCCCCCCCCCCCCCGTGGCTCTTACAATCTTTCAGGTCCCTCTTCCGCAAAATTCCCTGAGTCATGGTGGCTGTGCTGTAAGTCTACTTCAGTGTCGAGCTTCTGGATTTCTGCTTTGGAGTGTGTTGAGTGGCCTCAGTGTCTGTCTCCTTCATGCTGGCGCAGGATGTCAGGCTCGCCACTGAAGCAGCACTCTTGCTCATCTTGCCAATTCCTCTGTGGTTTCCTCTTGATCCTGGCTGATGTGCAAGGGGTGACTCATCTGCCAGGAAGTCGGCTATCTTTTCTTGTCTTGATAAATTTTGCTTGTCCTCAGTTCTTGATGCCTTCTGATTTTACCTCTAGAGCTCTAGCATGGTTACAAATCTGCCATTTTGACTGGAAGTCCCTAAAAAGCTATCTTAACATGAGGCATTGACTTTTTTTTTAATTTTAGAGAGAGAGCAATAGAGAAAGAGAGGCAGAGATAGAATGAAAGAGAGAGAGAGAGGAGAGAGAGAGAGAGAGAAACTGGTGCTCCAGGGCCTCAGCCACTGCTATTGAACTGCAGACACTTGTGCACCTAGTGGGCATGTGTGATCTTGTGCTTGCCTCACTTTTGTGCAACTGGCTAATGTGGGATCTGGAGAGTTGAACATGGGTCCTTAGGCTTCACAGGCAAGCACTTTAACTGCTAAGCCATCTCTCCAGAGGATTGACTTTTAATGTTTAAGGTAGTACAAGACAAACTGGAAAGCATCTAAAATTAGACAAGGGGCTGGAGAGACGGCTCAGTAGTTAAAGGTCCTTGATTGCAAAAGCTGACAGCCTGGGTTTGACTCAGTGGTCCATACATAAAGCCAGATGCACAAAGCATCTAGAGTTCATTTGCAATGGCAAGAGGCCTTGGCACACCCGTATTGCCTCCTTCCTCCCTCTTAGGTAAGCTAATTAATTTTTAAAAATTAGAGCCAGGAGTGGTGGCGCACGCCTTTAATCCCAGCACTTGGGAGGCAGAGATAAGAGAATTGCCATGAGTTTGAGGCCACCCCAAGACAACATAGTGAATTCTAGCCCAGGTCAGCTTGGGCTAGAGTGAGACCCTACCTCAAAAAACCAAAATAAGCCGGGTGTGGTGGCGCATGACTTTAATCCCAGAACTCGGGAGGCACAGGCAGGAGGATCGCAGTGAGTTTGAGGCCACCCTGAGAGATGACATAGTCAATTCCAGGTCAGCCTGGGCTAGAGTGAAACCTTACCTCGAAACAAACAAAACAAGAAACAAAATAAAAAATATATAAAATAAAATTAGGGGGTGGAAAGCCGGGCGTGGTGGCGCACGCCTTTAATCCCAGCACTCGGGAGGCAGAGGTAGGAGGATCGCAGGGAGTTCGAGGCCACCCTGAGACTACATAGTTAATTCCAGGTCAGCCTGGACCAGAGTGAGACCCTACCCCGAAAAACCAAAAAAAAAAAAAAAAAAATTAGGGGGTGGAAAGATGGCTTAGCGGTTAAGTGCTTGTCTGTGAAGCCTAAGGACCATAGTTCAAGGCTCAATTCCCCAGTGCCCACATAAGCCAGATGCACAAGGTGGCGCATGAATCTGGAGTTCATTTGCAGTGGCTGGAGGCCCTGGTGTGCCCATTCTCTCTCTCTTTGCCTCTTTCTCTGTCTGCTGTCACTCTCAAATAAATAAATAAATAAATAAATAAAATAAAATAAAATTAGGGCTAGAGAGATGGCTCAGCATTTAAAGTGCTTGCCTGTAAAGTCTAAGGACCTGAGTTTGATTCTCTAGTACCCATGTAATGCCATATGTACAAAGTGGTACATGTGTCTGGAGTTCATTCACAGAGGTTGGAGGCCCTGGCCCACCTATTCTCTCTATCAAACAAATATATAAAATTATGAAGTGCTTTGTTTATGGCTTTGCCCCACTGAGGTGACAAGACAATGAGTTCTCAAGTTTCTTATCTTAGTTTTATCCTGTGTAGAAGGGGGTATGTTATCCCTTTTCCACAGGAAGGATTGAGGTAGTGCACTCAAAATGTGTAACGCATTTCCTGCAGATGGCTGATGATTACTATTATTGCATGGGAATATGAGGCGCACTTTGAAGTAGCAGACTGAGCCCTACTGGGGCAGATGCAGCCCTGTCGTACTTGCTTGCTGTATGCTTAGCACCAAACCCATCACTTACAAAGCAATGAGGAGGTATTTGTTGAATGACTAGATAAAAGTACACATTTATGGAAATGTCAAAGTTTGTGTTTCTAATACCTATGAGCAGAGATTTTTTCTTACTGTATACCTAAATGAGTTATAATATTTATTCATGAAATATTTAATCTACTTTTTTAAAGGACACACACATAAACTAGAAGACAACTAAATTCCTTCCATGGTAATACCTACAGAATATTGCTAAATATTTTAAAAATATTTTTATTTATTTGAGAGAGAACAAATGGATATGGACACTCCAGGGCCTCTAGTCACTACAAACAAATTCCAGATGCATAAGCCACCTTGTACATCTGGCTTACGTGGGTACTGGGGAATCAAACCTGGGGCTAGGTTTCACAGGCAAGAGCTTAATTGCTAAGCCATCTGTCCAGCCCACCAAATAGTTTTCTTTTCTTTTTTTTCTCTTTTCAGGGGAGAGTGTAAATGCAGTCCCTCTCTATCAGAATTATGCAGCTAAGTTTCTAGCATTTTGGGAAATTGCAGGGGTTAGGGTTATATATACCAAATATATATATGTTTTTCTTTTTGAGGCTTTTATTTGTTTTTTCAAGGTAGGGTCTCATTCTTGCCCAGGCTGACCTGGAATTCACTATGTAGTGTCAGGGTGGTCTCAAACTCACTGCGATCCTCCTATCTCTGCCTCCCAAGTGCTGGGATTAAAGGTGTGTGCCACCATGCCCATACACCAAATATTTTTGAATGTGGATTTAAATTAGGTAAATAAATTCATTTATGACTATGAAAGTTAGTAAAAATTGTCTTTCAGATTCCTAGCTAACGTGGCATTAAGAATTAGCTGGGCGTGGTGGCACACGCCTTTAATCCCAGCACTCGTGAGGCAGAGGTAGAAGGATTGCCATGAGTTCGAGGCCACCCTGAGACTACAGAGTGAATTCCAGGTCAGCCTGGACTAGAGTGAACCCCTACCCGCCCCCCCCCAAAAAAACCCCAAACAACAACAACAACAAAAAAGAATTAATTAGTCATTCACTAAAAACTGGCCTTTTCCAAAGCTAGTTTTAAACAAACTAATCTAAAATATCTCAATGAAAAATTAAAAAATGAAAAAAAAGCCATATGAACCACACAGTTTTATATATATATATATATATATATATATATATATATATATATATACTATATTTGTTTGTTTGTTTGTCTGTTTGTTGCTTGGATTAAAGGTATGCACCACCATGGCCAGTTTCAAATAAATTTTTGCAGTGACTTTCACATTCAGGATTTACCATGAAGATGAAATAAAGCCTCTGTCCTAGATATGGTGTAGGTCACACAAATCTTAAAGCCGGCTAGCAAGCAGAATGATTGCCTACTGCTTCTGAAAGGCCCAAAGGAAATAAAAGCCAGGAGTATCTCTTAGGAAAAGGGGAAAAAAAAAAAACAAGTCATACACAGTACCTTCCAACATGGTAACCTCCTGATTGCTTCACATGCTCCAGGCCTGCCCTCCTTGAGATTCTCATTCTAATTTAAATTTTTTTATTTTTATTTTTGAGGTAGGGTCTCACACTAGCCCAGGCTGACCTGGAATTCACTCTGTATTCTCAGGGTGGCCTAGAACTCATGGCAATCCTCCTTCCTCTGCCTCCTGAGTGCTGGGATTAAAGGCGTGCACTACCACGCCCAGCTGAGAGTCTCATTCTATAGCTGAAGCTAAACTGGAACTGTGTAGCCCAGACTGGCCTTGAACTTACTATGTAGCTGAGGAGGACTTTGAACTACTGATCCTCCTGCCTCCACTACCAAGTGCTGGGATCATAGGTATAGTGTGTGCCACACCCAGATCACTATTTTATTTCATAAGAACATATGATCTATAATATTTTGTGGAGCTGGGGAGATGGCTCAGCAGTTAAAGGCACTTGCTTGGTATAATAATAAGCAGTAAATAACTCATTAATCTTCTATTTCATAAGATCATCTAATCTATAATAATGTATATGCAAAACTAAGCAGGGGCTGGGTGAGGTGAATTTTAAAATGAAGAGGCCTTGAAAGATGGGATGCTGGTGCTGGACAGGCAAGGCTCTGGTCCCCCACTTCCATTTTTAGTTGATAGATACTATACTTCTATAAAAGTTTGGAGTAAGAAAAGGTTTTTAAAAAATATATTTTTTTTATTTATTTATTTGAGAGAGAGAAAGAGGAAGAAAGAATGGGCACACCAGGGCCTCCAGCCACTGCAAATAAACTCCAGATGCATGCGCTCTTTTGTGCATCTGGCTTATGTGGGTCCTGGAGAATCGAACCAGTATCCTGTGGCTTTGCAGGCAAACGACTTAACCACTAAGCCATCTCGCCAGCCCAAGAAAAAGTTTTTTTAAAAAATATTTTTTTGCCGGTTGTGGTGGCGCACGCCGGTAGGAATTTGCTGAAGAGGTGGAGGCAGGGGGATCATGAGTTCGAGGCCAGCCTGGGCTACACATTTATATGATGGAGACGGGAGTTCTAAAGTGGAATGGGGGAGGGGAGGGAAATATCAGGTGGGGTTTTTTTTTGGTATGTAAGATTAAAAGTCAATAAAAAAATAATTAAAAAAAAATTAAATAAATAAATAAATAAATAAATAGGCAAAAAAAAAAAAAAAAGTAATGAAATGCCTATTACAAAATGAAAAAAAAAAAATATTTTTTGGAGCCGGGCGTGGTGGCGCACGCCTTTAATCCCAGCACTCGGGAGGCAGAGGTAGGAGGATTGCCGTGAGTTCGAGGCCATCCTGAGACTACATAGCTAATTCCAGGTCAGCCTGGACCAGAGTGAGACCCTACCTCGAAAAACCAAAAAAAAAAAAAAAAAAAAAAAAATTTTTGCCGGGCGTGGTGGCACACGCCTTTAATCCCAGCACTCGGGAGGCAGAGGTAGGAGGATCGCCGAGAGTTCGAGGCCACCCTGAGACTACATAGTTAATTCCAGGTCAGCCTAGACCAGAGTGAGACCCTACCTTGCAAAACCAAAATAAATAAATAAATAAATAAAATAAAAATATTTTTTAATTGCCGGGCATGGTGGCACACACCTTTAATCCCTGCACTTGGGAGGCAGAGGTAGGAGGATCGCCAAGAGTTCAAGGCCACTCTGAGACTACATAGTGAATTCCAGGTCAGCCTGAGCTAGAGTGAGACCCTACCTCAATAAACCAAAAAAAATTTTTTTTAATTTATTTGAGAGGGAGAATGGGCACACCAGGACCTCCAGCTGCTGCAAACTCCTGATGCACGCACCATCTTGTGCATTTGGCTTACATGGGTCCTGGGGAATTGAACTTTGGTCCTTTGGCTTTGCAGGCAAGTGCCTTAACCTCTAAGCTATCTCTCTATCCCAGAAGAAGTTTTGGTGCTTAAAAAAGGGTTTGGAAGATCCTCTTCAACTGGGAGGGAAGGAAGAAAAGTGGGGGAAGTGACTGGTGAAAGAGGAGAAGAGAGAGGAAGGAAGACTTCCCTTTATCTTTGAGCAATGACTTGGATTTGACTCACTGTGCAGCCTCAGCTGATGACTCATGAGGGGAGTCAGCAGAACCACCAGAGGCAAGATGTACAGTCAGGATGCGAAGTGTGAGGAAGATGTGTGAAGTTGGGAGAACTATGAATGTGAGCATGTTATGGGCCAGCAAGACCCCCATTACACAGAACTATGGAAAGTGCCCTCCCTGTCTGCCACATGCACCTACTTCTAGACTGAGGCATCCCCAGCCCTTCCAAGAATGGCAGGACAACAGTATTCAGAGGTATTCGAGGGTTAGCACAGAACCCTAGTAACATCAGGAAGACTTCCTCAAAGAAGGTGAGGCACCTGCTGATGCTTAAGGGACGAAGAGGATCTGGAGTGGGGACTAAGTGTAGGTATGGCTAAGCACAGAGCTGGGGAACTACAAACTGTTCCAGAAAGTAGGAAGTAAAGGCAGGAGTCCAGAAAGAAGAATCAGTTTCTTTTTTTTTTCTTTTTAATTTCTTTTTAATTTTTATTTATTTATTTGCAAGCAGAGAGATAGAGAGATAGAAGAGAGGCAGACAGAGAAAGAATGGGCATGCCAGGGCCTCTAGCCACTGCAAATGAACTCCAGATGCATGTGTTCCTCGTACATCTGGCTTACGTGGGTCCTGGAGAATCGAACCGGGATCCTTTGGCTTCGCAGGCAAACGCCTTAACCACTAAGCCATCTCTCCAGCCCAGAATCAGTTTCTTTTAGGGGCTTGTCTACTGGCATTCATGTCACAGAAAGAACAATCCTAAATTTGCTTTGTATATTTTATTTATTTTAAATATTTGTTTATTTGAGGGAAGGAGGGAGAATGGGTGCACCAGGGCCTCTAGCCACTGCAAATGAACTCCAGATGCATGTGCCACCTTGTGTATCTGGCTTATGTGCATACTGGGGAATCGAACTTGGGTCTTTAGGCTTTGCAGACAAGCACCTTAACTGCTAAGTCACCTCTCCAGCCCTATTTTATTATTTATTTATTTATTTATTTATTTTTATTTTTTATTTTTTATTTTTTATTTTTTTTGGTTTTTCGAGGTAGGGTTTCACTCTGGTCCAGGCTGACCTGGAATTAACTATGTAGTCTCAGGGTGGCCTTGAACTCTCAGCGATCCTCCTACCTCTGCCTCCCGAGTGCTGGGATTAAAGGTGTGCGCCACCACGCCCAGCTTTATTTTTATTATTTTTTAAAGTTGAGATAGACAGAGAGAATAGGTGCATCAGGGCCTCCAGATGCTGCAAATGAACTCCAGATGTATGCACCTCTTTGTGCATCTGGCTTTACATAGGTACTGAGGACTTCAACTTGGGTCATTAGGCTTTGCAGGCAAGTGTCTTAACTGCTAAGCCATCTCTCCAGCCCCTTGCATGCATTTAAAAAAATTTATTTATTTATTTATTTGCAAGCAGAGATTGCAAAGATAGAAGAGAGGCAGACAGAGAGAGAATGGGCATGCCAGGGCCTCTAGCCACTGCAAACGAACTCCAGATGCATGTACCCCTTGTATATCTGGCTTACGTGGGTCCTGGAGAATTGGCTTCACAGACAAATGCCTTAACCGCTAAGCTATTTCTCCAGCACCCCCTTGCATGTATTTTAAAGGAAGAAGAATCTACAAAAATGCTTCCCTTGACGTTTTCTCCATCTCGAAACAAGAGATCATTGGGGAACAGGTAGCCGCTGGGGAAAGCTTGCTCGCTGGGGGCAGGGAGCGACTGAGGAAAGCTTGCTTATGGGGAACAAAAGGTAGCAAGAATCAAGGAGATAATTACCTCTTGCACATCAGCCAGGGCCCAGGTGAAATCACAGAGGAAGGGGCAAGATGAGCAAGAGTGCTGCTTCTATGAGAAGTCTGTCAAGCAGCACCAGGGTGATAGAGACAGTGAAGATACTCAAAACATACCAAAGCAGAAACCTAGAAGCTGCTGAGAGCCCAACACTAAAGTAGACTTGAAACACACCCACCATGGCTCAGGGAATTTTGCGGAAGAGGGGGCAGAAAGATTGTAAGAGCCACAGGGTGGGAGAGAATGTCCAGAGGCATTGCCACTTCCCCCAATAACTGACTGCTGCTCTGACAACTCATAACACACCACCTCATGGTGAATACCAGCAATCCCACTGAGTGGAGTGGAGGCAGGGAGGAGAGAAATGATGGTACCAACACATGATGTGTCCATACAAAGTTACTACTTAATAAAATAAAAAAATTAAAAAATGGTCATGTGAGTTAAAAAAAAATATTTTATTTTTTAAATATTTTATTATTTATTTATTTATTTGAGAGAGAGAGAGAGAGAGAGAGAGAAGAAAGATACAGAAATAGGCAGGTAGAGAGAGAGAATGGGCATGCCAGGGCTTCCAACCACTGCAAATGAACTCCAGATGTGTGTGCAACCTTGTGCATCTGGCTTATGTGGGTCCTGTAGAAAACTTAGGCTTCACAGGCATGTGTTAACCACTAAGCCATCTCTCCAGCCCCCAAGATTTTATTTTTTATTTATTTATTAGAGACAGAGAGAGGGAGAGACACACAGAGAGAAAGAGTGAGAATGGGCATGGCAGGGCCTCTAGCCACTGCAAACGAACTCCAGATGCATGTGCCACCACGTGCTTCTGGCTTACGTGGGACCTGGAGAATTGAACCTGGGTCCTTTGGCTTCACGGGCATGTGCCTTAACCACTAAGCCATCTCTCCAGCCTGTGAGTTTTAATATTGTGGACTTATTTAACCCCCATATCAATATATATTTGTGTATATCATGGTCTATACAAATTTTAGGATTTATTCCCTAAATTATACCCACCATTATTGATCTGTACCAACAGCAACAGTAATTCAACTGTTGTTTTACTTCCTTCCTGTTAACCAAATTAACTTCAATCCTAGCTTTACTGATGTGGGAAGAGATGAAGTAATAGCTGAAGGAACCAGGTGAGGGAGGGGTCAGAGGGCATCACGCCTGGCAGCCTTACCTCAGATTCAGAGCTGTCCAGTTCAGCCAGGGTTGGGGCTTTGAGGAGCTTCTTCCGCTGCACAGGTACCTGTTGGGTAGCAGTCAAACTGCTTTCTTTTGTCTGAGATGTTAAACCTCCATTCACCATACATAATTCTTCAACATTCTTTGGAGATTCTGGAGTGACATCTAGTAGGAGAAAGGTAAAAGCTTACCTTTTCTTGGGCCAAGAAAGGTAATTTGTGTTGGAAGAACACACCAGGTAACAGAGCTTTTCCATGTCATGCAAATAAACACAGAGGCTTAGTACAGTGATGTCATGCCTGTGCATATGGAACATTTTTTCCCCTTAATTTTAGTTTTGTGAAGTAGGGTCTCACTCTAGTCCAGGCTGACCTGGAATTCACTATGTAGTCTCAGGGTGGCCTCGAACTCATGGTGATCCTCCTACCTCTGCCTCCCGAGTGCTGGGATTAAAGGTGTGTACCACCACACCTGGCCATTTTTAAAGGCATTTTTGTCAGATTAAAGGAATGCTAACATGAATAATTACATGTTTGTTTTTGGAGTTCAGAATTCAGAGAGGGGAGACATCCTCCAGACAACTGGATGAGAGGAAATGAGCAGTCAGCCTTCAGCTAGAACCGTGCGGAGGGACTCCACGTCTGGCTCTAGTGCCAGCTCTCTGACTCTGAGCAGGACACCTTACCTCCATTTCTTCCTTGGTAAAACATGAGTATTAACAGACACCAGCTTGTTGTGAGGGTTAAATGGGTTAATGATTGCACATAAAATACTGTGCCTAGTATGGGCAGTGCACACTCAGTGTTAGCCATTATGAACAGATTTTTATCTCTACTTAATAAGTAAGCTACAATTCTGATTCACTCAGACTGGCATGAGCCAGAGTCAACACCAGCGTTGGGTACTCAAGCCTAGAATCCTCCCACGCAAATGGGATTGTTTTCAGCATTTCAAATGAAGACTTAAAAGGATTAAGTTTAATAGGCAACTGCAACAATAGAGTATTTCGAAAGATAAAAAAAGCAGCAGGCACTGCATAATTTAATGTGCAGACCAACATGATCACTGCTCATTGCCATCGGCGAGGTTCTTGCTGTTGCATTAAGAGTCTGTGATACATTCAAGTGGAAAAGACTCGATTAGTACTCCCTTTTAGGAGGGGACAGATTTGTGACTAAAGGTATTTGTCTTCAACAAATCATATTTATATGTCTGAAGATGAGAGGTACAGTTCTAGGAAAGATTCAGAGAGAGAGGGTTTTCCTGTTTCTGAGACAGGTTCTCCCAGACTGGCTTCACAATCTGTGTAGCCAAGAATGACCTTGTACTTCTGATCCTCTTGTCTTCATCTCCCCAATGTTGAATATGAGACCCAAGTCCTCATGCACACTAGACAAGCACTTTAGCAAGTGAGCGCATTCTTGAAATCATTTGAAATAATCATGAACATCATTTATTACTGTGATATATATCTTATTTAATATTTATTATTTCAAGCCAGGTGTGGAGGCAGAGTTTGAGGCTAGCTTGTGCTAATATTACAAACGCCAGGCCAAGACAGGGGTACATAGTAAGACTCTGTCTAAAAACAAATCACATTCAGTGAGAGACCCTGTCTCAAAAAAATATTGTGGGGCTGGAGTTAAGTGGTTAACAATGCCAAAGGACCCAGGTTTGATTCTCCAGTACCCATATAAAGCCAGATGCACAAGCTGGCACATGCGTTTGGAGTTCATTTGCAGTGGCTAGAGGTCCTGGCATTCCCATTCTCTTTCTCTATCTGCCCCCTTAAATAAATAAATAAATAAATAAATAAATAAATAAATAAATAAATAAAATAATTTAAGATGTAAAACATTTGGAAACAGGCTTAGAAATTACATATTGGGTTGGGGTGTTAGCTCAGTGAATGAAGTACCAAAAAGCTGTGGCAGGCTCCAATAATTCCAGCATGCTAACAGAGAGAGATGGGAGGTGAAGACAGGAGAATTTCCTGGAAGTCTGCGGTGAGTGAAGTAAAGAGCAATAGCAGAGCAGGGATCCAAGGAGAGAATCCTTGCTTCAGATGAAGTGGCCAGACAAGGACCAACCCCACACTCACACATACATGAACATGCACACACACAAACATGCACACACGTATCTTAGGTTCAGAATCTGAAATGCATACCCATGTTATGTTGAATAGTTTAATAACTTTATGTATATCTGTTGTCTTATTTAGTTAGAAGTAATATAACTGGAACACAGATTAATATTTAATTTGTGCATAGGAAAAAAATTGGGTTCACTTCAATTGATATTGAATGGATTACTACATTTTCATTAAGAAATGATGTTTCTAAAAGGTACTTCAGGGGCTGGAGAGATGGCTTAGTGGTTAAGGCATTTGCCTGTGAAGCCTGAGGACCCTTGTTCGATTCTCCAGGTCCCACGTAAGCCAGATTCATATGGTGGCGCATGAGTCTGGAGTTCGTTTGCAGTGGCTAAAGGCCCTGGAACACCCATCCTCACTCTCTATCTGTCTCTAATAAATAAATAAACAAAAATTAAAAATAAATTTAAAAAACAATGAAAGGTACTTCAGCAGCAGGACATATTGTCTTAGATCTTATTTTGCACTTGTGTTTAGGGTCATTATCTAGACTACATGTTTAGAATGTTTACTCCTCAACTGGTTTATTTGCTAACTAAGAAAACACTCCAACCTTTGTATTTAACTTATAAGAATGAATTAATCTTTCCCACTTATAATTTGGAATATATATTTTTTGGTTTTTCAAGGTAGGGTCTCATTCTAGCTCAGGCTGACCTGGAATTCACTAGGTAATCTCAGGGTGGCCTCGAACTCTCGGCAATCCTTCTACCTCTGCTTCCTGAGTGCTGGGATTAAAGGCGTGCACCACCACACCTGGCTTGGAATATTTTAATTGACAGTCAAAATGTAACAATGAAAAACACAAAAGGAACACAAGAAATGATCAAGGAAGCACTGGGACATCACAACACACATTACAGCACAAACCAGTACAGCAGATGGTAAGCAGTGACCACACAATTCTTTGCTGCCCTTCTAGATCAAGAGACTAAAGCTCTCTTCCCAACCTGGAGCCCGTCATGCACAAGAGACCTATACTAGTGCGAGAGCGTGTGTACTCGTGATGGGCCTCATGTGTCTAATTCAGACCAGTCAATAAACAATGTGGTTAGGTAGCCTGCTAGTCACGCTTTTATCTAACCAATGGGAACATATGAGTACATAGAGGAATCACAATATGGAACACACATGACCAACTTTGGTAGATTAGCATATGGTCTAAAATGTTTCTGAGTTGATTGTCTAGTCTAAAATTTTTGCAAGTGCATTCTGGAAATGGTTCATTAAAGAAGAAAAGCAGCTGGGCATGGTGGCACACGTCTTTAATCCCAGCACTTGGGAGGCAGGGGTAGGAGGATCACCATGAATTCAAGGCCACCCTGAGACTACAGAGTGAATTCCAGGTCAGCCTGAGCCAGAGTGAGACTCTACCTTGGAAAACCAAAAAAAAAAAAAAAAAAGAAGAAGAAGAAGAAAAAAGCCAAATGATAAAGAAAATAGAAAAAGCTCTTCAGTGGTCAGCAAAAATAGCAAATGAAGACAAAAATATTAGAATCATGCCATGATATCTACAAATAAACAGAAAATTTAAAAACATATAGGAACTGGTTTCATAGGGGAGAATAAACATTAAATACAGAAAATTATGCTAGAAGTCCCTGACTCTCCAAATATAAATTTGTATGCCAACAATTCTTTGTAACCTGAGGCATTCTATTGCATTTCAAAGAACATTCTGTATAAACATCTTATTTAATTTTTGTTTAAAACAATGGCTTCTGAAATAACAAAGCTGAGCTTGCCAAATCTTATAGGAATTCAGTTATGAAAATTTGCTCATATATACGCAGCATTTCATTTTTGAAAATGGAGTTGATTTTACAGCTTACATATAGCCATTTGGTTATTTATGTTACCATTACCTTTACCTATGACACAGAAAGGTCTAACCTGCATTGCACACACCACAGGCAAGGCTTGACAGTGCTTTTATGTAACTAGCATGCAGAGCCATGCGTGGCAGGCTCTGTCCACTAAGCACAGAAGTACCAAAGGTGGCTGCTGCCCATTTGCTGAGGCCCTATAAAACTGAATGCAGTAGAGAACAGGGCACATCCAAACTTTATTTCTTTAAAGTTCTTCCTGCCCTCTTAGACATCTGAAGGAGGGATGGTTCAACACGACAGGCAGCCATCCCACAACTAGACACAGGGCACGATAGCTCTTCCACAACCACGTGCACGTGGAAGGCTGTAGATTCACCCAAGCTTTCAATAATTTAAGGATATTATTTTGAAAGAGGTAGGATGTTTTATGTTACTGACCACAGCTTAGAAGAAAGCCTTTCAATTTTCTTTTCTGACAGGTTTGGACAAGCAGATGAATGCGTGTACTTCACAGAAACCACACAACCCACGTCAGGTGTGAAAGCACTGTTTTTTTTACCTGACAAGTCAAAACTGTGAGACATGCTAAGTGGCCGCATTGCTAGAAAAAAAAAAAAAAAGAAAAGAAAAGAAACAATAAAAGGAAAGTAATTTAGTTGTTAGGAATAAACAGGGAAGAAAAAGGAGGTGAGAGTATAAAAGGAGACCTTATTGGCACATCTCAGAGCCTACTCATATGCTACGGGATAAGAATCTGAAATATAATAAAACCATGTGAAAGTCTTAGTTTCAATTCTATGACAAAGACATAGAGTAACAATAAAAGGAGAAAGACATTGTAAAGAACATGTTAAAGATGAAAACATGATAAAGATACATTGTGAAAGAACCATAGACTAGGAGTTTTCACTTTTTCAATAGAAAAAAAAATCACCATGCCTTAAAGCATGATTTTAGGAAACATAAAAAATGTTAACAATTTCAGAAAATAGCTGTCCTTTAATGAAAATTTGGTTCTCTGAATAAAGGTGAAACATTTTTTGAAAAATTTTTTTTTTCTGCTGAGGCAACAGCTTAGCTTACCTTGCAAGCATGAGGACTCAGGTTCGATTTCCAGCACCTGTATACAATGCCAGGCATGGTGGTGCGTGCCTGGAATTCCAGTGCCGGAGAACTGGAGGCAGATGGATCACTACAGTTTGCTGGCCAACCAGTATGGCCTTAACAGTGAGCTCCAGGCCAATGAGAGACCCGTCTCAAAGGTGGATGGGGAACCTGAGGTTGTCCTCTTCCACGTGTACAAACATACTCACGCATGCTCATCCACACATAGTGTGCCCCACACATACACACACTCACACACAAACCTCAGTCAGGAGTTAGCAGCACTACAATGTGTCAGTAACTCTCCTCTGTCACCTGTGCAACCTCGGGCTGAGAGGCCAGGCTGCCTAAGTTTAAATTTCCTGGTTCCTTTCTGCAGTGTGATCCTGTGGTTAAGTTACTTCAACCTTACAGTGGGAATAATGGCATCCATTTCCTGTGATTGTTTAAATTCTTCACGCAAAAAAAGATGTTTGAAGAAGTCGGGTGTGGTAGAACACACCTTTAATCCCAGCACTTGGGAGGCAGAGATAGGAGGATCACTGTGAGTTGGAGGCTACCCTGAGACAAGAGTAAATTCCAGTCAGCCTGAGCTACGGTGAGATCTTACCTCAAAAAAACAAACAAACCAAAAAAAAAAAAAACAAACCCCAACCCCCCCCCAAAAAAACCCAAACAAAAAAAGATGTTCAAAATAGCATTTCTCACATAAAAATGCACTAATTTTCATGTTTTTCTTTGTGTATATGGAGGGCAGGGTCTTATATAGCCCATGTTGGCCTCATTACATAGCTGAAGATGATCTTGGACTTCTGATGCTCCTACCTTCCAAGTGCTGGGATTACAGACCTGTAATCACACCTAGTTTATGCAACACTGGGAATCAAACACAATGCCTTTCTGCACTCCACCAACTGAGTTACATTTCCAGCCCATAATTTTCATTTCTTTTTCCCTTTTAAGTTTTCTTGAGGTAAGGTCTCACTCTAGCCCAGGCTGCCTGGAATTCACTCTGTATTCTCAGAATGGCCTCGAACTCATAGCGATCCTCCTATCTCTGCTTCCTGAGTTCTGGGATTAAAGGCGTAAGCCACCATGCACAGTCTGTAATTTTCATTTCTTAAGGATAAAATTATTATTTCTTTTACATTGAAATAACTTATTTATTTATTTATTTATTTATTTATTTATTTATTTATTTATTTATTTATTTTGTTTTGCGAGGTAGGGTCTCACTCTGGTCCAGGCTGACCTGGAATTAACTGTGTAGTCTCAGGGTGGCCTCGAACTCTCGGTGATCCTCCTACCTCTGCCTCCCGAGTGCTGGGATTAAAGGCATGAGCCACCACGCCCAGCTGTTTTCTGATTTTTGAGGTAGGGTTTCATTCTAGTCCAGGCTGACCTGGAATTCACTATGTAGTCTCAGGCTGGCCTTGAACTCATGGTGATCCTCCCACCTCTGCCTTCCGAAGTCCTGGGATTAAAGGCATGTGCCACCATGCCCAGTTAAATAACTTATTAAAAATACACTTTATATGATAAAATAATTAAATTATGTACTTTAAATGGATAAATTTTATACATTACACTTTTAAAAATTTTTTTTGGTTTTCAAGGTAGGTTTCACTCTACCTCAGGCTTACCTGGAATTCACTATGTAGTCTAGGGTAGCTTCGAACTCATGGCAATCCTCCTACCTCTGCCTCCTGAGTGTTGGGATCAAAGGTATGAGCCACCATGCCTGGCTCTATGTCACACTTTTTTTTTTTTTTTTTTTTCGAGGTAGGGTCTCACTCTGGCCCAGGTTGACCTGGAATTAACTATGTAGTCTCAGGGTGGCCTTGAACTCACGGTGATCCTCCTATCTCTGCCTCCCGAGAGCTGGGATTAAAGGCGTGCGCCACCACGCCCGGCTCTACGTTACACATTTTTGTGTGTGATACTGGAGATTAAACCCAGGGCCTTGGTCATGCTAGGCAAGTACTTTACCATTAAGCTATATCCACAGCCAGTTTTACATAATTTTATTTTGAGATGATTTTATTAAGTTACCCAGGTTGACCTTGAACTTGCCATTCTCCTGCTTCAGCCTGAGTAGCTGGATTATAGGTGTGTGCAAACTTTATCTCTCTCTAAAATAGATAAATAAATTAATTTTTTAAAAAACCAAGTTCAGGAGGACTTCCAAGATTCTCCAAATGACTTAAGTCAAAGCAAAGTCTCTAAGAATCTTTTTTTTAATTTTTTATTATTATTTTATATATTTTTTTGGAGAGAGACACAGAAAGAGAGAGAGACAGAGAGGGAGAGGGAGACAGATAGAGATGGGCGCGCCAGCAGTCTCTCAGCTGCTATGAACGAAATCCAGATGCGTGCGCCCCCTTGCGTCTCTTTGCATCTGGCTAAACGTGGGACTTGGAGATTGGAACCGGGTTCTTAGGCTTAGCAGGCAGGCACCTTAACTGCTAAGCCATCTCTCCAGCCCTCTAAGAATCTTTTGCCACATTCTTTCTGCCCTTTTTTTTTTTCAGTCTTCTTCATATAATCAAGGTAGGATAATTTGAGATGTCATTTCTTCTTTCAACTTTTCTCACCTCATTTTTGCCCTTATTGTTGGATCTTTGTCTCAGCAGGTTTTATTACCACCAAAAGCCAAATGTTGCCTTACTGACTTGACTTCTGGGAGTCTGAGGTACTGGTAGGGATTCTACTAAGAAGGAAGGACAGGTCCTCCATGATCTAGGAACCACATAATCCAGAAACCTCACATGCATGTAATAAAATTGTCCTGAGGATCTTGAAGCAGTATTAGCTTTTGGGGTGTGTGTGTGTATGTGTGTGCAGTTGTACACAGCCCATGCATATGTGAAGAAGCAAAAGAAAGATATTGGGGTCCTTTTTTATTGCTCTGCTGCCTTATTTCCTTGAGATCATCTCTCACTAAACCTGGAGTTCCCCAGTTTTTGGTTAAACTGGTTGGCCAAGGAGCCTCAGCAGTCCTCCAGTCTCCCCATCAAAACCGGGGTTACAGGCATGCACACCATGCCTGACTTTCTACATGGTGCTGGAGAGCAGACTCACGTCTTCATGCTTACACAGCAAGTGCTCTCACCTGCTGAGTCAACTCTCCAGCTCCAACATTAGCATTTCTATATTCACTGTAGCACTGTTCATAGTAGCCAAGATATAGAAATAAGCCAAGAATCCATTTATAGATGAACAGACAAAGAAAACAGAGTATATACTGGCACTAGAATATTCAGTTCTGTGAAGGAAGGAAAGTCTCTATATGTGAGAACATGGATGAACTGAAGACTATACTAAGTGAAACAAGCTGGATGCAGGGAGACGTCAGATGAAGGAAGATGATTTGCAGAGATATCTAAACCAGTCACATTCACAGAACAAAACAATGACATGGTGGTTGCAAAGGACTAGGGGAAAGAAAGAATAAGGAGTTCTTAATTTACGGGCTGTGATTTCAGTTAAACAAGGTGAAGAAATTCTACATGCCTGCTGTATAAATTGTCTTAGTCAGCATCAATGCACTGTACACTTAAGAATGTGTTAAAGGGCTGGAGAGATGGCTCAGTGTTTATAAAGACGCTTGCTTACAAAGCCTAGTCACCACATAAAGCCAGATGCACAAAGTGGCTCATGTATCTGGAGTCTGCAGTGATAGGAGGCCCCAGCACACCCATTCTCATTCTCTCTCTTTCTCTCTTGCAACTGAATAAATCTTTTTTTTTTTTTTTTTAAAAAAAGAATTTGTTGGGCTGGGCGTGGTGGCACATACCTTTAATCCCAGCACTTGTGAGGCAGAGGTGGAAGGATCACTGTGAGTTCAAGGCCACCCTAAGACTACATAGTGAATTTCAGGTCAGCTAGAGAGAAAACCTACCTCAAACAAACAAAAAACCGATAATGTAGGTAAGAGGAATTTTTATCCCATTTCTGCTGCTAAAGAAAGTCATGCTCAGAGGTGAAGAGACTCTGCTAAGCCTCAGCTAGAAGCTGGATAAGCGTCTTCCATCGTGCCACGACGCCATCCTGCTGTTCAACATCAGACAGGGAAGAATTTCTAGACACAGCATTTTCAAGTTTGAACTTCAAGTGTGCACTGTACATATGTGAGCGACAGCGAGAGGCTAGGACAGGGGAGAGGCAGCAATGAGGTCTCACGGATCACCTTCACTTGGCACTGTGTAAAAATACAAACACCAGCATCCTAGTGGAAACTCACCTAATCTGCTCCGTCGAATCTCTTCGGGTGAGACAGGCCGCAGCTTTCTCTCCGCTTTAATCTCCTCCAGGATTCTTTCATGGAGGCTCCGTGGCCGGGGAGGGGTTGGCTTCAGTTTTCGGGCTGAGGCCTTGAAAAGAGAGCAGAATGGTAGGACACTTGAATAATTGTTCTTAAACAGTTTTAAACTCAAATTCATTCATACTGCTTAGAATTATGAATCACAGACGTCACTGACTGCAGCACTGCTCAATAAATGCCTGAATAATGACAATTCAAGTCACTAAATATCAAGATTTCCAAGGCAAAAGGGAAATTCCTGGGTTTCCTGATTTAGTCATCTGTGCTGAGCTAATGTTAAGGTGTCAGTTCTAATAAAATTATACTCATATGCCCTACAAGCTACTGTTTGGAAGCTAATTTTTGTTGTTATTGTTATTGAGACTGGGTCTGTACACCAGGCCATTCTCAAACTTGTGGAAATCCTCCTGCCTCAGTCTTCTGAGGATTACAGGCATGAGCCATGACAATTGGCTGGAACCTACATTGCTGAATAATTCACCATAGCCTTTTTAGCTTATTGTCTTCCTTCCACGGAGAGGTCGATTAACTTGCTTAGAGCTATGTGGAGCTCCTGTGTACTGCCGCATTCATCTGACCCCTTATACTCTGCCAACAGCTGCCTCCCTGAACTTCATCCCTAGTGGGCCTCTTTCACTTCTTACAGAATGACTGTCAAAGGACAATTAATTATGCTACAGATGTATACAAAGGGAGAAAGCTGCCTTACCCTCACGGTTATTTAATATACACAGACTTGAGATGGTTTGGTGGGCACTGGCTGTTGAGCCAGAAGGGCAAGGGAGAAGTAACTGCTTCAACGAGATTAGAACACTCTGATTCTAGGATGACTAGAAAGAACCTTGCAACAGGAGAAAATGATTATGTAAGAGGGAGTGCACATTCACATCGAAATAACATCAACTTGACAGTGTGACCTAGGTGGGGCAGCAACAGCATAAAGCAAGTTGGAAAGGCAGCTTACACCTGAAATTGTGTAGTATTAGTTTTTAGATGTTACTATGGGAAGTATTTAGCCAGATTCTGCACCATGACTTGAGCTGTTCTGAGTAAAAACATCTTAAGATAGCTTTGTATAGAGTAAGAAAGAATGTAACTTCTAAGGCTTCATTAACCTCAGAGAAAAAGCTCAGGGGGAAATTAACCACTTAGAAAACAGTGCTAGACCAGGAAATGGAACCAGCCTAGATATCCCTCAACTTATGAGTGGATAATGAAGATGTGGCACATTTATTTACAAAATGGAGTTCTACTCAGCAGTAAAGAAAAATGAGCTGGGTGTGGTGGCACACGCCTTTAATCCCAGCACTCGGGAGGCAGAGGTAGGAGGATTGCCGTGAGTTTGAGGCCACACTGAGATTACATAATGAATTCCAGGTCAGCCTGGACCACAGTGAGACCCTACCTCGAAAAACCAAAAAAAAAAAAAAAAAAAAAAAAAAAAAAAAAAAAAAAAAAAAAGAAAGAAAGAAATTATGAAATTTGCTGGAAAATGGGTGAATCTGGAAAGGATTATACTTAGTGAGGTAACCCAGGCCCAGAAAGCCAAATGTCACAAGTTCTCTCTCATATGTGGATCCTAGCTACAAATGATTGGACTTCTATGTGAGTAGGAATAAAACTCAGTAGCAGAAGGCAGGTGTGGTGGTGCATGCCTTTAATCCCAGCACTTGGGTGGCAGAGGTAGGAGGATTGCCATGAGTTCAAGACCACCCTGAGACTACAAAGTGAGTTCCAGGTCAGCCTGGGCTACAATGAGACACTACCTTGAAAAACAAACAAACAAACAAAAAAACACGGTAGCAGAAGCCAGTATAAAGGGAGAAAGGGAGGGAGGGGTACTTTAATAGGATGGTACTGTAGAAGTACAGATTAATGGGGGTGAACAGGCCTAAGTGAGGTCAGGGGAAGAGAATGAGTAAAGGAAAGGTGGAGGGAGGGTTAATCAAAATCTAAGAGGATATAAATAAGTCATATGGAAACCTACTTTTCTGGACAATGGAACACTCAGAAGCCATCCATAGGTTGTGCAAGAGATGGGATCCTTCCAGTGAGTTGTTGGCCGGGGAGGTCACAGATACCCCAAAAACATTACAGGCCATTGTCGAGACCCTTGGTTTCCCACCAGGAACAGATGGTAAGACCCTATTGCTGAAGACACTACATACTTGGGCTGCAAGTTCACTGAGAAATCCTGCTGGAGCTGAGCTGAAAGCCTCCTCCATGAGGAACAGCTGACAAAAAGTTGGAAAAAGCTACATTGCATGCAGGTCAATGGGAGAGAGAAAACACCAGTGAAGGTACTCAACAGTGAACACTGCAAGCCTTAAATTTGGCCAGTCAGCCAGGCCAAATGAGCCAATGGGAGCAATAGTGGCATGTCTGTTATGGGGGAAACCAACTGCTCTCTACTTGGACTGGAAGCCCGCTCCATGGGAGGGAATACATCCCTGATACTGAAAACCTACAACAGGGGTAGTCATGAGCCCCAGGGGTGTAACGTTTGCTGGTGTCTGGTTAAATGTATATACTATGCTCACCAAACTGCCCAGTAAGTACTTCTCTTAATGTCCATACACATATATTAATGCTACTCTCACTTTTGGTTAGAGAAGCTTCTCTTTTCAGATGGTGGTGACCTTGGGATGACTCAGAAGTCACCATGGTGCTGAAAAGAAAGGACAGAGGAGTGCTCAGCACTGAAACATTTCTAACACACTTTCCAAGGCTCAAGGTCCATTGTGGAAGAGGGGGCGGAAAGAATGTAAGAGCCACAGGAAGAGTAGGACTCCTTACAATGTGCTCCTCCAGACACAAAATGGCCTGGATATCCATGACCTCACAGTGCCTGACACTACCTACACAAGACCATCATAATAGGAGGAAAAGATGATGACATCAAAATAAAAGAGAGGGTGATTGAGAGGGGGAGGGGATATGATGGAGAGTGGAGTTTCAAAGGGGAAAGTGGGGGAGGGAGGGAAGTACCATGGGATATTGTCTACAATTTAGGAAGTTATCAATAAAAAAAGTAACTAAAAAAAAAAAAAAAGAACAAAGAAAGAAAACAGCCCTAGAGACAAGTCCCTAGAGGACAGCATTTCATCCTGCTGCCTCACACACAGGAGGGCACTGAGTTACATACTAGGTCTGACCCTCTCACAGAGGAGTGTGTTAGGTGACACACTGAGTTCTAAGCCTCTCACAGAGGAACAGGCCAACTTACATCCTGGGTTCTAAAGTTCTCAGAGGGCTCGACAGATGGCTTCGTGCTTAAGGCACTTCCCTGCAAAGCCAAAGGATCCATATTTGATTCCCCAGGACCCACGTAAGCCAGATGCACAAGGTGGCACATGAGTCTGGAGGTTGTATGCAGTGGCTGGATGCCCTGTTGTGTCCATTCTTTCTCCCTCCCCTCCCTCAAATAAATAAGTAAAATATTAAAAAAACATTTTGCCAGACACCTTTATTCTCAGCACCTAGGAGGCAGAGGTAGGAGGATCACCGTGAGTTCAAGGCCACTGAGACTACATAGTGAATTCCAGATCAGCCTGAGCTAGAGTGAGACCCTACCTCAAAAACACCAAAATATATATATATATTTTTTAAAGTTCTCAGAGAGAAGTGTGCTTGGTTACATACTGGGTTTAAAGGAGGTCTTGATCTGATGAAGTCAAGGATGATTTCATGAGCGCTCTTTTTTAACCGAGGAGGGATGTCCCCGTTTACCTACAAGAAGAGAAAAAGTAGATCGTGTGATTAGGACAATGACTATTGTAATTTTCTAGGAATAACTATAATCCCAAGTATTCCACACATAATCTGCTATACCAAAAACACATTTCTGGGCTGGAGAGATGGCTTAGTGGTTAAGGCGTATGCCTGAGAAGTCTAAGGTCCCCCGGCTTGATTCTCCCAGTCCCACGTAAGCCAGATGCACATGGTGGTGCATGCGTCTGGAGTTTGTTTGCAGTGGCTAGAGGCCCTGGCGTGCCCATTCTCTCTCTCTCTCAAATAAATAAATAAATAAATAAATAAATAAATAAATAAATAAATAAAATCTTTTTACAAACCACATTTCTTTGGAAAAGATAAATCTTTGGAAAAGAGAAAGAGCCACTACAACAAACTCAAGATGCATGCACCACTTTGTGCTTCTGGCTTTACATGGGTGCTGAGGAATTGAACCCAGTTTGGCAGGCATTGTAAGAAGTACCTTTAACCACTAAGCCATCTCCCCAACAGTAAAAGCATAATCCAAATAAGTCAAACATAATTCAAATAAATGAGTGGGTGATTCAGAGCAAAAATAACTATGAAATTAAAGGAAATTTGGCTAGCTGTGCTGGTACATGCTTTCAACCCCAGCACTCAGGAAGCTGAGGTAGGAGGATCACTGGGAATTTAAGGCCAGCCTGGAGCTACAGAGTGAATTACAGGTCTGCCAAGGTTAGAGTGAGACCCTACCTTGAAAAAAATGACATTAAAAAAAAAAAGTTGGTCTGGAGAGATGGTTTAGCAGTTAAGGCACATGCCTGTGGAGCCTAAGCACCCCAGTTCAATTCTCCAGGTCCCACGTAAGCCAGATGCACAATGGGGTACATGTGTCTGCAGTTTGTTTGCAGTGGCTTGAAGCCCTGGCGCACCCATTCTTCCTCTCCCTCTCCCTTTCCCTCTCTCTGTCATAAATAAATAAATAAATAAATAAATAAATAAATAAATAAATAAATGGAAACACTTTTATAAAAAATAAAAGTAGCTGGGCTTGGTGGCACATGTCCCATAAATGGAGGATCACCATGAGTTCAAGGCCACCTGAGACTACATAGTGAATTCTAGGTCAGCCTGGGCTACCCTGAAAAACCAATAATAATAATAATTCAAGGTTAAGGGTTATTTATCATTTTGGGAAACTATATAAGATACATTTCTTCTAAAATAAAGTTTCTAATATTAAGATGTGAATGGAGCCAGGTGTAGTGGCACATGCCTTTAATCTCAGCACTTGGGAGACAGATGTAAGAGGATAACCATGAGCTGTTGAGGCCACCCTGAGACTACATAGTGAATTTTAGGTCAGCCTGGGCTAGAGTGAGACCTTATGTCAAAAAAAAAAAAAAAGATGTAATACATATTCCATTCACATCTTATACTCTGAAAAGCCTTTTTCCCACTTATTTTCACCCTTGTAGAAAACCAAGGCCTAGTGACATGATTTGCATCCTGTAACTAAACCTCAGGGGAGAACAGAGAGTATTTGCTTACATCCAAAGAGCCAGTAGCAGAAGTGCTACTGTAGAGCCCACCATGACTTTGGTTTGTTTTTTTTTAATATAACTCACATCCAATAGACATGAGAATTTTATTTATTTATTTATTTATTTTTTGGAGAGAGACACAGAGAGAGACAGAGAGAGAGGGAGAGGAAAACAGAGATGGACGCGCCAGCAGCTTCTCAGCTGCTGCGAACGAAATCCAGATGCGTGCGCCCCCTTGTGGTCAAGCGCGGCATTGCGCCCTTGTGTCACTTTGCATCTGGCTAAACGTGGGACCTGGAGATTGGAACCGCTGGAGTTTGGAACCGGGTTCTTAGGCTTAGGAGGCAGGCGCCTTAACCGCTAAGCCCTCTCTCCAGCCCCATGACTTTTGTTTTAAAGTAGTATGTTAGGCTGGGTGTGGTAGTGCATGCCTTTCATCCCAGCACTTAGGAGGCAGAGGTAGAAGGAGTGCAATAAATTCGAGGCCAGCCTGAGACTATATAGTGAGTTCCAGGTTAGCCTGAGCTAGAGTGAGACCTCGAAAAACCAAAAAGTATTGTGTTGGAAGTTTTTAAGGAAGTAACTTAAACTCACATTCTGAACCCCCTAGAAGGACAGCTCCTTTGTCACATTTGTTTTCCAGTCTCTTTTTATTGGGGGTGGAAGGGTTGGTTGTTTTTGAGAGAGTCTCATGTAGCTACGTGATGGTTTTGAACTCTACAGTGAAACATGACCTTGAACTTCTAATCCTCCTGCCTCTACCTCCCAAATGCTGGGATTACAAGTGGGTAACACTAATCTTGTTTAAACAAAACAGAGGCTGCACTGCCACCTGACGCCTGTGATAAGCAGGCAGAGCTATCCAACCCCACCCTCACTTCTTTCCAGTACACTATCGTCAGGCCAAGTGATGCCCTGTCACAGACATCAGGAGCAGCTGCTGAGTAGCACATGACTGCCAATGGCTTCTTTTTAAATTAAATTTTATTTATTTATTTATTTGTAAGCAGAGAAAGAGAGAGAAGAAGGAGGAGGAGGAAGAGGGGGAAGAGGGGAGAGGAGAGAAGACAGAGAGAGAATGGGCACAGTAGAGCCTCTAGCCAGTGCAAATGAACTCCAGATGCATGTGCCCCCTTGTGTATCTGGCTTATGTGGGTCCTGGGGAATCGAACCTGGGTCCTTTGGCTTTACAGGCAAATGCCTTAACTGCTAAGCCATTTCTCCATCCTGGCTGTTTTTTTTTTTTTTTTTTTTTAATCCAACATTTAAATTTTTTTTGTTTTGATTTTTTTTTTCAAGGTAGGGTCTCACTCTAGCCCAGGCTGACCTAGAACTCAATTTCACAGCATTCCTCCTACTTCTGCTTCTCAAGTGCTGGGATTAAAGGTGTGCACCACTACACTCAGCCCAACATTTTAATTTTGATATAAACTAGAGAAATACTTTCCAAAAAGATATAAAATATTCAGCCATGTGTGGTAGCACATACCCAGGTCAGCCTGGGCTAGGGTGAGACCCTACCTTGAAAAAACCAACCAACAAAAAAATATATAGCCGGGCGTGGTGGTGCATACCTTCAATCCTAGCACTCAGGAGGCAGAGTTAGGAGGATCACCATAAGTGTAAGGCCACCTGAGAATACAGAGTGAATTCCAGGTCAGCCTGAGCTAGAGTGAGACCCTACCTCGAAAAACAAACAAACAAACAAACAAACAAACAAACAAACAAACAAAAAGAACCTCCCCAAATATATAAAATATTCACTATACAACAAAAACAGTTCCTGAGAAGCTAGAGGCAAACTGTAAACAAAGCACGTTCACACCCATAACTGCACCCTATTTCATGAATCACATTTACAACACCCCATAACAATCTTGTATTCTAGATTATTTCTCCACATTTTCTATATATTTGGCATAATGTTCAAACATACTTCATATACAGTGACCTCTTCACTTGAGCCTAAACCATTCACAAGATGAAATAAATATTGGAGAAAAATACTGAGCACTTAAAGATTTGATCTATTTACTTCAGGATGACAAAAGAGCCTGTTATAAATACTATAAGCATTGAAGAATCAACAGAATTGTAAGTCACCATGAAGTAGATTAACTCTGTTCAAATACCACTGAATAAAAGTAAAAGGAATCTGCCACGTGGCAATCTGATGGCCGGGTGGTTTGTGTCTCACAGCTGTCCCAGTCCTCTATTATCGAGTCTTCTGAGGACAAGGGCTGCCACTAGCTTCAGGGCAGGTCACCTCCACTATTCTGACTCAAAGGCAGAGGCCAGATTTCCAGGCCAGCACTTGCAACAGAGTAGAGAAGCTTTATGGGGATAGCAACTCTTCCTCCACTCTTACTAACTTCTACAGTTACTATTCAATTCAGCTATTTTATGCTAATTGTGAGGGACATAGGGTTGAAACTTGTTTGAAACAGCCAACACTCTTTGTTAAATTTCTCTGAGACACAGTATCCCCAGATGATTATTTCCACCAACACTGTAGAGATTATAAATATAACAGGCACTAGCCAATCTGCACACACTTCCTTAGAGCCTCAGGTAAAGTAAGAGAATCTCAATAAAAATGGTTAGATGAATCTTCAAAAGAATTTTCTTATCAGCTGTCAGATCATCTCCAACCATTTGTTTCTCTTAGACACTCTTTGAAGTGCACTATCTGAAAATGACATGAAAGCATATGGAAACTTGATTCAAAATTAAGTATTTCTGCTGGGTGTGGTGGTGTATGCCTTTAATCCCAGCACTCAGGAGGCAGAGCTAGGAGGATCGCCATGAGTTCAAGGCCACCCTGAGGCTACAGAGTGAATTAGAGGTCAGCCTGAGCTAGAGAGAGACCCTACCTCGAAAAAAAAAGTGTGGGCATTGAAGTGGATATGAAAGATAGGTGCGTAACGAACTCCAGACACATGCACCATCATGTGCATCTGGCTTACGTGGGTCCTGGAGAATTGAACCGGGGTCCTTAGGCTTTGCAGGCATGTGCCTTAACCACTAAGCCATCCCTTGAGATGTTTTTAATTCAAGATCTAATCCCTGGGACTAGAGAAATTGCTTAGCAATTAAGGCATTTGCGTGCAAAGCCAAAGGATCCCGGTTCGATTCTCCAGGACCCACGTAAGCCAAATGCACAAGGGAGCACATGCGTCTGGAGTTCATTTGCAGTGGCTGGAGGCCCTGGCGTGCCCATTCTCCCTCTCTCTCTCTGTCTGTCTCACTCTCAAATAAATAAATAAAATTTATTTATTTTTTATTTTTGGAGAGAGACAGACAGAGAGAGGAGAGGGAGACAGATAGAGATGGGCGCGCCAGCAGTCTCTTAACTGCTGTGAACGAAATCCAGATGCGTGCGCCCCCTTGTGGTCAAGTGTGGCATTGCGCTCTTGCATCACTTTGCATCTGGCTAAACAGGGGACCTGGAGATTGGAACCGGGTTTTTAGGCTTAGCAGGCAGGCACCTTAACCGCTAAGCCATCTCTCCAGCCCATAAAATTTATTTTTTTAAAAAAGATCTAATCCCTGACTGTATAGACAGATTCCTTAAAATGTTTGTAAATGTCATTTTTTTAACACTGAAAGGAAAACATTGTATATGTCTCATGTAGTACTTAGGATGTCCTTCACAGAGCTGATTAAAAGAGGTGAAACCTGAAGAATAAAACCTCATTTTGGTGTCCCACCCTGTCTTTTCTGTGCCTTAAGAGACAAGGTGCAGGTGGTCATGATTAGTTCAAGTTGAAGGGACAGTACGAGTCAACTGGGAGGAGTGAAGATATGGTTTAGAGAGTAGCAGCAATCACACTTTTCATGGAGTCTTCAACTGTATGTGGTGAAACAGTCCTTTCATTTTTATTTTTTAAGGTAGGGTCTCACTGTAGCCCAAGCTGACCTGGAACTCAGTCTGTAGTCTGAGGCTGGGCTCAAACTCAGGGATTCTCCTACCTCTGCCTCTGAATACTGGGATTAAAGGCGAGTGCCACCACACCTGGCTAAAACAAGAATTTTAATACAGGGCTGCAGGAACGGCTTAGTGGTTAAGGCGTTTGCCTGCAAAGCCAAAGGACCCAGGTTCAATGCCCCAGAACCCACGTTAGCCAGATGCACAAGGGGCACATGCTTCTGGAGCTCATTTGCACGTTTGCAGTGGCTGGAAGCCCAGGCACGCCCATTCTCTCTCTCCCCTCTCTCTCTCTCTCTCTTCCTCCCTCTCTCCCTCTTTCTCTGTCAAATAAATAAATAAAAATAAATTTTAATACATAAGGTGATTCCTTTTGAATATTTAAAACAGCTACCTTGAACTCTGTCTTGTTTCTAAAGTAAATTCTTTTTAAAATACTTTTATTTGTGAGCAGAGAGAAAGAGAGTAGGGTCTCAATCTAGCCCAAGCTGACCTGGAACTCATTCCATAAGTTCTAGGCACAGCAATCTTCAGATTTCTGACTCATGAGTGCTGGGATTAAAGGAGTGCACCACCAGGCCGGGTAATAGTTCAAATTTTCTCTTGTTTTTTTTTTATTTTTATTTTATTTATTTATTTTTTTTTTTGGTTTTGCGAGGTAGGGTCTCACTGTGGTCCAGGCTGACCTGGAATTAACTATGTAGTCTCAGGGTGGCCTCGAACTCTCAGCAATCCTCCTACCTCTGCCTCCCGAGTGCTGGGATTAAAGGCATGCGCCACCACGCCCGGCTTTTATTTTTAAGATTCTATTTTTATTTATTTATTTATTAGAGACAGAGAGAGGGAGAGAGACAGAAAGAATGGGCGCGCCAGGGCCTCTAGCCACTGCAGACGAATTCCAGACACATGTGCCACCTTGTACATTTGGCTTACGTGGAACCTGAGAATCAAACTGGGGTCCTTAGGCTTTGCAGGCATGCACCTTAACCGCTGAGCCCTCTCTCTAGCCCAGTTTTGTTTCTTTGTTTGTTTTTTGAGGTAGGGTCTTGCTGTAGCCCGGGCTGACCTGGAATTCACTATGTATTCTCAGGTGGCCTCAAACTCACAGTGATCCTCCTAACCTTTGCCTCTGAAGTGCTGAGATTAAAGGCGTGTGCCATCATGTTTGGCTAGTTCAAATTTTCTATGAGAAGAAACATGTTTTCAGTGTGCTGTATGTGTGTATATGCACAGGCTAGAGGAAGATATCAGGTGTTTTTGTCTATCTTCTTGAGACACAGTAGCTCACTGAACCTGGAGTCCACCCATTGATTCTCCTGTCTCTGCTCCCTCAATGCTGGGATTGCAGATGTGTACTGTACAACCATGCCTGGCTTTTTACGTGGCAATGAGACTGAACTCAGGTTGTACAGTAAGTGCTCTTACCCACTGGGCCATCTTTGTAGCCCAGAAATATTTTTTAAAGACTGAGAAGCCCATTTTCCACAAATAAGTTATAGAACAAGCACGTGGGTCCACGAAGTTTACTTTTTCTTACCATCACTTTTCTCAGGGTGTATCTTTTGCACCGAATGTCATCCATTAGCATCTCATAAGGGGTGAGCTGGTATTCAATAGGCAATGGGTTATACTGCCGCTGTTGGACTTTCTTAAGTTTTACTCCATTCCGCAAATCCCTCATCACTTGTACCCAAAATCGTGCCTGAAAAGAAGCAAGGATAGAGAGAAATCAGTAAGTAAACTCACTCGTTTTTTGTCAATAACTAAAGTCATACATAATAAGGGAAGAGCTTGGAATACAAAACACTGAGTAAACCCACTTATAATTACATCTTATTTTGGGATACTGCAGAATGGGTAAATTCACTTGAGGATTCATGGGCTCTGACAGTTGACAGTTGAGTGCTACTGTGATAAGACACATCTCCCGTGCTGGGCGTGGTGGTACACACCTTTAATCCTAGCACTCAGGAGGCAGACATAGGAGCATCGCAGTGAATCTGAGGCCACCTGAGACTACATAGTGAATTCCAGGTCAGCCTGGGCCAGAATGAGACCTTAACTTGAAAAAACAAAACCAAACACCACCAAAAAAGAGACAAATCTCCCCAGTATCCATTACTGTGTCACTCTGATCACTAAAGGGTAAATCCTCACACCCTGACTGGGGTTCGGCTATATGATTTGCTTAGCACGGCAGACCTATCCTTCCTGCTCCTGCTTCTTTTCTCTCTCTCTCTCTCTCTCTCTCTCTTTTTTTTTTTTTTTTTTTTTTTTTTTTTTTTGAGGTAGGGTCTCACTCTGGCCCAGGGTGACCTGGAATTCACTATGTATTCTCAGGCTGGCCTGGAACTCACAGTGATCCTCCTACCTCTGCCTCCTGAGTGCTGTGATTAAAGGCGTGTGTCACCATGCCCGGCCCTTCCTGTTTCTTTAAGACAGGAGAATATGAAACATGGATGGGTCCTGAAGTTTTACTCCAAAAGCACTTACCTAGCTCACCATTCTGCAGGTCAGCTGTGGTAGCTCCTCCCCTGGGTCTCGGTCTTACCCTGGGAATGGGTTTCCTGTTCTCATGGCATAAAGAAGCAGGAAGGATGTGCCTGCCATCACTTGTGATTTTGAAGCCTCCAGAGTCAAGAGTGGAGCTACCACAGCCGACCTGCAGAATGGTAAGTCAGCTAAGGGCTTTTGTTTTAGGCTCTGATTTTTTAAAAATTTTATTTTTGACACTTTCACACATGTACATATTGTATTTTTCTTTTCTTTCTTTTTAAATTTAATTTATTTATTTGAGACGAGAGAGAGAGAGGGAGAGGAGGGAGGGAGAATGGGCATGCCAAGGCCTCTAGCCACTGCAAATGAACACCAGACACAAGTGCCACCATGTACCTCTGGCTTTTGTGGGACCTGGAGAATTGAACCTGGGTCCTTAGGCTTCACAGGCATGTGCCTTAACCGCTAAGCCATCTCTCCAGCCCTCCCCCCCTTTTTTTTGGTTTTTCAAGGTAGGGTCTCACTCTCTAGCCCGGCTGACCTGGAGTTTACTATGTATTCTCAGGGTGGCCTTGAACTCACAGTGATCCACCTACCTCTGCTACCGAGTGTTGGGATTACATAATGTATTTTTGTTTTATTCCCCCTCTCCAGATTAGCCTCTCTTACTCTCCTCCCTTAGCCCACTAAAACCCTCCTTCTTATCCCTGCCTTCTTTGAAGTCCTTTTTAAATTTTTAAAATGTTTTTACTTATTTATTTTCGAGCAGAGAGATAGAAAAACAGAACAAATGGGTGTGCCAAGGCCTCCAGCCACTGCAAATGGACTTTGTGCATCTGACTTTATGTAGGTACTGGGGAATCAAAGCCAGGTCGTTAGGCTTTGTAAGCAAGTACCTTATCCACTGGGCCATCTCTCTTTAGTTTTTTTCAATTTTTTTTTTTTTTTTTTTTTTCAAGGTAGGGTCTCACTGTAGCCCAGGCTGACCTGGAATTCACTACGTAGTCTCAGGGTAGCCTTGAACTCATGGCGATCCTCCTACCTCTGCCTCCCGAGTGCTGGGATTAAAGGCATGTGCCACCATGCTTGGCAAGTTTTTTCAATTTTTTTGAACCACTGAATTAAGTTAGGTTTGTTGGCATGATCAGGGTAGAAGGTTATTCACTGCAGAATGGGCTACTGGTTACACTTCTGAGGAGTGACTCCCTCTGCTCTGGGAGGTGTGGGTCTTATGAACCTCCCCATCCACGATGGAACACTGACGGGCTTGACCTTGTTCAGGAAACCACAGCTGCACTGAGCGCATGGATGTAACAGCCATGCTGTATCCAGAGGACAGAATTCCACAGCCCTCCTCTCTATTTTTCTGCTCTTCCATTCTTTTGCCCCCTCTTCTGTGAGGTTCCCTGAGCCTTGGAGGGGGGTTAGATGTCCTGTCTAGGGGGAAGCATACACAGAACACACAATAGTCACTTATTCTCAGCAATTTTGCCAGCAATGCCTCAGTATTAAGCACTGCCCACTTCTGTGAACAAGGCTGCAATGTTCTGTGACTGTGTAACAGTGTCCCAGCATCACTATCGCTACAGCTGGCTGATACAAGCAGTTACTTGACATTAGGCATCTGCTTCACCTTTCTGAGGTCTAGTCTCCTCATCAATAGAGATGGCTCAGTGGTTAAGACACATGCCTGCAGAGCCTAATGACTGGGGTTTGATTCCCCAGAATCCATGTAAAGCCAGATGCACAAAGTAGCACATGCATCTGGAGTTCATGTGCAGTGGCTGGAGGCTCTGGTGCACCCATTCTTTCTGTCTCTCTTTTCTCTCTCTTTGTTTGCAAATAAATAAATAAAAATAAAAAACTTTAAAAAAAAAAAAAAAAAGAAAATGTGCCGGGCGTGGTGGCGCACGCCTTTAATCCCAGCACTTGGGAGGCAGAGGCAGGAGGATTGCCATGAGTTCAAGGCCACCCTGAGACTACTACAGTAAATTCCAGGTCAGTCAGGTAGGCTAGATCCTACCTCAATAAACCAAAAATAAATAAAGAAAGAAAATGTTAATCATAATTTAAGGATCTCAGAGTTGATGGACAGTGCTAGACAAGGCAAGTGCTCTATTGCTGAGCTATAACCTTTGACTTTATTTTGAGGCAAAATGGTACTATATACCTGTAATCCCACCGCTTGGAAAGTCTAGGCAGGAGGATCAAGCTTGAGGGTAGAATGGGCTACACAGTGACACTCTATCTAAAAAGACCAAAAAGTGGAGACTCGTTTTTAGAAGGAAGCATAGCCTGTAATATATTTCTTATAAGTCCTTTAGGAAAATGAGTCCTGCTATACATGGGTTTCTTGAGGCCACTACATGAGTGGATACTTCAAACAGAAACTTTTTTGTTAAGTCTACAGGGAAGGTTTCCTGAAATCTCATGAATATTGAAATGAGGTGGCTGGGAAACAGTACTTGGTCTACTCAGGTCACAGGCTCATGTTTTGTTAATTGCTTGGAGAACCATGAGGATAAACTCTTGAATGTAGCATTGCTGCCCTGCTGGCTGTTTCCATGGCAACAGTGGCCTAGCAGCCTCAGCCTGAGCATTTTGTAGACTGCTGTCAACCAAGACAACTTGTTGCCAGGCATTAAACATTAAACATGAAAGCAGCTTCTTATCTCAGGGGCTAAGGTCCAGAACTACCTTCTTTTGTAGAAGCTAGTTTATTTTACTCATTGGCAACTTCTATATACCTTCTTGAGGTGGTTTCAATGTAAAATGTCCCCCACAGACTCATGTTTAAACTTGATGCCCAGATTATGGCTCTGTTCGGAAAGGTTGTGGGGCCTTTAGGGTGGAGTTTGAAGTGTTACAGCCCAACCACGCTTGGTGTTCACGCTCTACCTCCTCTCTGCAATGTGATGCTGCAATCCAGTTTCCTGATCCTGCCATGCTCTCCCCACCACAATGGATTTCCCTTCAAACTAAAACCAAAACAAACCCTTTCCTTCCTTAAGCTGTTTCTAGCCGTGTGTTTTGCCCCAACAATGGAAAAGTAACTGATAGACTTTTTTGTTCCCTCTGCCTCCTGTTGAACCCCACCCTCTGAACTAGTCCACTTTTACTTTGAGGTTCTGTGTGTGACCCACTGAGTTTGATTAGGGTTGCTTGACTGAACATGGGTGAGGGGTAAGTACTGTCAGCACGGGGAACTTACTAGTGGCTACACCACTGAAGAAAATGCCTCTCACTACACCAGTAACCATTAACAGCCAATAAACTCAGGGAGGGGTGGCGGGCTTATGAGCTACTCCACCACCCATGATGGAATACGGATGGCCCAGTCTTATGCAGGTAATCTCAGGTGTTGTGAGGCCACGCAACACTATGGTCATGTTATATCCAGAATACAGCGCTCACAGCACTCCTCCCCATCCTCTGGCTCTCATATTCTTTCTGCCCCTCTTCCACAATGTTCCCTGAGTCTTTGCAGGGATGACAGAGACGAGCAGTGAGCACTCAGTAGTGACTTATTTCCGCATGTTGATAAATTTAAGTCTCCCTATTAGTTGTCAATCAGTGGAAAAAGGAACTTCTCTGACCAAGGCTTAGAGGAGCGCTAACTTGTGGGCATAAACATACAGACAGCAATTTGATGGGCACAATATATCTATTTAGCCAAACGATCGTAAAGCTCCCCTTGTAAGGCCTATGACCTCCCCAACCACAGGCTTTTGACTAAGTTTTCAGTGCTAGGCACAAATTCTCTTCTGTGGAGTAGTTTTCAACCCCAATCAGCAGTTGCGTTCCTACTGCACCAGTGGGCATATTTTGCCTAGCTAATGACTTGTGTAGCATGCAGGGTCCACTGCTAGGTAAGACTGCTAATGACTCTTCTCCCTGAGCAGCCTGCAGAGAAGCTTCTAGCAAGCAGTATGAAACCCAGTGGGGAAGAAGCTTCCAGCTCAGTTCCAGCTTGATTTCTCTGTCCTCCAACTGAAGTGTGTGGTGTTTTCAGCAACAGAGTCTTATCAGTTAGTTCTCATGGACAACAAACAGCAGTGGCAATAACCTGCTCCAGGCTCCAGGGCCCTCCCTGACAAACAACTCACTGGGAATTATTTCAGCCATGACACTGGGATTTGTTTCCTTGAGATGGAGTCTCTCATTGGAGCAACCATTTTCAGTCAGAATAAGTGACCATTGAGCCCCTCCACTCTCCACAGACTAGGGTTGTAGGAGTGTGTGGACACTCACAGCCATGTACCTGGGTGCTGGTAAGTGAAACTCAGGGTAAATCTGGCATTCTCAGTCTTGCATGCTTACATAGCAAGCCTTCTTATTTGCTCATCTCCCCAGCTCCAAACTTTTTTTTTTTTCCTGAGGTAGGGTCTCACTCTAGCTCAGGCTGACCTGGAATTCACTATGTAGTCTCAGGGTGGCTTTGAACTCATGGTGATCCTCCTACTTCTTCCTCCTGAGTGCTAGGATTGAAGGTGGTGCCACCACACCTGGCCAAACTCTTTTTTTTTTTTTTTTTTTGGTTTTGTGAGGTAGGGTCTTGCTCTAACCCAGGCTGACCCAAAATTCACTTGTTAGTCTCAGGGTAGCCTTGAACTCATGGCAATCCTCCGACCTCTACCTCCCAAGGGCTGAGATTAAAGGCATGCACCACCACACCTGGTTCAAACTTTTTTAAAATATATTTTTATTCATTTATTTATTTGAGAGAAAGAGGCAGACAGAGAGAGGGAGAGAATGGCCACACCAGGGCCTTCAGCTATTGCAAACAAACTCCAGATGCATGCACCCCCTTGTGTATCTGGCTTACGTGGGTCCTAGGGAATTGAACCAGGATCCTTTGGCTTTGCAGGCAAATGACTTATCCACTAAGCCATCTCTCCAGCCCTTCAAACTTTTTTTTTTTTTTTTTTTGGTTTCTCTGAGGTAGGGTCTCTCTCTAGAATTCACTATGTAGTCTCTGGGTGACCTCGAATTCACGGCGATCCTCCTACTTCTGCCTCCTAAGTACTGGGATTAAAGGCATGCGCCACCACGCCTGGCTTTGGCCAAACTCTTTAAAAAATTTTTTTGTTTATTTTTATTTATTTATTTGAGAGAGACAGAGAAAGAGGCAGAGAAAGATAGACAGATAGATAGATAGATAGATAGATAGATAGATAGACAGACAGACAGATAGATTGGCAGAGACAGAGAGGGAGGGAGAGAATGGGCACACCAGGGCCTCTAGCCACTGAAAAAGAACTCTAGATGCATGCACTACCTTGTGCATCTAGCTTACATGGGTACTGGGGAATCAAGTCTTGAACTGGGGTCCTTAGGCTTCACAGGCAAGAGCTTAACCATTAAGCCATCTCCCAGCCCTTACATTATATTTTTAATTAGCTTACAAACAGTTGCCATTGAAAAGTGGTTATAAATTCCTGTCATTCTTGTTGATTTTGTTGTATTTGGTGTTTATCTATTCTTCTCTTGCTTAAGTATTCAAGCGTGGTTTATTCTTTCCTGTGGCCTCATGGATGTGTTTGTCTTTCTCTTCAGTCTGAAGGATTACTTCAAGTATCTTCTCTAGAGTTGTCTTAGTAGTCATGAATTCCTTTAGCCTGTTCTTATCAGGGAAAGGTCATTTTCCTTATGAGAGAGAGCTTTGCCAGGCACAGTAGTGTGGGTCGGTACTTGTCTTTCAGAACTTGAAATAAATACATTTTTCCAAGCTTTCATGTTTTATTGAGAAATCTGTTGTAGTTCTGACAGGTTTATGTTTAATAAGTGATGGTACTCTCTCTTGTTGCTTTCAAAATGTACTTCCTTTGTTCAGATGTGTAGCAGCTTAATTATAATAAATGATGAGGGTGGGTTCTTTTCTGGTTTTGTCTGTTTGCTATTCTAAGTGAATCTTGTATCTGCATTGGGATAAATTTTCTTTTGTGATTTTGCTAAAAATAACTACTATGAGGCTGGAGAGATGGCTTAGCAGTTAAGGCGCTTACCTGAGAAGTCCAAGGACTCATGTTCAACTCTCCAGGTCCCTCGTAAGCCAGATGCACAATGATACAAGCATACAAGGTCACACATGCACACAAGGGGAATTCCTTTGCAGTGGCTAGAGGCCCTGAAGTGCCCATTCTCTCTCTCTCACTCTCTCCAGTTAAAAAAAAAAAAAAAAAGCCAGTCTATTGGGCTTGCCTCAAAAAAAAAAAAAAAAAACCTACTAGGCTGGGTGTCGTGGCACATGCCTTTAATCCCAGCACTCAGAAGGCAGAGGTAAAAGGGTCACTGTGAGTTTGAGGCCACCCTGAGACTACAAGGTGAATTCTAGGTCTGGCTGGGCTAGAGAGAAACCTTACCTCAAAAAAAAAAGGGGGGGGGAAGGCTGGAGAGATGGCTTAATGGTTAAGGCGTTTGCCTGCAAAGCCAAAGGATCCCGGTTCAATTCTACAGGACCCACGTAAGCCAGATGCACAAGGGGGTGCATGCATGTGGAATTCGTTTGCAGTGTCTGGAAGCCCTGGTGTGTCCCTTCTCTCTCTCTCAAATAATTTAAAAAACAAAATTAGCCAGGCGTGATGGCTCACACCTTTAATCCCAGTACTTGGGAGGCAGAGGTAGAAGGATCACCATGAGTTTGAGGCCATCCTGAGACTACATATTGAATTCCAGGTCAACCTGGGCTAGAGTAAGACCCCACCTCAAAAAAACAAATAAACAAACAAACAAACAAATAAATAAATGGAGGGCTGTAGAGATTGCTCAGTGGTTAAGGCACTTGTCTGCAAAGGCTAACAACCTGGGTTCAATTCCCTAGTACTCACATAAAGCCAGATGCACAAAGTGGCCCATGTATCTGGAGTGACTTTGCAGCAGCTAGAGACCCCAGAATACCCATGTTCTCTCTCTCTCTCTGTTTAAAAAGAAATAAATGAAAATATTTAAAAAATAATAACTACTTTGCCTTTATACTAAAATACTTCTTCTCTGATCATAATTCTTAGATTTGCCATAGTGTCTTGCAAGTGTTCCTTATATCTTTACTTATTTATTTATATTTGGATGTGTGTTGTGTATGTCTAATGTGTGCACATGTGTCCTGTGAACAGTAGAACATTGGGTGGTCTCTTCTATCATTCTTCTATTTTTTTTTTGAGATGGAGTCTTTCACTAAGGCAGGAACTGCTATTTTTTAGTCAGACTGGCTGTCCACTGACCCCGTCCCCTCCAAGTGAGCCCCAGAAACTCTTCTCTGCCCTCCTCAGGAATGGGTTTATAGGCAAACATGGCCTATAAACTCAGGTCCTCTGAACTTGTGCAGTATGTGCTGTTACCCCTGAATTGTCTCCCCATCTGCCTGCCCTTGTACCTTCTTTCTTCATAGTTTTATCTTTGTTGGGATGTCCCAATTCCTCCACCTTGTCTTCAAGCTCAGATTCTCCATTCTATTGGTGACGCTTTCTACAGAGTTTTTGTTTTGTTTTGTTTTGTTTGCCTCGCTGTGTTTTTCATGCAAACACTTTAACCACTGAGCCATTTTCCCTAGCCCACACTGTATTTTTCATTTCCAGTCTTTCAGGCTTATTTTCTTTCAATATTTCTTCTCTTAATTGAATTCCTCTTTCTTTCATATCTTTTGCCAACCTCATTTCATTCAGCTGATTTTCTGTGTTCTTTTGGGATTCCTTCAGGAGTTTTTCTTCTTCTTTGGTTCCTTTGATTTCTTTGAACACACTTACAATCATTCTTTTGAGTCCTCTGACATTTCAGCGAATCAGTCTCACTGGAGGTCATCACTGTGGGATTCGTAACAAGCGGAGGAGCTATGCTCTCTTGGTTTTTCAGGGTTCTCAGGTTACTGTGTTGGTGTTTATGCATCTGGGGTTATCTTGTTGTTTGGATTTTCTTTTTGTTTTACTAGCTGTATTCTTAGGTGTATAGTTCCGAAACTGTATCTTCAGCCTACGATCTCAAGGTGTCTGTTGGGGCCTCCATAGTACTCCCAGAGTTAAATATTAACAGCAGAAGCGGCCAGCAGCTGGTGGAACTGGTGGAAATGTCATAGTAGCAAATTAACAACAATGGTTCCTTTAATTCTGATAAATGCTGGTGTATAAAGGAGCAAGAATGGTATGACATACAGTAGGATTTTGGTTACTATAAGAGGGAGGGAAGTAGAGTGGTTTAGGACAGGGACTAGTGTTAATTCTGAAAAAGATCCAGGCGGTAAAAGAATCTGGAGAGAGGCAGCCACTCTCTTTCAAATAAATAAATAAAATATTTAATTTTTTTAAAAAAGAGCCTATGGCGGGGGAGGTTATGAGCCCTAGGAGAGTCATGCCTGCTGTTGTCTGGCTAAATGCATATATTCTGCTCCCAACCCCCAAACTACCTTGTAAGCACTTTTTTTTTTTTTTTTTTTTTTTGGTTTTTCAAAGTAGGGTCTCACTCTAGCTCAGGCTGAGCTGGAATTCACTATGTAGTCTCAGGATGGCCTTGAACTCATGGTGATCCTCCTAACTCTGCTTCCTGAGTGCTGGAATTAAAGGCGTGCACCACCACACCTGGCCTTAAGCACTTTTTAAATAAATATTTTAAAAAATCTTTGTTTATTTTTCTTTATTTGAGAGCAACAGAGAGAGAGAGAGAGTGCCAGAGAGACAGAGAGAAAGATAGAGAATGGGCACACCAGGGCCTCCATCCACTGCAAACGAACTCCAGATACATGTACCACCTTGTGCATCTGGCTTATGTAGGTACTGGGGAATCAAGCCTCAAACTGGGGACCTTAGGCTTCACAGGCATGCGCTTAACTGCTAAGCCATCTCTCCAGCCCTTAAGCACTTTTCTTAATGCTCATACTCATATATTAATGCTATTTTCATTTTTGATTAGAGAAACTTTTGTTTTCAGATGGTGGTGACCAATGAGGACGACTCAAAAGGCATTATAGTGCTGAGAAGAAGCGACAGTGGCATGTTCAGCACTGAAACATTTCTATTCCACCCTCCAAGGTTCAGGGTCCATTGCAGAAGAGGTAGGGGATAGAACGTAAGAGCCAAAAGGAAGGTTTTAGGACTGCTTACAGTGCAATCTTCCAGACACAAAATGGTCTGGATATCCATGACCTCACAGCACCTGGTACTACCTACACAAAACCCTCATAATAGGAGGAAAAGATGATGACATCAAAATAAAAGAGAGACTAGTTGAGAGAGGGAGGGGATAGATGGAGGGTGGATTTGTGAAGGGGAAAGTAGGGGAGGGAAGAGAATTATCATGGCTTATTGTCTATAATTATGGAAGTTGTCAAAGTTTAAAAAAGCATCTGAGAGGCACAGATTGTAGGGTTGTTAAAGCTATGGAAGGAAGCACTTATGTAGTATTGAGAAGAAGATATGAGGAGGAGAGAATGTGAATAGGCTGGAATAAGTGCTTGGGAAGAGTAGCAGAAGAAATCCAATGACAGAGTGGGTAGAGAAACATACAGAACAATCCTAAAATCTAACTGAGCACTACACAAACACAAACAATACCATTATGAAATATATATATAGCCAGGCATGGTGGTGCACACCTTTAATCCCAGGACTCGGGAGACAGAGGTAGGAGGATCGCTGTGAGTTCGAGGCCAGCCTGGGACTACAGAGTAAGTTCCAGGTCAGCCTGGGCTAGAGTTAAGCACTACCTTTAAAAAACTTAAAAAAAAAAAAAACATGGGCTAGAGAGATGGCTTAGTGGTTAAGGTGCCTGCCGCGAAGAATAAGGATCCAGGTTCAACTCCCCAGCACCCACATAAGACAGATGCACAAGTGGCACATGTGTCTGGAGTTCATTTGCAGGGCTAGTTGCCCAGGGTGTGTCCATTCTTTCTCTCCCCCTTAAATAAATAAATGTTTTTAAATTATATTTTATTTATTTATTTATTTGAGAGAGGGAAAGAGGCAGAGAGAGAAAGAGAGAGAGTGAGTCAGAGCCTCCAGCCACTGCAAACGAACTCCAGATGCATGCATTGCCTTGGGTCCTGGGGAGTTGAACCTGAGTTCTTTGGCTTTGCAGGCAAATGCCTTAACCACTAAGCCATTTCTCCAGCCCATTAATAAATTTTATACATACATACATACTATGAGTAGAGATTTTTTTTTTTTTTTTTTTTTTTTTTTCGAGGTAGGGTCTCACTCTGGCCCAGGCTGACCTGGAATTCACTCTGTAGTCTCAGGGTGGCCTCAAACTCACAGCAATCTTCCTACCTCTGCCTCCCAAGTGCTGGGATTAAAGGCGTGTACCACTACGCCCGGCTTTGAGCAGAGATTTTTTAAAGAGAGAATTTGGGCTGGAGAGATGACTTAGTGGTTAAGGCGCTTGTCTGCAAAGCCTGAGGACCCATGTTTGACTCTCCAGGTCCCACGTAAGCCAGATGCACAAGGTGAGACAAGCATGCAAGGCTGCATATGCGCACAAGGTGGCAAATGTGTCTGGAGTTTGATCACAGTGGCTGGAGGCCCTGGTGTACCAATCTTCTCTCTCTTTCTCTCTTCCCCTCCTCTTCTCCCTGTCATAAAAAAGGGGACAGTCTATTGGGCTTGCCTCAAAAAAAAAAAAAAAAAAAAAAAGAGGGAATTCTAGGTCAGCCTGGGCTAGAGCATGACCCTACCTATGGTTAAGACGCTTGCCTGTGAACCTTAAGGACCCAGATTCTATCCCCCAGAACCCATGTAGGCCAGTTGGACATAGTGGTACATGCATCTGGAGTTTGTTTACAGTGGCTAGAGGCCCTGGCCTGCCCATTTTCTCTCTCTTTTTCTCTAATAATAAATAAAGTAAAATACTTTAAAAAATTTTTTTAAAAGCCACAAAACAGAAAAAGAGAGCTGCAGAGATGGCTTAGTGGTTAAGGCGCTTGCCTGCAAAGCTTAAGAACTCATGTTCGAATCTCTAGGTCCCATGTAGCCACATGCACAGTGACACAAAGCACACAATGTTGTGTATGTGCCACAAGGGGGCATAAATGCCTGGAGTTTGCTGGCAGCAGCTGAAGGCCCTGGCACAACCATTCTCTCCCTCTCCCTCCCCTCTCTCTCAAAAATAAAGAGGATCCAACTCAAAAATTAAAGAAGGGCTGGGGAGATGGCTTAGCTATTAAGGCGCTTGCCTGCAAAGCCAAAGGACCCAGGTTTGATTCCCCAGGACCCACGTAAGCCAGATACACTAGGTGGCACATGCGTCTGGAGTTCATTTGCAGTGGCTGGAGGCCCTGGCATGCCCATTCTCTCTCTCTTTCTCTTGCACTCAAATAAATAAAATAAAATATTTTTAAAAATTGAAGAGGACCCAGCCTGTCAACCTGCCTGGGATACAGCAGCAAACTAGCTCTACTGTTATGAGCCACACCATCTCCTCTTTTCAAATCCCCTTTCTTGACCTCCTCAGGCTTAAAGTAACCTGATATTTGAAAATTTATACATATATGTGTGTGTTTTTTGTGGTGCTAAGGATCAAATTCAGAGCCTCACATACACTAAGACCACTCTCTATCACTAAGTTAACTTCTGCTATAAAAGGATTCAAACAGAAGTATTTATTTATTTATTTATTATTCATGTCTCTTGACACTGTAAGTTTGAGTCTGGCTTTACATGGGTATTGAGGAATTGAATTCAGGCCAGCAGGCTTTGCAAGCAAACCTCTTTAACCACTGACCCATCTCCCAAGTCCTCAAACAGAAATTTTTTTCAAATAGAATTTGTTTGTTTTTGTTTTTCAAGGTAGGGTCTCACTCTAGCCCAGCTGACCTGGAAATCAGTATGAAGTTTCAGGATGGCCTCAAACTCACAGCGATCCTCCTACCTCTGCCTCCCGAGTGCTGGGATTAAAGGTGTGTGCCACAACACCTAGCTCAGATAGAATTTTTTTTTGAGACAGACACAGAAAGAGACAGAGAGAGAGGGAGAGGAAGACAGATAGAGATGGGCGTGCCAGCAGCCTCTCAGCTGCTGAGAACGAAATCCAGATGTGTGCGCCCCCTTGTGGTCAAGTGCGGCATTGTGCTCTTGAGTCACTTTGCATCTGGCTAAATGTGGGACCTGGAGATTGGAACCAGCATTCTTAGGCTTAGGAGGCAGGTGCCTTAACCGCTAAGCCATCTCTCCAGCCCTCAGATAGAATTTTTAATGCAGGCATTTTTCTGTGTATTATTGTTTGGCCAAAATCTTACAAATTAGAAATTAATGTCACATTATATAAAATACTACTATCATAGATAGTCTTATTCTTTATTCCACTGGGAAGATTCTGAGATATCCAGAGTCTACCATTAGAGATAATCTTTTTTTTTCTTTTGGTTTTTTGAGGTAGGGTCTCACTCTAGCCCAGGCTGCCTGGAATTCACTATGTAGTCTTAGGGTAGCCTTCAACTCATGGTGATCCTCCTACCTCTGCCTCCTAGTGCTGGGATTAAAGGTGTGCGCCACCCCACCCTGCATAGAGATATTCTTTGTAGCTCACTTCTATAATTCCAGCACTCAAGAGGCTGTGAGGTAGGAGAATTGCACCCAGTTTTGTTTACTAGCTTTTGCAAATCTATAGTAATTCGACTGACCAAATGTTAGCCAAGATACAATGCACCGTTAGCAACACCACCAGGGTATTCTATACAAAGAGAAATTGATGATCAAGAGTATTTTAAATGACAAATTAGCTTCTAAGGCAATATAGACAACAATTGCTTCATGTTACTATTAAATAGCCCAGATTAATTCACTCCTGGTATCTTAAGAGACATATCTATTAATAAGTTGAACAATACAAAAAGAAACAACCCAAGTGGCCCTTAGAAGGCAGATAAATTGTACTAGATACAGAAAATGAATAATACTTAGCAAGAAAAATGAAATCCACATCCTCCTTCTGCACCCCCAGGACTCTAACACAGGAACTATTCATGGGTAAATAAAGGCACCACACTGCTAGTTTCCCATAGAATTCCGAAACAAGCTTGGACGTTGATTGTACATGAGTATTATGTTAAGGCATTAAAATAATTTATAATTACAAATTGAACATTTAAAAATACAAATTGAGCTGGGCATGGTGGCGCACGCCTTTAATCCCAGCACTCGGGAGGCAGAGGTAGGAGGATTGCTGTGAGTTCGAGGCCACCCTGAGACTACAGAGTGAATTCCAGGTCAACCTGAACTAAAGTGAGACCCTACCTCAAAAAAAAAAAAAAAATCTCAGACACATGAGGTGGGATTCTCATAAAATAACTTTTTTGTTTGTTTGTTTTGGTTTTCAAGGTAGGGTCTCACTGTAGCTCAGGCTGATCTGGAATTCACTATGTAGTCTCAGGGCAGCCTTGAACTCATGGCGAGCCTCCTACCTCTGCCTCCCAAGTGCTGGGATTAAAGGCATGAGCCACCACGCCCAGCTTAAAATAACTTTTATTTTATTTTATTATTTATTTATTTATTTATTTATTTATTTTGTTTTTCAAGGTAGGGTCTCGCTCTGGTCCAGGCTGACCTGGAATTAACTATGTAGTCTCAGGGTAGCCTCGAACTCTTGGCAATCCTCCTACCGCTGCCTCCCAAGTGTAAAATAACTTTTAAAAGAACACTTGCATGTAAAACCAAGCATTCAATTTTATGTATCAATTAATACTACCATCCTTAATAGCATTTAAAAACAGTACAGAACTTTAAAAGCTAGTCAGAAGGTGTATCTAGCTTTCTTACCCAGTCAGCGTTTTTCAGTTCATCCAGCTCTGTGCTAGATTCATCACTCTTTTCCATTTCCTGAATCTTCTTAAGGTTCTACCAGTTAAAATAAAAAGAAAACATTCATGAAAATTTTATTAAGCTACTTTCTCAAATTAAAGCTAACAGAACAAGAAGATGAATCACCTGAGGACAAAGTTATTTTGGGTGTTCATGGACTTGGTTTTTCCATTCCTTTTTTTTTTTTTTTTTTTTTTGACAAAGAGAAAGAGGGAGAGAGACAGAGAGAGAGGGAGGGAGAGAATGAGCACGCCAGGGCCTCCAGCCACTGCAAACAAACTTCAGATGCATGTGCCACCTTGTGCATCTGGCTAACATGAGTCCTGGGGAATCAAACCTGGGTCCTTCGGCTTTGCAAGCAAGCAACTTAACCACTAAGCCATTCCTCCAGCCCTGGTTTTTCCATTCTTACATTGAAATAGGTGTGCATAAATAACTATATTGCAAATATTAAACTTTTGAAACATAAAAAAGCTAACAGAATCACTGAAAGACATAATATAGAATCAATTCCTCTACATTCTAGTCAATTAAAATTGATGCAGGGAGGATTGGTGGGCTCATTCGAATTCCCTTTGAGGCTTTGTACTTGAGCTTTCAGTCACAGCATTCAACTCAGCTTCTCACCTCCAGCCATAGTCCTCCCTCAACCCCATGTTCCTCCTCCTCTTCTTCCTCCCTTTTTTCTTCTCTGCCTTCCTGCAAATACGACTTCTGAAGCAATCTGCCCTGTTCCTTCTCCTCACTCCATGGCCTTGCCTACAGATGGCAGGCTTGACTGAAATCATCAATCCCTCACTCACCTTCTCCCTGAGTAAGTCACTACTACCTCTCTGGGACCTTAGCATAGTAAGTTTACACTTCTTCTAGCTCACTGAGTCACAATTTCACATGCAGAAGTGAACACAAGTTTTTGTTACCTTTTGATACTAAGGATGTATGTACCAAATAATGAAACTTAAAACTTTCAATTAGTAAAATTAAAATGTTTTGTTGTTTGGCTTTTAAAATTAATTAATTAATTAATTAATTAATTATTTTTCAAAGTAGGGTCTCGCTCTAATGCAGGCTGACCTGGAATTCAATATGTAGTCTCAGGGTGGCCTTCAACTCTCAGTGATCCTTCTACCTCAGCCTCAGCTGGGATTAAAGGCGTGTACCACCATGCCTGGTTTAAAATGCCTTTTAAATTGCATCAATCCAGGCTGGATTGGGGAGGTGGCTCAGTGGATTTAAAAAAAAAAAGTGCTTGAGCCGGGCATGGTGGCACATGCCTTTAATCCCAGCACTTGGGAGGCAGAGTTAGGAGAATCGCCATGAGTTCAAGGCCACCCTGAGATTACATAGTTAATTCCAGGTCAACCTGGGCTAGAGTAAGACCCTACCTCGAAAAACAAAAACAAACAAACAAAAAAGTGCTTGCTGCTAAAGACTGAGGCCCTCTCAAGCTGGATACTGCTAAGAACCCACATAAAAAGTTGGGTTTGACCTGGGAGTGGTGGCCCTATCTTGAAAACAAAAACAAAAAAGTTGGATTTGTCCATTTTAAGTCAATTCTAAGTCAACATCTCAGGGATATTTGAACCTTAATATTATTACAGCACCATTTCATAATAATAGCTAAGTTATACGATTAACCTAGTTGTTCAAAAACAGAGCAATTAATAAAGAAAATGTGGCCAGGGTCTGGAGAAATAGCTTAGCGGTTAAGGCGTTTGCCTGAGAAGCCAAAGGATTCCGGTTTGATTCTTCAGGACCCACATAAGCCAGATGCACGAGGGGCACATGCACCTGGAGTTCCTTTGCAGTGGCTAGAGGCCATGGCGTGCCCATACTCTCTGTCTGCCTCTCTCCCTGTCTGCCTCTCTCCTATCTCTCTCTCTACTTGCAAAGAAAGAAAGAAAGAAAGAAAGAAAGAAAGAAAGAAAGAAAGGAAGGAAGGAAGGAAGGAAGGAAGGAAGGAAGGAAGGAAGGAAGGAAGGGAGACAGAAAAAGAAAGAAAAGAAAAGAAAAGAAAAGAAAAGAAAAGAAAAGAAAAGAAAAGAAAAGAAAAGAAAATGTGGCCAGGTATGATGACACACACCTTTAACCCGAGGCAGAGGTAGGAGGATCGCTGTGAGTTCAAGGCCACCCTGAGACTACATAGTGAATTCCAGGTCAGCCTGGACCACAGTGAGACCCTACCTCGCAAAACCAAAAAAAAAAAAAAAAAAAAAAAAAAGTCTCACACACATATACATACATACATATATACATACACACATATATGAGATACACACACAATTTTTTCAGTCATAAAAAAAGAATAAAGTTGGGCTGGACAGATGGCTTGCCTGTGAAGCCAAAGGACCCAGGTTCTATTCCCCAGGACCCATGTAAGCCAGATGTACTAGGTGGTGCATGCATCTGGAGTTCTTTTATAGCAGCTGAAGGCCCTGGCATGCCCATTCTCTCTGCCCCATAGAGATGGCTTAGCGGTTTAAGCGCAAGCCTGCGAAGCATAAAGATCCAAGTTCAATTCTCCAGGTCCCCCACATAAGCCAGATGCACATGGTGGCACATGAGTCTGGAATTTGTTTGCAGTGGCTAGAAGCCCTGGCGCGCCCATTCTCACTCTCCATGTTGTTCTCTGCCCCCCTCCCTCTGTCTTTAATAAATAAGTTAAAAAATAAATAAAACTTAAAAATTTTTTTTTAAAAAGAATGAAGTTATGTCACGTACAGGAAAATGGATACAAGTAGAGAGAATCACACTGAGTTAAGCCAGTCTCAGAAAGACAAATATTGTATGTTTTCCTAGATTTTATATACATAAATAAAATACATATAAGAAATGAAAGAAGGGCTGGAGAGATGGCTCAGCAATTGAGGTGCTTGCCTACTGAGCCTGGTGGCCCAGGTTTGATTCACCAATACCCATGTAAAACCAGGTACAGAAAGTGGTGCATACACCTGGAATTCGTCTGCAGTGGCTACAGGCCCTTGCACACCCACTGTCTCTCTCTAATAAATAAAACTAAGATTTTTTTAAAATTAAAGATGTGAACCTGACTGGGGAAAAGGGGGGACAAATGAGGCAGAAGGGTGAGAAAAGGTAGGATGAGGACTATAAGGGGCTATATGTTCAACCAATAATATATACTTGAATGAAAATTTAAAAAATTTAAAGTAGTCACATGAATTATAAATTTATGAAGTGCTCATCCTACTAATAGCAATTCAAACTTAATACATTTTACTTTTGGGTGAGCAATCTGTATGCTTGCCATTAGACTGAACTTAAATGTACTATATGAAACCCAGCTTGTTTTATAAGAATAGAAGCGGAATATTTCTAAACTATTTATTTTAGCTCCCCAACACTTATAGTAGCCATTTGCAAAATGAGGGTAATATCACCTTCTTTTCTGTACTCCATAAACAAGTATTAATAGAGAAACCATGAGGTGACTCTGAACACTTACAGAAAGTGCGGCATAAATGACACATTATTTTTTTTCTCCCAGGAGGAAACTTCTAGCTATTTCAGAATATCATTACATGGGGGGAGGGGAGGGAAATATCATATGTTTTTGTATGTAAATATAGGTGTCAATAAAAAATTAATAATTAAAAAAACAAATATCATTACATATTTTCTTTTGAGCTGCTGCATTAAGGTTCACGGCCTTGTCTAAATTACCAAATCCAGGTCTTCTGTTCACCAATAAAATGAACGTATCACTATATACCCCCCCATTTTGCGACTACTAAGGGAAATAACATGTTAAATTACTGACACACTACTTGGCACAGAAAAGGGACTGAGGACAGGATAAATCCCTGTACTTCCTACGTATAATAACTCATACCCCATTAAACTGTAGTACATGTGGAGACTTAGATGGGACATGTGGAAGGGACACCAGGTGATGAGAACGGTCACTCGCTGCCAACAAAAGTGTCTTCACTTTGTTCCACCCCATGATACCTTTGTCAAACCTCATAAAACAGGTGGATAAAGTTCTACTTAAGAAATATTTTATGGGCTGGAGAGATGGCATACCAGTTAAGGCATTTTCCTATGAAGTCTAGGGATCCAGGTTTGATTCCATAGTATCCACAAAAGCCAGGTGCACATGGTGGCGCATGTGTCTGGAGTTCATCGGCAGTGGCTAGAGGTCCTGGCATGCCCATTCTCTCTCTCTCTCTAATAAATAAAAATTTAAAAAAATATTTTTATGTATTTTAATTTATAAAATATTTTATTTATTTATTTGAGAGAGAGAAAGACAATGAGAATGGGCACGCCAGGGTCTGTAGCCCTGCAACCACACTCCAGACACACACACCACTTTTGCAGCTGGGTACTAGGGAATCCTTTGGTTTTGCCAGAAAGTGCCTTAACAGCTAAACCATCTCACCAGCCTTATACTTATGTATGTATTTATGAGAAAAGAGAGAGAGATTGAAAGTGAGTGAGTACGGGCACTCCAGAGCCTCTTGACACTAGAAATGTACTCTAGATACATGTGCCACTTTGTATATCTGGCTTTATGTGGGCACTGGGTAATTGAACCTGGGATGTTGGGTTTTGCAAGCAAGTGCCTTTAACTGCTGAGCCATCTCTCCAGCCCCCTATTCAGATTTTTTAAAATTATATTCATTTATTTGAGAGGGAGAGGCAGATAGAGAGAGAAGAGAGATAAAAAAATGGACATGCCAGGGCCTCCAGCCACTGCAAATGCACTCCAGGTGCATGCGCCACCTTGTGCATCTGGCTTATGTGGGTCCTGGGGAATCAAACCTGGGTCCTTTGGCTTTGCAGGGAAGTGCCTTAACTGCTAAGCCATCTCTCCAACCCCCCATTCAGATTTTGATGTAAGGTCATACCACTTTCTGTAAAAACTGCTGGTAATTCATAAATGCTATTGTCATATCCCTCAGAAGCCTTTTTTGTTTTGATGATGTTCTTTAAGTGGGATGCCCTGAGGGATGAAAAAGCACTATAGATGTAGCAATAGGCCAGCAATGAGAAGTTACAATTAACATGACCCCAGAAACCCAAAATAGTTCGCACCTTTAAGTCCTGTAGTCCTGGGATGGAACAGCATGGGAAGCAGCAACTAGACACAGTCAATCCCAAATCTTCTGTTTAATGTCTCCACAGCCCAACTGCCATTCACCCTTAACTTTAGAGCAGGGTCTGTCTCACTAGCTCAGGTTGACCTCATACTTACAAGGAACCTCCTGAGTGCTGGGGACTGCATGGTGAGCCACCATGCCCAGCCATTCCCTTAGTTATTATGATTCTCTAATACACACCACACTAAACATAAACACAGGTCTTCACACACTCTAGCAGCCAAACTTCCTGCTGCTAAGAAACATGATCTGTTCTTTGCAATAGTGAATTAATTTAAATGAATGATCCAAGAGTGTTGTGCTTCTTCTTCTGAACAACAGCAGGCATGGCCAGCCGGTTACTTTCCAGTTGTATAATTTTACATGTTATCTAACTGTTCTAATCCTCAACAAATTTCCTCATCTACAAAATGTAGAAAGTAATGACTTTTGGGATTTTGCTAATAGTATATAAAATAGTACAAAGACTTTGTTTTACCAAGTGATATCTCTTTCTAACCTCTTCATGACATTAAAATTCTGACCTAGTAACAAATCAATGTAAAAGTTGAGTGTGTGTAAGCACTACAAATGTACAAGCATGGTCACGTATGTGAGAATAACACTTAGATTTTCTAGTTCACAGAAAAGTGACAATTTATTTGAAAGCAGAGTAAAGATTTATCATATTTTAGAGACAAGCAGCTGTCAATTCTATTTCAGCTTCTGAATGATTTTATATTTATTTTTTGCTTACACAATGTAATAACTGATGCCAACCTGTGCTTGGAGTACAGAGAAAGCTCTAATTGGGAGTACCCACATGGCAATTACCCCTTCCCACTTCTGGCATAAGCATTCTCAGGCCAGCAATTAGAGCTGCTTCAGGCCAACACTTTCAGTTATTGGCATTTTCAAAACCAAAATCTACTTTGTGAATCACAATTATATCAAATGTTCAGAAAATAATTCATTTGTGTAGGTTTAATGTCAGCTCATATATAAGTGCCCCCCCTTAAAAATAAATATCCCATATATGTATACATATATATTTTTTAAAATTTATTTTTGTTGTTGTTTTTGTTTTGCCGGGTAGGGTCTTGCTGCAGCCCAGGCTAACCTGGAATTCACTATGTAGTCTTAAGGTGGCCTTGAAATGGCGATCCTCCTACCTTTGCCTCCCAAATGCTGGGATTAAAGGCATGTATCACCATGCCAGGCATATCCCTTATATTTTAAAGATCACCATTTTATCTGTATTATTAACCTTTAAAACCATATGGGGCTGGGCATGGTGATACATGCCTTTAATGCCAGCATTCTGGAGGCAGAGATAGGAGGATCATTGTGAGTTCAAGGTCAGCCTGAGTTAGAGTGAGACTCTACCTCAAAAGAAAATAAAAATGCCAACAGCCTAGTCATTTGCAAAAATGCTCTCCTAGAAGATCTCTTTATATGCATGCATATGTAATATTCCATTTAAGTATGATATTTTAGCCATAGTCATGTTTGAGATAAATTGAACTCAAAAGATTTCATCTTGAAGTCATGATCTCTTACAAGGACTAAGTGAAATAATACATGTAAATTATTTTTTTTCTAACTACTGTGATTATAAAATATAAAATATATGCATATAAACTTTTTTGGTTTTAAAAAATATTTTATTTTTTATTTGTTTGAGAGTGTGTGTGTGTGTAAGAGAAAATGAGGGTGCCAGGGTCTCTAGCCACTGCAAAAGAACTCCAAATGCATGCACCACCTTATGTATCTGGCTTATGTGGGTCCTAGAGAATTGAACCTAGGTCCTTTGGCTTTGCAGGCAAGTGCTTAACCACTAAGCCATCTCTCCAGCCCTTCATATAAACTTTTGAAAAATTTGTGAGAATCCATGTGATTTCTAGTTTAACTCCTCGTCCCAGAATTCAGCATATGGTGAACTATTAGAAATTAAAGATAATTTGGCTGTAATTAAGCATCTAGCAGTCATCCTACCATCTCAGGATTCTATTAAATTTAGGATAAGATTTAAACCACTAGGAAGAACTTGACTGCTAAGCTTATATTAAGAATTCACAGATGAAAAAAAAAATAATTCACAGATGAAAGGGCTGGGCCAGAGTAAGACCCTACCTTGAATAAAACAAACAAACAAACAAAATCAAACAAACAAACAAAAAAATCAAACAAACAAACAAAAAAAAGGGACTATTAATCTGAACAAAGTTCTCAAAAGAAGAATTACAAATGGTTAATAAACATTTTATAGAGTGTTCAGAGCCAGGCATGGTGGTATATATGCCTTTAATCCCAGCTCTCAGGAGGCTGAGGTAGGAGGATCACCATGAGTTTGAGGCTAGCCTAGACTACAAAGTGAGTTTAGCCTGGGCTAGACTGAGACCCTGCCTTAAAATATTTTCAACATCCGTAGCCATTAGTACAATGCAAATTAAAATTACTTTGAGATTTCATCTCATCCTAGTCAGAATGATTATTATCACAAAAACAATGACAAGGACTGAGGATATAAGGAGAGGGGAACCCTTCCTCACTGTTGCTTGCAGTATAAACTGATGCAGCCACTGTGGAAAACACTGTGGAGATTTCTCAGCAAGATAAAAATAGAACTACCATATGACCCAGTGATACCACTCCTGTGCTACACTCTCAGTCCTATGACAAAAATCCTTACACACTCATGTTTATTGCTGCTCTGTAAAGTAAGAATTATAAAACAGCTAGACAGTGGACTCAGCCTTGACGTCCCTCGATGATGAGGGAACAGTGAAGATGTGTACACGTACACGTGCGGTAACTAAGGCCCAGAAACACACATGTCCTACGTTCTCTCTCAACGGCAAATCCTAGCTTCAAACTTTTAGATTTGTGTGTTTAATTACGTTGGATTGTTTGTAGAGATGAGGAATCAAGAAAGGAACATGGGATGTGAGACAGAAAAGGGTCTTGGGCTGGAAAAGATAGTAAAACATGTTTTATGAAAGTAGGAAGAGTGAGTTCTAGGGGCAGAGGGAATAAACAGAAATGGGGGTGGGGTGGGGATATGGGATAGTGGGAACGGGTCAACCACTACTAAGGATGCATGGGGAAAACCACAGAGAACTACTACTCCAGAGACTAACTAGGAAATCTAATCTGAACAAGAGTGTGTGACTGGAGGCATGGCTGAGTGGGGAGAACATTTGCTTGCAGAAGGACCTGAGTTTGATCCCCAGAATCCACTAAAAAGTCAGGCGTGGCTGCACAAGCTTGCAACCCCAGTGTTGAAGACCAAAGAGACAGAAGGGTGGCTCGGCTTGTTGGCCAGCTAGTCTAACTGAAAAAATGGCAGAAGTTCCAGGTTCATTGAGAGACCCTGCCTCAAGGAAATAGAGCATAGAAATGGACACGTGACATCCTCTTTTGGCCTCTGCACACGTGTATAGGGTACACACATTCTGAAGATATACACACACTCTCTCTCTGAATGCAGTGAACATAGATAGGTACCTTGCATGGGTGGATAGAGTTGCTCCCAGAAGCCATAGGTGGGTTTTTTGTTGTTGTTGTTGTTTGGTTTTTCCAGGTAGAGTTTTGTACTAGCCCTGGCTGGCCTAAAATTCACTATGTTGTCAACTCACTATGTGGTCTCAGGCTGGCTTTGAACTCACAGTGATCCTCCTACCTCTGCCTCCTGCGTGCTGGGATTAAAGGTGTGTGCCACCACACCAGGCTCATAGGGTTTTTGTTTTGTTTTGTTTTGTTTTTTGAGGTAGGGTCTCGCTTTAGCCCAGGCTAATCTGGAATTCACTTGGTAGGCTCAGACTGGCCTTGAACTCACAGGGATTCTCCCACCCTGGCCTCCCAAGTGCTGGGACTAAAGGTGTGTGTGCCACCAATCCTGGATCTTGGTTTTTAAATGAAAATCCCAGTGCCACGTGTGGGATACTTCCCCATCAGTTGTTGGCCAGGGAGCCTCCTGACAGTCCCAAACAAAATAGGCTATTGCCATTGCTCTTTGGTTGCTTGCTAAAAGTAGGTTATAAGACCCTATTGCTGAAGACACTACACACTTATAGGGAAATGGAGCTGAAACTGAGCTGAAAGCTTCCCTGCTGACTAGCTTTCACAGTACTAGAAGGTGCTATATAGGCTGCTGAGGGATAAAACTCATCAACAGACTTACCCAGCTGTGGGCCCTACATGCTACACAAACCACTGTTATACCAGAGGACACATCTTGCCCATCAGGTGGTTTGTGGTGGAGGGTAACTTAACTGCTTTCTGATTAAATTTCAGGTCTATTCTATTAGTAGGAATACATGCCTAGTGCTGTAAATCTGGTCAAAAGCATAAGTCTAGGGAGACTACAGGCCCTATGGGGGAATTTACTACTGATGTTTTGCAAAATGGACATGTAATCAAACTGTCTTGAAAATGTTTACATTTATACCCACAGACTCTTGGGACTGCTTGTCCCAAGAATAAGAGTGGGTGATGTGGAGGTAATATAATCCCAATACATTGTATACACGTATCAAATTGTCAAAAATTGAAAAAATATTTGACAGAAAGGGTGGAGAGAGATGGAGGGGAAGAGAACAAGCAGCTAGCTGCTGGCACCAGGGCTGCTACTTGACTTCCTGGGGGCACCTGAGAAGCTGGAGACAGGAGGAGTCAGAATGTGCTGAGGCTGGCAAAGTGGCCACCTGCCATGGGAAGTAGGGTCCCACCACTAGCCCAGCTCCACTGTGGGCTGCAGGAATGGGGAGCAAGCACTTCCAGTAGCCAAGCAACCTGCCTGAACTCAACCATGAATTCTGGGCCACTCGGTGCAGAGATTCAGACTGGGAGGGGGAGCTAGGCGGGGTATGCCAAGCCATGCTTCACACGTCCCCAAGGGCAGTGTGGGACCACACCTCTCCCATGGAGAGAAAGGGGGAAGGGGAATAAGGCAAGAAGGTAGGGTGCTTGAAGAGTTGGGAGGAGGAGACCCAAGCAAGGAAGAAGGCAAAGACAGAAGAGCTGTGGAGGAAGAAGCATTCAGCAGGCTTCTGGGGAGCCAAGGGGACAGGAAGGACAAGAGTTACTGGGGAGTGGGTAGCCACTGGGTCCAGCTCGGAGGGGACATTCATACCTGGGGCTGAAGAGCACACTACTTAAATAAATTACAGGAGGTTGTTGATTTGGGCTGGGATCCTAACCAGACGAAGCGAGCCACTCCTATTAGGAGTCACGTAACCCAACTGAAACTTCAAAAGGACTAGATTTCAAAAAATGTGAAAGTCACACCAATTGCTGGGCGTGGTGGTGTACATCTTTAATCCCAGCACTCAAGAGACAGAGGCAGGTGATTGCTGTGAGTTTGAGGCCAGTCTAAGACTACACAGTGATTTCCAGGTCTGCCTGGACTAGAAAATGAGACCCTACCCCAAAAACCAAAAAGTCACATCAATCAATCCAAGGAAAAACAGTTTACCCAAGCCTAAGGTGATGTCCTCAGTTTTAACCCTATTAGGACAATAATTTTGAAGTGACCAATGTGTTCTTTGTCATCCATTTTTTGCTGCCTCCAACCCTTTGTGAAGCCCTGTCTTTCTGCCCAGCTCACTGGGAGCTTTGACTAGCCTCTTGAGTGTGTTGCTGCTCCAGTTCATCAACCACTACTAAAAGTTAATTAGATCATTAAAAAAACAATTTGGGGGATGGAGAGATGACTTAGCAGGTAAAGGCACTTGCCTGCCAGCCCAAGTTCGATTCCTCAGTACCCACGTAAAGGCCAGATGCACAAAGTAGCACATGGATCTGGAATTTGTCTGCAGTGGCAGAAGGCCCTTGCACACACATACATTATCTCTCAAATAAATAGATAGAAAATATTAAAATATTTTAAATTAAATTTTAAAAATCAAAAAATAATTTGAGAGATAAAATACCACAAACTGTAATTTACTATCAGTATAACACAATGGGAGTCAAAAGTAAACAATTCAACATTAAGTTATTAGTAATGAAATTATAGCCTTATTTATATATTTTTTAGCATGTTGTGTGTTTGGTGTATCTGTGTACATGTACAGCATAGGTGTATATGCTGGTAAAGGCCAGAGGTTGACGCCAAGTCTCTTCTCCTCTTGGATCTATAGGCCTGGCTTCCTGTTCTAGTTCAAGCATGGCCTCTTTTGATGCCAGGTCTCTCAGCCTGGTCCAGAAGCACCAAATGCTAAAAGCTAAAACCTTCCCCATCCATTCTACCTTCATCTGCTCAAAATCCCCTGATGCAGTATCACCATTTCTGGGCGTGTGTGTGCCCGTGCGCACGTGCATGTGAATGTGAAGACCAGAAGACAACCTTGGGTGTCATTTTGACAAATGCCAGCCACCTCTTTATGAGGCCTAGACCCTCACTGGCCTGGAGCCATCAATGGGCTAGACTTATTGACAGGGAGTCCCAGCGCTCCTGCTGTTTCCACCTCCCCAGTGCTGGGTTACAGGCATGTATCACCACACCCAGCATTTACATGGGGACTGGGGACTGAACTTGGGGGCTCATGGGTTGGGGAGATGGTTCAGCGGTTAAAGGCATTGCTTGCAAAGCTTGCAGGCCCAGGTTCAATTCCCCAGTGCCTATGCAAAGCCAATGGCAGGAATCTGTGGCCACTACACCTATGACAACAGGAGGTAGAGCCAGGAGAATTGGATGCTTGAAGGTCAGAACTGTTTGCATCTGCAGGAGACCCTATCTCAAAGAAAGCAGAGCACAACTCTGGCACCGTGGCACACAAAACAAGCATGCACACACACACTAAAAACAGAATGTACTGGGCGTGGTGGCGCACGCCTTTAATCCCAGCACTCGGGAGGCGGAGGTAGGAGGATCACTGAGAGTTCGAGGCCACCCTGAGACTACATAGTGAATTACAGGTCAGCCTGAGCCAGAGTGAGACCCTACCTTGAAACCCCCCCCCCCAAAATAAACCCAGAATGTATTTAGGTCCTCATGCTTGAAAAGCAAGTACTTTGCCAGCTGAGTTATCTCCCCAAGTCAAGAGTTCTATTTTATTTTATTTATTTATTTTTTTTTTTGGTTTTGCAAGGTAGGGTCTCACTCTGGTCCAGGCTGACCTGGAATTAACTCTGTAGTCTCAGGGTGGCCTCGAACTCTGGGCAATCCTCCTACCTCTGCCTCCCGATGCTTTAAAAGCAACAACACTATCTTTAAAGCAAAGGAGTTCCATTTCTAGAAGACTGAATAACTACTGATTAGCTACATTTTCCACCTAGTCATAAATAACACTAGAGACTATTCCTAGGGTTCAAGTTCATTTCCTTTTCCCATGTGGTTTGCTAAATAGGAGGGTTCCATGAATCCTTGACATAGACAAACTTTTACATCTGCATGAGTTTAGAGGCCCACTTCCTGTCTGAATACAGCTACATACACTAAACAAATCCAGTGGAGGCTCAAAGTCTCAAACATACACACACACACACATTTATCTGATACCCGAAGAAATCATTGAGAGCATGAGTAGTCACCAAACCAGAGACTCGAAGGCCACATCCTCCTTCAGATGTCTGACCCCTGTGCGGCAGTCTTCTGGGAGGCTCCTAACACTGCCTGCAAGGTCTGCTTCCTCGTTCCTCTCCCATCTTTCCGCCCACCTTCTCCCCCTCGCCCTCTCCTGTCCCTCACTTGGATTGTTTCCATCCTCTGCTCTGCTCAGCAGCATTCTGGCTTCAGCTCAAAGTAAGTTCTGGGACTCAGTACAGTCTGCCTGTGTTGGATTAGTGCCCTCCATCCACCCGTCACAGCCATCTCACACTACGCTGGGCTGGCTTCTACACTGTCATTCCTGTTTAAAGTGCTGGAGGACAGAAGCCACATTCATCTTGTTCACCATTGTAGCCCTGAGGGAAAAGGAAATAATAAAAGCACTTAACACATGGCTTCCTGTGAGCACTAGATGAAGTAATGTACATAGAGATCTTAGAAAGGTATCCAGCCCAGAAATAGTATGGAATAAATGTGGGCTATTATGAATTACAGTAGCGACATTAAAACTGCTGTGTGAATGAATTCATTTTGCCAACTGGCCCGAGATCTTCTGAAGTCTGGTGTCTTTCCCCCACTAGTATGCCTCATACCTAGAAATATCTATTTACATCTTGTCAATTCCACTCAAAATTTCCAGCTCCTTCAAGGTTTCTTCGAGATTGAGGCTGTCAGCTTCTTCACATCCTGACCTTCTGCCTCATGCTCTACTTTTGTTTTCTTTTTTCTTTTTAAAAATATATTTTATTTAATTATTTATTTGAGAGAGAGAAGAGAGAGAGAATGGGCATGCCAAGGCCTCCAGCCACTGCAAACGAACTCCAGCATGTGACCCCTTGTGCATCTGTCTTACATGGGTCCTGGAGAATCAAACTGGGATCCTTTGGCTTTGCAGGCAAATGCCTTAACCACTAAGCCATCTCTCCAGCCCTGTCTATTTTTGTTTTCTATTCTAAAAGATGAACAAGGCTAATCCCAGTCCCTTCTACCACCACTAATCAATTGAAGTTTAGCAAACTGCTTTAGTTTCCCTACATGTATGTAGAAATGGACAGCAAAGGACAGTGCTACCCATTATCAGGAATTTCACAAGGACTAAAGTACTAACGGAAGCAAAGTAAGACCCTCTGGATTGTGATGGCAGGTCTTCAAGTGAAAGCTATGAAAGTAGTCTTAGCCCTGAGCTACTGCACAGGACTCTGAAGTACTTTCTCTTCAAGTATACACATTGTCCTACAACAGAAGCACTTTAAAATTAATAAAAAGTCAATTATTGGGCTGGAGAGATGGCTTAGCAGTTAAGGCACCTGCCTGCCAAGCCTAAGAACCCGGCTCCAATCTCCAGGTCCCACATTTAGCCAGATGCAAAGTGACTCAAGGGCATAATGTCGCACTTGACCACAAGGGGGCATATGCATCTGGATTTCATTCACAGCAGCTGAGAGACTGCTGGTGCGCCCCATCTCTATCTGTCTCCCTCTCCTCTTTCTCTGTCTCTCCAAAAAAAAAATAATAAAAGTCAGTTATTGGTTTATTGTATGTAAGTATAGAAGTTGTCAATAAAAAAAAGCATGGCAAAGCAAAAAAAAATTCAATTATTATTGGTGGTGTGGTTTGAATGTAGAATGTCTTTCAGGTTCGTGTGTTTGAACCCTTGATCCCCTGCTGGCGGTGCTGTTGTGGAAGGTTGTGAAACCTTTAGGAAGTACATGGCTTCCTGTGAGCACTAGATGAAGTAATGTACATAGAGATCTTAGAAAGGTATCCAGCCCAGAAATAGTATGGAATAAATGTGGGCTATTATGAATTACAGTAGCGACATTAAAACTGCTGTGTGAATGAATTCATTTTGCCAACTGGCCCGAGATCTTCTGAAGTCTGGTGTCTTTCCCCCACTAGTATGCCTCATACCTAGAAATAGCTATTTACATCTTGTCAATTCCACTCAAAATTTCCAGCTCCTTCAAGGTTTCTTCGAGATTGAGGCTGTCAGCTTCTTCACATCCTGACCTTCTGCCTCATGCTCTATTTTTGTTTTCTTTTTTCTTTTTAAAAATATATTTTATTTAATTATTTATTTGAGAGAGAGAAGAGAGAGAGAGAATGGGCATGCCAAGGCCTCCAGCCACTGCAAACGAACTCCAGCATGTGACCCCTTGTGCATCTGTCTTACATGGGTCCTGGAGAATCAAACTGGGATCCTTTGGCTTTGCAGGCAAATGCCTTAACCACTAAGCCATCTCTCCAGCCCTGTCTATTTTTGTTTTCTATTCTAAAAGATGAACAAGGCTAATCCCAGTCCCTTCTACCACCACTAATCAATTGAAGTTTAGCAAACTGCTTTAGTTTCCCTACATGTATGTAGAAATGGACAGCAAAGGACAGTGCTACCCATTATCAGGAATTTCACAAGGACTAAAGTACTAACGGAAGCAAAGTAAGACCCTCTGGATTGTGATGGCAGGTCTTCAAGTGAAAGCTATGAAAGTAGTCTTAGCCCTGAGCTACTGCACAGGACTCTGAAGTACTTTCTCTTCAAGTATACACATTGTCCTACAACAGAAGCACCTTAAAATTAATAAAAAGGCAATTATTGGGCTGGAGAGATGGCTTAGCAGTTAAGGCACCTGCCTGCCAAGCCTAAGAACCCGGCTCCAATCTCCAGGTCCCACGTTTAGCCAGATGCAAAGTGACTCAAGGGCATAATGTCGCACTTGACCACAAGGGGGCATATGCATCTGGATTTCATTCACAGCAGCTGAGAGACTGCTGGTGCGCCCATCTCTATCTGTCTCCCTCTCCCTCTTTCTCTGTCTCTCTCAAAAAAAAAAAATAATAAAAGTCAGTTATTGGTTTATTGTATGTAAGTATAGAAGTTGTCAATAAAAAAAAGCATGGCAAAGCAAAAAAAAATTCAATTATTATTGGTGGTGTGGTTTGAATGTAGAATGTCTTTCAGGTTCGTGTGTTTGAACCCTTGATCCCCTGCTGGCGGTGCTGTTGTGGAAGGTTGTGAAACCTTTAGGAAGTGGAACCTTACTGGAAGAAGCGGATCGCAGTGTGGAGGGGGTGCGTACATGCTGAGGTTTGTAGCCTGGCTGTACTTCTTGTTTCATCCTCTGCTTCCTGCCTGCCAAAGTGACAAGACAGGTTCCCCATCCTGTTACTGTGTTTTCTTCTCCATGAAATTGTAATCTGAAAATAAACCCTTTCCTTTCTTAAGTTGCTTCTGGCCAGATGTTTGTTTATAGCCATGAGAAAATAAATAACACAGTTGGTCCTTTAAAAAAAATCAATTACTCGCCAGGCGTGGTGGCTCACGCCTTTAATCCCAGCACTCGGGAGGCAGAGGTAGGAGGATCGCCATGAGTTCGAGGCCACCCTGAGAATACAGAGTGAATTCTAGGTCAGCCTGAGCTAGAGTGAGACCCTACCTCAAAAAACCAAAAAAAAAAAAAAAAAAAAATCAATTACTCTATCTCAACCCCTTACTCTGGAGAGTAGGATGAATGAGAGGAGATGGCTGTGTGGCCCAGGACGGTGACAATCAACCATGCGCAATTCCTGGCTCTGGCTCCTACTTATTCAGCTACTGACAACTTATGGTTGATCTTACTCAAAAGGTGTTATTTTTATTTGTTTATTTGACAGAGACAAAGAGGCAGAGAGAGAGAGAACTGGCATGGCAGGGCCTTCAGTCACTGTAAACGAGCTCCAGACACATACGCCCCCTGGTGCATCTGGCTAACGTAGGTCTTGGGGAATCAAACCTGAGTCCTTTGGCTTTGCAGGCAAATGCCTTAGCCACTAAGCAATCTTTCCAGCCTAAATGGTGTTTTATTATTTATTTACTTACTTATTTGTGTGTGTGTGTGTGTGTGTGTGTGTGTGTGTGTGCGTGCACGTGTGTGCGTGCATCAGGAACCCTTGCCACTGCAAACAAATGCTTGTGCTGCTTTTTGCCTTTGACTTATCTGGGTAGATTGGGAATTGGTACAGGGCAGCTGCTACTAAGCCAAGTTCCCAGCCCAAAAGGTGTTATTATGCTAAGCAAATAAATAGCCCATCCCACTAGCCCATTCTCACCATCCAGTGAGGAGACATAATAAACAATAATTATAATACAGCCTGACAAGTGATAGGAAGCCAGGTAGAGTATCCTACGAACTGATGGAGAGAGAAAATTAACTGCAATTAGAAAAAGCTTTTCAAAGCCGGGCATGGTGGCGCATGCCTTTAATCCTATCACTTGGGAGGCAGAGGTAGGAGGATTGCCATGAATTCGAGGCCACCCTGAGACTACATAGTGAATTTCCAGGTCAGCCTGAGCCAGAGTGAGACCCTACCTCGAAAAAAAAAAAAGAAAAAGAAAAAGCATTTCAGAATAGTGGTTGCTTGAGTTAGGTCTTAAGGAAAGCAAGGATCTATTTTCACTATATAAGTGAAAGAAGTAAAGAAATGGACATTCCAGAGAGGTACAAAGGCCTGGATCATCACGTTAGATAGAAGCATGGGCAGAACAAGTGCCCGCGGTGGAGCGTGATGAATGAAGAGCCTAGAGGTCTGAAAGACTGTGGGTTGGTGCTCTATATCAAATTAAATGCTTTCAACTTTGTACCTATGAGATCCAAGAGTCACTAAGATCTTTACAGACATGAATAACATGGGAGGAAGGCTACATGAAAAGGAAGGTTAACAGGAGGTAGTTTGCTGTGGCCTTAGAGAGCAATGTACCCTGGGAGACGCACCTGCTCCATAGCTGCTCCTACTAAACACAAAGATGCGAGAGAGACAGTCAGAGCAATGGCAGCTGAGACCCCATTCCGCACTGTGTTGACGCTGACCCTATAGACAGTCGGGGAGAAAAGGTCTGTGCGCTGTGACTATGCTCTAGGGGCAGATGTCAGAGAATGAGAGGAACAACTAACAGCACCCTACACTGTGATGTCTGCTGTGAAGGAAGTTAACAGGTACTGTGACTTGTACACTAAAAGGCTATAGTGCTGAGCAGCCTGAGGAGACGTCTTTCTAGCTGAGGCATTAAGGAAGTAAAGAAGGTAAATAAAGAATTTATAAGAGGGGGTTAAGATGTCAACAAGAACCTAAGCACCTGTGAATAGATACAGACTTACCTGAGAGGAGATCAAAGATCACTAATCAGAAAGGACCAGCCACACATGTGAGAGCCTGCTGTTGAAGAAATCTAAGACGGCTTAACTATACTCGACATCTTCCCTCTCAAAAATCACAACGTGTGCAATATTCTACTTTAGTTCTAGTTTAGTTTTGCGAGCAAAAAAAGTGCAAAGGGAAGGCTGAAGAGATAGTCAGCAGTTAAAGTGCTTGTCGGCAAAGCCTAAAGACCCAGGTTTGATTCCTCAGTACCCACATAAAGCCAGAAGTACACAGTAGCGAATGCATATGAAGTTCGTTTGCAGCTGCTAAAGGCTTGGCATGCACAATTTTCTGTCTCTCTTTTCTGCTTTTCTCTACTTGCAAATAAAATAAATAGCTGGGCATGGTGGCACACCCCTTTTATGCCAGCATTCAGGAGGCAGAGGTAGGAGAATCACTGTTGAGTTCCAGGCTACCCTGAGACTACATAGTGAATTCCAGATCTGCCTGGGCTAGAGGACACTCTACCTTAAAATAAATAAATACGTTAAAAATAAAGTGCAAAGGGAGCTGGGTGTGGTGGTGCATGCCTTTAATCCTAGCACTTGGGAAGCAGAGGTAGGAAGAGTGTCATGTGTTCAAGGCCACTTTGAAACTACAGAGTGAATTCCAGGTCAGCCTGGGCTGGAGTGAGACCCTACCTAGAAAAACAAAATAAACAAAAACAAAAAAGAACAAGAGTTTGAAACCAGCCTAGGCTACGTACGAAGTTCAAGGCCAGCCTGAATATAAAGGAAGACCTTGGGCTGGAGAGATGGCTTAGCAATTAAGGCACTTGCCTGCGAAGCCAAAGGACCCAGGTTTCAGGACCCACATAAAACCAGATGCACGGGCTGGAGGGATTGCTTAGTGGCTAAGGTATTTTCTTGCAAAGCCAAAGGACCCAGGTTCAATTCCCCTGGACCCACATTAGCCAGATGTACAAGGGGGCGTACACGTCTGGAGTTTGTTTGCAGTGGCTGGAGGCCCTGGTGCACCCAACATCTCTCTCTCTCTCCCTCTTTCTTTGTCAAATAAATAAATAAAAATAAAATATTTAAAAAAAAAACAGATGCACAAGGTGGCACATATGTCTGGTGTTCATTTGCAGTGGCTAGAGTCCCTGGCATGTATATTGTCATTCTCTCGCTGCATCTTTATCTCTTTCAAATAAATAAATAATAAAATTTTTTTAAATGAAGAACTTGTCTCAACAAACTACGAAGTGCAAAGGGAGAAGGATATTTTATGTCCTTGAGTACATAATCCCTTAGAAAACAGAAGTCAAAACACTAACAATCTTATATTCTGTATAGTTGGTGTGTGTATTTGTTATGGGGAAAATGAACTTAGGGCCTTGTGTATACTAGGCATACACAATCAGAGTTATATCCCAGCCCATTTTTATTTATGTTGACACAGGGTCTTGCTAGGTTACCTATCATGGTGGTTTGAACTTAAAATGGTCCCCATGGGCTAATGGTTTTGAACACTTAATTCTCACCTCTTTGAGAAGGTTGCAGAACGATTAGGAGGGGATCCTTGCTAGAAGAAATATGGCACTCAAGGCAGGCGTTAAGGTGTCGGTGTCACAGTCTGGCCTGCTTACTGTTTTTTCTTCCTCCTTCCTCTCTTCTTCTCCTTTCCCGCTTCCTCCCTTTTCCCTCCCTTCCTCCGTCCATCTCTCTGCTTCCTTGTGATGATGTGACCCCGTCTTCTTGCCATTCTTTCCCTACTATGATTTTTTAAAATATTTTTTATTTTTATTTACTTAAGAGATAGAGGCAGGTGTGGTGGCAACTACATTTAATCCCAGCACTCAGGAGGCAGAGACAGGAGGATCACTAAGAGGTCAAGGCCATCCTGAGACTACATAGTGAATTCCAGGTCATCCTGGGATAGTGCAAAATCCTATTGTGAAAAGAGAGAGAGAGAGAGAATATGGGCATGCCAGGATGGGCCTCTAGCCGCTGCAAACAAAATTCCAGATGCAAGCACCACCATATGCATCTGGCTTATGTGGGTACTGGGGAATTGAACCTGGGTCTTAAGGCTTTGCAGGCAAGCTCCTTAACTGCTAAGCCATCTCTCCAGGGCCCTCACCATGATTTTATCCCAGCAAAGAGCAAATAATGAATACACCTAGACTGTCCTTGAAGTCACCCTATATTCAGGCAAGTTTTGAATTAGCAATACTACCCCTGTGCTTCTCAACTTCAGAAAGTTCTTACAGCAATTTAGAGAGCTCACATGATTTCTTTTTTTAAATTTTTAGCCAGGCATGGTGGCACATGCCTTTAATCCCAGCACTTGGGAGGCAGAGGTAGGAGGATCATCTTAAGTTCAAAGCCACCCTGAGACTACATAGTGAATTTCAGGTCAGTCTGGGCTAGTGCAAGATCCTACCTTGAAAAAACAAAAACAAAAAAAAAAAAAAAAAAAAAAAGGGAAAAAATTAATTTTTATGTATTTGAGAGAAAGAGGTAGAGAGAGAGAGAGACAGACAGACAGACAGAAAGAGAGAGAATGGTGCACCAGGGCCTCTAGCCACTATAAACAAACTCCAGATTCATGCACCACCATGTGCATCTGGCTTACGTGGGTACTGGGGAATCAAACCTGGGTCCTTAGGCTTCACAGGCAAGCGCCTTACCACTAAGCCATCTCTCTAGTCCTTTTCCTTTTATGTATGTATGTATGTATGTATGTATGTATGTATGTATGTATGTATGTATGTATGTATGTATTTGAGAGAAAGAGTTAGATAGAGGGAGAGAATGGGCATGCCAGGGCCTTCAGCCACTGCAAACAAGCTCCAGATGCACGCACCACATGTGCAGCTGGCTTACGTGGGTCCTGGGGAATTGAACCTGGGTCCTTTGGCTTTGCAGACAAGTACTTTAACAACTAAGCAATCTCTTCAGCCCCCTTTTTATTATTTATTTTTATTTATTTGCAAACAGAGAGATAGACAGAAAAGAAATGGAGAGAATGGGTGCACCAGGGTCTCCAGCTACTGCAAACGAACTCCAGATACATGCGCCTCTGTGCATCTGGCTTTATGTAGGTACTAGGGAATCAAACCTGGGTTGTTAGGCTTTGCAGGCAAGTACCTTTACAGCTGAGCCATTTGTCCAGCTCTCCAATATGTTTTTCATACCTGAAAAGGAAGAGGGTTTGATGAATGGTTTTTGAATGAAAGGGAACCACCTTTTATAATGATGGCTCAGGATGAGCAGACTGAAAGCCAGGCTGCATGACAGTAGGAAATCCAAAAGGCTTCTAAATCCCCAAGGCCTGGACTTGCCCCCAGGGATGTGACTTAACTGGACTACAGTGGGATCTGGTTTCAGGAAGCAGAGCCTTCTCAGATAACACCAGAATGCAGAGAAGATGGAAAGATGGAAGCTCAGGGAGCAGAGAGATCATGAACAGTGAAGCAGATGTGCCACATGGTGAGAGATGAACCCTTTCTTGTACCTGAGCAGTAAGGACAAGACATGCAAAGAATGAAGGTGGGGCTCGTTCACACAGTGTGGCCGGCAACATTAGCTAGTGCTCACTCAACTCTCTCTCTAATGGGGAAAGCAGTGGACTATCAGAGACTAAATTCTATCTGCCCCTTATTTCCAACAGACTTACGTTAAACTTTCACTCATGAAAATAGCCAGGAAAATTTTATTAATCCTTTTTCTCCTAAAAAAAGTTAATATAAAATTATAGCAAAAAAAAAAAAAAAGAAAAAGAAAAAGAAAAAAGAATCTGACCATTAGTAACACAGCTGGAACAATCCGCAGCAGCGGGAAAAGAGATTTAATTTTAGTTGCTTTTCTGTGGTTGTTGGTTGTTCACTACTCTCACAGTGATGGAAGCTGCGCATCTTTTCGAAGGCACGGAGAAGCTGCTGGAGGCTTGGTTCTCCAGGCAGCAATCCGACACTAACCAGGGGTCTGGGGATCTTTGTACCATCCCGAGGTCTGAATGGGACGTCCTTTTGAAGGATGTGCAATGCTCAATCATAAGTGTGACAAAAACGGACAAGCAGGAAGCTTATGTGCTCAGTGAGAGCAGCATGTTGGTCTCCAAGAGGCGTTTTGTTCCCTGTTGAAGTTTGCAGTGGGCTTGACGCAATTCAAAGCCTCTTTTAATCTTATAAGAATTTCATGAAGCCTTCTCACCAAGGGTACCCACACCAGATTTTCTGAGAAGAAATAGAGTTTCTGAATGCAATTTTCCCAAATGGAGCATTATATTGTGTGGGATGTATGAATTCTGACTGTTGGTACTTGTATACTTTGGATTTCACAGAGAGTCGGTAAGTAGTCAGCCAGATCAAACCCTGGAACTTCTGATGGGTGAGTGTGACCCAGCAGTAAAGGACCAGTTCTACATGAAAGACGGTGTTACTGCAAAGGATGTCACTCGTGAGAGTGGAATTCATGACCTGATACCAGGTTCTGTCATTGATGCCTCACTGTTCAATCCTTGTGGGTATTTGATGAATGGAATGAAATCGGATGGAACTTATTGGACAATTCACATCACCCAGAACCAGAATTTTCTTATGTCAGCTTTGAAATAAACTTAAGTCAGACCTGTAGGATGACCTGATCAGGAAAGTGGTGGATATCTTCAAGCCAGGAAAGTTTGTGACCACCTTGTTTATTAATCAGAGTTCTAAATGTCACACAATGCTTTCTTCGCCCCCAAAAGATTAAAGGTTTTAAACATCTTGATTGCCAGAGCGCCATGTTCAATGATTACAATTTTGTTCTTACAAGTGTTGCTAAGAAGCAGCAACAGCAGAGTTGATTAAGAAAAACGAAGAAGGCAGAGGTAGGAGGATCGCCATGAGTTCAAGGCCAACCTGAGACTACATAGTGAATTCCAGGTCACCCTGAGCTAGAGTAAAACCCCACCTCAGAAAAAAAAAGACCTGAAACTCTGAAATTGCTAGAGGAAAAGGTAGGGGAAACCTTCAACATATTGGCATAGGCAATGACTTTCTGAATATAACCCCAATTGATAAGGAAAAAAACCACTAATTAACCACTGGGATCTCATGAAATTACAAAGCAAAGGGCACTGTGAATAGAACAAAGAACAACCTACAGAACAATAAGAAATTAAACAACCCAATTAAAAAATGGGCTATGGCCGGGCGTGGTGGCGCACACCTTTAATCCCAGCACTTGGGAGGCAGAGGTAGGAGGATCACCATGAGTTCGAGGCCACCCTGAGACTACATAGTGAATTCCAGGTCAGCCTGAGCTAGAGTGAGACCCTAACTCAAAAAAAAAAAAAAAAAAAAAAAAAAAAAAAAAAAAAATAGGAGTTCTCATTAGAAGAAATACAGATATATAAAATCTAAAAGAGTGTTCTCATCAGAAGAAAAATACAAATTAAAACTATAAACATTCCAAAAACTGTTCAGAATGGCATCCTTAAGAAAACAAATGACAATAAAAGTTGGCGAGGATGCAGAAAAAGGGGAACCTTTCTACACTGTTGGTGGGAATGTAATCTGGTACAGCCATTGTGGAAATCAGTGTGGAGGTTCTTGAGACAGCTAAAAATAGATTTACCATATGATCCAGCTATAGCACTCCTAGGCATATATCCGAAGGACTCTTCCCACTACCTTAGAGATACTTGCTCGACCATGTTTATTGCTGCTGTATTCACAATAGCTAGGAAATGGAACCAACCTAGATGTCCCTCAACTGATGAATGGATAATAACGATGTGGTACATTTACACAATGGAGTTGTATTCAGCAGTAAAGAAAAATGAAATTATGAAATTTGCAGGGAAATGGATGGATCTGGAAAGGATTATAGAAAGTGAGGTAACCCAAGCCCAGAAAGACAAATGTCGCATGGTCTCTCTCATATGTAGATCCTAGCTACAAATGTATAGATTATGTGTGGGCTGGAACCAAAAATTGGTAGCAGAGGCCAGTAAGCTAGAAAAAGGCTGTGAGGGAAGGAAGAGAGGGAAGGACTTAAGGGGATGATATTGTATATATGTAAGTAGAAGAACAGATTACAGAGATTATAGAGAGGGGAAAGGCCTAAGCGAGGCCAGGGGAAGAGACTGTTTAAAAGAAGAGTGGAGTGGGGAGAGTCAATCAAAATTCAAGATATTCTGAATAAGACATATGAAAACCTAATTTTTTGAATAATGGCACATTCAGAAGCCATAGATTGTTACTAGAAAATTCAGATGCCAGATTGTTACTGGAGGAAAAATTTCAGTGCCAGGGAAACCTAAAGGGTTAATCAAAATTTTTTTTATAATAATAATCAAAATTCAACATATGAAAACATGTTTTTTGAATAATGGCACATTCAGAAGCCATAGATTGTTACTAGAAAATTTTCAGTGCCAGGGATGGGATACCTTCCAGTGAGTTGTTGGCCAGGGAGGTCCCTGTTGCCTCTAAAACATTACAGGCTATTTCCAAGGCCCTTGGTGTCCCTTGAGAAACAGATGGTAAGACCCTATTGCTGAAGATTTCACATGCCTGGGTAGCAAGGTCATTGAGAAATCAAGCTGGTATTGAGCAGAAAACCTTCTCCCTGTAGACCAGCCAACTGAAAGCTGGAAAAAGGTGCACTGCATGTAGCCATATGGGAGACAGAAGTCATCAGTGGTGAAAACAGTGGACACTGGAAGCCTCAAGTCTGGCCAAACAGGCCCAATGACAGAACAAGTGCAATAGTGGCATGTCTGCTCTGGGGAAAACCAACTGCTCTGTAATTGGACTAAAGGCTGCTCTATGGGAGGGAATACATACCTGGTACTCAAAAGCCTATGGCAGGGGAGGTCATGAGCCTTTGGGGTATAAAGCCTGCTCTTGTCTGGCTAAATGTATATATTATTCTCACCAAAGTGCCTTGAAAGCACTACACTCAATGTTCATATTCATGTATTAATGCTACTGTCACTTCTGGTTAGAGAAGCTTCTCTTTTCAGATGGCGATGACCACTGGGATGACTCAAAAGTCAACACACTGCTGAGAATAAGGGATGGAGGAGTGTCCAGCACTGAAACATCTTTATCATACCCTCCAAGGCTCAGGGTCCATTTTGGAAGAGGTGGCAGAAAGAATGTAAGACCCAAAGGAAGGGCACCACTCCTTACAATGCAACTGTCCAGACAGAAATTGGCCTCGACATCCATGACCTTGCAGTGCCTAGCAATACCTTCACAAGACCCTCATAATAGGAGAAAAAGATAAAGACATCAAATTGAAAGAGAGACCAATGGAGAGAGGGAGGGGATATGATGGAGAGCAGAGTTGTGAAGTGGAAAGGGGGGAGGGGAAGGAAATATCATGGTTTATTGTCTGTAACTATAGAAGTTGTCAATAAAAAGTAAAAATTAATTAAAAAAAAAAAAAAGAAACAAAGCCAAGCGTGGTGGTGCACACCTTTAATCCCAGCACTCAGGAAGCAGAGGTAGGAGGATCATCATGAGTTTGAGGCTACCCTGAGACTAAATAGTTAATTACAGGTCAGTCTGGGACAGAGTGAAACCCTACCTTGAAAAAAACAAAACCAAAACAAAGAAAAAGAAAGAAAGAGAGAGAGAGACAAGGGGAGAGGTGAGGAGGGGAGGGGAGGAAGGAAGGAGGAAAGGAAGGAAAGGAAGGAAAGGAAGGAGGGAAGGGGTAGGGACAGAAACAGCTTAAATCAAACTATAATTCCATGCCACTTATATTATGGTTTACCTTTTTAAAAAAGATATGGAGGAAGCTGGGCTTGGTGGCGCATGCCTTTAATCACAGCACTTGGAAGGCAGAGGTAGGACTGTCATGAGTTCAAGGCCACCTTGAGACTACATAGTGAATTCCAGGTCAGCCACTTATATTACAGTTTACCGTTTTAAAAAAGCTATGGAGGGGGGCTGGAGAGATAGCTTAGTGGTTAAGGCGCCTGCCTCCTAAGCCTAAGAACACTGGTTCCAATCTCCAGCAGTTCCAATCTCCAGGTCCCACGTTTAGCCAGATGCAAAGTGATGCAAGGGCACAATGTTGCATTTGACCACAAGGGGGTGCACGAATCTGGATTTCGTTCACAGCAGCTGAGAGGCTGCTGGAGCACCCATCTCTATCTGTCTTCCTCTCCCTCTCTCTCTCCAAAAAAAAAGCTATGGAGAAGCTGGGCTTGGTGGTGCATGCCTTTAATCCCAGCCCTTGGGAGGCAGAGGTAGGAGGACTGTCATGAGTTCAAGGCCACCTTGAGACTACATAGTGAATTCCAGGTCCGCCTGAGCCAGAGTGAGACCCTACCTCAAAAAATAAAAAAATAGCTGGGCATGGTGGCACATGCCTTTAATCCCAGCACTTGGGAGGCAGAGGTAGGAGGATCGCTGTGAGTTTGAGGCCACCCTGAGACTACATAGTGAATTCTAGGTCAGCCTGAACTAGAGTGAGACCCTACCTCCAAAACCTAAATAAATTAAATAAATAAATAAATAAATAAATGAATAAATAAATAAATAAATAAGTTATGGAGGGCTGTAGAGATGACTTAATGGTTAAAGCATTTGCCTGCAAAGCCTAAGGACCCACATTCCATTCCCCAGTACCATGTAAGCCAGAAGCACAAGGTGCTGCATGTGTTTGGAGTTTGTTTGCAGTGGCTAGAGGCCATGGCATGCCCATTCTTTCTCTCAAATAAATAAATAAAATAAAATCTTAAAAAAGTCATGGAGGCCTGGGGAGACTGCTTAGTAGTTAAAGGCTTTTGCTTGCAAAGGCTGCTGGCCCAGATTCAATTTCCCAGGACCCACATAGAGCTAGATGCACAAAGTGATGCATGTGTCTGGAATTCCTTTGCAGTGGCAAGAGGTCTTGGTTCTCTTTCTTCCTCCCCCTCTCTCTCTCTCATAAATAAGTAAAAATATCTTCTTTTTAAAAAACATTTTTATATTTTATTTATTTATTTGAGAGAGAGGGAAAGAGAGAGGGGGGAGAGGAACTCCAGATGCATGCACCACCATGTGCATCTGGCTTACGTGGGTCCTGGAGAATCGAACCTGGGTCCTTTGGCTTTCCAGGCAAGCGCCTTAACCACTAAGCCATCTCCCCAGCCCTGTTTTCTAAAATAAATAAAAAGTAATGAGATTTTTATGATGATTAAAGGCCACATAGGGAAAGATGAAAGTTTTAGGAACTGTTAAGTAGCTTCATCTGACAACAAACCCCAGAAACTAATTACCAAAAATGTACCCCAACAGCAATGGATTAAGGAATACTAGCACCAACACAATCTGCCCGCCACAGACTACATGGTGTCACTGACAAGGAACAGACATGAGTCTCCTTTCACACAACAGAATGCATGACAAGAATAGATCAGATGGTCCTCCAGTTACATTCAAGGCTATCTAATTGCTCTGAAATGTAGCAATGCATGTGTGCTTTGAAAGGATATCAAGTTGTTCTTGAGACATAGTAACAGCAGGCCTACTCAAATCATCTCTAACATGCGGAGGATAACCCTACAGGCTCTTGAGAATTCATTGTGTAAGAAAATCACACTGTGAAGCAATTGGGTTGAAAAAGAATTGCTTTCTAGAGCAGGATGTAGTGGCACACGCCTTTAAATCCCAGCAATTGGGAGGCAGAGGTAGAAGGTTTGCCATGACTTTAAGACCACCCTGAGACTACATAGTAAATTCCTGGTCAGCCTATGGTCAGAGTGAGACCCTACCTTGAAAAATAAAAAAATAAACAAATAAATTGCTTTCTAAATCAAAAAAGACTACCAGACACTGTGCTTTACAAAGTCTTAGGTTCTGGGTCACTGGAGGTGGCAGAGTCTAGTGCTTGCCTTGCATAAACAAGGCCCTGGGTTCCACTTCCAGCACTAACAACAAAAGGCTTCAAGAACTCAAACTTAGTAAGCACTATTAGTACTTTGTAGAATAATTGTGACACTTGAAACTAGATTATGGACATCTGGACCTCTCAGAGCAGTCTATACATTCAGATATCATTTTATGGCTGTGTAAGTGTGCGTGCATGTGAGGATCAGGGCAGCCTTTCGTATCAGTTCTCAAGAAAGCTGTCTCATTGGCCTGGAGCTTGCCCACTAGGCTAAATGGTTTGGCTGGCAAGCTCCAGGGTCCTCCTATGTCTGCCTCCCAGCACTGGGATTACAAATGGGCTCTGCCCATCAATCTCAGGTTCTCATGCTTGAAAGCACAGAATTGATGGAGCTGTCTTCCTAGATGTTACGTTTTCATAAATTAGCAATTTAGACTACAAAGCCAGTTATATAATTCAAATGGTTTTAGACTAGTGAATCACAAATGTTATCAGCAACAGCGTTCAAATGTTCTGATATTATTATCTGACTCCAATTCACATAGCCAATACTATTATACATTATACATAGATATGAAGTAGCTGCAAACATCATTGACAATATAATTTACATTTTGTTTAAGTATTTTGAAAACTGTACTTAGAACCGGGCAGGTAGGCATACCACTTTACTCTCAGCACTCAGGAGGCAGAGGTAGGAGGACTGCCATGAGTTCAAGCCCACAACGAATGTGGAGACTACATAGTGAATTCTAGGTCAGCTTGGGCTACAGTGAGATCCTACCTCGGAAAAAAGAAAAAGAGAAAGAAACACAAAAATAAATTCTACTTGGAACACATTTGTAGCTATAAAGATTGTCTAGTTCTTAAAATATTTAAAGTATCAGGCTTGGGAGATTCAGTAGATAAAATACTTGTTCAGCAAGTGTGAGTGCTTGATTTGAATCCTCAGAACCCACATAAAAAGCTGGATGCTGTTGGGCTGGAGAGATGGCTTACTGGTTAAAGTGTTTGCCTGTAAAGCCAAAGGATCCTGGTTCGATTCTCCAGGACCCATGTAAGCCAGATGCACAAGGGGGCATATGTATCTGGAGTTCATTTGCAGTGGCTGGAGGCCCTAGTGCGCCCATTCTCTCTCTCTCTCTCTCTCTCTCTCTCTCTCTACCTCTTTCTCATAAACAAACAAACAAACAAACAAATAAATAAAGTATATATTTTTAAAAAGCTGAATGCTGTTGCAGGCATGTGTAATCCCAGCATAACTAGGGAAGAAGGAGATGGAGACATAAGAATCCACCAGAAGCTTGGGTGCCAGTTAGCCTGGTGAACGGAGCTGTGAACAACAAGGGACCCCACCTTAACTGAGGTGGAAGATGAGCACTGTTGCCCAAAAGTTGTCCTTTGACCTCCACATGCATTGTGGCATGCATATACCTGACCTCACACATGTGAACACACACACTCATACAAACCACCAATATATAGAGAGAGTATTTTGAGATCTTTAGACAAATATCAAATTAATATATAGTATGTTATTATTAGTATGAATTTCATACTTGTATTTCCTAAGACAGGGTCTCAATGTATAGCTCAGGGTTACAGGTATGTAAATTGTAGATTTTAGCACTAGAATTTAGTAGAACTCTTAAGTTAAAAAAAGTAACATACATACATGAACTAATATGTATAACAATTTTCAATCATTTCATGAAAGCCTTATACATTGCAGAAGCAAAAGAAATCTACTTCAGCATAGTGCTGAGAAGAATGGATGGAGGAGTGCCCAGCATTGAAACACCTCTGTCACACCCTCCAAGGCTCAGGGTCCATTGCGGAAGAGGGGGCGGATAGAATGGAAGAGTCAAAGGAAGGGTATGACTTCTTACAATGCAACTACCCAGACAGAAATTGGCCTCCATATCCATGACCTTGCAGTGCCTAGCAATACCTTCACAAGACCCTCAAAATAGAAGAAAAAGATGATGGCATCAAATTAAAAGAGAGACTAATGGAGAGAGGGAGGGGGTATGATGGAGACTAGAGTTCTAAAGTAGAATGGGGGAGGGGAGGGAAATATCATGTGTTTTTTTTTGTAAATAAGTATAGAAGTTGTCAATAAAAAATAATAATTTTTTAAAAAGAAATCTACTTGTTTTTAAATTTTTTGATAATTTTTTGGTATTTTCTTTTTTTTAATTATTTATTTTTAGAGAGAAAAAGAGACAGAGAGAATGGGTGTGCCAGGGCCTTCAGCTGCATGTGTCACTGTGTGTCTGACAACATGGGACCTGGAGCTTCGAACATAAGTTCTTATTAGATTTTGCAGGCAAGCACCTTAACCACTAAGCCAGCTCTCCAGTGCTGTTCTTTCTTTTCTCTTCTCTTCTCTTCTCTTCTCTTCTCTTCTCTTCTCTTCTCTTCTCTTCTCTCCTCTCCTCTCCTCTCCTCTCCTCTCCTCTCTCCTCTTCCTTCTCCTTCCCTCCTCCCCTTCCCCTCCCTTTCCTTTCCTTTTCTTGGTGTGCATGAGAGAGAGAGAGAGAGAGAGAATGGGTGCAGCAGGGCCTCTAGCCACTGCAAACAAACTCCAGATGCATGCGCCACCTTGTGCATCTGGCTTACATGGGTAGTGGGGAATTGAGCCTCAAACCAGGGTCCTTAGGCTTCACAGGCAAGCACTTAACCACTAAGCCATCTCTCCAGCCCTGTACTTTCTTTTTTTGGGGGGAGGTGTGGTTCATTTTTCGGTTTTTCAAGGTAGGGTCTCACTCTAGCCCAGGCTGACCTGGAATTCACTATGTAATCTCAGGGTGGCCTCAACTCATGGCAATCCTCCTACCTTTGTCTCCCGAATGCTGGGATTAAAGGCATGCGCCACCACGCCCGGCTGTACTTTCTTTTTTTTTTTTTTTTATTTTTATTTATTAATTTATAAGCAGAGAGAGACAAGAGGGAGTAGAGACAGAGAAAATGTGAATGCCAGGGCCTCTAGTCATTGCAAACAGATTCCAGATGAATCTTTGTGCATCTGGCTTTACATGGGTACTGAAGAATTGAACCCAGGTCATTAGGCTTTGAAGGCAAGTGGCTTAAACATGGAGGTATCTCCTCAGCCTTGTATTTTCTTAAATTGTATACTATATAACATATGGAAACCTATATGGACAATTTATGCAACATATAGTCTGCAACTAAATGATGTAAAATGACCTCCAGTACCAGGATTCAACATGCTTCTTGGCCTGCCTTACTAAGAGTCCTTATTAAATGAATGTTTATGTCTGGTTTTATTTATTTATTTATATGAGAAAGAGAAAGGGTGCACCAGGGCCTCCAGCCACTGCAAACTCCAGATGCACGCACCCCCTTGTGCATTTGTCTTATGTAAGTCCTGAAGAATTGAACAGGGATCCTTTGGTTTTGCAGGCATACACCTTAACTGCTAAGCCATCTCTCCAGCCCCTGGTTTTAAGGAATGGCAAGAGCTGTGAAGACCTCATCTATGTCTCATAAAAGTTCTCATATTTACTACAATATTTTGATCAAGTGTTTCAAAGAGATGCTTTCAAAACTGACTTCTCCCAATCAGAAGAACATCTGTGAAGTTCTGAGAAAATAGAAATAAAACAAATTTCCTCCATTCAATAAATATTTCTAGTGTGTTTCCATGTACCAGATACTGTATTCCATGGTCATGTAAATAAAGACTACTTAAAGCACAAGTAACTGGTCTGGCTATAGAGATGAGACTCGAGGAAATGAGCAAATGATTTCCATGGAGTATGCAAAGTGTGAGCCAGGGCAGATCTGAGCCAAAAATAGAAGGGCTGGAGATTAACTCAGTATTTGCCTAGCATGCATGCAGCACTGGATATGATTCCCAGCACTGCATAAATTGGGTGTGGTGAGCTGAGCCTGTAATTCTAGCACTTGGAAAGTGAAAGCAGGAAGCTCAGAAGTTCAAGGTCAATTTTTGACTATAGCCAAGGATTATATATGATGAATTTGAGGACAGACTAGGATACATTAAGATCCTGTCTCAAACAAACAAAAAAAAAAAATAAGTAAGTAAATACAATAAAAGAAAACAAAAATGCAAGGGCCAAATACATGCAATAAGCATGTTGTATTCCAAAAACACAAGCTACTGCAAATGAATACCAGACCCATGTACCATGTTTTGTGTCCTGCTTTATGTGGATACTGGGGAATTGAACCTAGGCTGGGAGGCTTTGCATGCAAGTGCCTTTAACTCCCCAGCCCTGGAAAGATTTTATAAACCTATTTTATTACTATACCAACCCCAAAGGATTGGACTTGTGCTCTGAAAATAATGCTCTGGGGTTTGGACAACCTTGAAATCTTTTCTATTATTGTCACACTTTAGTTAAGGATTTGATTTCAAATGTTCACTTAGGAGTGTTTTTGTTTTGTTTTGTTTTGTTTTGTTTTGTTTTGTTTGTTTTGTTTTGTTTTGTTTTGAGGTAGGGTCTCACTCTAGCCCAGGATGACCTGGAACTCACTCTGGAGTTCCAGGCTGACCTTGAACTCGTAGAAATCCTCCTACCCTGAGTGCTGAGATAAAAGGATTGATTGTACCGCCATGCCTGGCCCACTTAGAAACTTTTATCAGCTCATGTTTCCTCTATTTCTGCATCTAAACAGGCATAAAATCTTCAAATAACATAACTATAATTTCTACCTTTTTAAAAATTTTATTTTATTTATTTGAGAGAGAGACAGAAAGAGGGAGGTAAATACAGAAAGAGAGAGAATGGGTGCACTAGGGCCTCCAGCCACTGCAAATGACCTCCAGACGTGTGCGCCACCTTGTGCATCTGGCTTACATGGGTCCTGGAGAATCAACCCTGGGTCTTTTAGCTTTGCAGGCAAATGCCTTAACTGCTAAGCCATCTCTCCAGTCCTACTTTTTTTTTTTTCAGGTTTTTTGAGGTAGGGTCTCAGGCTGACCTGGAATTCACTATTTAGTCTCAGCTTGGCCTCAAACTCACGGCCATCCACCTACTTCAGTGTCCTGAGTGTTAGGATTAAGGGCATGTGCCACCATGCCCAGCCTGTCACTGACTTTTTACCGAGGCTAATTAAGTCTTATTTGCAAATAGATTAGCTTCTCCTTCTTTGCTTATATATCCAAGTGTCTTTCCCTGACCTATGAGTCATAGTAAATTTTAACCTAGCAGTTCATATAAACTCAGAAAAGAAATGAGCTCTCAATGTGCAAATACCATGTTGTCTTATATAAGATCTTACTGAATCCTCACAACCATCTGTGTAATAAAAATATGATGATTCACCTTCAAAAGAAAGTAGAAGGACTCTCTTTGGACTTAACATTTTTAAACTCACAGACACTAATAACTGATAAGTAAGTAAAATAACTGAACAATTTTGCATTATCTGAATAGAAATTCCAATCTCCTTCACTGAATCTTAAGTCAAGCCCAAGCTATAATAGTCAAACTATCAGAAGTGAATGTGACTTTTCTGAATCCTTCCTGGAAAAGGCACTAATATGTTTCAAAATGGGCAAAAAAGAGCGGCAGGAGGAGGCTGAAAAGTGAATACCATAGGAAATTAATAAAGACATTTTTTGAATATTTATAGTCTATTTGGAAAGAAGCTTTTTGAAAATCTTTTTTCTTTTTTATTTTTTAATGAAATTCATGAAGGCTTAAGTTGGGCATGGTGGGAGTATGCATGTAATCCCCAAACTGGACAGCATCATAAGTTTGAGGCCAGCCTGGGGTATATAGAAGACCCTGTCTAATAAGAAAAAAAAAAAAAAAAAAAAAAGAACTAAATGGGCAACTCAAGTTTCAGGTTTCCCTTTTGCAATGCCTACAAATATCAAAGCAGTTGTACTTACCTCTTTTGCACTCTTAATTTTGGTCAAGAATGTGTGCAGCTCCATGGTTTCTGCAAACAGTGCACGACATACTGCCTGATAATGATTTGGTGCCTCTGACTCTGTTGAGAGATGAGCAGCACATATCTACAGGAGAAAACATAAAACAATGGGATCTGGTTATTGTTTAGATTTTTAAGTATCATTAAATCAGACTCACTGGGCTGGAGAGATGGCTTAGCAGTTAAGATGCCTGCCTGCCAAGCCTAAGATCGCTGTTCGATTCTCCAAGTCCCACGGATAGCCAGACGAAAAGTGATGCAAGCACACAATGCCACACTTGCCCACAAGGGATCACACATGTCTGGAATTTATTTACAGTGGTTGAGAGGCCACTGGCGTGTGCATTCTCTATCTGTCTCTCTCTTTGTGTCATTCTCTCAAAAAAAGGGGGGCTGGAGAGATGGCTTAGTGGTTAAGGTGCTTGGCTGCAAAGCCAAAGATCCTGGTTCAACTCCCCAGGACCCATGTAAGCCATATGCACAAGGGGGCGCACACATCTGGAGTTTGTTTGCAGTGGCTGGAGGCCCTGGCATGCCCATTCTCTCTCTCTCAACCTGCCTATTTCTGTATCTCTCTCTCTTAAATAAATAAATAAATAATTAGTATTTTAAAAAAAGATACTATGCTTTAGTACTTATCCATCACTCCAGCCCTATTTTTTCAAAATAAGACTTATCTCTCTGGTAAATAAATAAATAAATAAATAAATAAATAAATAAATAGTATTTAAAAAAAATACTATGCTTTAGTGCTCATCCACACTGAGCCCTCTCAATTTTCAAAATAAGACTTAAGAGCTGGGGATGGCTGTGAGTTTGGGGCCACTTTTCCCAGTGCTGAGGACCAACCCTGGGCCTTGAAACACTACCTCAAAAAACAAAAAACAAAAACTTAATAAAATTAAGAAATATCAAAAAATCCTCGGGAAAAAAAACTTGGCAGATGTTAAGGATGGCTGTGAGTTTGGGGCCACCCTGAGACTACAGAGTGAATTCCATGCAAGCCTGGGCTAAAGTGAAACACTACCTCAAAAAACAAAAAACAAAAATAAATTAATAAAATTAAGACTTAATATCTAAAAAATCCGAAAATGAAAAAAAAACTTGTGAAATGTTAATTTTTAAAAAAAAATATATTTTATCACTCGGGAGGCAGAGGTAGGAGGCTCACCATAAGTTCGAGGCCACACTGAGACTACATAGTGAATTCAGGTCAGCCTGGGCCAGAGTGAGACCCTACCTCAAAAAACCAAAATATATATAAAATTTTATTATTTACTTGAGAGGGAAAAAGAGGCAGAGAAAGAGAGAGAATGGGTGTGCCAGGGCTTCCAGCCACTGCAAACAAACTCCAGACGCATGCACCCCTTTGTGCATCTGGCTTACGTGGGTCCTGGAGAATCAAACTGGGATCCTTTGGCTTTGCAGGCATTTCTCGAGCCCATGCAATGTTAATTTATACCTTAATGAGAACTTCTCAATTTTTAAATTGGTTTAAAATGAGAAGGTAAAAAAAAATTAAAATTAAATAAGGTTATTTAAAAAATTATCTGAGAGCCAGGCATGGTGGCTCATACCTTTAATCCAAGCACTTGGGAGGTAGAGGTAGGAGGATTGCCATGAGTTCAAAGCCACCCTGAGACTAACTAGGAAGTTCCATGTCAGTCTGGGTTAGAGTGAGACCCTACCTTTAAAAATAAAAAAAAAATTTTTTTTAATTATATGAGGGCTGGGGAAATGGCTTAGTGGTAAAGGCATTTGCCTGCAAAGCCTAAGGACCCTAGTTCAATTTCCTAGGACCCACATTAGCCAGATGCACAAGGGGGCGCGTGTGTTTGGAATTCATTTGCAGTGGCTAGAGGCCCTAGCATACCCATTCTCTTTATCTATCTGCCTCTTTCTCTCTCTCATAAATAAATAAATAAATAAATAAATAAAAATTATCTGGATTTAGGGGCTGGAGCAGTTAAGGCACTTGCCTACAGAGTTGCCTACAGAACAACTTGGGTTCAATTCCCTAATAACCCAAGTAAAGCCAGATGCACAAGGTGCACATGCATCTGGAGTTCGTTTGCAGTGGCTGGAGGCCCTGGTGTACCCATTCTCCCTGTCTGTCTTCTATCTCTCTCTACTTATAATAAAAATGTATTTTGAGGCAAGCCCAACAGACTGCCTTTTTTTATATACGAGACAAAGAGAATTGGATCACCAGTGCCATCAGCCACTGCAATCGATCTCCAGATGTGTGTGCTCCCTTGTGTGCATGTGCGACCATGCATGCTTGTGTCACCGTGTGTCTAGCACACGTGGGACCTGGAGAATCAAACACGAGTCCTAAGGCTTCACAGGCAAGCTCCTTAACTGGTAAGCCATCTCTCTAGCCCTAAAAATATTTTAAATTATTTATTTATTTAAGAAAAAAGAAGCAGATATATACAGAGAAGGGGCACATCAGAGCCTCTAGCCACTGCAAACCAACTCCAGACAAATGTGCCACTTTGTATATCTGGCATTACATGGGTACTGGGGAACTGAACCTGGGTCCTTAGGCTTCACAGGCAAGTGCCTTAACTGCCAAGCCATCTTTCTGGCCCTAAAAATATTTTAAATTAATTATTTGTTGATTTATTTGAGAGAGAAAGAAGCAGAGAGAGAAGGGGCAAATGAGAGCCTCTAACCACTGCAAACTAACTCCAGACGCATGTGCCACCTTGTATATCTGGCATTACGTGGGTACTGGGGAATTGAATCTGGGTCCTTAGGCTTCACAGGCAAGTACCTTAAGAGCTAAGCCATCTCTCCAGCCCCTCCCCCCAAATTTTTTAAAAAAAGAATTTATCTGAATTTCGCAGGAACAGTAACTTGTATAATCCCTTCCCAAGGCAAGAGATGTCTTGTCTAAGGAAGACGAAAGTATCCAGGGCGTGTAGAACATCTGAAAAAAATGGAAAATTGAAGGGATACCTAGTAAATATTCTAAATAAATAGTTCAAAACAGAACTCCTAAAGGCTAATTAGTCAAATCTTAGGTTTCATATCTGTATATTTAGCTTTCAACTATAAAACAAAATGTACTTAAAGAGAAAACCTCAATCTTCACCATTGAACATGTTTTAAAAAAATATTTTTATTTATTTCTTTGTGAGAAAAAGAAAGAGGCAGTGGGAGAGAGAGAGAAAAAAAAATGGGTGTGCCAGGTCTCCAGCGCAAACAAACTTGAGATGCAGGCGCCTCCTTGTGCATCTGACTTATGTGGGTCCTGGGGAATCAAACCTGGGTCCTTAGGTTTCATAGGCAAGCACCTTAACCACTGAGACATCTCTCCAGTCCTGAACATGTTTCGTTACAAGTCAATCCCACTAGGAAGGTCCATAAAACAAAATAAGACTACTGGTGCTGGGATTCAGTCTCCATGGACAGAACTGGCTCACAGGTGTTTACTCCATAAAAAGGAAATGCAAAAGCCAGCTGAAAGCACAATGCCCAGGCAGGCTGGTATTTGCAGGGTGAGATAACTGGTATGTAATATACCAAGAAGTGGCTGAGAGTTATGATCACATCATCAAAGGCCACATTCAGGCTATAGAAAGACTGGCAACTACTACAAATGCTGGATCACTATGGCATTTATTTATTTATTTTATTTTATTTTTGGTTTTCTGAGGTAGGGTCTCACTCTAGCTCAGGCTGACCTGGAATTCACTCTGTATTCTCAGGGCGGCCTCGAACTCATGGTGATTCTCCTACCTGTGCCTCCCGAGTGCTGGGATTAAAGGCGTGCGCCACCACGCCCGGCACTATGGCATTTTTAAAACAATGAAACAAACACTAAGTGAACTGCGCCTTTACCTTCATGACGTCTTGGTAGGACCGAATAGCTGAGATGTTTCTCCTTCCCTCACCTTCATCTTCTGGGCCTTCATCTGCAGCCTCATAGCCCTCGTCACTGTTCCCATCAGCCTCTACCGTATTGGCCATTTGGTCAATAAGCTGCTCTAAAGGAGGGCTCAGCTCCCTTTCTTCATTTTCCTTCAAGCCATAGTCCAGTGCTTTATAAATAATAATTCCCAAAGATTCAATAACCTAGAAACATTAAACAAGATGGAGATGTTTAAAGAGTGTTAGGACTCATTGTAAAATATCCTAGTATACACAATCTAGGTCTAATCTATTCCATTTCACACCAACATGATAAATTTGAGGAAAAATAAAAAATTTTATATATGCATATATTTTAAAATTGCAGACAGCAATTTTGTGTGATTTCCTTATAATACATCAACCCCATTTTACTTTCTTAGATATGTATTAAATGTTAAGATCAATATCTTCCCTGCATATGAAGGATATTAACTAAATTGATTTTTACATTTACCCAAAAATACTCATGTTTAGAGATTTCATAGATATCCCAAGCATGTAAGACTGTTTTAAGTAGCAATTAACTTAAATCTAAATAACAACACAGCATTGATTCATACCAAGCTACAGACTACCCAATCATGGGGAACATATCTGCCTCAAATGCCACAAACAAATGGAGAGATTTTTTTTTCAAAAACCCAGGGATTATAACAGAATACATATAAAATCTTTCTTACCACCCACCTCCAGCCACACTACTTCCAGGCAATATGAACTTGACCTGAGAACAATGTATCCATCACTGCTAAACAGAACCCTGACAACTGCTTCAGACACAGCAATACAGGGAATTCTATGTTATTCCTCAATATTGTCTTCCTCTTCTGCTCAGAAAAATCATATATAAAGTTTCTTTATTTTATAATGCTAATAGCTTAATTAATTTCATCTTTAACTGTTTTTTTTTTTTTTTTTTTTTAGGGCAATGTCAGGCAAAGATTTAGGATTACATGCTGACCATTACCACTAGCTATCTGGCTCTGGAGAAATTATTTTAGGTGTTATTTCTTTTTTTTCGTTTTTCAAAGTAGGGTCTCACTCTAGCTCAGGCTGACCTGGAATTCATTATGTATTTTCAGGGTGGCCTCAAACTCACAGCGATCCTCCTACCTCTGCCTCCCGAGTGCTGGGATTAAAGGCATGCATCACCACACCCAGCTTCAAAATGATACTTTTTTAAAAAATATTTTTTATGGCTGCAGAGATGGCTTAGCGGTTAAGCGCTTGCCTGTGAAGTCTAAGGACCCCAGTTTGAGGCTCGATTCCCCAGGACCCACATAAGCCAGATGCACAAGGTGGCGTGTGCATCTGAAGTTTGTTTGTAGTGGCTAGAAGCCCTGGTGCACCCATTCTCTCTCTCTGCCTCTTTCTCTATCTGTCACTCTCAAATAAATAAATAAAAATTAAAAAGACATATATATATCTTTAAAAACAGAACCCTGAAGAAAGAATTAAGGTAAATAAAACTTGGGCTTATTCTTTTTGCTTTGTTTGAATTTTTCCATGCAGGGTCTCACTGGAACTCACTCTGTAGTCCCAGATTTGCCTTAAACTTACTGTGATCCTCCTACCTCACCCTTCTGAGTGCTAGGACTAAAGGCAAGAACCACCATGCCCAGCAACTTTGACTTATTCTTTTTTTTTAAGATTTTATTTTATTAATTGATTGATTAGAGAGAGAGGGAGACAGAGAGAGAGGGGAGAGAGAGAGAGAATGGGCACACCAGGGCCTCTAGTCACTGCAAACAAACCCCAGACACATGTGCCACCATGTGCATCTGGCTTATGTGGGACCTGGAGAATGGAACCTGGTTCCTTAGGCTTTGCAGGCATGTGCCTTAATCTCTAAGCCATCTCTCCAGCCCTTGCCTTATTCTTAATTAACAGATAGTAATTGAAAATAATAATGGCAACACTATATGTGGTTATGTAAAATATGTCCCATGTATACATGCTTATGCATGCTTCTATATAGTGAAATGATTGTCAGAAATGATTTAAGCAGGGCTGGAAAGATGGCTTAGCAGTTAAGGCACCTGCCTGAGAAGCCTAGGAATGCCCTTCGATTCTCCAGGTCCCACGTTTAGTCAAATGCAAGAAGTGACACAAGGGCACAATGCCGCACTTGCCCACAAGGAGGCACATGCACCTAGAGTTCATTCACAATGGCTGAGAGGCCGCTGGCATGCTCATTCTCTATCTGTCTCTCTCTCAAAGAAAAAAAAAAAGAAAGAAAGAAAAGAAAAAGAAATGATTCAAGCAATGGGAAGAATGATCTGAGATTATTTTGGCAAGCCTAGGAGCAACCATCAGAAAAATTACTGAAAACATCAGAGCATTTGGACTTAAATCCAATTATAACAGCTTCCATAAACAGCTATTTAAACGAAGTTTAGAAGCTTATTGGCCAAAAAGTGTGGAAAGAGCCAGGCATGGTGGAAAAAGGCCTTTAATCCCAGCACTTGGGAGGCAGAGGTAGGAGGATTGCCATGAGTTTGAGGCACCCTGAGACTACCTAGTGAATTCCAGGTCAGCCTGGGCTAGAGTGAGACCCTACCTCAAAAAAAAAAAAAAAAAAAAAAAAGTGTGCAAACATTAAAAAAATCACAAAAGAAACAGCAGTGTCAGAGCTAAAACATTCACCCGAGTAAGCACTGTACATGTTCTGTCATAGGGAACAGCAAGTAGACAGTGAGAGGCTTAAAGCAGAGGCACCTCACCATACTGTGGTCTTAGGGCCTAACCAGTGGGTAAGTGGTGAAGATTCCCACATCATACCTACTTGCTTACCCTGCGAGGCAAAGGGCTCACAAGTGGAGCTGCCACTTCTCTGACCTTGTCTTCCACCCAGGGAACCTCATTGTGGATCAGCAGCCCTCACACCTGTCCTGGCCCAGACTAACTCCGCCAGCCTCCATGCCACTCCCCTTCATCCAGCCACTCTGCACACCACCTTTCCTTTCCTAAAATATGTGAGTCCTTATCTATGTCCTTTGCAGAAAGGCAAACCTCTTTGGGACAGGGAGCAAGTCTGATTCTTAGTATTTGCCGCAATGCCTGGTTCTCCGCTTCAGGGAGAGGACGTGCTGGGAAATCTTTATTTGACATGAGTAAATAGCACAGTCGCCAATGCCAACCAATCTGACAAGTGGAGATGACCTCCATCAAGGTTGTCAAGCACAGTGCCTGGCACTTTCATGCACACCCAACAAATGCAGCTGCTCCTGCTGTCACCTCACGCCGCATTGCCCAAATCCCCTCTTATTTAGCCTAAAATTTAAGAAACTCACACCAAATCAAAATTTTTTACTCTTGGGCTAGAGAGAAGGCTTAGTGGCTAGGTGCTTGCTTGTGAAGCCTAAGGACACAGGTTCAATTCCCCAGTACCCACAAGGTGGTACATGCGTCTGGAATTCATTTGCAGTGGCTAGAGGCCCTGGTGCACCAATTCTCTTTCCCCAAAAAAAAAAAAAAAAGAAGAAGAAGAAAACACACACACACACACACACACACACTTTAAAGTTAAGCCAGGCACAGCAGCACATGCCTTTAATCCCAGCACTCGGGAGGCAGAAGTAGGAAGATCACTGTGAGTTCAAGGCCGGCCTGGGATTACAAAGTGAGTATCAAGTCAGTCTGGGCTATCTTCAAAAACAAACAAACCAAAAGTTAAGAAACCAGGACTCCAAAGCTGGGCGTGGTGGCGCACGCCTTTAATCCCAGCACTCGGGAGGCAGAGGTAGGAGGATCGCCGAGAGTTCGAGGCCACCCTGAGACTACATAGTGAATTCCAGGTCAGCCTGGACCAGAGTGAGACCCTACCTTGCAAAACCAAAAAAAAAAAAAAAGAAACAAATAAACAAACAAACTAGGACTCCAGCCTGGGATAATGCTGTTCTAAAATGTAATGTCCAGAATTAAATTCTATTCCATGAAGAATGTGAACATCTGAGAACACACCAAATGAGTCCCTTCAGTTGACCCATGCCATAACTGCAAAAATATACCCAGCTTAGTAATTGGATTTCTGGAAAACTCATTAACCTGCTGACACTAGGTTTACAGTCAACCACAACTGGGTCATCCATGCCATATAATAGTTAACTATCTTATTGGGGCATGGTGGTACATGTCTTTTTAATCCCAGTACTCTGAAGGCAGAGGGAGGAGGATTGTGAGTTTGAGACCATCCTGGGACTACAGAGTGAATTCCAGGCCAGTCTGGACTACAGGGAGACCCTATCTCAAAAAAAAAAAAAAAAAAAGTTAACTGTGTTTTGCTCTTAGCTTATAAAAGATGTTTTTCAGGCCTGGGAAAGGGTTTTGTGCTTTTATTTCAAAATTATTTTTCCTATTTATTTTGAACAATCATTTTAGCTTAGTAAACATTTTTAAATCTCAACTCTTCTACCTAACACTTATTATCCCTACATATATAAAGTCAGCCACTCTGGGTGATGCTCTGAGTCTTCAGAAAGCTCATTTTAGTGTCAGCAGGACTGGTCTAGGTCAGGAGCCTTCAAAACACTAAAACGTCAAAACTTTCTCATGCTGATCTGGACTGGGACCTAACTTTGTAAGGACTGATCACACTTATCTCCATCTTGTACATAAAAATAGTATAATTTAAAAAAAAAACCTAGTTGGGGCCAGGCATGGTGGCACACGCCTTTAATCCCAGAATTTGGGAGGCAGAGGTAGGAGGATCACCATGAGTTTAAGGCTACCCTGAGAATACAGAGTAAATTCCAGGTCAGCCTGGGCCACAGTGAGACCCTACTTTGGAAAAAAAAAAAAAAAAAACTAGTTGGGCATGGTGGCATACACCTTTAATCCCAGTACTTGGGAGATTGAGATAGGAGGATCTCTGTGAGTTTGAGGCCAGCCTGAGACTACATAGTGAATTCCAGTTCAGCCTCGGCCAGAGTGAGACCCTACCTCTAAAAACCTAAACTGCCTCCGCACCCCCAAATAGAGAGAGAGAAAGGGCTGGAGGGATGGCTCAGTGGTTCAAGTGCAAGACACTACCTTGAAAAACAAAAAATATAACCTAATGCCTTGTTGTAATTTCTATACACTAAATGTCATAATCTTACTTTTAACAACCTGCTTTCCCAGGCTGGAGAGATAGCTTAGTGGTTAAGGCACCTGCCCATGAAGCCTAATGACCCGGGTTAAATTTCCCACGACCCATGTAAGCCAGATGCACAAGGTGGGCATGCATCTGGAGATTGTTTGGAGTGGCTAGAGGCCCTGACACGCCCATTCTCTATCTCTATCTGCCTCTTTCTCTCAAATAAAATATTTTTTATAAATTTTATTTATTTATTTGCAAGCAGAGAGAGATAGAGAGAGAGAATGGGTGTGCCAGGTCCTCCAGCTAATGCAAACGAACTCCAGATGCATGTGCCACCTTGTGCATCTGGCTAAGGTAGGTCCTGGGGAACTGAAACCTAGGGTCCTTTGGCTTTGTAGGCAAATGCCTTAACTGCTAAGACATCTCTCCAGCCCTTTTTCTTTTTGGTTTCTTGAGGTAGGGTTTCACTCTAGTCTAGGCTGACCTGGAATTCACTATCTAGTCTCAAGGTAGCCTCAAACTCATGGCAATCCTCCTACTTCTGCCTCCCAAGTGCTGGAATTAAAGACATGTGCCACCACACCGGGCTTCAAGAGTGCATTTTTTTTTTTGTTTGTTTGTTTTTGTTTTTTGAGGTAGGGTCTCACTCTGGCTCAGGCTGACCTGGAATTCACTATGTTGTCTCAGGGTGGCCTCGAACTCATGGCGATCCTCCTACCTCTGCCTCCCAAGTGCTGGGATTAAGTGTGCGCCACCACGCCCAGCTCAAGAGTACATTTTTTTTTTGAGGCAAGCCACAAACTGCCTTTTTTAATGCAAAAGTGAAAGAGAGAGAAAGAGAATTGTTGTGCCAGGGCCTCTAGCCACTGCAATTGAACTCCAGATGCATGCACCATCTTGTACACATGTGTGACCTTGTGTACTTGTGTGAGCGTCTGTCTGGCTTACATGAGACGTGGAGAGTTGAACATGAGTCCTTAGGCTTCACAAGCAAGCACCTAAACTTCTAAGCCATGTCTCCAGCCTGAGAGTACATTTTAAATAGAGCCCCCAAAATAAAGAAGAAGATAACCTGGATTACAGGGGGGAGGGGTAAAACAGAGTTTCAAAGAGAGAGGACCATGTAAATCCAGAAAAAAATAATATGGAACAACCGTGAAAAATACTGTAATGTCTAGAGGAAGGGCTAGGATGAGGCTAGAGAGGGGAGTATAAGGGGATAGATCCCAGACATAGACCACCCACCCACCTCCACTAGAATGGTGTGTCCACAAGACAGCAAAAGCAAATGCTAACAAGATGCAGAGCACCAGGAACTTTTTTCTTTCTGTTGGACAGGATCTCACTATACTGTCAGACTCATGTCAAACTCCTGGGCTCATGTCATCCTCCCTCCTCAGCCCATAGAGTAGCTGGGACTATAGGTGCATGCTACTAATTAAATAGAACTATTACTCATGGAGACTGGGGGTGCAAAATGGCACACGCAGTTTGAAGGACAATAACTGCCAAAATGTAGAGGTAACCAAGATCTCCTTCAGTAAATAAATGGATGTTAAGTAATGAAACGTACAGTAAGACAATGGCAGCTGGAGAGATGGCTTAGCAGTTAAGGCACTTGCCTGCAAAGCCTAAAGACCCATTTTTGACTCCCCAGATCCCACGTAAGCCAGACATACAAGATGACACAAGTGTGCAAGGTAGCACACGAGCACAAGATGAGGCATGCTTTTGGAGTTCGATTGTGGTGACTGGAGGCCCTTGTGCACCAATTCTCTCTCTCTCTCCTTCCCATAAAAAGTTAAAAAAAAAAAAAAAGTCAATGGAATACTGCACAGAGATTAAAAACCATGGAGACAGGGGCTGGAGAGAAGGCTTAGTGGCTAAGGCACTTGCCTGCAAAGCCAAAGGACCCAGGTTTGCTTCCCCAGTACCCACGTAAGCCAGATGCACAAGGTGTCTCATGCGACTAGAGTTCATTTGCTAAAAGCCCTGGCATGCCCATTCTGTCTCTATGTGACTCTCAACCTCCCCAAAAATAAAATACAATTTTTTTTTTTTTGGTTTCTCGAGGCAGGGTCTCACTCTGGTCCAGGCTGACCTGGAATTAACTATGTAGTCTCAGGGTGGCCTTGAACTCACGGCAATCCTCCTACCTCTGCCTCCCGAGTGCTGGGATTAAACCACGCCCGACCTTCTCATGCGACTAGAGTTCATTTGCTAAAAGCCCTGGCATGCCCATTCTGTCTCTATGTGACTCTCAACCCTCCCCCCAAAAAATAAATACAATTTTTTTTTTTTGGTTTCTCGAGGCAGGGTCTCACTCTGGTCCAGGCTGACCTGGAATTAACTATGTAGTCTCAGGGTGGCCTTGAACTCACGGCAATCCTCCTACCTCTGCCTCCCGAGTGCTGGGATTAAAGGTGTGCGCCACCACGCCCGGCCTATAAATAAAATATTTTTTAAAGTTAAAAAAAAAAAACAACTATGGAGACAGAAAATGATAATTGCCAGGGAAAGAGAGGAGATGAAAGGATGAAACATGGAGGACTTTTAAGACAGTGAAACTATTCAATCCTGTGGCTACCTATAATTCTGTGGTATATCAGTTATAATAAGGTACACGTCATGACATATGTACAAAACCTAGTGATGGGGACTAGAGAGATGGATTCGCAGTTAAGGCGCTTGCCTGTGAAGGCCCCAGGTTCAATTCCCCAGAACGCACTCAAGCCAAATGCACAGGTGGCACATTCATCTAGAGTTTGTTTGCAGTGGCTGGAGGCCCTGGCAAGCCCATTCTCATTCTCTTTCTCTCTCTCTCTCATTCTCTCTCTCTCTCTCTCTCTCTCTCTCTCTGCATGCAAATAAATAAATATATTATAGAAAATATTAGTGAGGGCTGGAGAGATGAGATGGCTTAGTGGTTAAGGCACTTGTCTCTGAAGCCTAAGGACTCATGTTTGCCTCTCCAGGTCCCACATAAGCCAGACGCACAGTAATGCAAGCACACAAAGTCGCACATGCGCACAAGGGGGCACATGCATCTGGAGTTCAACTTTGGTGGCTGGAGGCCCTGGCGCACCAATTCTCACTCTCACTCTTGCATTTAAAAAAAGGCAGCCCAGGCTGGAGAGATGGCTTAGCAATTAAGCACTTGCCTGTGAAGCCTAAGGACCCTGGTTTGAGGCTCAATTCCCTGGTACCCACATAAGCCAGATGCACAAAGTGGCACATGCATCTGGAGTTTGTTTACAGTGACTGGAGGCCCTCATGGGTCCATTCTCTCTCTCTCTCTCTCTCTCTTTCTGTATCTGCCTGTCTCTCTCAAATAAATAAAAATAAACAAAAAATTTAAAAAGGCATTGGGCTTGCGTCAAAAAAAAAAAAAAAACTTAGCAAATATACAACACAAAAGAATGAAACTTACTATGCTGAGGACTTCAATCAATAATAACACACCAGGGGCTGGGGAGATGCTCGCTAGTTAAGGGCACTTGTTTGCAAAGCCTGTACACCTGGATTCAATTTCCAAGCCATCCACTTGAGCCAAAAATAAAATAGTAATAATAAAAGCACAAGAACCTGGTGCTTTTTGCATACACACACAATTTTATTTTATTATTTTTTTCACACACACAATTTTAAAAATAATAATAATATGCCAATATTGGCTCATCAAGTGTAACACATGTATCCCATTAATGTAGGACATTACAGGGAAAAGGGGTGGGCATAACGGGAGTATGTGGGAACTCTACTATCCAACTATTCTGTAACCCTCAAACTGTTGTAAAAGAACAATGATGTCTACTAACTTCAGTAAATATGAACAAACTAGCTTAAGCGATATAGTGTTAAAAAGTAGTTTAGAAATGCCCAAAGCAGCATTTTTAAAATTTTTTTTCTTCTTTTTCTTTTTTATTTACTTACTAGAGAGAGAGAGAGAGAAAAGAGAATAGGCATGTCAGGGCCTCTAGCTCCTGCAAATGAACTCCAGACACATGCACCACCATGTGTACCTGGGTTATGTGGGACCTAGAGAATTGAACTTAGGTCCTTAACTGCCTTAACTGCTAAGCTATCTCTCCAGCCCAAAATAGCATTTTTGTTGGTTGGTCTGCCTTCTTACCAAAGAGGCAATGGCAGGGGTTGCCCAGCTTGAGTCCATCCAATCTTGTTCGTGCCTCACTGCTTTCACTCTCTTTGGGGAAGAGAAGCCAACCTATAGCATGTCTTTTTCTTAATATATATTTTTTATTCAGAGAGAAAGAAAGAGAATGTGTGCACCAGGGCCCCTAGCTACTGCAAACGAATTCCAGATGCTTGCACCACTTTATGCATCGGCTTTATGTGGGTACTGGGGAACTGAACCCAAGTCCTTAGGCTTTTCAGGTAAACACCTTAACTGCTAAGCCATCTCTCCAGCCTGTCTTTTTGTTTGTTTGTTGTAGGGTCATTCTAGCCCAGGCATACCTGGAATTCACTATGTAGTCCAAGGTGGCTTGAACTCACGTTGATCCTCCTACCTCTGCCTCCTGAGTGCTGGGATTAAAGGAATGTGCCACCATGCCCAACATCATTTATTTATTTATTTATTTATTTATTTATTTATTTATTTATTTATTTATCTGAGAGATAAAGAGGCAGATAGATAGAGAGAGAAAAAATGGGCATACTAGAGCCTCTAGCTGCTGCAAACCAACTCTAGATGCATGCACCACATTGTGCATCTGGCTTACATGTGTCTTGAGGAATCGAACCTGGGTCCTTTGGCTTTGCAGGCAAGTGCCTTAACTGCTAAGCCATCTCTCCAGTTATTTGAGAGAGTATGGGCACACCAGGGCCTCCATTCACTGCAAATGAACTTCAGACACATGGGCTACCATGTGCATCTGGTTTATGTGGGTACTGAGGGATTGAACCTGGGTCCTTAGGTTTTGAGGGCAAGTGCCTTAGCCACTAAACCATCTCTCCAACCCTAGCCTGTCTTTTGTTTTTTCATTTATATTCTGCCATATTTATTTTAGGTTTATTATAATTAAGCTTGTGTAATTAAACTGTGTTTCAGTAAAAACACTAAGATACTGTACATGTGGCTCCAGTCATATGTTCAGTAGTACAAATTAGCTTCAAGTTACACAAACTGAAAAGGTTGAGCCAGCCAAGAGGGAAGAAGGAAAGAGTTGAATGGGTGTCCAGGCATCCCAAAGCACCTTCACTGCCAACCTGTGTACCAGTGAAGGCCTCCTGAGCTGCTACCAGCTACCACCAGGCTCCTCAGCAACACCTCTGCAGAGCTTCAAACACTCCAGCAACCCTCTCCCAAACAACCTTTAACTACAGTAAGCTAACATGCAATTACGTTTAAACATTGGTGTAAAATTCCATTCAATTAAAAAGAGGAAACATAGCAGCACATCTAGCTGTATAGTGATTCAACTCCCACCTCACATTACCTAGAAGTCAAATGCACTTCAAATGGTTTTTTGTTTGTTTGGTTGGTTGGTTTTCAAGGTAGGGTCTCACTCTAGCCCAGGTTGACTGGAATTCACTATGTAGTCTCAGCGTGGCCTTGAACTCACTGTAATCCTCTTACCTCTGCCTCCCAAGTGCTGGGATTAAAAGCATGCGCCACCACGCCTGGCTCTTAATTTCCATTTCAAATGATACTCCCACATGGAGGAAATACAGTAATGCCAAATGCCTCAGTGTTTTAAAGAACCTAAAAGCTGGGACCAGGAAAATCCACAGAAATTCACTCTTATTTTTAAGAATTTTCAAAAATCAAACAACAATAATCCAAATTAACAGCAAAACAAACAAACAACAACAAAAAAAGACAGAGCATGGGGTAGGAGGATCACAGGGAGTTCAAGGCCACCCTGAGACTACAGAGTGAATTCCAGGTCAGCCTGAACTACAGTGAGACCCTACCTGGAAAACCCCCCCCACCAAAAAAAAAAAAAAAGATTGAGACAGGGAGGAAGGATGGCGTCCTCTGAGATGGCTTCTCTCATTGGCTTGTACGTCTCACTGATTTCATCTTTTACCTCCTGCTTCTCTGTACTGTTCTTCACTGTCACCCTGCTTGTCTAAAGTCCAGGGCCAGATTATCCCATAACAACTGCACGATTAGTGTAGAGTCCTAAAAGCTTCCTTCCCTTAGGATACCAGTTCTACAACTGTATCATCAAAAACTGTTTTTGCTGCCAGACGTGGTATTGCACGCCTTTAATCTTAGCACTTGGGAGGCAGAGGTAGGAAGATAACCGAGAGTTCAAGGCCACCCTGAGAATACAGAGTGAATTCCAGGTCAGCCTGAGCTACATACATCAAGACCCTACCTCAAAAAAACAAAAACAAACAAATAAATAACTGTTTTTGCCAACCTGCAGGCATGGCTAAGGAAATTCAGAATCTTTCTAGGGGCTGGAGAAATGGCTTAGTGGTTAAGGTTTGTGCTTGCCTGCAAAGCCACTGGTTCAATTCCCCAGGACCCACATAAGCCACATGTATCTGGAGTTCATTTGCAGCAGTTGGAGGCCCTCTTTAAACAAACAAACAAAAAAAGAGGGCTGGAAAGATGGCTTAGTAGCTAAGGCACTTGTCTATGAAGTGTAAGGACCCAGGTTCAATTCTCCAGGTCCCACATAAGCCAGATGCACAAGGTGGCACATGTGTCTGGAGTTCATTTGCAGTGGCTAGAGGCCCTGGAGCACCTGTTCTCTCTCTCTCTTCCTCTTTCTCTCCCCCATCTGTCTCAAATCAATTAAAAAAATATAATTTTCCTAGTATAATAGGGAACAATCTAGACAAAGACCTAAGTGAATGGGCTGTGCTGGTAGATCTGCAGGCTCCTTCCTGTCATTTACTATGGCAAACTCAGTCAGATACTTGTGGGAGCCCCTTTCACTGTACAATAGGAAAGCTTGGACTGGCCAGTGTTAGCTGCTGAATGGGGTGTCTGTTCAGACATCCAGAGTGTTCACTTTCACTCAGTCTCACAACTGCCAATACTCCTGGGTCACTTACAGCCTGTCTTCTCCCTTGTTTTCTTCTTTCTGTTCAGTGTTGCTGACTATTCTCCACATTGTTTTTTGTTTGTTCTTTTGTTATCTTTCGAGGCAGGGTCTCACTCTAGCCCAGGCTGACCTGGAACTCACTCTGTAGTCCCAGGATGACCTCAAACTCACAGCAATCCTTTTTATATGCATCTGAAAAGAAGCTTCTTCCTCTACTGTCCACTTCACATCCATCCCTGCTACTCTCGTTGCTAATCCCATCATTTCTCCGCATCACTGAGCTGCTCTGGTAGCTTCACCTGATTCTCATAGGTGAGTTTCTCTACAGGAGTCTACACACATGATGCGAGGAGAGTCTCCCTGCAGGGTCTACACACATGATGCGAGGAGAGTCTCCCTGCAGGGTCTACACACATGATGCGAGGAGAGTCTCCCTGCAGGGTCTACAAGATTAACACAGGAGAGTCTCCCTGCAGGGTCTACACACATGCTGCATGGAGAGTTTCTGATTTTCCACAGTGTCTACACACAGGATGCTTACCAAGACTTTTGGGAGTCACTATGAAAAGAACTAAAGAGCATTGCTGGAGGCTCCAAGCTGGGGGATGGTTTCCAGAAGCAGTTTGCTGACGTGGACACCCTGGTGGCATCATTAAGCAAATCATTTCCATCAGTACTGAGCCAGAAATTGAGGCCCAAATCACTATGGCAGATGCTTAAGCCAACTGTCTTAACAATTATCAGTTATAGAAAAGGACCAAAGTGGATGCTGGGTTAGACAGGAATACAGTCCCTGGCAGCAGATAGGCAGCTATGTGGCTGCAAGAAGCTATGGCTAGGGTCATGAAAGGGGACTTCTTAGCCGGGCGTGGTGGCACATGCCTTTAATCCCAGCACCCAGGAGGCGGAGGTATGAGGATTGCCATGAGTTCAAGGCCACCCTGAGACTACATAATGAATTCCAGGTCAGCCTGGGCTAGAGCGAGACTCTACCTCGAAAAACCACAAAAAAGGTGGGGGAGGGGACTTCTTGGCACATAATTGGTCAGTGACGTTTTATGAGGGTGTGAGTCAGTCTAAGGAGAAAAGACAGGAGAACTAAACACTGAGCAATCAGCTAGCTAGAGGCTGAGAAACCAAGGACCAGACTGTAAAGGAGAAACAGTACTGGGTAGGACTATGGAATCACAAAAACCAAAGTAGGAAAAGATTTCTAGAAGCAAAGCAGAGTCACGTTACTGAATGTGGGCCAGAGGGAAAGGAAGTCCGGAACACACCACCAGCTTATGTGAGGAGGTAACTACAGAGGAATTCAACAAAGGCCGGCAAGGCATGTGAACACTAACATGGGTACCTAGAAGTCTCAGAAATCTCTATCAGAAGGAAGGGAAATACAGGCAGCAGCTGGTGATGAATCATGGCAGAGATAAGTGTTTTATTTTTTAAGATCACAGAAATAAATTATGTAAATGGTGAAGAATATGGAAAGACAAGGAGTTGGTTACTGACAAATATATATCCTTGAAGGGTTTATTTCAGCTTACAGTTCCAGGGCACAGTCATGGTGGGGAAGGCACTGCAGGAGCTTGAGGCAGCTGGCCACATTTAAAGCATAGTGAGGAAGAAGCATCAAGTGATGAAGGCTGGTGCTCAGCCAGCTCTCCTTAGGATACCATCCAAAACACCAAACCATGGGATTTTGCTGCCCCCAGGGAAGGCGAGTCATCTCACCATAATTAACCTAATCAAGAGGCTCCCTCATAGACATGCACAGAGGCTAACCTAATCTACATAATCAACATAAACCATCATACCAGGTCAATACAGTATAAATTCATTTACATGTCACTCTAAGCCTTTTACACATATGACCCAGCCCTTTAGCTCCTCTCTGTGTACCACTTCAATCACTTTCTCACTGCTGGGTCTTTCTTTTATATTCATGATGACCTCCCTGAGCATTTTAACAAATTCTGCCTCTGCTCAGTCTTTAAATTCCAGTTTAGCATCACCTCCTCTGAGAAGCACTTCTACTCACTGCAGGGCTGAACTCTTTCTTGGCAATCCTGTCCATTTTTCCTGCTCTATATGACTTAGCAATATTTCTGTGACGATTATGTTGCACTGCATACTCAGAATAATCAGATATTCTTTTTAAGTAAGGATGGGCCATTCACCAAGAAAACCAAAAATAAATTTCACTAAACTTCAAGACTGAAATACCAAATAACATGTTTTCTCACAATGAAATGGAATAAAAAATTAGTTAACAAGATATCTAGAACAAGCTGGGCGTGGTGGCGCATGCCTTTAATCCCAGCACTCGGGAGGCAGAGGTAGGAGGATCGCCATGAGTTCGAGGCCACGCTGAGACTACATAGTTAATTCCAGGTCAGCCTGGACCAGAGTGAGACCCTACCTTGTAAAAACCGAAAAAAAAAAAAAAAAAAAAAAAAGATATCTAGAACATTTCTAACTACTGAAAATTTGATCAACCCACATCATTTAAAAATATTTATTTAGCCAGGTGTGGTGACACATGTCTTTAATCCCAGCACTTGGGAGGCAGAAGTAGGAGGACTGCTGTGAGTTCGAGGCCACCCTGAAACTACATAGTGAATTCCAGGTCAGCCTGATCTAGAGTGAGACCCTACCTCAGAAAAACAAAATAACATATGTATATTTAGTTAATTAATTAATTTTGGGGGATGGAGAGAGAGAGGCAGATATATAGAGAGAATGGGTGCATCGGGGCCTCCAGCCACTGCAAACAAACTCTAGACATTATGCCTTGTGCATCTGGCTTACGTGCGTATTGGGAAATTGAATCTGGGTCTAAGGCTTTATAGGCAAGCACCTTAATTACTAAGCCATCTCTCCAGCCCTCAACCCACATCTAAATGATATTTAGGGCAAAGAATGAATCTTAAGGGAAATGAGGAAATATTTCAAGATGACATAAGCATAATACATCAAAAATCTTAAGATGAGCCAGGCATGGTGGCGCACACCTTTAATCCCAGCACTCAGGAGGCAAAGGTAGGAGAATTGCCATAAATAAGAGGCTACCCTGAGACTACATAGTGAATTCCAGGTCAGCCTGGGCTACAATGAGACCCTACCTTGAAAAAAAAATCTTAAGATGTAGCTAAAACAGTGTTTATGAAGAAAATTACAGCTTTAGAGGAATGGACAAATGTTCACTCCTCTAAACAAAACTAAGAGATCCTAACACTAAAACTATATTAGTAAATAATAAATTACGAAATACTAAGTGATAAAGTATACCACGTTCACAGGCTGGAAGACCATTGTTATCAGCTCTGTGTAGTAACAGCCAAAGGGTGGATGGATGTGTCATCTGAGAAGCCACCGTTAGTCCCACACTTCCAGGATCAACTGATCACTAATAAGTGTCAAGGTAAGTCAACAGGGGAAGGGTATCATTTCAACAAATGGTGCTGGAGGGACCACTGTTGACCCTTCCTCTTCCTGTAAGAATTTGTTTTAAACAGATAATGTATCAAACATAAACTTAGCTGGGCATAGTGGCTCATGATTATAACCCCAACACTCAAGAAATAGGCTTAGAAGACTGTGAAATCAAAGCTAGTCCAGGTGTTTTCTGCTTCCATTTTTTCGACTTCAGTGAAGAAAGTCATTAGAATTTTAATGGGGATTACGTTGAATCTAATGAAGGCTTTTGGTAATATAGCCATTTTCACAGTATTAATTCTGACAATGCAGGCTCAGGAGAAGAGAAGGAGACCAATTACACAAGACACAGAAAGCTCTAATCATGTAAAAATAAATTAAAATTCATCAAAATTTAAAACTTTGGGGTGTTACATCTGTTGGACATTGAATCCAGGGCCTTGCACACTAAGCAAAGCATTCTATCCCTGAGCTATACCCTCAGCCCACCTGAGGTATAGAGATAATTTTATTTAATAATAGATCATAAAGACCGTACTCCATTAACTCATGAGTGGAAAACTAAGCATGGCATATCCATACAACGTAGTATTACTGAACTATAAGAAAGAAGGAATCAGATCCGGGCATGGTGCCACACACCTTTAGTCCCAGCACTTAGGAAGCAGAAGCAGGAGGGTCACCATCAGTTTGAGGCCAGCCTGAGACTACATAGTGAATTCCATGTCGGCCTGGGCTAGAGCAAGACCCTACCTTGAAAAAAGGAAAAAAAAAAAAAAAAAAGAAAGAATCATGAACATATAGATGTGCTATGAATATAGTGCCATGAACAGATCCTGACAGACTTAAACTAAGTGAAAGATGCCAGTCACAAAAGGCATAGGTTATATAAGACAATTCATACAAAATGTCTAGAAGTAGCAATCTATAGAGACAGAAAGTGAGGTTGTTTTTGTGTTTTGTGCTTTTGTTGTTATTGTTGCCTGGAGGACTGGGTACCAAAAATTGACTGTGATAATGTTTACACAGCTTCAGATAATAATGAGAATTTTGAATTAAGCACTTTAAACGGGAAAATGGCATAATACATACATAGTACCTCAACAAAGATATAAAAATCCACATAAGTGAAAAATGCACATGGCAAAGGATTGGTAATCTGACATGATATGGCATTATAGACACCAAGAACTAAAATCCTTATTAAGAAAGAGCATTTTTTAATTCATTGGAAAAAATAATAAAAATGGAAAATGGGTTGGAGATGGCTTAGTGGTTAAGGCACTTGCCTGCAAAGCCTAAGGACCCAGGTTCCATTCCCCAGTACCCATATAAACCAGATGCACAAGATGGCTCATGTGTCTAGAGTTCGTTTGCAGTGGCTCGAGGCCCAGGTGAGCCCATTCTCTCTATATATCTGCCTCTTCTCTCTCTCTCTCTTTCTCCTTCCCTCCCTTCCTCCCTCCAATAAGTAATAAATAAATAAATAAATAAATAAATAAATAAATAAATAAATAAATAAATAAGTAAATAAAAATTTTAAGAGTGTAAGAGAAGCCTAAACTGTGAGCTGGTCATGGTGATTATTAAGGTCCTTTGGTTCAATCACCCTGTGTCTTGGATCTGCTTGAAATTCTCCTTCTGCTCTAGAATAAAAATGTCATAGAAGTTAGCCGGGAGTGGTGGCGCACGCCTTTAATCCCAGCACTCGGGAGGCAGAGGTAGGAGGATCGCCGTGAGTTCGAGGCCACCCTGAGACTACATAGTTAATTCCAGGTCAGCCTGGACCAGAGTGAGACCCTACCTCGAAACACCAAAAAAAAAAAAAAAAAAATGTCATAGAAGTTATTAAAATTAATAGGTAAAAATAGAAAGTTAGCAAAAAACAAGATCTAGGGCTGGGGAGATGGCTTAGCAATTAAGGCACTTGCCTGTGAAGCCTAAGGACCCAGATTCAATTCTCCAGTACCCACGTAAGCCAGATACACAAGGTGTGCATTCTTCTAGAGTTCATTTGCAGTGGCTAGAGGCCCTAGTGCACCCATTCTGTCCCTCTCTCTCTCAAATAAATAAATAATTTTTTTTAAAAGAAGAAGAAATGGAGCCAGGTGTGGTGGTGCACACCTTTAATCCCAGCATTTGGGAGGCAGAGGTTGGAGGACTGCTGAAAGTTCAAGGCCACCCTAAGATTACATAGTGAATTCCAGGTCAGCCTGAGCTAGAGTGAGACCCTACCTGGAAAAAAAAAAAAGGAAAGGAAAGAAAAGGAAAGAAAGAAAGGAAAAGGAAAGGAAAGGAAAGGAAAGGAAAGGAAAGGAAAGGAAAGGAAAGGAAAGGAAAGGAAAGGAAAGGGAAAATGACTGTCAGGAAGGTAGCTCAGTCAGTTGTTTACTTTACAAGTTGAGGACCTAAGTTCGATCCCCAGACCCACATAAAAATGCTGAATATGGTGCTACATGCTTGTAATCGCAGCACTAAGGAGGTGTAGACAAGTGACGCCCTGGAGTTCATGTGTCCTGGGCTGAGTTAGCCTAACTGGTGAGCTCCAGACCAATGAGAGTTCCCGACTCAAAAGGTGGACAGCATTCCTGAGGAAAAAACACCCAAGGTTCTCCTCTGACTTCCACACTCATGCACAAATGTGCCTGCCCACACCCCTGCACACACATCAACATGCACACACTTAGGAATAAAAAAAATGGAAAATGGCTAAGAATCACAGGATCATATGTCTACAATCACAGCTTAAATGCAGACTTGCTCCACATGAATGAATAAATGAAAGAATTTATATAAAAACAGAGAGCATGCTTCATTCTCAAGTGCAGTATTGTCTTACAGAGCTCTCTAGGGTAACAGGCTCCATATTTATGATTCCTAATGCTATATCCACTATACAAAAGTGACCTTTGACTAATTTTAGCTCGGAAAAGCACATGCAGAAAGGCTATCATTCTCTGGGCTGCCGGATCACTTGTGAACCGCCAGCTTCGGTGAGTTTCTCAGCTGGGCCAACATGAGGGGAGAGCCCCCTAATACCTACTTTCCTTCTCACATGGGCTCATTACCCTCCTGCCCTTCACATGGCAGGAGCTCTTTGTACTTTCTTTTCTGTCCTCTCTATGGTTTTTCCAGGCCCACCATGTGGGCTCTCAGGCAATGTGGCTGTATACATTTTCCCTCCCTTGGTTCTGTACTTCTCTTAGTAAACATAATAATTTAATAATAAAGGAAGGCTTTCATATGGAATAGCAAAAGAGGGAAAGCAATGCTTTCCATATGCACCTATGGACAGGTTACAGAGGAAACAGAAAAAGAAGGAGTTATAAGAAAGGCCAAAGCTGGAATATGGGGCATGTTACATAGCCTAGAGACCAGAAGAATAATTAAGGTAAGTAGTGTTTAAAAGACATTTGAGCCGGGCATGGTGGTGCACGCCTTTAATCCCAGCACTCGGGAGGCAGAGGTAGGAGGATTGCCGTGAGTTCAAGGCCATCCTGAGACTACATAGTGACTTCCAGGTCAGCCTGAACTAGACTGAGATCCTACCTCGAAAACAACAACAACAACAAAAACCAAAAATAAATAAATAAATAAATAAATAAATAAATAAATAAATAAATAAATGACATTTGAACACTTCATCCACTGTTAATATCGCTACACAACAAAGGGACCACACACTGTTGTGAGTCTGAGCCAGTACAGTGGAGGTGAAAGGGTTCGGTAAATGTGCATGGCATAATGTCTAGTCACAGAACACTTGGAGAAGCAGAGCAAGGAAAGGAAGACATTCTCTTATTCCTAGCACTATGCTTTGCACATGGCAGGGACTCTGTAAACACCAAATGAAACACTAAGTAAACATGTCACAGAATGAAAGAAAAAGACTTAAGAATTCCACAGGTGAAGAGCCGGACATGGTGGCGCACACCTTTAATCCCAGCACTCGGGAGGCAGAGGTAGGAGGATCGCCATGAGTTCGAGGCCACCCTGAGACTACATAGTGAATTAAAGGTCAGCCTGAACTAGAGTGAAACCCTACCTCAAAAAAAGCAAAGCAAAAAGAAAAAAAAAATTCCACAGGTGAAAGTGAGAAACCCTGGAAAAGAGGAAACATGACTAGTTCATCAAAATAACGTAATCATGACATTTACATCAATTATCTGAGGTTAGTTGTTTCCCCAGAAAGTTCTCCAAGTACTTATTTAAAACATTATTACTCCAGTACTTTGATCTGAAGTGACTTTCATCAAGGCTGCTTAAAGAACTAGTAACCACTAATTAAGCTTCCATTCTGCACAGACTGTAATTTCAAGTTTGAAAACCAAGGCACCAAAAGGTTAAAATAACAAATGAGGGCTCGGGAGATTGTTCACTGATTAAGACACTTGCCTGCAAAGCCTAACGAACCAGGTTTGATTCCCTACTGCTCATATAAACCCAGATGTACAAAGTGGCATATGCATCTGGAGTCTGCAGTGGCTGGAGGCCCTGGTGTGCCCATTCTCTCTCTCTCTCTGTGTCTTTCTGTTTCTATATGCTTGCAAATAAATAAATCATTTAAAAAAATGATTACGAGAGCTGGGCGTGGTGGCACATGCCTTTAATCCCAGCACTTAGGAGGCAGGGGTAGGAGGATAGCAGTGAGTTCAAGGCCACCCTGAGACTACAGAGTGAATTCCAGGTCAGCCTGGGCTAGAGCGAGACCCTACCTTGAAAAACCAAAAAAAAAAAAAAAAAAAAAAATTACAAGATGAAAATATGGAAAGATGGCTCAGTGGTTATGTATACCTGCTTGCAAAGTCTGACAGCCTGGGTTCAATTCCCCACAGCCCACATAAAGCCAGATGCACAAAGTGGTGCATGCATCTGGAGCTCATTTGCAGTGGGAGAGAGCTCTTGTGCACTCATTCTCTCTTCTCTCAAAAAAAAAAAAAAAAAAAAAGATGACCCAGGTGAGATGGCACACACCTTTAATCCCAGCACTCAGCGGGAGGCAGAGGTAGGAGGATCGCCAAGAGTTCAAGGCCACCCTGAGACTACACAGTGAGTTCCAGGTCAGTCTGGGCTAGAATAAGACCCTTACCTTGAACCCTCCCCCACCCCCACCCCCCCAAAAAGATGAGAATTTACTTTAACCTGGCTAAGTCTGAAAATACCATTCCCACTTTATCTCCTGGAAAAGAAATTCCCTATGTGAGATGACCCTACCTGATGTCCCCAAGACTCAGATGCAGGATGATGACAAGGAACCTGACAAGCTACTTTTGCTACTTTTCAATCTAACAGATCCACAAGTCTATGAAGCTTGCTCTTAAAGACAAGTGAATTTGCCAATTACACATCTGAGTTAATTCCACTAAGACATCATGAGCAACAAAGCAGTGCAACATAGAAAGTGAGTCCATTTCATGAACCATGATAAATGTCTACTAAGACATTTAAGGAAATGGGGACTAAGTCTCTACTCCGACCTCTCAGTCCCTGTGGTTAATAGTGAAAAGGTACAAAGGTATGTTTAGCAAAACTATCTCTTGTAGAACACATGAAGACATAGGAAACCTTAAAGAGTTACTTGGGGTAGCCAGGCATGGTGGCGCACGCCTTTAATCCCAGCACTCAGGAGGCAGAGGTAGGAGGATCACCGTGAGTTCGAGGCCACCCTGAGAATACATAGTTAATTCCAGGTCAGCCTGGGCCAGAGTGAGACCCTACCTTGAAAAAAAAAGAATTACTTGGGGAGGAGAGAGGCTACATAGTGAATTTCAGGTTAGCCTAGGTTAGAGTGAGACCCTACCTGTCCCCCCACACACAAAAAACTAGGCTTAGTGGCACATGCATTTAATCTCAGCACCTCAAAAAAGCAAAAAACACAAAATATATAATAGATAGCAGGTGTAGTGGTGCACGCCTTTAATACCAGCACTCGGGAGGCAGAGGTAGGAGGATCGCCATAAGCTTGAGGCCACCCTGAGACTACATAGTGAATTCCAGATCAGCCTGAGTAGACTGAGACCCTACCTCAAAAAAACAAAAAAAAAATTTTTTTTTAATTAAAAAAATTTTTATTTGAGAGCTGGGCGTGGTGGCGCATGCCTTTAATCCCAGCACTCGGGAGGCAGAGGTAGGAGGATCGCCAAGAGTTCGAGGCCACCCTGAGACTACATAGTGAATTCCAGGTCAGCCTGGACCAGAGTGAGACCCTACCTTGCAAAACCAAAAAAAAAAAAAAAAATTTATTTGAGAGGCAGACAGATGGAGAGAAAGAGGTGGATATATACAAAGAGATAATGGGCACACCAGGACCTCTAGCCACTGCAAATGAACTCCAGATGCATGCGTCACTTCATGGATCTGGCTTATGTGATGTGGGTTTTGGGGAATTGAACCCAGATACCTTGGCTTTGCAGCAAGCACCTTAACTGTTAAGCCATCCCTCCAGCCAATAAAATTATTCTTTTTTTTTTTTTTTTTTTTTGGTTTTGCGAGGTAGGGTCTCACTCTGGTCCAGGCTGACCTGGAATTAACTATGTAGTCTCAGGGTGGCCTCGAACTCTCGGCGATCCTCCTACCTCTGCTTCCCGAGTGCTGATATTAAAGGTGTGCGCCACCATGCCCGGCTAAAATTATTCTTTAAAAAACAATTAGGGGCTGGAGGGATGGCTTAGCAGTTAAAGTGCTTGCCTGCAAAGCCAAAGGACCCAGGTTTGATTCCCCAGGACCCACATTGGCCAGATGCACAAGGGGGCACACGTGTCTGGAGTTTGTTGCAGTGGCTGGAGGCCCTGGTGTGCCCATTCTCTCTCGCATGCATGTTCTCTTTTTCCCTCTTTCTCTGTCAAATAAATAAATAAATAAAATTAGTGGCATGTTTGTTATGGGGGAAAGCAACTGCTCATATTGGTCTGGAGGCCTGCTCCATGGGAGGGAATACATGCCTGATACTGAAAACCTCATCAAAAGCCTATGGCAGGCAAGGTCATGAGCCCTAGTAGTATAACACCTGCTCTTGTCTGGCTAAATGCATATATTATGCTCATCAAACTGCCCTGTAAGCACTTTACTTAACATTTATACCCGTATATTAATGCTACTCTTACTTTCGGTTTGAGAAACTTCTCTTTTCAGATGGCAGTGACCACTGGGATGACCCAAAAGGCAACACAGTGCTGAGAAGAAGGGACAGAGGAGTATTTCACACTGAAATATCTCTATCTTATCTTTCAAGGCTCAGAGTCCATTGTGGAAGAGGTGACAGAAAGAATGTAAGAGCCAAAGGAAGACAATGCAATTGCTCAGACAAAAATTAACCTCAATATCCATGACCTCACACTACGATGCCTAGCACTACTTTCACAAGACTCTCACAATAGGAGGAAAAGTTGATGACATCAAAATAAAAGACTGCCAGGCGTGGTGGCGCACGCCTTTAATCCCAGCATTAGGGAGGCAAAGGTAGGAGGATCGCCATGAGTTCGAGGCCACCCTGAGATTACATAGTGAATTCCAGGTCAGCCTGGGCTAGAGTGAAACCCTACCTTGAAAAAAAACCAAAAAATGAAAAATAAAAATAAAATAAAATAAAAAATAAAAGACTAATGGAGAGAGGGAGGGGATATAATGAAGAATGGATCTGTGAAGGAAAAAGTGGGGGAAGGGAAGGAATTATTATGTTTTATTGTCTGTAATTATGGAAGTTGTTAATAAAAAATTAAATAAATAAATAATTGCACACAACTTTTACCCTAGCACTTGGGAAGCAGAGGTAGGAGATTTACTGGGTGTTCAAGGCCAGCCTGAGATTACATAGTAAATTCCAGGCCAGCCTGGGGTAGAATGAGACCCTCCCTTGAACCCCCCCAACCAAAAATAAAAAAATAAAAAAAAATCCCAAATAATTAGCCAGGTGTGGTGGTGCATACATTTAATCCCAGCACTTGGGAGACAGAGGTAGGAGGATTGCTATGAGTCTGAGACCAGTCTGGAACTAAAGAATGAGTTCCAGGTCAGCCTGGACTAGAGTGATACTCTACCTCAAAACTCCTTCCCTCCAAAAAACAAATAATTATTTCCTTTATTGAAAGTTATTTGTTCTTTCCACAAAAATAAAAGTAATAGAAAGGCCAGTAGAGACCAGGCGTGGTGGTGGCACACACCTTTAATCCCAGCACTTGGGAGGCAGAAGTAGGATCATCATGAGTTCAAGACCACTCTGAGACTACAGAGTGAGTTCCAGGTCAGCCAGGGCTAGAGTAAGATCCTACTTTGAAAACCAAAAAACAAAGAAAAAAGAAAAGAAAAGAAAAGAAAAGAAAAGAAAAGAAAAGAAAAGAAAAGAAAAGAAAAGAAAGAAGGCAGGCAGGCAGGCAGGCAAGCCAGTAGATTTAGTATATTTACAAAAAATAAATTGCAATGAAAAATTGAAAACAATGCAATGAGTATCGTTAAGGGAAAGGCAAGGTTGACGAAGCAGCCTCCCAAGTCAGCTGTCTGGGTTTACAACTTGGCCCTGAGTAATCACTTGTTACATGATTCTGGGAAAGTTATTAGCCATCCTTCCATGCCTATAAACTCCTCTTTGCAATGTGAATAATAATTGTACCTAATTCAAAGGTTCTTGTGAAGATTATTAAATAAGGTAATACCAGACACAAAGAGCTTAGAACAGCAAGCTGTCAGCTTTAAACAATGTTAGCATGCTAGTAAATACAACAAGATGGCACTGTATATTATGGTTAATAAAGGCAAGCTACAAAACAAGAAGTAAGTCAACATAAAAATTATGTAGAAAATAAATATGTATAATAAATATAAATGCCTATAAATTTTTTAGAGGAAGACAAATTTCTGACAGTTACTTTAGGGCAGCAAAACTGGAAGAACTAGATAAACATTTGTGTTTCTGTACTGTGTGGATTTCTTTATTTTTGACAACTCATGTTACTCTGCCCCACAATAACTCTACAACAGTAAGGCCTGAGTAGGAACCTGCTGTCCCCTCAAAGACCTTAGCTTGTCCCATCTCTACCATCCTTCCTTTGCCCATGAAGCACAGTTCCAAGTCAGGCTGCCAAGTTACCATGGGATTCCATGGGCAGGAAAGCAGCAGACTACCAAGAGCCAAGAATAACAGGCTTGCCTAAGCCTGGAAATACTAGAATTTGTGAAGATATTCTTTCCCCCAAAATCCCTCAGTGTGTCCCAGTGTGGTGGGGGACTGCATATAATCCCAGCACTTGGGAGGAAGAGGCAGAAGAATCAGAAGTTCATGGTCAGCCTGGACTACTTGAGACCCTGTCACAAAAGATTCAAACAGGGGCTGGAGGGATGGCTTAGTGGTTAAGGCATTTGCCTGCAAAGCCCAAGGACCCAGGTTTGATTCCCCAGGACCCACGTTAGCCAGATGCACAAGGGGGTGCATGAATTAGGAGTTTGTTTGCAGTGGCTGGAGGCCCTGGCATGCCCATTTTCTCTCTCCCCCCCCTTTCTCTGTTAAATAAATAAAAAATATTTCTAAAAAGATTCAAAACAAAACAAAAACAAACCCTCTCAGAAAAAGAAAAAACTCTCAGTTGTGGCATCTGCTATACTTTAACTGGCAGATGACAAAACTAGTTAATTGTTAAAATAACACTTATTTACAAGAAGTGGGTTAGCTCTGTGCTTATCATGAATTTACATTACACAGACCCAATGAAGTCACGCTGCACTGCAGAGACTATGGTCTATAAGGGCTGATTGTATGTTCTGACATTAGCATGGCCCTCCATCCTCTGAACAAATGAGGCTTTGTGTGCTTTAGGTTTGCCTCCTGAGCCCCTCTGGAAAATTACAATGTCATTGCTGAGGGCTGTTCTAGCAATATTACCTGAAAGTCTATTATTAGAAGTAACAATTGCTGGGCATGGTGGCGCACACCTGTAATAGGAGCACTAGGGAGGCAGAGGTAGAGGAACGCTGTGAGTTCCAGGCCAGCCTGAGACTACACAGAGATTTTTCAGGTCAGCCTGGGCTAAAGCAAGACCCTACCTAAAGAAAAATAAATAAATAAATAAATAAATAAATAAATAAATAAATAAATAACAATTACCTTTACTGAGCATGCACCACTTGTCCCAAACTCTACCAAGCTTCACATATTGTACCTCCTTACAATAATTCTACCAAGTAGATATGATTCTTACCCTACATCTTTTTAATTAAGAAATTCAAACAAGACTGGAGAGATGGCTTAGAGGTTAAGGCTCTTTCCTGAGAAGCCTAAGGACCCAGGTTCGACTCTCCAGGTCCCACGTAAGCCAGACACACAAGGTGACGCAAGCATGCAAGGTTGCACATGCACATAAGATGGCACACATGTCTGGAGTTTGATTGCAGTGGATGGAGGCCCTGGCACACCAATTCTCTCTCTCTCTCTCACTTGCTCTCTTTCATTAAAAAAAAAAAAAAAAAGAAAAGAAACTGAAACAAAGAGGTTAAGAAATTTGCTCCAAGTCCCATAGACAATAGATAAATAAGGCCACTTTTTAGCATGTAGCACAAAAGCTGGTGGAGGTTAAGGAGTAATTGTATACAAAATAAAACTGCCTAATGAGGAGAAGTGGGAGAGTCCTGAAGAAGCAAGAGCAGACCTCAAGCTGTATTCCAGTTCTTAGTAGCTTTGAAACTCTCAAGAGAATCTACCCTCTCTAGCCTCAGCTGCCTGGTCACTAATAAAACAATGCAGGCAGGCTGGAGAGATGGCTTAGTGATTAAGGCGTTTGCTTGCAAAGCCAAAAGATCCCCGTTCAATTCTCCAGGACCCACATAAGCCAGGTGCATTAGGGGGTGCATGCGTCTGGAGTTTGTTTGCAGTGGCTGGAGGCCCTGGTGTGCCCATTCTCTCTCTCTCTCTCTCTCTCTTCTCTACCTATCTATGTCTTTCCCTTTTTCAAACAAACACATAAGTAAAATATATTTAAAAAAAAAATCAATGCAGGCTTGGTTCCCTCATGCCAAAATACAGTTAGCTAAGCATGGTGGTGCACTCCTGTAATCCCAGCACTTGAGAAGCAGAGGTAAGAGGATCATTGCAAGTTCAAGGCCATCCTGAAACTACATAGTAAATTCCAGGTTATCCTGGGCTACAGCGAGACCCTACCTCAAAAAAAAAAAAAAAAAATTATATGCTGCATGTATAGCAGTACTGGTGAAACAGCCAAGCTGGGTGAGGTAGCTCACACCTGTAATCCCAGCATTCAGGAGGCTGAGGAAGGATGACTACACCTGGAGTTAAAGGCCAACCTGTGCTACAAAGTGAGACAATGTCTCAGAAAAAAAAAAAAAAAAAACAGAGCCAAAGCCAAGGGCTAGAGAGACTGCACAGTGATTAAGGCACTTGCCTGCAAAGCTTAACCATCAGGTTCAATTCCCCAGTAAGCATGTAAAGCCAAATGCACAGAGTGGAAAGTGGCTCATGCATTTGAAGTTCATTTGCAGCAACCGGAAGCCCTGGCATAGCCATTCTCTCTATATCTCTTCTATCTCTCTCAGCTTGAAAATGAAAGAAGCTGGGCATGGTGGTGCACACCTTTAATCCCAGCACTCGGGAGGCAGAGGTAGGAGGGTCACCACCCTGAGATTACAGAGTGAATTCCAGGTCAGCCTGAGCTAGAATGAGACCCTACCTCGAAACCCCAAAAAAAAAAAAAAAAAAGAAAAGAAAAGAAAAGAAAAGAAATCAGGCCAAAGAGTATTCTCAGAGATCCTTTACCAGAGCCAGAGGTGCTTCCCAGGACTGACTACATCTCACAGGGGAAAACCTGGACCCACATGGATAGACCCCCAGGTACCATATGTACACTCTATACTTGAGAACCTCTGCTAACCAGTGCAGCTGCTGCCCATGCACCTCAATAGTAGACACCCAATTCAACATAAAGTACAGATTTTGCTTTACACTACTGAAGGGAGGGGGTATCTTCATTGCTGGATGCAGTGACAATTGACAGCTTTTTTTCGATTTAAGAACATATCATACGTGCACCGCAAATGCATACATAATTCAGGAGATTTTAGTGACTCACAGTGTTATACAACCATGGGCACAATTGCTTCCAGATGTTCATCATCCCAAAATGAACATGTGCCCTTTACCAGTCACTCCTTTTCCTGACCTCACATATTCTCCTCCTCCCAGTCCTAATGACTTGTCATGTAAATGGAATCATACAACATATGGTCTTTTGTGAAGGACCACTCTCACTCTCACTTAGCAGTTTGTTATGTGGTCCACTCACATGGTGATGCCTATTGGTACTTCACATCTTCTTACTCTCTAGTCATCAGTTTATTAGCTGGATAAATGGATATTTAGAGTTTAAAAAAATGTATTTGCTAAGACAGAGGGGAAAGAGAAGAAGGGAGGGGAAGGGAGAGAGAAGATGGGAAGGGAAGGGGGAGGGAAGGGAAGGGAAGGGAAGAAAGGAAAGGGAAGGGAAGGGAAGGGAAGGGAAGGGAAGGGAAGGGAAGGGGGAAGGGGAGGGAAAGGAAAAGAAAGGAAAGGAAATGGAAGGGAAGGGAAGGGAAGGGAAGGGAAGGGAAGGGAAGGGAAGGGAAGGGAAGGGAAGGGAAGGGAAGGGAAAAGTATGGGCACACCAGAATGAACTTCAGACACATGCACAATTTTGTGCATCTGTCTTTTATATGGGTTCTGGGGAACTGAACCTGGGCCATGAGGCCTTGCAAGCAAGTGCCTTTAACCACTGAGCTATCTCTCTAACCCAATATTTACTTTTATTTTTTAATAATCTTGCTTTTAAATATTTTATTATTTATTTATTTTTGGTTTTCCGAGGTAGGATCTCACTCTAGCCCAGGCTGACCTGGAATTCACTATGTAGTTTCAGGGTGGCCTTGAACTCACAGTGATCCTCCTACCTCTGCCTCCCGAGTGCTGGGATTAAAGGCGTGCACCACCACACCAGGCTTTTATTATTTATTTATTGAGAGACAGAGAAGTGATACACCAGGGCTTCTAGCAAATGCAAATGAACTCCAGATGCATGCATCACCATGTGCATCTGGCTTACATGGGTCCTGGGGAATCAAACCTGGGTCCTAAGACTTTGTAGGCAAGTCCCTTAACCACTAAGCCATCTCTCCAGGCCTACTTTTATTTTTATTTTTACTTATTTATTTGCAAGCAGAGAGAGATAGAGAGAAAAGAGACAGACAGAGAACGGACATGCCAGGGCCTCCAGCTGCTGCAAACCAACTCCAGATGCATACACCCCTTTGTACAGCTGGCTTTAATGGGGTGCCGGGGAACTAAACTAAGGTTGTCAGACTTTGTAGGTAAGCAGGTCTTGTGGTACAACAATAGCGCATTTGACTCCAGACTTTGAAGGTGAGCGCTGTAACCACTACAATATCTCTCCAGCCTAATATTTAGTTACTTTTTTATTGCCTAATTTTAATATAAAGGAAAATAGATGAAGCAAAATTTAAGATTTTTTAGATAAATATACATTAATACATTTAATTTGATAATTATATGCTACATCTTACTGCAATATAAAATGATTACTATTTACAGTATACTTTCACATATTTATATACTACTTACTGATATTAAGAACAAAAACGGGGGCTGGAGAGATAGATGGCTTAGCAGTTAAGGCACCTGCCTGCCAAGCCTAAGAACACCCAGTTGATTCTCTAGGTCCCATGTTTAGCCAGACACAGTGATGCAAGGGTGCAATGCTGCACTTGCCCACAAGGGAGTGCATACATCTGGAATTTGTTTACAGTGGCTAAGAGGCCTCTGGTGCCCTTCACTTCACTTATCTCTCTCTCTCTCTCTCTCTCTCTCTGACCCCCCCAAAAAAAAAAAAAAACATGGGCTGGAGAGATGGCTTATCAGTTAAGGCACTAGCTGCAGAGCCAAAGGACCCAGGTTTGATTCCCCACGACCCACGTAAGCCAGATGCACAAGGGGCACATGCATCTGGAGTTCGTTTGCAGTGGCTGGAGGCCCTGGCATGCTCATTCTCTCTCTACCTGCCTATTTCTTTATCTCTCTCTCTCAAATAAAATAAAATAAAATAAAATATTTTTAAAATAAAAAAGGTTTAAACCATTTGTGAGCTGAAGAGATGGCTCAGCAGTTCAAAGCACTTGCCCTGAAAAGCCAGATGGCCTGGGTTCAATTCCCTAGTACTCATGTAAGCCAGATGCACAAGGGGGCGTATGTGTCTGGAGTTTGCAATGACTGGGAGGCCCGGGCGTGCCCATTCTCTCTCTTTCTTTCTCTCTCTCTCTCTATCTCAAATAAATAAATAAAAATAATTTAAAAAAACAAACATGACCATGATCACATGTTAAAATGATAAAGGTGTGTTTATACCTGAAACCAAATCCTGTTTCTTTCAAAGCCAGCTGTCCATTCTGACCCTGCCACCCAGAAGTCATGGCTTCAGCACTGGAAAATTACAGACTTCACTCGTGTTCACAACTGCTCTCCTTGTTCACAAAGAAAAATTTTTAAAAAGCCTCGATGGACTTGCTCCAGTCTGCTGCACAGCCCTTCTTACTCCTTTTCTTCCACTTCCAGTGCTGACCTACTAACTGTCCTTCCAGGACAATTACACAAGCCCTGGCAGCTTGTGCGAGAGCTCTGGAAAACTACGCTGATCTTCCTGAATCTCTTTCTTGAACTTCAGTATTCTCCTATTAAACTTTCTACTTAAAATGTTGTCTCTGCTTCAACTTGAGTTTCATTTCCCACTTTAGATCTAATCAACATTCTTCTAGCAACTACCACAATTCAAGGAATAAGCGTCTTTCCGCTAGACTCGGTGTACTCAGAGCCATGCCTATTTTGTTCACTTTTGTGTTCTCAGCACCTATCGAGTAGCTTTTTATATATTATTTATATTTTTACATACATAAAAATAAAAAGAACAAATGCAATACAACTTAAAGTAGGTTTTCGTATCAACTGATCTTTATCAAGTTCCGTGTGCAAGGTCCTGTGCTTAATATTTTAAGCATCATCTTATTTCACACACTACTTCTGTTAAATAGGTGTTATGCACATGACACATACACCTCTCCAATTTAGAGACAAAGAAATTGAGATTACAATATTAGGGACTAAGGGGATGGGGAAATGGCTCAGTTGGTAAACTACTTGCCGTTCAAGCATGAAGATGAGTTTGGACCCCCAGTGCCCATGTAAAAGCCACGCATGCTGGCACACACTGTAATTCTAACCTGGGAGGCAGAGACAGCAGGATTCTTGGGACTTAATGACTAAGCTATTCTGGCTGCATCAGTGAGCTCTGAGTTCAATGAGAGGGTTGTCCTGAAAAATGAGGAGAAGATCTATTGAGAATGCTAGTTGACTTTAGCCTGTGGCCTCCATATTCACACATGTGCACGTGCACAAACACCTACACCCACACCACACACATTTAAAGAAAAAAAAAACACTAATCTATTGGGCTATCAGGGACTAAACTATTAGAGACTAAATAGGCACATGAGCCAGAACTCAGACCCAGTTCTGCCTCCAGAGCCCATGAACTCCACTGTTGCATGGTTTGATTCATGTAACATCAAAGGCCACGAGTGAGAAAGACAAACAGCAGGTGAGAGAGAGGGAAGGACCCTGGACCTCCCTGCCCAGGGACTGAGGGAGGAGGTAGGCAGGCAGCCTACCTTGACTGGGCTTTCTGTAGAGAAAGCAGGTATATGCTTAATGCGACTTTTCTTCAAACATGCACAAACACCAATAGGACAGAAAAGGAACAAAAAAAAAAAAAATTGCCAGGAGCATAAAATGTTTTCTTTCAGTCCCAGGTACTTAGGTAAAAGTTACTTTGAAGTAAAATCAGCCTGTTCAAAGCAGTTTATACCTCATCACTTCTGACAAAAGCTCCTGTGCCAAGTAGAGAAAACAAAAAAGCCCAGCCTTAGAAGAGTCAGGGCAAGGGCAGATGGACAGCCAGCCACCAGCTCCTCCTAGTCTAATCCAGTGGCAGCCACCTCAGCCCTTGTCTTCTACAGCAAAACACAGACCTACCACCATCAAACACCAAATCACCTTTTGCTACACACAGGGCAGCCTAATGCAACAATAACGTTATGTCATCAAAATAAAAAGTCTCCCAATTATCTTCATAAAGCAAACACATGGATAAGGAACAAAGACTTACAAGTTTTTAGGACTAGCTGGGATGTGAAGATAATTTAATGCTGTCTGTTTCAATAATATTTTCTTTTCTTTTGCTTTTTTTTTTTTTTTTTGGAGGGGGGTATTGAGATAGGATCTCACTCTAGCCCAGACTGACCTGGAATTCACTGTGTAGCCTCAGGCTGGCCTTGAACTCACACGATCTGCCTACCTCTACCTCCCGAGTGCTGGGATTAAAGGTGTGTGCCACCACTCCTGGCTAATATTTTCTTATACAGTACCTGAAAAGTTATTCTATATTCCCTAACTGCTATTCGGTTATAGGTTAGTTTCAAAGTTTTCTTTCAATGCAACCCTGAAGACTAGACCTTTTATTTTATTTTATTTTTAAAATTTGAATGATCTGATTTTACATGCCAAAACAATGTCTACAGATAATAAATTTAATAAATAACTTGCAAAAATATTGGTTGCCGCATAGATTGTCTCCTAGCTGTGGAATGGTGGAGGATACTGTGGATAACCAGTATACATCAATGCCTCAAGAACAGAGAGCTTGGGCTGGAGAGGTGGCTCATCAATTAAAGGCATTTTTTTTTATATTTTAAAAAATATTTTATTTATTTATAAACTGGAGAGAGAAAGAGGCAGATAGAGAGAGAGAGAATAGGTGTGCCAAGGCCTCCAGTCACTGCAAATGAACTGCAGACATGTTTCACCTTGTGCATCTGGCTTATGTGGGTACTGGGTATCAAATCTGCACCCTTGGGCTTTGCAGGCAAGGGCCTTAATCACTAAGCCATTCCTCCAGACCAAAGGTGTTTTTTTATAAAGCTGAGTTTGTTTCCCCAGTACCACGTAAAGCCTGATAAACAAAATGGTACATGCATCTGGAGTTCATTTGCAATGGGTAGAGACCCTGGTGTGCCCATTCTCTCCTCCCTACCCTATCTGTCTCTTCTTATAAATAAACAAATAAATAAATAATTTTTTTAAAGTTGCCTGTGTTTTTTTTTTTTTTTTTAATATTGTCCCAGCACTTGGGAGGCAGAGGTAGGAGGATAGCTGTGAGTTCAAGGCCACCTTGAAACTACATAGGTAATTCCAGGTCAGCCTGAGCTAGAGTGAGACCCTACCTCAAAAAAAAAAAAAAAAAAAAAAAAAAACCTAAGGCGGGTGTGGTGGTGCACACCTTTATCCCAGCACTCAGGAGGCAGAGGTAGGAGAATGGCCATGAGTTCAAGGCCAGCCTAAGACTACATAGTGAATTCCAGGTCAGCCTGGACTAAAGTTAAACCCTACCTCCAAAAACCAAAAAGAAACCAAAACCAAACAAAATCATATTGATTGCTAACCAAGAAAAATGTGTGTGAATACATGTACAAAAATATATATGCAGAATCTTTCAAACTGACTTAATTCTTTTCAAACTCAGAAGTGTGATGTTGTCAGTGAAGAAAAACAAAGATTGCATTTGCTGTGACTCATGATGTAGACAGCTTTGAGTTTATACAGGTTTCAGTCACATTTCCGTTTCACAAGCAACCACACCTGAAATGAGAGCCAACAGCTGAGCGATCACCTGACCCAGTCTCCTCATTGTACAGATGAAGAATCCACTGGCCCTGCCAAAGACTACAGAGCTGGTAGGAGACACAGCCTGGGTTACTAGTTGGCTCTCAGTGCACTGGAAATGTCTGGACTATGCAAGCATCAGTGTACACAGCACTCCAGTCACATCTCAGAGACCCTGGATTTTCTGTCTGCTTTACACAGGATTAATTGTGGATCTAATCTTCTATGGTTCACAAACGTAGTGCCTCAGTTACTTGAAAAATAAAGTCACTCCCATTTCTACAGCTTATCACCTGTCATTGAAGGCAGCCTTTTACACTTCTTTTTTCCGGGGTATTGAACTTGGGAAACTTTTCGTCCTCTCGCCTGTGCTCAGGAGGCCTACAACAGCGTGTGCTCTTATGTAGCCAGTACCTACAGCACCATCAGCATGACCACAGGACATTCAATTCTCTTTGCAGCTACTCCCTGCAATATGGATCCAGCTCTGTCACCTGAGCAGTTGCTCTGCAGAGGCAGTGTGGGTGATTTCTGGGGCATCTGTGCTCCAAACAGCAAGGAGATTTCTCCTCACATAAAAATTGTGCTGGGCTACAGATGCAGCTCAGGGAACACTTGCCCAGCACATGGAGGCTGTAAGTTCAATCCTCAGTACTCAAAAGGAAATAAAACAAAATAGGGGTTGGAGGGATGGCTTAGCAGTTAAGGTGCTTGCCTGCAAAGCCAAAGGACCCAGGTTCGATTCTCCAGGACCCATGTAAGCCAGATGCACAAGGGCGCATGCGTCTAAAGTTTGTTTGCAGTGGCTGGAGGCCCTGGCACACCCATTCTCCCCCCCCCCTCTCTACTCTTTCTGTCTGTCAAATAAATAAAAATAAAATATTTTTAAAATGGGGGTGGGAATACAGTCCATCAAGTACTCCTGATGATATTTTTTGGTATTTTTCCAGGTAGGGTCACACTTTAGCCCAGGCTGACCCAGAACACACTCTAGCCCCAGACTGACCTTGAACTCATGATGATCAAAGTCCCTGATATCCAGTATGTCCCTTAAAGTCAGGACAAGATTAAAGAAAGATAGCTGGGCATCGTTGTGCCTGCCTTTAATACCAGGACTTGGGAGGCAGAGGTAGGAGGATTGCTGTAAGTGCAAGGCCAACCTGAGACTACATAGTCAATTCTAGTCAGGCTGGGATAGAGCGAGACCCTATCTGGAAAAAAAAGGCAGCTAGAGAGATGGCTTAGTGGTTAAGGCGCTTGCCTACAAAGCCAAAGGACCTAGGTTCAGTTCCCCAGGATCCACATAAGCCAAATGCACAAGGTGGTGCATGTATCTGGATGGAGTCTGTCTGTAGCAGCTGGAGCTAGCATGCCGATCTTTCCTTTCTCTCTGCCTCTTTCTCTCTCTCTCAAATAAATAAATAAAAAGAACCAAAGGAACAAAGGAAGTGAATGGAATTGGCAACAGTAAAAGAAGTGAAATGTGGCAAGTTGGTAAATGAAAATGCTTACATGATTTTGCCAAATTAGAACAAAATTTTTGCATCTACAAAAGAGAATTAACTTGAAAATGGGAAGCCAGCTCTGTGTGATATGTCCACAAGAGCATATCTAATGAGCCTCCACAATGGACACCCAAATCAGACATGCATCCTTGCTGAGAGCCGTTGCCTTGGAGAAAGGGAAATGTGTGCAGCTGTGTTATTCATCTTCCTTGGCTACAGTGCTGAGAAGTGAAAAGGAAGAAGCACTTCTGTGGAAATTGCAAAATTCTCTTTATAAGCACACCTTTTTGTAGCACACGTGCCTTTAATCCAAGCACTCCAGAAGCAGAAGCAGGACTTCTATGAGTTCCAGGTCAACCTGTGCTAAAGTGAGACCCTACCAGGGGTGGGAGAGAACAATTAAACAAACAAAAAGCCAGAACATCAAGGACTCTATTTCTTTTAAAAAAAAATTTTACGGGGGGGGGGTGTGTTTCTAGGTAGGGTTTCACTCTAGCTCATGCTGACCTGGAATTCACTATGTAGTCTCAGGCTGGCCTCAAACTCACATTGATCCTCCTACCTCTGCCTCCTGAGTGCCAGGGTTAAAGGCATGTGCCACCACACCTTTTTTTTTTTTTTTTTTAATTATTTTGAGAAGTAGATGAGAGAGTGAGCGTATGTGGGTAATGGGTGCACCAGAGCCACCAGCCACTGCAAAAAAATTCCAGACACATGATCCATCTTGTACATCTGGCTTACATGCGGAATTGAAGCTGGGTCCTTTGGCTTTGTAAGCAAGCGCCTTAAGCACTAAGCAATCTCTCTAGCCCTCTTTTATTTTTTTCTTTTAATTTTTCAAGGTAGAGTTTCGCTCTAGCCCAGGCTGACCTAAAATTTACTATGTAGTCTCAAGGTGGCCTGGAACTCACAGTGATGCTCCTACCTCTGCCCCTCCCCCATGCTAGGATTAAAGGTGTGTGCCACCAACCAAACTTTAATTTTATTTGCAAGGAGAGGGAGAGAGTGGGGAAGAGAAACAGAGAGAGAGAGAGAGAGAGAGAGAGAGAGAGAGAGGGAAAATGGGCATGGGTGTGTCAGGACCTCTTGCCTCTGCAAAGGAAGCCCAGACCATGCGTCATTTTGTGTATCTAGCTTTACAAGGGTACTGGGGAAATCGAATCCAGGCCATGACACTTTGCAAGCTAGTGCCTTAACTGCTAAGCTATCTCTCTAGCCCAAGGACTCCATTTCTATGATCATTTCACTTTAGACTTTTCTTCCTTAGTCACTAACTGGTGGTGTCAAATGTTTCCCATGGAGTCATGTGTTTAATGATTACTTAATCCCCAGCTGGGGTGCCCTTTGGAAAGGAAACTTTAGGAAGTGGAGCTTTGCTGGAGGAAGCACGTCACTGAGGGACACCTGCTGGCTGTCTCCCCACTTCTCCCATGCTGATGTGAGGATGTGAGGCTGGCTTCTTGCTCCTGCCATTCTCTCCTTGACAGGATGAGCTTCCCTTGAAACTGTGAGCCGACAGTAGCCCTATTCCTCCTGGAGCTGCTTCTGGTCAAGGATGTTGGTTAGCCCAGAGTTAACTAATAAAGGTAGCTAAGGAGGACTTTTGTTTTCACACCCAATACTGTGATTGAACTCTGTATGTGGAGTGTAACAGACATGACCAATAACATGAGCATTCCAATAATGGCAAAACAGGGATGGACAGATGTCTTAGCAGTTGAGGTATTTGCCGGCAAAGCTGAAGGACCCAGGTTCAATTCCCCAGGACACAAGTAAGCCAGACACAGAAGGTGGCAGATGTGCCTGGGGTTCGTTTGCAGTGGCTGGAGGCTCTGGCATACCCATTTTCACTCTACTAGCGCCTTTATCTCTCAGTGCATATCTCTCTCTCTCTCTCTCTCTCAAATAAATAAATAAAATAAAATAAAATGAAAAAACAATAATGGCAAAACTAAGGAGATTTGTTTGGTGAGAGAACCAAAGGGCAGCACTGACAAAGTAATAGATCAAGTTTAGAAAACCTCCTCTCTGTGGACTAGCTGATAGAAAGCTGAAAAAAGCTATGCTTGGGCTGAAGAGATGGCTTAGCAGTAAAGGCGTTTGCCTGTAAAGCCAAAGAACCTTGGTTCAATTCTCCAGGACCCACGTAAGCCAGATGCACAAGGGGGCACATGCATCTGGAGTTCGTTTGCAGTGGCTGGATGCCCTGGCATGCCCATTCTCTCTCTCTCTCTCAAATAAATAAATAAATATTTTAAAAGCTATGCTGTACCGGGCATGGTGGCGCACGCCTTTAATCCCAGCACTCGGGAGGCAGAGGTAGGAGGATCACCGTGAGTTCAAGGCCACCCTGAGACTACATAGTTATTTCCAGGTCAGCCTGGGCCAGAGTGAGACCCTGCCTCGAAAAACAAACAAACAAACAAAAGTTATGCTGCATGCAGCCCTATGAGAGATAAGTCATCAATGGTGATTAATAGCAGTGGACATTGCAAGCCTTAAGATTGGCTAGCCATGCCAGATATGCCAACTGGTACAATAGTTGTATGTCTGTTATGGGAGAAACAAACCACTCTCTAATTCAACTGGAGGCCCGCTCTATGGGAAGAAATACATGCCTGGTACTGAAAACCTACTTAACAGCCTATGGCTGGGGAGGTCACCCGCAATCATCTGGCTAAATGCATATATTATGTTCACCAAACGCCCTGTAAGCAGTTTTCTTAACATTCATACCCATATATTTTTAAATATTTTATTTATTTATTTGAAAGAGAGAGAAATAGGCAATAAAAATTTTAAAAAAGAAAATAGGCAGGGGACAGAGAGAGAATGGGTGTGCCAGGGCCTCCAGATGAAGTCCAGATGTGTGCACCCCCTTGTGCATCTGGGTTACATGGGTCCTGGAGAACTGAACCTGGGTCCTGTGGCTCTGCAGGCAAGTACCTTAACTGCTAAGCCATCTCTCCAGCCCCTCATACCCATATATTAATGCTACTCTCACTTTTGGTTAGAGAAGCTTCTCTTTTCTTATATTTTCAATTTATTTTTTATTTTTTTTTGGTTTTTCAAGGTAGGGTCTCACTCTAGCCCAGGCTGACCTGGAATTCACTCTGTAGTCTCAGGGTGGCCTTGAACTCACGGCGATTCTCCTACCTCTGCCTCCCGAGTGCTGGGATTAAAGGTGTGTGCCACCACACCCAGCTTGAAGCTTCTCTTTTCTGATGAGGGTGACCACTGGGATGAGTCAAAAGGCACCATAGTAGCCAGGCATGGTTGTGCACACCTTTAATACCAGCACTTAGGAGGCAGAGGTAGGAGAATTGCCATGAGTTCAAAGCCAACCTGAGACAACATAGTGAATTCCAGGTCAGCCTGGGCTATAGTGAAACCCTACTTTGCAAAGCCAAAAAAAGTTTTTTTAAAAGGCACTATAGTGCTGAGAAGTAACAGAGGAGTGTTCAGCACTAAGACATCTCTATCACATCTTCCAAGGCTCAAGGTCCACAGTGGAAGAGGTGGTGGAAAGAATATAAGAGCCAAAGGAAGGGTAGGACTGCTTACAATACAATCTTCCAGATACAAAATGGCCTGAATATACATGACCCCACAGTGCCCGGTAATACCTACACAAGACACTCATAATAGGAGGGAAAGATGATGACATCAAAATAAAAGAGAGACTAGGGCTGGAGAGATGGCTTAGCAGTTAAGGTGCTTCCTGCAAAGCCTAAGGATCCATGTTCAACTCTCCAGGTCCCACATAAGCCAGACAGACAAGGTGACACAAGGTTGCACATGTGCACAAGGTGGTGCATGCATCCGAAGCTTGAGTACAGTGGCTGAAGGCCCTGATATGCCAATTCTCCAGCTGCCCTAAGAAGCAGTAACTCTGCACTTAGTACATCCATCTGGGCTCATTCCCCACTGATCAGGATGTAGATTCCTGAAGGTGACTTTAGCATTAAACTAATTCTTTGTAGTTTGAAGGGTCTGGGACTGATTCTCCTCACATAAACTCATCTTTAGCGATGAAGATATCTCCACACAGACAAGGGTAGAAATCTATCTCCACGTCCTTTGCATACTGGAAGTCCTTGCTCTTCAACTTTTCATAAAACACCACCACGGTCACGGCGGCCTGGAACAGGGCAGCTGCTCCCATCATTCACCACTGCCTCAGTGAATCTAACTGCGCATGCCCTGCCACGACCTGGCATCATCACCCACCCAGGAGCAGGAACTTTAGAGTTAATTTTTCCCCCAAATGCCATTAAATATATTTAAATTGGAAAGAGTGTAAAAGTGGTATGAGTCCTGGGTCCACCACCGCCTGTGAGCCATGAGGGGAGGAAGGGCAGCACGAGCTCTGCACAGGCCTCCAGAGCCCAAGTGAGGAGCAGCAAAGGGAAGACCCCGAAGGCGCCCTTGTGGATGCCACAGACTTGCAGGAGACAAAGCTTGCTTGAGTCAGCTCTTATTACACCCACGTTTCCATGTGCGGCTTGGGAGGTGGGTCATGACTTCTTTATCCTTCATATTAATTCACTGGGGGAACACTTAGCCAAAGTAATACCTACAAACAGTAGATAATCACATGTTACTGTCTTAAACTTTTATTTTCATAGATGAGAAAAGATGCTGAAGACAGGTTATTTGCTCAGTATTACAGAGCTAGTGTTACAGCAATGAACCCAAGAAGGAACTCCTGCCCTCTAATGCTTCTAGAAGGAGACTAAAACAATTTGTTGATTACAGTATATCAGAAGATGCTAAGTGATTGAGAAGGAAATAATTTGTGAAGCACGGATGTGGTTCAAGGTAGTAGCATACAATTTTTCTTCATGCCACATGGCGACATAGGAATACATTGAAAGCGGATAAGGAACAGATGCATACATGACTCTCTGAGGGAAGAGTTCCAAGAAGGAGGAACAGCCCAGGCAAAGGTTCTGAAGGCAGTGTGCTGAGATGCTCTGTATCATATATCTGTGTCTGAGGAAAACTGGGCAAGAGAGAGTGTGAATTGAGAACCCAGGCAGCACCAGCCAGTAGGAGAGTGGTGTCCTTTCGCGAGAAGGTGGAAGCAAAGCCGCTGCTAGCACACAAAGGAGTGACACAAGTAAAATGGAAGAAAGCACCCCAATTTCGGCTGGGAGGAGACTGCAGGGGAAGACAGCAGTAGACAGGACTGCTGATCATGAGATGGCAGTTGCCAGCTATACCTCAACAGCAAACAAAAGCATTGCTCATAGACTAATGATTAGGTATTAAGAATCTAAGGTGATTTCAAGTTTTCTACCTTGATCAGATGCTGAAAATATCAAACTACGTATGCAGAGTATATTACTTATTTTCTTCTTGCTGTAAACAAATACCTGACCACAGCAACTTAAGAAAAGAAAGGAAGTGAGGCCTTCACTGGCTTCCTGCCTTCTCAAGAGCAGGAGCTCTCTGTACTTCCTCCTCTTTCCTTCCCTTAATCTAATAAAGTTTCTCTAAACTTTGGAAAAAATGAAGGAAAGGATTTATTTTTGGCATACAGTTTAGAGGGAAGTGTCATGGTGCAGAAGACATGGGAGGAGGTATGGGAGCCAGCTCATCACAACAGTCAGGAGTCAGAGATTGAACAGGATGTGTGGGGCAGTGCTATACAACCTCAGCACCCATTCCCAGTGCCACAACACAGCAAGGTTTCACCTTCTAAAGGTATGATAATCTTCAAAAAAAATGCTACCATGGGGCTGGAGAAAGGGCTTGGCTGTTAAGGCGTCTGCCTGCGAAGCCAAAGAATCCCAGTTTGATTCTCCAGGACCCAAGTAAACAAGATGCACGAGGGGCACATGCATCTGAAGTTCATTTGCAATGGCTAGAGTCCCCTGGCGTGCCCATTCTCTCTCTGTTTGCCCCTCTTCTATCTCCCTCTCCCTGCTTGCAAATAAATAAATTAAAGTTAAAAAAAAAATAGTGCCACCAGCTGAAGAGTAAGTGGTTTAAAAACATGAGCCTATGGGGGACATTTTATGTGCAAACCACAACATTCTGCCCCTGGCCGTCATAGGTCCCATGCCAATTCCATGATGCCAAATGTATTTAGTCCAACTTCAAAAGTCCATATGATCCTTCAATACTCTTAACACTATTCAAAAGTACAATGTGGGGGCTGGAGAGATGGCTTAGTGGTTAAGGCTCTTGCCTGTGAAGCCTAAGGACACAGGTTTGATTCTCCAGGTCCCAACGTAAGCCAGATGCACAAGAGGGCATGCATCTGGAGTTCATTTGCAGTGGCTAGAGGCCCTGGCATGCTCATTTTCATTCTCCCTCTCTATCTTTCCCTCTCTGTCTCTAATAAATAGATAAGTTAGGGCTGGAGAGATGGCTTAGCGGTTAAGGCGCCTGCCTGCCAAGCCTAAGAACACCCGTTTGATTCTCCAGGTACCAGATTTAGCCAGACACAAGTGATGCAAGCACACAATGCTACGCTTGCCCCCCCCCCGGGGGGGTGGCACGCATCTGGAGTTCGTTCACAGTGGCTGAAATGGCCCTAGTGCGCCATTCTCTCTCTCTGCTCTTCCCCTCTCTCTGTTTCTCTCTCTAAATAAATAAATAAATAAATAAATAAATAAATAAATAAATAAATAAATAAAGTTTGCAGCACTGGAAGCCATGACACATCCATTCTCTCTATCTGCCTCTCTTACCCTCTAACAAATAATAAATAAAATAAGTTTTTGTTTTTTTTTTTTTTTAAGTATAATGTGGGCTGGAGAGATTGCTTACTGGTTAAGGAGCTTGCCTACAAAGCCTAAGGAGCCAGATTCAATTCCCCAGTACCCACATAAGCCAAATGCACAAAGTAGCACATGCGTCTGGAGTTTGGTTACAGTGGCTGGAGGCCCTGGCACACCCATTTTCTCTATCTACATCTCTCTCCTCTCTTTCTCAAAATAAATAAATAAATAAAAATTTTAGGGGCTAGAGAGATGGCTTAGCAGTTAAGTGCCTGCCTGTGAAGCCTAAGAACCTTGGTTCAAGGCTCAATTCTCCAGGACCCACATAAACCAGATGCACAAGGGGGCGCATGCATCTGGAATTCGTTTGCAATGGCTGGAGGCCCTAGTGTGTCCATTCTCTCTCTCTCTTTCGCTCTCTTTGCTTCTTTATCTCTCAAATAAATAAATAAAGTATTTTTAAAAATTAAAAATATTTTTAAATAGTACGATGTGGGTCTGGAAAAGTGGCTTGGTGGTTAAGATACTTGCAAGACTGATAGCCCAGGCTCAAATTCCCACTACCCACCTAAAGCCAGATCCACAAAGTGGCACATGCACCTGGAGTTTGGGTGCAACAGCAAGAGGCCCTGGTGCATACATTCTCTCTCTCTCTCTCTCTACTAATTGCAAGTAATAAATGAAATTTAAAATGAATTTTTAAGTCCAATGTAGTAAATCTGTTGAGACTCAAGGCAATCTGTGAACCCAGTATAATCATAACACAAATTACTTATGTACAATATGTAATAGCACAGACTAAACATTTCCATTCAAAAAGAGAGGAATGGTCAGATGTGGTCCGTATATGCCTTTAATCCCAGCATTCAGGAGGCAGAGGTAGTAGAATCACTGGGATTTTATGGTCATGCTGAGACTACATAGTGAATTCCAGGTCAGCCTGGACTAGAACAAGACTTTACCTTGAAAAAGAAAAAAGAAAAAAAAAAAAGGAATGGAGTTGGAGAGATGGCTTATTTATTTATTGAGAGAGAGAGAGAATATGGGTGTGCCAGGGCCTTTAGCCACTGCAAATGAACTCCAGATGCATGTGCCTCTATGTGCATCTGGTTTACATGGGTTCTAGGGAATTGAATCTGGGTCTTTAGCCTTCTCAGGCAAATGCCTTAACTACTAAGCCATCTCTCTAGCCCTTTTCTATTCTTTTGTTTTGAGGCAGGGACTCACTATAGCCGAGGCTGACCTGGAATTCACTCTGTAGTACCAGGCTGGTCTTGAACTCATAGAGATCCTCCTCCCTCTGCTTCCTGAGTGTTGTGATTAAAGGCATGAGTCACTATACCCAGCCAAGCTTTTCTTTTCTTTTCTTTTCTTTTCTTTTCTTTTTAAGGTAGATTCTCTCTCTATTCCAGGCTGTCCTAGAATTCACTCTGTATTCTCAGGGTGGCCTTGAACTCACAGCAATCCTCCTACCTCTACCTCCTGAATGCTGGGATTAAAGGCATGTGCCACCATGCCCAGCAAGCTTTTCTTTAATAGTGCTAATCTCCTTAACAATTAGAGCATCAGTGCACTCATTGTGGGAAATTTGAAATGTGCTCCTTTCCTTGTCTAATGAACTCTTTTCATCTTTTGCCATGCTTGTTGCTAGCTTTCTGAATGACAGAAGTCAACAGAAGCCATTTCAGACTCAATGCTATTTTGTCTTCAAATATCTTCTATCAAACAAATTAACCCATTGCCTTTAAACTTAGCCCCACTAAAGTTGTCGGGACATGGCAATAATGCAGCCAGATTCTATTGCAGAATATCCTATGAGCTGCCTCTATCTAGCACAGTTCCTGACAGAGTCTCTGTTCCCCTTGGAAACTTCATGAGACAAACCCTCCACTGCCTGTATCTCTCGGCATTCTGGTCTTCCAAAGTCCCATTAAGCTCTGCAAACAGCACTTGTAAGGCTCCTCTGGCTCCAAGTTCCAAACTCTTCCACATTCCTCCCCTCCCACAAAGGAGTACCAAAGCCTACATGCCACATGGTCAGGTTTATCTCAGCAATAACTCAACTTTTGATACAAATCTTCTGTATTAGTTACCGTCTCATTGCTGTGAAAAAATACTTGACCAGAAGTAACTTAAGAAAGGAGTTTGTTTTTGGCTTACAGTTTCAAGCAAAAGTTTCATAGTAGGTAAACCATGGAAGACCAGCTCATCACATTGCAGTCAGGAAGCAGGACCAGGCTATAAAACCTCAAGGCCCACCAGTAATATTAATCGTCAGATTCAAGGGAGCAATACACATGGGGTCAAGCTATAATAAAGTATAAAACGAGATCAAATGAAAGCAGTGTCCTTCATGTGTAAGCTTGAGTACAGAGAAAGAATGTACCAGGATTTTTCTTCTTCTGAAATTACAAAGAAGTGTCAGAACCTAGTATGACGTAGCTTAAGATTTAGTGGGATATGCAAATGTCTGATAAAACTAGTTATTTAAAAAATATTTTATTTTATTTATTGCAGAGGGAGAAAGAGTCAGATAAAGAGAGAGGGGCTGGTGAGATGGCTTAGTGGTTTAGCGTTTGCTTGTGAAGCCCAAGGACCCCGGTTCAAGGCTCAATTCCCCAGTACCCACATAAGCCAGATGCACAAGGTGGCACATGCATCTGGAGTTTGTTTTCAGTGGCTGGAGGCCCTGGTGTGCCCATTCTCCCTCCCCCCGCCCCCCCCCCCCGCTCTCTCTGTTGCTCTAAAATAAATAAAAATAAACAAATTTTTTTTTAGAGAGAGAGAGAGAATGGGTATGACTGGGCCCCAGCCACTACAAACAAACTCCAGACATATGTGCCACCTTGTGCATTTGGCTTATGTGGGTATTGGGGAATGGAACCTTAGTCCTTTGGCTTTGTAGGCAAGCTCCTTAACTACTAAGCCATCTCTCCAGACCTTAGTTTTGTTTTGTTTTTGATTTTTCGTGGTAGGGTCTCACTCTAGTCCAGGCTGACCTGGAATTCACTATGTATGTATGTTCAGGGTAGCCTTGAACTCATGGTGATCCTCCTACCTCTGCCTCCCGGGTGCTGGGATTAAAGGTGTGTGCCAACATGCCCAACTTTCATGAAATTTCTTTTTGTATGTTTGACTTCAGAAAAATTAGAAACTATGACTTCTTAAAGTATATATACAGGGACTGGAGAGATGGCTTAGCGCTTAAGGTGCTTGCCTGTAAAGCCTAAGGCCCTTGATTCGATTCCCCAGTATCCACGTAAGCCAGATGCACAAGGTGGTGCATGCATCTGGAGTTCGTTTGCAGTGGCTGGAAGCCCTGGTGCGCCCATTCTCTCTCTCTCTCTCTCTCTCTCTCTCTCCCCCCCTTTTCCCTCTCATAAATAAATAAAAATAAAATAAAGCATATATACAGAATATCTAATCTTATCCCTTTGTTATACAGAAAGGAACATGAACACGACAAGAGGTTCAATGACCTGCCAAAATTCACAAATCTGATCAGTGGTAAACAACAACACTCCTGAGCAGACTCCAGACCCAGCACCCCTCCATTATGTTACTACTGGTTTCTCTTGTCCAGGAGTTCCGGTTTAGCTTGCAAAACAGCAGTTCCCAGCCTGTTTCTATCTTGACACGACTGACCATCATTCACTCTCACCATTAGTAGCAATGGCTGCAGATTTAAGAATTCAGAAGGTGTACAGATCACAAACTCAGTGTTATGTGGTTCACTCACCACAGGAACTAGCAAATGACAAACACAGTCATGTAAAGTTGTCAAGCCAGACAAAAATCCCAGCACTCTGGAGATAGAAACAGGAGGATCAAAAGTCTAAAACCACCCTCAGCTTATCTAGGAAGTTTGAGACTTCTCTGGACTACATGAGACGCTGTCTCATCCAGGTGTGGTGGCATACAACTTTAATCCCAGCACTCGAGGCAGGGGTAGGAGTATTGCTGTGAGTTCAAGGCCACCCTGAGACTACATAATTCCAGGTCAGCCTGAGCTAGAATGAAACTCTACCTCAAAAAAAAAAAAAAAAAAAAAGAGAGAGAAAGAGAGAGCTAATTACAACACGGACCCCTGTCTCAATACCTGCTACCTGCTCCTTCTAAAATAGTACCTATTTTTTAACCACCATCCAACTAATCTTTATTAAGGGCCTGCTGAACACCAAATAATGAAATACCGCTATGAAAGTAGATGAAGCACAATCCCTGCCCTGAAAGGGCTCAGTCAAGTGGAGTAGATGAACAGGTAGATAGAAAGTATGACCTGGACAGGTGACTGACAACAGAGATATCACAAAGGAGTAACTGTGGAGTTCTGGGGTCAGAGGCCACTGTCATTCTAGAGGCTGATCTTTAATATCTGCCTCGTGCACCCCAGGGAGTCACATTTATCCCACATCACCTTGACCTATTTGCCACCAGAAAAAAAGGAGGGAGGGAGACTGGGAGAGACACTGCACCAATTATACAAAACTGGCCTACAATGCAGCATTGAAGTACTAAACCTGCCGTACAAGGAGTCATTGTGGGAAGGACACAATAGCCAGACCAAGAGACCCTTATCAAGGTCTGCTCCCTCCAGCTCACAGCACTCTGGCTTGTCAGGCAGGTGTGCGAACAGGTCCAGCTGCATAGGGGCAGTTTTCAAGTCACTCCAGAGCTTAGAAAAGTGTAAGGCATCCACCTTTAAGTGAATGAAAAATAAAGGGGGAAGGTAAGCAAAATGAAGGCCAAGAAAAAGGTTAGAGTTTTCTTTTGTTTCGTAGGTCAAAATAAAACAATTATTTTCCCCTCTGCTTTTGTCTTTACCCTTCACTAACAGTTGAAATACTTGCTTTTTTAAGAAAAATTATTTGAGAGAAACAGACAGACAGACAGACAGGAGAGAGAATGAGCATGCTAGGGCCTCCATCCACTGCAAACAAACTCCTGACACGTGCCACCTTGTACATGTGGCTTACATGGGTACTAGGGAATCGAACTTGGGTCTTTAGGCTTTGTGGGCAAATGCCTTAACTGCTAAGCCAATCTCTCCAGCCCCGAAATACTTGTTTGTGTTAATTAATGTCCATGGTATTTTGCTTTCTTCATTGCACAGTTTTCTTTTCACCATCTTACTTCAATTTTCTTTAAATATAGTAGGAATACTCAGACACAAGTATCTGGTCATTTTGAGAATTTAAGTCTTTATACACAGAAACTTAGGAAAAAACATTTTCCTTACAAATGTAAGAGGAAAAGTTTAGCCAGGTGTGGTGGCACACACCTTTAATCCCAGCACTTGGGAGGCAGAGGCAGGAGGATAGCTATGAGTCAAGGTCACCCTGAGACTACATACATAGTGAATTCCAGGTCAGCCTGGGCTAGAGTGAAACCCTATCTCAAAAAAAAAAAAAAAAAAATTTAAAAAAAAAAGGAAAAGTTTTTTGAGTTAGTTAACATAAGCAATTGTAATTAGTGTCATTACTCAAGACTGATATTCACAGAAAAATTCCATTAGGAGTAATCTGTAGCTATATAAAATTCCAAGCCAGGTATGATAGTGCATGCCTTTAATCCCAGCACTCGGGAGGCAGAGGTAGAAGGCCATCCTGAGCCTACATAGTGAATTCCAGGTCAGCCTGGATTAGAGTGAAACCCTAGCTTGAAAAACAAAAAATTCCATATACTATAATGATCATGGTATTAGATTTAATTTAAGTACCATTTGGAGAGCTGGAGAAATTACACAGCGGTTAGGGGCACTTTCTTGCAACTCCTAACAGCCTGGGTTCAATTCCCCTGTACCCATGTAAAGCTAGATGTGCAAGTGGTGCATGTGTCTAGAGTTCGTTTGCAGTAGCAAGAGGCCCTTGCACACCCATACACTCATTCTCACACACATTCTCACCCAAATAAATAAAGAAATGATGTGTGTGTGTGTGTGTGTGTGTGTTTAAATTTTAAAAATACTGTTTTGTTCACATCTGGTTAATCTTAATATTTAAAATGACATTCAAGTAACTCACAAAACAGGACTGGTAGATAAAACAATATTAACTAACATTCTATCACTTTATGACATGTTCCTATAAGGGTAGGGGAAATGGCTCAGTGGATAAAATGCCTCCGCTCAAGCCTAAGGACCTGAGATCCATCTCCCCAGATCCCATAAAAGTCAGAAGCCAGTCTGGAATCGCAGCACACTGGGGGTGGGATAGAAGGGGAGACAGGTAAGGGCAACAAAGAATAACAACAGAGCAAGACCCCAACAGAGATCCAAAGAGAGAAACCCAGTCTCAAATGAGGAGGAAAGGCACAGACTGACCCAAAATTTGTCCTCTGCCATTCATGTGGGTGCCGTGGCATGTGCATGTCCACACTCTCACACATACCCACAAAAGTCATTATAGATACAAGACGACCCTACAGCCAAAGTTGTAGCCATTCAAGGCCCTGCTAACCTTTTCCTGTTTCCTCCTCCACCCAAAGAATGTGCAACATCCTCAGAGCATGCTCCAGGGACTGGGGAGATGGTTCAATGGTTAAAGGCACTTGATTGCAAAGCCTGACAGTCAGGGTTCAATTCCCCAGTATCCACAGAAAGCCAGATGCACAAAATGGAGCATGTGTCTAGAATTCATCTGTAGAGGAAGGAGGCCCTGGCACGCCCATACTCATTCTCTGCCAGTCTCTCTCTGTCTCTAAATAAATAAAATACACATAAACAAAGCTGGGCATGAACAAAAATGCCTGTGACCTCAGCACTGAGGAAGACAGAAACACAGAGACAGAAGGATGGCCAGGGCTCCCTGGATGGGAAAACAGTGAGTCTTGGCTCAGTTAGAAGAGACTGCTCCAGGGAATAAGGCAGAAGAGCAATAGAGGACACCTGCATGGTTGTGCAGAGTGCACACGCACACTGCTCCAGCTTAACAGAACTGTTACTTTCATTTTAGACAATCATATCTCTTTTTAAAATATTTTAAATTTTTCTTAATATTTATTTATCTATTTATCATTTGAGATAGAGAGGGGGAGAGAGAGAGAGAGAGAAAGAAAGAAAGAAATAGGCAGATAGAGAGACAATGGGTGTGACCGGGCCTCTAGCCATTGCAAACAAATGCCAAACACATGCACTACCTTGTGCATCTGGCATATGTGGGTCCTGGGGAATCAAACCTGGATCCTTCAGTTTCCCAGGCAAGCGCCTTAACCACTAAGCCATCTCACCAGCCTGGCAATCTTTTCTAAAAATAATTTATTTGTTTATTTCAGAGAGAGAGAATGGGCACACCAGGGCCTCTAGCCACTGCAAACGAACTTCAGATGCATATACTACTTTGTGCATCTGACTTACATGGGTACTGAGGAATTGAACCTGGGTCTTTAGGCTTCACAGGCAAGTGCCTTAACCACTAAGCCATCTCTCCAGGCCCCCAACCCTTTAAAGTAGTGTCTGACTCTAGCCCAGGCTAACCTGGAGCTCACTCTGCAGCCCCAGGCAGGACTGGAACACACAAAGATCGTCTTGCAATTAAAGGCATGCACCACCAAGCTTGGCCAATCACATCTCTTAAAAAAAGATGTGCCAAGCAGGATACATTGTGGAAGAGGTGGTGAAAAGAATGTAAGAACCGGGCTGGGGAAATGGCTTAGCAGTTAAGGTGTTTGCCTGCGAAGCCTAAGGACTGGTATTCGATTCCCCAGGACCCACATAAGCCAGATGCGCAAGGGGATGCATGTATCTGGAGTTCATTTGCAGTGGCTGGAGGCCCTGGTGTGTCCATTCGCTCTTTCTCTCTGCCTCTTCCACACACACATGCTCTCTCTCTCTCTCTCTCAAATAAATAAATAAATAAATAAATAAATAAAATAAAATATATTTAAAAAAGAATGTAATAGCCAAAAAAAGAGTAGGACTCCTTACATTTTACTCTTCCAGACACAACATGGCCTGGATGTGCTTTTTGACCTCACAGTGCCTGACACTACCTACACAAGACCATCATAATAGAAGGAAAAGATCATGACATCAAAATAAAAGAGAGACTGACTGAGAGGGGCAGGGGATATGATGGAGAGTCGGGTTTCAAAGGGGAAAGGGGAAGGGAGGGAATTACCATGGGTTATTGTCTACACTAATGGAAGCTGTCAATAAAAAATTTTTAAAAAGGTAGGGAGGACAGGGAGGAGGATAATGGAGTCACCACTATGAATGTAAAACTAGAATAATATACATAAGAATAAATAAAATTTAAATAAAATAAAAATAAATTTTTTTTAAAGAAAGAAAAAAAAAAGGTAAGCTGGGCGTGGTGGCATGGCGCACGCTTTTAATCCCAGCACTCGAGAGGCAAAGGTAGGAGGATCACGAAGAGTTCGAGGCCACCCTGAGACTACATAGTGAATTCCAGGTCAGCCTGAGCTAGAGTATGTTGAAAAACCATTAAAAAAATTTTTTTAAGTATGCCTATTCTGCTTCATTTGCTTCTTCATATAACTTAAGCACCCTGCTTTTATTATCCCTTATTCAAACCTTTATTCCATTGTTTCATTCTTTTTTTAACGTATTTGGGAACACACACACAGAAGAGACAGACAGAATGGACATGCCAGGGCTAACTAACTCCACATGCATGAGCCTTTGTACATCTAGCTTTATGTGGGTACTGGGGAATCAAACTGGGAAATCAGGCTTTGAAAGCAGTTGTCTTTAACCACAGACCCATCTCTCCAATCCGTTTCATTTGTTCTCATTCCTTTTCTCCCCTCCCCTCCCCCTCCCTCTCTCTCCATTTAGCAATCAGGGTTACTATAAACCCACAAAGTGGAGAAGGAGCCTGTGTATACCAGCCACCCATCATCTCTGGGACTCAAGAGGCTCGCCACAGAGAGGCAACGGCTGTGGTACGAGCAGTGATAGGTGTTGTTATTTATCCCTGTAGAAGACAGAACAGCACTCCTATGCCAAACTAGTACCAACAAGGAATTTTTAACTGTTATTTATTTTTTTGAGTGAGAGAGGGAGAGACAAAGAGGTGGATAGAGAATGGGCACATCAGGGCCTCCGGCAGCTGCAAACTAACTCCAGATGCATGCGCTTCCTTGTGCATCTGGCTTACATCAGTCCTGGGGAGTTGAACCTGGGTCCTTTGCTTTGCAAGCAAACACTTTAACCACTAAGCAATTTCTCTAGCCCAAGATGAGGCTTTAAATTTTTTTTTTTTTTTACCTGAGACTACATAGTGAATCCCAGGTCATCCTGAACTAGAGTGAGACCCTACCTTGAAAAAAAAAAAAAGAAGAAAATTGTAAATATCTTTATTAATTTATTAACAAGCAGAGAGAGGACAGCAAAAGAGAGAATGAGCACGCCAGGGCCTCTAGTCACTGCAAACAAACTCCAGATGCATGTGCCACTTTGTGCATCTGGCTTTATGTGGGCACTGGGGAATCAAACCTGTGTTGTTAGGCTTTGCAAACAAATGCCTTAACTCTTAAGCCATCTCTCCAGTCCAAGAGGTGGCTTTTAAAAAAATATTTATTTATTTATTTGAGAGAGAAAGAGAGAATGGGCATTGCAGGGCTTCTAGCCACTGCAAACGAACTCCAGACACATGCGCCCCCTTGTGCATCTGGCTTATATGGGTCCTGGAGAATCGAACCAGGATCCTTTGGCTTTGCACTAAGCCATCCCTCCAGCCTGGCTTTTTAAAAAATATATTTTTAGTTAAGTAATTATTTATTTATTTATTTATTTATTTGAGAAAGGGAGGCAGATGGAAAGAGAGAATGGGTACACCAGGGCCTCTAGCCACTGCAAACGAACTCCAGATGCATGCACCCCCTTGTGCTTTTGGCTTACATGGGTCCTGGGGAATTGAAGCAGGGTCCTTAGGCTTTGCAGGCAAATGCCTTAACCGTTAACCCATTTCCTCAGCCCAGAGGTGGCTTTTTTAACATAGTACCTCTGTGTCTGGCAACTGATCATTTGCCAAATGAATATTTCATCTCAGGGCCCCAATCTAACTGCTTCAAAATTATACTTAGCAAGAAGAAAGGGAGATGCTCAGCAGTAGCAAATAGTTAGAATGATATACAAAAGCCTTATCACCTGGTTCCTCCAATGCTAACAGTACTCACAAAGCAGAGTGGATATGGACTCTCTCCTTTTTAGAGCTACCACAGTGCCTGAAATAGCTGATTAATTTCTTCGCTCCACTTTCTGGGGGCCCAATTAAATACAAAGGCTGGAGGAAGAAAAAGATCAGAATCCAATGGCTCTGATGCCCACAAGACTGCATAGCTGACCGTGTGGGCTTTGCCTGGCCCAGCACGCCCACCCACAGGCATCTCCCAGGGACTGAAGGAAGGTGGGTGAGGGGACAGTGGGCTGTGCTGGAGCTAGCAGGCAGAGGCAGCAGAGTCTACATACTTTGGATTTTTATACAACAGAAGAGCCTGAGTCACCAAGCTAAAGGGTATCACTGACATTTCAAAATTCTGAAATTAAGGTGGGTGTGGTAGCACACGCCTTTAATCCCAGCACTTGGGAGGTAGAGGTAGGAGGATTGCCACAAGTTCAAGGCCACCCTGAGACTGAGACTGACTACATAGTGAAATCCAGGTCAGCCGGGCTAAAGCAAGACACTACCTCAAAAAAAAAAAAAAAAAATGAGGACTGGAGAGATGGCTTAGTGGTTAAGGCACTTGTCTGCAAAGTCTAAGAATTCAGATCTGATTCCCCAGTACCCACGTAAGCCAGATGCATAAGTGTCTGGAGTTTGTTTGCAGTGGTTAGAGGCACTAGCCTGCCCATTCTTTCTAAGTGCCTCTTTCCCACCCTCTCTCTCAACTAAATAAATAAATAAATAAATAAATAAATAAATTCTTTTGAGACAAGCCCAACAGACTGGCCTTTTTTTTAATGTGAGAGAGCAACAGTGAGGGGGGAAGAATTGGCACTCCAGGGTCTTCAGCCACTGTGATCAAACTCCAAACATGTGCTCAACCTTGTGTACATGTGTGGCCTTTGCATGCTTGCATCACCTTGTGCGTCTGGCTCACGTGGGATCTAGAGAGTCAAATATGGGTCCTTAAGCTTTGTAGGCAAGCATTTTAACTGCTAAGCCAGCTCTCCAGCTCCCAAAAATATTTTTTGCACATTTTTGTTTTATTTTGTTTTTCAAGGTAGGTTCTCACTCTGGCTCAGGCTGACCTGGAATTCACTATGTAGTGTCAGGGAGACCTTGAACTCACAAAGATCCTCCTACCTCTGCCTCCCAAGTGTTGGGATTAAAGGCATGCACCACCACGCCCAGCTCCAAAAATATTTTTTAATTGAAAAATATAATGATTAAAACATAAGGTGGGCCATAGCCATATATTAATGCTACTCTCACTTTTGGTTAGAGAAGCTTCTCTTTTCAGGTGGCGGTGACCTTGGGATGACTCAGAAGGAACCATAATGATGAGAAGAAGTGACAGAGGAGTGCTCAGCACTGAAACATCTCTATCACACCCTCCAAGGCTCAGGGTCCATTGCGGAAGAGGTGGCGGAAAGAATGTAAGAGCCAAAGGAATGGTAGGACTCCTTATAACATGTTCCTCCATGGATATCCATGACCTTGCAGTGCTTGACACTACCTGCACAAGACCATCACAATAGGAGGAAAAGATGATGCATCAAAATAAAAGAGAGTGATTGAGGGGGAGAGAGGATGCAAGGATGCAATAGAGAGTGGAGTTGCAAAGGGGAAAGTGTGTGGGAGGAATTACCTTATTTTATTGTCTATAATTATGGAAGTTGTCAATAAAAAACACATAAAAAATAAAAATAAAATATAATTGGGGCTGGGCGTGGTGGCGCACGCCTTTAATCCCAGCACTTGGGAGGCAGAGGAAGGAGGATCGCCGAGAGTTCAAGACCACCCTGAGACTTCATAGTTAATTCCAGGTCAGCCTGGACCAGAGTGAGACCCTACCTTGCAAAACCAAAAAATATATATATATATATAAAATTGGCTCAGAGGGTAAGGGCCTGCAGGTCCGGGGTTCAATGCCCTGTCCACCCACGTAAAGCTGGACAGATACTCATTTGCAGGGCAACAGACTCTAGGGTACATGTGTGTGCACATGTGTTCGCACTCACAAATAAATAAAGATTTTAAAGCAGCAAATATTCCGGTAATGTATGCGGTCCTCCAATGGATGGCAGGAGCTGAAGGAGTGATTAAAACTGTGGGTAAACATTTCATATATTTGTGTGCTGACTTTTCTGGATGTTCTCTATTTTCCATCAAATGTCTATCTGTGGAAGTTCTACTTGGATAGATGCATGAGCTGACTGAAGGAAAAAAAAAATCACATGATGGCCTCCAGAGCTTGCCATACTGCATGACTAGCTCAGCCATTTACTTCTTCAAACATACACAGGCCTGGTACATGCATCAGACACTGCACACATTACCGTCACAGAGGAAACAAAAACCACCTGTCTGCTTACCTGTTGGTGAGAGACAGGAACAGAGTGATTTTTAGCAGAAAGCAGATTGTATCATGTCGTTCTGCTCACAACTGTCTAGTGCTTGCACAAAGTTCACAGCACACTTTTCACAATGGTAACAAAGTGGAAGTAAAACAATTGTTCATTGAAGGATGAATGGCTAAAGGAAATGTGGTACATACCTCAAGTGGGAAATGAGCCAGTTTCGAAGGCAGTTCTGACACTTGCTACAGCATGGGTGAACATTAAGGGTGTTATGCTAAGTGAGGCAAGCCAGTCACAGAAGGACAACCATTTATGTGCACTTCTCAGAGTCACCTAGAGCAGTCTAAATCACAGAATGTTGAGTGGCTGTTGCCAGCACTGGAGGTACAGTGCAAGGAGTTGCCGACTTGCAAAATGATAGAGTTCTGGAGATGTTTCACAATGTGAATATACACAATATTGCACTTAAAAATGATGAAGCTAGTAAATGTACTACTATGTCATTTTTTTGTTTTAAAATTATTTATTTATTTATTTATTTGCAAGCAGAGAGGGAGAGATAGAAGAGATGCAGACAGAGAAAGAATGGGCACACCAGGGCCTTCAGCCACTGCAAATGAACTCCAGATGCATGTGCCCCTTGCTTGTGCATCTGGCTTACGTGGGTCCTGGAGAATTGAACCGGGATCCTTTGGCTTCACAGGTAAACGCCTTAACCGCTAAGCCATTTCTCCAGCCCTACTATGTCATTTTTAAAAATAATTTGTAAAAAGAATCTTTTACCAGCTTGTTTACTAGCAAATCCTAGTGGGTGAAAAAAATAATTAAACTGCAAACAAGCTGACAGTATGAGAAAAACTGAGAAATGTGACTAACAAAGCCATGTGTTGTGGTACATGCTTGCAACCCCAGTACTTGGGAGATGGAGGCAACAGGATTAAGAGTAAAAAATAGACGGGCATCATGGTGGCGCACGCCTTTAATCCCAGAGGCAGAGGTAGGAGGATTGCCACGAGTTCGAGGCCACCATGAGACTCCATAGTGAATTCCAGGTCAGCCTGGGCTAGAGTAAGACCCTACCTCAAAAAAACAAAAGAAAAAGAAAAAAAAGAGTATAAAGGCAACCTTGGCTACACAGTGTGTTTGAGGCTAGCCTAATCTACATGAGACTATGCCACAGAAAAAATAAAATAAATAAAAAGGGCCAGGCATGGTTGCACATGCTTTTAATCCCAGCACTCAGGAAGCTGAGGTAAGAGGATCACTGAGGGTTTGAAGACAACTGAGACTCCTAGTGAATTCCAGGTCAGCCTGAGCTAGAGTGAGACCACACTTCAGGTGGGGGCAGGGGGAATAGGAATATGACTCAGTGGTTAAAGTCACGTGCTTGCAAAGCCTGCCAACTGTATTCAATTCCCAAGCCATCTACATAAGCCTGATGCAAAAAGTGGTGCAAGGGCTGAGAGATGTCTCAGCAGTTAAGGCGCCTGTCTGCAATACCTAACAAACCAGGTTTGATTCCCTGGTACCCATGTATACCCAGATGCACAAAGTGATGCATGCATTTGGAGTTCCTTAGCAGTGGCTAGAGGCCCTGGAACACCCAGACATATTCATATTTTCTCAATCGCTCTCTCTGTTTCTCTCCCTCAAATAAATGTAAAAGACTTTAACTGCAAAAGAGACTGGTGGAATCTAGGATCAGAGGAAGAGAGAGATATCAGAACCAGAGACAGAGAAGAGGGCAGCCAGGAGAGGGAGAGAGGGGAGATAGAGGGAGGAAAAAGTAGGTGCATACACCAATGAGGAGAGCTAAAGAGGGGTGAGAGGAGAGGAGAGGGGAGGGGAAGGGAGAGGAGAAGAGGAAAGGAAAGGAATGGGTTGTGCACACCAGGGAGCAGGAGAGCCAAAGGGGGTCACAGAAGAGAGAAGGCCAGAGAGAGGGTTTAAATGGCTATGGGAAAAGAAAGAGGAAAACTGCCCTGTGAGGAAGGGACCTTAGCTGCCAGGCTGGGGGGCGGGGGAGACTAGTGGCCCAGAGCTACCCTCAATTACCATAAAAGGATGTGGTTCCAGAATCCCAGACTTACTCTAGGCATGATCAGAAGGGAGGAGGTAGACAGCCAGGACACTCTGGCCTTTTCTTTTTCTTTCTTTTTTGCTTTCCTGCTCAGTGGTGGTTTAGTGGTTAGGATTCAGTGCGCTCACCACCATAGCCTGGGTTCAATTCCCAGTCAGGGACCATTTATCAGATTTGGGTTCAGGATAGAGACACCAAGATAAATGGTTTCTTGAGTTCAAGACTTTACTGTGAAGGGTGAGAGAGAAGAGGGTGAAAAGGAGAAGAGAGATGGGGGAGAGGGAGTAAGTGCCGAAAATGAATGAGAGAGAGGGAAAGGGAGAAAGGAGGAGGGAGGGAGAGAATCTGACTGGTTGTGGGAAGAGGAGGAGGGAGGGGCCTTGGGTGGTGTGCTGGGTAGGAGCTGGGGGAGACGGCATTCCCTGTTCTCAACCTAGAGCTGTCCTCACTCACCATAAGAGGCTTGGTCTCAGAGTCCCAGACCTAGTGTACACATGGCCAGATGGGAGGAAGGAGAGCATCCTGTGGTATCTGACATATACCTTGCCCTCCTTTATTTTTATTTGTAGCACTCAACACACATACCATGTTTACAGACACTGATTTGTAAGTGACCTGTAAACAGTAGAATGTAAATTTTATGCAAAGAGGCTTTTTGTCAGGTTTTTGTTGTTGTTGTTGTTTTGTTTTGTTTTGTTTTTCAAGGTAGGGTCTCACTTCTGGCCCAGACAGACCTGAAATTAACTTTGTAGTCTCAGGGTGGCCTCAAACTCACTGCGACTCTCCTACCTCTACCTCCCAAGTGCTGGGATTAATGGCGTGCGCCACCATGCCCTGCAAATTTTTTATTTATGAGAAAAAATGAATGTGAGTCACCAGGACTTTCTGTGTTACAAATGAACTCCAGACATACTAGCCACCTTGTGCATCAGGCTTTGCAAGCAAACACCTTTAACTGCTGAGTCATCTCTCCAGCTCTTGGAAAATGCTTCTTTTTTTTTTTTCTGAGGTAGGGTCTCACTCTAGCCCAGCCTGACCTAGAATTCACTATGTAGTCTCAGGGTGGCCTCGAACTCATGGCAATCCTCCTACCTCTGCCTCTTGGTGCAGTTATTAAAGGCATATGCCACCATGCCTGGCTGGAAAGTACTTTTGTAAAAAATTTGTTTTATTTATTTACGGGGGAGAGAGAAAGAGAAACAGGCAGATAGAAAAAGAGAGAATGGATGTGCCAGGACCTTCAGCAGCTGCAAATGAACTCCAGACTCACGTATCACCTTGTGCATGTGGCTTACATAAGTACTGGAAAATTAAACCTGGGTCCTTTAGCTTTGCAGGCAAGTACCTTAACTGCTAAGTTATCTCTCCAGCCCATAAAAAGCACTTTTAATAAAGACTTATTTATCACATCTTTCATGTGAAATACTGATTGTTAGTGGACATACATTCAATGCCTAGAACAGTGTCTGGCAGAAGGTAGGTGCTATCTTTGTACCTGAGTTCAGATCCCCAGGGCCCAGATAAAAGCTGGCATGCTGGTATGAACCTGTGATCCCAGGGCTAGGGAGGCGGAGACTGCCAGAAATTTGGGGCTTGCTAGCTAACCAGTCTAGCCTACTTGGTGAGTTCTAGGTCAGTGAGAGACCCTATATTTAAAAGAGCTGAGAAACACCACCAAGGTTGTCCTGTAGCCGCCACAAGCACGTGTACCCGAGCACATGCACCTGCATACACACGAACATGCACTGAAAAGGGGGGAGGAGAAGGGGAGAGCATTAGCCTACTCAGCAACTCCAGGGCTACTCGCTTGGCTGAGCATGTTTCTGGGGCTGCTTGCCTTCATAAAACCAGTAAATTACTTTCTCCCTTTACTTATCTGGTTTTTATAATTAACAATGCTAGGCCGGGCGTGGTGGTGCAGACCTTTAATTCCAGCACTGAGGAGGCAGAGGTAGGAGGATCGACATGTGAGTTCAAGGCCACCCTGAGACTACATAGTGAACTCCGGGACAGCCTGAGCTAGAGTAAGAACCTGCCTCGAAAAATAAAATGCTAACCACGTTCCCTTTCATCAGTACTGTAACAGAATAAAAAAGCTGGCTTACTCTCACATATGAACAAGAGAATAAAAGATAATTTTGTTGAGCTGGACGTGGTGACGCATGCCTTTAATCCCAGCACTTGGGAGGCAGAGGTAGGAAGATTGCCATAAGTTCGAGGATACCCTGAGACTACATAGTGAGTTCCAGGTCAGCCTGGGCTACAATGAGATCCTACCTCAAAAAAACCAAACAAAATAGAGAAGCTTCTCTTTTCAGATGGCAGTGACCATGGGATGACTCAGAAGACACCATGGTGCTGAGAAGGGACAGAGGGGTGCTCAGCACTGAAACATCTCAAACCCACCTTCCAAGGCTCAGGGTCCATTGCGGAAGATGGGGCGGAAAGAATGTCAGAGCCAAAGGAAGGGTAGGACTCCTTACAATGTGCTCCTCCACACAAAATGGCCTGGATATCCATGACCTCACAGTGCCTGACACTACCTACACAAGACCATCCTAATAGGAGGAAAAGATCATGACATCAAACTGAAAAGAGGGACTGATTGAGAGGGGAGGGGATATGATGGAGAGTGAAGTTTCAAAGGGGAAAGTGGGGGGAAGGAGGGAAGTACCATGGGATATTGTCTACAATTAAAGAAGTTGTCAATAAAAAACAAACAAACAAAAAAGACAATTTTGTTAGGATATGAAATTTACTTTTTACTTAGATAAAGACAAATGAATTCATAAACCATTTCCATTACCTAGGAAGTTATATGATACAGGAACACTGAATCTGTGAATGCTTAACTGAGACTCATGAACTGCTCTACACAGAAATTTCCCAATCTCTAACTGCTTTAATAACTTGTAACTATCAGAAGGTCCTCCTCTTCACAAAAGGATTTGCTCATTCAAAAGTATTCATGAAGGCAGGTGGTGCACACCATTAATCCCAGCAGAGGTAGGAGGATCACCATGAGTTCAAGGCCAACCCTGAGACTACATAGTAAATTCCAGGTCAGCCTGAGCTACAGTGAGACCCTACCTCAAAAAACCACAAAAAAACAAACAAAAGTATTCATGAGCTGGGTGTGGTGGTACACATCTTTAGTCCCAGTACTCAGGAGGCAGAAGTAGGAGGACCATCTTGAGTTCAAAGCCACCCTGAATCTACACAGTGAATTCCAGGTCAGCCTGGACTACAAGGAGACCTGACCTTGAAAAACTTAAAAAAAAAAAAAAGTATTCATGGAAACACTTTAAAAAATCACTTCAGGGCTGGAGGGATGGCTTAGTGGTTAAGGTGCTTGCCTGCAAAGCCAAGGGAACCAGGTTCAATTCCCCAGGACCCATGTAAGCCAGATGCACAAGTTGGCGCATGCCCATTCTCTTTCCCTCTCTCTTTCTGTCTTCCTCTATCTCTCAAATAACAAATAAATGAATAAAAGTTTAAAAAATTGGGCCGGGCATGGTTGCGCACACCTTTAATCCCAGTACTTGGGAGGCAGAGGTAGGAGGATCTCTGAGAGTTTGAGGCCACCCTGAGACTACATAGTGAATTCCAGGTCAGCCTGAGCCAGAGTGAGACCCTACCTCAAAAATAAAAAAGAAATTGGAATCCCAGCCCTCAGGAGGGAGAGGTAGGTGGATTGCCATGAGTTCCAGGCCAAGCCTGGGCTAGAGTGAGATCCTGTTAGCTTGAAAAAAAAAAAGAAAAGAAAAAAGAAAGAGGAAGACTAAGTAGCCCTATTTTTGGTTTCATATCTTCCAAGGCATTTGATCCTTAAGTAAAATGCAAAAGTACTCATGAACTTGAAAATTTGGCTAGTCTGAAACCAAGCATCCTTCCATTACCTGATGGATTTTGTAAGCCACACAGAGTAGAATAAATAGCATTAGAGTTGACTGATCTCAGTCTTGCTTCAAGGATGACAGGGAAGATATTTTCAACCTTTCAGAAGGAGTTAGACTAGAGACAGGGAGAAGAGGAGACTTGGAACCTTTCCATAATTATTTTTGGGACATTACCATATGAACCTGAAAATTGGGATTCAAGTTAAACTGGGAACTGGCAATAAAATATTTCTCAGCCTTTAATCCCAGCACTCACTCAACAGCCTGAGGTAGGTAGGAGTATCACTGTAAGTTTAAGGCCAGCCTAGGTCTACAGGGTGAGTAGTTCCAGCCTGGGCTAAAGTGAGACAAACGAACAGATGAATAAATAAATAAGATAAATATACAAACAAACAAATAAATAAAACACTTCTCAGGGTTAGGGAGATGTTCACCTTGCCTGCTTGCAAGGGTTCACACCTATTCTCTCTCTCTCTCTCTTCTTGCAAATAACAATAGCAACAATAAACGCAAAGCATGGTAACACATGCCTTTAATCCAGACATGTTCTCTCTCTGTCTCTCTCCATATATATCATTCCATCAAATAAGCAGAGAAAAAGAAAACTTGAAAATAAAAATAAGCAGGGTGTGGTGGCACACGCCTTTAATCCCAGCACTTGGGAGGCAGAGGTAGAAGGATCGCTATGAGTTCAAGGCCACCCTGAAAATACAGAGTGAATTCCAGGTCTGCCTGGGCTAGAGTGAGACCCTACCTTCAAAAACCAAAAATAAAAATATAAATAAATAAATAATAAAATAAAAATGACTTCAGACTAGATCAGGCACATTCAGGGTAGTCTGGCCATAGCCATAAAATGACTTCGCCTTTTCAGAATGGCCAGTAACTGCTAGCTTTCCCTTATATTGTCCATTTTTTGAGTTGTTTTCCAATTCAACTCTATTTTATCTTCCAGCTGAAAATCATGGAAATCCCTAAAGAGACTCAATTTTATGGAACTCAACTACTGTTCTTGAAGTGCTGCCAGGCCCTCAAGGTTAGGAGGTTTTTACCTCCCTTGCCACTCAGTGAGCCTCAAGGATACAGCAGATTGCTGGAGTCACTTGTGATTAACGAGAGAGCTCAATGTATGTTTCAATCTCTATAGGTTTTTTCAACTCTGCACATGCACCCCCCGTCACAGAGTCTCCTGTGTTTTCTCATTACAAAAGCAAAACATATTCATTATAAAGTTCTGAAAATACAAGCATCTAAAAGAACATTTAAAGCTGGGCATGGTGGTGCATGCCTTTAATCCCAGCACTCAGGAATCATAGGCAGGAGGACTGCCTTGAGTTCAAAGCCACCCTGAGACTAGAGTGAATTCCAGGTCAGCCTGAGCAAGAGTGAGACCCTACCTCGAAAACCAAAATAAATAAATAAACATTAAAAAAAATTACCTGGGGCTGGAAAGATGGCTTAGTGGTTAAAGTGCTTGCCTGCAAAGCCAAAGGATCCAGGTTTGATTCCCCAGGACTCACATAAGACAGATGCATAAAGTGGTGCATGCATGGAGTTTGTAGCTGCTGGAGGCCCTGGTGCATCCGTTCTCTCTCCCTCTTCTCTCTCTCACATGTAAATGAATAAAAAATTTTAAAAAAACTTAAAAATTGGGATGGAGAGATGGCTTAGTGGTTAAGGTGTTTGCCTGCAAAACCAAAGGACCCAGGTTCGATTCCCCAGGACCCATGTAAGCCAGAGGAACAAGGTGGCACATGCATCTGGAGTTCGTTTGCAGTGGCTGGAGGCCCTGGCATGCCCATTCTTCCCCCCCTCCCCCTCTTTCTCTCTCCTCTTCTAAAAACTTAAAAATTATCTGAAAAGGGCTGGAGAGATGGCTTAGAGGTTAAGACACATGCCTGCGAAGGCTAAGGACCCAGGTTCAATTCTCCAGGTCCCACATAAGCCAGATGCACATGGTGGCACATGCATCTGGAATTCTTTTGCAGTGGTTAGAAGCCCTGGTGCGCCCATTCTCACCCTCTTTCTCTCCTTCTCTCTCTGACTGTAATAAATAAATTTTTTTAAAATATCTGAAGAAATCTCTGTTAACTGTTAAGACAATGCATTTGAAACCTGAAAATAAATACCAAGATTGCTATATCCCATAAAGCTAGCTGTAAAAATGATGTAGAAGCCAAGCATAGGGGTGCACACCTTTAATCCCAGCACACCGGAGGCAGAGGTAGGAGGAATGTTGTTGGTTCAAGGTCAGCCTTGGACTACATAGTAAATTCCAAGTCAGCCTGGAGTAGAGTGAGACCCTACCTTGGGAAAAAAAAAGAAAAGAAAAAAGAAAGGAAAGGATGGAGAAATAAGGATGTTTCAAGATAATAACAAACAAAGGGAGTTCATGATATTTATGCCAGCCCTGTAGAAGGTGTTTAAAGCAATAGTACATACAGAGGAGAAAGTCTCAATCATGTAAACAGAGGAAAGAATAAATTTCATGAGGAACAAATGAAAAAAGAGCTAGCAGGAATTCATGTCTAACAGCAAAACAGAAAACCATTAATAATAAAAAGGGGGAAAGAAAAGAACAAACAAGGGGCTGGAGAAATGGCTCAGCGGTTAAGGCATTTGCCTGTGAAGCCAAAGGACCCAGGTTAGACTCCCCAGGACCCATGTAAGACAGATGCACAAGGGGCACATGCATTTGGAGTTCATTTGCAGTGGCTAGAGAACCTGGCATGCCCATTCTCTCTGTCTCTCTTCTCTCTCTCTTTCTCTGTGCTTGCAAGTAAATGAATTTTAAAAAAGAAAGAAAGAAAAGGAGGCTAGAGAGATGGCTTAACAGTTAAGGTTATTTGCCTTAAAAGCCAAAGGACCCAGGTTCTACTCCCAGGACCTACATAAGCCAGATGCACAAGGGGTACATGTGTCTGGAGTTTGCAGCGGCTAGAGGCCCTGGCGTGCCCATTCTCTATCTGTCTCTTTTCTCTATCTCTCTGTTTCTCTCTCTCTGCTTACAAATAAATAAATAGATTTACAAATTTTTTAAAAAGGAAAAGAACAAACAAGAGCTGGATAGATGGCTTAGCAGTTAAGACATTTGCCTGTGAAGCCTAAAGACCCAGGTTCGACTCCCCAGAACCCATGTAAGCCAGATGCACATGGTGGCACATGCATCTAGAGTTCATTTACAGTGGCTGGTGACCCTGGTGTGCCCATTCACTCTCCTAAATAAATAAATAAATAAATAAATAAATAAATAAATAAATAATATTTTTAAAGGGGGTGGAGAGATGACTAAATAGTTAAGGAGCTTGACTGGGAAGCCTAAGGATCCATGTTCTACTCTCCAGATCCCACATAAGCCAGACACACAAAGGTGAGGCAAGCACAAGGTTACACATGCCCATTAGGTGGCACAAGCATTTGAAGTTCGATTGCAGTGACTTGAGACCCTGGCGTGCCAATTCTCTCCCATTCATTCATATATATATATTTAAAGAGTATAACCTTTTTAAAAAATTTTTAAAAAGAAAAAATAATACTCCAATTAAAACAGAAAACTAACAAAATCACAGGAATTAGTAACTATCCCTCAATGACACCAACAAAGAGATACAGACTTGCTGTGTGGATTAAAAACTAGATCCTATTATCTTTTGTCTCAAGAAACACACCTAACAGGCAAAGACACCCACAGACTGAGAGTTAAGGATGGAAGCTAATCTATCAAGTGAATGGAAGCTATAAACAATCTAGCATTGCTATTCTGATATCTGATAAAAGTACACAGCAAAGCGGAAGAAATAAAAAAGATTGCTATTACAGGGCTCAGCAGTTAAGGTTTGCCTACAAAGCCTAATGACCCAGGTTCAATTCTGCAAATCTGTAAATCTAGATGCACAAAGTATTTGCACATGTATTTGGAGTTCATCTGCAGTGGTTAGATGCCCTAGCACACCCATTCTCACAATCTCTCTCTCTTTGCAAATAAACAAAATTAAAATTAAATAAATAATAAAAAGAATAGTATTACATATATCAAGAAGACATAGCTATTGGAAATATGCACTGGATGTTGGGTCTTCCAATTTCATCAAACACATACTAACAGGCATCAAAGGTCTGACAGGTCCTGAGAAAATGATAGTGTGTGACTTCCAAACTCCACTCTCTCCTTTACATGAGTCATACCAACTAAAAATCAACAAAGAAACATCAAATTTAAGCCATGCAACAGATCAAACAGACTTAGCAGGTATCTAAAGAACATTCCATCAAAAGACATGAAATATACATTCTTTTTTATTTTGTTTTGTTTTTTATTTTATTTATTTATTTTTACTTTTTTTTTTCTTTTTTTTCTCTTGACAACTTAATTGTAGACAATATCCCATGGTACTTCCCTCCCTGCCCTCACTTTCCCCTTTGAAACTTCACTCTCCATTATATCCCCTCTCCCTCTCAATCAGTCTCTCTTGTCAGTTTGATGTCATGATCTTTTTGAAATATACATTCTTTGTAGCAACTCAAAGAATGTTCTTGAAAAGAGCACACATTTTACTCTAAAATTCTAGAAACAATGTCAAAAGCATTATATTTCATTTCCTAGGATGAGACTACATATTTGCATTTAGTTAATTATCAAAATAATCCTAAAAAGCCAGGCGTGGTGGCACATGCCTTTAATCCCAGCACTCAGGAGGCAGAGGTAGGAGGATCTTTGAGAGTTCAAGGCCAGCCTGAGACTACATAGTGAAGACCAGGTCAGCCAAGCTAGAGCGAGACCTTACCTCGAAAAACCTAAAAAAGAAAAAAAAAATCCTAAAAAGCCAGGCGTGGTGGTACATGCCTTTAATCCCAGCAGTAGGGAGGCAGAGGTAGGAGGACTGCCATGAGTTCGAGGCCACCCAGAGAATACAGAGTCAATTCCAGGTCAGCCTGGGCTAAAGTGAGACCCTACCTCGAAAAAAAAACAAAATTTTAGTATTAAGAAATAAGCAGTTCACATAGTCAACCTGTGGGGATGAACTATAAGAACAAACTGTGGGGGGCTGAAGAGATGGCTCAGTGGTTAAAGGTGCTTGCTTACAAAGCCTGATGGCTCAGGTTTGATTCCCTAATATACACATAAAGCCAGATGCACTCTGCCCCCCTCTTTCTCTTAAATAAATAAATAAGTAAGTAAATAAATAAACTGTGGGAATTAACTGTAAGACTGAAATATGGGAAAGAACTATGGGAATATCTCTTAGGAACCTTACATCCTATGCTATGCTTTTTCTAAGTTCCTGACTCGTAACTTGCCCTGAAGTTAATCTTACAACCATGTGATCCACCCACTGAACACAATGCAACCAGGCTTCTTTTGCCTTGGTTTACCCTTAGCCTGAAGAGCACAGATGACCACTACTGACAAGGCATGTTTAGAGATGCTGACCGAGCTTAACCTATGCGCTTTGCCCTACTTCCTCAGTGACCTGGTTGCACTTCTGACCCAGAGCAAGTCTGCATGCGTGAGAAGTGCTGACCATAGCACTGAGACAACATGGTCAGTAAGGAAGTGCCCACAGAACTGGCACAGACCTGTTGAAGACAACCAGTGGGCTCAGTGAGATTACATTTGTGAATGCAGTGTGTGTGTGTGTGTGTGTTCTGGATCGGCAGTGTAGCAGGTCATCCCCTAAATCCTGTCCTTTAACAAATGTTTCAGGATCATTCAAAGTCCAAAGTTCCTTGCCCTTTGCCTATGCAATTTAGCCTGTTCACATATTACTGTTTCTTGGCTATTCAATAAAAACACTGGGCTGAAGAGATGGCTTAGTGGTTAAAGGCACTTAATTGCAAAGCCTGACACACTGGGTTCAATTCTCCAGGATCCACATAGAGCCAGATGCAAAAAATGGTACGTGTGTCTGGAATTCACTTGCAATGGTACTGGGCCTTAGCACATCTATTTTCATCCATTTATTTTTTCTCTCTCTCTCCCTCCCTCTTTCTTTCTCTGCTTGCAATAAAAAAAAAAAGCAAGAATTTTTTTACTGCTTTTCTTTTTTTTTGGGGGGGGGGCTTAGGTAGGGTCTCACTCTGGTCCAGGCTGACCTGGAATTCACTATGTAGTTTCAGGGTGGCCTTGAACTCACAGTGACCCTCCTACCTCTACCTCCCAAATTCTGGGATTGAAGGCATGCGCCACCATGCCCATCCTAAAAGTAGTTTTTTAATAAAACCACCAAGGAGTCCCTATGGGCAGAAGCTATAGCCACAGAACCTCAGAGAAGCCCCAACGGCAGATGCAGCAGGTTCACCCTTGGTTTAAATGAATCCAAGCATCAGTTTTCCTTCTCTAAGGCTCGGCTCTTAGAAGTAACTAACCACTCTCGGGGAAATCCAAGGATTAGCTTTCTTTCCCTCAGGCTTGGCTCCTAGAAGCAGCTATGCACTCTTCAGCAAACAAATCCAAGAATTAGTTTCTAAAATTCCAGGGCTGGACTCTCCAATTGTGCACTGGCCAACATCAAAATATCTTACTGTCTGATACTCACTCTTCCCGTGGTAACGTGACATGATGCAATGTGGAACCTGGGCACAGATAAATGGTAAGTATTGGTGTAGCATGTGTGAGACTCTTAGTTTGATTCCCAGAATCTCAGAAAAAAGGAAATGACGAGATGATACAAATGCCTATGTGAAGTGAATAACAAAGGTATTGTGACATGATAGCCACTATATAAAGGTTATTTGAACAGAAGTGCTGCAACTACTAAGCAAGATTGAACCTTGTTTGTAAACACCACAAAATTATCAAACGCTCCCCTTGGCATCCTGAGGGGATTCATTTCAGTATCTCTTTACCTTGCATGGCCAAGTTTCTTACATAAAATGGCATACATGTACATCCTCCTGTACATCTTAAATCATCTTCAGATTAGCTACAATACCCAAAGCAATGCAACCACTATGTGAGTGGATGTTACAAAATGTAGGGAACAATGACAAGAAAAAAATTAATCTGCACACACTTAATATAGACAAAATTCTCCCCAAATATTTTCAAATTGTACTGGGTTGAATCTGTAGCTGCAAAACCCATGGATATGGAGAACAGACTGTAGGCTCTTCTTGGTACCTCTCTTCCTTGATCTTGTGGCAGAGATTTTAATCAAACTAAAGCCCTTCTCCCCTTACTCTGCTGAGCAGTGTTTTCCAAACACTCAGATTCTAAACTGAAAAGACTGTCAACAATCTTAGCCCTACTTTATCAGACCTTGACCAGATAGGCCTTGTGTTACTGTGTCCCATCCTGGGTCAGACAGGTATCTTACAAGACCAAACCATGGGTAACCCCCTCCCTCTTCTGAGCTACGAGTTTAGTGCCATTTCTGTAGGTCACTTATGGCTTCTTCCCAATACAGCTATGTCCTGCTTACAGTGTGTTATCTAATATACACATGCATCTAATATATGTGCTCCCTCAACATTTCTGCAAGCTTGCTTGCTGCCAAAGGAAGTTTCCTACCCGTGTCCACAGTCACACAGCCTAGAAGTTTAACCAATAGTGTAAAGAACGCAAGGTGATGTCAGATTGTCTGCCAAACAGCTTATAAAAGACACAAACTTACCATGATTCACACCTAAAGAAATTAGACAGTGTGGAGCGCAATTCAGCCCACCAGTGTAAATAAATGAATTCTCCACCTCTCCGAGTGATGCTTGAATTTCTCGCTGATTTGAACCCATCTTTTTTCTGGAACAATCTAATAAGCAGCATTTGACACAGTGAATCACTTCCTCCTTCCTCCCTGAAGTATTTTATCTACTTGACTTCTTGGCACAACTCTCACTCCTTGAGGGGTTTGATTCTTCTCTTTCTGGTTACTCCTATCCAAACCTGGGTGCTGTTCCTCTGTGGCTCACCACTCTTTGCATGCTGAGTACCTCAGACTCAGTCCTCAGCCTTTGTTTCTTTTATCCTCATTCTATTCCTGGCTGACTTCAACTTGACTCGATTTACTTAGTTTTCACAATGGTCTTTAAGCCTTAAATGTTACATTACTGCTCATCAAAGTGTGTCGGGGGGGGGGCACAGGATATAGCTCAGCCAGTATAGAATACTTGTTTAGCATGCTTGAGGCACTGGGTTCCATCTCTAGCATTAAATGAAAACAAGAGGCTGGGGTAATGGCTTAGTGGGTAAGAGTGCTTGTTGTGCCAAGCATGAAGACCTGAGTGAAGCCTCACAACCAGAGATTCTGTCTCAGGAAAATAAGGTGGAAGAAAAATTGAGGAAGACATGCAAATCTTCCTGGAGCACACACACGTGTGCACATAAATATGTACACTACATGCACACAGACACCAAATATACCACATATACATCAAACAAACAAACAAACACAGGCTGAGCAGATGGCTCAGTGGTTGTTGCAGTCAGCTTTGCATTGCTGACAAAATAAAAAACACCCAACATTCACTTTCTCTCTCTGCCTATTTCTCTTACTGTCTCTCTCTCTCAAAAATAAAATAACAATAAATGTTTTTAAAAGGAGGGGGCTGAAGAGATGGCTTCACAGTTAAAGTACTTGCCTGCAAAGCCCAGGAATGCATGTTTGAATCTCCAGGTTCCAGGTAAGCCAGATGCAAAGTGACGCAAGCACGCAGTGTTGCACATGAGCCACAAGGGGACGCACACATCTGGAGTTCATTCACAACTGCTGAAAGGCCCTGGTGCACCCATTCTCTCTTTCTCTCAAAATTAAAATAATAAAAAAATAAGTAACAGCCTTGACCAAGAGAAGCTTGTGGGAGGAAAGGGTTTATTTTGGCTTTAGACTCCAGGGGAAGCACCATGATGGCAGGGGGAAATGATGGCATGCTCAGAGGGTGGACATCACCTCCTGGCCAACATCAGGTGGAAAACAGCAACAGGAGAATGTGCCCAACACTGGCAAGGGGAAGCTGACTATAACACCAATAAGCTCTCCCCCAACAACATACTTCCAACAAATCCAGTTCCCAAATTGCCATCAGCTGGGGATCTAGCATTCAACACTAAGTTTATGGGGGACACCAAAATCAAACCACCACAATGGTAAAATGAACTTACTTGCAAAGCCTACTGACCCAGGGTTCAATTCCCCAACACCTACATAGATCCCAATGCAGAAGGTGGTGCATGCTTCTGGCATTCATTTGCAGTGGCAAGAGACCCTGGCACCCCCACACATTCAAACAAATGAAATTTAAAGCAGCTGGACATGGTGGCACAGGCTAATCCCAGCACTTGGGAGGCAGAGGTAGGAGGATTGCCATGAGTTGAGGCCACCCTGAGACTACAGAATGAATTCCTGGTCAGTCTGGGCTAGAGTGAGACCCTACCTTGAAAAACCAAAACAGCAACAACAACAACAAAGAAAAATGTATAAAGGACCATAATGTAATACTTTAAACTTTGAACCGATAGAGAAAAACATGTCAAGATATAGGAAAAGATTTTCTAAAGCCTCCAGTAACACAAGAAATGATGCTAAAATTTGACAAATGAGACTGTGTTAAATTAAAAAGCTTCTGCACAGTAAGGAAAATCACTGACAAAGTAAACAGCCTACAGAACAAGAGAAAATCTTTGCCAACTGCATAACTAACAGGGGCTTATATCTAGTCTATAGGAACTCAAAAAATTAAATACCAGAGAACTAAATCACCCAGTCAATAAACGGGCTAACAGGCTAGGAGATGACCCAGTGGATAAAGCATTTGCCATTCAAACCTCAAACCTGGGCTGGAGAGATGACTAAACAGTTAAGGTTCGTGCCTGTGAAGGCTAAGGACCCAGGTTCAATTCCCCAGTACCCACATAAGCCAGATGCACGAGGTGGCATGTGCACCTGGAGTTCGTTTGCAGCAGCTGAAGGTCCTACCGTGCCCATACTCTCTCTGTGTCTCTGTCTCTCTCTCTGTCTCTCTCTCTGTCTCTCTCTCTCTCTGCCTCTTCAAACCTGAGTACACGGGTCAGGTCATAAAAGCTGGAGGCATAGTGGACTTCCATAATCTCAGCACAATGACAGGGGGAAATGGGAGGTAGACACAGGAGAGGACTTGCTAGCCTGAACACAGCAGTGAACAATGAGAGAGCGCCCTCAAACAAGGTAGAAGGCAAGGACTGACACCTAAAAGTTGTTCTCTAACCTCACATGTGCTGTGGGGTGTGTGTGTGTGTGTGTGTGTGTGTGTGTGTGTGTGTGTGCACATGAACATGCCCACACACAAATAGATAAGCTAATGAATTGGACAGTTCTCAAAGGAAGAAATACAAACAACCATTTGAGATACAAATGCCATTTGAAAAAGTGTTCAACATCTTTACTCATCAAGGAAATGTAAATTACGACTACTTTGAGAGCCCATCTCTCTCCAGACTGTCTATTATCAAGAGAACAAGCATATTTTTATGAGGATGTGAGATATGAGAGAAATTTATACATGGCCAGTGGGAATGCAAACCATTATGGAAATCAGAATACAGAGGTTCCTCAAAAAACTAAAAATAGGGGGCTGGAGAGATGGCTTAGTGGTTAAAGCATTTGCCTACAAAGCCAAAGGATCCCAGTTCAACTCTCCAGTACCCATGTAAGCCAGATGCACAAGGGGGTGCATGCATCTGGAGTTCATTTGCAGTGGCTAGAGGCCCTGGTGCACCCATTCTCTCCCTCCCTCTCTCTCTCTGCCTCTTTCTCTCTCTCAAATAAATAAATAAAATATTTCAAAAAAGGGGCTGGAGAAATGGCTTAGTGGTTAAGGCACATGCCTGCGAAGCCTGAGGACCCCAGTTTGATTCTCCAGGTCCCACATAAGCCAGATGCACATGGTGGTGCATGTTTCTGGAGTTTGTTTTCAGTTGCCAGGGGGCCAGGTATATCCATTCTCTCTCTCTCTCTCTCTCTCTCTCTCTCTCTCTCTCTCTCTCCCTTTCTCTCTGTCTCAAATTAAAAATTTTTTTTAAGTTAAAAAAAAAAAAAAGAGTCGGGCATGGTGATGTATGCCTTCAATCTCAGCACTTGGGAGGCTAAGGTAGGAGGATCACCATGAGTTTGAGGCAAGTCTGAGACTACATAGTGAATTCTAGGTCAGGTCAGCCTGGGCTAGAGCAAGACCCTACCTAGGAAAATAAAAAAAAATTAAATAAAAAAAAAACATGTGACAGCTGAAGGCTCATGAACTGTCATTTCTGCCTCCTTCAAAGATTCATTTAAAAAAAATTTTTTTTAAGATTCGTTTTAGGGCTAGAAAGATGGCTTAGAGGTTAAGGCACTTGCCTACAAAGCCAAAGGACCCAGGTTTGATTCCCCAGGACCCAATAAGCCAGATGTACAAGGTGGCACATGCATCTGGAGTTCATTTGCAGTGGCTGGAGGTCCTGGCATGCCCATACTCTCTCTCTCTCTACCTGTCTCTTTCTTCCTCTCAAATAAATAAATAAAGTATTTTAATAATAATAAAAAAAAGATTTGTTTTAGCTGAAGAGCAGCCCTGTCTTTGTACAGCCAAGAATTGAAGCAGTTACATCAAGAGGCATGAACAGCTGGGCATGGTGGCACGAGCCTTTACTCCCAGAACTCAGGCGGCAGAGGTAAGAGGTAAGAGTATTACTTTGAGTTCAAGGCCAGCCTGAGAGTACACAGTGAATTCTAGGTCAACCTGGGCCAGCGTGAGATGCTACCTTGAAAAAAAAAAAGCACGAACAAAAACAGGAGACACAGACTATTCACTGCTTAGAAAGGAGCTCTAAGTTAATTATCAGCATTATGCAGATACCATACACTGCAGGTTAACACATGGATATGTGAGATAAGTGATTCCGCTACTTCCTAGCCATCAAGTATATTAATTACTTTCTTCTTTAATATGACAAAATACAAAAACAACTTCAGGAAGAAAGGGTTTGTTCTGGCTTACAGTTTGAGGGTTCACCATCTCAGAAAGGCATAGCAGCGGGGGCGGGTTCATCATTAGGAAGCAGAGACAGAAAAATGGTGGTACTCAACTTGCTTTCCTTTTTCTCTTTTTATTCAATCCAGGATCCCTGCCCACGTTCCCAGGGGGTCTTGCCTCCTCACTGAAATCTGGCATCATCATCATAGATGCACCCAGAGGTGCATTAGGGCGTTTCTAAATCCAGTCGAGCTGACGGGAAAGATTACCAGCTGGCTCTCTTCTTTAGCTCTCATCTCCAAAAATGCCAACATTAGTAACAGCAACTTCATAAATTTGTTATGGGAATTAATTAGTCTCTATCAATACCCAGTACACTAAGCCCTGAAGTAGTTTTTTTGTTGTGGTTGTTTTTGTTTGTTTGTTTGTTTGTTTGTTTTTTGGTTTTTCGAGGTAGGGTCTCACTCTAGCCCAGGCTGACCTGGAATTCACTATGTAGTCTCAGGGTGGCCTTGAACTCACAGTGATCCTCCTACCTCTGCCTCCCGAGTACTGGGATTAAAGGCGTGCACCACCACGCCTGGCTGTTTTTAAAGAAATGAAATACAGCATAAGTACTTAAATACAGTATTTCTGAACTGTTGTTCAGGTGTAAGCATGGATCTTACTAGTAGATTCCTTCAGTGAAGGCTCAGTTTTGCTGCTGTGGTACGAATTACAGCAGCTCCATCAATGAGAGCTCACTTAATGAGCTCTGTCAGGATTAGGCAATGATAAAAAGTAATTTACTTTTACCTAATATTTTAACCTATTCCCCTTACAATACAGCAAGATTGTTCTAGTTATTCATTAGCCTTCTTTCTTTTTAAAGGGAAAGGGCCTCTATGTGTTACATAATTAGTGGCAGTTAATACAAGACAGGAATGTGATGAAATTCAAAATTAAAAGAGCTCCAATTGAAATACTTGAAAATCCAAATCAGTTATGTTTTAGTAATTTTATGTTTAGAAATTATCTTCAAGAATTATAATATATAACACTATTTAATAACGATAATTAAAAAAACTAATAAAATGATGGTAAAAGCCACTCTTAACCTGAAGCAGAACTGCCTCTCTGGACAGGCAGGTGTAAGTACAGTTAGTCATTCAGAAGTTTATAAGTTACCAGTCTGAGTTGTGAGCACGTCTAGGGAAGAAGTATGAGTCACACAGTGTAAGTTCAAACATCGTCTTAAAGCAGTAAGAACAACACACACATCAGTGGTTGCTAGGGCAGGAGGATGAGAGGAAATGATTACCATGAGATTGGGGAAGACAATGGAATTTGACATGAAGATGGATAATAAGAAGATGCATTTATAAACACTGAAGAACTATAATTTAAAAGGGTGAATTATGAATGTAAACTACACTTTCAAAAAATGGGGGAGCCAGGCATGGTGGTGCACACATTTAAGTCCGGCACTGGCAGAGGTGGGAGGATGGCTCTGAGTTTGAGGATGGCACCCATAATCCCAGCACTTGAGAAGTGAAGGCAGAAGGATCTCTGAGTTCCAGGCCAGCATGGAAGAGGAGAAGAAAAGGAAAGGGAGATTGTCTTTCACAAATTCAATTGCTAAAAAACACTAATATAATCGAATATATTAAAATATTTTCCTGTTGGCAGGGGTGTAGCTCCACAGCTGAGCACTTATTGAGCATGTACAAGGCCCTCCTTGGGTTCGTTATCCAGCACTGAAAATAGGTGGCAAAATGATATTAAGAAACGCTGAGGCCAGGCGTGGTAGCGCATGCCTTTAATCCTAGCACCTGGGAGGCAGAGGTAGGAGGATCGCCGTGAGTTCAAGGCTACCCTGAGACTACATAGTGAACTCCAGGTCAGCCTGAGTTAGAATGAGATCCTATCTCGATAAAACCAAAAAAAAAAAAAAAAAAAAAACCACTGGGATTAAACATGTGAGTCACCAATCCCAAACACTCAGGAGGCAGAGAGGTAGGAGGATTGCCGTGAGTTTGAGGCCACTCTGAGACTGCATAGTGGGTTCTAGGTCAGCTTGAGGTACAGTGAGACCCTACCTGGGAAAACCAAAAAAAAAAAGAAACACTGGGATCCAGGCACGGCGGCACACACCTTTAATCCCAGCACTCTGGAGGCAGAGGTAGGAGGATTGCCAAGAGTTCGAGGCTACTCTGAGATTACATGGTGAATTCCAGGTCAGCCTGGACTACAGTGAAACCTTACCTTGAAAAACAAGAAAGAAAGAAAGAAAGAAAGAAAGAAAGAAAGAAAGGAAGGAAGGAAGGAAGGAAGGAAGGAAGGAAGGAAGGAAGGAAGGAAGGAAGGAAGGAAGGAAGGAAGGAGGAAAGGAAGGAAGGAAGGAAGGAAGGAAGGAAGGAAGGGAGGGAGGGAGGGAGGGAGGGAGGGAGGGAGGGAGGAAGGAAAGAAAGAAAGAAAGAGAGAAAGAAAGAGAGAGGGGGGGAGGGAGGGAGGGAAAAGACAGACAGACACTGGGTAAGCCTGGTGTGGTGGCGTACGCCTTTAATCCTAGCGCTAGGGAGGCAGTGGTAGGAGGACTGCCAAGAGTTCTAGGCCAGCCTGAGACTACATAGTGAATTCCAGGTCAGTCTGAACTATAGTAAGACCCTACCTCAAAAAAAAAAAAGGGGGGGGAGGCTGGATAGATGGCTTAGCAGTTAAGGCATTTGCCTGCAAAGCCAAAGGATCCTGGTTTGATTCTCCAGGACCCACATAAGCCAGATGCACAAGGAGGTGCATGCATCTGGAGTTCATTTGCAGTGGCTGGAGGCCCTGGCGCACCTATTCTCTCTCTCTCTCTCTCCCTCTTCCTCTCAAATAAATAAATAAATAAATAAATTTTTTTTAAAAAAGAGAAGAAAAAAAAAGAAACACTCAGTAGTTTTAAGTTAAAAGACCTCATAAAAATTGACTGAATACATATATATGCTCTCACTTTCTTTCAACTCAATTTTAGTTTGGGTTTTATGAATTTAGGAAAAGTATTAAAAAGGGAATTTTTTTTTTGCTAGGAGTGGTGCACACGCCTTTAATCCCAGCAGATTAAATTTGGGAGCAGAGTGAGATGCCACCTTGAAAAACAAAACAAAAAACAAAAGGGAATTTTGTTTTGTTTTGTTTTTGTTTTTTGTTTTTGAGGCAGTCTTGCTCTAGCTCAGGCTGACCTGAAATTCACTATGTAGTCTCAGGGTGGCCTGGAACTCTTGGCAATCCTCCTACCTCTGCCTCTGGAGTGCTGGGATTAAAGGTGTGCGCCACCACGCCCAGCTGGGAATTAGTTTTTGAAGAGAATTATTACTAAAAAACAATTAATAGCATGGTTTTTATATTATTTTTAAATACTTTTTATTTATTTGAGAGAGAAAATGAATATGGGCACACCAGAGCCTCTTACTGCTGCAAACAAACTCCAGATACATGTGCCACTTTGTGCAACTGCCTTTACAAACAACCTCTTTAACCTCTGAGCCATCTCTCCAGCCCTAGTACGAATTTTATGAGCTACGAGAAATATCAAAATAAAAAAAGAGTTGGAGCCGGGAGTGGTGGCGCACACCTTTAATCCCAGCACTCGGGAGGCAGAGGTAGGAGGATTGCCGAGAGTTCGAGGCCACCCTGAGACTACATAGTTAATTCCAGGTCAGCCTGGACCAGAGTGAGACTCTACCTTAAAAACCAAAAAAAAAAAAAAAAAAAAAAAGAGTTGGACACTTTAAATCTCTGCATTGCCTTGATTAGGGTCCTACAGCTCAGACAGTGATTCTGCTGTCCTCAATGGGTCTTCCTTCCCCCTTCCAAATAACAACATGCTACACTCATCAAGCCCTCCTTCCCAGCAACCATCTTGGGATGAGGACTCTAGGGAGCAGGGAGAAGGCAGTACTGTTGCCCAACCTGGCAGAAGTGCACTGACCCCCCCCACTCCAAAGTTCAGGCGTGCGTCACAGGTCCTGCACACAGCTATATCCGCACACTCTAGATACATGGCTAGCAAGAGTGTGGTGGGCTACTACCACACACTAGGATTTGAGAATCTATTTTCTCAACAGAAAACCAAGTTAAAAGCCAAGACAGGCTTTCACAATACCTTCTCTAACCTAGCACAGCCTCGCTCCAATCACCCTGCAGAGACCCCCCTGGACTTGCTGCCTGCCTCAGCACTCTAGCTTCCTCTGGGTCCAAACCACCATTCTCAGGAAGAACCACCACTGCTGCCAGCCCTGCAGCCCAATAGCTGTCACACTGTTTGGTTTAGAATCACTCTACACTCTTGAAAAAAAAAAAAAATCAGGCCAGATGTGTGGTGGTGCACGCCTTTAATCTCAGCCTCAGGAAGTAGAGGTAGGAAGATCACTGTGAGTTTGAGGCCAGCCTAAAACTACAGAGTTCCAGGTCAGCATGGTGGAGTGAAAATCTACCTCGAAAAACAAACAAAAAAACTAACAAACCTACTTGTACAACTACCAAAGCATTTTAGTCATCATTAATTTCAGCAAAACAACTTCAAAGCCCCAATTAATTTTCAGCAGTCCATGGAGTCTAACACAATATTCAATAATGCTTTCATTGTGACACAGTAGATTATGAAAATATAAGTAAATTGAGCTTAAATAATTTTTATTCATGGCTTTCAGCCTTAATTACTTTAACTCCACAAATAATAATACAGGAAATGTCTCACACTATTTTTTAGTTATTCCTTATAACATTATAAACAAGTGGACAAGAAAGCTGATTTCTTCCAAAATATCAACAGTATGTGGCTGTTCTTAACACACCCTTATCTCTAAACTGAGAACCCACTGTAGGAAATCACTACTAAGTCTACAAAGAACCACAAGGTACATTACTGGAAACACTGGTACATTCTTCTTACCTCTGTTTCTGTACAATGTGAATATCCCAATTTACCTGTAATAAAAATACAAAAAGTTACTTTCAAAGGATTGTTGGCTTTTCAAATGATTGATAAATATATCTGAGTAACTCTACATGGCTTAATTAAATCCATGAAACTACCTATGCAAACAAAAATGACTTAATTGAACCTAGGAAAATACCTATGCATGCAAAATGCTACAGTGGGCTGGAGAGATGGCTTAGTGGTTAAGGTGCTTGCCTGCAAAGCCAAAGGACCCAGGTTCAATTCTCCAGTACCAGGTAAAGCCAGATGCACAAGGTGGCACATACATCTGGAGTTCATTTACAGCAGTTGGAGGACCTGGCATGCCCATTCTCTCTCCCTCAATCTCTCTCTCTTTATACACACACACACACACACACACACACACACACGTATCTTTCACTCTTGCAAATAAATAAATAAAATATTTTTAAATGCTAGAATGTGGAGCTGAGCTGAAAACCTCCTCCTTATACACCAGCTGACAGAAAGCTGGAATAAGCTACACTGCATGCAGCCCTACGAGAGAGAGAAGTCATCAATGGTGATAAACAACAGTGGACACTGTAAGCCTTAAGTTTGGCCAGCCAGGCCAAATGAGCCAAAAGGCCCAGTAGTTGCATGCCTGTTATGGGGGAAACCAACCACTCTCTAATTCGACTGGAGACATGCTCCACAGGAGGGAATACATGCCTGGTACTGAAAATCCAGTCAAAAGCGTACTGTGGGGGAGGCCATGAGTCCTAGAGGAGTAACACCTGCTGTTGTCTGGCTAAAAGCATATATTATGCTACTCTCACTTTTAATTTTTATTTATTTATTTACTTATGTATGTATTACAGACAGAGAAATGCGGGGAGAGAGAGTGAGAATGGGCATACCAGGACCTCTAGCCACTGTAAATGAACTCCAGACACATGTGCCACCACTGGCTTACGAGGGACCCGGAGAATCAAACAGGGGTCCATGGGCTTTGCAGGCATGCGCCTTAACCACTAAGCCATCTCTCCAGCCCTTAATTTTTTTTTTTTATTTTAGAGACAGTGAGAGATTCAGAGAGAGAGAAAAAAATTGGAGCACCAGGGCCTCAGCCACTGAAACTGAACTCTAGAGGCTTGTGCCACCTAGTGGACCTGTGCAATCTTACGCTTGCCTCATCTTTGTGCATCTGGCTTACATGGGATGGGATCTGGAGGCCAAACATGGGTCCTTAGGCTTCACAGCAATCACCTTAACCACTAAGCCATCTCTCCAACCCTTCTCTCACTTTTGGTTCAAGAAGCTTCTCTTTTCAGATGGTATTAACCACTGGAATGACTCAAAAGGCACCATTGTGCTGAGAAGAAGTGACAGAGGAGTGCTCAGCACTGAGACATGTCTATCACACCTTCCAAAGCTGAGGGTCAACTGCAGAAGAGGTGGTGGAAAGAATGTAGGAGCCCAAGGAAGGGTAGGACTACTCACAATTCAATCTTCCACACACAAAATGGCCTGGATATCCATGACCTCTCAGTGCCTAACACTATCTACACAAGACCCTCATAGTAGGAGGAAAAGATGATGACATCAAAATAAAAGAGAACTATTGAAAGCAAGAGAGGACATAATGGAGAGTAGATTTATGAAAGGGAAAGTGGGGGAGGGGAGGTTTATTGTCTGTAATTATGGAAATTTTGAATAAATAAAAATGCTAGAATGATCATTCTTTTTAAAAATATTTTTATTTATTTGTTTATTTGTTTATTTGAGAGAGGGGGAGCACACCAGGGCCTCCAGCTTCTGCAAATGAACTCCAGGTGCATGTGCCACCTTGTGCATCTGGCTTTACCTGAGTACTGAGGAAATGAACTTGGATCCTTGGGTTTTGCAGACAAGTGCCTTAACCACTGAGCCATCTCTCTAGCCCCAAATGACCATTCTTGTGCATGTACAAAACTACTGACTTATTCGCTGTCAAGCTGAGAATAGGATTCCTTAAAAGTGAATATCAAAAATGTATCCAGGGCTGGAGAGATGGCTTAGTAGTTACGGTACTTGCCTGCAAAGCCAAAGCCAAAGGACCGGGATTCAATTCTCCAGAACCCATGTAAGCCAGATGCACAAGGTGGTGCATGCATCTAGAATTCGTTTGCAGAGGCTGGAGGCCCTGGCACACCCATTCTCTTTCCCTCCCTCTCTCTCTCTTTTTCTTTTTTCTTTCTTTTCCTTTCTTTCTTTCTTTGTTTCTTTGTTTCTTTCTTTCTTTTTTTTTGAGGTAGGGTCTCACTCTAGCCCAGGCTGACCTGGAATTCACTATGTAGTCTCAGAGTGGCCTCAAACTCATGGCAATCCTCCTACCTCTGCCTCCCAAGTTCTGGGTTTAAAGGTGTGAACCCTACATCAGGTACTCCCTCCCTTTTCTCTATCTCTCAAATAAACAAATAAATAAAATGAAAATATTTTTTAAATGTATCTATAGGGCTGAGGAGATGGCTCAGCAGTTAAAGGCACTTGCTTGCAAAGCATGCCAGCACAAATTCAATTTGCAAGTACCCACATAAAGCAAGTTGTACAAAGTCACACATGTGTGTAAAGTTCAAGTGCAGAAGCAAGAGGCCCTGGCGCACCCATTCTATGTGTGTACGTGTCTCTCCTTACTAATAAATAAAAATATTTTTTAAATGTATCCACAGCCGGGTGTCTACACCTCTAATGCCAGCTCTCTGGAGGTAGAGGGAGTATGACTACAAGTTCTAAAGTACCATAATTTACAGAGCAAGTCCCAGGCCAGCCAGTTGCATAGTAAAACTATTTAAAAAAAAAAAGAGCCAGGAGTGGTGGTGCATTCCTTTAATCCCAGCACTTGGTAGGCAGGGGTAAGAGGATTGCTTTGAGTTCAAGGCCACCCTGAAACTACATAGTGAATTCCAGGTCAGCCTGGGCAAGAGGAAGACCCTACCTCAAAACAACAACAACAACAAAAAGGTAAAAGAAAAAGGAAAAGAGCCAGGCATCACGGTGGCACAAGCTTTTAATACTAACACTTGAGAGGCAGACATAAGGAGGATCACTATGAGTTCAAGACCAGCCTGGGACTACAGAGTGAATTCCAGATCAGTCTGGGCTAGAGCAAGACCCTACCTTGAAAGAAACAAAAAAAAATTTTTTTAATGAATTTATGAGCAAGGCACTTTTTGTGTTTGTTTGTTTGTTTATTATTTATTTATTTATTTATTTATTTATTTATTTATTTGAGAGGGACAGATAGAGAAAGAGGCAGAGAGAGAGAGAGAGCAAGAGGGAATGGGCACAATAGGGCCTCCACCCACAGCAAACAAACTCCAGATGCATGTCCACCTTGTTGCATCTGGCTTATGTAGGTACTGGGGAATTGAGCCTCAAACCATGGTCCTTAGGCTTCACAGGCAAGCGCTTAACCACTAAGCCATCTCTCCAGCCCGAGCAAGGCACTTTTGTACACACACAGAGGAAGGAACCGGGCTGGGGAGATGGCCCAGTGGGTTACTCACTTTCCGCACGAGGATCTGAGTTTGGGTGCCCAGAACCCACATAAAGCTGGACACAGTAGCACATGTCTATAATCCCAAGAGACATGGCAGTCAGCAACAGAACAACTCGGAAACCTGCAGGCCTGCTTCTAGCAAGGTGGCAAACAAGAACTAACATCTGAGGTTGTCCTCTGTCCTCCACACATGTTATGGCACACGTGTCCACACTCACACACAAACAGATTTAAATGGACATATTATAGATAAGCATATGGATAACGTATTTTAATTCTACTTTCTACTTCTTAACTGGGATGGAATGTCACCAGCCACCTCAAGACTACTGCCATCAGGCCTTCCCCGCAATGACAGATGGTATCACTTCTTAAACCATTTGGCAACAGCACTCATTAAGTTATACTATGCCGAGGGAAGACAGCCAGTAAGTAAGGAGAAGAGAAGGAATAAATGAACAATAAATGAACTTCACAACTCTGCAAGCTGTTTGGGATGGTTGTGAAACCTTTAGAAGGAGGAGCCTTGCTGAGGAAGTGGGTCACTGTGGAGTGAGCCTTGGGGTTTTATAGCCTTGCCCTATTTCCTGTCTTCTCCATGTGTGCTAACCGCTGAGGAAATATGAACAGTTGCCTCAAGCATCATGGTGGGAAGCCCTTCAAACTGTGAGCCAAAATAAACCCATCCTCCCTTTTAAAACGAACTTGTAGATCCCTTCTATCTCTTCCCTTAAAAAAAAAAGAAACAGGGCTAGAAAGATGGCTTAGCAGTTAAGGCACTTGCCTGTGAAGCCTAAGTACCCATAGCCAACTCTCCAGACCCCACATAAACCAGATACATAAAGGTGAGACAAGGGCACACATGCCATGCCCACTAGGTGATATAAGCGTCTAGAGTTCAATTTCAGGGGCTGAGGCCCTGATACTCTAATTTTCTCTCGCTTAAAAAAAAAAAAAGGAGGGCTGGAGAGATGGCTTAGGGGTTAAGGCGCCTGCCTCCTAACCCTAAGAACACTGGTTCCAATCTCCATTGGTTCCAATCTCCAGGTCCCACGTTTAGCCAGATGCAAAGTGACGCAAGGGCGCAATGCTGCACTTGGCCACAAGGGGGCGCGCACATCTGAATTTCATTCGCAGCACCTGAGACACTGCTCGCGCGCCCATGACTCTTTCTCTCTCTCTGTATCTCTCCAAAAAAAAAAAAAAAAAAGGAAACAGGTTATTGTTACTTTTTTGTTTGTTTGTTTTTTGAGGTAGGATCCCACTCTAGCTCAGGCTGACCTGGAATTCACTACATAGTATTAGGGTGACCTCAAACTCATAGTGATCTTCCTACCTCTGCCTCCCCAAGTGCTAGGATTAAAGGCATGCACCACCACACCCAGCTTCTTGTTACATTTTTAAAATTATTTATTTGAGAGAAGGAGAAAAGACCCACATAAAGCTGGACACAGTAGCACATGTCTATAATCCCAAGAGACATGGCAGTCAGCAACAGAACAACTCGGAAACCTGCAGGCCTGCTTCTAGCAAGGTGGCAAACAAGAACTAACATCTGAGGTTGTCCTCTGTCCTCCACACATGTTATGGCACACGTGTCCACACTCACACACAAACAGATTTAAATGGACATATTATAGATAAGCATATGGATAACGTATTTTAATTCTACTTTCTACTTCTTAACTGGGATGGAATGTCACCAGCCACCTCAAGACTACTGCCATCAGGCCTTCCCCGCAATGACAGATGGTATCACTTCTTAAACCATTTGGCAACAGCACTCATTAAGTTATACTATGCCGAGGGAAGACAGCCAGTAAGTAAGGAGAAGAGAAGGAATAAATGAACAATAAATGAACTTCACAACTCTGCAAGCTGTTTGGGATGGTTGTGAAACCTTTAGAAGGAGGAGCCTTGCTGAGGAAGTGGGTCACTGTGGAGTGAGCCTTGGGGTTTTATAGCCTTGCCCTATTTCCTGTCTTCTCCATGTGTGCTAACCGCTGAGGAAATATGAACAGTTGCCTCAAGCATCATGGTGGGAAGCCCTTCAAACTGTGAGCCAAAATAAACCCATCCTCCCTTTTAAAACGAACTTGTAGATCCCTTCTATCTCTTCCCCTAAAAAAAAAAGAAACAGGGCTAGAAAGATGGCTTAGCAGTTAAGGCACTTGCCTGTGAAGCCTAAGTACCCATAGCCAACTCTCCAGACCCCACATAAACCAGATACATAAAGGTGAGACAAGGGCACACATGCCATGCCCACTAGGTGATATAAGCGTCTAGAGTTCAATTTCAGGGGCTGAGGCCCTGATACTCTAATTTTCTCTCGCTTAAAAAAAAAAAAAGGAGGGCTGGAGAGATGGCTTAGGGGTTAAGGCGCCTGCCTCCTAACCCTAAGAACACTGGTTCCAATCTCCATTGGTTCCAATCTCCAGGTCCCACGTTTAGCCAGATGCAAAGTGACGCAAGGGCGCAATGCTGCACTTGGCCACAAGGGGGCGCGCACATCTGAATTTCATTCGCAGCACCTGAGACACTGCTCGCGCGCCCATGACTCTTTCTCTCTCTCTGTATCTCTCTCCAAAAAAAAAAAAAAAAAAGGAAACAGGTTATTGTTACTTTTTTGTTTGTTTGTTTTTTGAGGTAGGATCCCACTCTAGCTCAGGCTGACCTGGAATTCACTACATAGTATTAGGGTGACCTCAAACTCATAGTGATCTTCCTACCTCTGCCTCCCCAAGTGCTAGGATTAAAGGCATGCACCACCACACCCAGCTTCTTGTTACATTTTTTAAAATTATTTATTTGAGAGAAGGAGAAAAGAACAGGCACATAGAGAGAATGGGCATGACAGAACCTCCAACCACTGCAAACAAACTCCAGACGCATACACCACCTTGTGCATTTGGCTTTACATGGGTCCTGGGGAATTGAATCTGGGTCCTTTTTGGCTTTGTGGACAAGCACCTTAACTGCTAAGCCATCTCTCCAGCCCACTTGCTACATTTTTTTCTTTTTGTGTGGGAGTGTTATGTGGTCTACATGTATGTATGTGTATGTGTATGTGTAGGCCAGAGATTGACACCAGCTTACTCTCCACTTTACTTATTGAGACAAGGTCTCTCACTTGAACCCAGAGCTCAATGACTTGGCTAGCCTAGCTAGTCAGTTTATCCCAAGGATCTTATCTCCATTTCTATGTGCTGGGTTTACATGCTGGGGGCCTTGCCCACGTTGAATTTACATGGGTGCTAATAATCTGAATTCAGGTCCTCACTCTGACATGGCAAGTACTTTACTGAATGAACTATCTTCCCAGCCAGCTTCTTTTATAACATATTAAAAACCATTTGAGGGCTGGAGAGATGGCTTAGTAGTTAAGGCACATGCCTGTGAAGCCTAAGGACCCCAGTGCAATTCTCTAGGTCCCACGTAAGCCAGATGCACAAGGGGGCGCATGCATCTGGAGTTCGTTTGCAGTGGCTGCAGGCCCTGGCATGCCCATTCTCACTCTCCCTCTCTCTCTTTCCCTCTGTCTCTAATAAATAAATAAAAATAAAATATTTTTAAAAAATAAATTAATTAATTAAAAAAAATTTGAGCCAGGTGTGGTGGCACTCGCCTTTAATCCCAGCACTCGGGAGGCAGAAGTAGGAGGACTGCGATGAGTCTGAGGCCACTCTGAGACTATATAGTTAATTCCAGGTCAGCCTGGGCCAGAGTGAGATCCTACCTGGAAAAAAAATTTTTTTGAGGGGAGCTGGAAAGATGTGTCAGTGAGTGGTTAAGGTGTTTGCCTGAAAAGCCTAATGACCCGGGTTCAATTCTCCAGTACCCACATAAAGCCAGATGTACAAAGTGGTGCATGCATATGGACTTCGTTTGGAGTGGCTAGAGGCCCTGGCACACCCATTCTCATTTTCTCTCTCTCTCTCTCTCTCACCCCTTGCAAATAAATACTTTAAAAAAAAAATTTTCAGGCTGGATAAATGGCTTAGCAGTTAAGGCACTTGCAATCAAAGCCTGAAGATGCAGGTTTGATTCCCCAGTGCCCACATAAAGCCAGATGCAAAAAGTGACACATGGATCTGGAGTTTGTTTGCAGTGACTAAAGGCCCTAGCGTGTCTATTCTCTCTCTCTCTCCACCTCCCCCGCCCACCGGCTCCTGGTAAATAAAAATAAATAAGCTGCCAGGCATGGTTGTGAATGCCTTTAATAACAGCACTCAGGAGGCAGAGGTAGAAGAATCACCTTGAGTTTGAGGCCACCCTGAGACTACATAGTGAATTCCAGGTCAGCCTGGACTAGAGTGACTAAACCTACCTCAAAAAACCAAACAAAATAAAATAAAATGAAACTACTGTCACAGAACATATATATAAATTTCTAACACATTTAGTTCCACTAAGTAAGATAGGGTTTTCAGCTCAGCTCCAGACTGGTTTCTTGCAGCCCAAGATGGTTTCAGGGCGAAAACTTTCCACTAACAAGCAAGACCTCACTCTGTAACTCAGGCTGGCCTGGAGCATGAGCTCCTCTTGATCCAGTCTCCAGGCACCATGCCTAGACAGCTCTCATTACACTTTTAATGATTTTTTTATTGGAACAATTACTAAGTTCATTATATTGTTTAATTTTTATCAAAATAACCTTCATTATTATATATATGTAAGTAGATGAACAGATGCAATGGCCTAAGTGAGGAAAGAAACTGAGTAAACTGAAGACATCTCTTGCCTGAGAGGCAAGGTCACTGAGAAAGCAAGCTGGTGCTGAGCAGAAATCCTTCTCCCTGTAGACCAGCCAAATGAAAGCTGGAAAAAGCTGCACTGCATGCAGCCGTATGGGAGACAGAAATCATCAGTAGTGAAAACAGTGGACACTGAAAATTCAAGTTTTGCCATACAGGCCCAATGACTGAACAGGTGCAATAGGGGCATGTCTGCTCTTGGAGTAACCAACTGCTCCATAATTGGACTGAAGGCCCTCTCTACAGGAGGGAATACATACCTGGTACTGAAAAACCTAAACAAAAGTTAGGGGTATAAAGCCTGTGCTTGTCTGGCTAAATGTATATATTATTCCCACCAACCTACCCTGAAAGCACTACGCTTAATGTTCATATTCACATATTAACACTACTCTCACTTCTGGTTAGAGAAGCTTCTCTTTTCAGATGGCGATGACCACTGGGATGACCCAAAAGGCAACATAGTGCTGAGAAGAAGGGATGGAGGAATGCCCAGCACTGAAACACCTCTGTCACACCCTCCAAGGCTCAGGGCCCATTGCGGAAGAGGGGGCGGATAGAATGGAAGAGCCAAAGGAAGGGTACGACTTCTTTCAATGCAACTGCCCAGACAGAAATGGGCCTTGATATCCATGACCTTGCAGTGCCTAATAATACCTTCACAAGACCCTCAAAATAGAAGAAAAAGATGATTAAAAGAGATTGGAGTTCTAAAGTGGAATGGGGGAGGGGAGGGAAATAGCATGTGGTTTTTGTATGTAAATATAGAAGTTGTCAATAAAAAAAAATTTAAAAAAAAAGAAACTGAGTAAAGGAAGGGTGGGGAGGGTTAACCAAAATTTAAGAGGTTATGTATAAGCCATATGGAAACCTACTCTTTTAGACAATGGTGCACCAAGAAGCCATAGATTGTTACTAGAAAAATTTTGGTGCAAGGGATAGGATACCGTCCAGTGAATTGTTGGCTAGGGAGGTCCCTGATGCCCCCAAAACATGACAGGCATTGCCAAGGCTCTTGGTTTCCCACCAGGAATAGATGGTAAGACCCTCTTGTTGAAGACTCCACATGCCTGGGCTGCAAGAAATCAGTCTGGAGCTGAGCTGAAAACCTCCTCCCTGTAAACCAGCTGACAGAAAGCTGGAAATAGCTACACTGCATGCAGCCCAATGAGAGAGAAAAATCACCAGTGGAGAAAAACAACAATGTACACTGCAAGCCTTAAGTTTGGCCAGCCAGGCCAAATGAGCCAATGGGTGGAGAAGTGGCATGTCTGTTATGGGGGAAACCAATCACTCACAATTGGACTGGAGGCCCGCTCCACAAGGGGGAATACATGCCTGGTACTGAAAACCTGTGATGGGGGAGGTTATAAGCCCTAGGGGAACAATGCCTGTTGATGTCTGGCTAAATGCATTATGCTCACCAAACTGCCCAGTGAGCACATCTCTTAATGTTCTTATTCACATATTAATGCTACTCTCACTTCTGGCTAGAGAAGCTTCTCTTTTCAGATGGTGGTGACCTCTGGGATGACTCAAAAGGCAACATAGTGCTGAGAAGTTACAGAGGAGTGTTCAGCACTGAAATGTCTCTATTACACTTTCCAAGGCTCAGGATCTATTGCAGAAGAGGTGGAGGAAAGAATATAAGAGCCAAAGGAAGGTTAAGACTGCTTACAATGCAATCTTCCAGATATAAAATGGCCTGGAGAGATGGCTTAGTGGTTAAGGTGTTTGCCTGTAAAGCTGAAGGATCCTGGTTTGACTCTCCAGGTCCCACATAAACCAGATGCACAAGGGGGGCATGCATCTTGAGTTTGTTTGCAATGGCTGGAGGCCCTGGCATGCCCATTCTCTCTCTCTCTCTCTCCCTCTTTCTCTCTCTCAAATAAATAAATAAAATATATTTTAAGGGGCTGGAGAGATGGCTTAGTGGTTAAGATGCATGCCTGTGAAGCCTAAGGACCCTGGTTCAATTCTCCAGGTCCTATGTAAGCCAGATGCACATGGTGGCGCATGTGTCTGGAGTTCGTTTGCAGTGGCTAGAGGCCCTGGAGCACCCATTCTCACTCTTTCTTTCTCTCTACCCCCTCCCACTCCCTGTCTCTAATAAATAAATAAAAATGTTAAAACTATTAAAAATAGATATATATTTTTTAAATGGCCTGTATATTCATGACTTCACAATGCCTGCTACTACCTACACAAGACCTTCATAATAGGTGGCAAAGAGACATCAAAATAAAAGAGAGAATAATTGAAAGGGGGAGGGAATATGATGGAGAGAGGATTTGTGAAGGCAAAAGTAGAGAAAGGGAAGGAATTATCATAATTTATTATCTATAATTATGGAATTTGTCAATAAAAATATAAAATAATAAGTGTTAGAGAGATGGCTTAGTGGTTAAGGCACTTGCCTGCAAAGCCAAAGGACCCAGGTTTGATTCCCTAGGACTCATGTAAGCCAGATGCACAAGATAGTGCATGCATCTGGAGTTCTTTTGCAGTGGTTGGAATGCCCTGGCACACCCATTCACACTCTCACCCTCTATGCTTCTTTCTCTCTCTCAAATAAATAAATAAAAATAAGTAAAATAAAAGTATAGGGGCTGGAGAGATGGCTTAGCTGTTAAACGCTTGCCCGTGAAGCCTAAGAACCATGGTTTGAGGCTTGATTCTCCAGTACCTACGTAAGCCAGATAACCAAGGTGGTACATGTGTCTGGAGTTTGTTTGCAGTGGCTGGAGGCCCTGGTGTGCCCATTCTCTCTCTCTCTACCTCTTTCTCTCTCTGTCTACTGCTCTCAAAACAAATAAATAAAAATAAATCTTTAAAACAAAGTGCCAGGCGTGGTGGCACACACCTTTAATCCCAGCACTCGGGAGGCAGAGGTAGGAGGATCATTGAGAGCTCGAGGCAACCCTGAAACTACATAGTGAATTCCAGGTCAGCTTGAGCCAGAGTGAGACCCTACCTTGAAAAAAAAAAAGTACCTATAGGGCTGGAGAGAAGGCTTAGCGGCTAAGGCACTTGTCTGCAAAGCCTAACAAGCTGAGCCTGATTCCACGATACCCATGTAAAGCCAGATACACAGTGGCACATACATCTGGAGTTCATTTGCAGTAGCTGAAAGCCCTGCCACACCCAATTCTCTCTGACTGTCTCTCTTCTCAGGCAAGTGCCTTTATTGCTAAGCCATCACTCCAGCCCTATCTCTATCTCTCTCTGCTTGCAAATAGATAAATAAAAATATTGGGGCTGGAGGGAAGACTTAGCGGTTAAAGCACTTGCCTGCAAAGCCTAAGGACCCAGGTTCAATTCCCCAGGACCCATGTAAGCAAGATACACAAGGTAGCACATGCTTTTGGAGTTAGTTTGCAGCGGCTGGAGGCCCTGGCGTGCCTATTCTCTCTGGCTCTGCCTCTCTCACAAATAAATAAGTTAAAAAATTTTTTTAAAAGATAAATAAAAAATATTTTAAAGCACATATAGGGTTGGAGAAATGGTTTCATGGTTAAGGCACTTGCCTGCAAAGCCTAAGGATCCATCTTTGACTCTCCAGATCCCATGTAAGCCAGATGCACAAAGATGAGACAAGCACAAGATCACACATGCCCACTAGGTGGCACAAGTGTCTGGAGTTCGATTACAGTGGCTGAGGCCCTGGCACGCCAATTTTCTCCCTGTCTAAAATTTTAAAATTTTTTAAATGCTTTTCAGCATATATAAACTGGGTGTGGTATCATACACCTTTAATCCCAACACTCAGGAGGCTGAGGTAGGAAGATCTCTGTAAGTTCAAGGCCAGCCCAAGTCTACATGGTGAATTCTAGGTTAGCCTGGGCTAAAGGGAGACCCCACCTTGAAAAACCAAAAAAAAAAAAAAAAAAAAAAAGGAAAGAAAAAAAAAAAAGTACATATAAACAAGTTGGACGTGGTGGTGCATGTCTTTAATCCCTGCACTTGGGAGGCAGAGGTAGGAGGACTGCCTTGAGTTCCAGACTACCTGAGACTACATAGTGAATTCTAGGTTAGCCTGGGCTAGAAAAACCAAAAGAAAACATAGTCTATATAAACAATAAAGACTCTATAAACATATATACAAGATGAGCTTAATCTGTAAGGCGTTCATACAGTAAACCTTGATATATGTAAGACTGTTATGTATTTGCTGCTATGTAAACTTATATTGGTACATGGTTATATGATACATACTTTGTTTAATTTATTTCAGAGAGAAAGACAGAGGCAGATGGAGAGAATAGGTGCACCAGGGCCTCTAGCCATTACAAACAAACTCCAGACACACGTACTACCTTGTGCATCTGGCGTATGTGGGTATTGGAGAATCAAACCTGGGTTCTTAGGCTTTGCAGGCAAGCGCCTTCACTGCTAAGCCAGTTCTCCAGCTCCACAATACATACTTTATTAAGATAGCCAGGACTGTACAGAACATAATGCTTTTTGCAGATAATTTACAAGAGTTAAGACTCCTATAAAATTAGTAATAAATTTACCTAGGAACACACTGCTGGACAGGAACAGCTCAAAGAAAGTCAATGAAGTGTGTATGAAGAAATATTTACTTAGTTCTATTCTCCTCCTCTGTACAGGAGGGAGGAAAGGAGGGACTATACCAAGATTGAACATGGAAGAGAGCAACATCATTAAGGATTTGTGGAGGTTCCATCTCAGTAAGGTATAATCTTCAGGGAGAGAAAATTGCAGAGAAATCTGGAATACTTGTAGTGGGTTTTTTACTGATGGCAGCATTGCTGAAATTCTGAAGCCCATCAAAGCACTGAGCAAATGAGTGAATACACTAATGCTGGGAAGTCATGACTAAGGAGAAGGAAGTTCTAGGGTGGTGATCTGGAACCAGAGCTGTTACTCGTCAAAAACTCATACATTGCCCAGCTCTGCCCACCAAAAATGGGAGAACACTTTGCAAAGGCCTGAGCCTGTTCCCTTCAATTGCCTCAGCAGTACTCAAGACACTGGCTAAGACATCTTTTGCACATTTCCTCCCCCACCCCCAACAAGAAGTGCTTAAGGAATTACGTGACATCAAAAAAGCACAAGAGTCTACTGAATGAGATTCTTTTCAAGAAATTATTTGTTACAAAACTGAAAATGAGCCAGGCATGGTGGCACACAGCTTTAATTTCAGCACTCAGGAGGCAGAGGTAGGAGGATCGCCCTAAATTCAAGGCCACCCTGAGACTACATAGTGAATTACAGGTCAGCCTGAGCTAGAGTGAGAGCCTACCTCAAAAAACAAAACAAAATAAAAAAACTGAAAATGCTTTTCTGTAAGAATACTAAAATTTTTTTCAAATATTTAATTTAGCCGGGCGTGGTGGCACATGCCTTTAATCCCAGGACTCAGGAGGCAGAGGATCGCCGAGAGTTCTAGGCCACCCTGAGACTACATAGTGAATTCCAGAACAGCCTGAGCCAGGGTGAGACCCTACCTCAAAAAAAAAAAGTGATAAAAAATATTTTATTTATTTATTTATTTGTGAGAGAAGGAGGCAGAGAGAGAAAAAGGGAGAGAGCAGGCACAACAGTGCCTCCAGCCCCTGCAAACAAACTCCAGATGCATGCGCCCCTTGTGCATCTGGCTTACGTGGGTCCTGGAGAATTGAACTGGGATCCTTTAGCTTTGCAGGCAAATGCTTTAACTGCTAAGCCATCTCTCCAGCCCAGAATACTAAAAATTTTGTGTGAGACTGTGTAACTGCTCTTGGCTACCCAATATGAACTGGTGAGTACCTCCAGAAAACATGCAAAGGCTGTGAACACAAAGTTTCTGACCACCTACACACTCAGCCATCCACATCCTCACCCAGAAGCTGACCCAATCAGAAATCTAATCACATGACACTGGCCCTTAAAGGGCCCTGGAAATTCCCTTGCCCAATCCAATGTCTGTAGATGAGCAAGGGGAAGCATGAGCAGTGAAATGACTCACACACACCCACACACTAATACAGCAGGCAGCAGGGCTACGCCACACTCCAGGGCTCCAGACACCTTGGCATGTGAGCTGGCATGCCTTCCTTACCCACTGCACCAGCCATCATCACCGGGTTGGGAAGGAGTCTGCAGGAGTGCTGACCTGGCTAACTCTAGCTGTCTCTGGGAAAATACATTCCTCCACCACCTTAAGTTGGAACTTGCCAGTATACTGCCAAGGGATTTTCATTTGACCATGTTTTAATCTTTCTTCAAGGGTAGGCCACCTCTGCTCATAGGATCAGACCTAAGGAATCCCTCTGAAACCTAGAAACCTACGACTCCACCTTCTACATTTTCAGTAATCCATACCGACAGTAGGTCTTACCAAATCTTTAGATTACAATCTCAGTGCATTAGCTCTTTCAATGAAGTAACAACTTCATTACAAGGGTTTATTGCCTATGTGATGATATAAAAGATATGAAATGATGCTTCAACATTAAATTTTTAAATATTTCAAATTCTCAAAAAAGTATCAGGCTAGAGAGATGACTTAGTGGTTATTAAGGCACTTGCCTGTGAAGCCTAAGGACTCAGGTTTGATTCCCCAGTACCCATGTAAGCCAGAAGCACAAGGTGGTGCATGTCTGGAGTGTGTCCATATTCATTCTTTTTTAAAAAAAATTTTAAAAAGATTTTATTTATTTATTCATTTATTAGAGATAGAGAGTGTGAGAATGGGTGCACCAGGGCCTCTAGCCACTGCAAAATAACTCCAGATGCATGTGCCACCACATGCATCTGGCTTACATGGGACCTGGAGAATTGAACCTGGATCCTTAAGCTTCACAGGCAAGTAACCACCAAGCCATCTCTCTAGCCCCCATATTCATATTCATTCTTACTCTCATCCATTCATTCTCATTCTCTCTCTCTCCTCCCTTGCATATATATACACACATGGGTTTTTTTTTTCCCCGAGGTCTCACTCTAGCCCAGGCTGACCTAGAATTCACTCTGTATTCTCAGGGTGTCCTTGAATTCATGGTGATCCTCCTACCTCTGCCTCCCAAGTACTGGGATTAAAGGTGTGCGCCACCAAGCCCGGCTATATATTGGTTTTTATAGGTCGGGTCTCGCTCTAGCCCAGGCTGTTCTGGAATTCACTATGTAGTCTCAAGGTGGCCTCAAACTCAAAGCACTCCTCCTATCTCCACTTCACACATGCAGGGATTAAAGGCTTGAGCCATCAACCCAGTAAATAAATATATATTTTTTCAAACAAAAAATGAAGGTAAACCGGGCGTGGTAGCACATGCCTTTAATCCCAGCACTTGGGAGGCAGAGGTAGGAGGATTGCCGTGAGTTCGAGGCCACCCTGAGACTACATGGTTAATTCCAAGACAGCCTGGGCCAGAGTGAGACCCTACCTCGAAAAACCAAAAAAAAAAAAAAAAAAAAAGAAGAAGAAGAAGAAGAAGATAATTAGGAAGGTCTGAGGATACAGCTCAGTGGTGTGGAGCACTTGCCTAGCATGTATGAGGTCCTAGCCATGTATGGTAGTCACGCCTCTAATCCCAGTACTCACAAGACTGCTGGGCCCTATGAGATCCTACCTGAAAGAAGGGGAGGGATTTTAGAGACAGCTGTCACATTATGAAAACACAAAGACATATATATATATATTTTTTTTTTTGTTTGTTTGTTTTGTTTTTTGAGGTAGAGTTTCACTCTGGTCCAGGCTGACCTGGAATTAACCATGTAGTCTCAGGGTGGCCTTGAACTCACGGCAATCCTCCTACCTTTGCCTCCCAAGTGCTGGGATTAAAGGTGTGTGCCACCATGCCCGGCTAAAGGCATATAATTTTGAACTATTAACAGTCTGAAATTTAGCAATAAAAATCTTCCTAAAACCTAATCACACAAGAACATGTGAATTTCTTTTTTTTAATTTTTTAAATTATATATTTTTTATTTATTTATTTGAGAGAGAGAGAGAGGTGCAGATAGAGAATGGGTGCACCAGGGCCTCTAGCCACTGCAAACAAACTCCAGACACATGCACCAGCTTGTGCATCTGGCTTACGTGGGTACTGGGGAATCGAACTTTGGTCCTTAGGCTTCCCAGGCAAGTGCTTTAACCACTAAGCCATATCTCCAGCCCATGAATTTCTTTATATATATTTTTTTTTTAAGAATTTTTTTGCTCTTTTTTTTTTTTTTTTTTGAGGTAGGATCTCACTCTAGCTCAGGCTGACCTGGAATTCACTATGTATTCTCAGGGTGGCCTCAAACTCATGGCAATCCTCCAACCTCTGCCTCCTGAGTGCTGGGATTAAAGGCATGTGCTACCACACCCGGCTTATTTTTAAAGATTTTATTTATTTTTATTTATTTATTAGAGACAGAGAGAGGGAAAGAGAGACAGGGAGAGGAAGAATGGGCGCACCAGGGCCTCCAGCCACTGCAGACGAACTCCAGATGTATGAGCCCTTGTGCATCTGGGTTACGTAGGACCTGGAGAATCAAACAAGGGTCCTTAGGCTTCTCACAGGCATGTGCCTTACCTGCTAAGCCATCTCTCCAGCCCTATATATTTTTTAATATTTACTTATTTTATTTATTTGAGAGAGAGAGAGGTAGATAGATAGAAAGAAAGAGAGAGAGAGAATGGGCACTCCAGGGTCTTCAGCTGCTGTAAATAAACCCCAGATGCATGTGCTACCTTGTGCATCTGGCTTATGTGGGTCCTGGGGAATTGAACCTGGGTCCTTTGGCTTCACAGGCAAATGCCTTAACCACTAAGCCATCTCTCCAGCCCAAGGACATATGAATTTCTACAATATCATGGCTACTGAGAGCTTGGAATCTATCCCTATCCATGAGCAGCATCTAGTTAGTTCTATGTTAATATATCAAAAGCTAGAACTAGGCTGGATGTGGACACCTTTAGTCCCAGCACTCTAGAGGCTGAGGTAGGAATATCACTGTGGGTCTAAGACAAATCTGCAGTGATAGAGTGATTCCAGATCAGCCTGGGCTAGAGTGAGACCTTGCCTTGAATGGGGGGGGGGACTTCAACCAGCCGGGCGTGGTGGCGCACGCCTTTAATCCCAGCACTCGGGAGGCAGAGGTAGGAGGATCGCTGTGAGTTCGAGGCCACCCTGAGAATACAGAGTGAATTCCAGGTCAGCCTGGGCTAGAGTGAGACCCTACCTCGAAAAACAAAACAAAACAAAACCTCCAACTTTAAAACTAAGCATTCATTAGATGGGATCCATTTCTCTTAACAAAATTGTGTCTTTGACACAAGAAGTGACCAGTCATATGAAAGATACTTTTTACTTTCATTGTCAAAGTATCAAGTCACTTTCCTCTATGTCACACAGTATCACTAGTTCAGATGCCCAAAGATTAATGAGAATTTGAAACTGGATGAAATTTGTACAATTGGTAACAAAACAAACTATCAACCATTGCTTCATGACCTTACTTAGCAAGAAAAATAAAATGAAATGCAGTGCCTCACTGCACAAACGGGCCTTGTGATGATGCATTTTCTTCCTCACAGATTGCTTTTATTTGCATGGGGCACATTCATGCCATGGGTGCATGTGGCGGTCAGAGGACAGCCTCGGGGCAGCAGTCCTCTCCTTCCACCTACTTTATTTTTTTCTTTTTGGTTTTTCGAGGTAGGGTCTCACTCTAGCTCAGGCTGACCTGGAATTCACTATGTAGTCTCAAGGTGGCCTCGAACTCATGGCGATCCTCCTACCTCTGCCTCCCAAGTGCTGGGATTAAAGGCGTGTGCCACCACACCCAGCTTTTTTTCCTATTTTTATTCATTTGAGAGAGAGACAGACAGAGCATAAAGTGAGTATGGATGCACCAGGACCATCTGGATTTGCAAGAAATCATCTTTGGAGCTAGAGAGATAGATCAGTAGTTAAGGAACTTGCTTGCAAAGCCTACTTGCCACTCAGGGTTCAATTTCCCAGTACCCATGTAAAGCCAGATGCACAAAGTGGAGCATCCACCGGGCGTTTGTCTGCAGTGAAAAGAGGCGCTGGTGCACCCATTCTCATTCATATTCTCATTCATTCATTTTCTCTCTCTCTCTTCTTGCAAATAAAACACTTTTAAAAAATATTAGAGGAAGGGCTGGAGAGATGGCTTAGAGGATGGTTAAGGCACCTCCTGCAAAGTCAAAGGATGTAGGTTCAATTCCCGAGTACCCGCATAAAGCCAGATGTGGGCTGGAGAGGTGGCTTAGCTACAGTGAGACCCTACCTCAAAAAAACGAAAAAAAAGAGAGCCGGGTGTGGTGGCGCATGCCTTTAATCCCAGCACTCGGGAGGCAGAGGTAGGAGGATCGCCATGAGTCCGAGGCCACCCTGAGACTACATAGCGAATTCCAGGTCAGCCTGGACCAGAGTGAGACCCTACCTCAAAAAAAAAAAAAAAAAAAAAAAAAAAAAAAAAGGCCGGAGGCCCAGGTTCAATTCCCCAGCCTGTAAATCTAGAACACACAGATGCACACACACACACACACACACACACACACATTAATAGAATACAATGTTTATTAGAGTACATTTGAATAGCTTTAGATTTTAAATAAAAATACCTATATCATGGGCTAGAAAGATAGCTTAGCAGTTAAGGCAGTTGCCTGCAAACCCTAAGAACTCATGTTCAAATCTCCAGGTCCCATGTAAGCCAGATGCACAGTGATGCAAGTGTGCAATGTCACACATGTGCACAAGGGGCACACATGTCTGGAGTTCATTCACAGCAGCTGAAGGCCCTGGTATGCCCCTTTCCCTCCTCCCTCATTCTCTCCCCCACCCCTTCTTTCTCTCCCAAAATAAAAAGAATAGCTAAGCCGGGCATGGTGGCGCACGCCTTTAATCCCAGCACTCGGGAGGCAGAGGTAGGAGGATTGCCGAGAGTTCGAGGCCACCCTGAGACTACACAGTGAATTCCAGGTCAGCCTGGACCAGAGTGAGACCGTACCTCGCAAAACCAAAAAAAAAAAAAAAAAAAGAATAGCTATATCACACGATTTTGTAACCGAATCACGTTTATACTTATTCACTATATTCTTCAAAGCCATATAAGCTACTGACACTTCTGAGATCAGAGGAGCAGCCACAGCACAGTGAAGCTGACTGTGTTACAGAGCTAACCCAAACCCAGGAGGAAGTTTGGTTCAGACTCTCCCAACTTATTCAATGGTAGTTAATAAAAATTTGTTTTGAGCTGGGCGTGGTGGCACACACCTTTAATCCCAGCACTCGGGAGGCAGAAGTAGGAGGATCACCATGAGTTCAAGGCCACCCTGAGACTACATAGTGAATTCCAGGTCAGCCTGGGCTAGAGTGAGACCCTACCTTAAAAAAAAAGAAAGAAGGAAGGAAGGAAGGAAGGAAGGGAGGGAGGGAGGGAGGGAGGGAGGGAGAAAACCCTATTTAATGATGGAAAAAAGTTGATTTTAATGTATAAAAGATTCCAAGACAACACTTCATTCTAGTTCTAAGTGGCAAAAGATGCTGTGAAGGGAATTCAGATACTTAGACAGGAATGGAATCAAAAGTCACCATCGTCTCAGGACACAGGACCAGCCTACTCTTGGCCAGAGTTCTTCATTCCTCCTGAAGCCAGGGGGCCTCCTCCAGAGCCTTTACTTCCTCCTCAGGTTTCTGCTCCTCTCGTTTCTCTTTGGAGCCTTATCTTTCTAATCCACCTCCAGCTTCCTGGGCTATTCCAGAGGCTTCTTGCTGCCACCTTTGCAGCCCTATACGGCATCAGCTGCTCCTTCCCCACATTCTGGAACTCTATTTCCCTCTTTTTATTCAGCAATGTTAACATTACCTCATAGGACGAGCACTAAACGTTAAGTATTTTCTACTCAAAAATAATTATACCATGTGGTGGTGCACGCCTTTAATCCCAGCACTCGGGAGGCAGAGGTAGGAGGATCGCCATGAGTTCGAGGCCACCCTGAGACTACATAGTGAATTCCAGGTCAGCCTGAGCTAAAGTGAGACCCTATCTCGAAAAACCAAAATAATAATAATAATAATAATTATGATGATGATGATGATGATGATGATGATGATGATACCAAAAGGGGAATGGGGGAGGGGAGGGAAATATCATACGTTGTTTTGTATGTAAGTATAGAAGTTGTCAATAAAAAAAATTCATAAAAAAATAATAATTATACCAGGGCAAGAGAGAAGGCTCAGGGGTTAAAGACACTTGCTTGCAAAGCCTGACAGCTCAGGATCAACTCCCCAGTACACACGTAAAGTCAGATGCACAAGTGGCCCATGTGTCTAGAGTTCATTTGTAGTGGCAGGAGGCTCTAGCATGTCTATTCATTCCCCTCCCCACTTCACACCCCTCCCTAATAGATAAATAAATAAAAACACTAAAAGAAAAAAAAAGCAAGAGCCGGGCTTGGTGGAGCACCCCTTTAATCCCAGCACTCAGAAGCAGACATAGGAGGATTGCCAAGAGTTCAGGCCCCCCTGAGACTACATAGTGAATTCCAGGTCAGCCTGGGCTAGAGTGAGACCCTACCTTGAAAAACCAAAAAAAAAAAAAAAAAAAAGCTGGGAGTGGTGGCACATGCCTTTAATCCCAGCACTCTTCTGAGTAAGGAAGAATGATTGCTGTGAGTTTGAGGCCAGCCTGGAATAGAGTGAAACCCTGCCTTGAAAAACCAAAAACAAAACAAAAATAATTATTATTTCAGTTTAAGCTGTCTTTGTATATTTTATTAAACTTGGCAACACTGGAAACTTATCAAACAATCAGGTTTCATCTCAGATGCTACATGTACCTTGCTGGTAATAGCTAGCTACAATATTATCTCCAGAAGAGCTCTGAGGGCAAACAGGGGTGTGAGGTGCCCGTGACTGGTCTGCAATGTCAGCCACAGAAGCAGGGGTAATCGACATGAGCACATGTCTGACACTATATTAGAAGGCACAGATAACAGAATCTGTGGTAATTTTGGTACACCACATAGATTTAAATTAATTTTTTTTCCTAGTGACAGTAATTCAAATAGTATTTGAAAATTTAGCCAGGGGCTGAAGAGATGGATTAGTGGTTAAAGCGCTTGCCTGCAAAGCCTATGGACCCAGGTTCAATTCCCCCATACCCACATAAGCCAGATGCCAGGTGCATGTATCTGGAGTTTGTTTGTAGTAGTTAGAGGCCCGGGTGCACCCATTCTCTCTATCTGCCTCTTTCTCTCACACTCTCAAATATTTATTTATTTATTTATTTATTTATTTATTTATTTATTTTTGAGTTTTCAAGGTAGGGTTTCACTCTAGCCCAGGCTGATCGGGAATTCACTCTGTATTCTCAGGGTGGCCTTGAACTCATGGTGATCCTCCTACCTCTGCCTCTAAAAGCATGTGCCACCACACCCGGCTGAGAAAGTATGCAGAAGAGAATATTCTCAACAACAACAAAAAGAAAAACACAATTCAAAAATGGGCAAATGGGGCCGGAGAGATGGCTTAGTGGTTAAGGCACTTGCCTGTGAAGCCTAAGGATCCCGGTTTGAGGCTCAATTCCTCAGTACCCATGTAAGCCAGATGCACAAAGTGGTGCATGAATCTGGAGTTTGTTTGCAGTGACTAGAGGCCCTGGTGTACCCATTCTCAATCTCTCTATCTGCCTCTTTCTCTCTCTGTCTATTGCTAATAAATAAACAAAAATTAAAAAAAAAAAAAAAAAAACGGCCAGTCTACGTTTTCAACAACAAGGGGAACATGGAGATCTGTGCTGCAAAGGATGTGGGACTCCATGGATGTATTAAGCCCCTCCCTGGCTTCCCATCTAATAAAATGGTTTGACAGACAAAAAAAAAAAGGCAAATGCTAGGGGTGGTGTCACATGTCTTTAACCCTAGCACTTGCGAGGTAGAAGGATCACTGTGAGTTTGGGACCAGAGTGGGTGTATAGAATGAGACCCTACCATCAGAAAAAAACAAAAAATATGGGCAAAGGATCTGGATAGACATTTCCACAAATGGACCGTGACCAGACATCTACACAGCTTCATTAATCACAATGATGGTGCTATCAATAAACTGTCTTCCTCTTCTGGCTATTTTATAAAGATGGAATCATGCAAAAATTAATATGAAGCCGGGTGTGGTGGCGCATGCCTTTAATACCAGCACTTGGGAGGCAGAGGTAGGAGGACTGCTGTGAGTTCGAGGCTACCCTGAGACTACATAGTTAATTCCAGGTCAGCCTGGGCTAGAGTGAGACCCTACCTCGAAAAACAAAACAAAAAAATTAATATGCATGGAAATCATATAGAACAATAAAAATGGTGATCAGCTGAGTGTGCTGGTGCACACCTTTAATCCCAACACTTGGAAAGCAAAGGTAGGAGGATCACTGTGAGTTTAAGGCCATCCTGAGATTACATAGTGAATTCCAAGTCAACTGGACTACAGTGAGAACATACCTTGAAAAAACAAAAAAAACCAAAAAAAAAAGGGTGATCAGACTTTCTTAGACACTCTACAGGAAACTCTCTGTAGTTCATTACAGTTGATTTAAAACCCTGGTGTGGGGCTGGAGAGATGGCTTAGCAGTTAAGGCACTTGCCTGCAAAGCCCAAGGACCCATGTTTGACTTTCCAGATCCCATGTTAGGCAGATGCACAAAGATAAGGCAAGCACAAGGTGGCACATGCCTACTAGGTGGTGCAAATGTCTGGCATTCGATTGCAGTGGCTGAGGCCCTGGCATGCTAATTCTCTCTCTCTCAAAATAAATTTAAAATTTTTTATAAAACCCAGGTGTGTAGCACTAAGGCAATTATGAATATTCTTTTTTCTTTTTAATATTATTTATTTGAGAAAGTGTGAAAGAGGCAGAGAGAGAGAGATTGAGAGAGAGAGTGGGTACACCAGGGCCTCCAGTAGCTGGAAACTAAATCCAGATGCATGTGCCACCTTGTGCATCTGGCTTACATGGGATCTGGGGAGTTCAACCTGGGTCCTTTGGCTTTGCGGGCAAGTGCCTTAACCATTAAGCCATCTCACCAGCCCCAAATAATCTTTTGTCAATTGAGAACCATTTTATAGACTTCTAAATACAGATTTAATAGCTTTAGAATTTCTTTATCAATATTGAATAAGAATCTTGAAATAGTCAACTTTTCACAAAAGGTAGCAAAGGCTCAGTAAAATATACATATGCAATATGTAGGAACCAATAAAATATCCTTGTATTCAGTCCACATTTGTTTCTTACAATTTTGCACGAGATGGACAAATACTTCCATTTTAGAGATTGAAAAAATAGTCAGAGACAGCCGATGGCTTGCCCAAAGTTACACTTAAGAATAACTTCAGGGCTGGAGAGATGGCTTATGGTTTAAGGCGCCTACCTCCTAACCCTAAGAACACTGATTCCAATCTCCAGCGGTTCCAATCTCCAGGTCCCACGTCCCAGATGCAAAGTGACGCAAGGGCGCAATGCCGCACTAGATCCACAAAGGGTGCGCACATCTGGATTTCGTTCGCAGCACCTGAGACACTGCTCGCGCGCCCATCTCTGTCTTCCTCCCTCCCTCCCTCCCTCTCTCTCTCTCTCTGTCTCTTTCTGTGTCTCTCTCCAAAAAAATAAGATAAAATAAAAAGTTTAAAAAAAAAAGAATAACTTCAGAGTCAAGAACCTAAAAAACATCTGCCATAGCCAATTATGAACTCTCCACATGCTGCCACATTACGTCAGGCAAGAGGCACCTATATGGAAAGGCACAAGAACTTGGGAGGGATGAACATGACTTCACTAGAAAAGTATTTTCCAGGACAATTTAATTTCCTTGAAGCCTAAGTCATTATCTTCCCACCCTAATATGCCCCTCCTGACTTCGCATCATTCAGGTAGGAATCTGAGAGCCTCCTAATTTCCTTCCCCTCACCCACATATCAAAACTAAAGAGACATACCATATTCCACTTCCTAAGGCAAGTTCGATCTGACTCTTCATTCCTACTGCCCTAGTTTAGCCATACACCATCTCCCTTGAATGGTCGGGTTAGCAACTCAAACACGGACAAATGTCTTTATATTTGGTTTTTGGTGTTAGTATTGTTTTCTTTGAGGTAGGGTCCCACTCTAGCCCAGGCTAATCTGGAACTCACTCTGTATGCCCAGGAGATCCTCCTACCACATCCACTAGAGGGCAAGGATTAAAGACATAAACCTCAACATCCAGCTTTTATCTTGAATTCTTGTTTTTGCTTTGTCTTGCTATGTAGCTCGGGCTGTCCTTGAACTCACCCTCCCAAGGACTGAGATTTCAGGCATACAGAAGATGTGTATCTTCTACAAAGTCTGCATGGCTATCATTCTAAAAAGACTAATCTGTTTACATCACTTCCAGTTTAAATTCCTTAGATGCTATCCATTGTCCATCCAATCTATAAACACAACTCAACATTATGGTACTGCCAACATGCCTTTCCAGCCTGTCTCACTCCCCCACCACTCCCACACACATCCTATGCTCCGGGCACAGTGAACACCCAACAAAGATGACAAACGGGTTTAACTTCTCATACCAAGTCCAAATAATTGGTGGTGGCTGCCCGAAGCATCCTGCCTAGAAGTCCTAGGCTGCTTATAAATTCAGCAGCCAAATGGAATGCCTGATTAGTGAGCCCTGTTTACTTTTAGCATGGGGAAGTGGGTGGCACACAGTGACACACTTAGTGTACATATGTGTGGTATGTTGTCCTTGAATACTCAGTGGTGCATTTCCACATTTCTAAACCTTTCAAACTATGCATTTCCACCTGCATGTGCATCTTTTCACCCTTCATGACCTCTGAGAACTCAAGGACACTTGCCAGGTGTCACCAGGCAAAGTCAGCCCTTGTCTTCTATGGCCCCATAGTTTCCTACACACCACTACTGCTCGGAAATTACTGCACTACACTGCAGGTATTAGCTTCTTCTGTATAGGTTAGCCCCCTCTGCATCTTCAACCTCTAGCACAGTACACTTATAAGGCATCCTTATGAATAGTTATGAAATTAGTAATGAAATCATGCAACAGAAACTCCTCAAACATGCTATTTTAGGAAAATCCAGGAAGACCAAACCCAGGATCAGTGAGCCAATGTATGGCCTGTGTTAACTGCATTCTATTAATACTTGTCAGCACTATGATTATCTCTCAGAAATGTAAGACTTAATAAGATTAAATAAGATTAAAATGTAAGATTTAAGGAGTGTATCGGATAGGAATTTGGCTTCAAATTATATTGGGGGTAAGAGAAAAAGTTGGGGAGAAAAAAAACACAGTACCATTTTTAATTTAATTTAATTTACTTACTTATTAGTTTTTTGAGGTAGAGTTTCACTCTAGCCCAGGCTGGCCTGGAATTCACTATGTAGTCTGAGGGTACCCTCAAACTCACTGCAATTCTCCCACTTCTGCCTCCCAGCTACTGGGATTAAAGGCATGCACCACCACACCTGGCATATTTTATTTTTACAGGAGAGAGAATTGGGGCACCAGGGCCTATAGCCACTGCAATAGCACTCCAGAAGTGTGCACCACCTTGTGCACATGCACGACCTTGTGCAACTGGCTTACATGGGTCTGGAGAGTCAAACTTGGATCCTTAGTTTTCACAGACAAGCACTTTAATACTTAAGCCATCTCTCCAACTCTAATTTTATTTATTTATTTATTTACTAGAGAAAGAGGGAGGAGAAAGAAGCAGATAGAGAGAGGGAATGGGTGCGCCAAGGCCATTAGCCCTGCAAATGAACTCCAGACACATGCACCACATTGTATATCTGGCTTATATGGGTCCTGGGGAATCAAACCTGGATCCTTTGGCTTTGCAGGCAAACATCTTAACTGCTAAGCCATCTCTCAAGCCCCCTAATTTTTTTGGGGGGGGGGTCAAGGTAGGATCTCGCTCTATCTCAGGCTGACCTGGAATTCACTATGTAGTCTCAGGATAGCCTTGAACTCATAGCAATCCTCCTATCTCTGCCTCACAAGTGCTGGGATTAAAGGCATGCATCACCACATCTGCCCCCCACCAAAAAAATTTTTTAAAGGCTAGTTGTGGGCTGGAGAGATGGCTTAGTGGTTAAGGCATTTGCCTACAAAGCCAAAGGACCCAGGTTCAATTCCTCATTGTCCACATAATGCCAGATGCGCAAGGTGGTTCATGTGTCTGGAGTTTGTTGGCAGTGGTAAGAGGACCTGATGTGCCCATTCATATTCTGTCTCAAATAAATAAATAATTTTAAAAGGCCAGTTGTGGTGGCACACACCACTGAGAGGTAATTGCTAAATAGGTGGAGGCAAGAGGATGAGGAGTGTGAGGTTAGCCTGGACTACACCTGCAGGCTCACTGGGTGACAGTGCTTGCCAAGCAAGCATGAGGGCCCCTGAAAGGGTCAGATGATGGTCAAGTTTGTTGTCAACTTGATCTGTTCAGGAATCCACAGACATTCCTCTTGAGTGGGTCCCTGAGGTTGCTTCTAGGAATGATTAACTGAAGAGGAAGTCCTTTACTTCCCCCAGGGTGGAGCCTGATCTAAAGAAGCTCTGGGAGAAAAGAATCTCTTCCTCCCAGTGGCTGCAGGGCTGCTCAGTGCTTCCAGGGAGGACTTAAGGAGGGGGGGGGCTCTCCAGGACGCCTCCAGGCCTTCAGTGCTGACTGGGACTACTGAGGCATCCAGCCTCTTAGACTGAGCAGCTAACAGGTTCCTTGACTTTCAGGCCTGCAAATTGCTGTTGTTGGACTGCTGTAAACGAACCCAATAAGTTTCCTTTTAATGCAATTCATTGTATTGGTGTTTCTCTAGAGAACCCTAACACATGCCTGATTCACCCTGAGTTTGATTCCCCAGCACCCATGTAAACAGCTGGGTGTGGCCATGTGTGCTTGTAACCCAGTTCAAAGAGACTGTCTTCAGGAAATAAAGCAGAAAAGAGCAATAGGGGAGGACACCCAGTATTTTCCTCTGGCCTCCACACACATGCGCATGAGACCCTTCACACACACACACATCTTCACTCGTATACCACACCACACCTAACACACACACACACACACAAAAGAATAAAAAATGCATAAGTAGCCAGGCGTGGTGGCACACGCCTTTAATCCCAGCATTTGAGAGGTAAAGGTAGGAGGAGCGCCATGAGTTCAAGGCCACCCTGACAATACAGAGTGAATTACAGGTCAGTCGGGGCTACAGTGAGAACCTACTTCAAAAAACCAAAAAAATAAAAATAAAAAATGCATAAGTAGCACAAAACACCCTGAGATTACATAGTGAATTCCAGGTCAGCCTAGGCTAGGGTGAAACCCTACCTTGGAAAAAAAAAAAAAAGACAGAAAGAATGTATGTTGTGTATGGGCTGGGGAGACGACTCAGTTGATTGGGATTAAAGGTGTGTGCGACCATGCCTGACTCACACCTGGCTCTTTACATGGGTGCTGGGATCAGACTCAGTCAGGTACTTGTGTAGCAAGCCCTCTTACCCACTGGTCTATCTCCATAGTCCCAGAATGCTTTTGTGTTTTGGGGTTTTTTTTCTAAAGGTCAGTCAAAACTCTTAACCAATGTGGAGGTCCCCTCTTTTAATGCCAACACTTGGAAGGCTAAGTGAGGAAAGAATATCACTGCAGCAGAGTATGGTGGCAAACACCTTTAATCCCAGCACTCGGGCAGCAGATGTAGGAGGATCACTGAGAGTTTGAGGCCACCCTGAGGTGACAGAGTGAATTCCAGGTCAGGCTGGGCTACAGTGAGACCCTACCTCAAAAACAAACAGGGCTGGAGAGATGGCTTAGCATGGTGAAGGCACATGCCTGCGAAGCCTAAGGACCCTGGTCTAATTCTCCACTTCCCATGTAAGACAGATGCACATGGCGATACATGCATCTGGAGTTAATTTGCAGTGGCTAGAGGCCCTGGCATGCCCATTCTCTCTCTCTCTCTCTCTCTCTCTCTCTCTCTCTCCCCCACCCTGTCTCAAATAAATACATAAAAAATAAAAATAAAAACAAACAAGCAACAAAAAAAAAGAGCATCAGTACAGAGTGAGTTCCAGTCTGGGCTAGAGTGAAACACTCCCTTGAAAACAGAAACAAACAACAACAACAACAAATTCTTAGACTAACTGTTTCCTTAACTAAGTCCAAAACTCAGTATCTGAAGTTCTTACTACTCTCCCTCTGAATAAGGCCAAACAGATACAAAGCTACAAGCTATTTTTCCAAAATTTCCCCCCCAAAACTCTGTGGCAGTCCCATTGAACATACTGCACAGAGGACAATTCTTACTCCTATAATCAATAAGGTATTTTATCTGTCCATTATTCTATCATCAACCCCTAAAAATTACCCTGGACTCATACCATAGACTTTTACATAGTATATACCTGATAATGACTGATGTGAACACTCAAGAAATATACCAAAAGTGGACCAAAAATGTTTTAAAACTATATCCACCTTCTCCACAAATATTCTCTTCAAAATCAAGTATTACTTCAAGACCACATTTCTAACCAAATTAGCATGAACTTTGCTGAGAAGCTTGACTGGTCATATCCTTTTTTCAAATCCCAAACAAAGCCTGAATGTTCCCTAGCTAAGAAAACATTCTCTAGGGACCCCCTGATTAGTATGCAAACAGACCTCCTTTGTTCCTCCCAGGCAAACCTATCCTGCTGTACAAGTTAAGGTTGTTGAAAATCAAGATGTGACAATAATTCTTTAAATGTTCTTTAAACATCTAAAACTTAAAAGTACATCAAAAATTTTATAACCAAAATTTGAAGTTAACAACTATTTTCCAATGAGTATATAAGCTTCAGAAGGCTGACAAGACTATGCAGGAGTCTAATCTCTAATATTAATCGTTCCCCAGCCTTTTGGCTAAAACCAAGTATAATCTCTAATACTACATCATTAACACTTACTTGTGATATTCTCAACTAATAAGCGTTTTAATCTTAGAAAGATCAAGGAATATTAACTAAGTTTTATCAGTTAGCACTCTCTAAAGCTACCACACTGTGCTCTAAATCCCAGGTACACTAGTGAGAACAGAGCCCAAGTGTCTCCTTTAGTGGAAGCTAGCCTTGAATTCTTTACCCTCCTGCCTCCAACCTCCCAAATGTTGGATTGACATGCTGCTACCAGGCCTGCCTGGCTAGCCAAATATCTTTTTTTTTTTTTGGTTTTACGAGGTAGGGTCTCACTCTGGTCCAGGCTGACCTGGAATTAACTACGTAGTCTCAGGGTGGCCTTGAACTCACTGCGATCCTCCTACCTCTGCCTCCTGAGTGCTGGGATTAAAGGCGTGCGTCACCATGCCCTTTTTTTTTTTTTTTTTTTTGGTTACCCAAATATCTTTAACTCCTCAGTTAGAAGGACTGCGAAAGTGAAAACTTCATCAACTTGTATCTAATAAACTCTCTCCTCAATCAGGTCTTACATTACTTACTATATTGTGTAAAGACTAGGGGAAACAAGAATGTAAAATAAAAACCTGTATCAAGGCCGGGCATGGTGACACATGCCTTTAATCCCAGCACTTGAGAGGCAGAGGTAGGAAGATCACCGTGAGTTTGAGGTCACCCTGAGACTACATTGTGAATTCCAGGTCAGCCTAGGTTAAAGCGATACCCTACCTTGGGGGGGGGACTTTATCAAATCATAAACCTTCTAAGCAATCTGTGCTCCCCTAGTCATCACAGAAGTATTTCATGAAACATACCACTCATTTATGATCCTAGCTTATAACTTCCCTTCTATATCTCCAGCTTTATATACATTGCTTGCATGGCCAATGCTACTAGGCCTAAGATACAGTTGACTCCTAAGTAAGATCACTCATTCTTCAACATATTTTCCAAAACTGGCCTCATTTCTATTCCTCTATCACCTTTCATCATTTTTCTTTTTCTCTTATACTTCAATTGGCTTGTTTCAAAATGAACATGTTCGGGATAGATCAATACAGTCAGCTTTTGCTACTGTAGGTTCTGTATCAACCAACTATGGATTAAAATATTTGGAAATACGAATGCATTTGTACTGATGGCTCAGTGATGAAAGACACTTTGCTTGCAAAGCCTACCAGCCTGGGTTCAATTCCCCAGTAGCCATGTAAAGCTAGACAAAGTAGTGCATGAGTCTAGAGTTAGTCTGCAATGGCTGGAGGCCCTGATGTGTCCATATACACTCACTTTTATCTCTCTCTTAAACAAATAAATAAAATAAAATACTAAAGGAAGCCAGGCATGATAGCACACACCTTTAAACCTAGCACTCAGAAGGCAGAGGTAGGAGGAATGACATGAGTTTGAGGCTACCCTGAGATTACATAATGAATTCCAGGTCAGCATGGGTTAGAGTGAGACTCTACCTTGGAAAAAAAACAAAAAATAAAAATAATAATAATAGGGCTGGAGAAATGGCTTAAAAAAACAAAAAAAAAAATAATAATAAATAAAATTTAAAATAATAATAATAATAATAATAAAGGTGTAATCTTTTTTAAAAAGAAAGCAGGGCTGGAGAGATGGCTTAGCAGTTAAGGCACATGCCTGCAAAGCCTAAGGACCCAGGTTCCATTCTCCAGGTCCCACATAAGCCAGATGCACATGGTGGAGCATGTGTCTGGAGTTCGTTTGCAGTGGCTAGAGGCTCTAGCACGCCTATTCTCTCTCTCTCCCTTTCTCTGTCTCTAATAAATCAATAAAGAAAAAGAAAAAGAAAAAAGAAAGAAAACAGTCCATTTATATTGAATATACAGACCTTTTTTTCCTTATCATTGTATCCTAAGTAATAAGGCACAAAAGCTATCTAGTATTTATACTGCATTGTAAGCATTCTAGAAATAAATTACAGTATAAGTGAGAACTGCATAGCTTATTAGCAATTACTCCATGCCATTTGATATCAATTTTAGAGGGGCTGGAGAGATGGCTTAGTGGTTAAAGGAACTTGCTTGCAAAACCTGATGTCCTGGGTTCAATTCCCACATAGTAAAGCCCTGATGTACCCATACTTGCTATTAATATTTCAAATAACTAAATAAAACATCGCCTTGCTTACATCCATTTTAGGATTTAGGATTTAATCTAACCTAATTTATAGGATGTTGGTATCTATAGTAATCTTGGATCCAATCCCTCTCATATACCAAGGGACAACCTGACCACAGTTCTACAAGTAAACAAGGACTCAGCTGGACTGGGATAGCATGGCCTAGCATACTCCAAGGCCTTGAGTCTAATCCCCAGCACTAAGAGTAGAAAAAAAGGAAACAAGAACTAAAGTCAACTTTACTCAGCCCCAAAACAAGTCAGGAAACGCTGTGAGGTGCTCTTTCTCCTCATGGAGTGGTAGCGGCAGTACCAGGAACCAAAGCCCCTCACTCATTCACTGTTCCACAGCAAAATGGACAGGGGCAGAAAGAGTCACAGGACCCTCTACTACACACTGACCACACCCTGGCCCTCACCCTTCACCTGCTGGACCAGGATGAGTTTGCACAGCACCACTGGAAATACCTGAAGATTTTTTACTGTCATGCTGGGGAGGAGGTGTTATTGACATCCAGTGGGACAGCCTTGAGAAGCAGCAAGAAGAGAAATCCCGCAACAAAAAATTCTTTGGGCCAAAATGTCAGTGGTGCCTGAGTTCAGACATTCTAACCTAGACAACTGTCCCAATTCTGAGTCAAGATCTGAACAGCTAGACTATAGAGATGAGCCATGGCAGTGTAAGAGGGTCACAAGGATCATGGGAGGAAGAACGAACCTATTAGTCACTTTACACAGATGACCTCACACTTTGTGCAGATTTTTAAAAAACAGAGAGAGATTCTGACTTTTCACAGATGGCTGGATGCTGGAAAAGTTAAGAACCACCCCCCCAACCTGGAATTCACTCTATACTCTCAGGGTGATCTAAAACTCACAGCAATCCTCTTCTCTCTGCTTTCTGAGGGCTAGGATTAAAGGCGTGCACCAACCACACCTAGCTAGGTTAAGAAATTTACTCAAGGTCATTCAGCAACTAAGAGGAATCAAAAAACCAAAATCTCAACGGGCGTGGTAGCGCACGCCTTTAATCCCAGCACTCGGGAAGCAGAGGTAGGAGGATTGCCGAGAGTTCGAGGCCACCCTGAGACTACATAGTGAATTCCAGGTCAGCATGGACTAGAGTGAGACCCTACATTGCAAAAAAAAAAAAAAAAAAAAAACCCAAATCTCTGTTTTAGAGCAGGGCTCGGTGGCACACGCCTTTAATCCCAGCACTCAGTAGATAGAGGTAGGAGGGTTGCCCTGAGTTCGAGGCCACCCTGAGATTACATAATGAATTCCATGTCAGCCTGGACTAAAGTGAAATCCTACCTCAAAAAACAACAAAAAAAAAGAAGAGGAAGAGGAAGAGGAAGAAGAAGAAGAAGAAGAAAAGAGAGAGAGAGAGCAAAGAGAGGAGAGAAAAAAATTCTGTCTTGTCATGATACTACAAAGCCAGAGGTTAAAATTGATTCTAAGAGTTTACCAGTATGACTTTAAACATGTTACTGGACTCCTCTAAATCTCCATTTGGAAAATACATAAATGAGCTGGATATGATGCCTATGTCTGTAATCCCAGCATTTGGGAGGCAAGAAGATGCTGTAAATTGAAGGCCAGACTGGGCTACAATGAGACTGTCTCAAAATAAAAAAACAGAGCTGGAGAGATGACTCAGTGGTTAAGGCACTTGCCTACAAAGCCTAAAGACCTTGGTTTGATTCCCCAGTACTCACATAAAGCCAGATGCACAAAGTGGCATGAATCTGGAGTTTGTTTAAAAAAAGAAAAGAAAAACCAACAGGTAGTCTCTTGTTACTGCCCAGCCTGCTGCCCTTGGCAATGTATTGATACACCTGTTTTCTTTAAAAGAGGAGGGGAGCTGGGCGTTATGGCACATGCCTTTGGTCCCAGCACTCAGGAGGCAGAGGTAGGAGGATCACTGTGAGTTCAAGGCCAGCCTAAGACTACATAGTGAATTCCAGGTCACCCTTGGTTCGAGGAAGACCCTACCTCGACAAACCAAAAAAAGAAAGAAAAGGAGAGAGAGGAGTGGGAGTCTAGCATGGTGGCACACGCCTTTAATCTCAGCATTCAGGAGGCAGAGGTAGGAGGATCACCATGAGTTTGAGACCACCCTGAGACTACAGAGTGAATTCCAGGTCAGCCTGGGCTAGAATGAGACCTACCTTGAAAAACCAAAAAAGGAAAAAAGGAGAGAGAGAGTGGAGGGGGAGAGGGGAAAAGAGGAGAGAAGGAAGAACATGAAGAAAAAGAAAGAAAAGAGAATATTATGTTTGCAGAGTACCAAGCTACTATCCCTGTGAGAAAAGGCCTCATGGAGCCCAGGTTGGGCTCAAGCTCCTCATGTAGCCATGTTGACCCTTCTTCTCAGCCTCCCAAGGTGCTAGAACTGCAGATATGTATCCACACCTGGCACTACTTACTAATCACTTTAAGAGCCAAAATTACAGCTGGGTGTGGTGGCACATGCCTTTAATTGCAGCATTCAGGAGGACTGCTGTGAGTTCAGGACCAGCTTGGGACTACAGAGTGAGACCCTACTTAACAAAAGAAAGAGAGAAAAAGAGAAACAGAGAAAAGGAAAGAAGGAAGAAAGAAAGAACTAGGCTGAAGAGAAGGCTTAGCAATTAGGGTGCTTACCTGTGAAGCCTAAGAACTCATGTTCAAATCTCCAGGTCCCATGTAGCCAGATGCACAGTGATGCAAGCACACAATGTCACACATGTGCACAAGGGGGTGCACACATCTGGAGTTTGTTTGTAGCAGCTGAATGCCCTGGCACACCCATTCTATCTGTGTGTGTGTGTCTCTCTCTCTCTGCCCCCTTCTCTCTCTCAAAATAAAATAATAATAAAAGAAAGAACCAAGATTACAAACTGGGTGTGCTGGATGGATTTGCAATGTCAGCATTTGTGAGGTAAAGGCAAGAATGTCAGGAGTTCAAGGCCAGCCTCTGCTATACTATGAGTTTGAGATCCTGTCTTAAGCCAACAATAACAACAAACAAGATTACAGTTTAATGGCTGACAGGTTGGTTACATAGCCCAGTCATGTTCCATCCTCAGCACAAAATTCAAAAATTAAAGTTTAAAGACAATGTGTTTTTCATATTCTTAAATCCTAGTAAGAAATAAGCTAACATTACATTTTAGGCTGAATTCCTTCAGTATCTTTTCTGTTAAACATTTTATTTATTTATCCGAGAGAGAGAGAGAGAGAGAGAGAGAGAGAGAGGGAGAAAGAGGCAGCAATAGAGAATGAGCACATGATGGCCTTCAGCTGCTTCAAACAAACTCCAGATGCATGCACCACCTTGTGCATCTGGCTTACGTGGGTCCTAAGGAGTTGAACCTGGATCCTTTGAATTTGTGGGCAAGCACCTTAATCACTAAGCCATCCCTTCAGCCCTTCCTTCAATATCTTAATCTGGAGCTCTGAAATGATCCATAGTGTATCAACAACCTTGATTAGGTTCTCTCCACAACTGGTAGCAGAGATCATTAGCAGGAATACAAGGAAGACCATGAACCATAAGTACATGTTGGTTTCTGGAAGGCCTCTATTTACTTTTCTCTTCACAGTGTATTACAATGAAGCCATCATGTTATTTCTCATAGTAATGATGGGGGAAAAATACTAGTTTCAATATAAGGTTCCAGCTCCAATAATAACAGAAAGCACACTAAAGAATATACTTTTCTGGAATTAAGTTTCTGAATAGTTCTTGACAAATTATCTCTCTCTCTTTTTTTTAATATAAGCAGACAGAGAATGGGCACACCAGGGCCTTCTTGCCACTGCAAATGAACTCCAGATCCATGTGTGACCTTGTGCATTTACATGGGTATTGGGAACTCAAACCTGGGTCCTTTAGCTTTGCCTGCAAGCACCTTAACCACTAAGCCATCTCTCCAGCCCAAGATTCTCTCTTAATAAACTTAACTGTACAAACTGGATTGGTTCTCTCACCAATGCCAATGATGCTTTTGAAAGCAGGCAAAGCTTCACTGTGTTATTTTTTTAAAGACTACTTTTCTCAACCTAATTTTTCTTTTTTTTTTTTTTTTTTTTTTTTTTTGGTTTTTTTTTTCTTTTTTTTTTTTTTTTTTTTTTTTTTTTTTTTTTTTTTTTTTTTTCGAGGTAGGGTCTCACTCTGGTCCAGGCTGACCTGGAATTAGCTATGTAGTCTCAGGGTGGCCTCGAACTCATGGCAATCCTCCTACCTCTGCCTCCTGAGTGCTGGGATTAAAGGCGTGCGCCACCACGCCCAGCTATAATTTTTAAAAATTATTTATTTGAGAGAGACAAAAGAATAGGCAGACAGCAAGAGAGAGAATGGTCGTGCCAGGGCCTCTAGACACTACAAACAAACTCCAGAGCATGTGCCACTTTGTGCATCTGGCTTGCATGGGTACTGGGGAATTGAACCTGGATCCATTAGGCTTTGCAGGCAAGTGCCTAAACTGCTAAGCCATCTCTCCAATCCTTCACTGTTTTTTTAAAGTACCTTTTCATGCCATTTTAGTATAGTGTAAGTAAATTACAAATGAAAATGTAATTTACTACTAAGTCTAAATCTAAAAGCAAGAGACAGATCAAATCTAGAAACTATTTGAAGCCGGGCGTGGTAGCACAGGCCTTTAATCCCAGCACTTGGGAGGCAGAGGTAGGAAGATCGCCGAGAGTTCGAGGCCACCCTGAGACTACATAGTTAATTCTAGGTCAGCCTGGACTAGAGTGAAACCCTACCTCGAAAAACAAAAACAAAAAACAAACAAACAAAAAAAAACTATTTGAAAAAAATAATTTCAAGAGTCATTTTTAAAAGGTGGTTTTAAATATCTTTCAATGTATACATGCACCAAAACACCACATGGTACCTGGAAAATAGTATTCATGTTTAAGGATTTTTTGGGGGGGAGGGGTTTTTTGGGGTAGGGTCTTGTACTAGCTCAGGCTGACCTGGAATTCACTATGTAGTCTGAGGATGGCCTCGAACTCACTCTGATTCTCCTACCTCTGCCTCTTGAGTGCTGGGATTAAAGGCAGCATGTGCCACCACACCCAGCACATCAAGTTTTTAATGATCACCATAAAAATAAATTTAATAAAAAATAAAGACTGGCTTTAAATAAAATTTTTACACTAAAAAAGAAGAAACTTGAAGCCAGGCCTGGTGGCAACACGCCTTTAATTCCAGCACAAAGGAGGCTGAGGTAGGAGGATTCTCTGTAAGTTTGAGGCCAGCCTGGGACTACACAGTGAGTTCCAAGACAGTGTGGGCTACAGAGACCCTACCCTCGGAAAAACCAAAGGGGGGGGGGAGAAAAAGAGGGAGAGAGAGAAACCTGTTCTAGTAGAACTGAAAGAAGTGATAATAGCGAATGTTTTCATTCATTTTGAAAAACGGTTTTCTGAATTACATCTCTCACCTTCTTGGTCTATCAACTTTCCAAAGTGAAGGTGGGTTGTATTTCTGTTTTCAATAGATTTGCCTCTCAAAAGACTGCATTAAGTTTTAAAAGATGGGTAGGAGAAACCTATGAGTCTTATCAATAAAGCATCTGGATGTGTCACTGTTTAGGTGACAAATCATTTAGAACTGGCATCAGACAATAGGTAAATAAGCTCAGTTTTCTTATGTGAACACTCGTCAACGCTTTCTAGGAGCATGTTTTTCATCACAATACATTCTGACCCGTCCATCATAGTTATTTTCTAACTTCTCGTACTCCCAATCATTAACCACCACCCCTTCCTCTCCCCACCCCCTTTTTATATTTTTCCCAAGACAGTAGAATCCCCATGGCTCAGATTTCTTCTTCGTATTGCCAAGTCTGAGTCCTGTCAAATATAAAAAAAAAAATGCTACGAGTTGACTCCTCTTTTCGCAAGGGTGTAATTTTTCCCAGACTCTGGAAATGAAGACAGGAGCCTGAGAAGATCTCAGGTGAATCACCATCCCTGGTACCTTATCTACCTTATCTGCCCTCATCGCCACAGGTCAACAGGCTTCGCAGATTTAAAAAATTAAAATAAAAAGCTCCCGCACACTGATCCAGCAAAGAGCATCCCCCCTCCCCCTGCCCCTAGGGATGCTTCCCCCTGGAGCGCAGCGCAGCGGGGCGGGATGCTCACTCGCGCGCGCGCGCTCTCAGCTGCATCCCAGGCCGTGGACCGCAGGCCCCGGGGTTCCAAGCCCGTCCTACCCGGGGTGGGGCGGGGGGGGGATGCGGGGACGGAGGGAAGGAGGTGGCAGGGGTGTGGCTTGTCCGAGCGTCCTCACCGGTGGCGGGGGTCGGCTGTCCGTCGTGGCCGGCGTCGGCGGGCGCCAGGGTGACGGCGCCGTCCCTCCAGACGCGGATCTGCGCGGCCGAGCGCACGCGGCGGCGGACGGCGGTGGCCGTGGCGGCGGCGGCGCGCAGGGAGCCGCAGCACTGGTAGCACACGGCCCACGCCTGCTCCTCGTTGATGGGCTGGTTGTAGAGCCGCAGGATCTCCTCGAGGCTCAGCGCGTCGTCCTGCGGGCCCGCTTCCCGACGGTCCCCGGCTTCCGCGCCGCCGGCCGGGCCTGCGGGCTGGGCCATGGCTGGGGCTGGTGACGGGCGGGCGGGCGGACGCAGCTCGCCCGACTCGGCGGCGGCGTCCTCAGCTCGCCAGCATCGTGGTGTCCGCGCGCCGCCGCCGCGCCCTCATCGCGAACCGCCGCCGCCCAGGCTGACCGCCGCCGCCTCCACCTCCGCCGCCGCCGCCGCGGGGGAGCGATGGAAAGAACGGCGTAGGCGAGCGGAGGGAGGGCGGCAGGCACGCCGCGGAGGTCGGCTCGTTCGTGCGCTCGCTCGCTCGCTCGCTCGGTGTCGGTCAGCCGGCCGGTAACGACGCGATGGCGTCCGCTCGCCCCGCCCCGCCCCGAGCCCGCCCCTGGGGACCGCGCGGGGCCCGAGCTGCGCTCGGCCCGCCTGCCTGCCTGCCGGCCTCCGGGCCTGGGGACGGCGCCCCCGCCCAGGGATGCTGGAGGGGCGGCGGCGGCGGTGGTGGCGGTGGCCGGGGCTGGCGTGCGCAGGGGGCGTGGCGTGCTCCGGAGGACCCGCGGGGAGGAGGCAGCCGGGAGACCACCGTGGTGGCCGCCGGCGGCGGCGGCGAGTTCGGGAGGTGCAGGGGGCGGCGCGGACTAGAGGCTGGGCCACGCCCTGCCGAGCGGGGGCATCGCTGTCACCGATGCTTTCCCCTGCTGACAGTCTCCTTAGGAACGGGGAACGCAGATTCAGAAAGGGTCAAGGGGATGGCTTCCGGCCCTGGGGTCTCCCACGCTGGACTTTTGGGCGGAAGGCTCAGGACTGCTGGGCCCGAGACTCCTTGAACTCCTTGCAACTTATTTTTTATTTGAGAGAGAGAGAATGGGCAAGCAAGCCAGGGCCTCCAGGACCCCTTGTGCATCTGTCTTATGTGGGTCCTGGGAAATCGAACCTGGGCCCTTTGGTTTTGCAGGCAAGCCTCTTAACCGCTAAACCATCTCTCCAGCCCCCTCCTTGCAATTTCTGACCACTAGATCGCCATACTGTGCTGCACCTTGCTCTATTAATTTTTATATTTACTTACTTTTGAAATAGTCTTGCTGTGTGACCCAAGCTTGCCATGTACTTGCAGTCCCTCCTGCCTTACCTTCCTGGGTGCTGGGATTACAGGCCTGCCACCACCTATGCCTCGAGGTAATTTTTAGATTTCTTGTTTAGCGGGTACTCCCACCTTCAATAAGGACAATGATTTCAATACATTTTCTTCAGTGCCTTCCCTCAAAAGCCTGTGTCCCAGGACCTGGGAGGACGTATAATGTTCAAGTGTTCATTAAGCATCCTTTTGCATTCACTTGTAACGTTAGAATAGACCTTCACTCCAATAAACACCCTCATCCTAGCCCAATTAAACCCAGTCTGTCATATAAAGTGGAATTGATATCCCAGAGAAAACTGAATTGAGGGCAATAATCCTTAGAATGAAAACTCCAGGGACCTCTCCAAACCTAGTAAGCGTATATACAATAAAATAAATAATTCTTAAAATTGTTGTTTACTGGTTAATGATTTTGACTGGTGACATTCCATTCAGGTTGGTCCCATGAAATCCCTGAAGTTGTAGTATCAACCAAGTAAAATTATAGCAAGCAGCATTTTATGAAGAATAATGGAAACTCGATGCTAAACCATTACAGACTGCCGGCGAAATCACAGTACAGTATCCCACCAGACATGCACAGAAATGGTGGGAACAAAGGGATACAACAGGTCATAAACAGTAAGATACAGAGAGATGGGGGAGGAAACAGCTCCCTGGGCACCTTCTAATTTCACGTCAAGAGATATAAAGCAACCCCTTAAAATAGAATCACTTAATTATGGGTTCATAATCTCAGTTGTAAAAAGGTAGTATTTGCCAACCATGGAGGCACATGCCTTTAATCCCAGCACTCAGGAAGCAGAGGTACTTGAGTTCAAGTCCAACCTGGGCCTACATAGTGAATTCCAGGTCAACCTGGACTAAAGTGAAACCCTACCTGGAAAAAACAAAGAAAAAAAAAATAAGTATTTAGGTATGTGAATGACTTAAGAGTTAAAGATCCTCCTGATTTTTATGTGTATCTTCTTTATTTAAAACATGGACAAGCCGGGCGTGGTGGCAAACACCTTTAATCCCAGCACTCAGGAGGCAGAGATAGAAGGATTACCGTTGAGTTAGAGGTTACCCTGTGACTACGTGGTGAATTCAAGGTCAGCCTGAGATACAGTGAGACCCTACCTTGAAAAAAAAAACACAAAAAAAAAAAAAAAAAAACATGGATGGAAGCCAGGCATGGTGGCATATGTCTTTAATCCCAGCACTCAGGAGGCAGAGATAGGAGGATCACCATGAGTTAGAGGCCACCCTGAGATTACGTAGTGAATTCCAGGTCAGCCTGGACTACAGTGAAACCATACCTTGAAAACACAAACAAAAAAAAAAGTAGTATTTAGATATGTGATTGACCTGAGAGGTTAAAGACCCTCTTGATTTTTTTTTTTTTTTTTTTTTTTGTGGTTTTGTGAGGTAGGGTCTCACTCTGGTCCAGGCTGATCTGGAATTAACTATGTAGTCTCAGGGTGGCCTCGAACTCTCGGCGATCCTCCTACCTCTGCCTCCTGAGTGCTGGGATTAAAGGCGTGCGCCACCACACCCGGCTCCCTCTTGATTTTTATATGTATCTTCTTGATTTAAAAAAATGGACAGGGCTCTGTATACTTTATATTAAAAATGCTTGCATTAAAAAAATGGACAGGGGCTGGAGAGATGGCTTAGCTGTTAAGGTATTTGCCTGTGAAGCCAAAGGACCCAGGTTCAATTCCCCAGGAGCCACGTAAGCCAGATGCCTAAGGGGCACATGCGTCTGGAGTTCATTTGCAGTGGCTAGAGGCCCTGGCGCACCCATTCTCTCTCTGTCTCTCTTCTCTATTGCTCTATCTTTGTGCTTACAAATAAATAAATAAATTTTTTTAAAAGGACAGAAGACGGGCGTGGTGGAGCACACCTTTAATCCCAGCACTCGGGAGGCAGAGATAGGAGAATGGCAGTGAATTTGAGGCCACCCTGAGACTACATAATGAATTCCAGGTCAGCTTGAACTAGAGTGAAACTCTACCAGTTGTAGTGGCACACGTCTTTAATCGCAGCACTTGGGAGGCAGAGGTAGAAGGATTGCCATGAGTTCGAGGCCACCCTGAGACTACAGAGTGAATTACAAGTCAGCCTGAACTAGAGTGAGACCCTACCTCCAAAAAAAAAAAAAAAAAAAGAAAAGAGAGAGAGAGAGAGAGACAAAGAGCCCCATTTAAGGAGCTGCTTTAGGGTTTCCATGCATTGAGACCAAGGCAAGAGCATCCACCCTGGTAATCCTGACTCAGAGAGCTCCTTGAAACAGCCAGGGGAGGTGGTCATCTATGATGGGATAAGACTTCTCTGGGGTATCCACACTCCTGGACCGGGACAAGGAGTTCCTTGAAGTGACCACGGGCAGTCTTCATTCAGGGTGTGTTGAGACTTTTTTCGGTGCAGCTGCTCTGGGGTCCCCACACTCTGTAAGTAAGCCTTCTTCCTGCGGCTAAAGGAGGAACATCCAAGAAGTCATCTTGATACAGGGAATCCATCAAAGTGGCTGCTTTGAGGACTCCATGTTCCTGTAAATAATCCCTCTCCATGGTCTGTAAGCGACCCTAATAAACTCACTGGCACACAAAACTGGTATTGGTGCAATCATACTTTGATCTGCCATCTGAGCCCTATCTGGGGTGAAGATGGGCATTTCCCTGGGGGAAAAGCTTACTGCTACATTGTGATCTGGGTCTCATCTGGTCCAGGCTGACCTGGATCTTAACTATGTAGTCTCAGAAGATGGCATCCTCCTACCTCTGCCTCCCGGTGCTGGGAAAGCTTACTGCCCGGCTTATTGTGTGGATTTTGAAAGCATACACAAGTTTAAAATACTTTGAACAAAGAGAGATGGTCTAGTTTTATGGACACCACCACCACCTTCTGGCTTTGTGAAATACTGCTGCCCCATTGTACTTGGACAACTACCACCAAAAAAAAAAAAAAATCAGTTTTGTCCTGGCCTTACTCACCCATTACAAGTTAAATAAATTGATCCAATGAGGATTTTCTGAGTCATTCACTTACATAGGACAGTCAATAAAGATTCAAAGAACTGTAATGATGTGAGCATATGTGTCATCGAGGAAAGGTAATAGATAGAATGTTGTTTGACATCCCTTTTCAATAGACAAGGAAATGATGGAAGGAAAATCTTTAAAATCACAGTAATGTTGAGTTATACATGTAAGAGCATCTGACACACTGTACAAAGATTTTTTCAACTTTTGACAAGCCCTCAGTACAAAGATTTGAAGTCTCTCTCTCTTTTTTTTTTTTTTTTTTTTTAAGAAAAAGACTTATTTGAGAGAGTATGGGTGCACCACCACCTCATGCTGCTGCAAAGAACTCTTGATGCATGTGCCACTTTGTGTGTCTGGCTTTATGTGGGTACAGGAATCAAAACTGAAGGCCTTTACAAGCAAGTGTCTTTTAACTACTGAGCCATTTCCCCAGCCCAGAGAGTTGAAGTTTGTTGGTTTTTTTTTTTTTTTTTTTTTTCAAGATAGGGTCTCACTCTAGCCCTGGCTGACCTGGAGCTCACTCTGTAATCTCAGCAGAGATCAATATAAGTTGGTAGCTTCTGACTTCTCATTTTCAGTTCAAATACTTTTATGTTTGGTACATTTCGTTCAGATTTCTGTCATTGATTTGTTTTATGTTTTTTCATGGTATGGTCTTACTCTAGTCCAGGCTGACCTAGAAATCATTCTGTACTTCCAGGCTGGCCAAGAACTCACAGGAATCCTACCTCTGCCTCCTGAGTGCTAGTATTAAAAGTGTGTGCCACCATGCCCAACTGTCATTGATTTTTGTTTCAACTCTGTGACTTCAGTTTTTGAAAATTGCTCTATATGGGGCTGGAGAGATGACTTAGTGGTAAAGGTGCTTGCCATCAAAGCTAAAGGACCCACGTTCAATTCCCCAGTACCTGCATAAAGCCAGGTGTACAAGATGGTACATGCGCCTGGAGTTGCTTTGCAATGGCTGGAGACCCTGGTGCACCCATTCTCTCTCACTCTCTCTCCCTGCCTCTTTCTAACCATGTCTCAAATAAAGAAATAAAACTGGAAACCGGGTGTGGTGGTGCACACCTTTAATCCCAGCACTCAGGAGGCGGAGGTAGGAGGATTGTCATGAGTTCGAGGCCACCCTGAGAATACAGAGTGAATTCCAGGTCAGCCTGGGCTAGAATGAGACCCTACCTCAAAAAACAAACAAACAAACAAAAATAATAATTAATTAAAAAATAAAACTTTAATAATAATAATATAATAACAAAGCCAGGTTTGGTAGTGCATGCCTTTAATCTTGGCAGTAGGGAGGCAGAGGTAGGAGGATTGCTATGAGTTTGAGGCCAGCCTGAGACTATATACTGAATGATTCCAGGTCAGCCTGGGCTACAGTGAGACCCTACCTCGAAAAACAACAACAACAACAAAAAAAAATTTGCTCTATATGGTTTAAATGTTCAAATAAACAAAATCAACATTTAAATGTCTTCAATGTGTAAAGAGATCTGTGAAAAATGATGGCATATGTTACTCTGAATATAATTTTAGCTTTTCTTGATTTTCTTATGTTTATTAAAAAAAATATAAGATCCTGGGGCTGGAGAGATGGCACAGCTGTGAAAGATGCATGCTTGCAAAGACTGCTGACCAAGGTTCAATTCCCCAGCAGCCATGTAAAGCCAGACACAAAAATGATTCATTACAGACTAGAGAGATGGTTCAGTGGTTAAGGCACTTACCTAATGACCCAGGTTTGATTCCCCAATGCCCATATAATTTAGATGCACAAAATGGCGCATGCATCTGGAGTTCATTTGCAGTGGTTATAAGACATGCCCTATTCTCTCTCTCCTTGCAAATAAATAAAATTAAAAACAAAAATGGGCTGGGTGTGGTGGCTTACATCTTTAATCCCAGCACTCGAGAGGTAGAAGGATCGACGTGACTTCGAGGCCACCCTGAGACTACATAGTGGGTTCCAGGTCAGCCTGAGCTGGAATGAGACCCTACCTCGAAAAACCAAAAAAAAAAAAAAAAAAAAAAAACTAAAAAAATGGCATGTGTATCTGGTGTTTATTTGCAGCAGCAAGAGACCTTGCATCCATACACACACACGCACATGCAAATAAATGTTAAAACAAGGAGCCTTTAAAACACAGGATATTTAGTCAGGTGTGGTTGCTCATACCTGTAATCCCAGCATTCAGTAAGCTGAGTTGAGAGGAATCTCAAGAGTTCAAGGCCAGCCAGGAGCTGTCAGTCCATGTCAGCCTAGGGTAGAGTGAAACTCTACCTCAAAACAAAACAAAACAAACAAAACAAAACAGGATCCTTGAAATCTTTTCTTGTATTTATTTATCATTTTGTAGAATAAATGTAATTCACGCTTTACACTCTGGATATGGCAGCTGGGCTGTACTGAGTCTTTCAGGGAGCACAGCCTTCAGAAAGCACAGCCTGTGTAGCCCAAGCTTATCTCAGACTCTTCCAGACAATTGCTCCTAAGAGGCACATTCACCTAGAAAAGTGCACCAAAAGGGAGAGGAAAAAAGAATAGCAGTTTTTTTCAATGTTGTAACCTCAATTTCCAAAACCCATAATTATATCTTATATATTATAGTGATTTTTTTTAATGCTTTCAAAGTGATTTTTTTTTCAGTTATACAAGTTGAAGTGTTAGTTACAATTATCCCTATCTTATAGATGAGAAATCCAACCACAGGACAAAACAGAGGATGGTATGTGAAAGAGGTGTGAGTGGAATCCAGGCCTCCTGACCAGCTAGCTCACTTTTCACTGATTCGGACACTCATCCCTCCTTTCCACCAAGTACAAGACCATAAAACATACGTACTTTAAAACCCATAGAGACCAATGTGATTGCTTAAACTTGATATTCAGGCTGGAGAAATGGCTTAGTGGTTAAGGTGTTTGCCTGCAAAGCCAAAGGATCCCAGTTCAATTCTCCAGGACCCACGTAAACCAGATGCACAGGGGCACATGCATCTGGAGTTCGTTTGCAGTGGCTGGAGGCACTGGCATGCCCATTCTCTCTCTGTCTGTCTCTCTGCTCGCAAATAAATAAAATTAAAAAAAAAAAACACATACCTTTAAACTTGATATTCTAAAACCATCGCATAAATTGTAGAATGAGGCCAACCTCCCTGGACTGATTTTGCGAGTCTGTTTGGGCTTCACCGCAACAGTGCTCCTCCCATGGGAATTACCTTCCGCGTGAGGTGTGTGGTTCCATCCCCATCAAGGGACAGTGAATTCGCACTACTTCGTGCAGGCCAACTTCCACTAACAATCCTAAATGCAAGTTGAAACTAATCTACTGGTAATCAAAGAAGATATGAATCAATAATCCTTAAGATCAGTCATGAAAACTGGCATGTGACCTTATACCCAGAACTAGGCTAGATAAGAAAACAATAATATTGACTTCTGTTCTACAAGCTTGTGAAAACTCAACTTCTGTGGGTGGGGGGAGGGGAGAGGGATATTGAAGTAGGGTCTTGCTCTAGCCCAGGCTGACCTGGAATTCACTATGAAGCCTCAGGTTGGCCTTGAACTCACAGCTATCCTTCTACTTTGGCCTCCAGAGTGCTGGGATTAAATGCATGTGCCACTATGCCCAGTTTAAAACTTTTTTTTTTTTTTTTTTTTTTTTTTGGTTTTTCGAGGTAGGGTCTCACTCTGGCCCAGGCTGACCTGGAATTAACTATGTAGCCTCAGGGTGGCCTTGAATTCACGGCAATCCTCCTACCTCTGCCTCCCCAAAAAGTTTTTTTATATAATTTTTTTTTGAGGCAAGCCCAACAGACTGGCCTTTGTTTGTTATTTATTCATTTATTATTTATTTATTTATTACAAAGAAAGAGGTAGAGAGAGAGTGAGAGAGAGAATGGGTGTGCCAGGGCCTCTAGCCACTGCAAATGAACTCCAGATGCATGCACCACCTGGTGCATCTGGCTTACATGGGATCTGGGGAATCAAACCTGGATCTTTTGGCTTTGCAGGCAAACACCTTAACTGCTAAGCCATCTTCTCCAGCCTTGTTTTTTTTAAACAAGAGAGAGAGTTAGAAAGATAATTGGCATGCCAGGGCCTCCAGCCACTACAATCAAATGCCAGACAAGTGCACATGTGAAACCTTGCATGCTTGTGTCACATAAAGTCAAACATGAGTCCTTAGGTTTTGCAGACAAGCGCCTTAATCACTAAGCCATCTTTCCAGTCCCCCCCTCCTTTTTTTTTTTTTTTTTTTTTTTTTTGGTTTTGCAAGGTAGGGTCTCATTCTGGTCCAGGCTGACCTGGAATTAACTATGTAGTCTCAGGGTGGCCTCGAACTCTCGGCGATACTCCTACCTCTGCCTCCCGAGTGCTGGGATTAAAGGCGTGCGCCACCACGCCCGGCTTCCCCCCTCCTTTTTTGAGGTAAGGGTCTCACTCTAGCCCAGGCTTACCTGGAATTCACTATATAGTCTCAGGGTGGCCTCAAACTCACAGCTATCCTCCTACCTCTGCCTCTCGAGTGCTGGATTAAAGGCATGTGACACCATGGCTGGCCATCTCTCCAGCCCTGACCAGCAATTTTAATTAGTACGTTTTTTTTTTAAATTTTTTATTTTCAAGGTAGGGTCTCACTCTAACTTGGGCTGACCTGGAATTCACTATGTAGTCTCAGGGTGGCCTCGAACTCATGGCAATCCTCCTACCTCTGCCTCCCGAGTGCTGGGATTAAAAGCGTGCGCCAACACGCCTGGCACTTTTTTTGTTTTTTTGAGGTAGGGTCTCACTCTAGTTCAGGCTGACCTAGAATTCACTATGTAGTCTCAGGGTGGCCTCGAACTCATGGTGACCCTCCTACCTCTGCCTCCTGAGTGCTGGGATTAAAGGCATGTGCCATCACACCAGGCAAATAAAGTATTTCTTAAAGTACTAAATTAAGGACTGGCATAAATATAGGCATAGTGGTGTCTAGAGATATTTAGATGCTCAGCCAGCTGTGGCTGCACACTTATTTCCAACTCAAGAAAGCTCATCTTCATGCAGAATAATGAACATAACATTTAAAAGCCCCACAGCACCTGAAAATCACACACCATTCCTGATTAGGAAAATTTATAAAGTAACAAAAACATTTTTTCTGTTAAAAGATCTCAAGGGATAATCTAATCCAGATCTACAACTCCAGGCAGGTCAACTGCCATAAGTGGATTTTATAATGAAGCAAATAAGATCTAGAGAGATTAGCTTGTTGCAGTCCAAGTTATCGAGTCAGATATAAGAATTATGCTACCAGGATCCTGTTTGACTATATTTAAAAATTTTTTAAAAACCAGCCAGGCATGGTGGTGCATGCCTTTAATCCCAGCACTTGGGAGGCAGAGGTAGGAGGATTGCCAAGAGTTTGTGCCACTCTGAGACTACATAGTGAATTCCAGGTCGGTCCGAGTTAGAGTGAGCCCCTACCTCACAAAACAAAACAAAATAAAACAAAACAGGGTTGGAGAGATGGCTTAGCGGTTAAGGCGCCTGCCTCCTAAGCCTAAGAACGCTGGTTCCAATCTCCAGGTCCCATGTTTAGCCAGATGCAAAGTGACGCAAGGGTGCAATGCTGCACTTGACCACAAGGGGGCACAAGCATTTGGATTTTGTTCACAGCAGCTGAGAGGCTGCTGGCGTGCCCATTCTCTATCTGTCTTCATCTCCCTCTCTCTCTGTCCCTCTCTGTGTCTCTCTCAAAAAATAAAAATTAAAAAAAAAAAAAAAAACAACAAAAAAAGATAGAAACCAGTTGAAAGTTTAAATATAAATATGGTATAAGGATACATAATATATAAGAATAAATATAGCTCAGTGATAAAATGCATGTGGAAGGCCTTGGGTTAAATTCTCAATACTCCCCTGAATCTAATAAATGTCCAGTCATATTAACAGCTATAATCATAAAGCAAAAATCAGTAAGAAAGGTGAAGTGGGTGCAGCAATATTAAACAAAACAGATTTTAAGAAAAAAATGTTATAGAGAAACATTATATAATGATGAATCAACCCAGATATACAAGTCTAACATGAAAATGATAGAAATGAAGGAGAAAACAGATAATTCAACAATTAGTTGAAGACTTCAACAGTTAGGATAAATCAACAAGGAAGGAAATACTTAAATAGCACTATAAACCAATTAGACTTGTCACATATCTACACAGCACTCCACCCAGCAACAGAACATACATATATTCTTCAGTGCACTAGGAGACATTCTCCAAGATAAGCCAGATGCTAGCCCAGAAAACAAACCTTGATAACATTCATGTATGCATTTATGGAGTTTTTTTTTTAATTAATATATTGAGAGAGAGAGGCAGAGAGAGAGAGAAAGGGAGGGGAGGGAGAGATAGGCACGCCTGGGCCTCCAGGCACTGGGCATAAATATAGGCATAGTAGTGTCTAGAGATATTTAGATTCTCAGCCAGCTGTGGCTGCACACTTATTTCAACTCAAGAAAGCTCATCTTCATGCAGAATAATGAACATAACATTTAAAAGCCCCACAGCACCTGAAAATCACACACATTCCTGATTAGGAAAATTTATAAAGTAACAAAACATTTTTTCTGTTAAAGATCTCAAGGGATAATCTAATCCAGATCTACAACCCAGGCAGGTCAACTGCCATAAGTGGATTTTATAATGAAGCAAATAAGATCTAGAGAGATTAGCTTGTTGCAGTCAAGTTATCGAGTCAGATATAAAATTATGCTACCAGGATCCTGTTTGACTATATTTAAAAATTTTTAAAACCAGCCAGGCATGGTGGTGCATGCCTTTAATCCCAGCACTTGGGAGGCAGAGGTAGGAGGATTGCCAAGAGTTTGTGCCACTCTGAGACTACAGTGAATTCCAGGTCGGTCCGAGTTAGAGTGAGCCCCTACCTCACAAAAACAAAACAAAATAAAACAAAACAGGGTTGGAGAGATGGTTTAGCGTTAAGGCGCCTGCCTCCTAAGCCTAAGAACGCTGGTTCCAATCTCCAGGTCCCATGTTTAGCCAGATGCAAAGTGACGCAAGGGTGCAATGCTGCACTTGACCACAAGGGGGCACAAGCATTTGGATTTTGTTCACAGCAGCTGAGAGGCTGCTGGCGTGCCCATTCTCTATCTGTCTTCATCTCCCTCTCTCTCTGTCCCTCTCTGTGTCTCTCTCAAAAAATAAAAATTAAAAAAAAATAAAAACAACAAAAAAGATAGAAACCAGTTGAAAGTTTAAATATAAATATGGTATAAGGATACATAATATATAAGAATAAATATAGCTCAGTGATAAAATGCATGTGGAAGGCCTTGGGTTAAATTCTCAATACTCCTGAATCTAATAAATGTCCAGTCATATTAACAGCTATAATCATAAAGCAAAATCAGTAAGAAAGGTGAAGGGGTGCAGCAATATTAAACAAAACAGATTTTAAGAAAAAATGTTATAGAGAAACATTATATAATGATGAATCAACCCAGATATACAAGTCTAACATGAAAATGATAGAAATGAAGGAGAAAAAACAGATAATTCAACAATTAGTTGAAGACTTCAACAGTTAGGATAAATCAACAAGGAAGGAAATACTTAAATAGCACTATAAACCAATTAGACTTGTCACATATCTACACAGCACTCCACCCAGCAACAGAACATACATATATTCTTCAGTGCACTAGGAGACATTCTCCAAGATAAGCCAGATGCTAGCCCAGAAAACAAACCTTGATAACATTCATGTATGCATTTATGGAGTTTTTTTTTTTTTTATATATTGAGAGAGAGAGGCAGAGAGAGAGAGAAAGGGAGGGAGAGGGAGAGAATAGGCACACCTGGGCCTCCAGGCACTGTAAACGAACTTCAGATGCATGCGCCCTCTTGTGCATCTGGCTCACTTGGGTTCTGGAGAGTTGAACCAGGATCCTTTGGCTTTGCAGGCAAATGCCTTAACCACTAAGCCATCTCTCCAGCCTGAGTTTTTTTTTTTTTTTTTGGTTTTTGAGGTAGGGTTTCACTTTGGTCCAGGCTGACCTGGAATTCACTACGTAGTCTCAGGGTGGCCTCGAACTCTTGGCGATCCTCCTACCTCTGCCTCCCAAGTGCTGGGATTAAAGGCGTGCGCCACCACGCCCGGCTTTTTTTTTTTGAGTTACAGTGTCACTCTAGCACAAGATGACCTGAACGCACTCTTTATTCCCAAGGCTGGCCTTGAACTCATGGTGATCCTTCTACCTCAGACCTCTGAAGTGCTGAGATGAAAGGCATGAGCCACCACACTTAGCTTTCTGATATATTTTTTTTAACTTGAGAGACACAAAGAGAGAGAGAGGGGGAGGGAGAGAGGAAGAGGCAGAGAGAAAATGGGCATGCTAGGGACTCTAAGGCATTGTGAACATACTCAAAGCGTGTTCGTCCCCTTGTGGTGCATGTGTGACATTATGCGCTTGTGTCACTTTTGCATCTGGCTACACATGGGACCTGGGGATTCGAATGGGAGTTCTTGGGCTTTGCAGGCAGGCGCTTTACCTGTTAAGCCATCTCTCCAGTCCAAAATTTAATGAATAGAAATAGCACAAACAGGCTGGGCATGGTGGCACATGCTTTTAATACCAGTGGAGAGTAGGAGGCTTACCATGAGTCTGAGCCCACCCTGAGACTACAGTGAATTCCAGGTCAGCCTAGGCTAGAGCAAAACCCTACCTTGAAAAACCAAAAACCAACCAAACAGTAACAATAAAATAAAATAAATTAAATTAAAATTAAAATAAAATTTGCTCAATTTAACCTCTTACAATGATTCTCAATACATTAGTCACATATATACTGATGTTTATCACAATAAAAAACAGAGAGCAATCTGCATCCTAACAGAGGTACAATAAATGATTTTCTGAAATACTCAAAATAAATCTTCAAATAGTAATATACAATTCCAATAAAACACAGGTGTAATTCTTATAGAAATGTTGGTTCTATAGTACTGAGCGATATTTACAAGCAAACATGATCCAAACAGCACATGCAGATTCAGGATAAGTAAAGACCCGAACTCGAACTGCCAGTCGCACCTGGTCTCCACGGCAACAGATTATTTCTTCACAAAAAGGAGACCTAGACAAAATGAAAATTCATTCAATGGAGAAATGACCATAGGCTTTACTTTATTTCCAACTAAGTCAATATTTTATTATTTAATTTTTCTTTCCAAGGCAGGGTCTCACTCTAGCCTAGGCTGACCTGGAACTCACTTTTGTAGACCAGGCTGACCTTGAACTAAGGGTGACCCTCCTATTTCAGCCTCTTGAGTGTTGGGATTAAACGGTGAGCCACCATGCCTAGCTTTTAAAATATATTTTATTTATTTATTTGAGAGAGAAAGAGAGAGAAATGGAATGCAGGGCCTCCAGCCACTGCAAATGAACTCCAGATGCATGTGCCCCCTTGGGCATCTGGCTTACATGGGTCCTGGAGAATCGAACTGGGGTCCTTTGGCTTTGCAGGCAAACACCTTAACCACTAAGCCATCTCTCCAGTCCCATGCCCAGGTTTTAAATATTTTTAAATTATGCCTCTTCTATTAATGGCTTAATGATTTTGGTTGAGTTACTCTAACTGTAGACTATGTGCTAGTAGTTTTACAGAGTATAATGTAAAGGGTTGGAAAGATGACTTAGCAGTTAAGATATTTGCCTACAAAGTCAAAGGACCCAGGACCCATGTATGCCAGATGCACAAGATGGTGCATGTGTTTGGAGTTTATCTGCAGAGGCTGGAGGCCCTGACACACCCATTGTCTTCCTCTCTCTCTCAAATAAATACATAAAAATTAAAAAAAAAAGACACCTATTTAAAAAAGAGTGAAATGTAAAAATATGGAACACGGTAAGATCAGAGGTCCTCAACTAAGTAAGATTACACCAAAATCACTGGGAAAATTATCTCAGAGTACTCAAGGGCTCTGTTTCAGACATAATCAATCAAAATCTGGAATAAGTAGAGCAAGTCACAGTATTTATATAGTCACTCCTAATAATAGCAGACTAACTAGTTTTTGAGATTAAGTTAAAAACATTTTAAATTCCTTAAAATTAAGAATCCATAAAACCCCTAATGAAAAAAAAAATACAACCCTCACCGAAGACATGTGGCAAATGCACGTCTTGCATTCCTGTATACAAAATGTATTGGGAACCCTTTAAATGTGTGCCCATCAGGCACAGCCCTCCTTATGGCATCTTGAAATTCTTCATTGCCTGCAGAGATACTTGTTGTTCGCTCAAACTCATAAGAAGCCAAGGCCGGTGATAAAAGATAGGAAAGCTGATCTTCCCAAACAGTAGTGAGGCCAAGATCCTATAGCAATCCAAAGAGGAAAACAAAAAAATGAAATAAGTTAATATTTCTAAAACCAAGTAAATAATAATGTTTTGTTTGTAGAGGATCACCCTTTGTTTTATTTTTACTTATTTGCTTACGACTGCATTTCATTTATTCCAGGCTGGCCTTAAACTCACTTTTAGGGCTGGAGGGATGGCTTAGCGGTTGAGGTGTTTGACTGCAAAGCAAGGGATCTCGGCTTGACTCTACAGAACACAAGTAAGCCACATGCACAAGGGGGGGGGCAAATGTACTTGGAGTTTGTTTGCAGTGGCTGGAGGCCCTGGTGCACTCATTCTCTCCCTCCCTCTTTCTGCCTCTTTCTCTCTCTCAAATAAATAAATGAAATATATTAAAAAAAAAAAAAAAAAAAAAGCCCTCACTTTTAGCCCAAGGTGACCTTGAACTCATGAGCCTTTTACTTCTACCTCCCAAGTACTGGGATTTCAGGCATGCACCATTTGTGCAGTGCTGCAGGTTGAACCCAGAGCGTTGTGCTTACTAGGCAAGCACTTAATGTAGCCTCATTAAATCCTTTGGAGTTAAACAAAATATTGGGCTGGGATGATGGCTCAGAGGTTAAAGGCACTTGCTTGGTAAAGCCTGATGGCCTGGGTTCAATCCCCCAGTACCCACATAAAGCCAGATGCTCAAGTTGGCACATGTATCTGGAGTTTGTTTATAGTGGCAGAAGGTCCTAGTGCGCCCTATTCATTCTCATTCCCTCTCCCCCCCTCTCTCTCTCACACACACAAAATAAATGAATATTTTCTCTTTTTTTATTTTTATTTATTTTATTTGAGAGTGACAGGCAGAGAAAGAGGGAAGGAGGGAGAGAGAAAGAGAGAAAGAATGGGCGCACCTCCAGCCACTGCAAATGAATTCCAGATGCATGCGCCGCCTTGTACATCTGGCTTATGTGGGTCCTGGGAATTGAGCCTCGAACTGGGGTCCTTAGGCTTCAAAGGCAAGTGCTTAACTGCTAAGCCATCTCTCCAGGCCCAATATTTTCTATATTTATTTATATTTTGAGAGAGAGGAAAAGCAGTAGAGAATTATCGTGCCAGGTCTTCTAGCCATTGCAAATGTACTCCAGACACTTACGCTACCTTGTGTATCCATCTGGCTTACATGGGTACTGGGGAATGAAACCTGTGTACTTTGGCTTTGAAGGCAAGTGCCTGAACTGCTAAGCCATCTCTCCAGCCCTAAATAATTTTTTTTTCTAGGTAGTGTCTTGCTCTAGCTCAGGCTGACTTAGAATTCACTATGTATTCTCAGAGTGACCTTGAACTCATGCTGATCCTCCTACCTCTGCCTCCTGAGTACTGGGATTAAAGGTGTGAACCACCATGCCCAGCAAGATTTCTTTCTTTTCTTTTCTTTTCTTTTCTTTTCTTTTTCTTTTGTTTTCTTTTCTTTCAAAAAAATATTTATTTGGGGATGGGGAGAGAGACAGAATAGGCACACCAGAGCCTCCAGCCACTGCAAACAAACTCCAGACACTTGTGCTACCTTGTGCATCTGGCTTACATGGGTACTGGAGAATCAAACCTGTGTACTTTGGTGCCTTAACTGCTAAGCCATTTCTCTTGCCCTATTTAAATTTTCTTTGTTGAATGTTGTTTTTGTTTTTCGAGGTAAGGTCTCGCTCTAGCTCAGGCTGACCTGGAATTCACTCTATATTCTCAGAGTGACCTCGAACTCATGGCAATCCTCCTACCTCTGCCTCCCGAGTGCTGGAATTAAAAGCGTGCACCACCATGCCTGGTATCTAAATAAATATTTTTTTAAAAAATGACATATGAGGGCTGGAGATATGGCTTAGCAGTTAAGGTGTTTGCCTGCAAAGCCAAAGGACTCAGGTTCAATTCCCCAGGACCAACGTAAGCCAGATGCACAATGGGATGTATGCGTCTGGAGTTCATTTGCAGTGGCTGGAGGCCCTGGCATATCCATTTTCCCCCTCCCCCTCAAATAAATAAAGAAAAATAAAATAAAAATTATTTTAAGAAAAATGAAACATGAGCCAGGTGTGGTGGTGCACACCTTTAATCCCAGCATTCAGGAGGCAGAGGTAGGAGGATCGCCATGAGTTCGAGGCCACCCTGAGACTACAGAGTGAGTTCCAGGTCAGCCTGAGCTACAGTAAGACCCTACCACAAAAACAAACAAAACAACAACAAATATATATATATATATATATGTATGTATAAAATCTATAACAGCAGCTCCAGATTGATAGCTTGTCTCAAGGAAATAATGGAAGGTGCCCTGGCCTCCACACATGTGCACAGTGTACATGCATCTGCACACACATATGTATATACATCACACATAAACACATCACATACCACACTCTATACACACACATGCAAATAAACTTATACAATAAGAAACCTTCATAAGCATCATGATTCTGTTATTTTTATTTTTTTGCACATGGGTGCACGTGGAGGCCAGAGGACAACCTAAGGTGTCATCTTCAAGTATGCTATCCACCTCTTTCGTGACAGGGTCTCTTGCAGCCTAGGCTCATCAATTAGGCCAGACAAACTAGCCCGTGAGCTCCATGAGGATCTTTACTTTTTTAATGGGAATTGAACTCAGGTCAGGTCCTTATGCAGGCACAACAAATATTTTACTATATGAGCCCAAATATTTAGTTATTTGTAAGAAATAAAATATGATAATGAACAGTTACTTTGATTTTCACTTCTATTCATCCCCACACTAATCAGTTTTTTTTTCCAAGGTAGGGTCTCACTCTAGCCCAGGCTGACCTGGAAATCACTATGTAGTCTCAGGGTAGCCTCGAACTCACGGCAATCCTCCTACCTCTGCTTCCTGAGTGCTGGGATTAAAGGCATGCACTACCACATCTGGTTTTAAAAATTATGGCAGCTTTTAAAAATCTTTCCTTGTCAGGCATGAAGCAGAAGCCTATAATCACAGCATGCAGGAGGAGAATCACCACAAGTTGGAGGCCAGCCTAATCTACATTAGAGCTCGCCGGGATAGCCAGGGCTACATGCTGCCACCTGCCCCCCGCCCCACTCTTTTCATGAGTCAAGTGTGTTGAATGCCTATACTCAATCTATCAGCATTTGGGAGATGGGAAGAACAAGAATTCAAGGTCATCCTCAGCTATACAGTGAGAGAGCTTGTCTGAAAACAAATAACAAATGAGTATCAACCTTTTCTTGGAACCCACTAAAATACAGAGTGCTCAGACAGATGTGGTAGAGCATGTCTATAATCACAGCATTCAGGAGGCTGAGACCAAGGGGGATTCCAAGCTCTAGGCCAATCTATGCTCTGTCTCAAAAGAACAGAACAGTTGCTGGGGATGGGCATCCATGGACAGAAGCCTTGGCCAGCATTCATGAGATCCTGGGTTCACTCTCAAACACTACTTAAACCAGGTATGATGGCACACTCCTGTAATTCCAGCATGGGGGGACAGAGGAGACAACTAGATGAGAAATCCAAGGTCACCCTCAGTTAAACAGTGAATGGGAGGTAGCCTAGTATACGTGAGATTCTGTTTACAAGACAAAGTTTGGGGCTGGAGAGATGGCTTAGCCATGAAGGCACTTGCCTGCAAAGCTAAGAAATACAGGATCAACTCTCCAGCACCCACATAAAGCCAGATACACTAGGTGGCGCATGCATCTGGAGTTTGTTTACAGTAGCCAGAGGCCCAATTCTCTTTGTTTCTTTCTCTCTCTTAAATAAATAATTTTTTTTCTGGTTTTTCGAGGTAAGGTCTTGCTCTAGCTCAGGCTGACCTGAAATTCACTATGCAGTCTCAGGTGGCCTCAAACTCACGCAAGGCAATCTACCTCTGCCTCCCAAGTGTTGGGATTAAAGACATGAGCCACAAGACCCAGCAATATTTTTAAAAAACTATTACAAAGGGCTGAGAGATGGCTTAGCAGTCAAGGCACTTACTGCGAAGCCCTAAGAACTCATGTTCAAAACTCCAAATCCACATAAGCCAGACGCACAGTGATGTAAGTGTGCAGTGTTGCACATGTGCACAAGGGGAGCATAAATGTCTGGAGTTCATTTGCAGTGGCTGAAGGCCCTGGCACCCATTCTCTCTCAAATAAAAAAAAAGTATTAAGCCAGGCTGGAGAGATGGCTTGGAGGTTAAGACTCATGCCTGTGAAGCCAAAGGACCCAAGGTTCAATTCTCCAGGTCCCACATTAGCCAGATGCACATGGTGGCACATATGTCTGGAGTTCGTTTGCAGTGCTAGAGGCCCTGGCATGCCCATTTTATTAATAAATAAAATAAAATCTTAAAAAAATTATTAAGCCAGGCGTGGTGGCGCATGCCTTGAATCCCAGCACTTGGGAGGCAGAGGTAGGAGGATTGCTCTGAGTTTGAGGCCACCATGAGAATACAGAGTGAGTTCCAGGTCAGTCTGGGCTAGAGCAAGTCTATAAACAGAAGCATTGGGAATTTTTTTTTCTGGATGGTGTTGAGCTTTACAGTTAGGCTTTTGTGGTATATGTAGTAAGTACTCCATCACTGAACTATACTCCCAGCTCTAGATAAGTTCTCAAAATATGTTAATCTCATCCTTCTTAACTAGTACATTTTATGTCTTGCTAATTTAGACCCTTTAATAAAGAAATCTGGGGCTGGAGAGATGGTTTAACAGTTCAGGTGCTTGCCTTTGAAGCCTAAGGACTCAAGGTTCGATTCCCAGTACTCACATAAGCCAGATGCACGTGGTTTTGGGGTTCATTGGTGGCATGCATTTGGGGTTCATTTAAAAATAAAATATATTAAAATAAGGCAGTGGCTAGAGGCCCTGGTGTGCCCATTCTCTCTCTCCTTCTCTTTCTCTATCTGCTTCTTTCCCACTCTCAAATAAAAATAAAAATATATTAAAAATAAATAAATAAAATAAATAATAGAAATCTATATAGCTAATAAAGAAGAGATTTGATCCCAGTACTGGGGAGGCAGAGGTGGGAGGATCACCATGAGTTTGAGGCCACCCTGAGACTCCACAGTGAATTCTAGGTCAGCCTGGGCTAGAGTGAGACCCTACTATGAAAAGCAAAAAAACAAACAAAAAAGATGTGATCCTATCAATCAGGGAATGCAAATTTAAGTTAGAATGAGGATATCATATTACATCTACCCACGTGAGTGTAATAGGATAACAAAAGAGAAATAAGCCTGGGATTGGGAGAAAAGGCTAATAAAAAAATACATAACCCAGAATCTTTGATGAAGTAATTATTTGAATAAGCCAGACACAAAGAGAAAATCAATTAAAGAGGAAATCAGTGGCTTTCAGTGAAAGTTTGACCCTCAGATGTGAACAAATCTATCATTTTTCATGACAGATTTTAAAAATTTATTTTATTTATTTATTAGAGACAGAGAATGGGCGCACCAGGGTGTCTAGCCACTGCAAACGAACTCCAGATGCATCGCCACCTTGTGCATCTGGCTTACGGGATCTGAAGAATCGAACCTGGATCCTTAGGCTTCAGAGGCAAACAAAACGCCTTAACCGCAAGCCATCGCTCAGCCCCATCATGCCAGATTTTTCACTGGAGGGGAGTTAATAATTTTAGATAGTTTAGTTGATTTGGCAACTTTTGCGCCTCAGAATGATCTCTCACTACCTTCAAGGCTATCATATTCATAAAGGCAAGGACTATGTTTGCTTTCCTCAATGTTAGAATAGTGACTCGTTCTATTTTGTGCACAGTAAAATAAAGTTAAAACACATAAACAAAGGAAAAGTGGTATGAAGTTGTCGACTACTTTGGAGTTACCTTCCTGTGTTCTGACACCAGAGCCTCAGCTGCATTTCTATCTCATTACTTGTGCCCGAGGCATCTATGGTGGAGGGCGCACAGGGGTGGGAAGGGAGGAAGGGCTGTGGTAGCTCCAGGAGCACACACAGACTTGATGCTTCTTCACTCATGGTTTCCATTTGGATTCGTCATTCAAGTCAAATATGCAAGTTTCTACTGCATCTGAGGATTGACAATTTCCAGGAACATCTGATGATTGAACAACAAATATATATATATATATGTATGTATGTATAAAATCTATAACAGCAGCTCCAGATTGATAGCTTGTCTCAAGGAAATAATGGAAGGTGCCCTGGCCTCCACACATGTGCACAGTGTACATGCATCTGCACACACATATGTATATACATCACACATGAACACATCACATACCACACTCTATACACACACATGCAAATAAACTTATACAATAAGAAACCTTCATAAGCATCATGATTCTGTTATTTTTATTTTTTTGCACATGGGTGCATGTGTGTGCATGTGGAGGCCAGAGGACAACCTAAGGTGTCATCTTCAAGTATGCTATCCACCTCTTTCGTGACAGGGTCTCTCGCAGCCTAGGCTCATCAATTAGGCCAGACAAACTAGCCCGTGAGCTCCATGAGGATCTTTACTTTTTTAATGGGAATTGAACTCAGGTCAGGTCCTTATGCTTGCACAACAAATATTTTACTATATGAGCCCAAATATTTAGTTATTTGTAAGAAATAAAATATGATAACGAACAGTTACTTTGATTTTCACTTCTATTCATCCCCACACTAATCAGTTTGTTTTTTTTTCCAAGGTAGGGTCTCACTCTAGCCCAGGCTGACCTGGAAATCACTATGTAGTCTCAGGGTAGCCTCGAACTCACGGCAATCCTCCTACCTCTGCCTCCTGAGTGCTGGGATTAAAGGCATGCACTACCACATCTGGTTTTAAAAATTATGGCAGCTTTTAAAAATCTTTCCTTGTCAGGCATGAAGCAGAAGCCTATAATCACAGCATGCAGGAGGAGAATCACCACAAGTTGGAGGCCAGCCTAATCTACATTAGAGCTCGCCGGGATAGCCAGGGCTACATGCTGCCACCTGCCCTCGCCCCACTCTTTTTCATGAGTCAAGTGTGTTGAATGCCTATACTCAATCTATCAGCATTTGGGAGATGGGAAGAACAAGAATTCAAGGTCATCCTCAGCTATACAGTGAGAGAGCTTGTCTGAAAACAAATAACAAATGAGTATCAACCTTTTCTTGGAACCCACTAAAATACAGAGTGCTCAGACAGATGTGGTAGAGCATGTCTATAATCACAGCATTCAGGAGGCTGAGACCAAGGGGGATTCCAAGCTCTAGGCCAATCTATGCTCTGTCTCAAAAGAACAGAACAGTTGCTGGGGATGGGCATCCATGGGTTCACATCCTGGGTTCACTCTCAAACACTACTTAAACCAGGTATGATGGCACACTCCTGTAATTCCAGCATGGGGGGACAGAGGAGACAACTAGATGAGAAATCCAAGGTCACCCTCAGTTAAACAGTGAATGGGAGGTAGCCTAGTATACGTGAGATTCTGTTTACAAGACAAAGTTTGGGGCTGGAGAGATGGCTTAGCCATGAAGGCACTTGCCTGCAAAGCTAAGAAATACAGGATCAACTCTCCAGCACCCACATAAAGCCAGATACACTAGGTGGCGCATGCATCTGGAGTTTGTTTACAGTAGCCAGAGGCCCAATTCTCTTTGTTTCTTTCTCTCTCTTAAATAAATAATTTTTTTTTCTGGTTTTTCGAGGTAAGGTCTTGCTCTAGCTCAGGCTGACCTGAAATTCACTATGCAGTCTCAGGGTGGCCTCAAACTCACGGCAATTCTACCTCTGCCTCCCAAGTGTTGGGATTAAAGACATGAGCCACAAGACCCAGCAATATTTTTAAAAAACTATTACAAAGGGCTGGAGAGATGGCTTAGCAGTCAAGGCACTTACCTGCGAAGCCTAAGAACTCATGTTCAAAACTCCAAATCCCACATAAGCCAGACGCACAGTGATGTAAGTGTGCAGTGTTGCACATGTGCACAAGGGAGCATAAATGTCTGGAGTTCATTTGCAGTGGCTGAAGGCCCTGGTGCACCCATTCTCTCTCTCAAATAAAAAAAAAGTATTAAGCCAGGCTGGAGAGATGGCTTGGAGGTTAAGACTCATGCCTGTGAAGCCAAAGGACCCCGGTTCAATTCTCCAGGTCCCACATTAGCCAGATGCACATGGTGGCACATATGTCTGGAGTTCGTTTGCAGTGCTAGAGGCCCTGGCATGCCCATTTTATTAATAAATAAAATAAAATCTTAAAAAAATTATTAAGCCAGGCGTGGTGGCGCATGCCTTGAATCCCAGCACTTGGGAGGCAGAGGTAGGAGGATTGCTCTGAGTTTGAGGCCACCATGAGAATACAGAGTGAGTTCCAGGTCAGTCTGGGCTAGAGCAAGTCTATAAACAGAAGCATTGGGAATTTTTTTTTTCTGGATGGTGCTGAGCTTTACAGTTAGGCTTTTGTGGTATATGTAGTAAGTACTCACTGAACTATACTCCCAGCTCTAGATAAGTTCTCAAAATATGTTAATCTCATCCTTCTTAACTAGTACATTTTATGTCTTGCTTTAGACCCTTTAATAAAGAAATCTAGGGCTGGAGAGATGGTTTAACAGTTCAGGTGCTTGCCTTTGAAGCCTAAGGACTCAGGTTCGATTCCCCAGTACTCACATAAGCCAGATGCACGTGGTTGGCACATGCATTTGGGGTTCATTTGCAGTGGCTAGAGGCCCTGGTGTGCCCATTCTCTCTCTCCCTCTCTTTCTCTATCTGCTTCTTTCCCACTGTCAAATAAAAATAAAAATATATTAAAATAAGGCTTCTTTCCACTCCCAGCACTCGGGAGGCTGAGGTAGGAGGATCAAATAAAAATAAAAAGACCCTACCTATATTAAAAATAAATAAATAAAAATAAAATAAATAATAGAAATCTATATAGCTAATAAAGAAGAGATTTGATCCCAGTACTGGGGAGGCAGAGGTGGGAGGATCACCATGAGTTTGAGGCCACCCTGAGACTCCACAGTGAATTCTAGGTCAGCCTGGGCTAGAGTGAGACCCTACTATGAAAAGCAAAAAAACAAACAAAAAAGATGTGATCCTATCAATCAGGGAATGCAAATTTAAGTTAGAATGAGGATATCATATTACATCTACCCACGTGAGTGTAATAGGATAACAAAAGAGAAATAAGCCTGGGATTGGGAGAAAAGGCTAATAAAAAAATACATAACCCAGAATCTTTGATGAAGTAATTATTTGAATAAGCCAGACACAAAGAGAAAATCAATTAAAGAGGAAATCAGTGGCTTTCAGTGAAAGTTTGACCCTCAGATGTGAACAAATCTATCATTTTTCATGACAGATTTTAAAAAAATTTATTTTATTTATTTATTAGAGACAGAGAGAATGGGCGCACCAGGGTGTCTAGCCACTGCAAACGAACTCCAGATGCATGCGCCACCTTGTGCATCTGGCTTACGTGGGATCTGAAGAATCGAACCTGGATCCTTAGGCTTCGCAGGCAAACAAAACGCCTTAACCGCTAAGCCATCGCTCCAGCCCCATCATGCCAGATTTTTCACTGGAGGGAGTTAATAATTTTAGATAGTTTAGTTGATTTGGCAACTTTTGCGCCTCAGAATGATCTCTCACTACCTTCAAGGCTATCATATTCATAAAGGCAAGGACTATGTTTGCTTTCCTCAATGTTAGAATAGTGACTCGTTCTATTTTGTGCACAGTAAAATAAAGTTAAAACACATAAACAAAGGAAAAGTGGTATGAAGTTGTCGACTACTTTGGAGTTACCTTCCTGTGTTCTGACACCAGGAGCCTCAGCTGCATTTCTATCTCATTACTTGTGCCCGAGGCATCTATGGTGGAGGCACACAGGGGTGGGAAGGGAGGAAGGGCTGTGGTAGCTCCAGGAGCACACACAGACTTGATTGCTTCTTCACTCATGGGTTTCCATTTGGATTCGTCATTCAAGTCAAATATGCAAGTTTCTACTGCATCTGAGGATTGACAATTTCCCAGGAACATCTGATGATTGAAAACACAACCAATTGTTCGATACGGATACAGTGGTTTGGGCTGTTCAGTAAGTGGAGGTTCATTGGGATTAACAGGCTTGTGGATGTACCTAAAAATTAAACAATAATTTCATATAAAGAGAATCCTAAACAACATAGCCAAAATCTTACTAAGGTAAAACAAACAAAAAAAAAAACAATCCCAACATTTAAGGCCATAATGACTTCCCAAGACCAAAGTTTAGTATTTGCTTTTGTTTTCTATATCTCCAATCTGATCCCTTGTCTTAACTGCATGATATATCTTATAATAGAGAAATCAACTTTATTCCTTTAATAATAGAAAAGATTCAATACCTAGGGCTGGAGAGATGGCTTCGCAGTTAAGGTGCTTGCCTGCAAAGCCAAAGGATGAAGGTTCGATTCCCCAGGACCCAAGTAAGCCAGATGCACATGGTGGTACATGACATGTAGGGTTTGTTTGCAGTGGCTGGAGGCCCTGGCACACCCATTCTCTTTCTCTCTGCCTCTCTCATTCATTCAAATAAATAAATAAATAAAAAATAAAAGTACTTTAAAAAAACTGTATTGTAGCAGGGTGTGGTGGTACACACCTTTAATCCCAGCACTCAGGTGGTAGAGGTAGAAGGATCTCCAGGAGTTCAAGGCCACCCTGAGACTACATAGTGAATTCCAGGTCAGCCTGAGCTAGAGTAAGACCCTACCTTAAAAAACCAAAAAAAGGAAGTTTATGTCAGATAACATAATTAAAATAACTATACATCATGAGGTAGGACTTTTTAACATGATTATCATCCAGGGAGAGAGAAAAAGAGAAAAGAGGGAAATGAGGAGGTGGCCCAGGGCTGTCTTTAGAATAATGAATGCTTAAGGGCTGAACAGATGGCTTAGCGGTTAAGGCACTTACCTGTGAAGCCTAAGGACCCAGGTTCAATTCCCCAGAACCTATGTAAGCTAAACAAACATGGTAGCACATGCATCTAGGATTCGTTTGCAGTGGCTAGAGGCCCTGGTGTGCTCGCTCGCTCTCTCTCTCTCTCTCTCTCTCTCTCTCTGTTTAAAGATAACAATAAAGGAAAACTGACATGGAATATCCAGAAAGAATGAAAACTAAAAAACAGTGATATGATAGAAGCTGAAGAAAGAATGGTTCAGGATGCAAAGAGAGTTCAACTCTCACACTCTGATGACAAGCTGAAGAACTAAAAGGAATGCCCAAGTGGGCTTATCAGCATGGAGTTGGTATCTACTTCAAATTTTCATTTACAACTTACATTCATTTTCACACTTTCTTAGAGGACACCGACTTACCTGTCATAAATGATTTTTTACATAGTTTCCAAAAAGCTTCTGGTATCTACAATTATACACATTTGAGAACCACCCAAAAGAATATAACTCCTGTAACTTAAAATATTTAAGGCTGGGAGTCTATCTCAGAGGTATAATGCTGTGAGGCCCTGGGTTTAATATTTAGCACTACAAAAATAAAAACATTATACCTGTATTTTTTATTTATTTATTTGAGAGAGGGAGGGAAGAAGGGAGAGAGAGACAGAGAGGAAGAGGCAGAGATAGAATGGGTGCACCAGGGCCTCTAGCCACTGCAAAATGAACTCCAGATGCATGCGCCACCTTGTACATCTAGCTTATATGGGTCCTGGGGAATTGACCTGGGTCCTTAGGCTTCATAGGCAAGCACCTTGACCACTAAGCCATCTTTCCAGCCCATGTATCTGTATTTTAATATGCTTGTAAACTTAGTTAACTAACCTGTGTCCTGTTAAACTCTCCCAAAAAGTAATGGTTCCATCAGTTCCACAAGTCATAACCCATGCATGTGGTACTCCTTTCGCCTTAGTCCCAACACAGACAAAGGCTTCTAGTCCATATCCAAGAAGAAGGCTGCACAGAAGGTTAGCATGATCTTCACAATCACCCTAGCAAACAAAAGCAGTGAAAACACTATTGTCTTATTCATTCATAGTTTCCTTATTAGTAATCGAAATAAAAAATTGCAGTGAACATTAATAAAAATTTTCAAGTTTAATCATCAGTCCAGTGTTAATCTGAAACAATGATGGGAAAAGATATACCAATGTTAAAGGACTCTAATGCACAAAGAAGGGTTAAAAGATAACTGAGAAATCATACAGCAGGAAATGTAAATACATAGGAAAATGCTCAAATTAAATGAATCAGTTGTATAGTACCTGTATAAAATTCTAAGGAAATAGGAAAAGAACAATAAAATGACAACAATACTTACTATCAGGGAAGGTTATATAAAAATTTCTCTTCTATTTTCCAGATTCTTACAGATATATATTTTTGTTATGTTTGTTTCTTTCAGACAGAGTCTCATTATGCAACCCTGATTGGCCTGGAATAGCCTCCACCTTGCAGTAATCTACTACCTTTGCCGCCTGGGCACTGAGAGTAGTCATGTGCTATCATGGCAGACCCTTGTTATATTACCTCTACAATTTAAAAGTATAAAACTGGAGATCATAGGCCAGGCGTGGTGGCGCACACCTTTAATCCCAGCACTCGGGAGGCAGAGGTAGGAGGATCATAGTGAGTTCAAGGCCAGCCTGAGACTATATAGTGAATTCTAGGTCAGCCTGGGCTAGAGTGAGACCCTATCTCGAAAAATCAAAAAAAAAAACAAAACAAAACAAACAAAAAAACCCCTGGAGATCAAGATATAGTTCAGAGCCAAGCGTGGTGGCGCACACCTTTAATCCCATCACTCGGGAGGCAGAGGTAGGAGGATTGCCTTGAGTTCGAGGCCACCCTGAGACTACATAGTTAATTCCAGGTCAGCCTGGGCCAGAGTGAGACCCCACCTTGAAAATCAAAAAAAAAAAAAAAAAGATATAGTTCAGTTGGTAGGATCCTGGACTGGTTTTGGGTTCAAGCCCTCAGTTCAACCCCTAACACCACATAAATGACATGAGATGGTGCATGTCTATAATCCTAATTATCTAATGTAATATTAAAGTATATTAAAATTTAAAAAGAATAGACATGTATTTTTTAAATATTTATTTATGTATTCATGCTCATACACTAGGGTCTCTTGCTGCTATACACAAACACCTATCCATCTTTTTTTTTTTTGGTTTTTCGAGGTAGGGTTTCACTCTGGTCCAGGCTGACCTGGAATTAACTATGTTGTCTCAGGGTGGCCTTGAACTCACGGTGATCCTCCTACCTCTGCCTCCCGAGTGCTGGGATTAAAGGCGTGTGCCACCACGCCCGGCTTACCTATCCATCTTTATGTGGGTGGCTGGGGACTTGAACCTGGGCTGGCAGGCTTTGTAAGAAGCACTGTGCCCAATGACCTATCGCCCAGACTTGTGGTGTTGTGTTTTATAAGATTATAAACAGAAACATCATGGGTGGGTGGCTAATGTTACCCTCACAAACCATGGATTTTTCTGGGCTGTTGCTTTGTAAATGGCCCTGTTATCAATGTCTTCTTTCTGCCTATAACAGTGGTACTTTCAGCTTTGAACACCAGAGCTTCTTTTTGCAAGGGACAGTAGTTAGTGTAGAGTCTTATAATTGGTCAGTGTTAAGAATAAGTGAATGCTGAGTGTCAGTCTTAAATGGAATAGCAACAGCAATCCCTCCAAGGCTCAAGGACCGTCCTCTCACAGAAGAGAGTGGAAAGAATGTCAGAGCCGGAGGAAGGGAAGGAGTGTGGTGGAGTGCTGTCTTCTACACATGGCATGGCTACTGCACTCATGAACTCACAGCAGCTGTGCTCACCCACTCAGAACATGGACAAGCCAGGCATGGTGGCGCACGCCTTTAATCCCAGCACTCGGGAGGCAGATGTAGGAGGATCACCATGAGCTTGAGGCCACCCTGAGACTACATAGTGAAGTGCAGGTCACCCTGGGCTACAGTGAGACCCTACCTCGAAACAAACAAACAAAAAAACAGGACAAGTCTGAGCCATCAACATTCTGTCATGGACGGGAGAGGGGAATATGAGACCTCACCCCTCCCTGAGGATTTATAGGAAGTTAATGGTTGCTCCAGCTTACTAAATGCTGGGATAACAGGCATGAGCCACCACATCCAGTTCTATAACTTTGTTTTTGACAAGCACTTATATGTCTCTATCTCATAGAAATCACATTCAGTTAAATAAGAAATTCATAATAGAGATAAGTTTCCACTATGCATTGATATATAAATGTTACAAAAATAGTGATGTGGGGCTGGAGAGATGGCTTAGTGGTTAAGGCGCTTGCCTGCGAAGCCTAAGGATCCAGGTTCAATTCTCCAGGTCCCATGTAAGCCAGATGCACAAGGGGGTGCATGCATCTGGAGTTCATTTGCAGTGGCTGGAAGCCCTGGTATGCCCATTCTCTCTTTCCCTCTCTCTGTCTAATAAATAAATAAAAATAAATCTTTTTAAAAAATGGTGATGTGACTTGTTCAAGTTGGTAGTATGTACATTTTTCCTAAGTTACTTCTCTGTGTGGTATAAATTCAGAATAATTATGAATGTACTACTATTTAATTCTGTGTATATGATACCTTGTTTCTACAGAGAAAGGCCAGCAGAGTGCACCACTGTTCCTGTTTACCTCCTCCTCCGATAACAGGGGCTCGTTCATAACCAAGTACATTAACAAATCTTGCTGCTTGCCTTGGGGTATCCAGAAGCCGCCCAGCTCGAAGTGGTTTAACATAAGAACAGACTGGTCTATTTATCCCATTTTCATCCTAGAGGAAGAGGGAAGAAAACATCTGGAATTAATTTTTTTTTTTTTTTGGAGGTAGGGTCTCACTGTAGCCCAGGCTGATGTGTTTTCAGGATGGCCATGAACTCACAGCAATCCTTCTACCTGGGCCTCCCGAGTGCTGGGATTAAAGGCGTATGCCACCACGCTGGCTGCAGTTATATATTAATCATCCCCACTTATAACTTTTTTCCTTTTTTTTTTTTTTGTGGCCAACTTTAAATAGTTTTTATTTAAAACACTGCATTTTTCACTTGAATACAGTGTTTATAAAGTGCTATGTAACTTTTTTCCCTGTGCACATATGTTCCATATTCAAGTGTGGAGAATGCTTAATGAAATTTAATAATTTTTTAAAATTTTATTTATTTGAGACAGAGAAAGGGAAAGAGAGTGAGAGTGAGAATGGGCATGCCAGAGCCTCTAGCCACTGCAAATGAACTCCAGACACATGCGCCCCTTTGTTCATCTGGCTTATGTGGGACCTGGAGAACTGAATCAAGGTCTTTAGGCTTCGAAGGCATGTGCCTTAATTGCTAAGCCATCTCTCCAGCCATCTCTCAATAAAATTTATAGCAGCTGAACTTTTAAACTGCCACAGAACCTAATTTAGGCCCTTCAAATATATGACTGTGCAACCATGTTGTACCTACTTGGGCTGATTTAATTAATCTCTTCAATGGTGGCCCTGAGGAAGCACCACCAGCGGCAGGAGCTCCTGCACCAGGGAAGCCCCATGCATTCCTCCTGGCATGCCTCCAGCACTCTGGTGCAGCTTGGTAATGATGGGTTTGTAGACCTTCTCCAGTTCTTTCTGCTGATGCTCAGATTCTCCCTTCTCTGCAGTCTGATTCTTATCTAGGCAGCTCATGAATTCATTACATTTATCAAGACTATTACATTTATCCTCATTGTTCATCTTGCCTTGAAGTTTCTCATCTTCAACAGTTGCTTTCATGTTGAATGCACAGGACTCCAAGGAATTCTTAGGTGATACAATGTCTCTCTGCTTCTCATCTGCAGCTTTGTACTTCTCCGCTTCCTGGACCACATGCTCAACGTCCTCCTTGCTCAAACGGCCCTTGTCATTGGTGATGGTTATCCTGTTTTCTTTTCTGTACTCCTGTCTACAGCAGAAACACTGAGGATACTGTTAGCATCAATATCATCAGTAACCTCAATCTAAGGAACACCACAGGATGCAGGAGGCATGACTGTGAGTTCAAACATCCCAAGCAGGTTGTTATCCTTGGTCATGGCTCTTTCACCTTCATGTACCCGAATTAGCACACCAGGCTGGCTGTCAGGATAGGTACTGCAGGTCTGTGTTTACTTGATAGGAATGGCAGTGTTCTGCTTGATGAGGACCATCATGACTCCACCATCAGTTTCATTACTGACAGAAAGAGGAGGACATCCAACAGCAGCAAGTCCTGAACATTCTCAGACTTGTCACCAGATAGAACAGCTGCCTGGACAGCTGCATCACAGGCAACAGCTTCGTCAGGGTTGATGCTCTTATTCAGTTCCTTTCCACTGAAGAGTCCTGCAGAAGCTTTTGAATAGTGGGAATCCTGGACAATGTGGTGGATCTGTGACTTGTCCAGTTTAGCATCCTGAACAACCTTTTCTACAGGGTCTAGAGTGCCATGGAACAGGTCAGCATGCAGCTCTGAAAATCGATACTGGCCTGGGTGCTGGAGGAGAGGGTGTGCTTAGCTGGTTCACAAGCAGTATGGAGCCACTGGACAGCTCTCTTGTTCTCACTGATGTCTCCCCCGCCCCACCGAGGGAGGGTCTCACTCTAGCCCAGGCTGACCTGTAATTCACCATGTAGTCTCAGGGTGGCCTTGAACTCACGGTGATCCTCCTACCTCTGTCTCCCAAGTGCTGGGATTAAAAGCATGTACCACCACGCCCACTCTTTTTTTTTTTTTTTGAGAGAGGCAGAGAGAGAGAGAGAGAGAGAAAGAGAGAGAGAGAGAGAGGGAGGGAGACAGATAGAGAATGGGTGTGCCAGCGGCCTCTCAGCTGTTGTGAACGAACTCCAGATACGTGCGCCCTCTTGTGGGCAAGTGTGGCATTGCGCCCTTGCATCGCTATGCATCTGACTAAAGGTGGGACCTGGAGAATTGAATGTGTGTTCTTAGGCTTAGAAGGTAGGCACATTAACCGCTAAGCCATCTCTCCAGCCCTTTTTAAAAAAATATTTTATTCATTTACTGGAGAGAAAGAAGCAGATAGAGGAGAGGGGGAGAAAGAGAGAGAAAAAGAGAATGGGCACGCCAGGGCCTCTAACCACTGCAAACGAATTCCAGATGCATGCACCACCTTGTGCATGGGTTACATGGGTAATGGGGAATTGAACCTGGGTCCTTAGACCTTGCAGGCAATTACCTTAACTGCTGAGCTATTTCCCCAGCCCTCACTGATGTCTTTCTTATGCTTGCATTTGAACTCAGCAATGAAATGGTTGTTGAAATCTTCTCCACCCAAGTGGGTGTCTCCACCTGCAGATTTGACTTCAAATATCACATCCTCAATAGTGAGGACTGACATATCAAAAGTGTCACCTTCTGAATCAAAAACCAGTATATTTCAGGGCCTGGAGAGATGGCTTAGCAGTTAAGGCATTTGCCTGCAAAGTCAAAGGATCCTGGTTTGACTCTCCAGGACCCACATAAGCCAGATGTACAAGGGGGCTTATGCATCTGGAGTTTGTTTGCAGTGGCTAGAGGCCCTGGCATGCCCATTCTCTCCCTCCCTATCTCTCTTTCTCTGCCTCTTTCTCTCTCTCAAATAAATAAATAAATATTTTTAAAATCAGTACATTTCAGCCAGGTGTGGTGGTGCACGCCTTTAATCCCAGCACTCAGGAGGCAGAGGTAGGAGGATCACCATAAGTTTGAGGCCATCCTGAGACTAAAGAGTGAATTCCAGGTCAGCCTGGGCTAGAGTGGTGAGACCCTACCTCGAAAAACAAAACAAAAATCAGTACACCTCTCTCAGCTCCAACCTTCTTGTCTAAGCCAGCAGCAGGTGGCCCAATGATAATTCCAAGTACATAGAGACCAGGGATTGTTCCAGCATCTTTGGTTGCCTGCCACTGGGTGTCATTAAAGTATGCTGGCACTGTGACCACCACATTGGTAACAATATTCCCAAGGTATGCCTCTGCGATTTCCTTCATCTTTGTAAGAACTGTATAGAAACTTTTTATCTTTCTTTTGTATTCTACTTGGACCTTGGGCTTCATGTCAGACTGGACAATAGCATCATCAAACCTCCATCCAATTAGATGTTAGGCATCAAACATCATGATGGTAGGGTTCATTGCAAACTGATTATGCCAGCATCACCAATCAATCGTTCGGTGTCAGTAACGGCGACATAGCTTGGTGTGGTTGGAATGCCATGGTCATTGGCAATTATTTCCACATTTCCATGCCGTTAGACATCCACATAAGAATAGATAGTACCAAGATCAAAGCCAACAGCAGGTCCTTTAGACAAGGTTGCTTGCGCATAGGCCCAAGTCTACTCAGGAAGAAATTGCACAGACCTCCAAAAGCTGCCACCACCTTCAGTGAGCTTTCTTCTTGCTTGCTTGCTTGCTTGCTTTCTTCTTACATTTTGAGGTAGTGTCTCACTGTAGCCCCGGTAACCTGGAATTCACGATGTGGTCTCAGGGAAGCCTGGAACTCATGGCGATTCTCCTACTTTTACCTCCCAAGTGCTAGGATTAAAGTCATGTGCCACCATGCCCAGCAAGCTTTCTTTCTTTCTTTTTTTTTTCTTTTCTTTTTTTTTAGCGTTTGTGTTTTTTTTTTTTAAAGTATTTACTTATTTGAGAGAGGGAAATATATATAGAGAGAAAAAGAGACAGAGATAGAGAGAATGGTCATTCCAGGGCCTCCAGCCACTGCAAATGAACTTCAGATGCAAGCGCCACCTTGTGTATCTGGCTTATGTGTGTTCTGGGAAAATCAAACCTGGGTCCTTAGGCTTCACAGGCAAGACCCTTAACTGCTAAGCCATCTCTTCAGCCTCCTTCTTTTTGTTGTTAAATCTTTATTATGTGTGAGTATGAGTATGGGAATATGTCTACCATATTGTAGCATGCTGTGACCTCCACACCTCAAAAAGCAAAAAAAAAAAAAAAAAAGTTTCTATGGGAGGAAAGGTTTATTTTGGCTTACAGTCTCAAGAGGAAAGGCCATGATGGCAGGGAAAAGATAACAGAGCAGAGGCTAGACACCACCTCCTTGCCACAGCAGGTAGAAAACAGCAGCAAGAGAGTAAACTGAACTCTGGGAAGGACACGCCGGCTATAAAACCCTAAGCCTGCTCCCACACCTCCTCCAGCAAGGCTCTACCTTCCAAATTGCCACCAGCTAAAGAACAAGAATTCAAAATGAATGAACTTATGAGGGACATTTGATTCAGACCACCATAGAACACAACTCTCAATGTTGGTCCTTAATGTCAGCCTTGTTTGAGACAGGGTCTCTCTCTCTCTCTCTTTTTTGAGGTAGGGTCTCATTCTAGCTCAGGCTGACCTGGAATTTACTATGTAGTCTCAGGGTGGCTTTGAACTCACTGTGATCCTCCTATCTCTGCCTCCCGAGTGCTGGGATTAAAGGCATGCGCCACCATGCCCAGCTTTCTCTCTTTTTAAAAATATTTTATTTTCATTTATTTGTTTGAAAGAGAGAGATACAGAAATAGGCAGGTAGAGAGAGAGAGAGAGAGAGAGAGAGAGAGAGAGAGAGAGAGAATGGGCACTCCAGGGCCTCAAGCCACTGCAAACAAACTCCAGATGTTTGCACCCCCTTATGCATCTGTCTTACATGGATATTGGGGAGTTGAACCTGTCCTTCAGCTTTGCAGGCAAGTGCCTTAACCACTAAGCCATCTCTCCAGCCCTGAGGCAGGGTCTCTTAGTGTTCACTGCTGTGAACATGAGGTTGGCTTGCCCGCACGCTTCTGGCATTCTCCTATCTTTCCACCTCCCATCTCGCCACAGTATTACAGACACTGGTAAGTGCAACTGGCTTTACATAGTTCCGGGGAACTAAACCAAGATCAGTGTGCTTGTGCAGCAGCTGCACTTATCCACCCAAGACCATGAATCTTTTTTTTTTTTTTTTTTTTTTTTTATTGAGGTAGGGTCTCACTCTACCTCAGCTGACCTGGAATTCACTATGTAGTCTCAGGGTGGCCTCAAACTCAGAGATCCTCCTCCCTCTGCCTCCTGAGTGCTGGGATTAAAGGCATGCACCACCAAGCCCCCCCACTTTTTTTTGAGGCAGGGTCTCATTCAAAGCCCAAACTGACCTGAATTCAGTCTGTGGTCCAGGCTGGCCTCAAAATCATGGCACTCCTACTACCTCAACCTCCCAAATTCTGAGATTATAGGCATAAGCTACCGCATCTGGCATTCTTTGTAGAACATGTTAAAGTGACATAAAATAATTTTAGATATCCTTTCTTGAATGTTCACCTTGCTTCTAACAAGTACTACTGTATCTCTACCTCACAGAAGTCACATTTAGTAAAATAAGAAATGTACAAGAGGAAAGTTTTCACCATGTATTGATATATACGTTTACAGAAAATAGTGTCAAGATGTGAGTGTAGTGCATAGGGTATGTGCTGTGCATGTAAACCTCTCTCATAAGGTCTGTATTATTATTTTCACTATAGCTGTTATACAATGGAGCTAGGATTTAAACCCATATATGTAAAGGACTCTGATGACTGTCCATCACTGTATTTAATATTACCCAAACCCACATTTTGCTTAATTTTATGATTCCTATAAGAACACTGGATTTATGCACTTCCCGAGAGTACCCTAAGAATTCCAGGTCAGCCTGGACCAGAGTGAGACCACCTTGGTGAAGCCACTTACTATTCAAACTTTAGGGATGAGCTAAAACTGTCTACTATGCACAGACATGCTCACAGGAAATAAAATCTGATTTAGCCAAGAGAAACACTATCTGCTCCAATTATCAGCACTACAAAATATCACTTCTCCAATGTAATACCATACTATAGCAAGGGGGAGGGGAACACAACACTTGTCACTCATATTTGATTATAATAAAACAACTAATGTTTAAACATTGCAGTATAAACAAACTATATTCTTTTTTTCTTTGAGGTAGGGTCTCACTCTAGCTCAGGCTGACCTAGAATTCACTCTGTAGTCTCAGGGGGCCTTGAACTCACAATGATCCTCCTACCTCTGCCTCCTGAGTGCTGGGATTAAAGGTGTGTGCCATCATGCCAGCAGCAACAATTTTTAAAAGAAAATTATGATTCTAATTTTGAGGTAAACTAGAAAACTATGATTTGATTTTCTTTTATCTGTCTGTTTATTTGAGAGGGAAAGACAGAGAGAAAAAAAGAATGGGCAAGTCTGTCTGTCTATCTATGACAGAGAGGGAGAGAAAAAGGATGGGCATACCACAGCCTTTTGCCGCTGCAAATGAACTCAAGATACATGTGCCACTTTGTGTATCTGGCTACACATGAGTATTAGGGAATTGAATCCCAGCTGGCAGACTCTGTCAGCAAATGGCCTAAACCACTGAGTCATCTTGTCAGCCCTAGTGTTCTTTTGTATCAAGTTAACATCACTCATAATTTAGTGTGTATATAAGATCTTTCTTTCTTTCTTTCTTTCTTTCTTTCTTTCTTTCTTTCTTTCTTTTCTTTTCTTTTCTTTCCCTCTCCCCTCTCTCTCTTTCTTTCTCTCTTTTCTTTTCTTTTTTGAGGTAGAGTCTTGTTCTAGTCTAGGCTGACCTGGAATTCACTATGTAGTCACAGGGTGGCCTCAATCTCAAAGTGATCCTTCTACCTCTGCCTCCTGAGCGCTGGGATTAAAAGGTGTGCACCACCATGCTGCTCACTTCTTGTTTTGCTTTTGTTGTTGTTTGTCGAGGTAGGGTCTTGCTGTAACCCAGGCTGACGTGGAATTCACCATGTAGTCTCAGGGTGTCCTCAAACTATCTCTGCTTCCCGAGTTCTGGGATTTTTTTTTTTAATTTTCTGTTTGTTTATTTATTTATTTGAGAGCAACAGACAGAGAAAGGAGGGAGAGAGAGAAAGAGAGAATGGGCCTCCAGCCACTGCAAACTAACTTCAGATGCATGTGCTACTTTGTGCATCTGGCTTATGTGGGTATTGGGGAATGAAGTCTCAAACCCGGGTCCTTAGGCTTCACATGCAAGCGCTTAACCGCTAAGCTATCTCTCTAGCCCTTGTTTTGCTTTTGAAACCATTTTTTCTTTTTTTTCCGAGGTAAGGTCTCACTCTAGCTCAGGCTTACCTGGAATTCACTCTGTAGTGCCAGGCTGGCCTTGAACTCACAACGATCCTCGTACCTTGGCCTTCCAAGTGCTGGGATTAAAGGTGAGTGCCACCACACTCAGCTTAGTTTTTTTTTTTTTAATTTTTTAATCAGAGAGAGAGAGAGAGGGGAAAGAACTGACACACTAGGGCCTCCAGCCACTGCAAATGAACTACAGACAAGTGTGCCATCTCATGTGCATGTTCACCTTTGCACCACCTTGTGCATCTGGCTTACATGGGACCTGGAGAGTTGAACAGTCCTCAGGCTTCCCAGGCAAGGATCTTAACTGCTAAGCCATCTCTCCAGCCCCTTGTTTTATTTTTGAAATATAGCCTCATGTCACCCTAGGGTGGCCTCAAACTCACTATGTCGCCAAGGATAATCTTGATCCTCTTGCTTCCACATTTTTTTTCAAATTTTTAAAAAAGATTTATCTTTATATATTTATTTATTAGAGACAGAGGGAGAGAGAGAGAGAATGGGCATGCCAGGGCCTATAGCCACTGCAAACGAAGTCCAGACGCACATACCATGTGCATCTGGCTTACGAGGGACCTGGAGAATCGAACCTGGGTTCTTAGGCTTCGCAGCCATGAGCCTTAACTGCTAAGCCATCTCCCTAGCCCTTGCCTCCACTTTTCAAGTGCTAGAATGCTATGCCTTCTGAGCATTTATGTCTACATCCATAAATTAATGCTGATGTTATCCAGATCACAGAAGTTTCCTCTTGCAGTGCATAGAAGTTAATGCAGAGACGCATAGCTGGCAAAAGTGCTGAGAGTAAGCGATTATTATAAGCTCACCTCTAAACCAGACATCTTCCAAGACTCAGAGAATACTGAAGAAGAGGCAGAAAGAAAGTAAGAACTATTTCAAAACATCTCTGGGCTGGAGAGATGGCTTGGTGGTTAAAAGAATTTGCCTGCTAAGCCTAAGGACCCAGGTTCAATTCCCCAGAACTCACATAAGCCAGATGCATATGGTGGCACATGCATCTGAAGTTCGTTTGCAGAGGCTAGAGGCCCTGGCATGCCCATTCTCTCCCCCTCCTCAATAAATAAATAAATAAATAAAAAGAAAAAATAGTTTAAAAAAACATATCCCTGGGGTTGGAGAGATGGCTCAGTGGTTAAGGTACTTGCCTGCAAAGCCTAACAACCTGGGTTCAGATTCCCCATGTAAAGCTAGATGAATAGTGGTGTATGCATCTAGAGTTCATTTGCAGTGGCTGGAGACCCTGGCCTACCCTCTCTCTTTCTCTCCCTTCTTGCAAATCAATAAATGAAATTTTAATATACATATTTTTAAGTTTCATTTATTTATTTGTAAGAGATAGAGAGAAGGAAAAAGAATATGAATGGGTGTACCAGGGTCTCTAGCCACTGCAAATGAACTCCAGGTGCATGCACCACTTTGTGCATCTGGCTTTATGTGGGTACTGGGGAATCAAATCTGGGGTCCTTAGGAATTGCAGGCAAGTGCTACCATACCTGTTCCAAAAGGGTTTGAAAACTCAATGATTGATAGTAAAATAAAAGAAAGACTATAATATTCCCCTGACCTACCTATCCAAGAAAAGACAGTATTACAAAATCAGCATTTTGTTTTACAAATATAAATAAACCAGGTGTGGTGGTACATGCCTTTGATCCCAGCACTTGGGAGGCAGATGTAGGAGGATATCCATGAGTTTGAGGCCACTCTGAGACTACATAGTCAATTCCAGGTCAGCCTGAGGTAGAGTGAGACCCTACTTCAAAAACAAAAAAACAACAAAAAGAAAGAAAGAAAAAAATTAAATATTTATATGTACAAAAGCACACATCAAATATAGGTATAAAATTTTTCTAACATAGTTTACAAACCTGTGCAAATATCTTAACAAGCCGTGAGTTGTGTGACGGTCGAATTTGCAAATATTCTCTCCACCATTGCTTAGCATATACCAGAAATAATCGTTCTTTCTCTGCAGTTTTCTGACGTTCCAAGGCAAGCTTGAAATTAAAAAAGAAAGTTTTCAATTTGTACACCATCTCCATAACAACTAGAACACACGTAGCAATTCTTCTTCCCTCCACGACTGCCATCACCCTAATCTGAGCCAGTGCCATTTTATCTCAAGAACCTCAACATTTCTATTTCTACAATTACACTAATATGATAAGCAAAGTGACCTTTTTATTCTCCAAGACAGCAATGTTCAAATAACGAAGCATGTTCTGTGATTTCCTTGTTGGAAGCACTTAATCATTTCTACTACAATGAAAACTACTGCCTGAATTAAACTCATTCTGGATCACACTGTTCCTACTGCCTGGCATATCCAGGCCTCATCCTAGCATGGCTTCTTGCTATTCAGTGTTGTCTACCCCAATCACGTATCTAACTCAGCCTCGCACTAACCAATCTATGACTTAGCACCCTGCAGTAACTTTCCACTCAACTCCTTCTATTACCTGGCATTTCACTCACTCACTCATATATTTGTCTTTCCATTAGAATCTAGGCTTTCTGAGAACAAGCTGCCTGCCTTACACACTGTTACAGCTCTGGGACACGGCAAAGTCCCTGGCATAACACCAATTTGGCATCAATAAATATTTCTGAGCTGGGTGTGGTAACACACGCCTTTAATCCCAGCACTAGGGAGGCAGAGGGAGGAGGATCGCCATGAGTTCAAGGCCACCCTGAAACTACATAGTGAGTTCCAGGTGGGCTAGAGTGAGACCCTACCTCAAAAAACAAGCAAAAAAAAAAAAAAAAAAAAAAAAAAAAAGCCTGGTGGCACATGCCTTTAATCCCAGCACTCGGGAGGCAGAGGTAGGAGGATCACCATGAGTTCGAGGCCACCCTGAGACTACAGAGTGAATTCCAGGTCAGCCTGGACCAGAGTGAGACCCTACCTCGAAAAAACAAACAAACAACAAAAAAGATTAACAACAATGTAAATTTTAAAGAGAAAGACTGATAAATTAGATGCAATTTATATATGCCTTGGACTATACAGTAAATTCCAGGTCAACCTAGGCTAACCTAAGACCCTACTAAAATTAAAAAAATGAAGAACAAAAAACAAAGTTGGGCATGATTGACCATGCTTTTAATCTTAGCACTTGGGAGGCAGAGGGAGGAGAATCCTGAGTTTGAGGCCAGCCTGGGCTGTAGCCCTGCCATGAAAATTGCAAAGAAAAAAAAAACAAACAAACACCAAGTATATAGCACTGACACATGCCTATAATCCTAGCATTCAGGAAGCTAAGACAATAAAAGACTGAGAGCCAGGCATGGTGGTACACGCCTTTAATCTCAGCATTTGGGAAGTAGAGGTAAGAAGATCATCATGAGTTCAAGGCCACCCTGAGACTACATATTGAATTCCAGGTCAGCCTGAACTAGAGTGAAACCCTACCTCAAAAAAAAAAAAAAAAAAAAAAAAAAAAAAAAAAAAACCACATTATGAGTACAAGGCCAGGCAAAACTACATGAGACCCTACCTCAAAAAAACAAAAAAACAAACAAACAAGGGCTAGAGAGATGGCTTAGCAGTTAAGACACTTGCCTAAGGACTCATGTTCGACACTGATGTAAGCCAGACGCACAGTGACACAGGTGTGCAAGGCTGAACATGCACATAAGGGGGTGCATGCATCTGGAGTTCAACTGCAATGGCTGGAGACCCTGGCATGCTAATTCTCTCTTTCTCTGTCTCTCACTTGCTCATTAAAAAAAGGCAGTATGATGGGCTTGCCTACAAAAATTTTTTTTTACTTCTTTCTATATCACATACATTTATAAACAGCATAACTAAAACTCTTATACATACAATGCAGGTGTGTATATTTTTATCATAGGTATATCACCAATTTGGTTCCATGTGGTTTTAGGTATAAATACCACTTGTACATCTAAGATGCTAGACTCTAGACACCAGAAACCAAAAATTAAGAATTAGGAACAGAAAGAAAGTTATTTCAGAAAAAGAGGGCAGGGTACAATTTTCCTAAGGGCCCTGTCTTTGCACGACTGAGTGCGTCTTGCCATTCAGACCCTTCCCTAATCACTTGACCTAAAACAGCTTCCTGGTTTAATCATCTAAAACTGAGAAACTAGGGCTGGGAAGATAGCTCATTTAAAGGCATTTGCTTGTAAAGCTGCAGGTATGGTTTCAATTCTCAAGTGACCCAGGTAAACTGGACACAAAAAAACACGCAAGTATCTTATGCTTGTTTCTGTCAGTAAGAGACCCTAGTATGCCCATTCATTCACACACAAGCACACACACACACATACACTAAATAGATTAATTTTTTAAAATAAAAAACTGAAAAACCAGGCGGGCGTGGTGGCGCACACCTTTAATCCCAGCACTTGGGAGGCAAAGGTAGGAGGATCGCTGTGAGTTCAAGGCCACTCTGAGACGACATAGTGAATTCCAGGTCAGCCTGAGCTAGATTAACTGTTAAGATGCTTGCCTGTGAAGCCAAAGGACCCAGGTTCAATTCTCCATGACCTATGTAAGCCAGATGCGTGAGCAGCTGAAGGCCCTGGCATGCCCATTCTCTATCTACCTTCCTCCCTCCTTCCTTTCCTCTCTCTCTCTCAACAAATGAAATGAAATAAAATAATATAAAAAACTGAGAAAGCAAACAACAAGAAGTCTGTGGGTATAGCTCAGTGGCAGAGCACTTGACTTGCTAGCATGGTGGTGAACACCTTTAATCCCAGCACTTGGGAGGCAGAGGTAGGAAGATCTCTGTAAGTTCAAGGCCATTCTGGAACTACAGAGTGAGTTCCAAGTCAGCCTGGGCTAGAGTGAGACCCTGCCTTGAAACAAACAAACAAACACACAAACAAACAAACAAACAAACAAAAGACTAGTAAGAACACAGATGGCAAATCCAACTCAATGGACTGAAGACACCTGCTGATATTTTTTTACTTTTATTTATATTTATTTATTTATTTATTTATTTATTTATTTATTTATTTATTTATTTATTTTAGTTTTTTGGAGAGATACACAGAAAGAGACAGACAGAGGGAGAGGGAGACAGATAGAGATGGGGTGCCAGCAGTCTCTCAGCTGCTGTGAACGAAATCCAGATGCATGTGCCCCCTTGTGGGCAAGTGCAGCATTGCGCCTTTGCGTCACTGCATCTGGCTAAACGTGGGACCTGGAGATTGGAACCCGGTTCTTAGGCTTAGCAGGCAGGCGCCTTAACCACTAAGCCATCTCTCCAGCCCACCTGCTGATCTTTTAAGACCCAGGAAGAAAGTAATTGCTGAGACCTGACAATGGAATTAGGAAAGAAATCCTCTCTAAACATTTTAGCTGTGATAAGTACTGGCAATACACAGTGGAAATGACATGGAAAACCAGACTTTTAATAATGGTTTGTGAAATGATATAAAAATCTCATCCTAATGATGCTTCTCCATACACCCTTCAACTTGGCCACTCTTTGTTCTTTTCCTGGTTCTAGAGACAAAACCTAGACCATTGCACATACTAAACAAGGACTCCACTACTGAGCTATATCCCCAGCACTAGCTGTGAAGTTTTTATCTCGTTATTCTGATCTGGTTCCACTGAATACTCATTCCATTCCCAAACTAGACAGCGGATTCCTGCAGAGAAAAAACCTTGTCATTACTTTCTTTCTCATTCCTTTTGTTTACCTGTTGTGTATGTAGTGTGCATGTATGCATGTCCATTTGTGTGTGGGTGCACAACTCTATGTATGGGGGGGGGTCACAGGTGGATGTCAGATGTCTTTCTCCACTGTCCTCTCCTTGACTTACAGAGGCAGTGTGTCTCCCGTGAACCCAGAGCTCACTGACTTGGCTACTTTAGGTAGACAGATGGCCCGGGGATCCCATCTCTGCCTCTCCAGTGCTGGGATTACACCCAAGCCACCCATCCTTGCCTACCCAGCATTTATACAGGTCCTGGGAGTTTGAACTCTGCCCATACACTTGCACAGCAAGTGCTTTATCCACTGAGCTTCTCCCAGCCCTTCCTTTTGTTTGTCTTTGAACACTAATCCAAAAAGAAGTAAATGGTTATTTTTCTAAAAAGAAGTACTTCCTAGGATTAATAAATACAATGATAAGAAAAGCACAGAAAATTATTTACCTGTGTATTCACTACTTCTTGAGATAATGTTTGGTTCAGTGGTGGGTACATTTCAAGTTTTATATTTAAAATTCCCACAGAAACTTTTGATTCTGTACCTATAAATATAAATGAATATTTAAAATTTCAGAACTTTCAATACTATGTGTATTTAGTCAACCAAAGTCTAATTAAAATAATTTAAGAAGTGCTTTGCCACTTAAATGGAATAATAATAATATTCAATATGACATTTAATATTCCTATTAAATGAACCAAATCAAATTAGGACTCTTTTTTACAATTGCATTTACTTAATTACAAGGAGATTATTTTCTTAGCTTTCTAATCACATTTTAATGAACTTTACTGATCTGATAAACTTAGAATTCATAGTTTTTTTTGTTTTTTCTGAGGTAGTGTCTCACTCTAGCCCAGGCTAAACTGGAATTCACTTTGTATTCTCAGGGTGGCCTCGAAATCATGGTGATCCTCCTTCATCTGCCACCTGAGTGCTGCGATTAAAGGCGTACACCACCACGCCCAGCTAGAATTCACAGTTTTTATTTTCATTAAATGTATACTACTAACCAGATTCACAATAAATGCAGACGTAAATCAACTGTTAACAACTTATTCTATGTCCATAAAAGACAGAATTTATTGTCTACCACATACAGTAATTTCATTTATCCTTTCTTATCATATCACATATGAGAACAAATTTTAAACCTATACATGGACTTAATAAAATAAACAAAATTCACACCAGAACTATTTAATTTTTTTAACCAATTCATCAGTATATTAAGTATATTTGTATATTATATAAGTATATTTGTTTCCAGGTCATTCCTAATTATCATTCTATGCCTGCTTTTTTTTTTTTTTAATGTGAGAGAGTGTTAGAGGGAGAGAGAGAAATGGTGCACCAGGGCCTCCAGCCACTGCAATCAAACTCCAGACGCATGCACCATCTTATGTGCATGTGCAACCTTGCACACTTGTATCACCTTTGTACGTCTGGCTTACATGGAACTTGGAGAGTTGAACATGGGTCCTTACACTTCACAAGCAAGCACTATAACTGTTAAGCCATCTCTCCAGCCTTTGGCCCATTTATTTAAGACAAACAACTGGGAATCACTTCTGAAAACAAATCTCCTATAAGAGAATTTTAGGGGCTAGAAAGATTGCTCAGTGGTTACAGGTGCTTGTTTGCTTGCTTGTAAAGAGAAATTTTTTTCTTTACTTTTAATTTAAGGTAAAATATTATTTTAGGTCTGATTTAAAATCCAAATTAGTGGTTTTACTCAAGTCTTCCCTTATGATCAGGAGCTCTCTGTATTCTCTTCTCTTTTCTTCTCTTAAGGACTTTAAGTTCTATCTATAATCTAATAAAATCTCTCTAATCCTTAAAAAAATTCAAATTACTAAGGCCTTTCTGTTTACTAGCCAAGTTTAACTCTATGAATATGTAGCAATACCAATATATATCATGAATAAAACATTAATAGGTTTGGGGTTTTTCTTTTCTTCATTTTATAAGCAAATATTTATTACATATAGGCAATATGCAAGATTACTAAGAGACAATGATAAAAAAGACATATACAATCTTTGTCCTTACTATTTATTGATGCTGACATTAAGACAGCTATCACCTCTTCCAGGTCTCATCTGTCCACTGTAAAAGGCTGGAAGGACACCTACTCCATATTCTTCAAGAACCAACTAATCCTGGCATAATAGCATATGTGTGTAATCTTAGCATGAAGCAGCCTGGCTGCGATATATAGCCAGTTTGAGGCCAGCCTAGACTACACTATTAAGACCCTATTCAAAAGAGAAAAAAGTAATAATAATAACCCTTTTCCTCTAAAACAGAGAATCGCTGGTGGTAGTGATGGAGATGCACTATATTCTAGGATATGCTCTTTAAATTTTTTGCATATGTATATTTACATTTCAAATGGCCTTATTTTTTTTCTATAGCCTTATATTTATTCAAATAAACAAAAAAATTTAAATCATAAAAATTTCTATATTTATTTTCTAAAGAAAAAGATTTTCCTTAAGATAGGTCAGACTGGCCTGGAGAGATGGCTTAGCAGCTAAGGTGCCTGCCTGTGAAGTCTAAGAATGTTTGTTCAAATCTCCAGGTCCCACATACAGCCAGATGCAAAAGTGACACAAGCATGCAACGTTGCACATGTTCACAAGAGGGCACACGTGTCTGGAGTTTGCTCACAGCGGCTGAAAGGCCCTGGAGCGCCCATTCTCTCTCTGCCTCTTCCTCTCTCCCCTCCCTCAAGTGAAAAAAAAAAAGGATAGGTCAGACTGACTTTGAAATACTATACTTAGTTTTGTTTCTTAAGACAGTATCTAAATCTACTTAGTACTCAAATTCTAATGAAATTTGTTTTATAGGTCTCTCTTACCTTATAAAACTACTTGGAAGACATAAACTGTTTACAGTGTCTATAAAAAGGTAACAATGATACTAATCATCATACCTACACCCATAAGTTCCACAGTCAGATTGGTCACTCCATTTTCTGAGCCCAAAACTGATCTCCATTCCAGAAAATAGGATGCTACTAAAGTGGTCTCACCAAATATGTCTGTTTTGATTAGTACCATATGAATTGGATCACTTATTGATAGCATTGTTGTTGAATCAGCCATTCTTGTTCCATCACCTAGCAGCAACACAAACCAAAGAAAAAATACACCACATTATATATTGTTATAGAACATAGAAGAATGTTACAGGCTGAAGATGCAGTTCAGTGGTGGAGTGATTGCCTAGCATGTCCAAGGGCCTGGGTTCAATACTGTACCCCACACATAACAGTAATAATGTTACTGAAAAGTATATTAAAGATTAAGCTTAGCTGGGCATGGTGGCGCACACCTTTAATCCCAGCACTCGGGAGGCAGCAGTAGAAGGATCACCTTGAGTTCAAGGCCACCTGAGACTAAGAGTGAATTCCAGGTCAGCCTGAGCTAGAGTGAGACCCTACCTTGAAAAACCAAAAATATATAAATAATAATAGTAATAATAATAAATAACAAGCTTATATAAAACCAAATAATAATTTGGTGACATCCCAAAAAGTGTGCTGGAGGCTAGGAACAAAAGGACAGTCCAGCCAGGCATGGTGGCGCACGCCTGTAATCCCAGCACTCAGGAGGCAGAGGTAGGAGGATCGCTGAGAGTTCGAGGGCACCCTGAGACTAGTGAATTCCAGGTCAGCCTGAGCTAGAGTGAGACCCTACCTCAAAAAACAAACAAAAGGGCTGGAGATATGGCTTAGCGGCTAAGGCGCTTGCCTGCTAAGCCTAAGAACGCTGGTTCCAATGTCCATTGGTTCCAATTTCCAGGTCCCACGTTTAGCCAGATGCAAAGTGAGGCAAGGGTGCAATGCCGCACTTGCCCACAAGGGGGCGCACACATCTGGATTTCGTTCACAGCAGCTGAGAGACTGCTGGCGCACCCATTTCTGTCTCCCTCTCCCTCTCTGTCTATCTCTCTCTGTTTCTCTCCAAAAATAAATTTAAAAAATAATTTAAAAAAATAAAAAAAGAAAAAAAGAATAGTCCTGGGCTAGGCATGGTAGCATACACCTGTTATCCCAGCACTTGAGAGGTAAAGGTGTTAGGAGGATCACTGTGAGTCACTGTTGAGTTCTAGGCCAGTCTGGGACTATGGAGTGAGTGCCAGGTCAGGCTGAGCTAGAGTGAGCTCCTGCCTAAGAAAAGAAAAGAAAAAAAAAAAGAAAAGAAAAAAAATAATAGCAACATTAATCCTCAAATTACCTTTTCTCTTTAACCCCCCCAAAATTATCACTGCATTACCTACACAAAATTAAAAGATTCAACACCCTAGAGCTAGCAATTTATTCTATTAACAATTTTTATAGGGAAAAAACAGAAAAATGAGCTGGGTGTGGTAGTGCATGACTTTAATTCCAGCACTCAGGAGGGCAGAGGTAGGATGATGTGGGTTCAAGGCCTGTCTGAGACTACATAGTGAATTCCAGGTCAGCCTGGGCTAGAGGGAGACCCTACCTTGAAAAACCAAAAGCAGCAACAATAAAAAGTCAGCAACAATAAAAAGTCAGTTGAAACCCTGAGACCAGGTCAGCCTCGACCAGGTCAGTCAGAGACCTCTAAAAACCAAAAAAAAAAAAAGTCAGGAAAATGTATTTAATACATTTAAACTTTTTGTTTGTTTGTTTGTTTTGTTTTTTCCAAGGTAGGGTCTCACTCTAGCCCAGACTGACCTGGAATTCACTATGTCGTCTCAGGGTGGCCTTGAACTCATGGCAATCCTCCTACCTCTGCCTCCCGAGTGCTAGGATTAAAGGAGTGTGCCACCACGCCCAGCTTTATTTTTTATTTATTTGACAGAGAGAAAGGGAAAAAGAGAGAGAGAACAGGTGCGCCAGGGCCTCCAGCCACTACAAACAAACTCCAGACGCATGCGCCACCTTGTACATCTGGCTAACTTGGGTCCTGGGGAATCAAACCTGGGTCATTGAACCTGGGTCCTTTGGCTTTGCAGGCAAATGCCTTAACTGCTAAGCCATCCCTCCAGCCCTATTTAATACATTTTAAACTCTAAAATTATTAAGGCATAGTTTTGCAATTTTACTTAGTTGATAATTACAACACTTTCTAGGTTAACAAGTAAAATGCATCAAATGCCTTTAATACACATCTAAACTTTTGACTTTTTTTTTTTGGTGTCAAGGTCTCACTCTGTAGTCCATGTTGTCCTCAAACTGGCAATTCTTCTGCCTTAGCCTCCCAAATGATGTGATTATAAGCAGGAGTCACCATGCCCTGCTTTTAATTTTGACTTAAAATTTATACCCACGGGCTGGGAAGATGGCCCAACAGTTAAAGGCACTTGCTTGCAAAACCTGCCTGCTTGAGTTCAAATCCCAACCATCGATATAAAGCTGGTCATAAAAAGTGATACATCTGTTCTTTCTCTCTCTCTGCCTCTTTCTCTCTCTGTTTCTAATAAATAAATAAAAATAAAACAAAAAATTTTTAAAGGGGCTGGAGAGATGGCTTTGCGGTTAAGCGCTTGCCTGTGAAGCCTAGGGACCCCAGTTTGAGGCTCAATTCCCAGGACCCATGTAAGCCAGACACAGAAAGGTGGTGCATGTGTCTGGAGTCTGTCTGCAGTGGCTGGAGGCCCTGTTGTGCCTGTTTTCTCTCTCTCTCTCTGTCTATCTGTTGCTAATAAATAAATAAAAATAAATTTTTTAAAAAAGTAATGTATGCATCTAGCATTTCTTTGCAGCAAGAAGAGACCCTGGCATGTGTACACAAATAAATAAAGAAAAACTAAAAAGAAAATTATAAATTGGGCATGATGACCCATGCTTATAAATTCCTTGGAAGATGGAGTCAAGAGGGTTTGGGGTTTAGGCCCAGTCTTAGGTAATCCCTCCATTACCTCTCTAGCAAATGCTTTGTATAGTGGGTAAATAAGTGTTTTTGTTTTTTCTCCCCCCCCCCCCAAGTTTTTCAAGGTAGGATTTTGCTTTAGCTCAGGCTGACTTGGAATTCACTATGTAGTCTCAGGTTGGCCTTGAACTCACAGTGATCCTCCTACCTCTGCCTCCTAAATGCTTGGATTAAAGATGTGTGTCACCACAACTGGCTCTTTTTTTTTTTTTTTAAACCAAAGAACCAATAATTAAGACTTAACACAATAATAATTAATCCTTGGGGAAAATTAGCAAATTGACAATAAAGTAAAAAGGTGGGTAGAAGTCATTTCAATAAAAAACAGCAATGGGACAAAAATGAGAAGAGAGATGTATCCACTATAATCTGCCTGTATAGCACAAGCTGTTGTAATTGTTTTGCAATAAAACCAAGGAGTTATTCAATTAAGTTCTTTACCTAAATTCTCTCTGTGTACTTCAAGTAGAAAGCCGTCGTGGAAATCTGGTTCACAGGCACATGGGACAGGTTTGGATCGGAAGCGTTGGTTCCGGTAATGTAAACATAGAGTAAAGGTTGAACAGATTTGTCCTGGTAAAGGCTCTGGTTCTTGCAGATGTTCCAGGAATGCTTTTCCACCCAAAACCTGAAGGTAAAGATACCTCCGTGTTGGATCAATATTAGCTGTAAAGTGCAGCAACATATGAGGAAACTGCCAAATAACTTAACGAATGTGATCAAGACATTAGGAAACAACAATCTGACAGAAATAAAATCAAAACATGGGCTGGAGAGATGGCTCACTGGTTAAGGTGCTTGCCCATAAAACCTAACAACTGAAGTTTGATTCCCCAGTGCCCACATAAAGCCAGATGCACAAAGTGGTGCATGCATCTGGAGTTTGTTTGCAGCTCTGTCTCTCTCTCTCTCTGCATGCAAATAAATAAAAATATCTTTTAGCAGGGCGTGGTGGTGCACACCTTTAATCCCAGCACTCAGGAGGCAGAGGTAGGAGGATCACCATAAGTTCGAGACCACCCTGAGACTATATAGTGAATTCTAGGTCAGCCTGGGCTAGAGTGAGACCCTACCTCAAAACCCACCCACCCCCAAAAAACTCTTAAAAAACAAAAGAAAAAGAATGGCAAATTTACTGTGCAGCTGATTCATTTGCATTTTGGGGACGATACATAATATGACATTCTTTTCTGAGTTTATATTCTGGCTACTTTCAAGAATGGGTCAGAGCCAAGGTCAATGTACCTTTGCTTTTCAGTTGCTTATATCCCATCATCTCCACAAACCACATCAGAACATTATCAACTCACTAAGTGTATTTGTCAGATAATTACATTGCCATTAAAAGAGCAAAGCCATATGGTTTTTTGAAACTTTTTTTTTTTTTTTTTTTTTTTGAGTTAGGGTCTTGTTCAAGCCCAGGCTGAGCTGGAATTTGATATGTAGTCTTGCGGTGGCTTCAAACTCACAGCCATCCACCTACCTCTGCCTCCAAAGTGCTGGGATTAAAGGCCTGACCCATACCGTTTTTATAAAATGTATTATTACTTAAAAAAAAAAAAAAAAAAAAAAAAGAACCGGTGTTCCTGACCTTGTACCTGCTGTGTTCTACATAAAACCTTCTGATGTACTTTATGGAAACAGAACCTAAGTCTCAGGCTAATTTTAAGTATTTCATTTTTGAAAGAAAACTTGGAATGTTTGCTATTATATGACAAACACTATGCTATATATCATATGCATTTCAACCCCAACCAAATTGATGCTTAAAAAAATATACAGATATAGATATATACATACATTTTTTTAATGTTGATTGTTTCTCAAAACCACCAGGTTGCTTTGGAGAGGAAGGGGGTTCTTGATCAACACTGTCCTAGAAAAATGGGGAAAAAAATCAAAACAAATTAGAAATTAAAATTAATGTTAACAGGGCTGGAGAGATGGCTTAGCAGTTAACATGCTTGCCAGCAAAGCCAAAGGACTGAGGTTCAATTCCCTGGGACCCACGTAAGCCAGATACACAAGGTGGCGCATGCATCTGGAGTTCATTTGTACTGGCTGGAGACCCTGGTGCGCCCATTCTCTCCCTCCTTTTCTCTCTCTCTCTGCCTCTTTCTCTCTCACTCTTACAAATAAATATATAAATAAATAATTTTAAAAATTAATGTTATGGCCAGGCATGGTAGCGCATGCCTTTAGTCCCAGCACTTGGGAGGCAGAAGTAGGAGGATCGCCATGAGTATGAGGCTACCCTGAAACTACATAGTGAAATCCAGGTCACCCTGAGCTAGAGTGAGACCTTACCTCAAAAAAATAAAAAAATAGAGCTGGGCGTGGTGGTGCACACCTTTAATCCCAGCACTTGAGAGGCAAAGGTAGGAGGACTGCCATGAGTTTGAGGCCACCCTGGACTACATAGTGAATTCCAGGTCAGCCTGGGCCAGAGTGAGACCCTACCTCGAAAAAAATAATAATTAATTAATTAATGCCAACAAAATGCCAATAATGAGAAAAAAAAAATGAACCAAAAGTAGATAGCATAAGGGCCCTCTAAAAAGATTACTACTGGGCTGGAGAGATGGCTTAGTGGTTAAAGCGCCTACCTGCTAAGCCAAAGGACTCACATTTAACTCCCCAGTATCTACGTAAAGCCAGATGCACAAGGTAACGCATGCGTCTGAAGTTTGAAAACATTACATAACATTTGACGTAGAATTCCACCATGAAATGACTTTCATAAAGTGACATTCACATAGTAGAGGCTGTTATTAGGTCAATTTTTATAACAAATAGGTTTGTAAACCTCAAAAACCAAAAGAGGGTGCTGTATTAAAATACCTAACTCTCTGGTGTGTTATGATGTCTATCCTATTTTTACAGTGTACTAACCCAGGTATTGAGGCCATAGTGTTTCATTATTACCTCATTTTCAAAATAAGGCCTACTTCCTAACTGCACTGAGAGACATCCCACTACTGACCTATTTGTATGAAGATCTGAGGGTGCTTATGCAGCTAATTATTTTCTTAAAGAATTTTGTAAGTGTATTTATATTAGAGTCAAGCTAACCTAAAAAAATTACAGAACAATCTTAGTGAAAAAGAACTTTACAAAATGATCAATGAATTTGACTAAGATTAAATAGAGTGACAGACCCAGAGAAAAACCTGTCACTTCAGCAAAAGGAATAGAGTATCACTCAAATGTCATCCACACTGCCTGCAATACTCAAGGTAAAGCCAGCCTAAACATGAAACAAGAGTATTCATTCCTAGACTGAATTACTAGTGGTTTTACAAAAGGAGAAAGCACCAAGTATGGACCCCATAAACAGTGCTATGCACAAGCAGGTATCATAGTCTCAACTCATTATTACAAAGAAGTACTCGTAGAAGGCTGGAGAGATGGCTCAGCAGTTAAGGCACTTGCCAGCAAAGCCTAATGGCCCAGTACTCAAAACAAAAGCCAGGTGAACAAAGTGATGCATGCATCTAGAGTTTGTTTACACTGGCTAGAGGCCCTGATGTGCCCCTTTGTCTGTCTGTCTGTCTGTCTGTCTCTCTCTCTCTCTCTCCCTCTCCTTGCAAACAAATAAAATGTTTTTTTAAAGTACTCACAGTAACAAAATTAAGTTCCTTCATCACATCATCAATGATTCCTCGACGTCTAAGAGCTTTGATCAAATCTTCTGTTGATAAATGTTGTTGATCAGGTGCCAATTCTTCCCGTATAGTTTCAGCAAGAATTTCTCTTATTCTGCCATGGACATCCATCTACGTAGAAAGCTCTCATTATAACTTACAGCCAGAATTACAAAACAGTTAAGTACCCCTTCTAGAGTGTTAGGCTTCTAGAACAAACAGTAAATGTTCAATTGTTACCATGATTGAGGCAAGGTCTTACTCTAGCCTAAGTTGACCTGGAACCCACTCTGTAGCCCAGTCTACCTTTGAACTCAGGCAATCCCCCTACTTGAGCCTCCTGAGTGCTAAGATTACAGGTATAAGCCACCAAACCTGGCTTTAAAAGCAAGTGGCTTTTGAAACTTTTGAATAAAATTCTAGAAATAATCTGCATCTCTACTACCTTCTTTAACCTTTCCCCCCAAAAATAACTCAATAAAAACATCTTTTTTTTTTTTTTTTGTTTTTCGAGGTAGGGTTTCACTCTAGTCCAGGCTGACCTGGAATTCACTATGTAGTCTCAGGGTGGCCTCGACCTCATGGTGATCCTCCTACCTCTGCCTCCCGAGATTAAAGGGATTAAAGGCATGCACCACCATGCCCAGCTAAAACAAATCTTTTAATATTATGGAGTTAGATCTGGAATATGCATATTATTTCAACTTTCAACTTAATTTGCAAGCTTGAAGTAATTTATTCATCGTACTGTTTCCTCGCCTCTAAAATGGAAAAATGAGACAGTTTGGAGTATTCCATAAAACAAGTTAGAGACCAACATAAAGCCTGGTGCACAAACACACCACACACAGGCTTTTATTACTTCATCTGACTGCATTCATTGGAACATCTGAACACAGGGTTCTTCCAGAGGCTCAACGAGGGACAAGTACGTTCATTATAAATCATTTTATTGCCTTCTTCTCTCCAGTGACTTCTTAGAAAATTGCTCATTTAGGCTGGCGGTGATGGCAAACGCCTTAAGCCCCAACGCTGGGGAGGTTAAAATAGGAGGATCAACGTGAATTCGAGGGCAGCTTGGGGCTACACAGTGAATTCCAGGTCAGCATGAGCTAGACCCTACCTTGAAAAAATGAAAAGCAAGCAAACAAACCGAGAGAGAGAGAGAAAGGGAGAGAGAAAGGAGGAAAAGGAGAGAATATCGGTGATTGGAGTTCCTGAACTACTTCAATGTTACTCACGCTTTCTCCCTAAATGAACCCTGATCTCTCTTTTCAGATTGCAAACCAAACTTAAAACTGGGTTTGGCTTTTAGAATTCGTTGGCTAAAAGGTTCAAGCTATCAATTCAAACTCTGTAGACCTCCCTCGTCGGTTGTCCTAGACTGAAGCTAGAAGCTCTGCAGGCTTCCCAGCCCCGGTGCCCTGCATCCCAGCATCCTGCAACCCTGCATCCCAGCATCCCGGCATCCGGGCCGACAGTCACGGAGGGCAGCGGAGCCCAGGCTCGGCAACGCCGGCCGCGCTCACCTTGCTCAGCTGCTGGTGGATGAGCTGCTTCAGCTCGGAGGCTTTCTCCGGAGGCAGCGACATGCCGGCGGCCGGCGCCTGCTGACCGCTCCTCCGCGTCACAGCCCCGCAGCGAGGTCGGGAGCGACGCGGCCACCGAGCGCGTCAGTCCCCGGCTGCAGCACAAAGCGGCTCGACAGCGATCCTCGCACGGCTCCGGGGCCTGGAGCCGCGTCAGGCCCACGGCTGGGCGGGAACCAGCGGCACCAACTGTTTTCAAACGGTGTCGGACAGACAGACGTGGGAGCTGTCCTCCGAGGTGCCTGATCCGCTGCACCTGCTGACGGGCCGTGAGCACCCGCGACGCCTCGGAGCGCTCAGACGCCCGGCCCGCGAGAGTCTTCGGAGAATACGGGACTCACCCAGTCCCTCCGCCCCGCTCGAGGTGTCCGGCCGCCCCGCGCTCAGGCACCGCGCCGGCCGCCCCGCCCCCTTCCCCCCGGTGCCCAGGGCCCCGAAGGACCCCGCAGCGGCTCGAGTGCATCGCGCTCAGGTTTCCACCGTCACGCCGTCCTGCTTCTTTTTGGGCCGGTGCCGGGCCTTTCCTCCCGCCCCTCTGCAACCATGTTCGTTCCTTGCGCTGAGTCCGCCCCCGACCTGACGGGCTTTACCCTCCTCATGGTGAGTCTCCGCTGGAGCTTGGGATTGTAGCCACCCTGACCTTGGAAGTCCCACCTGTTCTTGTTTCAGCCTTTCCGAGCCTGAAAAAGTGGAAGGGAGGTTGTTGCCAGAAGCATCTGTCCAAACAGAACTTTTTTTTTGGTCATTGCTATATACATAATCGCCTACAGGCTGTAATCTTTTTTTTTTTTTAAAGAAACTTTATTTTCAACCTCCATACATACAAAATGTACCCTGAGCATAATCCCCTCCCACCAACCCTCGTTTGTCTCACGTCCTGTTTCTTCCTCCACTGAACCCTTGCTTTCCAGCTAGTCTCTCTCCTATTTTGATGTCATTTTTTTTTATGCCCTCATTATGCAGGTCTTGTGTGGGTAGTGTTAGCTACTGTGAGGTCATGAATGCGATGGCTGCCTTATGTCTGGAAGCCAACGTTCCAAAGCATCCTTCCCCATCATGTGGCTATAACACACACACACACACACACACGCACGCACGCACGCACGCACACACACACCCACCCACCCTCTTCCACAGTGGACCCTGAGCCTTGGAAGGTAGGATAGAGATGTCTCAGTTGAACTGTCATTTCTCAGCACTTTGATGAATTTTGAATCTCCCGGTGTGTCATCGCTGACTGAAGAGAGAATTTTCTCTAAACCAAAAGTGAGTGTGGCTTTCATATATAAACATGAGCAGGACGATTTTAGAGGGCAATTTGGTGGGCACACTATATCCATTTAGCCAAACAACAGTGGTAGACAAGCTGTAGTTTCTCTTGCCTGTAAGACATCTTGTGTGTATATTATAGCGTGTACATAGGTCCTGTGTCGCCACCTGGTTCCTGCGAGGACATAAAACATGTAACACCAAAATGATTTTAAAGAGGCTGGAGAGATGACTGAGCAGTTAAGGCATTTGCCTGCAAAGCTTAAGGACTCAGGTTTGATTCCCCAGAACCCACGTAAGCCAGATGCACATGATAGTGTATGCGTCTAGAGTTTGCAGTGACTAGAGGCCCTGGTGTGCCCATTCTTTTCTTTCCCTCTGTATCATAACTAAATAAATGAAAAAAATTAATGATTTAAAAAAGGGACGGGGGGATGCTCTCAAGGGCTTCCTGAACTGATTGTACTCTCAGCTTTTATTGTTTCAGGCAGCCAAAGCTATGGAGAGTCTGAGCATAAGACAGATCAGGAGTTATTTATGTTTATCAGGAAATCTTTGGGACACTAGAACCTCTGGGAGTGGAGGGAGTAGGAGACACTAAAACCTCTAGGAGAGAGTAGGAAACATTAGCAAACTGAGAGGAAACCCAAGGCTTTGTTGTTGCTCCTGTCACAGCCCTTCCACTTGCTTGCCACTGTCTGGAGGGTCCTTTTGCCAGATTCCTGTGTGGCTCTCCCCTTTCAGGCCTCTAGTCATTTGTCACCTGAAATGACAAATCCCTCTTTTATTTTTATTTATTTATTTATTTATTTTTTTGGTTTTTCAAGGTAGGGTCTCATTCTAGTCCAGGCTGACCTGGAATTAACTATGTAGTCTCAGGGTGGCCTCGAACTCTCGGCGATCCTCCTACCTCTGCCTCCCGAGTGCTGGGATTAAAGGCGTGCACCACCATGCCCGGCTGACAAATCCCTCTTGATCCCTCTACTTTAAAAAGAGCTGGGCATGGTGGCCCAAGCCTTTAATCCCAGCACTCGGGAGGCAGAGGTAGGAGGATCTCCGTGAGTTTGAGGCCAACCTGAGACTACAGAGTGAATTCCAGGTCAGCCTGAGCTAGACTGAAACCCCACCTCGGGGGGGAGGGGGGAGAAAAAAAAAAAAGAAACACACACACACACACACACATACACATTTGCTTTTTTAAAATAGTAGCTTGGTGTGGTTCACGCCTTTAATCCCAGCACTTGAGAGGCAGAGGTAGGAGAATTGCCTTGAGTTCAAGGTCAACCTGGGCCAGAGTGAGACCCTACCTTGAAAAAAAAATATATGTATGTATGTATATATATAATTTACATATTTATTTGAGAGAGAGAGAGAGAGAGAGAGAGAATAGGTGTACCAGGGTCTCCGGCCACTGCAAACAAACTCCAGATGTATGTGCCACCTTGTGCACATGGCTCACATGGGTCCTGGAGATTTGAACCTGGGTCCTTTGGCTTTGTGAACAAGTGCCTTAACCATTAAGCCATCTCTCCAACCCTTTACTTGCTTTTTTTCATATCATTTGTTACTGTATGATTGATTGGCTTGAGTGGGTTCTGAGGAATCAAACCGTAGGCTTCACAGGCAAGCACCTTAAGTGCTAAACCATCCCTTCAGCCCTATACTTTTTTATATTTTTTATTTTATAATTTTTAAAATTAGAGACAGAGAGAGAATTGGTGCACCAGGGCCTCTGGCCACTGCAATGAAACTCTGGACTTGTGCACCACCTTGTGTGCATGTGCAACCTTGCACTTGCATCACCTTGTATGTCTGGCTTATGTGGGATCTGGCGAGTCGACCATGGGTCCTTGGGCTTCACAGGCAAGAGCCTTAACTGCTAAGCCATCTCTCCAGCCCAACACTCTTTTTAAAAAAATTATTTATTTGCCAAAAAATTTTTATTTATTCATTCATAAGGGAGAGGGAGAGAGAGAATGGGCATGCCAGGGCCTTTAACTACCACAAATGAACTCCAGACATGTATTACCATGTAGGTTCTAGGGAGTCAAACCTGGGTCCTGAAGCTTCCTAGGCAAGCGCCTTAACTGTTAAGCCATCTCTCCAGCTCCTCCCTCCCTGTCTACACTTTTAAAAGTCCTCTATTATTGTTGACTCATTGGTCATATCTTTTTTTTAACTTTCAGCCAGCTGTATCCGTTGGAAATGTTGGCCAGCTTGCAATGGATCTGATCATTTCTACACTGAACATGTGTAAGATTGGTTATTTCTATACTGACTGCCTTGTGCCAATGGTTGGAAACAATCCATATGCAACTGCAGAAGAGGATTCAGCAGAACTCAGCATAAATACTGAAGGTATGCCTTTGGCATGGTTTTTCTACTAAAAGCTCCACCCAAGGCAGAAGTAAAGTATAGCAGGTAAACTATTTTTTTATTTTATAATTTTTAAAATTAGAGACAGAGAGAGAATTGGTGCACCAGGGCCTCTGGCCACTGCAATGAAACTCTGGACTTGTGCACCACCTTGTGTGCATGTGCAACCTTGCACTTGCATCACCTTGTATGTCTGGCTTATGTGGGATCTGGCGAGTCGACCATGGGTCCTTGGGCTTCACAGGCAAGAGCCTTAACTGCTAAGCCATCTCTCCAGCCCAACACTCTTTTTAAAAAAATTATTTATTTGCAAAAAAATTTTTATTTATTCATTCATAAGGGAGAGGGAGAGAGAGAATGGGCATGCCAGGGCCTTTAACTACCACAAATGAACTCCAGACATGTATTACTGAAGCTTCCTAGGCAAGCGCCTTAACTGTTAAGCCATCTCTCCAGCTCCTCCCTCCCTGTCTACACTTTTAAAAGTCCTCTATTATTGTTGACTCATTGGTCATATCTTTTTTTTAACTTTCAGCCAGCTGTATCCGTTGGAAATGTTGGCCAGCTTGCAATGGATCTGATCATTTCTACACTGAACATGTGTAAGATTGGTTATTTCTATACTGACTGCCTTGTGCCAATGGTTGGAAACAATCCATATGCAACTGCAGAAGAGGATTCAGCAGAACTCAGCATAAATACTGAAGGTATGCCTTTGGCATGGTTTTTCTACTAAAAGCTCCACCCAAGGCAGAAGTAAAGTATAGCAGGTAAACAGTGGGCATCAATGGTAAATGACAAAATAAAAATGTTAAGTTTTTTTTGTTTGTTTGTTTTGGTTTTGGTATTGGTTTTGGTTTTTCGAGGTAGGGTCTCGCTCTAGCAAAGGCTGACCTGGAATTCACTATGTAGTCTCAGGGTGGCCTTGAATTTGTGTCAGTCCTCCTATCTTTGCCTTCCAAGTACTGGGATTAAAGATGTGTGTCATCACGTGTGGCTGCTGCTAAGTTTAAAAAATTCTTTTAAATTTTTTTTATTTATTTATTCATTCATTCATTCATTCATTAGAGAGAGAGAGGGAGAATGGGTGCACCAGGGCCTCTAGCCATTACAAACGAACTCCAAATGCATGCACCGCCTTGTGCATCTGGCTATGTGGGAACTGGAGAATCGAATCAGGACCCTTAGGCCTCCCAGACAAGCACCTTAACTGCTAAGCCATTTCTCCAGCCCTAATTTTTTTTAATGTTCACTTATTTGAGAGGAGAGAGAGAGAATGGGTGCGCCAGGGCCCCTAGCCACTACAAACGAACTCTAGACACATGCGCCACCTCCTTGTGCCTCCAGCTTCACATGGTCACTGAGGAATCGAACCTCAGTCCGTGGGCTTTGCAGGCAAGCACCTTACCCACTGAGCAATCTCTCCAGCCCTGATAAGTTTGTTTTCGATGGAAAAAGAAGAAAGGCCTCAGGTGAAAAACACATAAGAGGTATAATGATATATCTGACTTCCCGTCCAGGAATGTGCATTCAAAACTCAAGAGGCTAAGAAAGAAAAGGTCAACTGTAAGTGAGCTTAAGTGAGCGAGAGGACCCAGGTCAGGTCAGGTTCAGGCTCCTCTCCCCCCCTTTGTCTCACTTTGGGGCAGAATGCCAAGTACTGAGTAAATCACATGTGGTCTTTTTCTTCTCTGTGTGTGTGTGTGTTATAGTGGGCATGGTTTGGTGTTTGTGTTGCGTGTTGTATCGTGTGTGTGCAGATGTACACATGTATTTCTTACCTTGAGAAGGGATCTTTCCCTCAACCTGGAGCTACTGTCTGTCAGTGAGCCCCCACAGTTCTCCACAGACTAGGGTTACAAATGTGCATGACCATGGCCGGCTTTTTACTTGGGTTCTGTGGAGTCAAACTCAGAGGTCGCAGGCCCGAGATGCCCTCATGCTTAAGCAGCACGTAATCTTAACCACTGAGCCGTCTCCCTGCCCCTCTCCTTTTTTTTTTGGATTGAATAACAAAATAGAGCTTTGAGGGTTGTGTGTGTGTGTTCAAATGCACATGTGTGTTCAGGTATGTATGTATATGGAGGGGGTGGCAGTGAGGCTAGAGGCCAATCTTTACTGTCATTTCTCAGGTACTGTCTACCTGAATCACTCCAAGTAGACCAGGCTGCCTGGCCATCAAGCCCCAGGGATCCACCTGTCTCCATCTCCCTAGCGCTGACCGTACAATGTGCCCCGCCATGCTGGCTTTTTCACATGAGTTCTGGAGATAAAGCTCAGGTCCTCGTGCTTTCATGGCAAGCACTATATTGACTGAGCTATCTTCCCAGCTCTGCACATTTTCTTACAGTTAACATTTTAGAAATAAGTGTGTTGTATTGACGAAAACATCTTAAATCACTTAGGAACTGTTTCTTCAGTTAATGTGGTGCATGTTTTTGAGTCAGCACATACCTGTAGTCCCAGCTACTTGGTAGATGGAACAGGAAAATTCTTAAGTTTCCAGGCCATTTTGAGCAGCATAATGAGAACTCATCTGAAATAAATTTTAAAAATTAAATATATTTTTATTTGTTTATTTATTTGAGAGAGAGAATGGGCACAACAGGGTCTCCAACCATGGCAAACAAACTCCAGATGCATGCGCCCCCATGTGGCTTACGTGGGTCCTGGAGAATCAAACCTGGATCCTTTGGCTTTGCAGGCAAATGCCTTAACTGCTAAGCCATCCCTCCAGTCCCTAAAATAAAAAAAAATTTTTTAAAGGGGCTGGAAAGATGGCTTACTAGTTAAGGCACTTACCTGAGAAGCCTAAAGCTTTGTTTGGTTGGTTGAAGTAGGGTCTCACTCTAGCCCAGGCTGATCTGGAACTCACTATGCCACCTCAGGTTGGCCTTGAAATCACAGTGATGCTCCTACATCTTTTCCGGAGTTCTGGGATTAAAGGCATGGACTACCATACCCGGCCATATGGCCTTTATATTAATTATTGAAAATATCCTTTTTTTTTTTTTTTTTTTTTTTTTTTTTTTTTTGAGGTAGGGTCTCGCTCTAGCCCAGGCTGACCTGGAATTCACTATGTAGTCTTAGGGTGGCCTCCAATTTATAGCAGTCCTCCTACCTCTGCCTTCCAAGTGCTGGGATTAAAGGCATGCACCACCATGCCCAGTTTACTAAAAATATTCAGATGTTAAGCTAGACGTGGTGATCCATGCCTTTAATCCTAGCACTTGGGAGGCAGAGGTAGGAAGATCACCTTGAATTCCAGATCAGCCTGAGCTAGAGTGAGACCCCCAGCACTCACCAGAGGTAGGAGGATCGCTGAGAGTTCGAGGCCACCCTGATAAAAAATAATAAAGAAAAAAAAAAAAAAAAAAAATATTCAGATGCAAAAGCTATTGAAATTCAGAATGTATTTATCATATAAATAATTTCAGCTTGCATATTGCCTTCCTTGTACCTTTCCTATGATTTCATTGTCTTCTTATCTTTGTAGTTTATTTATTGCCTTCACGGAAGCTAGTGGCTCTTCAGTTAAGATCCATTTTTATCAAGGTTGGTATGTAATATTTACCTTTATAGATTAAGGTGTAAAAACAACATACAAACTCAGAGTCATTAAAAATCAGCAAGGTGTGGTGGCACATGCCTTTAATCCCAGCACTCGGGAGGCAGAGGTAGGAGGATTGCCGTGAGTTGGAGGCCACCCTGAGACTACATAGTGAATTCCAGGTCAGCCTGAGCTAGAGTGAGACCCTACCTCAAACAACAACAACAACAAAAAAAAAAATTAAGACTCAGTTGGGCATGGTGGTTCATGCCTTTAATCCCAGCACTTGGAGGCAGAGGTAGGAGGACTGCTGTAAATTGGAGGCCACCCTGAGACTACATAGTGAGTTCCAGGTCAGCCTGGCCTAGAGTGAAACACTACCTTGAAAAAAAAAATGTAAAACTCAAGCTATGCGTGGTGGTGCATGTCTTTCATCACAGCACTTAGGAGACAGAGGTAGGAGAATTGTTATGACTTCAAGGCCAGCCTTAGACTACATAATAAATTCCAGATCAGCCTGGACTAGAGACTCTACCTCGAAAACAACAAAAATAATAATAATAATAATAATAATAATAATAATAATTAAAATAACCAACCCAGTTTCTTTGTGCCTCCACTGCTCCACTCACATAAAACCACTACCATTACCCACTCCCCTTTCCCTTTTACCCTAGCCACTCCCATAAACTTTTTTTTTTTGTTTGGTTTTTCAAGGTAGAGTCTTGCTCTATCCCAGGCTGACCCAGAATTCACTATGTAGTCTTATGGTGGCTTTGAACTCACAGAGATCCTCCTCAGCCTCCCAAATGCTGGGATTAAGGGCATGTGCCACCTCACCTGGCCCATAAACTATAATTATTAATTACTATTAATTTGAGTGTTTTTTTGTTGTTGTTTTTTGTTTTTTTTGAGGCAGGGTCTGACTCTAGCTCAGGCTGACTTGGAACTCACACTAAAGTGTTAGGCTGGCCTCGAACTCACAGCGATCCTCCTACCTCTGCCTCCCAAGTACTTGGATTAAAGGTGTGTGCCACCACACCCAGCTGTTTCTCACGATTTATTTCATGATTGTAAAGATATAAAGTAACTTATTGCTTTTTATCCTTTGTTTTCAGTTTAAAAGCTGCAAGTGGCTGTGGCCATTCTAATGAGTTTCGTGTCTCTAACTTACATGTCATTACATGAAATTGATAAAATGTTACCTAGACCTCACTTTCACATTTTCTTTTTACTATCTCGATGGTATACAAAGTATAAATCCAAATCATTCTGTGAAAAACTGCTGGCCTGGGTGAAGAGCAGTGGCTTTTCCAGGGTCATCGTTCTCTCAAGCAGCCATTCATACCACCGTAACGATCTACAGCTTCGCAGGTGCGTTCTTGCATTTTTTTTCTTTTTTTTTTTTTTTGTTTTGGTTTTTCAAGGTAGGGTCTCACTCGGTCCAGGCTGACCTGGAATTCACTCTGTAGTCTCAGGGTGGCCTCGAACTCATGGCGATCCTCCAACCTCTGCCTCCCTAGTGCTGGGTTTAAAGGCGTGCGCCACCACGCCCGGCTCATTCTTGCTTTTATTATGGTTTGTACTATCTCGTTCTGTAGTGAAAATGAAATTTTAAAGCCTTGTATATCTTGTCCTCTCCTAACTGGCATTAAAGAAGAGGAAGATCAGAGAAAAGTAAGAAAAGTAGGGTGTATATAGTTGAGCAGATAGTTTCAGTGAAGCTAGTGCAGTTGAGTAGAAGGAAGACTTTGGTATAAAGGGAATTTTAGAACCACATTGACAGTGTTTGTGGTCATACGTAGTTTAATAAGAGAGGCTATTTGCTGATGGATAACTTTTTTAGATGGTGCTGAGGGTCAAACCAGGGCCTTATGCATGCATAGAAAGCACTCTGCCTCAGTGAGCTACTCCTAGCCATATTGAATTTTTGAAAGATTAAGTTGACACTAATCTATTTCTATATATGCGGTGTTTGTATTAGTAGAAATCCACTTGCCTTTAAGTATAACTCCTTATTGTATCAAAATAAGTTCTTTTTCTGTTACTATTTTTTTATCTTGGCACTAGGGATTGAACCCAAGGACTTGTACAGGCTCTCAGCCTGACCCACAAAGTAAATTATTAAATATAAGACAGTATGCCTGAAATAGAAATATTAGCTCTCATATTTTGTCATTTTCACATAGTTAATAAGATATTATGTGCACTACTATTATTATACTCTAGGATCCGACTTTAAAATTCATTTAGACCAAAGCTGGGCATGGTAGTGCACACCTTTAATCCCAGCACTCGGAAGGCAGAGGTAGGAGGATCGCAATGAGTGCGAGGCCACCCTGAGACTACATAATAAATTCCAGGTCAGCCTGGGTTAGAGTGAGACCCTACCTCAAAAAAACAAAAAACAACAACAAAAAAATTCATTTAGACTATAACTTTTTATTTTTCATTTTTTTTTTTGAGGTAGGGTCTCAGTATTGCCCAGGTTGACCTGGAATTCACTATGTACTTTCAGGGTGGCCTCAGTGATCCTTCTACCTCTGCCTCCAGAATACTGGGATTAAAGGTGTGCACCACCACACCTGGCAAGATCATAACTTTTTAAATAAATATTTGCTTTTCTTTTTGCTTTTTGAGGTAGTGTCTTGCTCTAGCCTAGGCTGGTCTGCAATTCACTCTGTAGGCCCAGGCTGGCCTCAAATTCACAAGCAATCCTCCTACCTCTGCCTCCTGAGTGCTGGGATTAAAGGTGAGTGCCATCACGCCCAGCTAAATAAATATTTTATTTATATTTTTTATTTTTGGTTTTTTGAGGTAGGGTTTCACTCTAGCACAGGCTGACCTGCAATTCACTATCTAGTCTCAGGGTGACCTCAAACTCACTGTGATCCTCCTACCTCTGCCTCCCGAATGCTGGGATTAAAGGCGTGTGCCACTACGCCTGGCCTTATTTTAATTTAATTTATTTTTTAGAGAAAGAAGGAAAGAGACAGGTAGAGAGAGAATGGGCACACCAGGGCCTCCAGCTACTACAAACTAACTCCAGATGCATGCACCACCTTGTGCATCTGGCTTACATAGGTACTGGGGAATCAAACCTGGATCCTTAGGCTTCTTAGGCAAGTACCTTAATCACTAAGCCGTCTCTCCAGCCCTAAATAAATATTTTATAACTAATTTATTTGAGTGAGGGGGAGAATGGGCACACTGGGATCTCTTGTAGCTGAAACAAACAATAGGTGCATGCACCACTTTGTGCATCTGGTTTTACATGAGTACTGGGTAATCAAGCCTAGGCTGGCAGGCTTTGTAAGTGTCTTTAACTGCTGAGCCATATCTCCAAGCCTAGATCATAACTTTTATTATTTAATACACCTATAAAATCAAATGGAAAATAACAAGAATTTAACTTTCGAAATGAGAAACCTTTGTACTAGACTAGGGAACAAAGCTATAGAAAACAGGTTTAGCTGGGCGTGGTGGCGCACGCCTTTAATCCCAGCACTTGGGAGGCAGAGGTAGGAGGATCACTGTGATTTCTAGGCCACCCTGAGACTGCAAAGTTAATTCCAGGTCAGCCTGGGCCAGAGTGGTGAGACCCTACCTCGAAAAACCAAAAAAAAAAAAAAAAAAAAAAGAAACCAGGTTTACATTTACATTGACTTTGCCTTGGTTTATGGTTTCCTTTCTTTACATTCTCTTATAAGTATGTGATTAGCAAATCAGAGTGATTTTCCATGGTTTGTTGATGTTCATACCTTGCCTTATGTAACGGAGTATATGGAGACAAATTTTAGTTAAAAATCTGGTATGGGGGGGCGGCTGGAGAGATGGCTTAGCCATTAGGCACTTGCCTGCAATGCCAAAGGACCCAGGTTCAACTCCCCAGGACCCACGTAAGCCAGATGCACAAGGGGGTGCACGCATCTGGAGTTCGTTTGCAGTGGCTAGAGGCCCTGGCACACCCATTCTCTCTCTTTCTCCACCTGCCTATTTCTGTATCTCTCTCTCTCTCAAATAAAAAAAAAATCTGGTATTGGGCCAGGCGTGGTGGCGCATGCCTTTAATCCCAGCACTTGGGAGGCAGAGGTAGGAGGATTGCTAAGAGTTTGAGGCCACCCTGAGAGACCCTACCTCGAAAAAAAAAAAAACAAAAACAAAAAAATATCTGGTATTGGAGCTGGACATGGTAGCTCATACCTAAATCCCAGTACTCAGGAGAGTGAGGTGGGTGAATTGTCACAGGTTCAAGACTAGCCTAGTCTATAAAGTGAGACCCTATCTAAAAAAAAAAAAAAAAAAAAAAAAAAGCCAGGCATGGATGTGCATGCCTTTGATCCCAGCACCCGAGAGGTCAGAGGTAGGAGAATCACCATGAGTATGAGGTCACCCTGAGACTACATAAGTAAATCAGCCTTGGCTAGAGCAAGACCCTCCCTCAAATAACCAAATAATAATAATAATGACAGTGATGATGATGTAAATCTGGTATTTGCTTTAGTGTAATCTGTAAATTTTATTTATTTATTAGGGAGGTTTAAAAATATTTTTAGGAGCTGAAGAGATGGCTTAGTGGTTAATGTGCTTGCCTGCAATGCCAAAGGACCTCAGTTTGATTCCCCAGAACTTGCAGTGGCTGGAAGCCCTGGCACATCCTTTTTCCCTCACCCCCTCACTCATTCTGCCTCTTTCCCTCTCTCAAATAAATAAATAAAAATTTTAAAAATGAGCTGGCTGGGTGTGGTGGCGCACACCTTTAATCCCAGCACTCGGGAGGCAGAGGTAAGAGGATCACGGTGAATTCAAGGCCACCCTGAGATGACATAGTGAATTCCAGGTCAGCCTGGACTAGAGTGAGACCCTACCTCAAAAAACAACAAAACAAAACAAAACAACAACAAAACAACAACAACAACAAAAAATATATATATATTTATTTAGTAAAGAGAGAATGGGCACACCAGGGCCTCTAGCCACTGCAAACGAACCACAGATGCATACACCACCTTGTACATCTGGCTTACATGGGTACTGGGGAACCAAACCTGGGTCCTTAGGCTTCACAGGCAAATGTCTTAAATGCGAAGCCATCTCTCCTGCCCTTTTTTGTTTGTTTGTTTCTTTATCAAAGGAGGGTCTCATACTAGCACCAGTTAACCTAGAATTCACTCTGGTAGGCTTAGGCTGGCCCTGAACTCACAGTGATCCTCCTACCTCTGCCTCCTTAGCACTGGGATTAAAGTCATACGCCACCACACCCAGCTGTGGTTTTTTGAGAATGACCTAGAACTCACTTTGGCTTCAGGCTAGCCTTGAACTCATGGCAATACTCCTGCCTCTGCCTCTAGGATTAAAGGTATGTGCCATCACACCTGGTTTGCAAATTTAATTTTTTGGTATTTTTAAAAAATATTTTATTTACTTGTTTCCAAGCAGAGAGAGAGATAGGAATAGGTGTGCCAGGTCCTCCAGCCGCTGGAAATGAACTCCATTGCTCCACTTTGTGCATCTGGTTGTTTATGGGTACTGGAGAATTGAACCTGGGTCATTAGGCTTTTGGTTTTTCGAGGTAGGGAGGGTCTCGCTCTAGCTCAGGCTGACCTGGAATTTACTATGAAGTCTCAGAGTGGCCTTGAACTAATGATGACCTTCCTACCTTTGCCTCCCGAGTGCTAGGTTTAAAGGCATGAACAACCATGCCCAGCACAAATTTAATTTCTAAAATCATAACTATATGATTGTTTTTAGTGCTCCCTTCCGGTACCTCCTTACACCTTCCATGCAAAAGAGTGTTCAAAATAAAATGAAGAACCTTAACTGGCAAGAAATGGAAAAAAGTCCATGTATTCCTGAAATGAAAGATTCTGAGTATTGTATCCGTATTCCTGGAGGTGGTATCACAAAAACACTCTATGATGAAAGGTGAGTTTATTTGCTTATTTGTTTTTCTCCTTTGTAGTTTAATTTCTTGTAAGTAACTAATATATACTGAGAGACAGAGCTGATCTTGGACAGGATGACCTTGAACTCCTGATCTTTCTTCTTTCTGCTGAGTGCTGGGATTAAAGGCTGTGCCACCATACCCAGCTTTTCTTACATTATTTAAAAATGAAATTAATTGTGGGGTATACAGTGACATAGCAATGGAGGGAGAAACTAGATGGGTAGGAAGGTAGAGAAGAAGATAGGGAGGAGAGAGAACATGTGTACCAGGTCTGTAGTTTGAAGATAGGAAGGAGAGAGATTAGTTTAAGAAAGAGAATGTGTGTACCAGGTCTGAAATTAAGTTTGAAGATAGGGAGGAGAGAGAACATGTGTACCAGGTCTGTAGTTTGAAGATGGGGGAGGAGAAACTAGATGTAGTTTGAAGATAGGGAGGAGAGAGAACGTGTGTACCAGGTCTGTAGTTTGAAGATAGGGAGGAGAGAGAATGTACACTGGTCTGTACCAGGTCTGTAGGTCTTTTGAAGATAGGGAGGAGAGAGAACATGTGTACCAGGTCTGTAGTTTGAAGATAGGAAGGAGAGAGAACATGTGTACCAGGTCTGTAGTTTGAAGATAGGGAGGAGAGAGAGACCAGGTCTGTAGTTTGAAGATAGGGAGAGAGAGAGACCAGGTCTGTAGGTCTGTTTTGAAGATAGGGAGGAGAGAGAACATGTGTACCAGGTCTGTAGTTTGAAGATAGGGAGGAGAGAGAACATGTGTACCAGGTCTGTAGTTTGAAGATAGGGAGGAGAGAGAACATGTGTACCAGGTCTGTAGTTTGAAGATAGGAAGGAGAGAGAACATGTGTACCAGGTCTGTAGTTTGAAGATAGGGAGGAGAGAGAACATGTGTACCAGGTCTGTAGTTTGAAGATAGGGAGGAGAGAGAACATGTGTACCAGGTCTGTAGTTTGAAGATAGGGAGGAGAGAGAACATGTGTACCAGGTCTGTAGTTTGAAGATAGGGAGGAGGAGAGAACAGGGTCTGTAGTTTGAAGATAGGAGAGGAGGTCTGTAGTTTGAAGATAGAACATGTGTACCAGGTCTGTAGTTTGAAGATAGGGAGGAGAGAGAACATGTGTACCAGGTCTGTAGTTTTGAAGATAGGAGAGAGAACATGTGTACCAGGTCTGTAGTTTGAAGATAGGGAGGTCTGAGAGAGGAGAGAGAACATGTGTACCAGGTCTGTAGTTTGAAGATAGGGAGGAGAGAAGAGTGTTAACCAGGTCTGTATTTGAAGATAGGGAGGAGAGAGAACATGTGTGTACCAGGTCTGTAGTTTGAAGATTGTGTACCAGGTCTGAAGATAGGGAGGAGAGAGAACATGTACCAGGTCTGTAGTTTGAATATAGGGAGGAGAGAGAACATGTTTGTCTGTAGTTTGAAGATAGGGAGGAGAGAACATGTGTACCAGGTCTGTAGTTTGAAGATAGGGAGGAGAGAGAACATGTAGTTTGACCAGGTCTGTAGTTTGAAGATAGGGAGGAGAGAGAACATGTGTACCAGGTCTGTAGTTTGAAGATAGGAGGAGAGAGAACATGTACACTAGGTCTGGAGGTCTGTAGTTTGAAGATAGGGAGGAGAGAGAACATGTGTACATTTGAAGATAGGGAGGAGAGAGAACATGTGTACCAGGTCTGTAGTTTGAAGATAGGGAGGAGAGAGAACATGTGTACCAGGTCTGTAGTTTGAAGATAGGGAGGAGAGAGAAACATGTGTACCAGGTCTGTAGTTTGAAGATAGGGAGGAGGAGAGATAGGGAGGAGAGAGATGTGTGTACCAGGTCTGTAGTTTGAAGATAGGGGAGGAGAGAACATGTGTGTACACCAGGTCTGTAGTTTGAAGATAGGGAGGAGAGAGAACATGTACCAGGTCTGTAGTTTGAAGATAGGGAGGAGAGAACAACATGTGTACCAGGTCTGTAGTTTGAAGATAGGGAGGAGAGAGAACATGTGTACCACCAGGTCTGTAGTTTGAAGATAGGGGAGGAGTGTACCAGGTCTGTGGTTTGAAGATAGGGAGGAGAGAGAACATGTGTACCAGGTCTGTAGTTTGAAGATAGGGAGAGAGAAGACATGTACCAGGTCTGTAGGAAGATAGGGAGAGAGAACATGTGTACCAGGTCTGTAGTTTGAAGATAGGGAGGAGAGAGAACATGTGTACCAGGTCTGTAGTTTGAAGATAGGGAGGAGAGAGAACATGTGTACCAGGTCTGTAGTTTGAAGATAGGGAGGAGAGAGAACATGTGTACCAGGTCTGTAGTTTGGTCTGTAGGTTTGAAGATAGGGAGGAGAGAGAAGGTCTGTATTTGAAGATAGTACCAGGTCTGTAGTTTGAAGATAGGGAGGAGAGAGAACATGTGTACCAGGTCTGTAGTTTGAAGATAGGGAGGAGAGAGAACATGTGTACCAGGTCTGTAGTTTGAAGATAGGGAGGAGAGAGAACATGAGAACTGTAGTTTGAAGATAGGGAGGAGAGAGAACATGTGTACCAGGTCTGTAGTTTGAAGATTTGAAGATAGGGAGGAGAGAGAACATGTGTACCAGGTCTGTGTTTGAAGATAGGGAGGAGAGAGAACATGTGTACCAGGTCTGTAGTTTGAAGATAGGGAGGAGAGAGAAACATGTGTACCAGGTGATAGGGAGGAGAGAGAGATTGGGTCTGTAGTTTGAGGAGAGAGAACATGTGTACCAGGTCTGTAGTTTGAAGATAGGGAGGAGAGAGAACATGTGTACCAGGTCTGTAGTTTGAAGATAGGGAGGAGATGTACCAGGTCTGTAGTTTGAAGATAGGGAGGAGAGAAACATGTGTACCAGGTCTGGTTTGAAGATGTAGAGAGAACATTTGAAGATAGTTTGAAGATAGGGAGGAGAGAGAACATGTGTGTACCAGGTCTGTAGTTTGAAGATAGGGAGGAGAGAGAACATGTGTACCAGGTCTGTAGTTTGAAGATAGGGAGGAGAGAGAACAACATGACCAGGTCTGTAGTTTGAAGATAGGAGGAGAGAACATGTGTACCAGGTCTGTAGTTTGAAGATAGGAAGGAGAGAACATGTGTAGTTTGAAGATAGGAGGAGAGAGTGAACAGGTCTGTAGTTTGAAGATAGGGGAGGAGAGAGAACATGTGTACCAGGTCTGTAGTTTGAAGATAGGGAGGAGAGGGAGGAAGAGAGAACATGTGTACCAGGTCTGTAGTTTGAAGATAGGGAGGGAGAGAGAACATGTGTACCAGGTTGTGAAGATAGGGAGGAGAGGAGGTCTGTAGTTTGAAGATAGGGAGGAGAGAAACATGTGTACCAGGTCTGTAGTTTGAAGATAGGGAGGAGAGAGAACATGTGTACCAGGTCTGTAGTTTGAAGATAGGAGGAGAGAGAGACATGTGTACCAGGTCTGTAGTTTGAAGATAGGAGGGAGAGAACATGTGTACCAGGTCTGTAGTTTGAAGATAGGAGGAGAGAGAACATGTGTACCAGGTCTGTAGTTTGAAGATAGGGAGGAGAGAGAACATGGTCTGTAGTTTGAAGATAGGGAGGTCTGTAGGTCTGTGAAGAAGATAGGGAGGATAGAGGAGAGAACATGTGTACCAGGTCTGTAGTTTGAAAGATAGGAGGAGAGAGAACAGTCTCTGTAGTTTGAAGATAGGGAGGAGAGAGAACATGTGTGTACCAGGTCTGTAGTTTGAAGATAGGGAGGAGAGAGAACATGTGTACCAGGTCTGTAGTTTGAAGATAGGGAGGAGAGAGAACATGTGTTACCAGGTCTGTAGTTTGAAGATAGGGAGGAGAGGTCTGTGATAGGGAAGAGAGAACATGGTCTGTAGTTTGAAGATAGGGAGGAGGAGAGAGAACAGATAGTCTGTAGTTTGAAGATAGGGAGGAGAGAGAACATGTACCAGGTGTAGTTTGAAGATTTGAAGAACATGTGTTACCAGGTCTGTAGTTTGAAGATAGGGAGGAGAGACATGTGTACCAGGTCTGTAGTTTGAAGATAGGAGGAGGAGAGAGAACATGAAGGTCATGTGTAGTTTGAAGATAGGGAGGAGAGAGAACATGTGTTACCAGGTCTGTAGTTTGAAGATAGGGAGGAGAGAGAACATGTGTACCAGGTCTGTAGTTTGAAGATAGGGAGGGAGAGAGAACATGTGTACCAGGTCTGTAGTTTGAAGATAGGGAGGAGAGAGACATGTTACCAGGTCTGTAGTTTGAAGATAGGGAGGAGAGAGAACATGTGTACCAGGTCCAGGTCTGTAGTTTGAAGATAGATAGGACCAGGTCTGTAGTTTGAGATAGGAAGGAGAGAGAACATGTGTACCAGGTCTGTAGTTTGGGAGGAGAGAGAACATGTGTACCAGGTCTGTAGTTTGAAGATAGGAGGAGAGAGAACATGTGTACCAGGTCTGTAGTTTGAAGATAGGAAGGAGAGAGAAACATGTGTACCAGGTCTGTACCAGGTCTGTAGTTTGAAGATAGGAAGAGAGAACATGTGTACCAGGTCTGTAGTTTGAAGATAGGGAGGAGAGAGAACGTGTTTACCAGGTCTGTAGTTTGAAGATAGGAAGGAGAGAGAACATGTGTAGGTCTGTAGTTTGAAGATAGGAGGAGAGAGAGAAGATAGGAAGGAGAGAGAACATGTGTACAGGTCTGTAGTTTGAAGAAGGGTAGGAAGATAGGGAGGAGAGAACATGTGTACCAGGTCTGTAGTTTGAAGATAGGGAGGAGAGAGGTCTGTAGTTTGAAGATACCTGCATTGCTGGAGTCTGTAGTTTGAAGATAGGGAGGAGAGATGTGTGAGTCTGCAAGTTTGAAGATAACCTGGAGAGAACATGTGTACCAGGTCTGTAGTTTGAAGATAGGGAGGAGAGAGAACATTTCTTTCTGTTTTGAAGATAGGGAGGAGAGAGAACATGTATACCAAGTCTGTAGTTTGAGAAGGGAGGAGAGAGTGAACGTGTGTACCATTAGAGACAGAGAGAGAGAACATGTGTACCAGGTCTGTGGGAAAATGGGCACCAGGTCTGGGCCTCTAGTCACTGGTCTGAGTTTGAAGATAGGGAGGAGAGAGAACTGTGTACCAGGTCTGTAGTTTGAAGATGCCACCATGTTCATCTGGTTTAGAACATGGAACCTGGAGAATAGAGCCAGGGTCCAGGTCTGTAGTTTGAAGATAGGGAGGAGAGAGAACATGTGTACCAGGTCTGCGAAGATAGGGAGGAGAGAGAACATGTGTACCAGGTCTGTAGTTTGAACCACTAAGTCATCACTCCAACCCAAGACCTTTATTAATTACAGTGATTAGCTGGGCGTGGTGGCGCACGCCTTTAATCCCAGCACTCGGGAGGCAGAGGTAGGAGGATTGCCATGAGTTCGAGACCACCCTGAGACTACATAGTTAATTCCAGGCCAGCCTGGACCAGAGTGGGACCCTACCTTGAAAAACCAAAAAACAACAACAACAACAAAAAAAACAGGCCGGGCATGATGGCACACGCGTTTAATCCCAGCACTCGGGCAGAGGTAGGAGGATCACTGTGAGTTCAAGGCCATCCTAAGACTACATAGTGAATTCCAGGTCAGCCTGGGCTAGAGTGAGACCCTACCTAAAAAAAAAAAAAAACAGACCCGGGCGTGGTGGCGCACGCCTTTAATCCCAGCACTCGGGAGGCAGATGTAGGAGGATCGCCATGTTTTCGAGGCCACCCTGAGACTACATAGTTAATTCCAGGTCAGCCTGGGCCAGAGTGAGACCCTACCTCGAAAAACCAAAAAACAAACAAACAAACAAACAAAAAGACTGAGTGGAGGAGAGAATATGATGGAGAGTGGATTTTTGAAGGGTAAAGTGTGGGTGGGGAGGGAATTATCATGGTGTATTGTCTATAATTATGGAAGTTGTCAATACAAAAGTTAAAAAGCCAGGCAAAGTGGCTCATACCTTTAATCCCAGCACTTGGGAGACAGAGGTAGAAGGATTGCTGAGAGTTTGAGGCTACCCTGGGCTAGAGCGAGACCCTACCTCAAAAAACAAAACAAAACACAAAAAAGGAATCTCTGTAGAAAGGTATGTTTGTTTCAGAGATCAAGTACATGCCCAACATGTGTTAGAGGCCCTGGGTTCAATCCCTAGAACCACAAACATACCCTGTAGAATATATGCATAAGGAAAGGAGAATCCAGTGTGTTACTACAAAGCATCAAATAACATAAAAGGCAGTCATGCCGGGCGTGGTGGCACACGCCTTTAATCCCAGCACTTGGGAGGCAGAGGTAGGAGGATAGCCAAGAGGTCAAGGCCACCCCGAGACTCCATGGTAAATTACAGGTCAGCCTGGGCTAGAGCAAGACATTACCTTGGAAAACCAAAAAAATAAATAAATAAAAAAAGACATTCATGGAGGACATGAACAAAAACAAAACTATAAGGCACAAAGAAGGCAAGTGGCAAAATGGCAAAAGTCCTTCCTTAACAGTAATTATTTAATATGAATGGATTAAATGTTTGGCAGAGATAATGTAGGATGTGGTGGCACATACCTGTAACTCTAGCACTTAGAAGGTAGAGGCAGGAGGATGAGTTGAGCTAACATAGTAAATTGAAGGGCAGCCTGTACTCTGTAGTAAAATCTTGGAGGTAGGAGGGGAAGGAGAAAAAAGAACATGGAGGAGGAGAAGGAAGAAAGAAGAAATAATGGAGAGAGGGAGGACAGGGAAGGGGAAGTGGAGGAAAGATGATCTATAATCCCAGCATTCGGGAAAGGGAAGTCAGAACATAAAGAGTTCAAGGTTATTCTCTGATACAGGGGAACTTAACATCCTTACATAGATGGGGAATTCAAGGCCAGCCTTGACTATATGAGACCTCATCTCAAAAGCTGGAAAGATGGCTCAGTGGTTAAGTGCCAAAGCCTGATAGCCTGGGTTCTGTTCTCCAGGACCTACATAAAGCCAGATACACAAAGTGGCATATGCTTCTGGAGTTGGTTTGCAGTGGTAGGAGGGCCTGGCACACCTACACTCTCTCTCTGCTTCTGTCTCTCTCTCAGTTAAATAAATATTTTTTCAAAAATGCTCAGAAGGCCGGGCGTGGTGGCGCACGCCTTTAATCCCAGCACTCGGGAGGCAGAGGTAGGAGGATCGCCGTGAGTTCGAGGCCACCCTGAGACTACATAGTTAATTCCAGGTCAGCCTGGACCAGAGTGAGACCCTACCTAAAAAAAAAAAAAAAAAAAAAAAAAAAAAAAAAAAAGCTCAGAAACATGTGTGGATCCTAGTTACAAATGATTGGATTTCAATGTGAGTAGGAATAAAACAGCCCAAGTATGTGGAGTCTTCAACAATAGGGTCTGACTGACTATTCCTGGTGGGAATCCAAGAGCCTTGGCAATAGCCTGTAATGTTTTGGGGCATCAGGGACCTCCCTAACCCAAAACTCCCTGAAATGTATACCACCCCTGGCACCAACATTTTTCCATTTTTTAAAATTTATCTTATTTTTAAAATTTCTATCTATTTACTTGCCAGCAGAGAAAGAGGGAGAAATAGAAGACAGACAGAGAATTGGCATGCCAGAGCCTCTAGCCACTGCAAATGAAGTCCAGATGCATGTGCCCCTTGTGCATCTGGCTTGCGTGGGTCCTGGAGCATGGAACTGGCATCCTTTGGCTTCGCAGGCAAACACCTTAACTGCTAAGCCAGTTCTCCAGGCCTGAAATTTTTCTACTAACAATCTGTAGCTTCTGGGTGCACTGTTATCCAAAGAAGTAGGTTTCCATATGGCTTATTTATAACATTTTAATTTCTTTTGTTGTTGTTATTGTTGGTTGTTTGTCAAGGTAGTGTCTTGCTCTAATCCAGGCTGACCTGGAACTCATTATGTAGTCCCAGGCAGCAATCCTCCTACCTCTGCCTCCCACATGCTGGGATTAAAGGTGTGTGTCACCATGCCCAACTAGTATAAGGAAATCTCTCATGAGCTAGATTTTAATGTCAGAAATAGTAACCAGATAGTCATTTTCTACTACCTTTTTTGTTTTGTTTTGTTTTTCAAAGTAGGGTCTCACTCTAGCCCAGGCTGAATTGGAATCACTATGAAATCTCAGGGTGGTCTTGAACTCACAGCAATCCTCCTACCTCTGCCTCCCGAGTGCTGGAATTAAAGGCGTGTACCACCATGCCTGGCTTCCACTACTGTGAGCGACAGAGAGAGAGGAAGAGACAGAGAGAGAATGGCACGCCAGGGCCTTTTCAGGTGCTGTGAATGAACTCCAAATGCATGTGCCCCTTGTGTGCATGTGCGACATTGCATGCTTACATCACTTTTGCATCTATAAGCATGTACCACCTTGTGCATCTGGCTTTACTTCAGCAGTGGTGCTTCTAAATGTTTTTGGAGTAGATCAAAATGTACCTCTTGTATTACAACCAAGAGAGGATGGCTGGCTTTTCCTGCAATTTTGAAATTCCCCACAATTCCCCAGGAGAGAAGTAGAAGAATATAAGGAAGTCTTTTATTTATTTATTTATGTATTTATTTATTTATTTTTGGTTTTTCAAGGTAGGGTTTCACTCTAGCCTGGGCTGACCTGGAATTCACTACTGTAATCTCAGAGTGGTCTTGAACTCACGGCAATCCTACATCTGCCACCCGAGTACTGAGATTAAAGGCAGGAAGTCTCTTATGATGTTCTTTCTTTCTCTTTCTCTTTCTCTCTCTCTCTCTCTAGCCCTCCCTCCCTCTCTTTTTTTCTTTTCCCCTTACAACCACACAGGTTAACTTACCTTCAAAACTAACACACAAGAATAAATATCTTATATGAGGGAGAATTGTCTTTTTATTTCTTCAGCTGTTCAAAAGGAATCCAGATGGCAGTCCTGCTGAAATTCGCTTCAGAAGGGGACAATATCCCAGATGCAGTAGGTCTTGTCGAGTATTTGAATGAGTGGCTTCAGATAATCAAGCCATGTGTAAGTTGTATAGCATGAGCCTCTGATTTGTCTGGGTATATGTTTATGAATTTGTGTTTTATGACTATAAAAATAGAATAAGCAAAGGCCTATGTTAAATAAAGTTGTATCGTCACATGAAAATTGATTTATAGTTGTTTCTTGAGGACTGACTTTCCAGACAGGAAAACCCCAATTTCTCTATTGTACTCATGGTTCCTGTTAACACTAATTATGCCAGAAAGTCTTATTTATGAGAGGAAAAAAATATTCTTGGAACCCAGTGTTGGAAGGAAGCAAAATTGTTGCAAAAAGTAAGCAAGACTATAGCTGTTGAATGTGTTATAAATAACAGATTTTTTTTTTTTTTTTTTTTTTTTTTTTTTTGTTTTGCGAGGTAGGGTCTCACTCTGGTCTAGGCTGACCTGGAATTAACTATGTAGTCTCAGGGTGGCCTCGAACTCTCGGCAATCCTCCTACCTCTGCCTCCCGAGTGCTGGGATTAAAGACGTGCGCCACCACGCCCGGCTTGACTGCTTTTGTTTTTGAGACAATCTCATATTGCCTGGGTTGGTCTCAATCACCTTGTCAAGAATGACCTTGAAGTCTTTTTTTTTTTTTTTTTTTTAGAGAGAGAGAGAGAATGGGTGTACCAGGGCCTTTCAGCTGCTGTGAACAAACTCCAGATGCGTGCACCCCTGTATGTGCATGTGCGACATTGCACGCTTGTGTCACTTTTGTGTCTGGCTATACGTGGGACCTGGAGATTCAAACAAGCATTCTAAGACTTTGCAGGCAGGTGCCTTAACTGCTAAGCCATCTCTCCAGCCTGACCTTGAACTCTTGATCCTCATGTCTCTACCTAGCCAGCACTGAATTGCACGACCACATTTGTCACCCTACTCCTTTCAAAATTTGATTTTACTTAATAGACATTGTCAGTTGCTTTTCTGACATCTTATGAGTTGAAACTTGAAGAAATTTATGTTCATTCGATAGGAAGACATAGAAACTACTGCTTTAATTTTTCTAAGAATAAAACTTAGCAAAGTGTCCAAACTGAAGGGAGATAAGATGACAAGGTTGAAGGAGTAACATATTTTCATTCTTCATTTACAGAGTGACTCCAAACTCTCTACCTTGCCATGGAAGTTCCCAAGTTCGTGGAGGCTGCTCTTTGGCAGTGGGCTTCCCCCTGCACTATTCTGATCTGCTTTCATTCTTATGCCACATATCCCAAGACAGTTATTGCCAACACAACTGTTAAATATGCTACCAACAGTATGTCAGGAAATACGATTCCAGAAAACCCCAAAGCACCGGAGTTTAAAAAATTGCTGTCTGGCCGGGCGTGGTGGCGCACGCCTTTAATCCCAGCACTCAGGGAGGCAGAGGTAGGAGGATTGCTATGAGTTCAAGGCCACCCTGAAACTACATAGTGAATTCCAGGTCAGCCTGGGCTAGAGTGACACCCTACCTCGAAAAACCAAACCAAAAAAAAAAAAAATTGCGGTCATCCCATACAGTAAATATAATTTTGTACAATAAACTTTTATTTCATAAGCAATTTTTGTCTGAAAAGTATTTTTTTGTATTTATTTATTTATTTATTTATTTATTTATTTATTTATTTGCAAGCAGAGAGAGATAGAAGAGATAGAAGAGAGAGAGAGGGGCTGGAAAGATGGCTTAGCATTTAAGGAATTTGCCTGCAAAATCAAAAGTTCCTGGTTCGATTCTCCAGGACCCACGTAAGCCAGATGCACAAGGGGGCACATGCATCTAGAGTTCGTTTACGGTAGCTAGAAGCCCTGGTGCACCCTCCCTCTCTTTCTTTCTCTCAAATAAATAAATAAATAAATAAAATATATTTTAAGAAAGAGAGAGAATGGGCCCACCAGGCCTCTAGCTGCTGTAAATGAATTCCATAAGCATGTGCCACCTTGTGCATCTGGCTTTACATCAGCACTGGGGAATCAAACTTGGGTTGTTATGTTTTGCAGGCAAGCACCTTAACTGTTAAGCCATCTCTCCATCCCCAAGTATCTCTTTTTTTAAACCAATATTGTACTAGCTTCTTATTGCTGCTGTAATAAATTATCAGAAACCTAGTAGCATAAAACAACAGGAGTTTATTTGTATCTTAAGTTTTAATATTTATTTATTTATTTATTATTTATTTATTTATTTGACAGAGAAAGAGAGAGAATGGGCACTCCAGGACCTCCAGCCACTGTAAACGAACTCCAGATGAATGCGCCCCCTTGTACATCTGGCTAACGTGGGTCCTGGGCAACTGAACCTGGGTCCTTTGGCTTTGCAGTCAAATGCCTTAACTGCTAAGCCATCCCTTCAGCCCCACCTGCAGTTTTAGAAGTCACATGTCCAACGATCAGTCTTAGAAGACTAAAATCCCATCTGTTGACACGACTGTTCATCTAGAGGCCTTACCTATTCTGATGTAACTGCTTTGTGCATCTGGTTTTATGTGGGTGCTGGGAAATCAAATCCAGGCCTTTAGGCTTTGCAAGCGAGCACCTTTAACCACTGAGCCATCTCTTCAGCCCCCTTACTGTTATCTTTAGATAGGTCATCTGGGGTGGTTTGAATTAGATGTCTCCCATAAACTTATGTGGTTTTTTTGTTTGTTTGTTTTGGTTTTTCGAGGTAGGGTCTCACTAGCCCAGGCTGTCCTGGAATTCACTATGTAGTCTCAGGGTGGCCTCGAACTCATGGTGATCCTCCTACCTCTGCTTCCCAAGTGCTGGGATTAAAGGTGTGCACCACCACATCCAGCAACTTACATGTTTTGAATGCTTGGTTCTCAGAGGAGGTGTGTTGTGGGTAGAGTTAGGGGTCTTACAGCCAGTTCTCCCTTGCTAGGACTTTGCTTCCTTTTCTGTTGCAGTTGTCCACCTGCTGTGGCCGAAGTGATGTCCAGCCTCTGCTCATGCCATGTTTTCTCCTGCCATCATGAAGCTTCCCCTTGAAACTGTAAGACAAGATAAATACCTTTCCTCCCATCAGCTGAGTGTGGTCAGGCTGGATAGATGGGCCAGAGGTTACATGTGCTTTTTGCAAGCATGAGGGTCTTAGGGGGTCTAAAACTGCCTGAATTTGGATCTCCAGATATATGTAAACAGCTGCATATGACCACATACACATATAATCCCAGTTTAGCAATTAGTAGAGACCATGAAATCAGCCCAGCTTTTGAAAAATAGCACGCACCGCTATCACTGAGAGACTCCAGCTCAGATAACAACAGGAGTAAACATGATGGAGCCAGGCTTTCAACATTCAGCTCCAACCACCACAGGCAAGTACCAGCTGCCTCAGGCAAGTGCACGAGCACATAGACATACATACACCACAGCACACACATGAGCAAAACAGAGCAGGTGGCTGGAAAGGACACGGGAGGAGATAGTTCTTTGGGACTTGCTGACCAAATGGTGGAACTTCCAGGCCATGAAAGATTCTGTTTCAAAAAAAAAAAAAAAGTGTCGGAAGCTGGGCGTGGTGGCGCATGCCTTTAATCCCAGCACTCGGGAGGCAGAGGTAAGAGAATGGCCTTGAGTTCGAGGCCACCCTGAGACTCCACAGTGAATTCCAGGTCAGCCTGAGCTAGAGTAAGACTCTACCTCAGAAAATAAAAAAAAAAAAAAAAAAAGAAAAAGAAAAAGTGTCGGGATTGCCAAGAGTTCAAGGCCACCCTGAGACTACATAGTGAATTCCAGGACAGCCTGGGCCACAGTGAGACCTTACCTCAAAAAAAAAAAAAAAAAAAAAGGTAGGAGGATCACTGTAAGTTCGAGGCTAGCTTTAAACTACAGAGTGAGTTCCAAGTCATACTGGGATAGTGTGAGATCCTACCTCAACAAAACCATAAGAACGATGGGGTGGCTGGAGAGATGGATGGCTTAACGATTATGACATTTGCCTGCAAAGCCAAAGGATCCAGGTTTAATTCCCCAGGACCCACTTAAGCCAGATGTGCAAAGTGGTGCATTCATCTGGAGTTCGTTTGTAGCACCTGAAAACTTTTTAAATTAAGCTGGGCATGGTGGCACACACCTTTAATCCCAGCACTCAGGAGACAGAGGTAGGAGGAACGCCATGAGTTTGAGGGCACCCTGAGACTACATAGTGAATTCCAGATCAGCCTGGGCTAGAGTGAGACCCTATCTCAAAAAAAAAAAAAAAAAAAAAAGAGAAAAGAAAGAAAGAAACGATTGCCAGGCTGGCAAGATGGCTTAGTGGTTAAGGCACTTGGCCAGGAAACTGAAGGATCCAGGTTTGATTCCCTCAGACTCAAGTAAGCCAGATGCACAAGGTAGTACATGTGTCTGGAGTTCGTCTGCAATAGCTGGAGGACCTAAAACCCAGTTATGTCTGTCTCTCTCTTTTCCTCTCACTCTCTCAAATAAATGACTAAATTTTTAAATTTTATTTATTTGAGACAGAGATAGAGGCAGACAGAGGGAGAGAGAATGGGTACCTCGAGAGATAAAGGTAAACACTCAGCATTGGTGAGATTGGAGGCCATCCCAAAAGGTAACAAGGCCTATTTATACAAGGCCAGATACATAGGCCTGCACTGGAAGTGCTAATCTCCCTTTCCATGTCAGGAAAGGTTATATATGACATTTGAATGATATATTCTTGGTCGGCTTTACCATTATCAAGCTGTATTTTGGTGTTGACTATTGTTGCCTTTGATGTTTCCTGATTTTTAGGGCCTTTGTCTTTTTCTTCTGTCCTTATTAGGGGAAGGGACTGACTGGCCCCAGGCTGACTTGGAACCCATTTTAGACTAGAAATCTCAACCTCCCATTTTGGCAGGATTAAGGTTGTAGGCAACACACCCCCTTAGAGACTTTGGCTTCCTAGATTATCTGTTTAGTTTAATCCCCACACTTGTATAAATACTCTGTGCCGGTTTTGACAATTTTTTCCTTTGTTTGCTTGTTGGTTGGTTTGTTTTCAAGGTATAGCCTCATTCCAGCCCAGGCTGACCTGGAACTCACTGTAGCTCCAGGATGACCTCAAACTATGGTGACTCTCCTACCTCAGCCTCCTAAGTGCTGGGATTGAAGGTGTGAGCCACCATGCCCAGCCTTTGCTAAAATAAGCTCTTGCATGGTCTAGGCTAGTCCTGCTACTCACTATGTAGCCCAGACTGGCCTTGAACTCCTGATATTCCTGTCTCTACCTCCCAAGTGCTGGTATTACAGGTGTGCACCACCACTCCTGCTTTGGATGTTTGTCATGTTTGTGTGTGTGTGTGTGTGTGTGTGTGGGTGTGTGTGTGTGTGTGTGTGTTTTTTAAAAAAATATTTATTTATTTGAGGGAGAGAAAAAGAGAGAGAAAGGGCACACGCCAGCACCTGCAGCCACTGCAAATGAACTCCAGATACATGCACCCCCTTGTGCATCTGACTTACGTGGGTCCTGGAGACTTGAACCAGGATCCTTTGGCTTTGCAGGCAAACACACCTTAAGTGCTAATCCATCTCTCCAGCCCTCTGTGCTTGTTTTGATTGAATGTCTATATTACTCAGTTGAATTTTAGAATTTGCCAGTAATTTTCTTTACCCAGTATACTATAGTACTTGACTAGCAGACAAACTCAACACCTAGGATCACTTCTGTTTTTCTTGGAGTATAAGAGTGACACCTGGCACCTTAAACTCCTATACTGAAGATAAAGTCAGATTTACACAGCTAAGAACACCATAGATAATTAGAAAATCCAACCATCAAATTAACTCAAGATGCAAAAAGCTCCACATTATAATTACAAGAAACACAAAAAAGACAATACAATCCCACCAAAAATTATAAATCCATCAGAAATGATCTCCAGTGAGACTGCTTTAGATGAAATGTTTGACAAAATTTTTAAAAAAGATTATATCTTTTAAAAATTTATTTCTTTGCGGGCTGGAGAGATGGCTTAGGGGTTAAGGTGCCTGCCTCCTAAGCCTAAGAACAGTGGTTCAATCTCCAGCGGTTCCAATCTCCAGGTCCCACGTTTAGCATGCAAAGGGACGCAAGGGTGCAATGCCACACATGACCACAAGGGGGCAAACACATCTGGATTTCGTTCGCAGCAGCTGAGACACTGCTGCCATGCCCATCTCTTTCTCTCTCTCTGTCTCTCTGTGTCTCTCTCCAAAAAAAAAAAAAAATAAAAAGTTTTTAAAAAATTTATTTATTTGCAAGCAGAGTTAGAGAGATAGAAGAGACAGAGAGAGAATGGACATATCAGGGCTTCTAGCCACTGCAAATGAACTCCAGATGCATGTACCTCTTGTGCATGTGGCTTATGTGTGTCCTGGGGAATTGAACCTGGGTCCTTTGGCTTCACAGGCAAATGCCTTAACTGCTAAGCCATTTTGCCAGCCCGAAAAAAGATTATATCTTTGTTCAAAGAAATCAAAGAAGAAATCAAAGGAATTAAAGAAGAAAACCAACTTCTGAAGGAATCCCAAGAAAACACAGGAAACCAACTTAATGAAATACGTAGGTCAATACAAACCATGAGTAAGGAAATACAAGTAATAAAAAATACCAATCGAGGCTGGAGAGACGTCTTAGCGGTTAAGCACTTGCCTGTGAAGCCTCAGGAACCCAGTTCAAGGCTCGTTTCCCCAGTACCCATGTAAGCCAGATGCACAAGGAAGCACATGCATCTGGAGTTCGTTTGCAGTGGCTAGAGGCCCTGGCGCGCCCATTCTCTCTCTCTCTCTCTCTCTCTCTCTCTCTCTCTCTCTCTCTCAATTTCTCTGACTCTAATAAGTAAATAAATTTTTTAAAATACCAATCAAGCCGGGTGTGGTGGCGCACGCCTTTAATCTCAGCACTCAGTAGCAGAGGTAGGAGGATTGCCTTGATCAGCCTGAGCTAGAATGAGACCCTACCTTGAAAAACCAAAAATAAAAATAAAATAAAAAATAAATAAAAATACCAATCAGAAATAATAGAAATAAAAAATATAGAGTAAGTCAAATAGAAAACTCTGTAGACAGTCACACCACTAGAATGGATCAAAGAGAGGACAGAATATCTAAACTAAAAGACCAGGTGGCAGGTCTAATGTAGGTCAACAAAGAGAAAGCATGAGCCAGGCGTGGTGGCACACGCCTTTAATCCCAGTACTTCGGAGGCACAGGTAGGAGGATTGCTGTGAGTTCAAGGCCACCCTGAGACTAAATGGTGAATTCCAGGTCAGCCTGAGAGCAAGACCATACCTGGATAAACCAAAAAATAAAAATTTTAAAAAGCATGAATGGGAATTTCAGGACATTTGGGACAATATGTAGAGATCAAACATAAGAATTCAGGGCACAATACAAGGAGAAGAAATTGACTCCAAAGGCATAACAGGTATTTTCAACCAAATCATAGATGAAAACTTCCCAAATAGGAAAAATGATGCCAATACAGATACAGGAAGCCTATAGAACTCCAAATGGACAAGATCGGGAAAGAACCTCTCACCATCATATTATAATTAAACTACTAAATACAGAAACCAAAGAAAATATACTGAAAGCAGTTAGAAAAATCAAGGCACATTCAAAAGCAAGCCCCTCAGGATAACAGCAGATTACTCAACACAAACTTTAAAAGCCTGAAGGGTCAGGCATGGTGGTACACACCTTTAATCCCAGCACTTGGGAGGCAGAGGTAGGAGGAGCGCTGTGAGTTCAAGGCTACCCTGAGACTACATAGTGAATTCCAGGTCAGCCTGGGCTAGAGTGAGACCCTACCTCAAAAAAAATATATATATATATTCCAAGTTCTAAAAGATAACAATTGACAACCAAGATTACTTTATCCTGCAAAACTATCCATTCAAATAGAGAAATAAGGACATTCCACAACAAAATCAGGCTTTAATCCCAGCATTCAGGGAGTCAGAGGTAGGAGTATTGCTGTGAGTTTGAGAAACTACATAGTGAATTCCAGCTCATCCTGGACCACAGTGAGACCCTATCTCGATCTCCAAAAAAAAAGGGGGAACATTTGAAGACAAAACGAGCTCTACAGAAAACACTTGAAAGGATCCATGCTGAAGAGACAGAAAAGCACACATATAAGGAACCTGAAAAAAAAAAAAAAAAAAAACATACTCAAATGCTAATTAATACAAGAGAGCAAAGTTAAAACTGGAAAAACTACAAAAAATGGCAAAAAATAAATACACAGAGCTGGGTGTGGTGGTGTTATGCCTTTAATCTCAGCACTTTGGAGGCAGAGGGAGGAAGATTGCCACGAGTTCGAGTGAATTCCAGGTCTGCCTGAGCTAGAATGAGACCCTACCTTGAAAAACCAAATAATAAAATAAACGAAAGATAAATACACAGCTTTCAACATTTTTTTATTTTATTTATTTTATTTTGTTTTTTTGAGGTAGGGTCTCACTCGGGCCCAGGCTGACCTGGAATTTACTATGTAGTCTCAGGGTGGCCTCGAACTCACAGCGATCCTCCTACCTCTGCCTACCGAGTGCTAGGATTAAAGGCATGTGCCACCACACCTGGCTCAACAATAACTCTTTATTTTAATATATTTTATTTATTTATTTGAGAGAAAGAGGCAGAGAGAGAGAGAGAATGGGTGTACCAAGGTATTGGAAACAAACTCCACATGCATGCACCCCCTTGTGCATCTCACTTATGTGGGTCCTGGAGAATCTAACCAGGGTTCTCTGGCTTTGTAGGCAAATACCTTAACCGCTAAGCCATCTCTCCAGTCTTCAACAATAACTCTTAATATCAACTACCTCAATGCCCCAACCAAAAGACACAGGTTTTCAGACTAGGTTAAAAAGCAGGATCCTTCAATTTTTGCCTCCAAGAAACACCTTTCTGCTCTACCAGCTGAGCTATCAAAGAGACAAGAAACTCACCTTTCTACAAAGAATGGACACTCTCTTAGGGTGAAAGGTTGGAAAATGGTGTTTAAAATAAATGGGCCTAAAAACAAGCAGGGGTCGCTATCCTAATATCTGACAGGGTAGACTTCAGACCAACATTAGTTAGGAAAGACAAGGAAGGTCACTTTATATTGATTATAGGAACACTCTAACAGGAGGACATTACAATCCTAAACATATATGCACCGAACATGGAGGATCCCAATTTCATCAAACAAACGCTCTTAGAACTAAGGTCACAGATAACACCAAACACAGTTGTAGTGGGTGACTTCAACATCCCACTCTCACAAACTGACAGGTTATCCAACAAAAAATAAACAGAGATGCATCTGGATTAAATGAGGTCATAGAACAAATGGACCTAACAGATATATATAGGACATTTCATCCAAATGCTATAAAATACACATTCTTTATAGCGGCACATGGAACATTCTCTAAAATAGACCATATATTAGGACACAAAGCAAATCTTTTTTTTTTTTTTTTTTTTTTTCGAGGTAGGGTCTTACTCTGGTCCAGGCTGACCTGGAATTAACTATGTAGTCTCAGGGTGGCCTCAAACTCTCGGTGATCCTTCTACCTCTGCCTCTCAAGTGCTGGGATTAAAGGTGTGCACCACCACGCCCAGCACAAAGCAAATCTTACTACAGAAAAATTGAAATAATTACTTGCACTCTATCTGATCACAATGGGATAAAACTACAAATCAATAGCAAGAAAAGCTATAGAGCATACACAAAATCATGGTAACTAAATAATACACTACTAAATGATGAATGGGGTCAATGAAGAAATCAAGGAGGGAATCAAAAAATTCATAGAGTCAAATGATAATGAGAACACAACATACCAAAACCTTTGGGACACAATGAAGGCAGTCCTAAGAAGGAAATGTACAGCTTTAAGTGCCTATATTAAGAAATTATAAAGGGGATGGAGAGGTGGCTTAGTGGTTAAGCACTTGCCTGTGAAAATAATTAAATAAATAAATAAAATAAAAAAATAAAAAAAAAAAGACCCTGGTTTGAGGCCAGATGCACCTAAGGACCCTGGTTTGAGGCCAGATGCACAAGGTGGCACATGCATCTGAAGTTCATTTGCAGTAGTTAGAGACCCTGGTGCTCCCATTCTCTCTCTCTCTCTCTGTCTCTTTCTGTCTGTTGCTCTCAAATAAATAATTTAAAATAAACAAAAAAAAAAAAACTTTAAAAAAAAGAAAGTTAGAAAGGTCTCAAACAACTACATGTTTTACCTTAAGACCTTGGAAAAAGAACAAGACAAACCAAATATCAGTAGACAGGAAGAAATAAAGATTAGGGTAGATATTAATGAAATAGAAACCAAAAAAAAAAAAAAAAAACCAAAGAATCAATGAAACAAAGAGTTGGTTCTTAGAAAGGATAAACAAGATTGATAAACCCTTAGCAAATCTGACCAAAAGAAAGAGGGAAGAGACACAAATTAATAAAATTAGAGATGAAAAAGGCACCATTACAACAGATACCAGAGAAATTAAAAAAAAATCATAAGGACATACTATAAGAACATACACTCCACTACGTTTGAAAATCTGAAAGAAATGAATGATATTTCTTTGACTTATATGACCTACCTAAATTAAATCAAGATGAGATTAACCACTTAAATAGACCTGTAACAAGTACAGAGATCCAAGCAGTTATAAAAAAAATCTCCCAACAAAAATAAGTCCAGGCCTAGATGGATTCACCAGTGAATTTTCCAGACCTTCATGGAAGAACTAACACCAATGCTTCTCAAACTTTTTCATAAAACAGAAAAGAAAGGAATCCCACCAAACTCCTTCCACAAAACCAGCTTCACCAGACAAAGATAGAACAAAAGAAGAAAACCACTGATTAACCGCTGGGACCTCATGAAATTACAAAGCTTTTGTACAGCAAATAAAAATTCAAACAACCCAATTAAAAAATGGGCTATGGGACTGGAGAGATGGCTAAGCAGTTAAGGTGATTGCCTGCGAAGCATAAGGATCCAGGTTCGATTCTCCAGGTCCCGTGTAAGCCAGATGCACAAGGTAGCACTTGTATCTGGAGTTTGTTTGTAGTGGCTAGAAGCCCTGGTGTGCCCTGTCTGTCTGTCTCTAATAAATAAAAATAAATATTTTAAAAATGGGTTATGGAACTAAATAGAGAGTTCTCAAAAGAAGAAATATAAATGGCATATAAATATCTAAAAAATGTTCTACATCCCTAGCCATCAGGGAAATGCAGGTTAAAACTACATTGAGATTCCATCTCATTCCTGTCAGAATGGCTACCATAATGAAAACAAATGATCATAAATGCTGGTGAGGATGCAGAAAAGGAGGAAACCTTCTACATTGTTAGTGGGAATGCAATCTGGTCCTGTCATTGTGGAAATCAATGTGAAGGTTCTTGAGACAGATAAAAATAGTTTTACCATATGACCCAGCTATACCACCCCTAGGCATATAGCCTAAGGACTCGTCCACTGCCTTAGAGATACTTGCTCAACCATATTTGTTGCCGCTGTATTTACAATAGCTAGAAAAATGAAATTGCTGGGTGTGGTGGTGCACGCCTTTTATCCCAGCACTCAGGAGGCAGAGGTAGGAGGATCACTATGAGTTCAAGGCCACCCTGAGACTACATGGTGAATTCCAGTTGAGCCTGTGCTAGAATAAGATTCTACCTCGAAAAACCAAAATAAATAAATAAACTAATTAATTAATTAAAAAAAAAAGAGAAAAAAAGAAAAATTATATTATGAAATTTGCATGAAAACGGATGGATCTGGAAAGGATTTTACTTAGTGAGGTAACCCAGGCCCAGAAACAAATGTCACATGTTCTCTTTACTAAGTGGATCCTAGCTACAAATGATTGGACTTCTGAGTAGGAACAAAACTCAGTACCAGAGTCTAGGGGATACAAAGGGAAGAGAAAGGGAGGAGGGGGACTTAATAGGATGGTGTAGTGGTGTGATTCAGGTGTCCCCAATAAATTTAGGTGTACTGAATGCTAGGTCCCCAGCTGACGAAGATTTGGGAATTACAGCCTCTTGGAGGCAGTGTATTGTTGGGGGTGGGTTTATGGGTGTTATAGCCAGTTTCCCCTTACCAGTGTTTGGCACACTCTCCTGTTCCTGTTGTCCACCTGATGTTTGCCAGGAGGTGATGTCCACCCTCTCTGCTCACACCATCATTTCCTCCTGACATCATGGAGTTTCCCTTTGAGTCTGTAAGCCAAAATAAACCTTTTCCCCACACACTGCTCTTGGTTGGATGATTTCTGCCAGCATGTGAACCTGACTGCAACAGATGGGTATTGTATATATGTAAGTAGAAGAACAGATTAATGAGGGTGAAAAGGCCTAAGTGAGGTTGGGGAAGAGACTGAGTAATGGAAAGGTGGAAGGAGGGCTAATCAAAATCTAACAGGATATAAATAAGTCATATGGAAACCTACTTTTTTGGACAATGGAACACTCAGAAGTCATAGATTGTTACTAGAAAATTTTCATGCCAGAGATGGGATACCTTCCATTGAGTTGTTGGCCAGGGAGGTCACTGATGTCCCCGAAACATTACAGGCCATTGCCAAGGCCCTTGGTTTCCCACCAGGAATAGATGGTAAGATCCTATGGCTGAAGACTCCACATACTTGTGCTGCAAGGTCACTGAGAAATCCTGTTGGAGCTGAGCTGAAAATCTCTTCCATGTAGAACAGCTGGAAAAAGCTAAGCTACATGCAGTTCAATGGGAGAGAGAGATATCACCGGTGGAGATACTCAACAGTGAACACTGCAAGTCTTGTGCAATAGGAGCATGTCTGTTATGGGGGAAACCAACTGCTCTCTAATTGGACTGGAGGCCCACTCCATGGGAGGAAATATATCCCTGATACTGAAAACCTACAACAGGGATAGTCATGAGCCCTAGTGGTATAACGTCTGCTGGTGTCTGGCTAAATGTATATACTATGCTCACCAAACTGCCCAGTAAGCACTTCTCTTAATGTTCATACCCATATATTATAATGCTACTCTCACTTTTGGTTAGAGAAACTTCTCTTTTCAGATGGCAGTGACCTTGGGATGACTCAGAAGGCACCACGATGCTGAAAAGAGGTGACAGAAGAGTGTTCAGCACTGAATTATCTCTATCACACCTTCCAAGGCTCAAGGTCCAATGCAGAAGAGATGGCAAAAAGAATTTTTTTTTTTTTTTTTTTTTTTTTTGTTTTGGTGGGTCTCAAAGGTCCAGGCTGACCTGGGTTAACTATGACTCAGGGTGGCCTCGAATGTGCTCCTCCAGAGACAAAATGGCCTGGCAAAAAGAATTTAAGTGCCAAAGGAAGGGTAGGACTCCTTACAATGTGCTCCTCCAGACACAAATGGCCTGGATATCCATGACCTCACAGTGCTTGACACTACGTACAGAAGACAATCATTCTAGGAGGAAAAGATGACATCAAAATAAAAGAGATTGATTGAGAGGGGGAGGGGATATGATGGAGAGTGGGGTTTCAAAGGGAGAAGGGGGAGGGAGGGAATTATCATGGGATATTGTCTACAGTTATGGAAGTTCTCAATTAAAAAAAATTAAGAACGGTGGAGGGAGGGCTAATCAAAATCTCAGAGGATATAAAAAAGTCATATGGAAACCTACTTTTCTGGATAATGGAACACTCAGAAGCCATAGATTGTTACTAGAAAAATTTCAGTGCCAGGGATGGGATACCTTCCAGTGAGTTGTTGGCCAGGGAGGTCACAGATACCCCCCCAAACAATATAGGCCATTGCCTAGGCCTTTGGGTGGCAAGTTCACTGAGAAAACCTGCTGGAGCTGAGCTGAGCTGAAAGCCTCCTCCATGAGGACCAGCTGACAGAAAGGTGGAAAAAGGTACACTGCATGCAGTTCAATGGGAGAAAACACCAGTGAAGATACAATTAAAGAAGTTGTCAATAAAAACAAACAAACAAACAACAACAAATATACATATATATTAAAATAAAAACAAATCAATGGGGGCTGGAGAGCTGGCTTGGCAGTTAAGGCACTTGCCTGCAGTGTAAGGACCCAGGTTCGGTTCCTAGTACCCATGTACAAGGTGGAAAAAAAAGAGAGAGAGAGAGAGATGTTCCTTCTATTCCCAGTTTCTTTAGGACTTTCATCATGATGGGATGTTGAATTTTGTCAAATGCCTTTTTCTTCATCTATGGTGCACACAATTAGCCCCAGCACTTGGGAGGCAGATAGGAGGATTACTGAGAGTTTGAGGCCAGCCTGAGACTACAGAGTTCCAGGTCAGTCAGGGCTAGAGATCCTACCTCAAAGAATCCAAAAAGTTAAAAATAAAATAGAAGAGAGACTAATGGGAAAGAAGGGATTCAAAGGAGGGTGGGTTTGGAAGAGAGACAGTGGGGGTGGTGGGAAGGAATTGTCATGGTTATCAGTTGTGCAATTAAAAGGAATTTCTAGTTTATCAGAGTGCTCTCAAAGAAAATGGAATATAGAGGCAAGATGAGTTGATAGAAATCATGTTCAATTTTACAGTTTTTTTAAACTTTTTTTTTCCATTTTGAAGTTTAAGCATCCAATTAGAGAATTGTTTTTTAAATATTTTATTTTTCTTTATTTGAGAGAGAAATAAGCATGGAGAGAGGGAGAGAATATGGTACACCAGGACCTCCAACTGCTGCAAACTACAGATGTGTGAGCCCCATTGTGTATCTGGCTTACGTGGGTCCTAGGGAATCGAACCTGAGTCCTTTGGCTTTGCAGGCAAGTGCCTTAACCACTAAGTCATCTTTCCAGCCTGAGAACTAGACTTTTAACGCTGAAGGGAGATCTGACCTGGCATTTAAGAAGCTGCATACAGGGACTGGAGAGATTGCTCAGTGATTAAAGGCGCTTGCTTGCAAAGCCAGAAAGCATGGGTTCAATTCCCTAGTACACATGTTAAAGCCAGATATGCAAAGCAAAGTGGCACATGTATCTGGAGTTGGTTTGCAGTGGAACTAGGCCCTGGTGCTCCCATTCTCAATGTCCCTGGTGGTCTGGTGGTTCGGATTCGGCGCTATCATTTACTCTATCACAAATAAATAAAACTTAAAAAGCTGCAGGCTAGGCGTGGTGATGCATACCTTTCATCTCAGTACTCAGGATGCAGACGTAGGAGGATTGCTGAGAGTTCTAAGCCAGCCAGAGACTACATAGTGAATTCCAGGTCAGCCTAGGCTAGAGACCCTACATCAAAAACAAAAAACAAAACACAAACAGGGCTGGAGAGATGGCTTAGTGGTTAAGGCATTTGCCTGTGAAACCAGAATACAGGTTTGATTCCCCAGTACCCACATAAGCCAGATGCACAAGGGGGCGCATGCGTCTGGAGTTTATTTGCAGTGGCTCACACACACAATAAATAAAATTAAAAAAAAAATAAAAGCTGCATATACACAAAGTGGCACCTGCATCTGGAGTTCATTTGCAGTGGCTAGAGGCCTTGGCGTGTGCCCATACTTTTTATCTCTGCACACAAATAAATACTTTTTAAAAAAACAGTGTATGTGCCCGGAGTGGTGGTGCATGCCTTTAATCCCAGCATTTAGGAGGCAGAGGTAGGAGGATTGCAGTGAGTTTGAGGCCACCCTGAGACTACATAGTGAATTACAGGTCAGCCTGAGCTAGAGTGGAACCCTACACCTTGAAAAACCAAAACAAACAAACAAAAAACAACAACAAAAAAAACCAGTGTATGTTGTCGGGCGTGGTGGTGCACTCCTTTAATCCCAGCACTTAGGAGGCAGAGATAGAAGGATCACTTTGAGTTCAAGGCCACCCTGAGGCTACACAGTGAATTCCTGGTCAGACTGGGCTAGAGTGAGACCCTACCTCAAAAAACCAACAAAAAAAGCTGTATATACTCTGGTTTCTTTTCAGACCATATAATAAACCTTTTACACCTTTTACTAAAGATTTCTGTGGGCAGGAACAAAAATGAGTCATAACCTAATTTTTTAAAAATATTTTATTTATTTGTTTGAGAGAGAGAATGGGTGGGTGTGCCAGGGCCTCCAGCCACTGCAAACAAACTCCAGACGCATGTGCCCCCCCCTTGTGCATCTGGCTTACGTGGGTCCTGGAGAATTGAACCAGGATCCTTTGGCTTTGTAGGCAAATATGCCTTAACTGCTAAGCCATCTCTCCAGCCCCCATTACCTGATTTTTTTGAGGCCTTGCACTAGCAAGGCTAAGAAAAAAAAAAGGGTGCATATAATCCACTGAGTTATGAGAGACAACTGGCATAGAAGACACAGTGTTCAAACCAAAGGCCCCAGGATCGAGTCCTTGGAAAACTCTAGTCCTTAGATGTCAGGTGAGGCAGTACAAACAAGGCCAGATATATAGGAAGTAGGGACAATCCTTTCTAGCTTTGCTGACTCAGTGGGAAGATTAAGTTCCTGGACTCCTTTGTGGTGTAATAAAGTTTTTAGCAAAAACTTCTCCCTAAAACAGACCTGGCATATAAGGCAAAAAGGGTCTTTTTTAGGTAGGGTCTTACTGTAGACCAGCCTTACCTGGAATTCACTCTGTAGTCTCTGTAGCCTCAAGATGACCTGGAAGTCACAACCATCCTCTTATCAGCCTCCTGAGTGCTGGAATTACAGGCATGCACCACCACACCTGGCTAGGTTTTGGCTTTTTAGAAGCATGGTCTCACTTCAGCCCAGGCTAACCTGGAACTCACAGTTTGCAGTGGCAGGAGGCCCTGGGATGACCAATCACTCACTCTGCTTGCAACCAGTAAGAAAGATTATTTAAAATAAAAATAAAAATATCTGAGTAAGCCTACGAGAAAATACCCATTATTCAAACTGGAGTGGTCCTAACACACACACACACACACAAACCAAGTCTATTTAATAAAAATATTTAATGCTGCCAAAAAGTATAAAAATACAGTAGGAATGGCAGTACATTACAAAGTCATCTCTCCGAATTTATTTCTTGTACATCTTTCTACATTTCATACACACATTAAAAAAACAACAACAACAACAACACACCAAATTAAAGAGTTCTGCAAAGTCTTCTGCTGGTGGATGCTCTTCGTTCCCTGGATGTAAAGTTTACTTTGTAAACAGACAACTTGTGAGGCAATCTATAGGTTTAGCAAGGCCTCACTTTAGTTTCCGGAGTGGGCTTCGGGTCTTGTTTTGCACATCAAACGTTCAAAATTTCTAGCTGCAGAATATTCTCAAGGCATGAATTTTTAGGTGTCTGTCAATCTTGGCCTACAACATAAAATAAGAAGTCATCTATTCAATTCGTAATTACCAATCACAGACATGCACACAAACACGAAAGGACTAACACTGAACTAAAAAGCCAACCAAAAAACACTCCGACATGGCACATTCAACCATACCAAGTGCTTCGCTGAAATGCTTGATTTCTAAATGGAATAAGTGGCACAGGACAGATTCATTAATGCATCATAACCCACTTTCTTCAAGAATTAACAGTATTTTAGAGCATCCTGTTTCACTCAAAAAAAAAAAAAAAAATGACTTCTATATAAGACACTAAGAATCAGGTCTATAAAAAATGTAGCCACAAGAATTTAAAAAGATTTTAGGCTATGTACTAGGCTTACAGGTATTTGGGATTCAATGGAAAGACCTAACCATTGTGAACACTAGTAAAAATACTGTCCACATCATGTATGGAGCTAGCTTCTATACCTTTTTTCTTTTTCTTTTTTTTTTTATTTTTGGTTTTTTCGAGGTAGGGTCTCGCTCTAGTCCAGGCCGACCTAGAATTCACTATGTAGTCTCAGGGTGGCCTCGAACTCATGGCTATCCTCCAAACTCTGCCTCCCCAGTGCTAGGATTAAAGGCGTGCGCCACCACACCTGGCGGCATTCTATACCTTTTATTCAGATTGTTAGCAAATACATTTTGCCCTGATAACAGCACAAATGATTATAGCTACAGAACCAACAAGACTTATTGTACTTTAATAACACGTTAAAAAAAAATGAGCATTCAAACAAGCAATAACCAGAAGGAATGACTATAGTTAAAAACAGTTTTGTTTTGTTTTGTTTTTATGAGGTAGGGTTTCACTCTAGCTCAGGCTGACCTGAATATCATTATGCAGTCTCAGGGTGGCCTCGAACTCATGATAATTAATAATTAATTATGATAATTATTTTTTGAGATAGGGTCTGACTTTAGCCATAGCTGACCTGGAACACACTCTATAGTTTCAGACTGGCCTCAAACTGACAGTGAGCCTGTTTCCCAAATGCTGGGATTAAGGTGTACATCACCAAGCCCAGCTAAAAAGCAGTTTTTGATGCTGTTTCACAAGTATTTGCCAATAACTAAACCCTTTGGGAAGCTAGGCTGATGGTATCTCCATTCTTCCTCTACACACACACACACACACACACACGCATGTATAACTAGGAAATATACAGCAGATATGTACCATTTAGCACCAAACCCACCCTTGATCCCCACTCCCACCCCCAAATAATGAGAACAAAGTTTTTCCCTGGCTACTGGCTCCAAAGGAAGACAGCTATATGAAGCACCTCTGGGGATCTAGCCAAGCCCTTTATTTACTTATTTATTTATTTATTTATTTATTTATTTATTTATTTATTATTTATTATTTTTTCTGAGGTAGGGTCTCACTCTAGCCCAGGCTGGCCTCAAACTCACAGCGATCCTCCTACTTCTGCCTCCAAGCACTTAGACAGTCCTTTTTGATTTTCCAACATTGATTTCTCCCATCATTGTGTCTTCTTCATTCAAAAAACATTCTCAAGGATGGAGATAAGTGATTAAGGCACTTGCCTACAAAGCCAAAGGACCCAGGTTCGATTCCCCAAGACCCACCATAAGCCAGATGCACCAGGTGGCTCTCATGTATGGAGTTCATTTGCAGTGGCTGGATGCCCTGGCAAGCCCATTCTCTTTCTTTCTACCTGGCTCTTAACCTCTATTTCTCTCAAATAAATAAATAAATAAATAAATATTATTTTAAAAAGGACCAGAATGAGACCCTACCTCGAAAAACGAAACAAACAAACAAAAAAACATTCTCAGCCAGGCATGGTGGTGCATGCCTTTAATCCCAGCACTCGGGAGGCAGAGATAGAAGGATTGCCTTGAGTTTGAGGCCAATCTGAGACTACATAGTGAATTCCAGGTCAACGTGGACTAGATAGTGAAACCCTTCTTCAATAACAAACAAACAAAATCTCATAATGTCAGTGGTACCAGTAACACTAACTGATGTCTCCAGAACCTAGAATCAAAATGGATGATTCTGGTTGCATCAAAACCTGTATTTATTTCCCCATGCATTTAGTCTGTTTTTTAAAACAAAGGGATGGAATTCAAGGAGAGAATAAACAGTGCTGTGGCTTGGAGAGGGTATCCTGGTGTTACACCACTTCTGATTCAGTGGCACCAGAAACAATTTCACACAGGATTTTTTTGCTGTACTTAACAAAATAAAGCGGATTACTTTGGATTTTCACAGGTAAGAGCTATGTATTATTTCTCTACTTCAACACCTGGTTTAAATACCCCACATAAGGAGAGTCAGTGTGAAATAACGGAAAAGCATGACGGAAAGTTCAAGGCCATCCTGAGACTAGAGTGAATTCCAAGTCAGCCTGAACTAGAGTGAGACCCTACCTGGAAAAACCAAAAAAAAAAAAAAAAAAAAAAAAAAAAACCAGAGTGTAGTGGTGCAAGCCTGGCCACAACAGACATTTCTGCTGGCACTTGGTTCCAGACTATGGACAGATGCATGAAGCTCAGTCAGAAGAAGGGCCCCAGCTCCCCTGCTTTTCTAGTAGAAAGTGGACTACACAGAATCGATGCCCCAGTAACATATTCTACTCACTCAGGACCCACCTATGGCCCTAGAAGGAAACAGAGTTTAAAGCATCTCCTGCACTCCTCATTTGTATCTAAAAGTAAATACCAAGGTAGTCTGAATTTTTAAGTCTGTGCAGTAGCTTGGTAGGCAAATTTGAAAATTCAGACACGTTAGATAAAGTATACAATGGCCTGTCTCTCTCACCAGCGTAGCTCAACTCCTCTGATAAAGGGTAATGCCCATGGACACTAGCACCAGCTGCCAAGCATGTCTAGGAATTAGTCCCCAGCACCCACAAAACCTACCAGTAGTGATCAAACTGGTATCATTTACAGTTTACACTGTTTCCAAAGCTCTGCTCAGAGGCAGAAGGAAGAGTGGCCCTGATGAAGGTTAGAATATTCACTACACTGGATGTGATCATCTTAAAGCACACACCAGCTAGAAGGGTAAAAACACAAAGCTCGGGCTGGAGAGGTGGCTTAGCAGTTAAGGCAGTTTGCCTGCAAAGTCAGAGGATCCCGGTTCAACTCTCCAGGACCTATGTTAGCCAGATGCACAAGGAGGAGTATGCATCCAGAGTTTGTTTGCAGTGGCTGGAGGCCCTGGCATGCCCGTTTTCACTCTCTCTCTCTCTCTCTCTCTCTCTCTTCTTTCTCTCAAATAAACAAACAAACAAAGCTCAAGTGCTAACTCCAACAAAGAATGTTCATCCAGCAAAGGGGCTAAGTATAGCCTTGTGTCTTTATGTTTTTGTCTAAAGACTATCTCTTCAATTGGCCTTTTTAGAACTCCTGCCCATGCCTGACTTGGGGGTAGCATACTGCAAGTGAGCAAAGATAAAGCAGTACATATGGGGAAGGAAAAACTGAAACCAGTAATCACCTAAAGCATCAGGTTGCTGGACGTCTAAACACAGGTTTAATGTGGAGACATGAAAGCAACATCCCTCGTACTTCCTCTCCACTTCAAGGTTACAGGTCACAGGCTCGCATTACACAAACTTTATTTTATATATAGTACTACCTCCACCTTGGTTTTGTACTTTCAGTCCAGGTGAACATGTTCTAGAACACTGCTCAATCAATTCTAAATGTCTATCCAAAACAATGGTTTGTAAACTGCTTTGAAATCATTGTCTCCTTTAAGATGATGCCTTATGCAGAATCGTATAAGTTATAAGAGACAAAGCAGAGATCCTGCAGCTGGTGTCTTGGAACTTTCCTGCCACCCTTTAGAAAATCTAAATGGTAAAGTTTGAAAACTATTGGAAAACCTATTAGCAATTAAATTTTATCATTTATTTCAAGTTTGAAATCAAACATGTAATGGAATGTTGGGACCTGAGGAAATTCAACATTCAGACTAGCAGTTAAATTTATTGGGGTATATGCTTTAAAGACCCATTAAGAAGTTAAAGGGACAGGATAAGGTTTGCACATCATCATACTATTTATTGAAATTAGAAAGAATTGAAAATTTTTTACTTCAAAACTTCAGTCTAGAGAGCTGAAACCATACATAATGAAAACAGTGTTTGTTTTACTTACTAATCATGACTTACCCCATTACGGAAATTACATTGAAATTTTCATTAAAAAAAGAAACAATATGAATCATGCATGGGCTTTATAGAAACCAATTTCTTTCCAATTCCTATCCTACAGTTTTTGAGGTCTTATGAACCCCAGGCTATAGTCAAACTCACCAATGCAGTCAAGGCTTGACATAACCCTCACTTCCAAGTGCTGGAAATACAAGAATTGACCATTACGCCCAGCTAAGAAAACAACTTCATATTCTTTCTCTCTCTCTCTTTCTTTCTTGTTTAAATGATAGGGTCCTACTATGTAGTCTGGGCTCTAACTCTCTCCAGCATCTTGCCTTAGGGTTTGGATTACAGGTGTGAACAATCACCCCCTGAAGAAACAATTTCTTTACAAAGTACTGACCAATTGTTAATTTACTACCCCAGTAAGGAGAATTTACCTTTAAAAACACTTTTAGAAATTTTTTTAATGTAAATGGTAAAACACAAAGAAAATGAAAATGTGTAGTATAAATAGCTTATTCACAGTTTTACTGCTCATATCAAAGGTCTCTTTAAGAAAAGGGTAAGTATATCCACTATACAATTGAATCAATATACAATTTATTTTCTATGGTAACAGATTTTCAAACTGCGCTTTTAAAAAGTACATTTAACTACAAAAGATTAAATATGTACTTATAAAATATATTTACCCTGAAATAGTTACGCATAGTGTTGACAACTGTATCAACCGTACATTATACATTACACATATTATTTAAAGGTCATTTTTTCCATTAATAGCATAGATAAAAACCACAATATTTATTGCTTATGATAAGTGAAGGTTAAAATCCAGACAGCCTCCAAAAACCAAGTCTGTGATAATGGATTTCTCAATATTGGTCAAGTGAAACATTATGCTTGAAACATATGAATACAGTTGCCAAAAGTAGCAATTTTTAAACAAACATGTAGGTCTTTATTTTGGAGCCGAGTACAGTTTGGGTCTCAGAGGAACCCCAAGTGAAGAGTGCCGGGATGTTGGGCTTGTGACTGCAAATATCCCTTATCTGCTTGGTGTCTACTCTACCCACCTTTTTTGGGGGTATGAGGTGTTTGCTGCTAAGAGACAAACCCTTGAGGTTAATGCAGCACTGTCAGCTATAGTGCAGAAACTTGCTGGGCAAAACTGTTTCTTTATATGACAGTTTGCTGAAAAAACAGTGTCCAGCCAACCAAAGCGCCAACCACAATGACTGACATAAACCCCATCTTAGTGAGAATAGGTTGCCAATATAACCACCTTTTTCTTTTTCGTTCAGTTTCATTTAGCCTCTGTTTCATCTGCTGCACCTTCTGAGCCGTAGAAGCCTTTCTGTCCTCTCGAATACGCTTCCGAAGAATACTGTGAATAGATAAAAGCAAATGAAAGGAAGTGTATACACAGCAGGCCTTAATTACTCGAATACACAGGACCTGAGCACCAACAAAACCATCTACACCTACAATTTTTCATCTGATTCAAACACTGCAATATGAGAGGAGAAAGCCTCATTGTTCCAAATGGCTAAAGATGTACCCTCATAACTCAGCAATAATTTCGGGTACATTTATATCTTTATCATATTTTCTTTTTAAAAATACTTTATTCAGTGCTGTCAAAGTGAACAGCACTACCTTGGAAGGAGATCAATGGTGAGAACAAAGGGAGAAGTTCCATGCTCGATTCCTTGAAAGCTAAGGACTTTATTATATTAAGGTCTCTCATACAAAGATATTTATTAGTATTAAAACACACAGGGAGGCTGGGCATGGTGGCACATGCCTTTAATCCCAGCACTTGAGAGGCACAGGTAGGAGGATCGCTGTAAATTCAAGGCCACCCTGAGACACATAGTGAATTCCAAGTCAGCCTGAGCTACAGTGAAACCCTACATCAAACACACACACACACGCACGCATGCACACACACACACAAAACCATGTAGGGGGCCAGGTATGGTGGCTCATCCCTTTAATCCCAGCACATAGGGGGCAGAGGTAGGAGGATCACCGGTAGATCGAGGCCACCCTGAGACTACATACATACAATTCTAGGTCAGCCTGGGCTAGAGAGAGACTCTACATTGAAAAACCAAACACACACACACGGGGGCTGAAGAGATGGCTTAGTGGTTAAGGTGCTTGCCTGCAAAGCCTTAGGAGCCAGCTTCAATGCCCCAGTACCCACATAAGCCAGACACACAAAGTAGCCCATGCACCCTATGTTTTTTTTGTTTGTTTGTTTTTTGAGGTAGGGTTTCACTCTAGCCCAGGCTGACCTAGAATTCACAATAGTCTCAGGGTGTCCTCGAACTCACAGTGATCCTCCTACTTCTGCTTCCTGAGTGCTAGGATTAAAGGTGTGCACCACCACGCCCGGCAGCTTCCTAAATTTGTTTGCATTGGCTAGAAGCCCTCGAGTGCCATTCTCTGCCTCTTTCTTTCTCTTAAACAAATAAAGAAAAACGTGAGTCTTAGCAAACTGAAAGTAACCATCTTCATTTCATGTTCTTGAGAACTTCCCCTTTACATTTCTACAATCTTCCTCCCCAACAGTTAACTCTGCTCAGAATCCTTCCTTTTCTCTTGCCCCCACTTAATTTATGTATGAACCTCATCTATTTTAGAACAAATAAAACTAAAGAAAACAAGTGAACACAGGTAGTTACACACATCCATTTCATAAAAACCTTTTATAGGCCTGGCGTGGTGGTGCATGCCTTTAATCCTAGCACTTGGGAGGCAGAGGTAGAAGGATTGCCAAGAGATCAAGGCCAGCCTGAGACTACATAGTGACTTCCAGGTCACCCTGGGCTAGAGTGAGACCCTACCTCGAAAAACCAAAAAAAAAAAAAGACATTCGCCTGCGAAGCCTAAGTACCCAGGTTCGATTCCCCAGTTCCCATGTAAGCCACATGTACAAGGTGACACATGCATCTAGAGTTTGTTTGCAGTGGCTAAAGGCCCTAGCATGTGCCACCATGCCCAGTTTTCAGCTATGTTTCAATTTTTAAAAATAATTTTTAATCATTTATTTATATATTAGAGAGAGAGGAAGGAAGAGAGAATGGACACACCAGGGCCTCTAGCCACTGCAAAATTCATGTGCCACCTTATGCATCTGGCTTTTGTGGGTTCTGGGGAATCAAACCTGGATCCTTAGACTTCATAGGCAAACACCTTAACTGCTAAGTCATCTCTCCAGTCCTATTTTTCTTATTTGGGTTTTGTTGTTGTTGTTGTTTTGTGGTATGGTCTCATTCTAGTCCAGGCTGACCTAGAATTCACTGTGTAGTCTCAGGGTAGCCTCAAACTCATGGCAATCCTCCTACCTCTGCCCTCTAAGTGCTGGGATTAAAGGTGTGCGCCACCACGCCTGGCTGGTTTTTGTTTTTTTCTTTCTTTCTTTTTTATATTTTATTTATTGGAGAGAAAGAATGGGCATGCTAGGGCCTCTAGCCACTGCAAACAAACTCTAGATGCATGTGTCACCTTGTACATCTGGCTTACATGGGAACTGGGGAATCGAACCTGGGTACTTAGGCTTCGCAGGCGAATGTCTTTTTTTTTTTTTTTTGGTTTTTTGAGGTAGGGTCTCAATCTAGCCCAGGCTGACCTGGAAGTCACTATGTAGTCTCAGGCTGGCCTTGAACTCTTGGCAATCCTTCTACCTCTGCCTCCCAAGTGCTGGGATTAAAGGCGTGCGCCACCATGACAGGAATCTCAATCTCATTTCTTTCTTTTTGTTTGTTTGGTTTGTTCTGTTTTTAGCCCAGAGTGACCTGGAATTCACTATGTAATCTTTCCACCAAAAAAAGAAAAAAATGTTATGTCAAAGATACAGAGAGGAAGAAAAAGAGCTTACTCACTCTAGTAAGTCACTTAGGCCTCACGCTACCAGCTTTCTAATGTGTGTAGGAGACACTGGAAATATTGTTTATTTTTAAAGTGTTTTAAGTCTTTTATTAGCATGATAATGTATTTTGAACATATGCATTCAAACGTATTGAATAGTTTACATTCATGTGGAATTTAAAAAAATCAAAGTATAAAAAAAAACCAGGCGTGGTGTGGCATGCCTTTAATCCCAGCACTTGGGAGGCAGAGGTAGGAGGATTGTGAGTTCAAGGCCACCCTGAGATGACATAGTGAATTCCAGGTCAGCCTGAGCTAGAGACAGACCCTACCTCGAAAAAGAAAAAAAAAAAAAGGTATAAAATGGAATTTAATATGATATTTGGGGAAAAATATATTTTTCTTCTTCCATAGTAGAAATATATTATGTATACTATATAAAGTCATGTTATCAATTAAATTTATACTACAAACATTCAGTTGTATAAATGACAAGCATTCATCCATATCATTTATTTTCTGTACACTATTGATTTTAACACTAAATATGTTGTTTTATATGCAATTAGTATTGTTTCTTTACCTGATTTCTAAGTATAGGATTGGAAGCTCTTGGAGAATATTTACATCATCAAATGTCCCTAAAATCCCTTACATAATGAATACACGAACAATCACATTACTGATATATATCACACTTATCACTTTTCTGAGTAGGCCACCATCTGACACTGACCTCTCATTGTTCTCCTCCACAGTGTCTTGTATCTTAGAGGAAAGCCCTGTGCACCGATCACCTGTCAGCTTCTCTTCTTCCGGACTGAGCCTGTTTCCATTGTACTTTTCAGTCATTATTTTGTTTGTTGAGTGATCAAAAGCAGGAGAAATATCTTCTTTAGAAAGTTCTCTCCACCGTTTCTAGAAAGGAAAGAGAAATGAAGAAACAAATACAAACACTAAATCAGACGAATTTACAAATTGAAATTACTCAAGTTAAGAAAAGTTAACAGAGGAAGAAAAAGGAGCATTTTACCATACACAGCTCTTATTTTATTTAACTTACTTTAATTTTTAGATGCAAAATTTTATGATAGCTGGCGTGGTGGCATATGCCTTTAATCCCAGCATTCAGGAGGCAGAGGTAGGAGGATTGCTGTGAATTCAAGGCTAGTCTGAGACTACACAGTGAATTCCAGGTAGCCTGGGCTAGAGCAAGACCCTACCTTGAAAAACAAACAAGAAACAAAACAAAACAAACAAACAAACAAAAAAAAACAAAATAAACTTTGGGTCTTGACCTAGGTGCAGCATGGAGCCAAGGTGTTTAGTAGAATCTGCACCAAGTACATATCCATGGTTGAGGCTTCAGAAGTTGATCAAGAAAACATCTGAAAAACCTGGGACTTGTAGCACACCCCTTTAATCCCAGCACTAGGGAGGCAAAGGTAGGAGGATTATGGGAGCTGGGTGTGTGATGGCACACGTCATTCACTCAGGAGGCAGAGGTAGGTGGATCGCTGTGAGTTCTAAGTCTCCCTGAGACTACATTGTGGATTCCAGGTCAGCCTGGGCTAAAATGAGATCCTACCTTGAAAAACCACACACACACACACACACACACACACACACACACCCTTTTCTAATCTTAAACTTCAGAGATAACTTTTTTTTTTTTTTGGTTTTGCAAGGCAGGGTCTCACTATGGTCCAGGCTGACCTGGACAATTCACTCTGTCGTCTCAGGATGGCCTTGAGCTCATGGCGATCCTCCTACCTCTGCCTCCCGAGTGCTGGGATTAAAGGCGTGCGCCACCATGCCCGGCTCCAGAGATAACTTTTTTTTTTTTTTTGGTTTTTGGGTAGGGTCTCACTCTGGTCCAGGCTGACCTGGAATTCACTATGTAGTCTCAGGGTGGCCTTGAACTCTCGGCGATCCTCCTACCTCTGCCTCCCTAGTGCTGGGATTAAAGGCATGCGCCACCACGCCCGGCTAGAGAGAGATAACTTTTTAAAAAATATTTTTTATTTATTTGTTTTGAAAGAAAAAGACAAAGAGGCAGATAGTTGGAGAGAATGGGCTCACCAGGGCCTCTGGCCACTGCAAATGAACTCCAGATGCATGTGCCACCATGCGCATCTGGCTTTTGTGGGACCTGGAGACCAGAGAATCTAACTTGGGTCCTTAGGTTTCACAGGCAAGTGCCTTAACCATTAAGTCGTCTCTCCAGCCCCAAGATAACTTATTTTAACAAAATGACTGTTCACACATCTGTGTTGGTGGCCTAAGTGGAGAGCATGGCTGGCTGCCTAACCACTCACTACCAGAGTAACCCCAAGGAATCCAGTATTCTTAAAGTCTAGCTTCTAGGACAGGCCTGAGGGTTCTGTGAGTTTTTTGTTTGTTTGTTTTTTGTTTTTTTGAGGTAGGGGATCACTCTAGCTCAGGCTGACCTGGAATTCACTATGTAATCTCAGGGTGGCCTTAAACTCATGGCAGTCCTCCTACCTCTGCCTCCCAAGTGCTGGGATTAAAGATGTGTGCCACCACACCCGGCTTAAATATTCTTTTTTAAATAAATTTACTTTTTTATTGACAACTTCCATAATTATTGACAATAACCCATGGTAATTCCCTCCTTCCCATTTTCCCCTTTAAAACTCTACTCTCCATTATAGCCCTTCCCTGTCTCAATCAGTCTTTATTTTGATGTCATCATCTTTGCCTCCTATTATGATGGTATTATGTAGGTAGTATCAGTCTAAAGGAAATATTCTTTACTCTTACTCCAAAGGTTTTTCTTTGAGGCATAATCTCACTGTAGCCCAGGGTGACCTGGAACTCACTCTGTAGGCTAAAATGGCCTTGAATTTATCGCAATTTTCCTACCTCAGATGGGATTAAAGGTGTGAGTGCCGGGCGTGGTGGCTCACGCTTTAATCCCAGCACTCGGGAGGCAGAGTTAGGAGGATCGCCGAGAGTTCAAGGCCACCCTGAGACTACATAGTTAATTCCAGGTCAGCCTGGGCCAGAGAGACCTCCTCGACCAAAAAAAAAAAAAAAAAAAAAAAAAAAAGACCACCAAGCCTTTTTCCACAGCCACTTTTTTTTTTTATTTTATTTCTATGTATTTACTTGAGAGAGACAGAGAGAGGAAGACCAGGGCCTCTAGCCACTGCAAACAAACTCAGACACATGTGCCACCTTTACATCTGGTCCTGGGAAATTGAATCTGGGTCCTTTGGCTTTGCAGGCAAGTGCCTTAACCACTAAGCATCTCTCCAGACCCCAATGAAGAGCCAACCCTGGGCTAAAATGAGATCCTACCTTGAAAAACCACACACACACACACACACACACACACACACACACACACACACACCCTTTTCTAATCTTAAACTTCAGAGATAACTTTTTTTTTTTTTTTGGTTTTGCAAGGTAGGGTCTCACTCTGGTCCAGGCTGACCTGGACAATTCACTCTGTCGTCTCAGGATGGCCTTGAGCTCATGGCGATCCTCCTACCTCTGCCTCCCTCCTACCTCTGCCTCCCGAGTGCTGGGATTAAAGGCGTGCGCCACCACGCCCGGCTCCAGAGATAACTTTTTTTTTTTTTTTTGGTTTTTCGAGGTAGGGTCTCACTCTGGTCCAGGCTGACCTGGAATTCACTATGTAGTCTCAGGGTGGCCTTGAACTCTCGGCGATCCTCCTACCTCTGCCTCCCTAGTGCTGGGATTAAAGGCATGCGCCACCACGCCCGGCTAGAGAGAGAGAACTTTTTTAAAAATATTTTTTATTTATTTGTTTTGAAAGAAAAAGACAAAGAGGCAGATAGTTGGAGAGAATGGGCTCACCAGGGCCTCTGGCCACTGCAAATGAACTCCAGATGCATGTGCCACCATGCGCATCTGGCTTTTGTGGGACCTGGAGACCAGAGAATCTAACTTGGGTCCTTAGGTTTCACAGGCAAGTGCCTTAACCATTAAGTCGTCTCTCCAGCCCCAAGATAACTTATTTTAACAAAATGACTGTTCACACATCTGTGTTGGTGGCCTAAGTGGAGAGCATGGCTGGCTGCCTATCCACTCACTACCAGAGTAACCCCAAGGAATCCAGTATTCTTAAAGTCTAGCTTCTAGGACAGGCCTGAGGGTTCTGTGAGTTTTTTGTTTGTTTGTTTGTTTTTTGCTTTTTTGAGGTAGGGGATCACTCTAGCTCAGGCTGACCTGGAATTCACTATGTAATCTCAGGGTGGCCTTAAACTCATGGCAGTCCTCCTACCTCTGCCTCCCAAGTGCTGGGATTAAAGATGTGTGCCACCACACCCGGCTTAAATATTCTTTTTTAAATAAATTTACTTTTTTATTGACAACTTCCATAATTATTGACAATAACCCATGGTAATTCCCTCCTTCCCATTTTCCCCTTTAAAACTCTACTCTCCATTATAGCCCTTCCCTGTCTCAATCAGTCTTTATTTTGATGTCATCATCTTTGCCTCCTATTATGATGGTATTATGTAGGTAGTATCAGTCTAAAGGAAATATTCTTTACTCTTACTCCAAAGGTTTTTCTTTGAGGCATAATCTCACTGTAGCCCAGGGTGACCTGGAACTCACTCTGTAGGCTAAAATGGCCTTGATGGGATTAAAGGTATGCGCACTTGCCTAATCCCAGCACTCAGATGGGGATTAAAGGTGTTAGCCAGGTCAGCCTGGCTCCCACAAAAAAAAGTTTTGTTTTTTTTTTTAAATATTTTATTTCTATGTATTTACTTGAGAGAGACAGAGAGAGGGAAGACCAGGGCCTCTAGCCACTGCAAACAAACTCCAGACACATGTGCCACCTTGCGCATCTGGTCCTGGGAAATTGAATCTGGGTCCTTTGGCTTTGCAGGCAAGTGCCTTAACCACTAAGCATCTCTCCAGACCCCAATGAAGAGCCAACGTGACTCCATTTTAATATCAAAAGCCATTTTGATAAAATGACTAAGTTAAGTTTCTATGTCTGAGCTGGGGCCACAAATTGTTCCCTGGTTACTATTCTCAGGATTGGGTATTCATAATGTTCTGGGAAGTAGTTTAACTGTAACAGCTGCTCTGCTTCTGTCACCATGCTTGCTTGCTTCTGAAAACCCCCTACCCTATGATTTCTATGGTTTCGCCCTATTAAAAGAGCCTGAGAAGCTGACTCAGGGCTGCTCTTTATAACCCAGCCTTAGGGAGGTGGGAGGCAGCCACTAGACCAGCTCTATTGTGCACAATAAAAGCTTGCTTCAATTTGGCCATAATTTGTGGTTAGTGGTTTTTATTCTCTCAAATTCTGGGTTAACACCCAATCAAGTTTTTATTGGGGAAAAGTATTTAGGTATTATGGCTCATTACAATTATTAATTTTTCCTGTAGGTGAAAATTTCTGCAATGAAATCTTGTTTCCAGTAGGGCTATGTGTATGCGAAGAAGCGAGCTTGAATTATACAATTTAGCCAGGCGTGGTGGCGCACACCTTTAATCCCAGCAATTGGAAGGCAGAGGTAGGAGGATCAATGTGAGTTCGAGGCCAGCCTGAGACTACATAGTGAATTCTAGGTCAGCCTAGGCTAGAGTGAGACCCTACCTGAAAAAAAAAAAAAGTAAGTTGGATTTACCAAATTAATTCAAATATACTTTTTTTTTGGAAAGGACAAGATAAGGGATTAGGCAGAATACAGTTATTTGATGCTATCTGTATCTTATATCTGGACTACTGATCTAGTTTTATTTCCCAAGTTTACCTGGATATTTGCATCTCCCTTTATGTACTTTGCTCCTTCTATTATGGCCATGTAAGAGAATCTGAGTTGATCTGGTGTCTGAATAAGTCCCATTCGATATTTTCTCATGTTCAGTAACACTTGTTTAATATTAATATCATCTCCTTTTTCCATCTGCAAGAAAGGTAAGAATAAGTCACATCTTTCCTTTATTGAGAGTATAAGAAGCAAAAGCAAGTTCATTGCTTAGACTTATACTGTGCATCTGATGTTCTTAAAACAAGGATAACTTCAGCAAACACCATTGAGAACCACCCATCATTCTCACACCTCAATTGTTAAAGCAGTACATGGAGGACTACTGATTTTCTGACTCACAGTTAACTCCAAGCATACTAATTTCAATCATTCTAGCAAATAATTAGTGAAGGGAAGGATTTACAGTTAGGTTTTTTTTTTTGTTGTTGTTGTTCTGTTTTTGGTTTTACAAGGTAAGGGTCTCACTCTAGCTCAGGCTGACCTAAAATTCACTATGGAGTGTCAGGCTGGCCTTAAACTCAAGGCAATCATCCTACCTCTGCCTCCCAAGTGCTGGGATTAAAGGCGTGCACCACCATGTCCGACTATTATGATTAGTTTTGATTAGTATAAGGGTAATTCCACTGTGATAATATTATTTATATTTGTTTTTTTTTTTTTTTTTGAAATAGGGTTTCATGTATCCTAGCTGACCTTGAAATTGCTATATAGCTGAGGATCCTTTGATCCTTAAACTTTTATCCTTTGGAGAACTTCCACCTCCTAAGAGCTAGGATTACAGGTGTTTGTCACCAAGATAGATTGATGTGATGCTAGGGATTGAACAGAAGAATTCCTGCACACTAGGCAAGCATTCTACCAATGGAGCTACAACCCCATCTGTAACTAAAAACAAATATGCTGGGAAGGTAGAGATAGGAAGATATTTGAGGCTTACTGGCTAGCTAAACTAGCTAAATCTAATTTTCAGATTTGTTTTCTTCCTGTGCTGGGAATTGAACCCAACATCTCAGACATGCCATGCAAGTACTCACCAATGAGTCACGCCTCCAGCCCACATTCAGTTTTATTAGTTACTCATCATTAATGAAAGAAACTAAAGACTTTACAGAGGACAACAGTCTCTTTAACAATCTTTTTTTTAAAAGTTTTTTAGTTTTTTTAAAGGTAGGGTCTTTCTCTAGTCCACGCTAACCTGAAATTCAATATGTAGTCTCAGGGTGGCCTCAAACTCACAGTGATTCGACTACCTCTGCCTCCTGGGAATAAAAGCATCCCCAACCACCACTCCTGGCACAATCTAAGTTGTTTTTTTTTCCCCCAGAAAGTTGGATCTCACTCTGGCTGAGGCTAACCTAGAATTTACTATGTAGTCTCAGGGAGGCCTTGAACTCTTAGTAATCTGCCTACCTCAGCCTCCCAAGTGCTGGAATTAAAGACGTGCACCACCACACCTGGCTCACAATCAAAGTTTTGTTTCTTTTTATTTGAGAGAGACAGAGAAAGAGATAGAGACAGGAAGAGGCAGAGAATGGACACACCAGGGCCTCTCAGCCACTGTGAACAAATTCCAGGTGTGCACCCTCTTGTGCGCACGCGCAACTTTGGCATTTGTGTCACTTTTGCCTCTGGCTAAACATGGGACCCAGAGATTTGAACAGCCGTTCTTAGGCTTCACAGGCAGGTGCCGTAACAGCTAAGCCATCTCCAACCCCACTCAAAGATTAAAAAAAAAAAATTTGTTTACTTTTATTTATTTATTTGAGAGTGACAGAGACAGAGGGAGGATGGGCACACCAGGGCCTCCAGACACTGCAAACAAATTCCAGATGCATGTGCCCCCTTGTACACCAGGCTTACGTGGGAACTTGGGAAATCGAGCCTCGAACCAGGGTACTTAGGCTTCACAGGCAAGCACTTAACCGCTAAGCCATCTGTGGTAGTTTGAATAGATGGTCCCCAATATATTCAGTGTTTTATTAGTTTGTAGTTTGCATCTGCAGCCACCTGGCTGGAGGCAGTGTCACTGGGCAGATCTGAAGGTGAGGTGGTGGGTTTGAGATTTCAATCTAAAGATATGTAAAGTGTGCCTAGCTGGAGTTCTGGAGGTGTGCTGTGCTGTGTGGCTTTTTTCTCTGTGTCTGGTCCAGCTTCTTCTGCCATTATGGAACTTCCCCTGGATCTGTAAGCTTCAATAAATATCCCTTCCTCCAAAATGTGCCTGGTCTGGAAGTTCATCTCAGCGAACCTGAAGCTGTCTGCTACAGAAGTTGGTACCGAGGAGTGGGCTGAGATGAATCTTACCATATGGATTTTCGTCTTTTGGAACCTTTGTTTTGGAGGAACTGGCATGGGCTTAATGCTTGCAACTGAAAACACCTTCTGGAATGGTAAGCCAGGTATTACGGGTTATTCTGATGAGAGTTTGAAAATGTTAAGTGCAAACAGTACTGAACTTTGAGGCTTGGCTTATGAGCTTTCTAAGGGGAAGGAAAGACTGCAGAGGACTTTGTTGGAACTGGGCTATGGCAAGAGGCCCTGGTATGCCCATATTCACAGTTGCCTATGCTCTCTTATAAATAAATAGAAATATGGAAGTGGGCATGGTGGCGAACGCCTTTAATCCCAGCACTTGGGAGGCAGAGGTAGGAGGATTGCCATGAGTTCTAGGCTAATCTGAGACTACATAGTGAATTCCAGATCAGCCTGGTCCACAGCAAGACCCTACATCAAAAAAACCAACAAATAAATAAATAGATAGATAGAAATATGGAAATTTAAAAGAAAGATTTCACTGTTTCTAATTCTGGGCTTCATTACAGATGCAGTCTCTGAATAGTTTCCTTGACTATCACTCTTCTGATCAAAATCCCTTTTAAAAGCTTCATGTTAATTCATGTGAGAATCCACTTAGTGTTAACAGTCACATTAGAAAGCATCAAGAGGGTTGCTATCAGTGAAATTAAGCATCCCAACAATTTAAAGGACAGCTCAGACTAACAAAAAAAAAAAAAAAAAAAAAAAAAGATAACATACGACCTTCCAGGTAAAACTAATACGAGTGTAAGCTGGGCATGGTGGCACACACCTATAATCCCAACAGTTGGGAGGCAGAGGTAGGGAGTGCGAGTTTGAAACCACTATGAGACTACATAGTGAATTTCGGAACAGCCTGGGATATAGAGACTCTACCTCAAAAAAATAAAATAAAATAAAATTTAAATACACACACAAACACAAATTAGTACCAGTCTAAGGTCACTGATAACTTTAACACATACTCAAAACAGTAGAACTGGGGCTGGAAAGATGATTTAATGGTTAAGAAGCTTGCCTACCACCAAGCCTAAGGACCTAGGTTTGATTCCTCAGATGCCACATAAACTAGATGCACAAGGTGGTGCATGCTTCTGTAGTTCTTACTGCAGTGATTTGTAGTTACTGAGGCACGGGCATGCCCATTTTCTCTAATTAATGAATAAAATAAAAAATTTTTTAAGAAGAATGAAGGGCTGGGCTGGAGAGATGTCTTACCGGTTAAGGCGCCTGCCTGCTAAGTCCAAGAACCCGGTTCCAATCACGTTTAGCCAGATGCAAAGTGATGCAAGGGCGCAATGCTGCACTTGACCACAAGGGGGCGGACACATCTGGATTTCATTCACAGCAGCTGAGAGACTGCTGGCGCGCCCATTCTCTACCTGTTTCCCTCTCCCTCTCTCCCTGTCTGTCTCTCTCTGTGTCTCTCTCCAAAAATAAAAATTAAAAAAAAAGAAAGGGGGCTGGAGAGATGGCTTAGAGTTAAGGCATTTGACTGCAAAGCCAAAGGACTTAATTTGATACCCCAGGACCCACATAAGCCAGATGCATAAGGTGGTGCATGCGTCTGGACTTTGTTTGCAGTGGCTGGAGGCCCTGGTATACCCATTTTCTCCTCTCTCTCTCTCTCTCTCTCTCTCTCTCTCTCTCTCTCTCTCTTCCTGTGTCTTTCTCTCAAATAAATAAATATTTTTAAATATTTTTAAAAAAGAAAGAACTGAAACTATAGAGAATGGTGGTGACGTAGATGCACAGAAATCAACCCTTTAAAACCAGCACTCGGAAAACTGAGGCAAGAGGACCACCAAAAGTTAGAGGCTAGCACGGGCTAGAGGGAAACCCTACCTCAAGAAAAACAACAAAAACGGACTTCTACAGAAGCTTCTCTTTTCAGATGGCAGTGACCTTGAGATGACTGAGAAGGCACCATGGTGCTGAGAAGAAGGGACAGAACAGTGATCAGCACTGAAACATCTCAAACCCACCTTCCAAGGTTCAGGGTCCACTGTGGAAGACTGGGCGGAAAGAATGTAAGAGCCAAAGGAAGAGTAGGACTCTTTTGCTCCTCCAGACACAAAATGGCCTGGATATCCATGACCTCACAGTGCCTGACACTACCTATACAAGTCATCATAATAGGAGGAAAAGATCATGACATCAAAATGAAAAGAGAGACTGACCGAGAGGGACAGGGGATATGATGGACAGTGGAGTTTCAAAGGGGAAAGTGGGGGGAGGGAGGGAAATACCATGGGATATTGTCTACAATTAAAGAAGTTGTCATAAAAAAAAAAAAGGGCTGGGAATGGTGGCGTACACCTTTAATACAGCACTTGGGAGGCAAAGGTGGAAGGATCTCTGTGAGTTTGAGGCAACCTGGAGACTACATAGTGAATTCCAGAAAGAAAGTAATTAAAGAAAAGAAATTAAGGCCAAGTGTGGTGGCACACTCCTTTATGCCAGCACTTGGGAGGCAGAGGCAGGAGGATCACCATGATTTCAAAGCCAGCCTGGGACCATAAAATGAGTGCCAGGTTAGACTGGGGTCAAGACCCTATCTTGGGGATGGGGGAGAAATTCAGGCACAAAGTCCTACTGATAGGTTTGGTTTGATAATAAAAAGGGGAGAAAGAAGACAGACATTAGGTTGGGAGGAACATCAAGGAAACTAGATGCCTCCTATGTCCAAAGTAAAGAAAAATACCTATCATAAAAAGAAAAAAGGGGTTTAATCTCGGTTTGGGCCGTCAATGACTAGTGGAGAAAGGAAGAACTTTTAGGAGCCCATACAGGAATCGCAGAAATTAAAAACATCATACTAACACTTATAGGATAATTAGAGATATACCAGTAACTCAAAGATGTTTCAGTGCTCATCTCACAGAAGTGTATTTTCTCAGCGCTAGTTTTTAAATTAAAAAGTATTAGCTGGCATGATGGTGCATGACTTTAATCCCGGCACTTGGGAGGCAGCAGTAGGAGGATCACTGAGAGTTCGAGGCCATCCTGAGAATATAGAGTGAATTCCAGGTCAGCCTGGACCAGAGTGAGACCCTACCTTGATAAACCAAAAGCAAATAAGTAAATAAAAAGGAGGTGCGGGCAGATGGCTTAGCAGTTAAAGTGCTTGCTTGCAAAGCCAAAGGATCCAAGTTCAATTACCAGGACCCACGTAAGCCAGATGTACAAGGTAACGCACACGTCTGGAGTTTGTTTGCAGGGCTAGAGGCCTAGGTGCACTCATTCATTCCCTCTCTGCTTCTTTCTCTCTCTCTCAAATAAATGAATAAAAATATTTGTAAAATAGGGTTGGAGGGATGGCTTAGTGGTTTAGGCACTTCCCTGCAAAGCCAAAGGACCCAGGTTTGATTCCCCAGGACCCATGTAAGTCAGATGCACAAGGAGGTGCATGTGTCTCGAGTGGCTGGAGGTCCTGGTGTACCCATTCTCTCTCCCTCTCTGTCAAATAAATAAAATATTTTAAAAATAAAATATAAGCGAGGAGCTATAAATTCTGGATAGAAAACTATGAGAACTATTTTTCTCTGTGTGACAGTGTTGTCCACATTGGATTCAAACTCCTGTACCTGAGGAGGACCTCAAACTCTTTTTTTAAACATTAAAAAAATATTTTATTTATTTGAGAGGAAAAAAAGGCAGAGAGAGAGAGAGAGAGAGAAAAGAAGGGGTGCACCAGGGCCTCCAGCTACTGCAAACGAACTCCAGATGCATGTGCCCCCTTGTGCATCTGCGTTACGTGGGTCCTGGACAATCAAACCAGGATCCTTTGGTTTTGCATGCAAACGGCTTAAATGTTAAACCTCCTCTCCAGCCCGTGACCTTGAACTCTTGATCTTTCTCCCTCTATTTCCCAAGTACATGGATTACAGGTGTGTGCTGATATGCCAGGTTCTTTCTGTCTGTTTTTATTTCTTTTAAGAAATTTGATTTGTTTATTTATTTGAGAGTGACAGAAGAGAGAGAGAGAGAAAGAAGCAGAGAAGAGAATGGGCGCACCAGGGACTCCAGATGCATGCACCACCTTGTGCATCTGGCTTACATGGGTACTGGGGAATTGAGCCTTGAACCGGAGTCCTTAGACTTCACAGGCAAGAGTTTAACCACTAAGCCACCTCTCCAGCCCTTGTTTATTTCACAGGGAGACAGAAAGAGGTAGAGAGAGAGAGAGAGAGAGAAATGGGAGTGCACGCCTTTAATACCAGCACTCAGGAGGCAGAGGTAGGAGGATCACCTGAGTTCAAGGCCACCTTGGGAATACAGAGTGAATTCCAGGTCAGCCTGGGCTATAGTGAGACCTTACTTCAAAAACCAAACAAAATAAGCCAGGTGTGGTGGTGCACGCCTTTAGTCCCAGCCCTGGGGAGGCAGAGTTAGGAGGATCACCATGAGTTCAAGGCCACCCTGAGACTACATAGTGAATTCAGCCTGGGCTAGAGTGAGACCCTACTTTGAAAAACAAAACAAAACAAAAAAAAAAAACCAAAAAGAAACAAGAGTTCAGCCCAGCTCAGTGGTTAGGATTGCTTTGTGGCACAAGGATAAGGGAGCCTGAGACCATCAAGTTTGATTCCCCAACACCCATGTAAAGCAGCTGGATGTGACCACACACAACTATAACTACTACTTTGGGCAGAGGCCAGAGAATGAGGCTTGCAGAGTGAGGGATTCTGTCTCAAGGAAATAGGCAAATAAGTGAAAGAGGAGGACATCCAATATTCTTTTCTAACCTCCATATGTGTGTGCACAAATGTCCATACGCTACAGTACATATATACACACCACAAAAGATTAAACAGAGTTCTGGGATATGACATCAGAACTTATTGAAATAAAGTCACCAGAAGCACTTACCAGCACGAGACAGGTGTCTACCAGAGAGAAGGTGCCAGAGCGCCCAATGCCCGCACTGCAGTGGATCACTGCAGGACCGTGGTCAGGGTTCAAGGAGCCAGATTCTCTCACTTTAAACAGGAAATTGAGAAATGAAGCTGGTGATTCAGGGACTCCAAAATCTGGCCAAGTAGTATAATGAAAGTGTGATATTGTTCTGCTCTCACCACTCTGAAAAGTCAACATGAAGAGAAGTTAGTTCTTTTACCTTTTTTTGTAAGCACATACATACATACACAAAGACAAGTTCAGAAAGGTCACAACTTGAATAACACTTCTGGGCCTATGAGATCACTGTACTATGACTTTCCCAATTGGTATATAAATAGGACAAGATTTTCTTTAGGGAATTTGGATTTTGTTGTTTTCCTTAAATCATGTATCACAATAACTGGATTCTTTTTTCTATTAAAAAAAAAATCTAGCTGAGTATGGTGGTGCACACCTTTAATCCTAGCAATCGGGAGACATAGGCTGGGGGAACACTGGGAGTTCAAGGCCAGCCTGGAACTACAGAGGCAGTACCAGGTCAGTGAGTGCTAGAGTGAGACCCTACGTCAAAAGAGAAAAAAAAAAAAAAAAAAGCAGCAGCAGCCAGGCATGGTGGCACATGTCATTAATCCCAGCACTCGGGAGGCAGACATAGGAGGATCATCATGAGTTGGAGGCCGCCCTGTGAGACTCCACTGTGAATTCCAGGTCAGCCTGGGCTAGAGTGAGACCTTGAAAAGCAAAAAAAGAAAGAAAGAAAGAAAGAAAGAAAGAAAGAAAGGCTATAGTTTTATATTGTTTAATGTTTTCTTAAGAGTTAGAAGTGGTTGGGCTGGAGAGATGGCTTACTGGTTAAGACACTAGCCCACAAAGCTAAAGGACCCAGGTTTGATTGCCCAGGACCCACGTAAGCCAGACATACAAGGTGGCACATGCTTCTGGAGTTTGTTTGCAGCAGCTGAAGGCTCTGGCCCATCCATTCTCTCCCTTTCTCTCTCAAATATAAATATAAAAAAAAAATAAATAAATCAAAAAACAGTTCCAAGTTCTTTATAGGAAGGAACATAATGTTAAAATAAATAAGGGGCTAGAGAGATGGCTCAGCAGTTAAGGCATTTGTCCATGAAGAGTTAATGACTTTCCTTGAAACTAGAAGGAACTGAAGGGTTAATGACTGTCCTTGAAACTAGGACCAACAACCTGGGTTCCCTGCCAATCATGAAGGACTAAAACCCATTATTCAATGCTTATTCTCAGCATCACTGCTCACCCCTATTCATTCACCCATAACACCCCCATACTGGGTGTAAAAGCTCCTTTCTTCTATCCCACCCTCTTCAAAATACTATTCTAGCTTTATTCTCAAAGATGCCTTCTTCACCTTCACCTGGTAAAACCTTGATACCTATAGGCCCAACAATTAACCTGGACTGTCCTGCTCCAGGGTTTTAGGGGTAGCTCCCACTTTTTTGGCTAAGCTTTACAACAAGACCTGGTTACTTTGGATTTCAAACCTAGTTTTCTGCTCAAATACGTAGGTGATCTTCTATTCTACAGCCCCTCCAGGGACTTCAACTTAACACACGCCACTGTACTTCTAAACTCATTAGCATCTTGGGGACATAGATAGAGCTTCTAAGGATAGGGCCCACATTTGTTACCTCTGTTCTCTACCTTAGCTTCTCACTCTCCCAAGCAAGCAAGGCTATCCCAACTTCCAGAATTAAGGATCTCATTAATTGTCTCACCCCATACTAAATGCAAACTGCTTGCATTTTTCAGTCTCTTCAAATTCTTCCGTATCTAGAGTGCAAATTTTATTCTCATAACCCACTCTCTATGAGGCCACTAAAGGATGCCTTGATGAGCCACTTCTGTCCACCACATCCCTCCGAGCACCTAAGGACCCCCTCCTCAAACAATCTTTATCCATGGTCATTACCCCCTCCATACCTGACTCTATTCTTTTTTTTTACACGTCAACCAGGGACAGGCCTTGGCCATCCTCTGCAAAAAAGGAGGTGACACTTTTCTCCCCTAGCCTACCTCCCCAAACAATTGGACATGGTAACACAGGAGTGGCCCCTTTGCCTCCAAACCCTTGCAGTGGTGGCCCTCCTTGTCCCGGAAGCCAACAAGATATCCCTCTTGAGTCACCGAGCCTTTCTTTTTCTCCCCTCTTTCCACATCCATACTCTCCACACTCATCTCCTCGATCCCAATCGTACTTCTGAACAATCACCCCTCTAAATCCTTCTACTCTCCTACCCACTACATGTTCTCCCACACCCTCTAATAACCCCATTCATACCTGCAGAGATCCTGGATATCTCTCTGAACCTTGTTCACACGTATCCACAACTCCCCCTTACTTGATGTCTCCGAATGGTTCATTGATGGCAGTGCCCTTAAACAGCCATTTATGGGAGGCTACACCATCTTCCAGTGGACCCCAAGAACCCACACCACCCACAACTAATAGAGGCAAGGTATCTACTTCCACATACCACCTCACAACATTGCTTTAACCTGGGCACTTACTGGAGCAACCACTCACCATGTTAACATCTATACCAATTCTAAATATGCATATATCATATACTAAAACATTCTAATCTGGAGACAAAGGGGCTTCCCCACACAAAAGGGATCCCCCATTATCAACTCATCCTTTATTCAGGAACTTACTCAGCCCTATTGCCCATCCAAGCAACTATTATACACTGCAAAGGCCACCAACAAAACAAACAGTACATTTCTTTTCTCAGTAACAAAGCAGACACTCTTGCCTGCAAAATGGCTCTCACCCACATTTACAGGAACAAGCAGATACCTTCTCCCACCTTGTGGAACTAATACAGCTTTACCCTTAGCCCAAAACACCATCTAAAGCACTTCTAACCCACCCACACTCTCTGTTCCATCTGTTGACAACACTTTGCTCTTCTTCCTTCAGGGTTCATACAGTCTTACCCCTGATGACAAGCTTTTTCTCCAAAACCTGACTGCTTCCTGCACTGTCTGCCAAAAAACTAATCCTAACTCTAACGTACATTCTCCTCAACTCCCAATTCACCAAATGAGAGGAGGGAATACATGCCTGATACTGAAAATCTATCACAGCAGAAGTCATGAGCCCTAGGGGTGTAATGCCTTCTGGTGTCCGGCTAAATGTATATATTATGTTCATCAAACTGCCCAGTAAGCACTTCTCTTAATGTTCATACACATATATTAATGCTACTCTCACTTTTAGGTTAGAGAAGCTTCTCTTTTCAAATGGTGGTGACCTCTGGGAAGACTCCAAAGGCACCATGGTGCTGAGAAGAAGGGACAGAGGAATGCTCAGCACTGAACATCTCTATCACATCTTCCAAGGCTCAGGGTCCATTGCGGAAGGGGTGGTGGAAAGAATCTAAGAGCCAAAGGAAGGGCTGGACTCCTTACAACATGCTTCTGCAGACACAAAATGGCCTGGATATCCATGACCTCACAGTGCCTGACACTACCTACATAAGACCATCATAATGGGAGGAAAAGATGATGATATCGAAATAAAAGAGAGACTGATTGGGAGGGGGAAGGGGTATGATGAGAATAAAGTTTCAAAGGGGAAAGTTGGTGGTGGGGGTAATTACCATGGGTTATTGTCTACAATTATGGAAGTTGTCAATTAAAAATAAATAAAATTGGCCGGTGTGGTGTGGTGGTGTACAACTTTAATAACAGCACTCAGGAGACAGAGGTAGTAGGATCTCTGTGAGTTCAAGGCCACCCTGAGTTAATTCCAGGTCAGCCTGGGCTGGAGTGAGACCCTACCTTGAAAAACCAAAAACATAAAAATTAAACAATCATGAACAAAAGTTCTATTTGCAAACAGGAGTGAAACTCAGTCCACTAAACATTAGCTAATAATCTCATGGGTCTATCTAATAAGTGTAATGAATATGTTAATGTCACTGGAGATAAAATTGCAAAATAACACCACCCTATACTCCATAATCAGCACTCGCAGTCTCTCTAGTTGTCCAACAACACTACTTATGCATCAACTGTACCCTTCCCCCTCAACCACCTCTTAATTGTTCTACTGAACAAAACATCTCCCTGCCCAATGTCAAATGGTTGCCTGTGGGATGAGTCTTCCTCTGCAATAAACAGCCATTCAAGCCCCTCCTGCCAACTTCTCTGGGATCTGTTACATCGGACAGATCCTCCCCTCCTCACTGGACAACCGGAAGCCAACCCTCTGACTGTAATGACAATTTAATCCTTCTAGATACCATGCAGGCAGCCTTTGTCCTGCCTGTTCCAGGCCTTGTGGTAGGGATATAAAAGGAAGTCTCTAAGTTGGCCTGTGTCTTTAGTAAAACCAAGCTCTCACTGCATAAGTTCTGACAGAAATTGACCAAGAAATGAAAGAACTCTGAGCCTCAATATTACAAAATACAGCCATTATTGATTTTTTATTATACAAACATCTTATTAGCTGCCAAAAATTCCCTGAAATGTGTTGCTTCAACATTACAAACAATTCCAATATTATTCAACAACAGACAAAACAAGAAGTTAACAAAATCCATGAGAGTAACTTTAAGCTCTTTACTGGGTCCTATGATTATGATTTTATAAACACCCTCTCTCTCTCTCTCTCTTTTTTTTTTTTTTTTTTTTTTTTTTTTTGTTTTTTCAAGGTAGGGTCTCACTCTAGCACAGGCTAACTTGGAATTCACTCTGTAGTCTCAGGGTGGCCTCGAACTCATGGTTATCCTCCTAATTCTGCCTCCCGAGTGCTGGGATTAAAGACTGTGCCACCAGCCCGGCTTTTTTTGTTTTTTTTTTTTTTTTTTTTTGAGAGTCAGAGGGAGAGAGAATAGAGATGGGTGCGCCCGCAGCCTCTCAGCTGCTTTGAACGAACTCCAAACGCATTTGTCACCTTGTGGGCAAGTGCAGCATTGTGCCCTTGTATTACTTTGTGTTTGGCTAAACATGTGACCTGGAGAATCAAACGGGTGTTCTTAGGCTTAGCGGGCAGGTGCTTAACCATTAAGCCATCTCTCCAGCCCAAACACTCTTAGTCCTTACATGTTCAGATGCCTCACTGATTTCTTCCATAAAAGAATACAAGCCTTTACCTCACAGTGAGTCACTGAATTCTTCATGGCTACTGGATACTAAACCTTGGACATCCAACCTCCACTGGACTACAAGGCTATCTCCCATAAAAGATTGATGTCCCCCCTCTAGCAGGAAGCAACTTGATTTTTAACAAGGCCCCAACTCCCTCCCCAATTTTCCCCAATTTTTTTTTATCCTTCCAGAGTCTGAACTGAAGGGTAATAACCATTCTTGCAACTAGGGGGTCTTGAAAACATCTGAGACATTCAGTCTCAAGCAAGCTTCACAACTCCCCTGACTGATGTACTTCCCTTAACTCAGAAGACCTTGAGGGAACAGAAACCATCTGGGCCTCTGGCCATAGATAAGCTTGCTGAAAGAGCTTATTCTATTCTTTCTGAGCAAGGCCACAAATAGCTACAGTACCTTATCAACTTCCCCTAGAAAACTGCACCTGGTCCTGTCTTGTTTACCTAAAAGTCCTCCTTAGCTCCTAGCTTCAGCCTCCACACCACAGGAAGGTTGCAGCCCCTCACTGGGCTTCAATAAACAGTTTCTGTTTGAGATCAAGTCTGGTGTTTTTCTTACACTTTCTCGCTTTCCTTACAGCCTGCAAATCCTAACGACCTGGGTTCAAATCCCTAGTACCCATATAAAGCTAGATGCTGAAATAGGGGTGCACATCTGGAATTTGTTTGCAGTGGCTGGAGGCCTGGCACACCCATTCTCTGTCTCTCTTCTCTCTGTATCTCTGGTTGCAAATAAATAAATGTTTAAAATAATTAATTCAGCCAAGGCTACAGCGAGACCTAACTTTTATTTTATAAATAAATCTCTTTATATGTTTTATTAGTGTCTAAGGAGCAGCTCTTGAATTCAAGAAACAATCTTCAACATTTGTAATTGAAAGTTCTCTAACTGCTGCTCTACCCTATGGTAAGCATTCCCACTACTCAAGCCATTAGCAGGCTTTCCCTGACATGCTGAAATGGTTTACAAACATGCTGGGAATGCCTGGCATTTGCTATCACTTTCTGGACACTCCTGATGGTCTTAATTTCTGATTATCTCACTATGGAAATGCGCCTTAATTGTCTGCCAATGGCCTTTTGCCCCAAGGAGCACTGTCCACCATTTATTCTCCATCTCTGAATAAGGAGAAGTAACCTACCTAATATGTCTTGACAATTTTTCAGGTTTAGAGTAGGCCATGTTTGGAGTAAGAAGGCACAAAAGAAATATTTCAAAATCTTGATAGGTTTAAAGTGAGCAGTGAATGATTAGTGTAACTTTCGGTATGAATAAGATGCCCAGACAGGGGACAGAGTGCAGTGGTCTGTTAGGCTTGCGGCCCTGGGATTCTTGATGCTGTGCACTACCAATAAAACAAAGCAGGAAACTGTCCCAGCCACTGAGAAGAGTGCAGATATTTTTCTCCCTCAAGTACAAAGAGAGAGAGAATATGAATGAATGGGAATGGGCACCAAGGTTTCTTGCTCCATGTAGGTACTGGGGAATATAATCCAAGCCAGCATGCCCTGCCATCAAGCACATTCAACCACTGAAACACCTCCCCGGCCTCAGAATGCAGAAATTAAAACAAAAATTACATATTCTTTTAATGATATCTATTCATTTACTTGATAACAGGTGAATTTTCATTTTTTTATTTTTAATGTATTTTTGTGGTATTGGGGATGGAACTCAGAGCACTGAGCAAGCACTCTACCACTGAATCATATGCAAGCCCGGGGAAGAACTCAATCCTCCTTTTTCAGCCTCCTGGGCACCAAGCTTATAAATGTGCACTACCATACTTGGCATGCCATTATCTTTAAGATCTAGTTTTCATAATTTTTTTTTTTTTTGGTTTTGAAAGGCAGGGTCTCACTCTGTAGTTTTCATAATTTTTCAACACACCATGCACCACAGGTTCTCTGTGTACTAAAGGCACAAGAAATTTTCTTTCTTTTTTTTTTTTTTAAAGGAAGGGTCTCACTCTAGCCCAGGCTGACCTGGAATTAACTATGTAGTCTCAGGGTGGCCTCAAACTCATGGCGATCCTCCTACCTCTGCCTCCCGAGTGCTGGGATTAAAGGCGTGTGCCACCACGCCCGGCAAGAAATTTTCTTTTTTTTCTTTTCTTTTTTTGGAGGTAGGGTCTCACTCTAGTCTAGGCCCATACACCACTTTGTGCATCTGGCTTTATGTGGGTACTGGGGAACTGAACCTGGGCCAGAAGGTTTTTGCAAGGCTGAGCCATCTATCCAGCTTAACAATCTTCATCTTAGAAGTTAGAAGTCCATTTGAATTTGGCCTGTTATCAGACAGACAATCTATAAGAAAAAGAAACTTATTAGCTAATATAAATCTTAAGATTATTGAAAAAAAGAAATATGGAGATATATGTGAATGTTCACAAACACATATGGGTAAATAAGAGAACAAATATTGAGACATATATATTCCAACAATTGGGATGATGATTACTACAAGTTTGAGATGAATCTGAGATTGCAAATCTTGTCTCAAAACAAAATAGTCCAAAAAAGAAAAGTTAAAAAACTGGTGTGGTAGCCGGGCATGGTGGCGCACGCCTTTAATCCCAGTCCTTGGGAGGCAGAGGTAGGAGGATCGCCAAGAGTTCAAGGCCACCCTGAGACTACATAGTTAATTCCAGGTCAGCCTGGGCTAGAGTGAGACCCTACCTCGGGGGGGAAAAAAAAAACTGGTGTGGTGGTGCATACCTTTAATTCCAACACTTGGGAAGCTGGGGAAGGAGGATAGCTGTGAGTTTGATGCCTATCTTAAACCACATAGTGAATTCCAAGTCATCCTTGGCTAGAGCAATACCCTACCCTGAATTCACCCCCACCAAAAAAATCATGTATTCTTTTTATTGCTATTAAAAGTATAATCAATTCTTTTTTTTTTTTTTTTTTTTTTTGAGGTAGGGTCTCACTCTGGCCCAGGCTGACCTGGAATTAACTATGTAGTCTCAGGGTGGCCTTGAACTCATGGCGATCCTCCTACCTCTGCCTCCCAAGCGCTGGGATTAAAGGCATGCACCACCATGCCTGGCTCCCCACATTTTAAATAGTTCTAATTAAGAACTGATTATACTTTTGAGCCAGGCGTGGTGGCGCACGCCTTTAATCCCAGCACTCGGGAGGCAGAGGTAGGAGGATCGCCATGAGTTCAAGGCCACCCTGAGACTACAAAATGAATTCCAGGTCAGCCCAGGCTAGAGCGAGAACCTACCTCAAAAAAACAAAAAAAAAAAAAAGGGGGGGGGAACATGGGGCCTGAGGAGATGGTTCAATGTTTGCTTCTAAAGCCTGCCACCTTGGGGTTCAATTCCCCAGTTGCCCATATAAAGCTAGACAGACATCTGATTACAGCAGCAGGAGATCATAGTGCACCCATACACATGCAAATACACACACACACACACACACACACAGGAAAATATCTATGTGTATTTAATCAACTCTGGCTCAGGCTGAATGCCACAAGGGTGGCCTAAGGTCCTCCTACCTCTGCCTCCCGAATAAATACTAAACAAAGACGTGGAGAGCTACAAGAAATTAATGGAGATATAGTCCATTTCTGTGGATGAGCACTGTACAATACAGTATCAGAGATATTGCATTCTCTCAACTATGATACGGTAAACAATTCATACAAAATAGAGGTTGGGCATGGTGGTTCATGTCTTTAATCCCAATACTAGGGAGGCCAAGGTATGAGAAGAGATATGGGTTCAAAGCTACCCAGAGACTACACAGTGAATTCTCAGCCTGGGCTAGAGCAGAAATGTATCTGAAAAAACCAAAATATAAATAAACCAAAAATAAATAGCAATTGTGAACTTATAAAACAAAAACCTTGTGCTTAAGAGATGGTTCAGTAGTTAAAGGTGCTTGTTTGCAAAGCCAGACAGCCTACATTCAAGTCCCCAGTACCCCATAAGGCCAGATAGAAAAGGTGATGCATATGTCTGGAGTTCATCTGCAGCAGCAGAAGGTCCTGGTACACCCATACTCACTCTGTCTGACCCAGATGTAAGTCTGGATAGCTACAGGCACCTGATCTTTGACAAACATGCCAAAAATACTCATTGGAGAAAAGAAATCCTCTTTAGCAAACAGTGCAGGGAAAACTGGATATGTATCTGTAGAAGGATGAAAACAGATCCTTATCTCTCTCCATGCACAAGAATCAATTACAAATGGATCAAAAATCTTAATATCAGACCTGAAATTCAAAGGACACTGAATAAAGAGGAAACCTACAGAATAGGAGAAAATATTTGCCAGTTATACACATCTGACAGAGGATTAATATCTAGGATATATAAGGAACTCAAAAAACTAAATAATAAGAAATCAAACAACCCAATTAAAAAATGGGCTATGGGGCTGGAGAGATGGCTTAGTGGTTAAGGCGCCTGCCTGTTAAGCCTAAGAATCCGGTTCCAATTTCCAGGTCCCATGTTTAGCCAGATGCAAAGTGACGCAAGGGTGCAATGCCGCACGCTTCTGGATTTCGTTCATAGCAGGTGAGAGACTGTTGGCGCGCCCATCTCTGTCTCCCTCTCCCTCTCTGTCTGTCTCTCTCTGTGTCTCTCTCCAAAAATTAAAAAAAAAAATACAAAACCAGGCATGGTGGTGCATGCCTTTTTCCCAGCACTCAGGAGGCAGAGGTAGGAAGATCACCGAAAATTCGAGGCCATGCTAAAACTGCATAGTGAATTCCAGGTCAGCCTGGGCTAGAGTGAAACACTACCCACCCACCCCCCCACCCACCAAAAAAGAATAAATACAGATGGCATATAAACATCTAAAAAAAAGTTTGACATCCCTAGCCATCAAGGAAATGCAGATTAAAACTGCGTTGAGATTCCATCTCACTCCTGTTAGATTGGCTACCATCATGAAAATAAATGACCAGAAATGCCAGTGATGATGCAGAAAAAGAGGAACCGTTCTACATTGTTGGTGGGACTGCAATCTGGTCCAGCCATTGTGAAAATCATTGTGGAGATTCCTGAGACAGCTAAATATAGATCTACCATATGACCCAGCTCTACCACTCCTAGGTATATATCCTAAGGACTCATCTCACTTCCTTAGAGATACTTGCTCAACCATGTTTATTGCCACTCTATTCACAATAGCTAGGAAATAAAACCAGCCTGTATGTCCCTCAACTGATGAGTGGATAATGAAGATGTGGCACATTTATACAATGGAGTTTTACTCAGCAGTAAATAAAAATGAAATTATGAAATTTGCTGGAAAATGGATGGATCTGGAAAGGATTATACTTAGTGAGGTAACCCAGACCCAGAAAGCCAAACGTCACATGTTCTCTCTCATATGTGGATGCTAGCTACAAATGATTGGACTCCTATCTGAGTGGGAATAAAACTCAGTAGCAGAGGCCAGTAAGCTAGAAAGGGGATATAAAGGGAATAGAAAGGGAAGGAGGAGGGACTTAATAGGATGGTATTGTGTACATGTAAGTAAAAGAACAGATTAATGGGGGGTGAAAGACCTAAGTGAGGTCAGGGGAAGAGACTGAGTAAAGGAAAGGTGGAGGCAGAGCTAATCAAAATCTAAGAGGACATAAACAAGTCATATGCAAACTACCTTTTATGGTTAATGGAACACTCAGGAGCCATAGATTGTTACTAGATAATTAATTTTCAGTGCCAGGGATGGAATACCTTCCAGTGAGTTGTTGGCCAGGGAGGTCACAGATACTCCCAAAACATTACAGGCCATTGCCAAGGCCCTTGGTTTCCCACCAGGAATAGATGGTAATACCCCACTGCTAAAGATCCACATACTTGGGCTGCAAGGTCACTAAGAAATCCTGATGGGGGTGAGCTGAAAACCTCCTCCATGTGGACCAGTTGACAGAAAGCTGGAAAAAGGTATGCTGCACACAGTTCAATGGGAGAGAGAGAAATCACTAGAGGACATAACAAGCCTTAAATTTGGCCAGCCAGGTCAAATGAGCCAATGGGTGCAATAGTGGCATGTCTGTTATGGGGGAAGCCAACCACTCTCTAATTGGACTGGAGGCCCACTCCATGGGAAGGAATACATCCCTGATACTGAAAACCTACCAGAGGGGTAGTCATGAGCCCTAGGGGTGTGATGTCTGCTGGTATCTGGATAAATGTATACTATGCTCACCCAACTGCTTGGTAAGTGCTTCTCTTAATGTTCACACCCACATATTAAAACTACTCTCACTTTTAGGTTAGAGAAGCTTCCCTTTTCAAATGGCAGTGACCTCTGGGAAGACTCCAAAGGTACCATAATGCTGAGAAGAAGGGACAGAGGAGTGCTCAGCACTGAAACAACTCTATCACATCTTCCTACGCTCAAGGTCCACTGCAGAAGAGGTGGTGGGAAGAATGTAAGAGCCAAAGGAAGGGTAGGACTCCTTACAACATGCTTCTGCAGACACAAAATGGCCTAGATATCCATGACCTCACAGTGCCTGACACTACCTACATAAGACCATCATAATGGGAGGAAAAGATGATGACATCAAAATAAGAGAGAGACTGGGGCGGGAGAGATGGCTTAGCAGTTAAGGTGCCTGCCTGCCAAGCCTAAGAACACCCGTTCAACTCTCCAGGTTCCATGTTTAGCAAAGTAACACAAGGGTGTAATGCGGCAATTGCCAACAAGGGGGTGCACGCGTCTGGAGTTTGCTCATAGCGCCCATTCTCTCTCTCTGCCGCTTCCTCTTTGTCTCTGTCTCTCTCAAATTAAAAAAAAGAAAAGAGAGACTGATTGAGAGATGGAGGGGATATGATGGAGAGTGGGGAGGGGAATTACCATGGGTTACTGTCTACAGTTATGGAAGTTGTCAATCAAAAATAAAAATTATAAAATAAATAAATGAATAAAAAATAAAAACTGGCTGGGCATGATGACACACACCTTTAATCCCAGCACTTGGAAGACAGAGGTAGGAGGATCACCGTGAGTTCAAGGCCACCCTGGACTACAATGTAGAAACCCTACCTCAAAAAAAAAAAGCCGGGCGTGGTGGTACACGCCTTTAATCCCAGCACTTGGGAGGCAGAGGTAGGAGGATTGCCATGAGTTTGAGGCCACCCTGAGACTACATAGCTAATTCCAGGTCTGCCTGGACCAGAGTGAGACCCTACCTTGAAAAACCAAAAAAAATAAATAAATAAATAAATGAAAATAAATAAATAAATAAATAAATAAATAAATAAAATAAAAAATAAAGGAAAATTAATTAATTAATTAATTAAAATAAAATTTTAAAAAAACACTTGTGATTCTGGAGCTCTTTTGGGTAATAAACTTGTTGTGGGATCGTGAGAACCTGGGCACTGACCACATCAGGTACAGTTGTGCACAATCTGTGAAAAACAGGGGCTCTAAGAGATCCACCATCTAAAATGTTCATATATTTATAGCTTTTTGGTTGTTAGTGATCACTAAGTAAATAAATGTAAATAGTATCTCATTTTAGATACTAATTAATAAAGTTAATTTCTTCAAATGTTTCTCACTCTGAATCAGGCTGACATGAAATTCAATATGTAGTCTCAGGGTGGCCTTGAACTCAAGGTGATCCTCTTACCTCTGGCCTCCTGAGTGCTGAGATTAAAGGCATGTGCCACCATGCCAGGTTTTTTGTTTGTTTGTTTTTAGAGGTAGGATCTCACTCTAGCTCAGGCTGACTTGGAGTTCACTATGTAGACTCAGGGTGTCCTCCAACTCACGGTGATGCTCCTACCTCTGCCTCCCAAGTGCTGGGATTAAAGGTGTGTGCCACCACGCCCAGCTTAGTGTCCTAGCTTCATTCTCAAGAACTCACATCCCAAGTATATTATTCATGTCCTTGGTGCTGGAGACTACCCAAAGTCTCGAGCAAACCAACTACACCCCCAGTTTTCCACTTTCATTTCATTGCATGTTTTGTTTTATTTTATTTATTCTGGAAGTATGCACTGAACCTAGGAAGTACAGCATTCTAGCTAGGCAAATTCTCACTGAGATATACCCCACATGTATATTATACAAATTTTTAATCCTCAAATCTGAACCTAACATTCTTAAGATTCTTGGTTTTTAAGGTACTTTGAGAATCCTGAAGAAGCTACTATTTACAGAAACACAATCTAAAAACAAATACTTAGGACTAAATACTACAATAGATATCCAAACTTAAGTACTCTACCAAACCCCAAATCTAATTACGAAAGTCATCAGATAAAGCCAAAACTTGTGGGCAAAAAAAAGTCTTACATTGATATTTTCTAATTGTAGTAGATGTACTGTATAATATGATTTCACATCTTCAGATAAGAGCTTCACATTGAATCCTGTTTCTTTAAACAGCATCTCTTGATCATCTGTTGGCCAGTACTGTGCACATTTAACCTAAATTTAAGAATATTAGTTTATAGACATTATGAAACAGAAGACAAACCTCAAACATACATGCTATAGTTTTTCAAGTATCAAAATTTAAATTTAAAAAAGTTATAAACAGAGCTGGGAAGATGGCTCAGCAGGTAAAGGCATATGCTTGCAAAGCCTACTAGCCCAAGTTTAACTCCCTAGTATGCATGCTATGTTGTCCGTGTATCTGCAGTTTGTTTGCATCCCTGGTATCACTTTCCTTTATTTTTTTCCTTGCTCTCAAAAAAGTGAATAAATTCTCTCAAGTAAATATGATATATTTTTGAAAGTTATAAACAGATTACATGCTTATAAAATAGAAATAAAACTTGCCATTCTTAGAGACAGAAAAAGAGGCAGAGAAAGAGAATGGGCAGGTCAGGGCCTCTCAGCCACTGTGAATGAAATCCAGACACGTGTGCCCCTTGTAAACAAGCACAGCATTGCATGCTTGCATCACGCTATCAGTGGGATCTGGAGGATTCAAACAGGAGTTCTTGGGCTTCAAAGGCGAGCGCCTTAGCCACTAAACCATCGCTCCAGCCAAAACTTGCCATTCTTAAAGCACAAGCAATATTCTTTTTTCATGGTAGGGTCTTGCTTTAGCCCAGGCTGACCTAAAACTCACCACTATCCTACCTCTGGGAATAAGGCATGCTTATAGCCAAACAGTCATTTTGTGCTTCTCAGTTATCAAGCTCACATAAGCATCTTCAAGTAGTACTAAAAGGTTTTGTTTCAGAAGTGATTTCCACTAAATACTACTTATTGGGGCTGGAGAGATGGCTTAGCGGGATAAGGTGTTTGCCTGCAAAGCCAAAAGGATCCCGGTTCGATTCTCCAGGACCCACGTAAGCCAGATGCACAAGGGGCGCATGCATCTGGAGTTTGTTTGCAGTGGCTGGAGGCCCTGGCATGCCCATTCTCTTTTCCCGTCTAAGTCTACTTATCTAGAATGAGAACCTACCTAAAAAACAAACAAACAAACAAACAAACAAACAAAACTAGAAAGAGATCTACCACATGACAGAGCTATCTTACTCTATCCACTCCTCGGTATTCACCTGAAGGATTCCAAGTCAATATATCACAGATATATTTGCACATCAGTTTTATTTTAGTACTATGCAGAATTGTTAAGTTTTGGAAACAATCTAGGTGTCCAACAACCAAGAAAGAATTAACAAAATGTGGTGTGCATACAAAATGGGAGGTTTTGTTCCAGCTATCAAAAACTAAGTTATGTCATTTGAAGGAAAATGTATGCAAGAAGGGATAACTATATTAAGTGCATTAAGCTAGTCTTAGAAAGACAAATGTATTCTTTTACTTGCAGTACCTACATTTTATATAGGCAGGTAAAATCATCTATGTACTTGTACTCTCAAAGTAGATGTGCAAACTGTAGGGGAACAAAGGCTGGGAGGAAGGAATAAAGAGGAATGGGCTCAATGTAAGATAGGTAACACAATACCATGTACAACACATATATACAATGAAAACTTGTCTTATATTTTATTTATCTGAGGAAAGGATAGATGTGCCAGGACCTACCACTGCAAACACATGCACCACTTTGTGCATCTGGCTTTATGTAGGAACTGGGGAATCTAACCCAGGCCATCAGACCTTATAGAGAAGCATCTTTAACACTAAGCAATCTCTCCAGCCTGAAAACATTTTAAATTATAATTCTAAAAAAAAAAAAAAAAAATTGCCAGGTGTGGTGGTGCACACCTTTAATCCCAGCACTCATGAGGCTGAAGGAGGAGATCACCTTGAGTTGGAGGCCAGCCTGGGATTACAAAATGAGTCCCAAATCAGCCTGGACTACAGTGAGACCCTACCTTGAAAGAGGAAATAGAAAAGAAAAGGAAGAAAAGGTTACATTAGTTCTCTGGTTAGAAGCATCCTGGCCACTAGCTTTTAGCAATAAAAGGTCCCCAAATAAGAAAGTTTAAAAATGTTCATATGCAATATATTACTCACTGATTCTTTCTCCACAGTTCGGTTTAACATGACAACTGCTTTGGTCTTTTGCTGCCACACCATGAGCCAGAAGTGGCAACATGTATTAGGAAGTGGACCCTGCAAGATCAAAATGAGAGCACATCAGGGAACAGTGCTAGAAAACAGCAAGGCTTTCTCAATGTGTCAGTGGCTATCTAAATCAAGAATTTAAATACACTTGTATTCAAAATAACCCACTTGGTAATACTTAGAATTTGGGCAATCAATGATCAAAACCTTCTATCTACTCAGGCAGAATAGGGACTGTTTGGGATATCAGTTGGCTTTCATAGTTGTGAGTTGGAGGGGCTGGGGAGATAGCTCAGCCATTAAGGAGCTTCCCTGCAAAGCCTAACGACCCTGGATTGATTCCCCAGTACTCACATAAAGCTAGATGCACACAGTAGCACATGCATCTGGAGTTTGCTTGTAGTAGCTAGAGGCCCTGCTGTGCCTGCCACCTGGCCTCTATACCCTTTTGATGCCCTGCAGATAGCCAGACCCTATCCACAGAACAGTTAGTCTGAAATTAAAAATAATTTTTTTTTTTAAAAAAGCGAAAAGCCTTTATTCCTAGCACTCAAGAGGCAGAGGTAGGCGGATTGCCTTGAGTTCGAGGCCACCCTGAGACTACATAGTGCATTCCAGGTCTCGAATAACCACAGGAAAAAAAAAGTTGTGAGGTGGAGAACTACATATTGAGCAATGAAGTACAGGTATGATTTTGCCTCAGAGAGATCCAATCTCATTTACTGGTTCTAATACTGTCACTATTAACATCGTTTGAGATTAGCCTGGACTACATGAAACCTGCCCCCAAGAGACACAGACTGGAGAGATGGCTTATCAGTTAAGGCGCTTGCCTGCAAAGCCTAAGGACCCGTGTTTCACTCTCCAGATCTCGTGTTAAGTCAGACACACAAAGGTGAGGCAAGTGCAAGGTTGCACACACCCACTAGGTGGCACAAGTGTCTAGAGTTCAATTTCAGTGGCTGGGGCTCAGGCATGCCAATTCTCTATCTGTCTCTCTCTCTCTCCCTGTAAAATTTAAAAAAAAATTTTTTTTTAAATCAACCATGAGCACTGGAGAGATGGCTTAGAGCTTAAGGCACTTGCCTGCAAAGCTAAAGGACCTCAGTTTGACTTCCCAGGACCCACATAAGCCAGATGCACAAGGTGGCACATGCATCTGGAGTTTGTTTTCAGTGGCTGGACGCCCTGGTGCACCCATGTTCTCTTTCTCTTTCTCTCTCTCCAATTAATTAATTAAGATAATAATAAAACAACCACAAGACAGTTGCTACTGTATAAAGAACCCATGTTTTGGTCTGAGTCGATGGTTCAGTGGGTAAGAGTGCTACCTGAACAAACACTAGGGTCTGGGAAGGCCAGATCCGTCCTGAGTTCCATCCCCAGCACCCACATAATCAGCTGAGTATGGTTATGCACACCTATATCACCAATCCCTTGGAGAGCAGAGACTGGAGAATCACTGAGACTCGCTGGCTAGTTAGTCTGACCAAAAAATGGCAGCTCTGGTTTAAGTGACAAACTTGGTCTCAAGGAAAGAAAACAGGTAAGCTATCCACATGTATGCACATATCTGCATGCAGACATGCACACAAACATCACACACACACACACACACACCCCAAAAACCCTCACAGGATTTTTTTTTTTTGTTTTCTGAGGTATGGTGTCACTCTAGCTCAGGCTGACCTGGAATACGCTATGTAGTCTCAGGATGGCCTTGAAATGATGGTGATCTTTTTACCTCTGCTGGGATTAAGGGTGTGCGCCCCCTCCCCTAGCCCTCCTCCCCACTCATGCTTTTTGCCTTTGTATGGTAGCATTTTAGGAATACATACTCAAAAAACAGGTCAAAGGATAGAAAACACTGGAGACAGTCAATGTTTATTTCCTCTAATACTCTTTTTTTTTTTTTTTGTTTTGCGAGGTAGGATCTCACTCTGGCCCAGGCTGACCTGGAATTAAGTATGTAATCTCAGGGTGGCCTCGAACTCTCGGTGATCCTCTTACCTCTGCCTCCTGAGTGCTGGGATTAAAGGCGCCCACCACACCCGGCTCCTCTAATACTCTTATTGTTCATTGTTACTTACTAAATCATTGTCCTTTCCTTCTCCTCCCTGAGTTTTGTGAATCAGTTTTTGTTTTTTAAATCAGCCCCTTAGCCAGGGGTGTGATGGATCACCATGAGTTCAAGGCCAGCCTGGTACTACAGAGTGAATTCCAGGTCAGCTTAGGCTAGTAGGAGACACGACCTTGACCATTTTGCAGATTGGAAAGTTGGTATCATTGCTAGCAGGTAGAAGAACTGAAAGATGAATCCCTGTCCCTCTGAATTAAAAACCTGGGAGGAAGCCGGGTGTGGTGATGCACGCCTTTAATCCCAGCACTCAGGTGGTAGAGGTAGAAGGATCTCCATGAGTTCAAGGCCACCCTGAGACTACATAGTGAATTCCAGGTCAGCCTAAGCTAGGTAGGCCGGACTCGGGAGGCAGAGGTAGGAGGATCGCCGTGAGTTCGAGGCCACCCTGAGACTACATAGTTAATTCCAGGTCAGTCTGGACCAGAGTGAGACCCTATCTCGCAAAACCAAAAAAAACAAAAAAAAACAAAAAAAAAAACAAAAACAAAAAAAACAAACCTGGGAGGGGCTGGGCATGGTGGCACACCAGCACTCAGAAGACAGAGGTAGGAGCATCGTTCAAGGCCACTCAGATTACATAGTGAATTCCAGGTCAGCCTGAGCTAGAGTGAAACCATACCTCAGAAAACCAAAAAAGAAAAAAAAAAAGAAAAATCCTGTGAGGGTTTTTTTTTGGGGCGGGGGTGTGTGTGTGTGTACCCTACCTAAAAAAAAAAAAAAAAAAAAAAAAAAAAGCATGAGTGAGATGAGTTCTCAGCCCTTCAGAATGTGTGCAGAGGGGTGAGAAGTACATGCATCAAGTGCCATAGGGCCAAGGATGAATCTGCAAGTCTGAGGGAGCAGGGAGGCCTAGGAGAATAACTATCAAGCCATAGAAAAATGAACCCTAACAGAAAAGGAACATGCAAAGATGGAGGGAGCCAGGCATGGTGGCACACGCCTTTAATCCCAACACTCGGGAAGTAGAGGTAGGAGGATTGCAGAGAGTGTGAGGCCACCCTGAGACTACATAGTGAATTCCAGGTCAGCCTGAGCTAGAGTGAGACTCAGAAAAAAAAATAATAATGGGGGGAGTCATGGTCGTCTCTCTAGGCAGTCTAAGCAAAAAGCAAGGGCATGGAATCCAGGGCGTATGTGGTGTACCCAGTAGTATACCCCTGTGGTCACCAGAAGCTGGTTGCAAGAAGACATCTTACAATACTGCCAGTGACAAGTGGCACTGAAGATGGCAAACTGGAAAAGACACCTAGATGATGGCAGCCTTCTCATATAAGAAAAAAGGAAGCAGATGAATTTACTTTCAACAAACAAATTAGATACAAAATGGATAGGATCTGAGATGTAGGTTAAAATACCCATAGAACCTGGAAAATGAAGGGGCTTTAGTAAAGAAGACAAGCAATTTCTGAATTCTCACATATTAAAGGAATAGAGCTCTGTCTGGTGGGACACATGAAAATAGTTTAACAAGGACAAAAGATTAAAAAATAGTACTGAGGGCCAGGCATGGTGTCAGTGCACACACACCTTTAATCCCAGAACTTGGGAGGCAGAGGTAGAAGAAGCGCCTTGAGTTCAAGGGTATTCTGAGAATACACAGTGAATTCTAGGTCAGCTTGAGCGAGCAAGACCCTACCTTAAAAAACAAAAACAAACAAACAAACAAACAAAATTACAAACAAAAAAACCCTAGGGTATTAAGTAGGAGTTTCTTTACCATAATGGAATTTTAAAAGGTTTATAAAGGGATCCCTAATCCCATTATTACTGTGACTAATAAAAAGCAGTAATAAATACTACAACAAATAATCCATGGAGTTTCTCAAAACATTCTCTACATGACAGGATAGAAAATAATCAAGATTTAAGTGCTTGGGGAGTTAAGTCATTTCATATAGTAATTATAAGGTAATAGAGCAAAAAAACAAGGGAACTACTGTAGTGTCACATTTTTGCTTCATCTTGCCCATTGTGTGACCTTAGTAAAGTAAGTTAATTGGCTTCCTCCTCAGTGAAATAAGACAGTGGTCAAAAGGTTTAAATTACAAAAAAAAAGTAAAATGGAATAAAGTGTTACAAAACTACTTCCTAATAGAATGTAATGTTCAAAAGATAGGGTTGGTTTGTTCAAGACAGGGTCCTATCCACCTCCTGAAGCATATGCCATCATACCTGGCCTTTCTAAATTTTTATTTCATTTACTTATTTGAGAAAGAGAGAGGAAGAGGCAGAGAGAAAGAATGGGCACACAAGGGCCTTCACCCACTGCAAACGAACTCCAGACACATTTGCCCCCTTCTGCATCTGGCTTATGTGGGTCCTGGAGAATCGAACTGGGGTCCTTAGGCTTCATAGGCAAATGCCTTAACCGCTAAACCATTTCCCCAGCCCCCACCCCTTTTAACCTTTTTTAAACTGTTTTTTACAGAACAATGACTGCAACAAAGTAGGCCTCAATAAAAATAGCTAATGAAGTGCTGGCTACTGGATTTGAGGACAGATAGTGGGAGCCAAGTGGATGTTGAAAACCATGATCCCTGGAAGAGAATATAGTTCAGCTGGTAGAGTGCTTGCTTCACATTTGCAATCCTGCACCGCTAAAAACCAACCAACTATCATGGCTTATATTTCAGAGTATTCTTCAATTTTCAGCTGAAATAAGTGATGGTGCTATTAGCAAAGCCCCTCATATGAGATAAAGATAAAGATAAAGTGACCAAGGAGGATAAACAAGAATTACTCCTATGGCTTCACGATGGAGGAAGAGCAGTACTTGTGTGTGGGAGTAGCCAGTTCTGCAAAACCTAATGGGTAGAGAGTCATGGAGAACTCTGCAGGTTATTTGCCTGCCATTTGGAGCACCTGGCCTCTATACCCTTTGATACCATGCAGATAGCCAGACCCTATCCAGAGCACAGCTAGTCTCTAAAGCTACATTAAAGATGGCATAGGGCTGGAGAGATTGCTTAGCAGTTAAGGCATTTGCCTGCAACACCAAAGAGCACAGGTTCAATTCCCCAGGAAACACATAAACCAGATGCACAAGGGGACACATGCATATGGAGTACAATTACAGTGCCTGGAGGCCATGGTGTGCCAAATTCTTTCTCTTGCATTAAAAAAAAAAAAAAAAAAAAAAAAGCCAGACAGTGTGGCACACGCCTTTATTCCCAGCACTTGGGAGGCAGCAGTAGGAAGATCTCCATGAATTTGAGGACACTGTGAAAGTACATAGTGAATTCCAGGTCAGCCAGAGCTAGAATGAACCCTACCTCAGGGAAAAAAAATAGTTGCATGTTTGTTGTGGGGGAAACCAATTGCTCTCTACTTGGACTGGAGAAACTTCTCTTTTCAGATGGTGATGACCACTGGGATGACCCAAAAGGCAACATAGTGCTGAGAAAAAGCAACAGAGGAGTGTTCGGCACTGAGACATCTCTATCACACCTTCCAAGGCTCCGGGTCCATTGCAGAAGACATGGCAAAAAAATGTAAGAGCCAAAGGATGGGTAGGACTGCTTACAATACACTCTTCCAGACACAAAATGGCCTAGATATCCATGACCTCACAGTGCCTAGCACTACCTTCACAAGACAATAGGCAGAAAACATGATGACATCAAAATAAAAGAGAGATTGGACTGGAGAGATGGCTTAGCAGTTCAAGCACATTCAAGCACCTGCCTGCAAAGCCAAAGAACCCAAGTAAGCCAGATGCACAAGGGACCCGGAGGTGTACACACCTGGAGTTCATTTGCAGTGGCTAGAGGACCTAGCATGCCCATTCTCCCTCCTGTCTGGGTTTTTTTTTTTTTTTCAAGGTAAGGTCTCACTCTAGCCCAGGCTGACCTTGGGGTTCACTATGGTGATCCTCAGGTGCTGGGATTAAAGGCACAAAACCTGGCATTATGCCCATCCTCCTCTCCTCTCCTTCCCTCCTGCTTATTTCTGTTTCTCAAAATAAACAGGGCTGGAGAGATGGCTTAACAGTTAAGGGACATGCCTGCAAAGCCTAAGGACCATGGTTCGATTCTGCTGGTCCCACATGAACCAGATGCACATGGGATTGTATGCGTCTGGAATTTATTTTCAGCGGCTAGAGACCCTAGTGCGCCTATTCTCTCTCTCTCTTCCTTTCTGTCTCTAATAAATAAATAAAATATTTTAAAAAATAATAATAATAGCCAGGGATGGTAGCACATGCCTTTAATCCCAGCACTCGGGAGGCAGAGGTAGGAGGAATGCCATGAGTTCGAGACCACCCTGAGACTACATAGCTAATTCCAGGTCAGCCTGGACCAGAGTGAGACCCTACCTTGAAAAATCAAAAACAAAGTGGGGGGCTGGAGAGATGGCTTAGTGGTTAAGGCGCCTGCCTGCTAAGCCTAAGAACATCAGTTCCAATCTTCACGTCCCTCGTTTAGCCAGATGCAAAGTGATGCAAGGACACAATGCTACACTTGCCCACAAGGGGGCACATGCATCTGGAGTTCATACCCAGCAGCTGAGAAGCTGCTAGCTCGCCCATTCTCTGTCTTCCTCTCCCTCTCTCTGTCTCTCTTTTTAAAAAAAAAAACACTCAAAGGTTTCCCCAGCTGTACAACACAGGGGAAGGTAAGAACTCCAAGCCCCACTATCAGAGCAGTAGCAAAAGCTTTGTGTTCAATAAAACCAAAGAAGTTATTCTGCCTGAAGAGAACTAGACCAACCCATTTCATAAGAATTTACTTCCTAGAACATACTCATTTCACAACCAAAAAAAAAAAAAAAACACTGAAATAGAGCCACGCCTTTAATCCCAGCATTCAGGAGGCAGAGGTAGGAGGATCGCTGTCAGTTCGAGGCCACCCTGAGACTACATAGTTAATTCCAGGTCAGCCTGAGATAGCGTGAGACCCTACCTTGAAAAAAAATCAAAAAGAAAAAAAACTGAAATAGTGTTCAGTTAGCAAAGTCAAGATAGAATTTCAGCTATGTTTTAAAGCACAATCTGCTTGATATCACACTACTTGCCTGTGTTAAGACGTAACTCCTTTGTGCCTCTTCAATGTCAACTAAGCTGGCATTAATATAGTCATTTTCCGTATTCTGCAGTTTAACACGACTGTGATCATCTGAAAAGAGAGAATGATAAATCATGTGTCACTTCAACTCTCTTTCTGTTTAAGATTCTATGGGATTTATAGAATCTAAGGATTTAGTTCAGGCATTGTGGCACATACCTTTAATCAGCACTGAGGAGGCTTAGGTAGGATTCCAGGTCAGCCTGAACTAGAGTGAGACCATACATTGAAAATAAAATTTTTTTAAAAATCTAAGTTTTGATAGAAACAAAAAGAAACAGCCAGGCATGGTGATGCACACCTTTAATCTCAGCATTTGGGAGGCAGAGATAGGAGGATCACTGTGAGTTGAGGGCCACTCTGAGACTACACGATGAATTCCAGGTCAGCCAGGGCTAGAGCAAAACCCTACCTTGCAAAACAGAAAGCAGAAAGAAGGGAGGGAGGGAGGGAGGGAGGAGGGAGGGGAGGAAGGAGGGAAGATAGAATAAATAAGTGCCATAGGAGAATACAGACAAATTCTAACTGATTCCCTTTTTACAAATAAGTAAAACCTGACAACATAGTGAATTCCAGGTCAGCATGGGCAAGAATCAGACCCTAACTTTAGAGATAAGACTAGATCTTGGAAGCCGGGCGTGGTGGCGCACGCCTTTAATCCCAGTACTCGGGAGGCAAGGTAGGAAAGATCACCGTGAATTCGAGGCCACCCTGAGACTACACAGTGAATTCCAGGTCAGCCTTGGCTAGAGTGAGACACTAACTTGAAAAAAGGCAAAAAAAAAAAAAAAAAAAAAAAAAAAAAATGTTAAATGACTTTAGTTTTAGACGTCAATTTATCTAAGATGTTTCTGCTGGACAGAAACCAAGACCTCTGTACATATTACATGTCACTGCCAACAGGAAAAACTAAGATCTTATTGTAAATCACATATACTTGTGTTCTGGGAAAGATGATGTCAGTAAGCACTTTTTTTGTTTGATCATCACTTTTTAACTGTTAACATTATACAAGGTGAAAACTCAGCAACTAATTAACAAAATGAAGACTAACAAGTAATGTAACCAAGAGAAGAATGCATGTTTTGAAAAGCTACATATTTGACAACATTTAAGATCCACTAAAACATCTTGCCAAAGGAATGCATTTTCCCATGTTGCAATCAAGGAATACAAACTAACCCACTGACCACACACATACATTGCACAACTCAATACAGCATGTTGGCCAACATGCAACTGGGACAGTTAAGCTCAGATGCTGTTGGGACTTCATTAAACTGAATGGCATGTTTCCAGACCATGGCAGAAGAAAAGCCTACAACCTCCAGCAGCTTGACATTTGATACCTTACTCTTTGGAGTTTTTAACTAGAACTCACTACTATTTTCTCTCGTCTTTAACATCTACACCATTTACCCCAAAATTATTTTATGAAGAAAATAACACAGTGAATAACGGCACAGATGAATTCCTGAAGGCTTAAGGGGTGGATGATGAATGCTACAGGAAAGCCACCCAGGCTCCTGGTCCCCGGCAAGGATCTGCTTCTTGTCTAGTATTAATTCACACAACAAGGAGAAGCACATGCACACCACTGAATTCTTTCAGATTAAATTTTTTTTTTTGTTATTGTTGTTTTTGGGTTTCTTTTTTTTTTTTTTTTTTTTTTTTAACAAGTAGACTCTCACTCTAGTCCAGGCTGACCTGGATTCACTATGTATTCTCAGGGTGGCCTTGAACTCCAAGCGATCTTCCTACCTCTGCCTCACAAGTGCTGGAGCCAACCTGGGCTTTTAAAAATATTTTTATTTCCTTAAAGGCTTTTGCCAAAGCCCTTGGTTTCCCCTGAGAAACAGATAGTAAGACCCTATTGCTGAAGACATCTCTTGCCTGAGAGGCAAGGTCACTGAGAAAGCAAGCTGGTGCTGAGCAGAAAACCTTCTCCCTGTAGACCAGCCAACTGAAAGCTGGAAAAAGCTGCACTGCATGCAGAGTATGGGAGACAGAAGTCATCAGCAGTGAAAACAGTGGACGCTGAATATTCAAATTTGGCCAGACAGGCCCAAAGACTGAACGGGTACAATAGTGGCATGTCTACTCGTGGGGTAACCAACTGCTCTATAATTGGACTGAAGGCCCTCTCTACAGGAGGGAATACATACCTGGTACTGAAAAACCTAAGCAAAGTCTATGGTAGGTAAGGTCATGAGCCTTAGGGGTATAAAGCATGCCCTTATCTAAATGTATATACTATTCCCACCAAGCTGCCCGGAAAATACTACACTTAATGCTCATATTCACATATTAATGCTACTCTCACTTCTGGTTAGAGAAGCTTCTCTTTTCAGATGGCGATGACCACTGGGATGATCCAAAAGGCAACATAGTGCTGAGAAGAAGGGATGGAGAAGTGCCCAGCACTGAAACATCTCTGTCACACCCTCAAGGCTCAGGGATCATTGCGGAAGAGGGGCGGATAGAATGGAAGAGCCAAAGGAAGGGTGCGACTCCTTACAATGCAACTGCCCAGACAGAAATTGGCCTTGATATCCATGACCTTGCTGTGCCTAGCAATACCTCCATAAGACCCTCATAATAGAAGTAAAAGATGATGACATCAAATTAAAAAAAAAGAGACTAATGGAGAGGGGGATATGATGGAGAGTGGAGTTCTAAAGGGGAATGGGGGAGGGGAGGGAAAACTATGCACCTTTTGTATGTAAGTATGTTTAGTTGTCAATAAATATTTAAAAAAATATATTTTTATTTCCAAGCATGCACCACCACCCTGGGCTTTAAAAATATTTTTATTTGCAAGCATGGAGGAAGAGAGAAGACAGACAGAAAGAATGGATGCACCAAGACCTCCAGCCGCTGCAAATGAACTCTAGACGCATGCGCCACTTTGTGCATTTGGCTTTACGTGGGCACTGGAGAACTGAACCTGGGTTGCTTGGCTTTGCAGGCAAGTGCCTTAACCACTGAGCCATCTCTCCAGCCCCCAAAACAGTTTTAAAAAATCTTTAGCAAGCTGGGTGTGGTGGTGCATTCATTTAATCCCAGCACTCGGAAGGCAGAGGTAGGAGGATCACCGTGAGCTTGAGGCCACCCTGAGACTACACAGTGAATTCCAGGTCAGCCTGGACTAGAGGGAGACCCTATATCCGGGGAAAAAAAAAAGTTTATTAGCAGATGGCAATCCTTGGGAAAACTCTATAGTACTTTAAAATTAGTTGCAACTGGTGGCTGAAACTGTATTTTCTTCTCAGGCAAAAAAAATCTCTCAGATACCTATCTACATCACTACCTAGCTTAGTTCTTCTATTAAAAAAAGATTTGCCCAGTATGATGGTGCATGCCTTTAATCCCAGCACTTGGGAAGTAGAGGGAGGAGGATCACCATAAGTTTGCGGCCACCTTGAAACTACAGACTGAATGCCAGGTTAGCCTGGGCTAGAGTGAGACCCTACCTTGAAAAAAAACAAAAAAAAATAGGGGGCTGGAGAGATGGCTTAGCAGTTAAGGTGTTTCCCTACAAAGCCAAAGGACCCAGGTTCGATTCCCCAGGACCCATGTTAGCCAGATGCACAAGGGGGTGCATGTGTCTGGAGTTCGTTTGCAGTGGCTTGAAGCCCTGGCGTGCCTATTCTCCCACTCTCTCTCTCCCTTTCTCCCTCTTTCTCTGTCAAATAAATAAATAAAAATAAAATATTTTTTTAAGTTAGGGGGGAGGGTCAATCAAAATTCAAGATATTCTGAATAAGGCATATGTAAACCTACTTTTTTGAATAATGGCACATCCAAAAGCCATAGATTGTTACTAGAAAATTTTCAGTTCCAGGGATAGGATATCTTACAGTGAGTTGTTGGTCAGGGAGGTCCCTGTAGCCTCCAAAACATTACAGGGTATGGCCAAGGCCCTTGGTTTTCCTTGAGAAACAGATGGTTAAGACCCTATTTCTGAAGACCTCACTTGCCTGAGCAGCAAGGTCACTGAGAAATCAAGCTGGTGCTGAGCAGAAAACCCTCTCCCTGTTGACCAGCCAACTGAAAGCTGGAAAAGGCTGCACTGCATACAGCCCTATGGGAGACAAAAATCATCAGTGGTGAAATCAGTGGACACTGGAAGCAAGTTTGGCCAGACAGGCCAAATGACCGAACGTATGCAATAGTGGCATGTCTGCTCTGGGATAAACCAACTGCTCTCTAATTGCTCTGAAGGCTGCTCTATGGGAGGGAATACAAGCCTGGTACTGAAAAAACTAATCAAAAGCCTATAGCAGGAGAGGTCATGAGCCTTAGGGGTTAAAGCCTGCTCTTGTCTGGCTAAATGTATATATTATTCCCACTAAACTGCCCTGAAAGCACTACACTTAATGTTCATATTCACATATTAATGCTACTCTCACTTCTGGTTAGAGAAGCTTCTCTTTTCAGATGGCGATGACCATTGGGATGTCCTAAAAGGCAACATAGTGCTGAGAAGAAGGGATGGAGGAGTGTCAGCACTGAAACACCTCTGTCACACCCTCCAAGGCTCAGGGTCCATTGCAGAATAGGGGGCGGAGAGAATATAAGAGCCAAAGGAAGGGTACTACTCCTTACAATGCAACTGTCCAGACAGAAATTGGATTTGATATCCATGACCTCACAGTGTCTAGCAATACCTTCTGTCTCATAATAGAAGTAAAAGATGATGACATCAAATTAAAAAGAGACTAATGGAGAGAGGGAGGGGATATGATGGAGAGTGGAGTTCTAAAGGGAATGGGGGGGGGAGGGAAAACTATGCACCTTTTGTATGTAAGTATGTTTAGTTGTCAATAAATATTAAAAATATATATATTTTTATTTCCAAGCATGCACCACCACCCTGGGCTTTAAAAATATTTTTATTTGCAAGCATGGAGGAAGAGAGAAGACAGACAGAAAGAATGGATGCACTAAGACCTCCAGCCGCTGCAAATGAACTCTAGACGCATGCGCCACTTTGTGCATTTGGCTTTACGTGGGCACTGGAGAACTGAACCTGGGTTGCTTGGCTTTGCAGGCAAGTGCCTTAACCACTGAGCCATCTCTCCAGCCCCCAAAACAGTTTTAAAAAATCTTTAGCAAGCTGGGTGTGGTGGTGCATTCATTTAATCCCAGCACTCGGAAGGCAGAGGTAGGAGGATCACCGTGAGCTTGAGGCCACCCTGAGACTACACAGTGAATTCCAGGTCAGCCTGGACTAGAGTGAGACCCTACATCCGGGAAAAAAAAAAAAAAAAGTTTATTAGCAGATGGCAATCCTTGGGAAAACTCTATAGTACTTTAAAATTAGTTGCAACTGGTGGCTGAAACTGTATTTTCTTCTCAGGCAAAAAAAAAAATCTCAGATACCTATCTACATCACTACCTAGCTTAGTTCTTCTATTAAAAAAGATTTGCCCAGTATGATGGTGCATGCCTTTAATCCCAGCACTTGGGAAGTAGAGGGAGGAGAATCACCATAAGTTTGCGGCCACCTTGAAACTACAGACTGAATGCCAGGTTAGCCTGGGCTAGAGTGAGACCCTACCTTGAAAAAAAAAAAAAAAAATAGGGGCTGGAGAGATGGCTTAGCAGTTAAGGTGTTTCCCTACAAAGCCAAAGGACCCAGGTTCGATTCCCAGGACCCATGTTAGCCAGATGCACAAGGGGGGGTGCATGTGTCTGGAGTTCGCTTTGCAGTGGCTTGAAGCCCTGGCGTGCCTATTCTCCCACTCTCTCTCTCCCTTTCTCCCTCTTTCTCTGTCAAATAAATAAATAAAAATAAAATATTTTTTTAAGTTAGGGGGGCGGGTCAATCAAAATTCAAGATATTCTGAATAAGGCATATGTAAACCTACTTTTTTGAATAATGGCACATCCAAAAGCCATAGATTGTTACTAGAAAATTTTCAGTTCCAGGGATAGGATATCTTACAGTGAGTTGTTGGTCAGGGAGGTCCCTGTAGCCTCCAAAACATTACAGGGTATGGCCAAGGCCCTTGGTTTTCCTTGAGAAACAGATGGTTAAGACCCTATTTCTGAAGACCTCACTTGCCTGAGCAGCAAGGTCACTGAGAAATCAAGCTGGTGCTGAGCAGAAAACCCTCTTCCTGTTGACCAGCCAACTGAAAGCTGGAAAAGGCTGCACTGCATACAGCCCTATGGGAGACAAAAATCATCAGTGGTGAAATCAGTGGACACTGGAAGCCTCAAGTTTGGCCAGACAGGCCAAATGACTGAACGTATGCAATAGTGGCATGTCTGCTCTGGGATAAACCAACTGCTCTCTAATTGCTCTGAAGGCTGCTCTATGGGAGGGAATACAAGCCTGGTACTGAAAAAACTAATCAAAAGCCTATAGCAGGAGAGGTCATGAGCCTTAGGGGTTAAAGCCTGCTCTTGTCTGGCTAAATGTATATATTATTCTCACAAAACTGCCCTGAAAGCACTACACTTAATTTTCATATTCACATATTAATGCTACTCTCACTTCTGGTTAGAGAAGCTTCTCTTTTCAGATGGCGATGACCATTGGGATGTCCTAAAAGGCAACATAGTGCTGAGAAGAAGGGATGGAGGAGTGTCCAGCACTGAAACATCTCTGTCACACCCTCCAAGGCTCAGGGTCCATTGCAGAATAGGGGGCGGAGAGAATATAAGAGCCAAAGGAAGGGTACTACTCCTTACAATGCAACTGTCCAGACAGAAATTGGATTTGATATCCATGACCTCACAGTGTCTAGCAATACCTTCACAAGACCCTCATAATAGGAGAAAAAGATGATGACATCAAATTAAAAGAGAGACTAATGGAGAGAGGGAGGGGATATGATGGAGAGTTGAGTTGTGAACGGGAATGGGGAGAGGAGAGGGAAATATCATGGTTTATTGTCTATAAGTATAGAAGTTGTCAATAAAAATAAACAGAAATAGAAAAAATTAAAAGTATACTTTTTATTTTTATTTATTTATTTGATAGAAAGAAAGAGGTAGAGAGGGAAAGAGGCAGAGACAGAGAGAGAAAAAAAAAAAGGGGGAGAATGAGCACGCCAGGGCCTCCAGCCACTGCAAATGAAATCCAGATGCATGCACCTCCTTGTGCATCGGGCTTATGTGGATACTAGGAAATTGAGCCTCAAACTGGAGTCCTTAGGCTTCACATGCAAGCTCTGAACCACTAAGCCATCTCTCCAGCCAAAAGTATACTTTTTGATTCAGAAGGATTCTTTTTTTTTTTTTTTGGTTTTTCGAGGTAGGGTCTCACTCTGATCCAGGCTGACCTGGAATTAACTATGTAGTCTCAGGGTGGCCTTGAACTCACGGCAATCCTCCTACCTCTGCCTCCCAAGTGCTGGGATTAAAGGCGTGCGCCACCATGCCCGGCATCAGAAGGATTCTTAATTAAAAGAATCACAAGGCAGTTTCTGCTGATTAAAATACATCACCTTGCACTGGATGGGTACTTAGCAATTAAAGCACTTACATGCAAAGCCAAAGAATCCAGATTCGATTCCCCAGGACACATGTAAGCCAGATGCACAAGTTGGCACATGCATCTGAAGAGGCCCTTTTCTCTCTCCCTGCCTCTTTTTCTCTGTGTCTCTCAAATTAAAAAAAAAAATACATCACCTTAAAATAACTTCATAAAAAGACCGTTCATATTCACATTTCAGGAAGTGAAACGATTAAAGTCTTTTTATGAGAAACTGTGACTTTACAATTTTTAAGACTCAGCAAATATAAAAAAACACCACCCACCTCATCTACTAAGAATCACTTAATAATCAATAGAAATAATCTGTGAAAACAGAGTTAGGTTCCTTGGCAAGCTGGGATCAAATGTCTCCTTTTCCTTACTCCACTTCTCTGAGTTCCAGATCTGTGAACTACCCATGTCGAGCTAATTTTTGAATGGTAGCATGGTGGGGTAGATTGCTTGCCTAGTATTGACAACGTTTTGGTGTTCCATCCCACTGACTAAAAAGACAAAACCAAACAAACTTCTGAATTAGAAAAAGCAGAAAGTTACATGCTTTCTCTTTTTCTCCATTTTATTCTGCCCAGGAAATCTCTGAATTGACATATCAAAATAATAGTTTCAAGACTCTGGACTGCCCGCGTACCACAGCCCACAGTACTTAATCACTGTTTGGTGGCCGCAGCTATTTCCTTCTCTATCTTTTAAAGGTTGCAGTAGGGGGAGAAAAGGAAGGCAGCACCACTAGACTCCATGGAATACCAGAAAAGCCAACAATCCACACTCCCACACGAAATCATATTTCTTAATACCTAATAACGCAGCAGCACTTTAACAGAAGTGTTTTTCGGGATAGAGAGGTGGCTTAGCTGTTAAGACGTTTGCCTGCAAAGCCAAAGGACTCAGGTTCAATTCCCCAGGACCCACATAAGCCAGATGCACAAGGGGACATATATGTCTGGAGTTTGTTTGTCATTGACTGGAGGTCCAGAGTGCCATTCTCAATCTGCCTCTTTCCCCTTCTCTCTCTCTCAAATAAATAAATAAATAAATAAAAATATTTTTATTGATAGAGCATTATCTGCTCTTAATAAATCTTGTCTAAATAAATGAGGAAATTCAATATCTGAGGTGTAGTTTATAAACTGAAGAGATATTAAGCCAACTTCTGATGAAGAATTTCTTGGCCTCCCAATCTCAGGCAGTACATTTTCCAGTTTTTTATCTCTCTCTCTCTCTCTTTTTTTTTTTTTTTTTTTTTTTTTGGTTTTTCGGGGTAGGGTTTCACTATAGCCCAGGCTGACTTGGATGGTTTTATATCTTGAGAAATGACATGCTCTGAATGTGGTCTGAGCTGAAAATACAGAACTTCCTCTTTCAACACTGCTATAATAAACTTAAAATATATATATATATATACCTAAAATTTAAAAAGCTGTTGGAGAGTTTTCAATGTCAAATAGAGAGGGCTCATGATCCTCAGGGCAGAAACCAAGAATAACATAAACTGGGCAAGAAGGCCATGTTTATGAGTTTAGCACTAACCGCTGACTTTTCCCCTTAGATATACTTGTTCTTTTTGAACAGTGATGCCCATTCTTACATGGTACTTTCCCATCATAAATGCAAAGCATTTTAGAAATAAGCCCACACTATTTAATTCCAGAAGTTAACTGTCCCAGAACAAATATGAATTTTCATTCATAAAACAATGAGCCAAAGGCTAAGGCCCAAGCTAAAACCCAAGTCACAACAAGCACTATCGTATTAATAGAGAAGAAATACAAATCTTAGCAGACATAAATTGCACTAAATTATAATTGCTTGCTTGCAAGGAAAATTCTATTTCATAAACTGATTCTCTTTGACCATATAACCAAGCAGAACCACAACAGAATACTGTCACACTTACAACATGCCAGCAACTGTATGACACATTTTACTAGGTTACTACTTGCAATCCCCACAAATTTACTAATCAGCAGATTAAAACAACACACTAGAGGGCCGGAGAGACGGCTTAGCGGTTAAGGCACATGCCGGTGAAGCCTAAGGACCAGGTTTGATTCTCCAGGTCCCATGTAAGCCACATGCATCTGGAGTTCATTTGCAGTGACTAGAGGCTCTGGTTGCCCATTCGCTCACTCGCTCTCTCTACCCCCTTCTGTCTCTAATAAATAATAAATGAAAAAACACACACTAGAGAGTCACAAAGGAGTTTTGAACCTATGTTTGTCAGACAGAAGAGACTACATTTCCCATGTTACACTGCCTCTTTTTTTTTTTTTTGAGGCAAGCTCAACAGACTGGCCTTGCTTTCATTATGTGGCGGGCGGGCAGGTTGTTGCAAGGCATTCACACAAGGCAATCAGCTCCAGACACATGTGCCCCCTTGTGTGCATGTGGACTTTGTGCACTTGTGTCTGGTTTATGTGGGACCTGGAGAGTTGAACATGAATCCTTGGGCTTTACAAAAAACTGCCTTAACTACTAAGTCATTTCTCCACCCAGCTGCCTCTTTTTCTAACAACAAATTGGTTTTTGAAGTAGGATCTCACTCTGCCCAGGCTGACCTGGAATTCACACTGTAGTCTCAGGGTGGCCTCGAACTCATAGCAATCCTCCTACCTCTGCCTCCAGAGTGCTGGGATTAAAGGCATGTGTCACCATGCCCAGTTCAAATTGGCTATCTTTACTGTCCTTTCCATACACTACTCTGCAGGCATCACTTTTCACACCCTGTCATCTCAGGTGTGTCACAGTTTATACAAGCCTTGACAAGTGCAGCCTTGACATATCCTATGTGGCCTCACTGAAGGAACCCTGTCCATAATGTTCTGATGTGTATTGTTTTGTTTTTGTTTTCCAAGGAAGGGTCTCACTCTAGCTCAGGCAGACCTGGAATTCACTATGTGGTCTCAGGGTGGTCTTGAACTCACGGTGATCCTCCTACCTCTGCCTCCTTAGTACTGGTATTAAAGTCGTGCACCATCATGCCCAGCTGTGATTTATATTTTTATATGAGAGAGAAAAGGGAGAGACAGTAAAGGGAAGAGACAAGGAAAGGAAAGGAGAGCAAGGGAAAGGAGAAGATGGGAAAAGAGATGAAGAAAGAAGGAGATGAGAAGGGAAGAAGAGGAGAGAGAGCACACCAGGGCCTCCAGCCACTACAAATGAACTCCAGATGCATGCACCACTTTGTACATCTGGCTTTATGTGGGTGCTAAGGATCAAATCCAAGCCGTCAGCCTTTGCAAGTAAGTAACTGCTGAGCCCTCTGCCCAGCCATATAAAAAGAATTATGTCCTGCTTTTTGTTAAGGATTAGAGAAACTTTATTATATTAAGAGGAAAAAGTAGAGAGCATTCCTTCCATGTGAAGGCTGGAGAGGGTAGAGAGCCCATGGGTGAGTAAAGGTCCCCTCCCCACCATCCCAGCCTAGCCAGGTGGGTTGGAACATAGAAAGGCCTTACAGAGAAGGGACCTAGAGGTTCAGGAACCAGGAGAGATGAACAGCTAAGAAGAGTTGTTTGCCTTTTTTTTTTTTTTTTTTTTTAAAAAAAACAAAACACTTATTTATTGGGGTGGAGAAATGGCTTAGTTAGTTAAAGTGCTGGCCTGCAATTCCCAGAACCTACATAAGACAGATGCACATAGTAGATGTGCATCTACAGTTTGGTTGCAGTGACTATAGGTCCTGGCCCACGCATTCTCTCCCTCCGTCTTTCTCTGTCTCATAAATTAACAAACAAATAAATACATAAAGGGCTGGAAAGATGGCTTAGCAGATAAGGTACTTGCCTGCAAAGCCAAAGGACCCTGGTTCAATTCCCCAGGACCCATGTAACCCAGATGCACAAGGTAGCGCATGCATCTGCAGTTCGTTGGCAATGGCTGGGGCTCTGGCACACTTGTTTTTCTCTCTCTCTCAAATAAATACATATAAAAAGAAAATATTTCAAAAATAAATAAATGATAAAAGTTTACTGTGAACACTGCAGCCATTAAATACAGATGCTGAAGTATCGCTGCAGGATATAGAGTCCTTTGGGTACATACCCAGGAGCACTACAGCACAAGTTGGGAGGGGAGAAGAGCAATGAGGAAGTACTATGGTTATCAGGCATAATTTTTAATAAATATCTGGCAAAATCCAGAGCATGCATGCATATATATATATATATTTGAGGGAGAGAGAGAGAGAGGAGAGAGAAAGGGCACTCAATGCCTTCAGCCACTGCAAACGAACTCCAGATGCACGCACCTCCTTGTGCAACTGGCTTACATGGGTCCTGGGGAGTTGAACCTGGGTACTTTGGCTTTGCAGGCAAACACCTTAATGGCTTAGCCATCCCTCCAGCCTTATTATATTTTTTAATATTTTTATTTATTAAGCCAGGTGTGGTGGAGCACTCTTTTAATCCCAGAACTCGGGAGGCAGATATAGGAGGAGTTCAAGGCCACCCTGAGAATACATAATTAATTCTAGGTCAGCCTGGGCCAGAGTGAGACCCTACCTCAAAAAACAAAAATAAATAAATACATTTACTTATTTATTTATTTAGAGAAAGAGAGAGAGAGAGTTCACCAGGGCCTTCTGCTACTTCAAATGAACCTGAGATAAATACATACCACTTTGTGCATCTGGCTCCACGAGGGTACTGCATGAATCAAACCTGGGCCGTCAGGTTTTGTCTTTTAACTAACTACTGAGCAATCCTTCCAGCTCTGAGTCCTTGGTGTTTTTTTTTTTTTTTTTTAACAAGTCAAATACACTCCGGTGTTTGGGTTAATTTGAGAACAGATCTATCATTCCCTGCATTGACCAAGAGTAGGGTCCCTTGTGTTTCTGAGGCACACTTTGGGGAAGTTTAGGTGCCTTCCCTTTACCTTTTTACTGACTGGATTACCTAGCCAGTGAACCACAGTGATTCTGTGTCTGCCTCCCAATGGTGAGGCTATGGAGCACAATGCCATTCCAGACTGTTGTGTGGATATTAGGGATCCAAACTCAGGTTCTTATGCCTGCACAACAAGCACTTTGCCAGCGGCCATCTCTTTAGCCCTCATTTCAATGTTTATTAGTCAGTATTCTATTTTTTTTGTTTTGTTTTTTGTTTTTTGAGGTAGGGTCTCACTCTGGCCCAGGCTGACCTGGAATTCCCTCTGTATTCTCAGGCTGCCCTCCAGGACCCACGGTAGCTAGATGCACAAGGTGGCACATGCGTCTGGAGTTCATTTGCAGTGGCTGGTGGCCCTGTTGCGCCCATTCTCTCTCCATCTTTCTCTCTGTCAAATAAACAACTAAAAATTAAAAAAAAAAACCTTCAAGTCTGCCATGCATGGAGGTGCATGCTTTTAATCCCAGCACTTGGGAAGCAGAGGTAGGAGTATATCTGTGAGTTCAATGACAGCCTAGGACTACATAGTAAATCATTAAGGTCATCCTGGGCTTGAGGGAGACCCTTCCCTGAAAAATAAAAAAAATTTTAAAAAGCCAGGTTTTGTGGCACATGCCTTCAATTCCAGCACTTGGGAGTCTATGTTAGGAGGATCATCATGAGTTTGAGGCTACCCTGAGACTACATAGTGAGTTACAGGTCAGCCTGGGCTAGAGGGAAACCCTACCGCAAAAAATCAAAAATAAGGGCTGGGCATGATGGCGCATGCCTTTAATCCCAGCACTTGGGAGGCAGAGGTAGGAGACTACATAGTGAATTCCAGGTCGGTCTGGGCTAGGGTGAGACCCTACCTTGAAAAAAAAAATAGGTTGGACATAGGAAAGTTCTACCCTTGGATAGAATACTGACTAAGGCTGAAGAGATGGCTTAGTGGATAAGGCGTTGCCTGCCTCCTCCCTGTCGGCCTCTTTCTCTCTCTCAACTAAATAAAATAAAAAAATAGAATACTAGCCAGGAGTGGTGGCTCACGCCTTTAATCCCAGCACTTGTGAGGCAGAAGTAGAAGGATCACCATGAGTTCGAGGCCACACTGAGACTTCATAGTGAATTCTAGGTCAGCCTGGACTAGAGTAAGAACTTACCTTGAAAAAGAAAAAAAAAGTTATTTATTTTGAGAGAGAGAGAATAGTGCACCAGAGCCTTCAGACACTGCTAACAAATTCCAGATGCATGCACCCTCTTGTGGCATGTGTGTGATATTGCATGCTTGTGTCACTGAGTCTGGCTACTTGGGACCTGGAGATTCGAACATCAGTTCTTAGGCTTCACAGGCAAGTGCCTTAACCACTAAGCCATCTTTCCAAGCCGATTTGTTCCTTTTTAAATTCTATTTTATTATTTATTTGGGATAAATAGGCAGAGATAGTGAATGGGCACACCAGGGCCTCTAGCCACTTCTAATGAACTCCACACACATGTACCACCTTGTGCATCTGGCTTACATGGGTCCTGAGGAATTCAACTTGGGTCCATAGGTTTTGCAGGCAAGTGCCTTAACTGCTAAGCCATCTCTCCAGCCCTATTTCTTTCTTTTCAACTTCTGCTTCCCACTGATCTGTTGATTCCTTTGTAGTTTTCTTTTCCCCCTAAACTTCCTGTACTCCAGTAAAGTAATGCTGAGGCTTTTCTGGTAGGTGGAGGGGTACTGAGAATCAAACCCAGAACCACCTACATGATAAGAACAAGCTTTGTTCCTGGGCTACACTACAGTCCTGTTGATGCATCTTTTTTTGTTTTTTCGAGGTAGGGTCTCACTCCAGCTAAGTCTGACCAGGAATTTACTATGTAGTCTCAGGGTGGCCTCAAACTCACAGCAATCTTCCTACCTCTGCCTCCCGAGTGCTGGGATTAAAAGCATGTGCCACCATGTCGGGCTTTTAAACTTTTTTAAGGTAACATACAAAGGAAAGGGTTTCTTTATACCATTTTCACACACATTTATCATACTTTGTTCTAATTACCCTCTACTCCTACAGTCCTCCTCTGTTCCCTTCTTTGTGGTCCTCTTTCTCTCCCTAAATAGCTCTCTATAAACATGACATAATGTCATTTATGTCCCAGTAACCTTTCTCTGTTCTCCTTCCTCATCCCTCTCACAGTCTCCTCTCTAGTTTTATAATATGCACTCAAACATATAAATTTATGTCTAAGGTCTGCATGTGTGTATATAATGTAATGGTACACCAGGGTCTTTTCCTGCTCATTGCAAATCAATACCAGATGCTTGTGCCACTTTTTGTGCATCTGGCTTTACATGGGTGTAGAAAATCAAACCAACAAACCCAATCAGCAGGCTTTAGAAGTAAGCAACTTTAATTACTAAGCCATTTCCCCAGCCCAATTTTTTAAAAATCCCTTTTTCTTCCCTTTATATTTCAACATTCAATGTAGGTACCACAATATGACACGGCTGCCCACAAGATGGGGTCTAAAAATCATATAAAGAGGTTATTTAAAAGTATGGTCTGCTGGGCTGGAGAGAGAGCTTAGTGGTTAAGGCATTTGCCTGCAAATGACTCTTCAGGACCCACGTAAGCCAGATGCACAAGGGGGCGCATGCACCTGGAGTTCGTTTGCAGTGGCTTGGAAGCCATGGTGTGCCCATTATCTCGCTCGCTCTCTGCCTCTCTTTCTCTCAAATAAAATATTTTACAAAAAAAATTTTTTTAAGTATAGACTTCTAGGACTTCCTACATTCAAAGACAAGAATGACTTGAGGGCTGGAGAGATGGCTTAGTGGTGAAACACTTGCCTGTGAAGCCTAAGGACCCCGGTTCAAGGCTCAGTTCTCCAGGACCCACATAAGCCAGATGCACAAGGTGGAGCATGCATCTGGAGTTTGTTTGCAGTGGCTGGAAGCCCTGGTGCTCCCATTCTCTCTCTCTCTCTCTCTCTCTCTCTCTCTTTCTCTCCCTGCCTATTTCTGTATCTCTATCTCTCTCAAATAAATAAATAAATAAATTTTTTTAAAAAAAGAATGACTTGAGACCTTAAACTTACTATAGTCAATTTTTCTCATCCCTTTTCTACGTAGGTGGCTAGTACACAAACCTTCAAGAGCCATCCCACCTGGGTGTGTGGTACGCGCCTTTAATCCCAGCATTCAGGAGGCAGAGGTAGGAGAATCACTGTGAGTTTTAGATCACCCTGAGACTACATAGTGAATTCCAGGTCAGTGTGGGCTCCAGTGAAACCCTACTTTGGGAGGTGGGGGGAGCCATCCCTGACTCCCAAGGTATATTAGAGCATTTCTTTTAGCTGTACCACATCATCTATCTATCTCTTGCTATCCTTGACCTGATTTACTGGGGGACTATACTGCATATTACCAGGTCAGGGTGTGTACAAATCATTGTCTTCTCATCTCAATACATATAGCTGGTTTTCAACAAACATCTTCTGAACCAAACCAAAACTCTCAAATTTCTACCATTCATAAAAACAACACTTCTATGACCTTCTCTACAGACAAGACGACACAGGGAAGAGCGCTGGTATTTGCCAGAGAGGACCATAACTAAAGGGAAACAGTGAGGAGAGGAAGGATATTTCAAAAAGGGAATGACGTATTTGAAGACACTGATAATGCTTGCTAAAAGCCAGGCACACTGGAAGAGTGCCAAGTAATTTAGTTTTACTGAAATGAATAATTTGTAGGAAAACAGAAAAAAAAAAGGAAGCCAGGCATGGTGATACACGCCTGTAATCTCAGCATTCCGGGGAGGTAGGAGGATCACAGTCAGTTTGAGGACACCCCGAGACTACATAATGAATTCCAGGTCAGCCTGGGCTACAGCAAGTCCCTACCTCGAAAGACCAAAACCAAAACCAAAAAACTGGAAATGTGTATACAGGTTCAATCTCCAAAAGGCCTGCAATGATAACATCAAAGAACTTCCAAATTTTCCAACAGCTGTTGGGCACTATGTGGAGCAGGACTGGAAAACAGACTTGGAGGACAGATTAGTAAGGAACAGAAAGGAGATACAGAAACGACTGTAGAAATTACTGTAAATAACCAAGGAAAAAAGCAGAAAGGGCTAAACTAAACCAGAAAAGAGGACCTACCTCGGAAAAAGAGGGAGGGGGCTAAGTAGCCAAAAAAGAAGAAAGTACAAAATTCAGATGTTAGAGAAGGAGGGCTGGAGAGATAGCTTAGCAGTTAAGGCATTTGCCTATGAAGCCAAAGGACCCAAGTTTGATTCACCAGGACCTACGTAAGCCAGATGCAGAAGGTGGCATATGCATCTAGAGTTTGTTTACACTGCCTAGAGGACCTGGCACACCCATTCTCTCTCTGTCTCTCTTCTATCTCTCTCTGCTTGCAAATAAATAAGTGAATGAATGCCAGTTGTGGGACCTTTAGTCCCAGATCTAGGGAGGCTGAGGTAGATGGAAGGATCACCATCAGTTCAAGGCCACGATGGGCTACAGCAAGACGCTACTTTGAAAAACAAAAAAGAAAGAGACAGAGAGAGAAAGAGAGAATATTTTATTTATTTACTAATTTGAGGGGAGGAGGAGACAGAAAGAGAATGGGCACACAGGGCCTCTTGCCACTACAAACTCCAGACACATGCGCCAACTGTGTGCACCTGGCTAAAGCAAGACTGTACCTCAAAAAAAATGTATCTCTCTCTGCTTGCAAATAAACAAATAATAATAATAATAATTATTATTATTATTGGTTTTTTGAGGTAGGGTCTCACTCTGGCCCAGGCTGACCTGGAATTAACTATGTATTCTCAGGGTGGCCTCGAACTCACGGCAACTCTCCTACCTCTGCCTGCCAAATGCTAGGATTAAAGGTGTGCGCCACCACGCCTGGCCGTATATTATTATTATTTTGTATTCCAAGATAGGGTCTGACTATGTAGTCTCTGGGTGGCCTCAAACTCTCAGTGATCCTCTTACCTCTGCCTCCTGAGTACTGAGATAAAAGGTGTGCTCCACTACACCCAGCTCAAATTAAAATATTTTATTTATTAACTTATTTGAGAAAGAGAGGAAGGGCACACCAAGTCCTTCAGCCACTGCAAATGAACTCCAGACATGTGTGCCCTCTTGTGTGCATATATAACGCTGTACACTTGCATCATTGTTCCTCTGGCTTAAGAGAGACCTGGTGATTAGAACACAAGTTCTTAGACTTTGCAAGCAAGCACCTTAACCACTATGCCCATTATTGGATTTTTAAAATTATTTTTATTTGAGACAGAGAGAGTAAAAGGGAGAGAGAGAGAATGGGCACACCAGGGCCACTAGCCACTACAAATGAACTCCAGACACATATGCCACTTTGTGTATCTGGCTTACAAGGGACCTAGAGTATTGAACCTGGGTCTTTAGCCTTCACAGACATGCCCCTTAACTACTAAGCCATCTCTCCAGCCCTATTTCATTTTATTTTTTATTTTTTGGTTTTTGGAGGCAGGGTTTCAATTTTTTAATTGATTATTTAATTGGTTTGTTTCTTTGTTTATTGGAGAGAAGCAGATAGAGAATGAGCGTACCAAGACCTCTAACAACTGCAAGCAGACTCTAGACAATTGCACTACCTCGTGCATTTGGCTTCACATGGGTACTGGGGAATCGAACCTGGGTACTTTGGCATAGTGGGCAAGTACCTTAACCACTAAGCCATCTCTCCAGCCCTCTTTCTTTTCTTTTCTTTTCTTTTCTTTTTCTTTTCCTCCCTCCCTCCCTCCCTCCCTCCCTTCCTTCCTTTCTTGAGGTAGGGTCTCACTCTAGCTCCCATTTCTTTCTTTCTCTCTCTCTTTCTTTCTTTCCCTCTCTCTCTCTCTCTCTCTCTCTCTCCCCCTCCCTCTTTCTTTCTTTCTTTCTTTCTTTCTTTCTTTCTTTCTCTCTTTCTCTCTTTCTCTCTTTCTCTCTTTCTTTCTTTCTTTAGCTCAGGCTGACCTGAAATTCACTATTTAGTCTCAGGCTGGCCTCGAACTCACAGCAATCCTCCTACCTCGAGCAAAATTTTTTTTTTTATTTGACAGAGAGAAAGAGAGAGAGAATGGGCGCGCTAGGGTCTCCAGCCACCACAAATGAACTCCAGATGCATGAGCCACCTTACGCATCTGGCTTACGAGGATCCTGGAGAATCGAACCACGGTCCTTTGGCTTTGCAGGCGAACGCCTTAACTACTAAGCCATCTCTCCAGCCCTTGAGCAAGTATTTTAAACAATATTTACAAAGTCCATGGAATAATATGAAAAGGAAATATACATGATTACATGCACACATATAATGATTAAAATTACTGTAAGAGAAGTAGGGTAATAGTTCAGTGAAGGTGTGAAGATCTGAGTTTGGATTCTCAGAACCCACATAATCCCACAATAATTCCAAGAAGTTCATTAGCTAGCTAGCAGTGAACAACAAAAGAACCTGTCTCAAGGTGAAGATGAGAACTGACACCAGAGGTTACTCTGACCTCCACAAGTGTACCAAGGCATGCACACAGAAATAGACAAATTTCTTAATTTCTTTAAAGAAGATAAATTATGCATAAGAAAAAAGATTGGTAAGAAATATAAAAAATAATGGCAGCAATGTTTGGCACATAAAATAATTATGCATGACTATTGTCCCCCTTTATTATACGATGCCTTAAAAGTGTTCTGAGCCAGGTGTGGTTGTGTACACCTTTATTCCTAGCACTGGGGAGACAGAGGTAGGAAGATCACCATGAGTTTGAGGCCACCCTGAAAATACAGAGTGAATTACAGGTCAGCCTGGGCTAGGGTGAGACCCTACCTCAAAAAACAAAACAACAACAAAAAAAGTGTTCTCTGAAGTGCATTATTAAACCAGGAATGGTTGCTCATTCCTATAATACCAGCACTCATGAGACTGAGGCAAGCCGGGCATGGTGGAACATGCCTTTAATCCTAGCAATTGGGAGGCAGAGGTAAAAGGCTCGCTGTGAGTTCAAGGCCACCATGAAACTACATAGTGAATTATAATAGGTCAGCCTGGGATAGAGTAAAACCGTACTTCGAAAAACCAAAAAAAAAAAAAAAGTTAAGGCAAGAGGACTGCCACAAATGTGAGGCCAGTCTGGGCTACATGGTAAGTTCCAGAGAAACCTGGGCTCAGAGTGAAACCTTGTCACAAAACATGAAACAAGCCAGGCATGGTGGCATATACCTTTAACCGCAGAACTTGAGAGACAGAGATGGGAGTACTGCCATGAGATAGACCAACCTAAGACTACATAGTAAATTCCAGGTCAGCCAGGGCTAGAGGGAGATTCTACCTCAAAAAATAACCAAAAAACAAAAACAGGCCAGGCATAGGGGGCACACCTTTAATCCTAGCACTGGGGAGACAGAGGTAGGAGGATGGTTGTGAGTTCGAGGCCTCCCTGAGACTAGATAGTGAATTCCAGATCAGCCTGGCTACAGCAAGATGCTACCAGGGGAAAAAAAAAAAAAAAAAAAAAAAGAACAAGTCTATTATGTAATTCAAACATTTTGCATTGGAAACAGGCATGGCGATGCATGCCTTTAACTCCAGCACTTGGAAGGTAGAAGTAGGAGGATTTCTGTGAGTTTGAGCCCACCCTGAGACTACATAGTCTACGGTCTACATAGGTCAGCCTGGGCTAGAGTGAGACTCTACCTGGAAAAACCAAAACGAAAAATAAAAAATTGTGCTTCTTAATGGTGACCTCAAGGCCTCCTTTCACTTGGACCTTGTCTCCTAAGGCAGTCTGGGCAACATACACACAAATGTACACTACTTACATGGGCTGACATCTCTGTATCTGTTTCGATTCCTGTTTTCTGGAAACTTCGCCACTCGGTGAGGATAATCATGAGACTCGTTTCGAATTTCCTTAAAATAACAAAAACATATTTTAATAATCTTAAGTTTTATGCTGCAAAATGTATTTTCTCAGCAGGTGTAGAATAATATTTATGGTATGCCTAGTAATGTGCAAAGCTCACTATCTGTGTCACTGAATCCTCACAACACTAATGAAATGATTCTTGTCCCCACATTATTTGACAGGATGGCAGGCTCTGAGAAATTAGTAAGTGGAAGCCCCATGACTAAATCAAAGTCCTCCATCAACTAAGTCTTTATCAACTTAATGTTTATGATAGCTCTATTAAACACCCACAAACATTTTTACTAAAAAGATACATCTAGCCAGATGTGGTGGTGCACACCTTTAAACCCAGCACTCAGGAAGCAGAGATAGAAGAATCACTGTTCCAGCTCAGCCTGGACTAGAGTGAGACCCTGCCTTGAAACAAACAAAAATTACATCTAACGAATGCTCATTTCATTTCTAGCTATTTTTACCCTTTGGACATTGTACAAAAACTCTACAGTGAAGAGTCAAAAGTTTTTGCATATATTTTGTTAAAAATTATACTTAATTTCAAGGAACCCTAAAGTCAGTAAAGTAGTTCCTAGCTAGGAAGGAAGAGTAAACATTTTATGAGGAAAAAAACTTAAAAGATTTTATATTTTGGGGTATAAGTATGGTATCTATAAACTGCAATTACAACATAAAACCAAGACATACAAATTACTCAGTTTTGCGGGCTGTGGTGTTGCAAACCTTTAATCCCAGCACTCGGGAGGAAGAGCAGGAGGACTGCTGTGAGTTCAAAGCCATCCTGAGACTACATTATGAATTCCAGGTCAGCCTGGGCTACAGGGAGACCCTACCTAAAAAAGAAAACAAAACAAAAAAAATGCTAAAGAGCCAGTTGTGGTGGTGCACGCCTTTAATCCCAGCACTTGGGAGACAGAGGTAGGAGGATTGCTCGTTCAAGGCCACCTAAGACTACATAGTAAATTCCAGGTCAGCCTGAGCCAGAGTGAGACCCCCCACCTCGAAAAACAAAAACAAAAAAATAAATAAATAAAAGTATATCTTAGGCCGGGCATGGTGGCGCACGCCTTTAATCCCAGCACTCGGGAGGCAGAGGTAGGAGGATCGACAGGAGTTCAAGGCCACCCTGAGACTACATAGTGAATTTCAGGTCAGCCTGGGCTAGAGTGAAACCCTACCTCGAAAAACCAAAAATAAAAAAAAAAAAAAAAATATATATATATATATATATATATATATATATATATATATATATGGTACATCTTAGGACTGCAGAAGTAGGAGGCCAGCCTGGGACAAAAAAGAGTGAGTTCCAGGTCGGCCTGAGCTAGATTAAGAATCTACCTGAAAAACAAACCAACAAACAATAAAGAACAGGCCTTCCTCCATGGCACTGTCAATGGGATTCAATTCTATATTCACTTGCTCGTTTTCCACAAGTCCATTTGTCAGTTATTGATACTTAGTTTTTTGTGTTTCAATCCCTCCCTTACTCCCCACCCTGGGCCAGGTAGGATTTCACTCTAACCCAAGCTGATGTGGAATATACTATACAATCTCAGAGTAGCCTTGAACTCACAGTAATCCTCCTACCTCAACCTCCCAAGTGCTGAGATTAAAGGTGTGTGCCACCCCGCCCAGCTTGGTTCTTAAGTTTTTAGCCTAGAGAAACACAATGTTGTAGTATGCTATAACAAATTGTTATTGGCATTGCACACACACAAAAAAAAGAAATGTAAAGAAAAATGGAAGGGGGGCTGGAGAGATGGCTTAGCAGTTAAGGCACTTGCCTGCAAAGCCTAGCAACCCAGGATCACTTCCCCAGTACCCACATAGAGCTAGAAGCATAAAGTGGTGCATTTGTCATCTGTAGTTTGTTCAGAGCACCTTGGAGCCCCTGGCATGCCCATTGTCTCTGACTTTCTTCTCTCTCTATGTGCTTGCAAATAAATATGATAAAAATATGTTTTGAAAAGGGGTTGCTGGATAGATGACTTACAGGTTAAGCTGTTTGCCCACAAAGCCTAAGGACCCAAGTTCGATTCCCCAGGTCTTCAGGGTAAGAAATACAGTATTTTCCTTTCTCTGCTAATAATGCAAAGAACTCTTGTAGTGAATCCATTCTCTCAAATCTCCAATGTCACCTTTCATGTCTCCTTTTAGTTTCAGTGAATTTAAGGATACCACAAACCCAGTGAGTTGGAGAGCAGCCAGAGTTCGACACTAACAGCCCTTCTTTCCTAATAAATGTTCTTGTTTTACTTGCTGGTTTACAAGAGGGACTAATAAAGGCCTCACACAAGTAGGCCAATACGAGTAAGTAGAATCTTGGAGATGGATGGGTAGCAGGAAAATGTTCACAATGAGGACCTGAGGAGGTACAGAGACATGGCACAATACTGTGCTTTTGGCAGTCCCAAATATGCAGGAGAATGCAGGAGGAGGACCATTTGAACACAGCAGGTGGAGACTAACTGGACATTATAGTGAGACCACATCTTGTCTCAAAAAACAAAACCAAGCTGGGCATGGTGACACATGCCTTTAAAGCCTATACTTGGGAGGCTGAGGTAGGAGGATTGCTGTTAAGTTCAAGACAACCCTGAGACTACATAGTGAATTTCAGGTCAGCTTGAGCTAGAGACCCTAGCTTGAAAAACAACAACAACAACAAAAAAGCTTCTTCCCAGTAAGATGGCAGCATGCTAGCACACCAAAGCAGCCCAAGGAGGGAAATAACACAGAAAGACAGGAGCCCCGATCCGCCAGCTGGCCTACCAGGTGGTGCAGGGGGCAGGAGCAGAAACAAAGTGAGGGGATTTTTCCACTCAAAACAGCCTCCTCACAAAGTCAAGAAACCTGAAGGGGCTGGCTGCAGCTGCTGAAGGAGATACAAATGGGAGCAGCCAAGCAGCTCCTGTACAACTCCAGGCACCCTGCAAAGTCTCCCATCCCCCAACCATCAGGGCCAAGAAGGTCTGGAGAACTCATTCACCCTCAGCTGGCTGGCACCTAGAGAGATAAAGGTAAACACTCAGCATTGGTGAGATTGGAAGCCATCCCTAAAAGGTAACAAGGCCTATTTATAGAAAGCCAGATACATGGGCCTTTACTGGAAGTGCTAATCACTTTGCATGTCAGGAAGGTTATATATGACATTTGAATGATACACTCTTGGTTGGCTTTACCATTATCAAATAAGCTGTATTCTGGTGTTTACTAAGGTTGCCTTTGATGTTTCCTGATTTTTAGGGCCTTTGTCTTTTTCTTCTGTCATTACTGGAGGCAGGGACTGACCGGCCCCAGGCAGACTTGGAACCCATTTCAGACTAGAAATCTCAACCTCCTAGTTGGCAGGATTAAGGGTGTGACACATAGAGTCTTTGGTTTACTAGATTATCTATTTTGTTTAACTCCCAGGCTTGGATAAACACTCTGTGCTGGTTTTGATTGTCTAAATTGCACAGTTGCATTTCAGAATTTAGCAGTAATTTGCTTTACCTAGTCTACTACACTTGAATAGCAGGCAAACTCAACACCTAGGATCACTTCTGCTGTTTTTCTTGGAGTATAAGAACTACACCTGGCACCTTAAACTCCTATACTGAAGATAAAGTCAGATTTACACAGCTAAGAACATCGTAGATAATTAGAAAATCCAACCATCAAATTAACTCAAGATGCAAAAAGCTCTACATTATAATTACAAGAAACAAAAAAAAAATCAAGACAATACAATCCCATCAAAAATTATAAATCCATCAGAAATGATCTCCAGTGAGATTGCTTTAGATGATATGCCAGGGCTGGAGGCCCTGGTGCACCCATTCTTACTCTCTCTCCCTCTTTCTCTCTCTCAAATAAATAAATAAAACAATTAAAAAAAAAAAGTTCCATAAAAAGCCGGGCGTGGTGGCACACGCCTTTAATCCCAGCACTCGGGAAGCAGAGGTAGGAGAATCGCCATGAGTTCGAGGCCACGCTAAGACTACATAGTGAATTCCAGGTCAGCCTGAGCTAGAGTGAAAACCTACCTCGAAAAACCAAAAAAAAAAAAAAAAAAAAAGTTCCATAAAATAAGAAAGGAGGGCTGGAGAGATGGCTTAGTGGTTAAGGCATTTGCCTGCAAAGCCAAAGGATCCTGGTTCGACTCTTCATAAACCAGATGCACAAGGTGGTGCATACACCTAGCAGTAGCTAGAGGCCCAGGCATACCCATTCTCTCTCCGTCTCTGCCTCTTTCTCTCTCCCAAATAAATAAATAAATAAATAAATAAATAAATAAATAAATAAATAAATAAAAGGAATCCTACCAAACTCCTATGAAGCCAACATCACCCTGATACCAAAATCAGACAAGATAGAACAAAAATGGGGTTGGAGTGATGGCTTAGTGGTTAGGATGTTTGTCTGCAAAACCAAAGGACCCCGGTTCGACTATGCAGGCCACATATAAGCTAGATGCATAAGGGGGTGCATGCATGTGGAGTTCATTTGCAGTGGCTGAAGGCCCTGGTGTGCCCATTCTCTCTCTCTCACAAATAAATAAGTAAATAAATTATATATATACATTTATACATATACATATATATACATGTATATACATATATATGTATATATATAATTTATTTACTTATGTATGTATATGTATATATATAATTTATTTACTTATTTATTTGTATATATAGAAAACAGGGCATGGTGGCGCATGCCTTTAATCCCAGCACTCGGGAGGGAGACACAGGTAGGAGAATCACTGGGTGTTCAAGGTCACCCTGAGACTACATAGTTAATTCCAGGTCAGCCTGGGCTAGTGAGACCCTACCTCAAAAAAAAAAAAAAAAAAAGGTGGGGCGTGGAGAGATGGTTTAGCAGTTAAGGCACATGCCTGCGAAGTCTAAGAACCCCGGTTCAATTCTCTAGGTCCCACGTAAGCCAGATGCACAAGAGGTTGCACGCATCTGGAGTGAGTTCATTTGCAGTGGCTAGAGGCCCTGACATGCCCATTCTCACTCTCCCTCTCTTTTCCTGTCTCTGTCTCAAATAAATAAATAAATAAATAAGGGGCTGGAGAGATGGCTTAGTGGTGAAGAGCTTGCCTGTGAAGCCTAAAGGACCCCTGTTCGAGACTTGATTTCCCCAGTACCTGCATACCAGATGCATGGGGTGGCACATGTATCTAGAGTTAGTTTATAGGGTCTGGAGGCCCTGGTGCACCCATTCTCTCTCAGGCTGGGCGTGGTGGTGCACACCTTTAATTCCAGCACTCAGGAGGCAGAGGTAGGAGGATCACCATGAGTTCTAGGCCACCCTGTGCTAGAGTGAGACCCTACCTTGAAAAACTCAAAAAAAAAAAAAAAAAAAAAAAAAAAAAAAAAAGCCAGGAAGCCTTTAATCCCAGCACTTGGGTGGCAGAGGTAGGAGGACTGCCGTGAGTTCGAGGCCAGCCTTAGCCCACACAGTAAATTCCCAATCAGCCTGGGCTAGAGTGAGACCCTACCTCAAAAGAAAAAAAAAAAACTTTAATAGAGATTTTGTCCTAAGGTGAAAAAACTGCTCCAAAAAGGAAAATAAAACAGATGAGAACTAAACCTAAATGGTAAAAGTATGCTACAGATACATGAAAGTTGAAGCTTAATGAAAATAACATATAATTAGGTTGTTTATAAAGGTTATTTATTCCCAGTTGCACTACACTAGGAAAATAAAGTAAAAGTCTCCAGACATAAATTGGCCATTGCATTCATGACCTCATGGAGATGTGGCAATCTGCACAAGACTGAGCCCATCAACATTCCATGAGTGGTGGTGGAGGAAAAAAAAAATTTAAGACAAAAAAAAAAAAAAAAAAAAAAAACCCTTGCTTGTGGAGACACACGTCTAAGAGGGACTAATTGGAAAGAAGAAAGAATGCAGTGCATGGGAACAAGAGCAAGTGATGGGAGGAGTTATGATCAAAATATAATACATATGAAAATTGTAAATGAATAAAATTTAAAAATTCAATATTCCAAAGTAAAAATGATGCGGTGGCACATGCCTTTAATCCCAGCACTCAGAAGGCAGAGGTAGGAGGATCGCCTTCAAGGCTACTCTGAGACTGCATAGTTAATTCCAGGTCAGCCTGGGCCAGAATAAGACCCTACCTCAAAAAAACAAAGGACCCATGTAAGCCAGATGCACAAGGTGGCGTATATATATGGAATTTTTTTGCAGTGGCTAAAGACTCTGGCACACCCAATCTCTCTTTCTCAAATAAAAATAAGTTTAACAAATATTTTGAGAGAGGGGGAGAGAAGAGGCAGATAGAGACAGAAAGAATGGGCATGTCAGGGCCTCCAGCCACTGCAAAGAACTCCAGTTTGTCTTACTTCTTCTATAACCAAATCTAGTCAGACTGGCTCAGACCCCTATCTCACAGTGCCAGATATATCCTGGAACATGCTTGGATAGAAATGAAATACCAAAAGGTTGATAGGAATTTTTCATTCCATTGCTTGAAGTAGGGTATGAACTGCCCAAGCTGAGCAGTGTTCTGGGTTGTCAAACTTTCCCTAAATTTGTTGGTCTCAACTTCTTCCCCAGGGAGAATTTTTTACTAGTTAGTTATAGGAGTTGTAACCAGTTTATTCTAGTTTTCTTGGAACTGCTTCATGCTAAGTAGGGGCATCAAGCTGAATAGGGCAGAAATAATCTTTTCTATTGTGTCCCTAAAGTTTAACAGAGAACAATTGGAGTATGACCACAAAATTTCTCAGCCCAGTGATCCAGGGTGAAATGATTAATGTCGGAATATACTATCATCCTTTTGCTGGTTTTCTTTCTTTTTTTTTTTTTAAATTTGAAAGTGAGACAGAGAATGGGCGTGCCAGCGGCCTCTCAGCCACTGTGAACTAATTCCAGACACATGCAACCCCTTGTATGCATGTGCAACATTGCGCCCTTGCGTCACTTTGCATCTGGCTAAATGTGGGACCTGAAGAATCAAACGGGAGTTCTTAGGCTTCACAGGCAGGCACCTTAACCGCTAAGCCATCTCTCCAGCCCAGGTTTTTTTTTGTTTGGTTGGTTGGTTTTCCGAGGTAGGGTCTCATTCTAGCCCAGGCGGACCTGGAATTCACTAAGCCATCTCATGGTGGCCTCAAATTCATGGTGATCCTCTTACCTCTGCCTCCCAAGTGCTGGGATTAAAGGCGTGCACCACCACGCCCAGCTCTTTGGCTGGTTTTCTGATTCAGGTGGCAGGCAGCCTTTTGTGGAAGGCCATTTAAGTCCTTGTAGGATTTTGGAAGAGATAAACTATATCAGCTTACTCAGAAGAGGAGGGCAAGAGTAATCAAGGGAATCAGAGAGGGTGGGCACCACCCAAGGAAGTGATTCCCATCCTGAGAGCAGGGACTTGTACTTTGTTTAGCCTGGACAGTTGATATGCCCAGAAACCAAGAATCCAAGGGTAAGCAGGAGGAGGAAGCCTAGGTGAGGACACTCAAAGAAGCATCGAAGAGTTGATCTGTTTACATACTTTAAATTTATTTATTTATTTACTTGAGAAAGAGAGAAAGAGGCAGAGAGAATGAGACAGAGAGAATGGGTGCACCAGGGCCTCCAGCCACTGCAGACAAACTCCAGATGCATGCGCCCCCTTGTGCATCTGGCTTATGTGGGTCCTGGAGAGTCGAACCGGGATTCTTTGGCTTTATAGGCAAACACCTTAACTGCTAAGCCATCTCTCCAGCCCTGTTTACATACTTTAAAAGGACAGTCCCAAGAATGGTAGGTCCCAAACAGAAGGGGGCAACAAATGGCTAGAGGATCAAAAATAACCCAAGATAAATAAATTTTGCTTCTCAACCTGTAACATTCTAGCTCTCCACTACTGTCCACAGAAGTTCTAGTCAGTCAGTCAGTCAGCCATGTGGAATGCTTAATGTAGATGCAGCTTTTTCAGTGAGCTTCATTCAAAGTTCCCCTGTTGCCCAAGCATCATATTTGGTGCATGTAGAGGCCAAATATCATTTTATGTCCCACAGTGCTAGGAAGGGTCATTTCTAGGACCTGAAACAGATAAGGCTGAGTATGCAGGAAAGCAGTGTTCAGGAGAGAAAAGTAGTTAGCATAGCCATTTAGGAAGAAATCCCAGGATCATGTTAGATCTATTAGTCATCATGATCTGGATCTGACCTTTTTGTCCTCGGTATCTGACATATTTAGATGTGATGTGTAATAGATGTGCTGCACTGATGTAAAAACACAGCAGAATGGTCTAAAGAAGGAAGTAGATGGGCTGGAGAGATGGCTTAGTGGTTAAGGCATTTACCTACAAAGCCAAAGGATACCAGTTCGACTCTCCAGGACTCACTCCAGATGCACAAGAGGGCACATGCATCTAGAGTTCTTTTGCAGTAGCTAGAGGCCCTGGCACATTCAATTTGTCTCTTTCTCTCTCAAATAAATAAAAATAAATTTAAAAATAAATTTTTTGATGTAGGGTATGATGATACATGCTTTAATCCTAGCACTCAGGAGACTGAGTGCTCTGTGAGTTCAAGGCCAATCTGAGACTACATAGTGAATTCCAGGACAGCCTGAGCTAGAGTGAGACCCTACCTCCAAAAAAAAAAAAAAAAAAAAAACTATTTCAGACAGAGATAATGGGGGTGCCACTGAAAACAAACTGTGGCCACAATGTGCATTTGGCTTTTACCTGAGTACTAGGGAACAGAGCCTGGGCGTGTTTGCATGCAAGTATGAGACCACTAGAGGTTGATGCTGGGCATCTCCCTGAATCACTCCCTTGATGTCCACCTTCAAGTGTTTTCTTTCTTCAGTGCTTGAAGGTTTTTCATCATAGAGATCTTTCACCTCCTTTTTTAAGGTTACTCCTGGGTATTTTTGAACTGGTTGAGCTTTGGATTATTTCCCCTCTGATTTCTTCCTTAGTAAGCTTATTGGTATATAGAAAGGTTACTGTTTTTTGTTTGGCCAGGTAGAGTGTCTAGCCCAGGCTGACCTCGAATTCACTATGTAGTCTCAGGGTGGCCTTGAACTCACAGTGATCCTCTCTTACCTCTGTTTCCCTAAGTGCTAGGATTAAAGGGGAGTGCTACCACGTCCACTGTGATTTTTTTTCCTTTTTATTTATGTGGGGAGGGAGAATGGACATGCCAGGGTCTCTAACCACTGCAAAGGAACTCCAGATGTGTGCACTCCCTTCTGCATCTGGCTTACAAGGGTCCTGAGGAATCGAACCTGGGTCCTCTGACTTTGCAGGCAAGTACCTTAACCACTACGCTATCTCTCCAGTCCCTGATTTTTTTCCCCCTGATTTATTTTTTTATTTGAAAGAGGCAGAGAGAGATGAGAGACAGAATGGACATACCAGGGCCTCCGGCTGCTGCAAAAGAACCCAGGCACATGCACCACCTTGTGCATCTGGCTTATACAGGAATCAAATCTAGATCCTCTGGTTTTGTAAGGAAATGCCTTAACTGCTAAGTCATGCCTCCAACCCTAAAAGGTTATACTAATTTTTTTTTTGAGGTAGGGTCTCTAGTTCAGGGTAGCCTTGAACTCACAATGATCCTCCTACCTTGCCTGAGTGCTGGGATTAAAGGCGTGTGCTACCATACCAAGCTCAAGGTTACTGAATTTTATCAGGTAGTTTGTTTATTCACTTATTTATTTACTTGAAAGAATATGGGCATGCCAGAGCCTCCCACCCTTGCAGACAATCACCAGATGCATGTGCAACTTTGTGCATCTGGCTTTTCACAACACTGGGGAATCAAACCCTGGCTGTTAGACTTTGCAAGCAAGTGCACAGGTAAGATTTCTCTCTCCCGTCCTGGCAGCTATGCTGGGGTCGGGAGGTTACTGATTTTTTTATTTTTTTTTTTTTCGAGGTAGGGTCTTACTCTGGTCCAGGCTGACCTGGAATTAACTATGTAGTCTCAGGGTGGCCTCGAACTCTCGGTGATCCTCCTACCCCTGCCTCCCGAGTGCTGGGATTAAAGGCGTACACCACCATGCCCGGCTGAGGTTACTGATTTTTATAGGCAGTCTCTCACTTGAGACCAGTGCTTGGGGAACTCAGCTAGACTAGCTAGCCAACTTTCCAGGGAAATCTGCCCTGAGCACTGGAATTAGTGCTCTCAGGGAATTTATACTGGTGCTGGGGATCCTAACATCCATCCTCACTTTTGCAAAGCAAGGCCTTAAATGTATCTCCTAGCCTTTTTTTTTTTTTTTTTAATTAATTTTGAGACAGGATTCACCTTTTTTAAACATTTTATTTATTGATTTGAGTGAGCATGGATATGCCAGGGTCTCCTGCCACTGCAGCAAATGAACTCTAGCTACTGCAAACGAACTCCAGATGGATGTGCCACACTGTGCATCTAGCTTACATGGGTCCTGGGGTATTGAACCTGGGTGCTTTTCTTTTGTAAGCCAGAACAATTTTGAGCAACAAATATCAGGCTGGGGGTATCAACACACCTGATTTTTAAGTTATATTACAAAGCCGTAGTAACAAAAAAGCATGGTACTGGCACAAAGACAGATATGTAGATCAATGTAACAAAATAGAGGACCCAGATATTAATCCAGACAGCTGCTGCCATCTGATTTTTGACAAAAATGTCAAAAATGTTCATTGGAGAAAAGATAGCCTCCTCAACAACTGGTGCTGGGAAAACTGGATATGTATATGTAGAAGGATGAAAATAGATCCTTGTCTCTCTTCATGCTCAAGAATCAAGTCCAAGTGAATCAGGGACCTTAATATCAGACCCGAAACTCTGAAACTGCTGGAGGAAAAGCTTCTCTTTTCAGATGGGGATGACCACTGGGATGACCCAAAAGGCAACATAGTGCTAAGAAGAAGGGATGGAGGAGTGTCCAGAACTGAAACATCTCTATCACGCCCTCCAAGGCTCTGGGTCCATTGCGGAAGAGATGGTGAAAAGAATGTTAAAAGCCAATAGAAGGCTATGACTCCTTACAATGTAACTGTCCAGATAGAAATTGGACTCTATATCCATGGCCTCGAAGTGCCTAGCAATACCTTCACAAGACCCTCATAATAGGAGAAAAAAAATGATGATATTAAATTAAAAGAGAATACAGCCAGGCGTGGTGGCGCACACCTTTAATCCCAGCCCTCGGGAGGCAGATAGCTGTGAGTCTGAGGCCACCCTAAAACTGCAGTTAATTCCAGGTCAGCCTGGACCAGAGTGAGACCCTATCTCAAAAAAAAGGGGGGGGGGCGGTGGAGAGATGGCTTAGCAGTTAAGGCATTTGCCTGCAAAGCCAAAGGATCCTGATTCGATTCTCCAGGACCCACGTAAGTCAGATGCACAAGGGTGCGCATGCATCTGGAGTTCCTTTGTGGTGGCTAGAAGCCCTGGTGTGCCCATTTTCTCTCTGCCTCTTTCTCTCCCTCAAATAAATAAAATAAAATAAATTTTTTAAAAACAAAAACAAGGGCTGGAGAGATGGCTTAGCCTAGACCAGAGTGAGACCCTACCTCGCAAAACCAAAAAAAAAAAAAAACACAAAAACAAGGGCTGGAGAGATGGCTTAGCGGTAAAGGCGCTCATCTGCGAAGCCTAAGGACCCAAGTTTGATTCCCCAGATCCCACATAAATCAGATGTACATGGTGGCGCATGTGTCTGGAGTTCAATTGCAGTGACTAGAGACACTGGCATGCCCATTCTCTCTCTTTCTCATAAATAAATAAAATAAAAACCAAAAAAATTTTTTTAAAGAGACTAATGGAGAGACATATGATGGAGAGTGGAGTTCTGAAGGGGAATGGGGGGGGAGGGAAGGGAAATATCATGGCTTATTGTCTGTAAGTATTGAAGTTGTCAATAAAAATAAAATAACTTAGGGCTGGAGAGATGGCTTAGGGGTTAAGGCACCTGCCTCCTAAGCCTAAGGACACCCCGCGGTCGGTCGATTCTCTAGGTCCCACGTTTAGCCAGACCAAAGCAATACAAGGGCACAATGCTGCACTTGCCCACAAGGGGGCGCGCGCATCTGGAGCTCATTCACAGCAGCTGAGAGGCTGTGGGAGCAGCCATTCTCTGACTTTCACCAAAAAAAAAAAAAAAATTTAAAAAGATTGCGGGCCGGGTGTGAGGGCGCACACCCTTAATCCCAGTGCTCGTGTGGCAGAGGTAGGAGGATCTACATAGTGAATTCCAGGTCAGCCTGGACCAGAGTGAGACCTACCTCACAAAAAAAAAAAAAAAAAAAAAAAAAAAAAGTTGCGGGGCAACAGTCAAGATGGCGTCCAAGTAAACACGCCTCACCTGGCACTTTCACAATAAGCTATTGATCAGAGAGACCTACAAGGTTTCCCAAAAGACAGATTTCTGTCAGAGTTCTTGATGACCCACCAAAGGTTAATGATTTTGCTTCTCTTTTTCTGATGGACAACAAACCTGAGGGCAGGATCAGCCTATGGCACCTCACCAGGGCCCCAGCTGAAACCATAGTGTAATGCAGGGAAAGGGTAAGAGTATAGCTTTCTTGGTAACCCTGACACCAGAAAAAAAGCTGAAGGAGATAAACACAGAGAACATTCAACTCCTAGTAAGCCAGATATCCAGAGACACAGAGGCTCCCAAGACCTCATCACTGAAGCAGAACTAAAATGACCCCAATGTGGCTCAGGGAAATTCGAGGAAGAGGACGCAAAAATAGTGTTAGAGCCACAAGTTGGGTCATTATGCAGAGACTTTGACTCTCCCCATAACTATTGCCTACCCCCATAATGCAAGACCCACATTCCCAATGAGGGTCCCTTCAGAGAGGGGAGGACAGGGAGGAGGCTACTGGAGGCACCAACATGAATGTAAAATTAAAATTAAAAAATAAAAATAAAATTTAAAAAAGGATTGCTCTTTGGTTAAAGGTACTTGTTTGCAAAACATGAGTTTGAGTCCCTAAAAGTCACATAAAGCCAGATGCACAAAGTGGCACATGCAACTGGAGTTTGCTTGCAGAGGCAGGGAGCCCTAGCAACCCATTCTCCCCTCAATCTCTCTCTCCCTTTGCAAATTAACAAAAATATATTTTTTTTAAATGACAGAAGTATTTTTGCAAGTGTGTGTGTTGTGCACACCTGTATGACTCCACGTGTGTATGTGCTTGTGGAGGTTAGAGACTGAAGACTGGAGTCCTTCTCAGCCACTGGCCACTTACTCTTTCAGACAGGATCTTTGAGTGCTGGAATTATAGGCATGAGCCACCATGCTTGGCCTAAAACAGGATCTCTTGATGAACCTAGAGTTCACTCATTTAGCTAAACTAGCCAGAGCCTGCCACAGGGATTCCTGGTTACTACCTCCCCAGTTTAGGGATTGCAGGCCCCCCAATCACCACAGGGTTCTTTGATGATACTGGGGTCTGAACTCAAGCTCTCATACTTGCACAACTGGAACTTAAACCACTACACCACCTCCCCAAGCCCCCAAAGTATTTTTTTACTATCATCTAATTAAACTGAATGCAGAAAAACTCAGTTTTGAGTTACCATCTCTCTTTTAAAAAAAAAAAAAAAAACTGTATGAATGAACCAAGCATTAGGATTTTTTTTTTTTTTGGTTTTTCAAGGTAGGGTCTCACTCTGGCCCAGGTTGACCTAGAATTCACTCTGTAGTCTCAGGGTAGCCTTGAACTCATGGCAATCCTCCTACCTCTGCCTCCCCAGTGCTGGGATTAAAGGCATGAGCCACCACGCCTGAACCAAGCATTAGGAACAACACTGAACATCTCACCCATCACTAAATTCAATCTTAAGAATAACATCGCTGGGCGTAGTAGGGCACGCCTTTAATCCCAGCACCCAGAAGGCAGAGGTGGGAGGATCGCCCTGAGTTCAAGGCCACCCTAAGACTACACAGTGAGTTCCAAGTCAGCCTGAGGTAGAATGAAACCATACCTAGGGAAAAACAAAACAAAACAAAAGCCGGGTGTGGTGGCACACGCCTTTAATCGCAGCACTCGGGAGGCAGAGGTAGGAGGATCACCATGAGTTCAAAGCCACCCTGAGACTACAGAGTGAATTCCAGGTCAGCCTGAGCCAGAGTGAGACCCTACCTCAAACAGAAAAACAAGAAAAAGAAAAAAGAAAACATCAATGACTCTTTAGTAGGGGAAAAGCATTAGGTCATTTTTAAGTCCAAGGTGGCACATGCATTTAGAGTTCCTTTGCAGTGGCTGGAGGTGCTGGCGTGCCCATTCACACACTCTCTCTCTCTGAGTCTCTCTCAAATAAATAAATTATATACATATATATATATATATATATATATATATAATATTTTTTAAAAAATTTTTTAGATTTTCAAGGTAGGGTCTCACTCTAGCCAAGGCTGACCCAGAACTCACTATGTAGTATCAGGCCTGCATCGGACTCACAGTGAGCCTCCTACTTCTGCCTCCCCAGTGCTGGGAACGATTAAAACTTTTTCACATAGTCTCGTCACAAGCGTTCATACAACAGAGTACAGCGGTAGGAGCTGAAGAGGAAAGATCCTTCTCGGGTGATAGACCGTAATATTGCTGGGGCACAGGCATGTGGCCACATCTGGGTGAACAGAATGGTGGGCTGGTTTGTGAAACGTGCTGAAATGCACAATCTATACGATGTACGGCATGCCGAAGTAAATGTCAGAGTCCGGTCATCTTTCCCACTGAACACACACACTGCCCAAACCCTCATTCGGTCCGAGAAGCATGACCCACATTCCAGGGGACAGCAGGCCCCGAGGGCGAGCCGAGACTCCGTGGGGAGCTCCAGCACCGCCGTCCCCGGAGGACCCTCCCCGCCCTGAAGACTTGGCGGCGCCCCGCGTCCTCGGTTGGACCGCACGTGCAGACAGACGGGCCCCGGGCGAGCTCGACCCGCAGCCAGGCAGCGCCTCTGGGTCGCCCGTGCCCGTAGGAAACACCGGTTCACGGAGCGTCCTCGGCCGCCAAGCACGGGGCCAGCGAAGGACGCGTCGGCGAAAGCATCCCAAGGCTACATCCCGCACCGATTGGTTCCCCAGATGCTCCACGCCGGGACGCCATCCGCGCTCCTTCCGGGAGCAGGCGAGCTTGCGTCTCCCCTAAAAGCCTCTCCCCGAAAGGGGCGAGAGCCGTCCGCGCAGGCGCGTACCTGACGCGGGCCCGCGCTCCGCCACTTCCGCCCCGAGCCGGAGGCGGGGGAGGCGAGTGGGAGCTGGCAGGCGCGAGCTCGGGTCCGCGGAGGATGGGGCCGCCGCCGCGCGGGCCGGCCTGCGACTCACCAGATACAACGGCTGCCAGCGACACTGAGCATCCAGTTCCTCGAACTCCCGCTCGATGGTGGCTGACATGGCGGCGGGTGAGGGCGAGCGCGAGTGGAAGCGACGACCGCGGAGAGGCTCGGGCCCCCCGCACGATCCGGGCAGAGCGCTGGGCCTTTGGCGCATGCGCGTTCTGCTCGTCAACCCCGCCCCCAGGCCGAGCTTGGCCGGCTGTGGGGAAAGTACCTGGAGCGTCCGACGTCAGTGCGTCAAGTCGGCGCGGTGTGGGTCGGATTTCGACCGGGCGGGGCGGGACGGGGAAGAGGGGACGGCACGTAGGGGGCGTGGTCCGGCGGCTGCCCAGGTGGGAGGGGCGGGGCCAGGGTGTCTCCGGGGCGCTGTTGTAGGAGGTGTTAGGGTTAGGACAAGGGGAAGAGATTTTGGGTGCGTGTCTTAGTGTAAGAGAACTAGGAACAAACTGTAAAAGTCAGCAGTATCTTGCTTTTCCTTACAGACCCAGGTCCCCTTTTCTCCTTTCCCTTTATGGTTGCAGTAATTGAAGCTGGAGAGATAGCTCAGAGGTTAAGACGCTTGCCTGCAAAGCCTAAGGACCCGGGTTTGATTCCCCAATACTCTCTCAAATAAATTTTATTTTTATTTTTTTTGGTTTTTGAGGTAGGGTCTCACTCTGACCCAGGCCGACATGGAATTCACTATGTAGTCTCAGGGAGGCCTCGAACTCATGGCGATCCTCCTACCTCTGCCTCCCAAGTGCTAGGATTAAAGGCGTGCGCCACCACGACCGGCTCAAATAAAATTTAAATTGCAGTACTTGGATTTTTTTTTTTCCGAGGTAGGGTTTAACTCTTAAGTCAAGGCTGACCTGGACCTCACTATATAGTGGCAGGGTGACCTCGAACTCACGGTGATCCTCCTACCTCTGCCTCCCGAGTGCTGGGATTAAAGGCGTGCGCTACCACACCCCGCTGAATTTTTTTAACACATCCTTTTTAAAAAAAAAATTATCCATTTTTTTGTTTATTTCTATTTATTTATTTATTTATATGAGAGGTACAGGCAGAGGAAAAGAGAGAATGGGCACACCAGAGCCTCTAGCCACTGCAGACGAACTCCAGATGCATATGCCACCACCTTGTGCATCTGACTTACGTGGGTACTAGGGAATCCAGCCTCAAACCAAGGTCCTGAGGCTTCACAGGCAAGTGCTTAATTGCTAAGGCATCTCTCCAGCCCCCCCTTTTATTTATTTATTTTTATTATTTATTTATTTATTGCTTTTTGAGGTAGGGTTTCACTCCATTCCAGGCTGACCTGGAATTCACTATGTACTCTCAGGGTGGCCTGGAACACATGATGATCCTCCTACCTCTGCCTCGGGAGTGCTGAGATTAATGGCCTGCATCACCACACCTGGCTATTTTTTTTTTTTTAATTTTTAAAAATGTATTTATTGGGCTGGAGAGATGGCTTAGCGGTTAAGGCACATGCCTGCGAAACCCAAGGACCCCGGTTCAATTCTCCAGGTCCCATGTAAGCCAGATGCACATGGTGATGCACGTGTCTGGAGTTCGTTTTCACTGGCTAGAGGCCCTGGCACACCCATTCTCACTCACTCTCTCTCTCTCTCTCTCTCTCTCTAATAAATAAAAATAAAATCTTTTTTTAAAATGTATGTACAGGAGCAGAGATGGCTTAGTGGTTAAGACATTTGCCTGCAAAGCCAAACGACCCAGGTTCAACTCCCCAAGACCCACATAAACCAGATGCACAGCAAGGGGGCACATGCGTCTGGAGTTCGTTTGTAGTGGCTGGAGGCCCTGACGTGCCCATTCTCTATCTGCCTCTTTCTCTGTCTCTCAAATAAATAAATAAATAAAAATAATTTTTTAAAAAAATGTATTTAGAGCAGAGCATGGTGGTGCATACCTTTAATCCCAGCACTAGGGAGGCAGAGGTAGGAGGATTGCTGTGATTTCGAGGCCACCCTGAGACTACATAGTGAATTCCAGGTTAGCCTGGGCCAGAGCAAGACCCTACCTTGAAAAATCACACACACAAAAAGAATTTGCCGGGCGTGGTGGCACACGCCTTTAATCCCAGCACTTGGGAGGCAGAGGTAGGAGGATAGCCATGAGTTCGAGGCCACCCTGAGACTACATAGTGAATTCCATGTCAGCCTGAGCTAGAGTGAGACCCTACCTTGAAAAACCAAAAAAAAAAAAAAAAAAAATGTATTGAGCCAGGCATGGTGGGGCATGCTTTTAGTCCCAGCACTTGAGAGGCAGAGGTAGGAGGATCACCTTGAGTTCGAGGCCACCCTGATACTACATAGTGAATTCCAGGTCAGCCTAGGCTAGAGAGACCTTACCTTGGGGAAAATAAGTATTTATTTCAGAGAGAAAATGGCTATACCTGGGCCTCTAGCCACTGCAAACAAACGATAGACACATGTGCCACTTTGTGCATCAGGCTTATGTGGGCACTTGGGAATTGAACTTAGGTCTTTTAGGCTTTGCAGGCAAGCTATTTAACCACTAAGCCATCTCTCCAGCCCCAGTATGTGAGTTTTAGTTGGCCTATGTAAACTTTGCAACAAATTTCACAGCCCTAATTCTTTATAAAATGTTTTTATTTATTTATTTGAGAACAAGAAAGAGGCAGATACAGAGAGAGAATGGGTGTACAAGGACCTCTAACCCCTGCAAATGAACTCCAGACCCATGCACCACCTTGTTAATCTGACACAGTCCTAATTCTAACAGATTGTTGTGTCAAATAAACTAGAAAGGTGCCCAGCTTGGCCACTCATGCCTTCAATCCCAGCCAAGGTAGAAGGATCTCTGTGTGTACAGAGTTGGCCTGGACTACAGAATGAGTTCCAGGTCACCCATCCGAAGAATAAGATCCTGGCTCAATTAAAAATAAGTGTAGCCAGGCATGGTGGTGCACACCTTTAATCCCAGCACTCAGGAGGTAGAGGTAGGAGGATCGCTATGAGTTCAAGGCCACCCTGAGACTACAGAGTGAATTCCAGGTCAGCCTGAGCTAGAGTGAGACCCTACCTCAAAAAACCAAAACATAGCCGGGCGTGGTGGCGCACGCCTTTAATCCCAGCACTTGGGAGGCAGAGGTAGGAGGATCACCGTGAGTTCGAGGCCACCCTGAGACTACAGAGTGAATTCCAGGTCACCTCAGCTAGAGTGAGACCCTACCTCAAAAAAACAAAAACAAAAACAAAACATAAAATAAAATAAAATAAATAAATAAGTGGTTGGAGAAATGGCTTAGCAGTTAAGGCATTTGCCTGCAAAGCCAAAGGATCCAGGTTCGATTCTCCAGGACACACGTATGCCAGATGCACAAGGGACATATGCATCTGGAGTTCGTTTGCAGTGGCTTGAGGCCCTGGTGTGCCCATTCTCTCTGTGTCTACCTCTCTCTCTTCTCTCTCTCTCTTTCTCTCTCTCTGCTTGCAAATAAATAAATTAAAATTAAAAAAAAATAAAGTGGAGAGATGACTTAGTGGTTAAGGCATTTGCCTGCAAAGCCAAAGGATCTCAGTTCGGTGCTGCAGCACACACATAAGCCAGATGCACAAAGGGGTGCATGCATCTGGAGTTTGTTGGCACTGGCTGGAGGCCCTGGTGATCCATCTCTTCTCTCTCTCTCTCTCTCTTTCTGTTATGTGGTCCAGTGTCACACGAGTAAGACTATCGACTCACGGAATACAAGGCAAACTTTTATTGGGTTAAGAAAAAGAAAGGGCTGGAAAGATGACTTAGCCTGTGAAGCCTAAGGACTCTGGCTTGATTCTCCAGGTCCCAAGTTAGCCAGATACACATGGTGGTGCATGCATCTGGCATTCATTTGCAATGGCTAGAGGTCCTGGTATGCCCATTCTCACTCCTTCTCTCTCCCTCTCTCTGTCTTCTCAAATAAATAAATATAAAATCTTAAAAAAAAAAAGAGCCAGGCGTGGTGGCACATGCCTTTAATCCCAGCACTTAGGAGGCAGAGGTAGAAGGATCGCCATGAGTTCAAGGCTACCTTGAGACTACATAGTTAATTCCAGGTCAGCCTGGGCTAGAGTGAGACCCTACCTCAAAAAAGAGAGAGAGTGAGAGAGAGAGAGAAAGAAAGAAAGAAAGAAAAAAAAGCTGGTGCACCAGTTCTACACTCCAGAGCTCAGGATCTCGGGTGCAACCCTGAACTGTTTGGAGTGTCAGCTTTTATAGGAAATAACTACATGATGTTTATAGTAAAAACAGGATGGCAGTTAAACCACAAAGTTACATACTGTTAAACAAGGGGGGTGGGACTATTACAAGAAGTCCCAAGGTTTACATGGGTCACATAGGCAGAATTAGGCAAGAAACATTCTATGACATGTAGTCACAAAGATATTTAGAAACAAAGAAATACAGGAAGGTCATGGTACATTGAACAGAGGGATCATCCCATTCCTTAGGTAAAGGTGAACACCTGCACTGAACAGGGGGATCATCCCATTCCTTTATAAAGGTGATCACCTGCACAGAACAGGGGGATCATCCCATTCCTTAGGTAAAGGTGAACACCTGTACTGAACAGGGGGATCACCCCATTCCTTAGATAAAGGTGATCACCTGCACTGAACAGAGGGATCATCCCATTCCTTAGGTAAAGGTGAATACCTGCACTGAACAGGGGGATCATCCCATTCCTTAGGTAAAGGTGAACACCTGCACTGAACAGGGGGATCATCCCATTCCTTAGGTAAAGGTGAACACCTGCACTGAACAGAGGGATCACCCCATTCCTTAGATAAAGGTGATCACCTGCACTGAACAGAGGGATCACCCCATTCCTTACATAAAGGTGATTACCTGCACTGAACAAGGGGATCATCCCATTCCTTAGGTAAAGGTGAACACCTGTACTGAACAGAGGGATCACCCCATTCCTTAGATAAAGGTGATCACCTGCACTGAACAGAGGGATCATCCCATTCCTTAGGTAAAGGTGAACACCTGCACTGAACAGAGGGATCATCCCATTCCTTAGGTAAAGGTGATCACCTGCACTGAACAGTCACCCATTCCTTAAAAGATGAACACCTGCACTGAACAGGTCACCCCATTCCTTAGGTAAAGGTGAACACCTGCACTGAACAGAGGGATCATCCCATTCCTTAGGTAAAGGTGATCACCTGCACTGAACAGGGGGATCACCCCATTCCTTAGGTAAAGGTGAACACCTGCACTGAACAGGGGGATCACCCCATTCCTTAGGTAAAGGTGAACACCTGCACTGAACAGGGGATCATCCCATTCCTTAGGTAAAGGTGAACACCTGCACTGAACAGAGGGATCATCCCATTCCTTAGATAAAGGTGATCACCTGCACTGAACAGGGGGATCACCCCATTCCTTAGGTAAAGGTGAACACCTGCACTGAACAGAGGGATTATCCCATTCCTTAGGTAAAGATGAACACCTGCACTGAACAGGGGGATCACCCCATTCCTTAGGTAAAGGTGATTACCTGCACTGAACAGAAGGATCATCCCATTCCTTAGGTAAAGGTGAATACCTGCACTGAACAGGGGGATCATCCCATTCCTTAGGTAAAGGTGAATACCTGCACTGAACAGGGGGATCACCCCATTTTCCATCTCTCTTTCTCTCAAATAAATAAATAAGCACTGGGCATAGTGACTTATGCATTTAAACCCAGCACTGGGGAGGCAGAGTAGGAGGATCAGTCACCCTGAGTTCAATGACACCTTGAGACTGAATTACAGGTTTAGCATGGGCTAGAGTAAAACCCTACCTCAAAAAAACAAACAAACAAACAAAAGTAAAATAAGGGCTGGAAAGATAACTTAATGGTTAAGGTAGTTGCCTGCAAAGCAAAAGGACACATTCAGTTTCCTAGGATCCACATAAGCCAGATCCACAAGGTGGCCCATGCAGCTGCAGTTCATTTGCAGTGGCTGGAGACCCTGGCGCACCCATTATCTATCTATCTACCTCTTTCTCTCTCTGTTTCAAATAAACAGGTAAAGTACTGAAAGAAAAACAAAAGGAAAAGGAACTTCTTTTGGCATTAGAGACAACCTTATATAGAATATTACCACAGCTTTAAAAATTAGTGTTAAAAGCCGGGCGTGGTGGCACACGCCTTTAATCCCAGTACTAGGGAGGCAGAGGTATGAGGATTGCTGAGAGTTCGAGGCCACCCTGAGACTACATAGTTAATTCCAGGTCAGTCTGGCCCAGAGTGAAACCCTACCTTGAAAAACCAAAACAACAACAACAAAAAAAAATTAATGCTAATTAGTTAATTAGTGGTGCACACCTTTAATCCCAGCACTTGGGAGGCAGAGTTAGGAGGAGCGCTGTGAGTTCCAGGCCACCCTGAGACTAAATAGTGAATTCCAGATCAGACTGGGCCAGAGTGAAACCCTGCCTCGAAAAACCAAAAAAAAAAAAAAGAAAGAAAGAAAGAAAGAAGCCGGGCGTGGTAGTATTACCTGTACAAAGGACAAGTAAACCCTCTTCTACCAGACAATCATGAAGGTTTGAGAAATCGTCTTCCTTCAGATTTTTTTGTTTTTTTTTGACGTAGTGTCTCACTCTATCCCAGACTGACTTCACCCTGTTGTCTCAGGGTGGCCTGGAACTCACGGCAATTTTCGTACATATGCATCTCAAGTGCTGGGATTGAAGGCATATGCCACCATGCCCAGCTAAGAGAGAGGTTTTTGATAGGTATAGCCTGTCTTTTGGCCACAGAAAGTTTTGGGAGCTTCCCACCGAGTCCATGACCCTTGACCCCATTGGGTTTATTTGTTTGTTTGTTTCTCAAGTTAGGGTCTCACTCTAGCCTAGGCTCCTTTGGAACTCACTAAGTAGTCTCAGGGTGGCCTTGAACTCCTTCCTCTGCCTCCCGAGTGCTGGTATTAAAGGTGTGCACCACCACGCCTGGCTCCCATTGGATTTTGACTTGGTTCCCAGCACCAGCTATGGATTCCTTTCCCTGAGCAGGTCTCTAGGCCAATCAGAGAGCCATTGGTTACCATCTACACTGTGTGCCACTATTGCACAGGTGTATTGTACATCTTGTCGAACTGGTTAATTTTCTTTAGTAGGATCCCCTGCTTGTTCACAACATTGATGGCCGTTTTCTTGACTTTTTGTTGTTGTTGTTGTTGTTTTGTTTTTTGTTTTTCGAGGTAGGGTCTCACTCTAGCCCAGGCTGACCTGGAATTCACTGGTGTAGTCTCAGGATGGCTTTGTTTGAACTCATGGCAATACGACTACCTCGGCCTCAAAGTGCTAGGATTAAAGGTGTGCACCTCTAATGGCTAACTGTGGCCTTTTCTCCCAGCAGCTTATATAGTGCCTTCCAACCCTCTAGGAGCTAGCCTTCACGGAACTGGCTTCCTTCCAGGTTCCAGCATGTTCTCATGATGTTCTGTGTCAGCAGCATGTGGTCTTAACTTTTACCTCATACAGGTAATCAAGTGTGGTAATCAAGTGCTTTGATAGAGCTTATCGTGTTTTGGGAACTGCATAGGTCTCTCAGACCAAGTTTCTCTGGCCACAGCTCATTGTGAGATATAACTGATACCTGGTACTAGGAGTTACAAGCTTTGCTTCAGATTTAAATAAGTCATCAGGATGGAGAGATGGCTTGTCAGTTAAGGCTCTTGCCAGCAAAGCCAAAGTACACAGGATTGATTCCCTAGTACCCACATACAGCCAGATGCACAAAGTGGCACATGCATCTGGAATTCATTTGTAGTAGCTACAGGCTATGGTGTGCCCATCCTCTCTATCTGTCCCCGCCTTTCTCTATCAAATAAGAAAAATAATGGTTTTTTTTCAAGGTAGGGTTTCACTGTAGTCCAGGGTGGCCTCTTAACTCACAGTGATCCTCCTACCTCTTCTTCCCATGTGCTGGGATTAAAGGTGTGCACCATCACACCTGACTAAAATAATATTTTAAAAGCTGGGCGTGGTGTTGGATGCCTTTAATTCCAATATTTGACTCTGGAGACAGAGGTAAGAGGATTGCCATGGAATTGGAGGCCACAATGAGACAACATAGTGAATTCCAGGTTAGCCTGGGCTAGAGCAAGACCCTACCTTGAAAAACAAAGAAACAAACAAAACAGATAAGTCATCATTGAATTTATATATCAATATCTAGATAAGCTTGAGAAATGTAAGGAATATCATTTCTGGTCCTTTTGTTAAGATTAAATGAAATGTTAGCCGGGCATGGTGGCAGGTCAGCCTGAGCTAGAGTGAGACCCTACCTCAAAAAACCAAAAAACAAAAAAAGATTAAATGAAATGTGAAAGGATCTTCACATCTCTCCAGCCCAACACCATTTATTTATAATTGAATTTCATAATTTTGAGGTTAGTATAAAGTTAAAATATGTTACATGTAGCTGGGCATGGTGGCACAAGCCTTTAATTCCAGCACTCGGGAGGTAGAGGGAGGAGGATTGCCATGAGTTCGAGGCTACCCTGAAAATACAGAGCAAATTCCAGGTCAGCCTGGGCAAGAGTGAAGCCCTACCTTGAAAAACCAAAAAAAATAAAAATAAAAATAAAAAAAGATATTACAGGTGTGTACATTAAGCTAATTGAAAAAAGGATAATGTAGCCGGGCATAGTGGTGCACTCGAGAGGCAGAGGTAGGAGGATCGCCGTGAGTTCAAGTCCACCCTGAGACTACATAGTGAATTCCAGGTCAGCCTGAAATAAAATGAGACCATACCTCGAAAAACCAAAAAAAGAAAAGAAAAGTAAAAAGGACAATCTTTGCACAGTCTAAGTCTGCTAAGTCTGGGGACATGGAAAACTATGAATCTTTGGTGGAGCTTCTTGAAGACAGGAAGCTCACAGCTTCTCCAAAGATTTCCTGATAAATATAAACAAACAACTCTACATAGGGAATTCTAGGTCACTCTGAGCTAGAGTGAGACCCTACTTAAAAAAAACCACAAAAATAATAATAATAATAATGAGTCAGGGTGGCGCACGCCTTTAATCCCAGCACTGGGAGGCAGAGGTAGGAGGATCGCTTGAGTTCAAGGCCACCCTGAGAATACATAGTTAATTCCAGGTCAGCCTGGGCCAGAGTGAGACCCTACCTCAAAAAAAAAAATTGATTGAAGCCAGGCGTGCGGTGGTGCACATCTTTAATCCCAGCACTTAGGAGGCAGAAGTAGGAGGAGCGCCATGAGTTCAAGGCCACCCTGAGACTACATAATGAGTTCCAGGTCAGCCTGGGCTAGGACGAAACCCTACCTCAAAAAAGAACAATTAATTGAGCCAGTCCTGGTGGCCCCAGCACTCGGGAGGCAGAAGTAGGACGATCATTATGAATTTGAGGCCACTTTTGAGAATATATGGTGAATTCCAGATCAGCTTTGACTAGAGCAAGACACTACGTTGAAAAATCAAAAACTAAACTAAAGTAAAATGGTCACTTTCAATGTTGACTCCAACTCTGCCATCCATACCCTACCTGCAGTTGGTTAGGGGTTAGATTTGGAGCTCATGGCCAAGAGAAAAGCCTATGTTGAATGACTGGAGACTGATCAGGTGAAACATGGCAAGGTCACGTTAATTGAAGGAGAAAGGACAGTTGGAGGATCCTGTTAGCACTGGATAGCTGAAGTTATGAAAATCCTCCAGGGAGACAGTTAGTGGCCAGAAGTGAGAGCATGAGGACATTGCCACCACCCTGATGCCCCAAGGTGCTGCCAATGAAGCAATATGCATGCTAGATAGACCTAGTTGAAATACACACACACACACACACACACACACACAGAGAGAGAGAGAGAGAGAGAGGGAGAGAGGGAGAGAAAGAGAGAGACTATTAGTAACTAGGAGCTCCAAACTTGTCACATGTCTACAGTGGTTGAGAGTCACTCAAAATAGATATTAGCTCCACTTAGTTTACCCAGTCTCTCAAAGTTCTGGGAAAGAAATTCTAAACCAGGGAGGATTTCTGTGGGGTGTTGATTCAGGAGTCCCCCATAAACTTAAGTGTTGTGAATGCTTAGGTCCCCAGCTGGTAGCAATTCAGGAATTGGAGCCTCCTGGAGGCACTGTATTATTGGGTGTGGGCTCATAGGTGATGTAGCCAGCTTCTCCTTGCCAGTGTTTGGCACATTCTCCTGTTGATGTTGGTCAGGAGGTTATGCCCACCCTCTGCTCATGCCATGGTTTTCCCCTGCCATCATGGAGCTCTTCCCCTTGAGTCTGCAAGCCAAAATAAAAGTTTTTTTTTTGTTTATATTTATTTATTTGAGAGTGAAAGACAGAGAAAGAAGCAGATAGATAGAGAATGGGCATGCCAGGGACTCCAGCCTCTTCATACGAACTCCAGATGCATGTGCCCCCTCGTGCATCTGGCTTACGTGGTCCTGGGGAATCAAGCCTAGAACTGGGTCCTTAGCCTTCACAGGCAAGCACTTAACTGCTAAGCCATTTCTCGAGACCCAAAATAAACCTTTTTATCCCACAAGCTGCTCTTGGTCAGGTGTTTTCTTCTAGCAATGCGAACCTCCCTGCAACAGTTTGCAACCTCATTGCTGTCCTCTAGCCATAGTGGCCCTGAAGCCCTAGAACTAATGGCCACACAGGAGTCTTCTCTACCCTCTTCCACCACTCCACCCCAGCTGGTTCTTGTTGATGGGGAGCTGGCCTCAGTGTGGGAGACAGAGAGGCAGTGTATGCGCTGGAGGAGAGAAATGGGTATTGAGACCCCTAAGAATCTGGCCTGAGCCTATGGTGCCCTCCTAACTCCACTGAGAAACTTAAAATGTTGGGGAAGCCGGGTGTGTGGCTCACGCCTTTAATCCCAGCACTGGGAGGCAGAGGTAGGAGGATTGCTGTGAGTTCAAGGCCACCCTGAGACTACATAGTGAATTCCAGGTCAGCCTGAACCAGAGTGAGACCCTACCTTGAAAAACCAAAAAAAAAAAAAAAAAAAATGTTGGGGAAGCCAGGCGTGGAGGCGCACACTATTAATCACAGCACACGGGAGGCAGAAGTAGGAGGATCTTGTGAGTTTGAGGCCACCCTGAGACTACAAAGTGAATTCAAGGTCAGTCTGAGCTAGAGTGAGACCCTGCCTTGAAAAACAAAATGTTGGGGAAGGCAAGTCAAAATGAGCTTGAGACACAACACCTGGATCTACTTCAAGGCAGTATTGTGACTTCTGCCCATAGCCATTGCTAAATGATGGCATTTGCAGAATATTGACAGTCATCATTGAATTTATATATCAATATCTAGATAAGCTTGAGAAATGTAAGGAATATCATTTCTGGTCCTTTTGTTAAGATTAAATGAAATGTTAGCCGGGCATGGTGGCAGGTCAGCCTGAGCTAGAGTGAGACCCTACCTCGAAAAACCAAAAAACAAAAAAAGATTAAATGAAATGTGAAAGGAGCTTCACATCTCTCCAGCCCAACACCATTTATTTATAATTGAATTTCATAATTTTGAGGTTAGTATAAAGTTAAAATATGTTACATGTAGCTGGGCATGGTGGCACAAGCCTTTAATTCCAGCACTCGGGAGGTAGAGGGAGGAGGATTGCCATGAGTTCGAGGCTACCCTGAAAATACAGAGCAAATTCCAGGTCAGCCTGGGCAAGAGTGAAGCCGTACCTTGAAAAACCAAAAAAAAAAAAAAAGATATTACAGGTGTGTACATTAAGCTAATTGAAAAAAGGATAATGTAGCCGGGCATAGTGGTGCACTCGAGAGGCAGAGGTAGGAGGATCGCCGTGAGTTCAAGTCTGAGACTACATAGTGAATTCCAGGTCAGCCTGAAATAAAATGAAACCATACCTCGAAAAACCAAAAAAAGAAAAGAAAAGTAAAAAGGACAATCTTTGCACAGTCTTAAGTCTGCTAAGTCTGGGGACATGGAAAACTATGAATCTTTGGTGGAGCTTCTTGAAGACAGGAAGCTCACAGCTTCTCCAAAGATTTCCTGATAAATATAAACAAACAACTCTACATAGGGAATTCTAGGTCAGTCTGAGCTAGAGTGAGACCCTACTTAAAAAAAACCACAATAATAATAATAATAATAATGAGTCAGGGTGGCGCACGCCTTTAATCCCAGCACTCGGGAGGCAGAGGTAGGAGGATCGCCTTGAGTTCAAGGCCACCCTGAGAATACATAGTTAATTCCAGGTCAGCCTGGGCCAGAGTGAGACCCTACCTCAAAAAAAAAAAAAAATTGATTGAAGCCAGGCGTGCGGTGGTGCACATCTTTAATCCCAGCACTTAGGAGGCAGAAGTAGGAGGAGCGCCATGAGTTCAAGGCCACCCTGAGACTACATAATGAGTTCCAGGTCAGCCTGGGCTAGAACGAAACCCTACCTCAAAAAAGAACAATTAATTGAGCCAGTCCTGGTGGCCCCAGCACTCGGGAGGCAGAAGTAGGACGATCATTATGAATTTGAGGCCACTTTTGAGAATATATGGTGAATTCCAGATCAGCTTTGACTAGAGCAAGACACTACGTTGAAAAATCAAAAACTAAACTAAAGTAAAATGGTCACTTTCAATGTTGACTCCAACTCTGCCATCCATATCCTACCTGCAGTTGGTTAGGGGTTAGATTTGGAGCTCATGGCCAAGAGAGAAGCCTATGTTGAATGACTGGAGACTGATCAGGTGAAACATGGCAAGGTCACATTAATTGAAGGAGAAAGGACAGTTGGAGGATCCTGTTAGCACTAGATAGCTGAAGTTATGAAAATCCTCCAGGGAGACAGTTAGTGGCCAGAAGTGAGAGCATGAGGACATTGCCACCACCCTGATGCCCCAAGGTGCTGCCAATGAAGCAATATGCATGCTAGATAGACCTAGTTGGAATACACACACACACACACACACACACACACACACACACACACACACACACACAGAGAGAGAGAGAGAGAGAGAGAGAGAGAGACTATTAGTAACCAGGAGCTCCAAACTTGTCACATGTCTACAGTGGTCGAGAGTCACTCAAAATAGATATTAGCTCCACTTAGTTTACCCAGTCTCTCAAAGTTCTGGGAAAGAAATTCTAAACCAGGGAGGATTTCTGTGGGGGGTTGATTCAGGAGTCCCCCATAAACTTAAGTGTTGTGAATGCTTAGGTCCCCAGCTGGTAGCAATTCAGGAATTGGAGCCTCCTGGAGGCACTGTATTATTGGGTGTGGGCTCATGGGTGATGTAGCCAGCTTCTCCTTGCCAGTGTTTGGCACATTCTCCTGTTGATGTTGGCCAGGAGGTTATGCCCACCCTCTGCTCATGCCATGGTTTTCCCCTGCCATCATGGAGCTCTTCCCCTTGAGTCTGCAAGCCAAAATAAAAGTTTTTTTTTGTTTGTTTATATTTATTTATTTGAGAGTGAAAGACAGAGAAAGAAGCAGATAGATAGAGAATGGGCATGCCAGGGACTCCAGCCTCTTCATACGAACTCCAGATGCATGTGCCCCCTCGTGCATCTGGCTTACGTGGGTCCTGGGGAATCAAGCCTAGAACTGGGGTCCTTAGCCTTCACAGGCAAGCACTTAACTGCTAAGCCATTTCTCGAGACCCAAAATAAACCTTTTATCCCACAAGCTGCTCTTGGTCAGGTGTTTTCTTCTAGCAATGCGAACCTCACTGCAACAGTTTGCAACCTCATTGCTGTCCTCTAGCCATAGTGGCCCTGAAGCCCTAGAACTAATGGCCACACAGGGAGTCTTCTCTACCCTCTTTCCACCACTCCACTCCCAGCTGGTTCTTGTTGATGGGGAGCTGGCCTCAGTGTGGGAGACAGAGAGGCAGTGTATGCGCTGGAGGAGAGAAATGGGTATTGAGACCCCTAAGAATCTGGCCTGAGCCTATGGTGCCCTCCTAACTCCACTGAGAAACTTAAAAATGTTGGGGAAGCCGGGTGTGGTGGCTCACGCCTTTAATCCCAGCACTCGGGAGGCAGAGGTAGGAGGATTGCTGTGACTTCGAGGCCACCCTGAGACTACATAGTGAATTCCAGGTCAGCCTGAACTAGAGTGAGACCCTACCTCGAAAAACCAAAAAAAAAAAAAAAAAAAAAAAAAAAAAAAAATGTTGGGAAGCCAGGGTGGCTCACACTATTAATCACAGCACACGGGAGGCAGAAGTAGGAGGATCTTGTGAGTTTGAGGCCACCCTGAGACTACAAAGTGAATTCAAGGTCAGTCTGAGCTAGAGTGAGACCCTGCCTTGAAAAACAAAACAAAACAAAATGTTGGGGAAGGCAAGTCAAAATGAGCTTGAGACACAACACCTGGATCTACCTCAAGGCAGTATTGTGACTTCTGCCCATAGCCATTGCTAAATGATGGCATTTGCAGAATATTGACCAACAGTGGGGAATTATGGAGTTATTGTTATAACCAGTGTCATGGGCAAGTCCAATACCAGTAGGAAGCAAATATGGAAACCCTTATGCCTTCTTTAAAAAAATTTATTTGCCGGGCGTGGTGGCGCACGCCTTTAATCCCAGCACTGGGGAGGCAGAGGTAGGAGGATCAACAGTTGAGTTCAAGGCCACCCTGAGACTACATAACCAATTCCAGGTCAGTCCTAGGCCAGAGTGAGACCCTACCTCGAAAAAACGAAAAACCAAAAAAAAAAAAAAAAAAAAAATTTATTTATTTGCAAGCAAAGAGAAGACATGGGGTGTGGGGGAGAGGAAATGGGTGGGCCAGAGCTTCAACCACTGCAAACGAACTCAAGATGCATGTGCCCCCTTGTGCATCTGGCTTACGTGAGTCCTGGAGAATTGAACTGGGATCCTTTGGCTTTGCAGGCATATGCCTTAATCGCTAAACAATTTCTCCAACTCCCCTCTCTGTGTCTCTAATAAATAAATAAATAAAAAGAAAAAAGCCAGGCGAGGTGGCACATGCCTTTAATCCAACCACTTGGGAGGCAGAAGTAGGAGGATCTTCATGAGTTCAAGGCCACCCTGAGACTCTACATAGTGAATTATTCCAGGTCAGCCTGAGCTAGAGCAAGACCCTACCTCAAAAAACCAAAATAAATAAATAAATAAATAAAAGGAAAAAGAACGATGGTTGAGCAGCAGCATTCATCACTTCCTCACTGTGCTGAATGTTACCAGCTGCCTCAAGCTGCTGCCACCATGCCTTCCCTGTGATGATGGACTGTGACCTGGAACTGTAAGCTGAAATCAACCCTTCCTACCTTAAATTTAATTTTTGAGGTATTTCCAAGGTAGGGTTTCACTGTAGCCCAAGCTGACCCTGGAACTTACTCTATAGTACCAGGCTGGCATCAAACTCAAAGCAATCCTCCTACCTCAGTTTACCAAGAGCTGGGATTAAAGGTGTGCACCACAATGCCTGAAAATGGGCTGGGGAGATGGCTCACTGGTTTTCGTGCTTTCCTGCAAAGCCTAACAACCTGAGTTCGATTTCCCAGTACTCATATAAAGGCAGATGCACAAAGCAGTGCATGCATCTGGAGTTCATGTGCAGCCACCAAAGGCCCTGTCCTGACCATATTCTCTCTCTATGTCTCTCTCACTCTGTCTGTATCTCTCTGCTAGTAAATAAATAAATAAATAAAATTTTTGAGGTAGGGTCTTGCTCTAGCCCAGGCTGACCTGGAATTCACTATGAAGTCTCAGGGTGGCCTCAAACTCATGGTGATCCTCCTACCTCTGCTTCCCAAGTGCTAGAATTAAAGGCATGCACCACCACACCTGGGTTCAAATACTTTTTAAAAACTTTAGGGCTGAGCCTTTAAAACCAAAATAAAAATAAAAATAATAAAATAAAATAAAAAACGTGCACTGGAGAGATGACTTAGTGGTTAAGGCATTTGCCTGCAAAACCAAAGGATCCAAGTTTGTTTCCCCAGGACCCATGTAAGCCAGAGGCACAAGGAACACAAGCATCTGGAGTTTGCAGTGTCTAGAGGCCCTTGTGTGCCCATTCTCTGTCTGCCTCACTTCTATCTTTCTCTCTGCTTGCAAATAAATAAATAAACTTGAAAAAACTAAAAATAGCTGGGTGTGGTGGCACATGCCTTGAATCCCAGCACTTGGGAGACAAGGGAGGAGAATGGCAGTGAATTTGAGGTCACCCTGAGACTACATAGTGAATTCCAGGTCAGCATGGGCTAGAGTGAAACCCTACCTCGAAAAACCAAAATAAATAAATAAATAAAGATAAAAAAGATAAAAAACTAAAACTAAGAGCCGGGCATGGTGGCACACGCCTTTAATCCCAGCAATTGGGAGGCAGAGGTAGGAGAATCGCCGTGAGTTCAAGGCCACCCTGAGACTGTATAGTTAATTCCAGGTCAACCTGGGCCAGAGTGAGACCCTACCTTGAAAAACCAAAAAAAAAAAAAAAAAAAAAAAAAAATTAAATAAAAAAAAAAATATTGAGATGGGCATGGTGGCACACACCTTTAATCCCAGCACTCAGGAGACAGAGGTAGGAGGATTGCTGTGAGTTCAAGGCCAGCCTGAGACTACACAGTGAATTTCAGGTCAGCATGGACTAGAGTTTGACCCTACCTCAAAAAACCAAAAAAAAAAAAAAAAAAAAAGATAAATAAATGAATGAATATTTTAATTTGTGTGTATGAGAGAGTACATGGACATGTCAGAGACTCTTGCTGCTGCAAATGAACTGCAGACATCTGTGCCACTTGGTGCATCTGGCTTTATATGGGTACGGAACTGAACCCAGTCTATCAGGCTTTGCAAGCAAGTGCCTTTAACTGCTGAGCCATCTCCTCAGCCCTCCTCCTCCTTCTTCTTCTTCCTTTTTTGATTTTTTTGAGGTATGGTCTCACTCTAGCCCAGGCTGACCTGGAATTCACTATGTATTCTCAGGGTGGCCTTGAACTCATGGCGATCCTCCTACCTCTCCCTCCCGAGTGCTGGGATTAAAGGCGTGCACCACCACTCCCGGCTTTCTTCTTTTTTTAAAATATATTTTAAAATTTTATTTATTTATTTGCAAGCAGAGAGAGAGAGAGAGAGAGAGAATAGACACACAGAGAGAATGGGCACGCCAGGGCCTCTAGCCAGTGCAAACAAACTCCAGATGTATATGCCCCTTGTGCATCTGGCTTATGTGGGTCCTGGGGAATCAAACCTGGGTCCTCTGGCTTCAGAGACAAATGCCTTAACCAGTAAGCCATTTCTCCAGCCCTCTTTTTTTTTTTTTTTTTTTTTTGAGGTAGGGTCTCACTCTGGCCCAGGCTGACCTGGAATTTGCTATGTAGTCTCAGGGTGGCCTTGAACTCATGGTGATCCTCCTACCTCTGCCTCCCGAGTGCTGGGGTTAAAAGTGTGCGCCACCATGCCCAGATCCTTTCTTCTTTTGTTTCCTAGACATACTGCCCAGCATGTCCAACAAAGGCTCAAAGTGATGGTTCTGCCTATTCATGGATTGGGACTTCTAAAATTATGAGCCAAATAAATTGATTTCCTTTCTATCTTATTTTTGTTTTATTTTTATTTTTTTTTGTGTGTGTGTGTATGGGGGGGGGTTGAGATAGGGTTTCACTCTAGCCCAGGCTGACCTGGAATTCACTATGCAGCCTCCGGCTGGCCTAGAACTCATGGTGATTCTCCTACCCCTGCCTATTGAGTGCTGGCATTAAAGGCATGTGCCACCAAGCCTGCCTAAAAATTTTAATACACTTGAAATGATTGAGCTTAATATTTTCATTCCATCAATATCATGCACTGTCAGAGATGTAAAAAGACACAACGTGGGGCTGGAGAGATGGCTCAGTGGTTCAAAGGCACTTGCTTGCAAGGCCTGACAGCCACAGTTCTATTCCCCAATGTCCACATAAAGCCAGAAAATTGTGCATGTATTGTTATGGGTCCAGTGTTACACAAGTAAGACCATCGACTCACAGAATGTGAGGCAAAGTTTTATTGGGTTAAAGAAAAGAAAGAAAGAAAAAGAGAAAAGAAAGAAACTGGTGCTCCAAGACTGCATCCCAGAGGTTGAGATCTCAGGGTGCAGCCTGGAAGTGCTGGGAGTGTCAGCTTTTATTAGAAAAGACCACAAGGTGTTCATTGCAAAAACAGGAAGGAAGTTAAACGGCAAAGTTAAACAAAGGGGCCTATTACAAGAAGTCAGAAGGTATTCATTACATAGGTCACATAGGCGGAACTGAGGCAGGAAACATTCTATGCTATGTAATCACAGATATTTAGAAATAGAGAGGCACAGGAAGGTCATGGTACATTGCACAGAGGGATCATCCCATTCCTTAGATAACAAAAACACCTGCATTTTGCAATAAGGCCTGTGGTAATGATTCCTGGAAGTTCACTTTTATCTGTCAGGAAGATCAACTTTGGGTGGTGGCCTCCATTATGTGTGCCTAAAGGCAAGGGCTGCACAGGAGGCTGTTTAACTAGTTCTAATGTATCCCTTTACATTCCATTTTCTGTTATCTGGACTTTGGTTGCAGTGAGCCAAGGCCCTGACATGCCATGTTCTCTCTCTTTCTCCTTGCAAATATATATATACACACACACACACACACACATATATATATACACACATATATATATACATGACAAAGGGGCAGAGGTAGGAGGATCATTGTGAGTTCAAGGCCAGCCTGAGACTACTTAGTGAATTTTAGGTCAGCCTTGGCTGGGCTAGAGCAAGACCCTACATCAATCCTTCCCCCCAAAAAAAAAAAAAAAGTAAAAGCATTTGTTAGCTGGGAATGGTGGCGCACACAATTAGTCCCAGCACTTGGAAGGCAGAGTTAGGAGGATCACCATGAGTTCAAGGCCACCCTGAGACTACATAGTGAATTTCAGGTCAGCCTGGGCTAGAGCGAGACCCTACCTTGAAAAAAAAAAAAGCATTTGAAGCATTTGTTATGTATTTCCACATGTCTCTGTGTATGAGTACACCAAGGTCTCTTGCCACTACAAACAAAGCCCCATCAGAGGCCAATGTTTTCCATTACCAGTGACTTTGACCATGCCCTGAAATTACTTTTACAGATAGGGGGAGTGCCCTTTGAGATCTTTTTCTGGAAGCAAGGAATCTTGGAGTTAACTAAAAATGTATGCCCTCTGGTATGGTGGTACACACCTTTAATCCCAGCACTTGGGTGACAGAGGTAGGAGAATCCCTGTGAGTTCAAGGTCAGCCTGGGATAAGAGAGTGAGTCCTGGTCAGCCTAAGCTAGAGTGAGATACTGAGAGGGAGGCAGGCTGCTCTTTTACACAGTTAGGGTGACTGTGCCTCTAAAAAAGCAGGAAAGTCTCCAGTGTGCTAGAGATCAAAGTATGATCTGACTTCTCTGTTACCTAGATCTGTTTTTCTACAAACAACCTGGGCCCCTCCTGGGAGGGAAGTCTCTCCTAGGATTTAAATCTAATCCTAACATTATGGTTGGTCAAGTTTAGATCCCAGAACTTGGTATCATGGCCAGCCTCTTGCTGAGACAGCCCCTAGCCTAGACCAATCACCCTTCACTCTGGTTCACCTGAGCCAGAAGGTAGGGACCACTACCATAAGGTCATAAATACGTTTGCCAGGGGAGGACAAGCTTTCTGAGCTGCCTGACCACTTGGGAACTTCCAGCTGATGGCTAGCCAGGCTAAGCAGAGCAGAGAGCCCCCGCCCTTACTTTCCACATGGGCTCTTTTTCCACACAGCAGGAGCTCTTTGAACTCTCTTTTCAGACTGGCTTTTCAGACTGACCATGTGGGCTCTCAAGCCATGTGTGTGTATTCATTTTCCTTTCCTTGGTTCTGTACTTCCCTCAATAAATATAATAATTTAGCTGGGCGTGGAGGCTCATGCCTTTAAACCCAGTACTTGGGAGGCAGAGGTAGGAGAATCGCTATGAGTTCAAGGACACCCTGAAACTACATAATGAATTTCAAGTCAGCCTGGGCTATATTGAGATCCTACCTCAAAAAAACAAACAAAAATAATAAAAATAAAAAATTATAATAATTTAATGTCTTTTTCAAAAAAAATTACTTATTTGCAAGCACAGTGAGAGGAGAGACAGAGAATGGGTGTGCCAGGGCCATTAGCCGCTGAAAATGAACTCAAGAAGCATGTGGGGAATTGAACCTGGGTCCTTTGGCTTCACTGGCAAATGCCTTAGCCATTAAGCTATTTATTTATTTGAGAACAACAGACAGAGAGAATGGGCACACCTGGGCTTCCAACCACTGCAAACTCCAGACACATGCACCACCTGGGGAATTGAGCCTTGAACTGCCATCCTTAGGCTTCACAGGCAAGTGCTTAATCACTAAGCCATCTCTCCAGCCCCAGCCCAATCATTTATTAATTATCCTTTCAGTCTTATTTTATTCAATTCCTTGCTTAAAAGTAGACACAAGCCGGGCCTGGTAGCGAACGCCTTTAATCCCAGCACTTGGGAGGCAGAGGTAGGAGGATCACCATGAGTTCAAGGCCACCCTGAGACTAAGACTACATAGTTAATTCCAGGTCAGCCTGGGCCAGAGTGAGACCCTACCTTGAAAAACCAAAAAACAACAAAAAAAAAAAAAGTAGACACAAACCAAACCTAGGGTTTAGGGTTCAAGGGCTTTCCTGAACCCCTAGCACCTAATTACACTATCTTAGAAAAACAAATAATAATAAATATGAAATAAATAAATATTTATTTATTATATTTATTTGAGAGATAATGGAGACAGAAAGAGGCAGACATAGAGTTCTGGGCATAGCAGGGTCTTCTGCCACTGCAAATGAATTCCAGATGTATGTGCATGTGGCTTAATGTTCGTACTGGGGAATCAAACTCAGACCATCAGGTTTTTCAAGCAAGTATGTTTAACCGTGGAGCCAACTCTCTAGATCTTTTGTTTTTTTTATTTATTTATTTATTTATTTATTTATTTATTTATTTATTTATTTATTTATTTATTTTGGTTTTCTGAGGTAGGGTCTTGCTCTAGCTCAGGCTGATCTGGAATTCACTATGTAGTCTCAGGGTGCCTCAAACTCATGGCAATTCTCCTACCTCTGCCTCCCAAGTGCTGGGATTAAATGCATGTGCCACCACGCCCGGCTGCTTTATTTATTTGTTTGTTTTCTTTGTAGGAAGGATCACACTCTAGTCTTATCTGACCTGGAATTTACTCTTGAATTCACTGGGATCTTTTTACTTCTGGCTCCAGAGTGCTTGGATTAAAGGCGTGCACTACCATGCCTAGTTTATATCTTGCTTTTGAAGGTAGTGACATGGATTATCCAATGGTCGCAACTCTTTGAATTAAATGACTAAAATTAAAAAAAAAAATTTAAAAAAATGACTAAAATAAATTTTTCAAAATTTATTTTGGGGGCTGGAGAGATGGCTTAGCGGTTAAGGCGTTTGCCTGCAAAGCCAAAGGACCTCAGTTCAATTCCCCAGGACCCACATAAGCCAGATGCACAAGGTGCTGCTTGCATCTGGAGTTCATTTGCAATGGCTAGAGGCCCTGGCGTGCCTATTTTCTCACTGCCTCTTTCCCTCTCTTGTTCTCTCAAATAAATAAATAGGGGCTGGAGAGATGGCTTAGCTGTTAAGGCGTTTGCCTGCAAAGCCAAAGGATTCCGGTTTGATTCTCCAGGACCCACGTAAGCCAGATGCACAAGGGGGTACATGCATCTGGAGTTCCTTTGCAATGGCTGGAGGCCCTTGTGTGCTCATTCTCTCTGTCTCTCTCTCCCTGCCTTTTTCTCTCTCAAAAAAAAAATAATAAAAATACATTTAAAAATAAATATATAAATTTTTAAAATTATTTATTTGATTAAGAGAGAGAGAAAAAGAGTGAGAAAATGGACATACCAGGGCCTCTTGCCGCTATAAATGAACTTCAGATGCATGTGTAATGGTCCGAAAATCGCTGAAGAAAGAGTCAAATAGTATGTAAAAGCATAGAGTGTAAAGCCTGGCGTGGGGGCGCACGCCTTTAACCCCAGCACTTAGGAGGCAGAGGTAGGAGGATAGCCATGAGTTCAAGGCCTCCCTGAGACTACATAGTTAATTCCAGGTCAGCCTAGGCCAGAGTGAGACCCTACCTTGGAAAAACAAAACAAAACCAAAAAAAGCATAGAATCAGCTAGCATGAGCACGTTGGGGTCAACCTCTTGTACACCCGAGGAGCTCACAGGCTCCCTTTTAAGCACAGCTAAAGAATTTTGGCAGGCTTTTAGTCTTTTAACATGATTGACTAATTTGAACAGTAACTGTACTTGTGTTTTTTTGTTTTTTTGTTTGTTTGTTTGTTTGTTTTTGAGGTAGGGTCTCTAGTTCAGGCTGACCTGGAATTCACTATGTAGTCTCAGGGTGGTCTCGAACTCACGGCGTTCTTCTTACCTCTGCTTCCCGAGTGCTGGGATTAAAGGCGTGCGCCACTACACCCGGCACTACTTGTGTTTTTGTTTTTTTTTATTGGTCTTAAGGTTTTTGGAGCCAGGTCCAAGGGAGTTTCAGGCAGAGGATATAACCTCCTAACATGATTGGCTAAGCAAGCAGCAGTTATGTTTTTTTTTTTTTTTTTTTTTTTTTTTTCAGGTAGGGTCTCACTCTGGTCCAGGCTGGCCTGGAATTCACTATGTAGTCTCAGGGTGGCCTCGAACTGCAGTTAAACATACTGCCCCCAGCTTAGTCAGGGCAGCACCTAACTGAGGCCTGTCATGGTGTCAGTTTGGTCCCTTCACATAGGTCACTTTGTACATCTGGTTTTACATGGGTACTGGGGAGTCAAACCAGGGTCAGTAGACTTTGCAAGCAAGTGCCTTTTACCACTGAACCATCTCCATAATTCATAAAATACAAATTAAAATAATGTATTGTTATTATTTGTGTGGCCATATTCATCTTTGTGTGCATGTCCATGTGTAAGTTTTTTTTGGTATCTTTTCGGCCCAGGCTGACTTGGAATTCACTATGTAATCTTGAACTCACAGCAATCCTCCCACCTCTGCCTCAGGAGTGCTGGGATTAAAGGCATGCGCCACCATGCCTGGCTTTTTTTTTGGGGGGGGGTTATTTATTTATTTATTTGAGAGAGAGAAACAGAAATAGGCAGGTAGAGAGAGAATGGGCACACGAGGGCCTCCAGACTCTGCAAACGAACTCCAGATGTGTGCACCCCCTTGTGCATCTGGCTTACGTGGGTCCTGGGGAGTCGAATCTGGGTCCTTTGGCTTTGCAGGCAAGTATCTTAACCGCTAAAGCCATCTCTCCAGCCCCACCAAGATTAATTTTTTTTTTTTTTTGCAAGGTAGGGTCTCACTCTGGTCCAGGCTGACCTGGAATTAACTATGTAGTCTCAGGGTGGCCTCGAACTCTTGGCGATCCTCCTACCTCTGCCTCCCAAGTGCTGGGATTAAAGGCATGCGCCACCACGCCCGGCAACCAAGATTAATTTTTAAACTCTTCATACATGCGCAGTGGAAACGTATTCCTTACAATTCTGGAGGATGGAATCCAAGATCAAGGTAGATTAAGTGTCTGGTCAGAGCCTATCTCCTCACTATATCCTTCCAGGTTGGCAGAGTTAGCAACTCTCCATGTGGGGTCTCTTTTATCAGGTTACAAATCCCAACCATGAACTTCTACCCTCATGATCTAAGCACCTCCTTAATGCTCCATCTTTTTATTTTATTTTATTTTATTTTATTTTATTTTATTTTATTTTATTTTATTTTATTTTTTTTGAGGTAGGGTCTCACTCTGGCCCAGGCTGACCTGGAATTCACTATGTAGTCTCAGGGTGGCCTTGAACTCAAGGCTATCCTCCTACCTCTGCCTCCCCGAGTGCTGGGATTAAAGGCGTGCGCCACCACGCCCGGCTCTTTTATTTTATTTTATTTTATTTGGTTTTTTCGAGGTAGGGTCTCACTCTAGCCCAGGCTGACCTGGAATTCACTTTGTAGTTTCAGGGTGGCCTCAAACTCATGGCGATCCTCCTACCTCTGCCTCCCGAGTGCTGGGATTAAAGGCATGCGCCACCACGCCTGGCTTTCCATCTTTTAAAAATATTTATTTATTTATTTATTTATTTATTTATTTATTTATTTATTTATTTATTTGAGAGAGAGAAAGAAGCAGAGAGAGTGGAGGGAGAGAAATGGGCACTCCAGGACCTTCAGCCACGACAAATGAACTCCAGACACGTGAGCCACCTTGAGCATCTGGCTTACATGGGTCCTGAGTAATTGAACCTGGGTCCTTTGGCTTTGCGGACACACTCCTTAACTGCTATGCCATCTCTCCAGGCCTCAATGCTCCATCTTATTTATTTTTTCTTAGGGAGGGTCTGGCTTTAAGCTCAGGTTGACCTGGAACTCACTATGTAGTCTCAAGGTGGCTTCTAACTCATTGCGATCTTCCTACCTCTGCCTCCCAAGTGCTGGGATTAAAGGTGTGCTTCACCACACATGGCTTTTTTTTTTTTTTTTTTTTTTTCTGCACGTTTGGAAAGATAGGATATTTCACATTCTCCTTGGCCTCTTGGTGCACCTAAAGGCTGGTTACATTCCTTGGCACATCTCCAATTTCTGCTTCTCAACACTCCACCCTTTATAAAGACTTATGTTATATCAGTTCCACCTAAACAAGTTAGGATCTTCTCCCAGGCTTAAGAGGACCCAGGTTTGATTTCCCAGTATCCACGTAAGCCAGATGCACAAGGTGGCACATGTGTCTGGAGTTTGTTTACAGTGGCGGAGGGTCCTGGCGTGCCCATTCTTTCCTCTCTCTCTCTCAAATAAAATATAATTAAAAATTTAAAAGTGGAGCTGTGCTGGGCATGGGGCACACCTTTAATCCCAGCATTCAGGAGGCAGAGATAAGAGGATCACCATGAGTTCAAGGCCACCCTCAGACTTCAGAGTGAATTCCAGGTTAGCCTGTCTAGAGTGAGACTCTACCTCAAAAAACCAAAATAATAAATAAATAAATATGGTGGCACACGCCTTTAATCCCAGCACTTGGGAGGCAGAGGTAGGAGGATCACCATGAGTTCGAGGCCACCCTGAGACTACATAGTGAATTCCAGGTCAGCCTGGACTAGAGTGAGACCCTACCTCAAAAAACCAAAATAAATAAATAATTAAAAAAATAAAAAATAAAAAATAAGTACAAGAGGAGCTTTAGGGATGGCATAGCAGTTAAGGCATTTGCCAAAGGACCCAGGTTCAGTTCCCCAGGACACACATAAGGCCATATGCACAAGGGGGCAAATGCGTCTGGAGTTCAATTGCAGTGGCTGGAGGCCCTGGTTTGCCCATTTTCTTTCTCCCTCTGTCAAATAAATAAATAAATAAAAATAATTTAAAAAAAAAAAGAGAAAAGAAGCTGGGCGTGGTGGCACATGCTTTTAATCCCAGCACTCAGGAGATACAGTTAGGAGGATCGCTGTGAGTTCGAGGCCACCCTGGGAATACATAGTGAGTTCCAGGTCATCCTGAACTAGAGTGAGAGACCCTGCCTCGAAAAGCCAAAAAAAAAAAAAAAAAGAGAGAGAGAAATAGAACTCAGCTCTAGAACACTGCTGGAGCACAAAGGACTGCGAGTTTCCTATTTTACCTCACACTAGTTCTTAATAATGACCTATAAAAATGTTCTCCCTAGACTACAACATTACATATCAGCTGTCCTGATTAACCAGGCCCTGGGGCTGTGATTGCATTAACTGAGAAATCAATTTCCTTTGTCAGGTCCCAAGATAAGGAGCCCCATTACAGTAGAACTTGGGAACAGTAACTCTGCCCTCTGTTAACACAGGGAGAGGTGGTGCAAATCTTAGTCATGACTGCAGTGAGCACTGCTTGTTAAAGCCTATATCATGTTCCCATTTGTAAGTAACAGAAAAAGGGCAGTGGGTTGGAGAGATGACCCAGCAGTTAAAGATGTTTGCTTGCAAAACTTGACAGCCTGGGTTTGATTCCCCAGTACTCACGTAAAGTCAGATGCACAAAGTGGCACAAGTTTGGGGTTTGTTTACAATGGCAAAAAGCCTTGGTGTTATTATTTTCCTGCCACATCCCCCTTTCTCCATATATATATATATAAAATCAGGCATGGTGGTGCACGACTGTATCCCAGCACTCGGGAGGCAGAGGTAGAAGGATCACCATGAGTTCGAGGTCACTCTGAGACTACATAGTGAAATCCAGGTCATCCTGAGCTAGAATGAAATTCTCCCTTGAAAAAGAAAAAGAAAAAAAAATATATATATATAGTGGACAGCTATTGATTCTTTTTTTTGGAGGGGGGTTTCTGAGGTAGGGTTTCACTCTAGTTCAAGCTGACCTGGAATTCACTATGTAGTCTTAGGGTGTTCTGGAACTCATGGCAATCCTCCTACTTCTGCCTCCTGAGTGATCAGTTTAAAGGCGCGCGCCACCCACGCCTGGGGACAGCTACTGATTCTTTTTATTTTTATTTTTCGAGGTAGGGTCTCACTCTAGCCCAGGCTGACCTGGAATTCACTATGTAGTCTCAGGGTGACCTCAAACTCATGGCAATCCTCCTATCTCTGCCTCCCAAGTGCTGGGATTAAAGGCGTGCACCACTACACCCGGCAGATTCTTAAAATAACTTGTGTTGGTAGGATACATCATGAATACCTCTCCATGAATTTTTTTCATCAACACCAGTTTATTTGTAAACATATGTGTCAATAATTAAACTGACAATATTTTATACAATTTCATTGTATAATATTGACATAACAGAACACAATCCAGTGTAATGAGTTACAATTTTGGTACTTTATTACAAACTGTATTTGAAACAATGAATATAAAAATGTGAATGGCAGAGAAAACAAAACAGCCCATAAAAGAAACCAATATTCCACTAAAGCCATCTGTAAGAAACCAGATGACCCATTTGTCTCTCCATGAAGTTTAAAAAAATATTTATTTATGTATTTAACAGCGAAAGAGGGGAGAGAGAGAGCATGGGCGCACCAGGGTCTCCAGCCACTGCAAAGAACTCCAGTCCAGACGCGTGTGCCTCCTTGTGCAGCTGTCTAACGTGGGTCCTGGGGCCTTTGGCTTTGTAGGCAAACGCCTTAACCGCTAAGCCATCCCTCCAGCCCGAAAAAAAAAATACATATGCTATTTTGTGCATCTGGCTTGTGGGTACTGGGGTATCAAACCTGGGTTTTTCGGCTCTGCAGGCAAGCTCCGTGACCGCTAAGCAATCTCTCCAGCCCAATTTTTGTTTTGTTTTTCGAGGTAGGTTTTCATTCTAGTCCAGGCTGACCTGGAATTCACTATATAGTCTCAGGGTGGCCTGGAAACGTCACCCCTTTTGGCGTGTCCATCCTTTCTGGGAAGCTCCTTAAGTGGTCCCAGCAGAGCTCCAATGTCGTCCAAATCCGCAGCTCCACGTCTCCACTCGCACCGTGCATCGGGCACACGTCTGGGGTGTGGATGAGACCCGAGCAAGGACCTGATATTCAGTGCAGGTCCCGCCCCGCGCAGGGCGTGTCCGGGCGGCGTGGGCGTGGCGCGCCGGCGGCGGGGACGCGGGCAGACGTGCCGTACGCGCCCCCGCGGAGGCCGGTGCCTGTGGGCCGCTCGCCGCCCTCTGGGAGGCGGCGCGTTGCGTCGCGGGGAGCCATGTTTGTGGCGCGCAGCATCGCGGCGGACCATAAGGATCTCATCCACGATGTTTCCTTCGACTTCCACGGGCGCCGCATGGCCACCTGCTCCAGCGACCAGAGCGTCAAGGTGCGCGCGCCGCTCGCGGCCCGGCCTCCCTTGCCGAAGCGGGAGGGAAGGGAAAGGATAGGAGTGAGGGGGGATGCCGGCCTGGAGGAAAGGGGACTCGTCCTGACGTGGGCCCCCGTCGCCGGGCACGACGCATGGATGTTCCGGGGCGGCGGGTCACCGGGGTTGAAAGGGCCTGCGCCGCCGCACCCGGAAGCCCCGAAGCTTTCTCCCGCCCGCCCGCGTATTGTGGGGTCACGGCAGCCCGGCGGCGTGTAGGACCTGCCGCGCATGCGCCCGCCGGACGGTTTCTGGCCGCTGACGCGCATGTGCCAGCCTGGTTTCCGCTGTTGGAATTAGATGGCTGGCCAGTCGAGTCTGTGGGCTGGCCTCTGTGTCTCATTCTGCCGCGGGGGTTGGGGGACAGACGCTTTTCTCGGGAGTGGTGGGGATGTCTTTTTTTTTTTAACGTATGGTTTCTCTATAGCCCAGGCTGACCTAGAGTTCACTCTGTAGTCTCAGGGTGGATTCGAGCTCACGGAGATCCTCCTACCTCTGCCTCCCAAGTGCTGGGATTAAAGGCGTGCGCTACCACGCCCAGCTTATTATTATTTTTTTAATATAGGGTCTTACTGTAAGCTGGAGGTCAGTCTGTAGCCTAGGCTGGCTTCAAACTCAGTGACTCTACCGCCTCAGCTACTTGAGTGCTGGGTTATAGTCCTGAGAAACCTCACCTTGACCGGATTCTGTTTATTTTTGAGGTAGGGTCTCACTCTAGCCCCAGCTGACCTGGTATTCATTCTGTAGCCCAGGCTGGCCTCTAACTAATAGTGTTCCTCCTACCTCTGTCTTCCGGGTGTGGGATTAAAGGTGTGTACCCCCTTACCCAGTTTGCAGGTGATTCTGGTTTTCTTCTTTTGTTTTTTGGTTTTTCAAGATGGGGTCTCGCTGTCGCTGAGGCTGACCTGCAATTCACTACGTAGCTCAGGATGGCCTGGAACTCTCGGAAATCCTCCTACCTTTGCCTCTTGAGACTAAAGGCGTGCACCACCACACCTGGATCTTTTTTTTTTTTTTTTTTAATAATTATTTGCAAGCAGAGTGAGATTGAGAGGGAATGGGTGCACTAGGGCTTCCTAAAGCCACTTTAAACAAATTGCAGATGTATCTACCACTTTGTGCATCTGGGTTTACATGGGTACTGGGGAACTGAACCCAGACCATTAGTAAGGAAATGCCTTTAACCGCTTTAAATGCCATCTCTCCAGTTCTATGGTGACATTTTCATGTGTGCTTAACATATTTCCAGTATATTCTGCCACCTCTTACCCACTTGTCCCACTCCTGCTAATCCCTTTCCCCATTTGTATTTGTCTTCTACTTCCACGTCGTCTGTTTTTTTTTCTTTCTTGCTTTCTTTTTTGGTTTTTCTGAGGTGGTGTCTCAAGCCAGGCTGATCTGCAATTCTTTTTGTAGTCTCTGGGTGACCTCAAACTCAGGCGATCCTCCTACCTCTGCCTCCCAACCTCCCAAGTGTTGGGATTAAAGGCGTGCACCACCACACCTGGCTTCTGTTTTTTTTTTTTTTTTTTTTTTTTTTTTTTTTGGTGACTTAGTGCATTTCATTAGGGTTGTTCACAGGAGCATGGTCAGGCACCTATTACCAGTGGTTATATCACTCCAGAAAGTCTTACTCATGAACCACTAACTGCCTGTCTGTGTTCTTCTTCAGTCTCAGTTCTCTATTTTCTCTCACTGTGTATCTTGTCATATCACCACCTTCCTGTCCTGGCTCTTTTCATCCATTTGCTGCTCCTGTTTCAGCTGTCAAGCACCTGGCTACCTTGTCACTTGCACAGCCTGGCTTACCAGTTGCTTCCCTGCCTCTACTGTAACCTGCACTCTCCTGTCTCTGCAGTGGCATGTGTATTATCAGCCCAGCACTGTGCTATGGAAAATACACAGTTGCCTGGCATCTTGGTGCACACTTTTAATCCCAGCATTTGGGAGGCACAGGACAGAGGATGTTGTAGTCAGCTCCTCAACTTCCAAACAGACACAGTTTATGGGAGGAAGGGATTTATTTCAGTTTAACAAGTCCAGGAAAGTTCCATCTATGATGGAAGAAGCTGGTTCCCATTAATAAATCCAAGCAGAAGCCCGGTGTAGTGGCGCAAGCCTTTAATTCCAGCACTCGGGGGAGGCCGGGGTAGGAGGATCACCATGAGTTCCAGGCTACATAGTGACTACATAGTGAATTCCGGGTCAGCCTGGACTACAGTGAAATACTACCTCAAAAAAAAAAAAAAAAAATCCAAGCAGAGATTTTATACAGAAAAATAAAAGTGAATTAAACCTGTTTAAAAAGAAATAAATCCAAGCAGAAAAAAACAAATCCAAAACACCAAACAAACACCAAAAAATAGCAAGCAACCATGCACTGTCAGAACTCAGTCTGTTCTCTCCAAACCTTTGGGCTGGAATCAGATCTGTCCCCCAGTGACACCTACACCCCCCCCCCCAATCCCCTTCCCCTCACCAAACCACGGCAGGAATCTCCATTTAAACTCCATTTAAATAAAATACCTGAGTCTATGGGGCCATACATTCAAAGTACCACTGAGGATCAATGTGAGTTTGAGGCCAGCCTGGGACTTCAGAGTGACTTCCAGGTCAGCCTGGGCTAGAGTGAGAACCTACCTTGAAAAAATAAATAAATAAAAGAAAATTACATACCATCAATTTAGGGAAGCTTTTAATTGGGCCTAATGCCACAGTACCAAGGTTGGTTGTGGGGTGGGTGCAGGACAGGAGGCTCTCAGTTAACTCACTAAGTAAGTGGGAGCAGCCTGCTTATGTAGCTATAGAAGCAGTATTTGGACCAATCACAGCCTTGTTCCTTTAGCACTATAGTAATTCATCTCCTAGGTGGTCACTGGGAGGTTCTCTCTCTATTGTCTAGGTGGAAATGGTCAGCGTCCTCTAGAGTTCACCAAAGCTTGTGATCCAGAGTCTGATACTGTTATGGGGTCCGGTGTTGCACAAGTAAGACCATTGACTCACAGAATGTGAGGCAAAGTTTTATTGGGTAAAAGAAAGAAAAGAAAAAGAAAAGCTGGTACCCACCAGGACTGCACCCAGAGTTCGGGTCCTCAAGATGTAGCATTGTACTGTTCAGAGTGTCAACTTTTATTGGAAATAACCACATGATGTTCATAGAAAAAACAGGTTGGCAGTTAAGCCATAAACCACAATTCATATGTTGCAGTTACAGCCATAAAAGTAATCTTTAAACATAAAGGGGAATTGGCATTGTGGCATTTATAGGAAGGGTCTGGGGGGGGGGGTGTGAGGCCAGAGTCTCCAAGTGTCTTGCTTTATCTGCCCTTAAGGATTTTGTTTAACAGTGCAGGCCCAGGGTACTGCTATTCAGACCAGCAGAGAATCCTGTTTATCTATCATCCCCGCCCGCTCAAGCAGTGTGTAAAGTGACTTCTATTTTTCTCTAAGCTTGTTGTAAAGAAATAATAACATTTTGCCCTCTTTACAATACAAACTGTTCCCAAGAGTGCTGGCTGGGTTTGGGTACTCAGCTGGAATTATAATTTTCTCAAGGCTTTTGGGAAGAATTCAAGCAGGCCTAAGAGTAGTCTGGCTGGTTAGTTGACAATCTTGATTAAGGCCACAAGGAAGAGTCCAAACAGGTTCTAATTAGGGAGTCTTCCTCCAGTTTTTTTTTTTTTCTTCTTTCTTTCTTTCTTTTTTTTTGGAGGTAGGGTCTCACAGTAGCTCAGGCTGACCTGGAATTCACTGTGTAGTTTCAGGGTGGCGTATGTAATTTTTTTCAGGAAGGTTCTCACTCTAGTCCAGGCTGATCTGGAATTCACTATGTAGTCTTGTTCGCCTAGAACTCAACAGTGATCCTATCAAGTCTGCCTCCTATGTGCAGGGATTAAAGGTGTGCACCACCATGCCTGGCTCCTGTGATTTTTTTTTTTTTTTTTTTTTCGAGGTAGGGTCTCACTCTAGCCTAGGCTTGCCTGAAATTCACTATGTTGTCTCAGGTTGGCCTTGAACTTGTGTTGATCCTTCTATCTCTGCCTCCCAAGTGCTGGGATTAAAGGTGTGTGCCACCATGCCTGGCTTCCTCTGACATTTTTCTTTTTTTTGTTTTTTGAGGTATGGTCTCATTCTAGCTGGCCTGAAATTCACTATGTAGTCTCAGGGTGGCCTCAAACTTGTGGCAGTCCTCCTACCTCTTCCTCCCAAGTGCTGGGATTAAAGGCATGTGCCACTATATCCGGCTTCTGGCTGCCTGTGACATTTAAAATATATATATATCAGAGAAAGAGGGAGAGAGAGAGAGAATGGGCACGCCAAGGCCTCCAGCCACTGAAAATGAACTCCAGATACATGTGCCCTCTTGTGCATCTGGCTAACATGAGTCCTGGGGAATTTAACCTGGGTCCTTTGGCTTTGCAGGCAAATACCTTAACCGCTAAGCCATCCCTCCAGCCTTGCCTGTGACATTTGAAAAAAAAATTATTTACTTATTTATTTGAGAGAGAGAGAAAGCGGCAGAATGAGAGAAAGAGAATGGGCTCACCAGGGCCTCTAGCCACTGTAAACAAATGCCAGATACATGCGCCCCCTTGTGCATCTGGCTTCTGGTCCTGGGGAATGGAACCAGGGTTCTTAGGCTAAACAGGCAAATGACAAGGTAAGCCATTTCCCATTGTTTGAAAAATCACCCCATACAGTACTTTTTTTCTTTCTTGCTTTCATTTTGGTTTTTCTGAGGTGGTGTCTCAAGCCAGGCTGATCTGCAATTCTTTTGTAGTCTCTGGGTGACCTCAAACTCAGGCGATCCTCCTACCTCTGCCTCCCAACCTCCCAAGTGTTGGGATTAAAGGCGTAACCACCACCTGGCTTTTCTTTTTTTTTTTTTTTTTTTTTGGTGACTTAGTGCATTTCATTAGGTTGTTCAGTAGGAGCATGGTCAGGCACCTATTACCAGTGGTTATATCACTCCAGAAAGTCTTACTCATGAACCACTAACTGCCTGTCTGTGTTCTTCTTCAGTCTCAGTTCTCTATTTTCTCACTGTGTATCTTGTCATATCACCACCTTCCTGTCCTGGCTCTTTCATCCATTTGCTGCTCCTGTTTCAGCTGTCATTCACCTGGCTACCTTGTCACTTGCACAGCCTGGCTTACCAGTTGCTTCCCTGCCTCTACTGTAACCTGCACTTCCTGTCTCTGCAGTGGCATGTGTATTATCAGCCCAGCACTGTGCTATGGAAAATACACAGTTGCCTGGCATCTTGGTGCACACTTTTAATCCCAGCATTTGGGAGGCACAGGACAGAGGATGTTGTAGTCAGCTCCTCAACTTCCAAACAGACACAGTTTATGGGAGGAAGGGATTTATTTCAGTTTAACAAGTCAGGAAAGTTCCATCTATGATGGAAGAAGCTGGTTCTAATTAATAAATCCAAGCAGAAGCCCAAATTTGTAGTGGACAAGCCTTTAATTCCAGCACTTGGAGGCCGGGGTAGGAGGATCACCATGAGTTCCAGGCTACATAGTGACTACATAGTGAATGGAACCTCAGCCTGGACTACAGTGAAATACTACCAAAAAAAAAAAAAAATCCAAGCAGAGATTTTATACAGAAAATAAAAGTGAATTAAACCTGTTTAAAAAGAAATAAATCCAAGCAGAAAAAAACAAATCCAAAACACCAAACAAACACCAAAAAATAGCAAGCAACCACAAACCGTCAGAACTCAGTCTGTTCTCTCCAAACCTTTGGGCTGGAATCAGATCTGTCCCCCAGTGACACCTACACCCCCCCAATCCCCTTCCCTCACCAAACCACGGCAGGAATCTCCATTTAAACTCCATTTAAATAAAATACCTGAGTCTATGGGGCCATACATTCAAAGTACCACTGAGGATCAATGTGAGTTTGAGGCCAGCCTGGGACTTCAGAGTGACTTCCAGGTCAGCCTGGGCTAGAGTGAGAACCTACCTTGAAAAAATAAATAAATAAAAGAAAATTACATACCATCAATTTAGGGAAGCTTTTAATTGGGCCTAATGCCACAGTACCAAGGTTGGTTGTGGGGTGGGTGCAGGACAGGAGGCTCTCAGTTAACTCACTAAGTAAGTGGGAGCAGCCTGCTTATGTAGCTATAGAAGCAGTATTTGGACCAATCACAGCCTTGTTCCTTTAGCACTATAGTAATTCATCTCCTAGGTGGTCACTGGGAGGTTCTCTCTCTATTGTCTAGGTGGAAATGGTCAGCGTCCTCTAGAGTTCACCAAAGCTTGTGATCCAGAGTCTGATACTGTTATGGGGTCCGGTGTTGCACAAGTAAGACCATTGACTCACAGAATGTGAGGCAAAGTTTTATTGGGTAAAAGAAAGAAAAGAAAAAGAAAAGCTGGTACCCACCAGGACTGCACCCAGAGTTCGGGTCCTCAAGATGTAGCATTGTACTGTTCAGAGTGTCAACTTTTATTGGAAATAACCACATGATGTTCATAGAAAAAACAGGTTGGCAGTTAAGCCATAAACCACAATTCATATGTTGCAGTTACAGCCATAAAAGTAATCTTTAAACATAAAGGGGAATTGGCATTGTGGCATTTATAGGAAGGGTCTGGGGGGGTGTGAGGCCAGAGTCTCCAAGTGTCTTGCTTTATCTGCCCTTAAGGATTTTGTTTAACAGTGCAGGCCCAGGGTACTGCTATTCAGACCAGCAGAGAATCCTGTTTATCTATCATCCCCGCCCGCTCAAGCAGTGTGTAAAGTGACTTCTATTTTTCTCTAAGCTTGTTGTAAAGAAATAATAACATTTTGCCCTCTTTACAATACAAACTTCCCAAGAGTGCTGGCTGGGTTTGGGTACTCAGCTGGAATTATAATTTTCTCAAGGCTTTTGGGAAGAATTCAAGCAGGCCTAAGAGTAGTCTGGCTGGTTAGTTGACAATCTTGATTAAGGCCACAAGGAAGAGTCCAAACAGGTTCTAATTAGGAGTCTTCCTCCAGTTTTTTTTTTTTTTTTCTTTCTTTCTTTTTTTTTTTTTGGAGGTAGGGTCTCACAGTAGCTCAGGCTGACCTGGAATTCACTGTGTAGTTTCAGGGTGGCGTATGTAATTTTTTTCAGGAAGGTTCTCACTCTAGTCCAGGCTGATCTGGAATTCACTATGTAGTCTTGTTCGCCTAGAACTCAACAGTGATCCTATCAAGTCTGCCTCCTATGTGCAGGGATTAAAGGTGTGCACCACCATGCCTGGCTCCTGTGATTTTTTTTTTTTTTTTTTTCGAGGTAGGGTCTCACTCTAGCCTAGGCTTGCCTGAAATTCACTATGTTGTCTCAGGTTGGCCTTGAACTTGTGTTGATCCTTCTATCTCTGCCTCCCAAGTGCTGGGATTAAAGGTGTGTGCCACCATGCCTGGCTTCCTCTGACATTTTTCTTTTTTTTGTTTTTTGAGGTATGGTCTCATTCTAGCTGGCCTGAAATTCACTATGTAGTCTCAGGGTGGCCTCAAACTTGTGGCAGTCCTCCTACCTCTTCCTCCCAAGTGCTGGGATTAAAGGCATGTGCCACTATATCCGGCTTCTGGCTGCCTGTGACATTTAAAATATATATATATATATATATATCAGAGAAAGAGGGAGAGAGAGAGAGAATGGGCACGCCAAGGCCTCCAGCCACTGAAAATGAACTCCAGATACATGTGCCCTCTTGTGCATCTGGCTAACATGAGTCCTGGGGAATTTAACCTGGGTCCTTTGGCTTTGCAGGCAAATACCTTAACCGCTAAGCCATCCCTCCAGCCTTGCCTGTGACATTTGAAGAAAAAATTATTTACTTATTTATTTGAGAGAGAGAGAAAGCGGCAGAATGAGAGAAAGAGAATGGGCTCACCAGGGCCTCTAGCCACTGTAAACAAATGCCAGATACATGCGCCCCCTTGTGCATCTGGCTTATGTGGGTCCTGGGGAATCGAACCAGGGTTCTTAGGCTAAACAGGCAAACACCTTAACCGCTAAGCCATTTCCCCAGCCTTTTTTTTTTTTTTTTTTTTTTGGTTTTTCGAGGTAGGATCTCACTGTAGATCAGGCTGACCTAGAATTCACTATGTAGTCTCAGGGCAGCCTGGAACTCATGGTGATCCTCCTACCTTTGCCTCCCAAGTGCTGGGATTAAAGGTGTGTACCACCACACCCGGCTCTGTGACTTTTTTTGGGGGTGGGGAGACAGATACAGAATGGACGTGCCAGCGGCCTCTCAGCCACTGTGAATGAACTCTAGATGCATACGCCCCCTTGTGGGCAAGTGTGGTATTGTGCCCTTGAGTCACACATTTTCCAAGGACAGTGTTTTTAACTTCTGTGTTCCTAAGCACAAGAAAGGTGTGAGTGGCTTATAGATAAAATGCATCCTGTAGGCATGAGTTACAGTACTGTTGGCTGTGAGTTTAATGCTGATGAATCAACAATGCATATTAAATAGGTCTCTAAACAGAAACCCGTGGAACAAGGTTACATGAAAATGCTTAGACTAGATGCCCACGGGAACCTAAGCTGTTAAGAGCACTGTTTCAACAGTCATGGTGACTAAAGCAAGAAAGAACACCGGACTTGATCTCTACAGATTGTTTATTGGGAGGTAGCAAGGGGCAGCAGCCTTCCCGCGGGATGAAGGCTGAGGCACAGAGTCAGGCTGCGGCTCAAACTTATAAGGAGGATCCTAAGGTAAACATACTGAATTAGCTGCAGGTCCAAGGGAAGTTCAGAATAGGCTCTTGAGCAGAGTTGACTAGGGAGGACTGGCTGTCTCCATTCTTTATGACCTTCTCATCTTAAGGTTAGTTATTAACTCTTTAGTTCCCTCCAGTTTTCAGGGAAGGCTACTAACCCTTCAGAAGAGAAGGAGAGGAATCCTTCTGGAAGCTCCAGAAGCAGGAAGCAGGATTTCTTCTTTAGCTTGTGGGATGTGTGTGTGTGTGCCTTGTGTTTGTGTGTGTGTTGTGTGGGGGGTATGTTGTGTGTGTGTTGTGTGGAGTATACTGTGGTGTATGTGTTATGTGAGTACTGTGTGTGTGTGTGTGTGTGTGCCCTGTGTGTGTTGTGTGGGGGTATGTTGTGTGTGTGTTGTGTCCTTCCTATACTGTCCTGTCTGTGTTATGTCCTACTTGTGTGTGTGTGTGTGTGTTCCTTCCTGTGTTCCTTCCTTCCTTCCTGTCCTTCCTTCCTGTGTTGTGTGCCTACAGACTGGCTTTTGTCTGTGTGTGTGTGTGAGTAGACAGTGTGTTGTGTGTGAGACCCTGTGTGTGTTGTGGGAGTATTGTGTGTGTGTGTGTCAGGCACTGAAATTGAACTGTGTTATGGGGGTATGTTGTGTGTGTGTTGTGTGGATTACTATGTGTGTCTGTGTTATGTAGGTACCTGGTGTGTGTGTGTGTGTGTGTGTGTGTGTGATCCTGGGGGTGTGTGTATTGTGGATGGGATCTCTGTGTGTGTGTGAGTACTCTGTGTGTGTGTGTTGTGGTGTGTGTGAGGGGTGTGGTGAGTGTGGTATATGCATGTGTATGTGCCCTTGTGGTGCCCTGTGTACTTACATGCAGCCCGGGGTGCTTGCTTGCAATGGTCAGAGCAAAATGTCGTGCATCCTAGCACCTGTTCTTATTTGAACCAGGGTCTCTTGCTGACACTGGAGATTGCTTACTGACACTGGCATGGGAGATTTTCCATGAGCCTGGGTGATTCTCTGGTATCTGATCCTCTTTGGGGGACTGGCACACAGAGCTATACCCAGCTGTTTACATGGGATCTAGAGATTGGAGCCTGGTTATTTTTATGCCCCTCATTTCCTCAAATTGCAATGGAAGCACAAAACCACTGAGCCATCTATTATGTTTGAAAATATTATAAACTTTGAAATGCCTGCTTCTCCTTCGTTGGACACTCAGTTTGGCCAGGGTGACAGTGGTCAGGTTGAGGTTTCCTGAGTTCCCACTCAGGGTCACTGCTTGCCAGTGGGAAGCACAGACATGGCAGAGGGAGCAATGGAGAGCTCCAGCCATCCAAAAAATAGCTTATTTATAAGTCCCCTTGTCATTCTCTGATGAGAGGAACCAGAGGGTGCCAAGAAAGAATGTCTCTAGCAGTGGCCTGAAACTCAAATTTAGAAATTGACATGACACCAATAATGACTTTCTGGCATCCTTTCCTGCATCATTTGGTGCCCACACACTGGTAAGCAAAATGAGCTCCATGTCAGGTCTAAGAGTGGAGCATGTGACCTGGTCCGGCTCATCAGCTGATGAATCCCCTTGACCCAGAAGTAGTTCAGCTGAGAAGTTGGCAGGAGCTGGTATAAGCAGGGGACTGATTGGAGCAGGAGGGTGGGACAAGCATGGTGGGGCAGACACTGCTGGATTCCAGGGCGCTCCATCATGGCAGAGGAAGCTGGCTCCCTGCAGCATACGGCCACAGCAGAGAGACCACACCAGTGCCGGCAAGCACAGCCAGAGACCAAGCTGGGCCTCTATACACCTAGTAGGGCCAGACTCACCATGCAGCCCCCCTCCACCAGTGGCACTCCTTCTCCAGCAGGACTCTGACTACTGAAGACTAAGTAGGAAGCTTAATCAAAACTACCCAAGGCAGGGAGAGGTGTAGGCGTTTGCCTATGAAGCCTAAGGACCCAGGTTTGATTCCCCAGCACCCACATAAGCCAGCTGCACAAGGGGACACATGCATCTGGACTTTGTTTGCAGTGGCTAGAAACCCTGGAGTACCCATTCTCTCTCTCTCTCTCTCTCTCTCCCCTCTCTCTCTCCCTCTTTCTGTCTCAAATAAAGAAAAAAAAAGAGAAAAATTTAAATACCTAAGGCAGCACTTGGGAGGCAGAGGTAGGAGGATTGTTGTGAGTTCTAGGCCGCCCTGAGACTATATAGTGAATTCCAGGTCAGCCTGGGCTAGAGCGAGACCCTACTTCAAAAACCCAAAAAATAAAATAAAATTACCTAAGATGCTAGGTGAGGTGGTGCACGCCTTTAATCCGAGTACTCAGGAGGCAGAGATAGGTGGATTGCCATGAGTTCAAGACCACGCTGAGAGTACATAGTGAATTCCAAGTCAACCTGGGCTAGAAAGAGAGAACCTACCTCAAAAAATCAAAAAATAAAAAAATTTAAATACCAAAGGCTATGGGGGACATACATTTATATTCATACCACCACAACATGTGACCTTGGACCAGCCAAGGTCCCTGAGGAGCAGCTGTGGGGATGTGGAGAGGGAGGAGAAGAGAATCCTGGGAGTGACTCACCCATCTAGAGAAGATGACAGGTATGCCTGACAACTTTCTTTCCCACCTTCCCTGGATACTGTCATGTGTCGTGCATGACAGGTCTTTTTCACAAGCAAGAAAAGAAGCACTCTGACATTGAGAGTTACTGAGTCACTCCAGAACTAACTTCAGGTTCCGGGGGGTGGGGGGAAGGTGAGGATAGAACTTATAATTAATCTACTTTGAGACAAGATCTTGTTGCTTAGTCTCATAAATAGATTTCCTGGGGGCCATGCTGCCACTCCACTGACTGACACCTCAATAAAGGGAGGTGGTTCCATCGGTGAAGCATTGCAATGCAATTGTGAGGAGCTGGGTCAGCACAAGCTGATTGTGCACACCTCGGATCCCAGTGTTGTACACACCTGTGATCCCAGTGCTGTGCACACCTGTAATCCCAGCATTGTGGACACCTGTAATCCCAGTAATGTGCACACCTGGGATCCCAATGCCGTGGAAGTGGAAACAGGAGGATCCTTGGGGCTTGCTGGCCAGCTAGCTAGTCCAGGTTCAGTGAAATATTCTGTCTCAAAATTAAAATACCTCACAGTGTCTGACAATACCTACACGAGACCTGCATTACAAGAAAAAAAAAAGAGAAAAAGAAAAAACTGATGACATCAAAACAGAAGAGAGACTAGTTAGGACTAGTGGAGGGTGGGATTCAAGATGGGAAAGGGGAGGGTGAGGGGAAGGGGTTAGGATTATGGTATCTTGCCTATATGTATGGAAGGTGTCAATAAAAGGTTTGTAAAAATAAAGTCAAGGAGATATTACAAAAAGGCACACACCTTTAATCCCAACACTCTGGAAGCAGAGGTAGGAGGATTGCGGTGAGTTTGAGGTTAGCCTGGAGTTTTCAGAGTGAGTTCCAGGTCAGCCTGGGCTAGAGTGAGACCCTGCCTTGAAAAAAAAAAAAAAAAAAAACAGAGCAAAACAAAACAAAAAAACCACTAACATAAAGTGGAGTGTGATCGAGGAAGGCATTTGACATTGACCTCTGACATGCACACACATGTGCACCCAGACACACAGAGCATGCACATATGCATATATATATATATATACACACACATATGCATGCCATACAGTTTTGGAATTAAAGGCATGTTCCAACATTGCCTGGCAGTGGTAGTATTTTTTATTGAGTTATTAATTTATATACCATTTTTACCTATTTTAAAGTGAAATTTGACAATATCTGCCAAATTTGTATATCCATCACCAGAACACTTCATCACCTCATAAGGACACCTTGATTCATGTAGCAGTCAATTCCAGTTCTAGCCTTTCCCAGTCTTTGGTGAATAGTTTCTGTCTCTAGATTGAAAGATCATCTTGGTTAGATAGGTTTTTCAAGGTAGGGTTTTACTGTGGCCCAGGCTGGCCTGGAATTAACTATATAGTCTCAGGGTGGCCTTGAACTCACGGCGATTCTCCTACCTCTGCATCCCAAATGCTGGGATTAAGCATCTGGCTTAATTTTTTTGTCCTGGGAATTGAGCCAGACAGACTGAGAAGAGGCCTGGCCTCATCTTGGTTAATCTTAATTTATTTTGCTAGACTGAATTGTTTTTAAACAATTTTTACTTATTTATTTTTGGTTTCCAAAGTAGGGTCTCACTGTAGCTCAGGCTGACCTGGAATTCACTATGTAATCTCAGGGTAGCCTCAAACCACCCTGAGATTACATAGGTCATCCTCCTACCTCTGCCTCCAGAGTGTGGGGGTTAAAGGCTTGTGCCACCACGCTTGGCTTGTTTATTTTTTAAAATTTTTTTAATTTTTAAATATATTATTTATTTATTTGAGAATAAGAGGTAGAGAGAGAGAGGTGGGGAGAGAGAATGTACACAACAGGGCCTCTAGCCACTGCAAACAAGCTCCAGATGCATGTTCCGCCTTGTGCATCTGGCTTACATGGGTCCATGGAGAGTTGAACCAGGATCCTTTGGCTTTGCAGGCAAGTGCCTTAACTGCTAAGCCATCTCTCCAGCCCTTGTTTATTATTTATTTATTTATTTGAGAGCAACAGAGAAAAAGAGGCAGATAGAGAATGGGTGCACCAGGGCCTCCAGCGCAAATGAACTCCAGAGGCATGTGCCCCCTTGAACATCTGGCTTGCGTGGGTCCTGGGGAATCAAACCGGAATCTTCAGGCTTTGCGGGTAAACGCCTTTAACCACTAAACTGTTTCCCCAGCTTTTTTTTTTTCCCCAGGTAGTGTTTCACTCTAGCCCAGGCTGACCTAGAATTTACTATGTTGTCTCAGGGTGGCCTTGAACTCATGGTGATCCTCCTACCTTTGCCTCCCAAGTGCTGGGGTTAAAGGCGTGCGCCACCTCGCTCGGCTTTGTCTTGTCTTACTGAAGTAAAATTACGTGTATCTGTTTCCTCAAGTAAAACTGTATCTGTATGATAAAAGACTAAACTCTGTTGTTTTGTTTTTTAATTTCACCAGACACATAGTGGTTCTGTATGGCGTGTGACATGGGCTCATCCTGAGTTTGGACAAGTTTTGGCCTCCTGTTCTTTTGACCGAACAGCTGCTGTGTGGGAAGAAATAGTAGGGGAGTCCAACGATAAACTTCGAGGACAGAGTCACTGGGTGAGCCCTTTGTCAGTATCCGTGGGAGTTGGGACTTGTGAACGATCTAGGAGCAGTCATCCTAAGAATACTTCATGTGTCCACACCACTGCCCTCTGTATTGACACTCCCACAGTTGTTTCTTCCATGCTTTTCTCCTGTTGATTTAATTTTGTTCTGTCTTGCACTGGCACTCAGGATCACTGCTGTGACTCTAATAATGAACCCAGAGTGTTTGCTTTGCATTTGGTATTACAAATTTGTATATTTTAGTTCTTGAATTTAAATTTTTTTTTCTTTCTTTTTTTTTTTTTTTTTCAAGGTAGGGTCTCACTATGGTCCAGGCTGACCTGCAATTAGCTATGTAATCTCAGGATGGCCTCGAACTCATGGTGATCCTCCTACCTCTGCCTCCCAAGTGCTGGGATTAAAGGCATGCACCACCATGCATGACTACCCAGCGGTTTTTGGAATTTTTTTTTGTTTTTGTTTTTGTTTTAGGATTTACAGGGTAGGGTCTCACTGTAGCCTAGGCTGACCTGGAATTTACTCAGGGTGGCCTTGAACTCACATAAATCCTCCTACCTCTGCCTCCTCGGTGCTGGGATTAAAGGCATGCGCTACCACGTCCGGCCCTTTGGTTCTTAAATTTTTTTTTTTTTTTTTTTTTTTGAGGTAGGGTCTCACTCTAGCCCAGGCTGACCTGGAATTCACTATGTAGTCTCAGGATGGCCTTGAACTCATGGTGATCATCCTACCTTTGCCTCTCAAGTGCTGGGATTAAAGGCGTGCGCCACCACTCCTGGCTGCCATAGGTTTTTGATTAGGTTTTCAGTACCAGGCATGTATTCATCTCCATAGAGTGGTCCTCCAGTCCAATTAGAGAGCAGTTGGTTTCCCCCAGAGCAGACATGACACTATGGCACCCTTTTGGCATCCCAGGGACCTTAATTATTACTTGCAGTGTGCTTTTCCTGGCAAAGCTTGGTATATAAAAATTGGAATATTTTAGGACATGATGAGTTCACTTAAGAGAGGTTACTTACATAATAAAGCTAGCTTTCTACTTTAATTTTTTAGCTTTCTACTTTATTTTTATTTATTTACTTGAGAGAGAGGAAGGGTGGGGAGAGATTGAGTGGGTACACAAACGAACTCCAGATGCATGTGTATCTGGCTTACTTGGTTCCTGGAGAATCGAACCTGGGTCCTTTGGCTTTGCAGGCAAGCACCTTAACCGCTAAGCCATCCTTCCAGCCCTTAGGTTTCTACTTTAAAGTTAATAATTATAGCTCACTAATTTGTTATTGTTATTTTTTTTTTCTCCACGGTAGGGTCTCACTCTTGCCCAGGCTGACCTGGTTTTCACTATGTAGTCTCAGGGTAGCCTCGAATTTATGGTGATCCTCCTACCTCTGCCTCCCAAGTGCTGGGATTAAAGGCATGTGCCACCATGCCCGTCTTTATTTTTATATATATTTAATTTTTTGTTTGTTTGTTTATTTATTTATTTATTTATTTATTTTTGTTTTTTCGAGGTAGGGTCTCACTCTAGCTCAGGCTGACCTGGAATTCCCTCTGTAGTCTCATGGTGACCTTGAACTCATGGTGATCCTCCTACCTCTGCCTCCCAAGTGCTGGGATTAAAGGCATGTGCCACCACGTCGGGCTAAATTTTTGTTTATTTATTAGCAACAGACAGAGAAAATGTTTGCACCAGTGCCTCTAGCCACTGCAAACGAACTCCAGATGCATGTGCCACCTTCTGCCTCTGGCTAATGTGGGTCCTGGGGAATTGAGCCTCACACCTGGGTCCTTAGGCTTCACAGGCAAGCGCTTAACCTCTAAGCCATCTCTCCAGCCCTACTAATTTGTTATTGATTGTTATGTATACACAGTATTTTGTAAGGTGTTTGTAGAAAATTGAGTCAGACAGTTTATTTTTTATTTATTAGAGGTGGGGGAGACAGTGGGTGAGCCCAGATGTCTAACCATTGCAAATAAACTCTAGACACATATGTCACCATGTGCATCTGTCTCATGTCGGTTCTGGGTTCTTAGGCTTTGCAGGCGAGCACCTTAACCACAAAGCCATCTCTCCAGCCTTGAGACAGTTTTTATTTATTTTTATTTTCTATTAATTTAATTTAATTTGTTTTTTCATGGTAGGGTCTCTAAGCCAGGAAGAGCTGGAATTCACTATGTATTCACAGTGTGGCCTCGAACTCAAGGTGATCCTCCTACCTCTCCCTGCTGGGATTAAAGGCATGCACTGCCACTCCCAGCTTTTTATTTTTTAAAAAATATTTATTTATCATTTATTTGAGAAGGAGTAAAAGAGAAATAGGTAGACAGGAGAGAGAGAATATGGACACTCCAGGGCCTCTAGCCACAGCAAAGAAATAACATACTCATGCGCCACTTTGTGCATCTGGCTTTACATGGGTACTGGGGAATTGTGCTTGGTTCCTTAGGTCTTGCAGTCAAGCACCTTAACACTGAGCCATCTCTCCAGTCCCTGAGACAGTTTTTTTATTTTTCCAGGTAAAGTCTCACTCTAGTTCAGGCTGACTTGAAATGTACTATGTATTCCCAGGATGGCCTTGAACTTATAGCAATCCTCCTACCTCTGCCTCCCAAGTGCTGGGATTAAAGGCATGCACCACTATGCCCGGCTCTTGAGACAGTTTTTAAATAGCTTACTCAAGGATATATACTAGTTAATGGCAGAGACTTATTGTCAGATTTTAAAACAGTTGTTCCTCCAGATCAGTTTTGTTTTTGTGTGTGATTTAAATTGTTAACTGTTTGTTTCAGGTAAAGAGGACAACTCTAGTGGATAGCAGAACATCTGTTACTGATGTGAAATTTGCTCCCAAGCATATGGGTCTTATGTTAGCAACCTGTTCAGCAGATGGTATAGTAAGAATATATGAGGCGCCAGATGTCATGAATCTTAGCCAGTGGTCTCTGCAGCATGAGGTCTCCTGTAAACTAAGCTGTAGTTGTATTTCTTGGAACCCTTCAAGGTAAGCTTACATATCAAACCTCCGGTAACATAATTGTGTGTGTGTGTATATATACACACATATATTTTAAAATATATTTTTATTTATTTATATTGAGAGAAGAAGAGGTAGAGAGAGAGAGAATGAAAATGGACACGCCAGGGCTTCCAGCCACTGCAAACAAACTCCAGATTCATGTGCCTCCTTGTGCATTTGGCTTAGAATCGTACCAGGGTTTGTTGGCTTTGCAGGCAAACACCTTAACTGCTAAGCCATCTTCTCCAGCGCTTGTTTTTTTTTTTTTTTTTTTTTTTTTTGGTTGTTGTTTTTCTGGGCAGGGTCTCACTCTAGTCCAGGCTGACCTGGAATTCACTCTGTATTTTCAGGGTAGCCTTGAACTCATGGCAATCCTCCTACCTCTGTCTTCCTAGATCTGGGATTAAAGGCGTGCGCCACCACGCCCAGTTTTTTTTTTTTTTTTTTTTTTTTTTTTTTTTTTTTTGAGGTAGGGTTTCACTTTAGCTCAGGCTGACCTGAAATTCACTCTGTAGGGCTGGAGAGATGGTTGAGCAATTAAGGCATTTTGCCTACGAAGACTAAGGACCCTGGTTCCATTTTCCAGGTCCCATGTAAGCCTGATGTACAAGAGGGCACCCATGTTTGGAGCTCGTTTACAGTGCCTAGAGGCCCTGGCGTGCCCATTATCACTCTCCCTCTCTGTCTTTCCCTCTCTTTGTCTCAAATAAATAAATAAAAACAAGATCTTTAAAATATTTTTTAAAAATTCACTCTGTAGTCTCAGAGTGGCCTCCTACTCACAGTGATCCTCTTACCTCAGTCTCCCAAGTGCTGGGATTAAAGGCGTGCACCACCATGCCTGGTTTCCAAGCTAGTTATTTATTCATTTATTTAATCAAATCTGTGTCCTTAGGCTTTGTCTGCAAGCACTTTAACCATTGACCCATCTCTCCAACCTTCAGGCTGATAATTTTTAAGTTGAGAACTTGTTCTTTCCTATTCCAGTTTATTTAAAAAAAAAAAATCGTTATTTATTTATTTTTATTTATTTATTTGACAGAGAAGGAGAGAAAGAAAGATGAGAATGGTGTGCCAGGGCTTCTTAATTACAGATGCATGTTCTACTTTCTGCACCAAACTTGGTCCTGTTTCATACTGTGTGTGACATTCTCAAGCACATAGATGTGGCTGTATGGGTATGATAGTGATACATATGTCACATTTGGGAAAGGCTGGTTATAGGTTGCTGTTTCTTTGGCTCCTATTTTTTAATGATCTGAATTTAATTTTGTATTTTGACATTTAAAATGTACTTATTCTTCACTTCTAGTTCTCGTGCCCACTCCCCAATGATAGCTGTAGGAAGTGATGACAGTAGTCCAAATGCAATGGCCAAGGTTCAGATTTTTGAATACAATGAAAACACCAGGTCAGTACTGCATTTAATTTTAAAAATAATACTCCTTTATTCCTTAATTGAGTTGTATATCATTCATTGTATGATATAATAGGTTCTGATGTATAGATTTTTTTTCTTCAAAGTAGAGTCTTACTGTAGCCTAAGATGGCCTAGAACTCATAGTGCTGGGATTAAAGGTGTGCCAAGTTGTTCTTGAACCTAGAGGTTAAATTTCATCCTTTAGCATTCCCTCCTTTGCCCAAACCTTTTTTTGTTTGTTTGTTTATTTGTTTTTTACGAGGTAGGGTCTCACTCTAGCCCAGGCTTACCAAGAATTCACTATGTAGTTTCAGGGTGGCCCTGAACTCACTGGGATTCTCCTTCCTCTGGCTCCCGAGTGCTGGAATTAATGGTGTGTGCCACCATGCCCAGCTGAATATGTTCTTGAATTTCTGATCCTTTTGATTCCTTCTCTCAAGGACTGGGATTATAGGTGTACACCTGGCTCTCATTTCAACCATCTGGCACATGCCCACTTTGAGCTACACACTGATAAAGCAGGATAAAATAAGAGAAGTACTTGATATCCCAGTATGTCTCATCTTGTACGGAAATAATAGTAATATTAAAGAATGGGGTAAATGTCACTAGGTAAAAGAATACGGATGCTAGCAGGGCGTGGTGGCGCACACCTTTAATCCCAGCCCTTGAGATTCAGAGGTAGGAGGAGCGCCATGAGTTCGAGGCTACCCTGAGAATACAGAGTGAATTCCAGGTCAGCCTGGACTAGAGTGAGTCCCTACCTGGAAAACCAAAACCAAAAAAGGAAAGAAAAAATCTGGGCATGGTTGCACATGCCTTTGATCCTGGCCTTGGGGAGGCATAGGTCAGCCTGGGCTAGAGCGAGACCCTACCTCAAACTCCCCCCCCCCACAAAAAAAAAAGGAAAAGAAAAAAATATATATATGTGAATGTTGAAGAGTTTATACCTGGGGGAACCTAGTGGAAGGATTAGTTGAGAATGTTCCCTTAGGGGAGACAGGAGTTACCTTAGAAGCACTGCAGGTGATAAAGATGCCATCTAGTAAAGGGCTGGAAACAAGACACAGCCAACATATTCACAGGAGTCTTGGACATCATAGGCAAAATAGAAGGTGGTTGATGAATAGGCAACTCTTAAGACCTGTGTTTAGCAGGACGTGGTGGTGCACGCCTTTAATCCCAGCAATTTGGAGGCAGAGGTGAGAGGATTGCTGTGAGTTCGAGGCTACATAGTGAATTCCAGGTCAGCCTGAGGTAGAGTGAGACCCTACCACAGGGGGAAAGAAAAAGACCTGTGTCTAGCAAGAGTAACTTTTTTTTTTTTTTTTTTTTTTTAATTTTTTGGTCTTTTTGAGGTAGAATCTTACTTTAGCCCAGGCTGACCTGAATCTCATTATGTAGTCCCAGGCTGGCCTTGAACTCACAGCAGTCCTCCTACCCCCGCCTCCCAAATGCTGGGATTAAAGGCATGCACTACCACACCCAGCTATAGACTAATCTTATGAGTTATATGAATGGGGTGAAAAGGACCACATGATGATGAACCTAAGTGTATTCAGGGAAGAAGGCAATTAGTATCAGTCCAGGTGGGAGAGTTTTGTGGCTTTGGATCAAAGTAGTAGCACTGGGGATGGAGAGAAATGGGCCATTTCACAATAAGAGGTGGTGGTATCAAGAGGATCTGGTAATTGATTGTATGTGGGCAGTGATGGAGAAGAGAAGACAATCATAGGCTTGGTGTTGAGGGTAGGACTTAGACATATAATTTGGGGACTATTAATCCCCAAAACAGTTGGCATGTTTTGCCTGTATTCATAGGCTTTAAAAAATGTATTTCATAGTTTATTAACAGGAGATGTCACAAGTCAAGCATTATATAAAATTTATAGGCATATATATGGGTATTTTATTTTTAAATTTTTATTTATTTAAGAGAGAAAAAGGATTGAGAGAGAGAGAGAATGGGCATGCCAGAGCATTAAGCCACTGCAAAAGAACTCCAGATGTGTGTGCCCACCTTGTGCATCAGGCTAACGTGGGCCCTGGAGAGTCGAGCTGGGATCCTCTGGCTTTGCAGGCAAACACCTTAACCACTAAGCCATCTCTCCAGCCCTATATGGGTATTTTAAGACAAGTCTGGTTGTCAGGTAGAGATTTTCAGTGACATAATTTGGGGGCCACTGTTCAGGCTATCATAGAGACAAGTACTGATTTGAGCAGTTGAAAAAAATTGAGGTACCCTGACATGTGAGGTTATGCAAGTTTTATTTTTGAAAATTGAATGTGAGATTTTTTTTTATAGGAAATATGCAAAAGCTGAAACTCTTATGACAGTCACTGATCCCGTTCATGATATTGCATTTGCTCCAAACTTGGGAAGATCTTTCCACATTCTCGCAATAGCAACCAAAGATGTGAGAATTTTTACACTAAAGCCTGTGAGGTGAGTTTTAGAAAACTCTGGAATTTGAAGATATACTCTTGTTTCCTGACTAATTTTGTTTGTGGAGATAGTAAAGGTCATGGTCTAAAGACAAGATTATTGAATGAACATCTTACATGTAACATGGATTTTGGAATGGGGAATTTGAATTTGAGATTCAGCTCTTGTTTCTTTGTGCTTTCTTGCTGCTATTCTTCCTTTCAAAGCTATATGCACTTGATTTCTGAGCTTTGTTAGGGGGAATGATATCCTCATTTGTTTTTTCTATAAAACCATCACTTAATATCATTTATGGGGTGGGAACACTTCAGGTCTGGGAGAAGTCAAATGAAACTAGTCCAGTCAAGGGATGGGAGATGGGGGAGGCACGTGGAGGTGCACATTGTTATAAAATAAGGTTATGACCTGGTGAATTCCAGGTTAGCCTGGACTAGAGTGAGACCCTAACTCAAAACGCCCCAATTAATAAGGCAAGGTGGTGAATACATTTGTATTTCTTACAAATAAATAAATCAATAAATGGCTGGAGAGATGGTTCAGGGATTAAGGCACTTGCTTGCAAAACCTAACGGCCTAAGTTCAGTTCAGTTCCCTAGTATCCTTGTAAAGCCAGATGCACAAAGTGGCACATATGTCTTGAGTTCATTTGCAGGGCCAGGAGGCCCTAGCATGTATATTTTCCCTCACTCTCTCCCTTCTTCCCTACCATTTCTCTCAATCAATAAATAATAAAAAAATATATATAAACACAGACACACACACAAACATTTACAAAGTTAACTTTTTTTTTTTTTAAATTAACAGGAAAGAACTTACTTCCTCTGGTGGGCCAACAAAATTTGAAATCCATATAGTTGCTCAGTTTGATAATCATAATTCCCAAGTCTGGCGGGTGAGCTGGAACATAACAGGAACAGTGCTAGCATCTTCTGGAGATGATGGCTGTGTACGATTGTGGAAAGGTAAGATTTTTTTTTTTTTTTTTTTTTTAATTTTATTTTTATTTTGGAGAGAGAGAGAGAGAGATAGGGAGAGGAAGACAGAGATGGGTGTGCCAGCAGCCTCTCAGCCACTGCGAACAAAATCCAGATGCGTGCGCCCCCTTGTGGGCAAGTGCGGCATTGCACCCTTGCGTCACTTTGCATCTGGCTAAACATGGGACCTGGAGATTGGAACTGACGTTCTTAGGCTTAGCAGGCAGGCGCCTTAACCGCTAAGCCATCTCTCCAGCCCAAGATTTTTTTTTTTTTTTTTAGCAGGGGGTAAATGCTGCTTTATATAGCTACTTTAGAATTTTCACTTAAATTATAAACTCTGGGCCAAGTGTGTTGGCCCAGCACTCGGGAGGCAGAGGAAGGAGGATCCTTGTGAGTTTGAAGCCAGCCTGGGACTACAGAGAGAGGTCCAGATCAGCCTAGGGTTAATGAGACCCTATCTTGAAAAAAGCCAACAAACAACAAAAAAAAAAAAAAAAAAAACTGAAAATAAATGTGAAAAATGAGATATGCCTTTCACCCAAAAATTGTCTTTAAGCTGGGTGTGGTGGTGCATGCTTTAAATTGCAGCACTCAGAAGTCAGAGGTAAGAAGATTGCTGTGAGTTTCAGGCCACCCTGAGACTACATAGTGAATTCCAGGTCAACCTTGACTAGAGTGAAACCCTACCTCGATAAACCAAAAAAAATAAATAAATAAAAATAAATAAATAAATAAAATTAATGTGCCGGGTGTGGTGGTGCACGCCTTTAATCCCAGCACTGGGGAGGCAGAGGTAGGAGGATCACCGTGAGTTCAAGGCCACCCTGAGGAAAAAAATAATTATGTATTTACTTAGAGGCAGAGAGAGAGAATGGGCATACCAGGGCCTGTAGCCACTGCAAACAAACTCCAGACGAACGTGCCACCTTGTGTATCTGGCTTATGTGGGTACTGGGAAATCTAACCTGGGTCCTTAGGCTTTTTTTTCGAGGTAGGGTCTCACTCTAGCTCAGGCTGACCTGGAATTCACTATGTGTTCTCAGGGTGCACCACTGAGCCCGGCTTGGTCCTTAGGCTTTGTAGGCAAGCGTCTTAACCACTAAGTTACCTCCTCCAGCTGCTCATTTCTTTTTTCCAAAAAAATATTTTATTTATTTATTTGAGAGAGAGGAAGAGGCAGATAGGGAATGGGTGTGCCAGGGCCTATAGCCACTGCAAATGAACTCCAGATGCATGTCCCACCTTGTGTATCTGGTTTATTTGGGTAATGGGGAATCAAACATAGGTCCTTAGACTTTGCAGGCAAGTGCCTTAACCACTAAGCCCTCTTTCCAACCCTTTGTCTCATTTCTTTACCTGTCCTTTTAGAAGAGGCGTTATAGATTTGTGCCACTGTGTAGTTCCTAATTATGTAATGTATTGGCTATTTTTCTTTCAGCGAATTATATGGACAATTGGAAGTGCACTGGTATATTGAAAGGTAATGGGAGCCCAGTTAATGGGAATTCTCAACAGGGAAATTCAACTCCTTCCCTTGGCTCAACTATTCCAAATCTCCAAAACTCATTAAATGGATCTTCTGCTAGCAGGTAGGCTGTTCATGGGAAACTAGAGACTGTCTTCTTTTAAATTATCCTGATGGCCATACTAAAAGTGCTGTTTCATGAACTTTAGGATGGAATGAAGAAATTCACACATAATTATGACACTTGAACTAAAATTCACTTCTAATTAAAAAAATTTTTTTTGTTTGTATATGTGTGTGTGTGTGTATGTCTATGAGTGTGCACATACGACACCATGTGTAGAGGTCAGAGGACAACCTCAGGGTGGTAGTCCTTGCCTTCTACCCTGTTATTTGAGACAGGGTCTCTTGCTGCTAAGAAAGTCAGTTGAGCTGGCCTAAGATCTTTAGGATTCTCTGGCATTGCCTTCTGTTGCTGTGACTTGTTGTGACTACAGACCCATGCACTTTTGCATCTGGTGTTACTTGAATGCTGAGTATTGAACTCAGCCTGGCAGGCTCATAAGCTCCCTGTAACCACTGATCTCTCTCTGTAGAATAAAAATGAACTCTTTAATCTTCTCTTGGGCCTGGAGAGATGGCTTAGCATGAGAAGTGTGGATTTTAGCATGGCAGCAGTTTAAAATCCCAATGTGTGTACTGGAGACAGAGACAGAATCCCCAGGGCAAATGCTTAGACTAGATGAATCAGCAAGCTCTGGTCTCAAGTGTGAGACCCTGCTTCAGTAAAATAATAGGACAATGATTGAAGAAGATACTAATGTTAACCTCTGTCCTCCAAAGCTTGCATATGTGTACCTCCACACACATGTGCATACATGCATTAACACCATACACACATGCACATGCAGACCCAAAATAAAATTTCAGTCTTGGGCTGGAGAGATGAATTAGCAGTTCAGGTGCTTGCCTGTGAAGCCTAAAGACCCATGTTGACTTCTCTCCACATCCCACCTAAGCCGGATTCACAAAGGTGATGTAAGTGCAAGGTCGCACATGCGCACTAGGTGGCACAAGTGTCTAGAGTTTGATTGCATTGGCTGAGGCCCTGGGGTGCGCCAGTTCTCTCTCTTTCTAAAAAAATTTATTCTTAACTCTACTTGGTCTGTTT